>JALAZF010000153.1:11525932-12815540 GCA_022829125.1 Lathyrus tuberosus
CACAGCAACATGACAGTAAAGGATGAAATGCAGAAAATGCGGTAAAAAATAAAAATAAAATAAAAAATAAAGCAAAACAAAAACAAGACACCCAAAGAGACAAGCAAGCGTTTGGATTGACTCGCTTAGGGATGGACCAGCATAGGTCAACCAGAGTCCCCAACAGAGTCGCCAGTTGTCGCTCCCAGGATTTTCATCCAGGTACAAACGCGAGAGTGGCGCGGAAAAACAGAGTCGCCAGCCGTGTAAATTTATCCCAAGAGAGGGAAAGGGAACACCGCATAAATCTTAGGAAGGGGGAAAGGTATGGTCATCGCAACCATAACCTGGGTTCGGGAGTCGGTTACGCGAGGGGAAGGTGCTAACACCCCACGCGTCCATCGTACTCGATGGGATCCACGCTTGTTGTCCATTCTAAGGGTGAGTTACTATCATCTAGGGCTGTACTAAAACGGAGAGGGAAAGACAAAGACAGACTCGGTAGGACGTCGACGTCCTAGGCCTACGTACCCCCCTTGTGCAATGGGGAATTCAGAGTCAACGTAGTTCGGACCAAGTTCTTTTTGTGTTTTTTATGAGCGACGTTAAGTTCGCATCCGGCAGTTAGGGTCGATGCCTGTTTGCGTCTCAGACGGAAAGTAACGTGCCCTTTTTGAAAATAGCCTTTAAGTTTGACAATCCCGAAGGACAAAAAAGTTTGAAGTTGGTTTGTGTTTTTTAGGATAGAAGCGGCTTAAGTTAGTTCCTAAGTTGCATTGCACCAAAGTCTAAGGCACAGGGGCGAATACCTAATGCATCGTCCCAAGACAGGACGCTCGCTAAGCACTCTAGAAAGATGAGAGGAAGCCCCTCATTTCTCATTCCCCATACTTAAGGCTCGTGCGCAATACACCTTATTCTTATTAAGTGCTTTAAAAAAATTTGAGATGAGAAGAGAGAAGACACAAGGGTAACTCTAAAGGGGGACTATGAATCCTAAAGTTATCATGCATGGGTGACCTACGGTTAATGAGATTTGACGACAACCTAAATCCTAAAGGAAGAAGATAGGAGAGAAAGAAAGGATAAGGGTGACCATGGGTATTTATCCATACCCTTAAAGAACTTACCTTAGTCCCTGCATAAAAGATTAGTACAAAATAGACACAAGTAAGAGAAATGAGGTGAATGAAAATCACACAATGGCAAACAATAATGATAATAATCCAAACATGAATCAAAGAAACAAAGAAACATCCCCAAAGCAAATGGCACAAGTGCCTTTTCAAACAGATAATCATACAAGGTCAAAGATGCGCCTGCAAGAAAATCTCAAGTGAAAACAAATCAGATCATTAGAAAAATAACACCTAAAATTCCCAAATTAAACATTAAGGTTCCTCAACCAGAGGCAAACAACATATCAAAAGTCCCCGCAAAAAATCAAGATATTAGTCATTCAAATAACTAGGCAGAGTTCAAGTGAGAATTAGGGCTCAGTGTGCCAAAGGGAAGGACCTAAATGCAATATGAAATAAATTTAAAAATGAAATAAAAATATTTTTATGCAATTTAGGATGTTAGTGAACAAATGCAAAAATAACGGATCAAAAATATTTTACGGATGCAGAGAAATAAAATAAATAAATTAAGTATGCATTATATGGATAATTCAAAAAGAAGTTGAATTAAATAATTAATTTAAGTGATAAAAAATAAAATAAAAATAAAAAATAAATTTTGTAAAAATTATTAAAATGATAAATATGATGTATGAAAATTTTTTAGTAATTTTTTAATGCAATTACATAATTTTGATAATTAAAATATGAAATGTAAAATTAAAATAAAATAAAATGAATTAATGGGCTGGGGGGTGTAGACAGCAAGAAAACACGTTGGAAGTGGAATTGGGCTGAAGAATGGGGGGTGCGTATAGCAACCCAGCCCATCAGCAAAAAAATAAAATAAAAAAAGACCACCGTGGGGTGCCATGTGACTGACACATGCGCATTTTAATGCGCTGTCTTGATCCTGTTCGCACGATTCATCAAACGGCCAATGGTTAGTCAACGCAATAGAAAGTAAGCAAAAAGGAATAACATAATTAGGTGTGCATGGTAACTGCTGTGGGTGAATAAACACTGGATCCATAATAAAAATTCAGAAAAAAAATAAAAGAACCAACACGTGGACCGCTGATGACCGCACGATGGAGGAAACAGACGGCTGGGAGTCATCTTCAACCTTCCTTCGCCGGAACCCTCACAGCCGCCGGAGCTAGGGTTCCGGCCGCCGTCCTCCGCCACCTGCAACCTGAAAAGTGCCCAGAAAATACCAAACCATATACCGTTCAAACCAGAATTTCGCAAGGGTTCCAAATCTCTCATCCAAAATCACAAATGAACAACATATAAAAAAAACGAATGGATTAGTGTTAGGGCATAAAACTTCAAATGCACATAGCAAGCAATATACACATCCATATTAAAAACCAATTATATCAGCATGATCAGCAGACATCATACTTCAATATAGACATAAAAAAAGAGAGTTTTGGGAGCACGAAAAATTCATCAACCTGAGATGGTACAACTCCAATCCTTGCTTTTGGCTGCAAATTGTGGTTGAGTTGTGTTCTAGAGATCTCCAAGAGAAGTTTTGTGGAAGAAGTTTGGAGAAACTCTTTGTAATTCATGAGCTTTGATGAAAAAGAGCTTTAGGGTTCAAGCTTGGATTCCTCTCCAAAATCACGTGTGTCTAACCCTAACCAGTGCATGGAGAGGTTTATAAAGACTAGGGTTTGCCTCTGAATATGAATTGGGCTTGGGTAATTACTTGTCTAATGATTTTTGAATTATTTTGGAATTTTGAATTATGTGGAATATACCTCTCTTCATGCATGTTCACTTAAAAATTCCATGATGGATCACTTGCATTTGGATTGATAATTACACCCCTATGGAACTTGGGCCTTGAAAATAATTGGTTCATGAGCTTTAAATAATTTGGCATTTTTGAACAATGGAGAATAAGTGAAGAACACACCATGGAATTTCTTCATTCTTGGGCTCAAAATAATCCTCAAGGAATGTCTTTTAATATTGGAATGTGGCATGAAGCAATGGCATTGATTATAGGTCATTATGCCCAAAGTTGTGAAAATAGGATCATGAGAAACCCTAAAAACCACCTTGCCTTCTTTTGATCATAACTGGAGTTTCACAAATGATATGGAGACCCACTAGTACTTGATGGAAAGAGGAGAAAAAGATCTTCAACTTTCATGTTGGAGAAAAATCCATTTGAAGCCTTCTTGCAGATGAAAAGTCAAGTTGAATGCAGTGCAGGAACTTGCCCAAAAAGGAAACTTTTCATTATAGGTCACTTTCCAAATTTAGAAACTTTGCACCAACTCCTGATTCCTGACAAATATGTATGAAACTTAACCCCTGGAGACCATATGAGGATATGAGATCTTAAAATCCCTGAAGAGAACCTCAAAATTTCGCAGTTGACTTTTCTCCTTTCACTGTTGACTTTTCCCCAAATTCAACTGATTTTCAATCCATTGGCTAATTGAACTTCCCCTGAAACAAACTGATGGACAACCTCCCATCCCTAGGTACTTAGGGACCCAAGGAGTACCATGGAATCAAGTCTTGCCCAAAAAATCAGAAATAAACTGACTTTATAGCAAACCCTAGTTGTGGTACCCTCAGTCTAGGAGGAAATAACACAGTCTCCAAATCCAAATTCCTCTGAATATGATGTGTATCCTCTCCAACAAAGATAAGATATGTTATTTGATGATGATAAAAACCCAAGGAGCTTGCCCATTGAAGCAATAAACCCAAGAATCTCAAAACCCTAATCTATGCACTAGTTAGGAGAGGATGATCCACCTGAGCTCTCTTGGACAATACCAGGACTCTTGCTTGACCCTCTGAAGCACTGCCTCAGGCATCTTGACCCCATGCTAAGAACCAATAATATGCACACTTGATAATGCAAAATGCAATGCAACATAAGCCAGTTAGTAATAAAGTAAGGAGAGCAAATTTTGGGGTGCAACACACGTATGTCACCTTCCACGGTTTCATCTAATAAGCACATATTTGCACCCATTAAAGTGGATTTGATACGAAAACACCCTAACTCTTGTAACACTTCTTGAATGTTATAAGTTAATCATGTTTTCTCCACCACACCAATAAACGCTTTGTCGAGCTTTACTAAATCCTTTTTCTTAATGTTGAATTGAAGATGTGCGAACTTCAGTTTTTCCTACGCTCCTTCCCTCCTTCGATTCTTATACCCATCAATCTCCTTAACCACCTTATCCCTAGATTCCACATCTGAGTCTATATTGTTTTTAATCGCCTGTGCATACGACAAACCTGGTTTGCTAGGGTTCCACATTCGCCCTTCTGGCTGCATCCGTCCCTTACTTCCTACGACCTCCACCGATTTTGTTTGATTGTTCTCTGCAATAACACCACGTTGAAACCTAGGAACATTGGCAAACAATTTTTTTCCTTGGATGTGGATACTATCTAGCTTCGTCGCCATGGCTCTTTCATTCGTCACCTTCCTAAAGCAAATGAATCTGTATCTTTTACCGCGTTTATCTCTTTTGGATGGAATGAAGACTTCCATCACCAGCCCATACTCCTTGAGCACCTCAAACATATCTTTAACATCCAATAAGTCTGAAAATTCCGTAAAGAAAAAAGATGTTAGTGGCTCTCCTTCCCAAGTGTCTTTTCCTCTTCTTGCAATCCACACCGAGTTTCTCTTCACTTTCGTGTGAGTTTTCTGTGCCAAACTTCCACCCATTTCCTTTCCGTGCTTACCTCCATGATTCTACAAATGTTAAGCAAGTTACCGTGAAGACATTTAATGCATTATTGGAATCTATGATTTAAATCTCTATACCGTATTCGATAAATGTTTGGTTCTGTTTCTAAATTTTTCTACATAGCTTTTTTTGAGTCAAATAGAATCACGTACTTTTTAAAATATTTATTATTATTATTATTATTATTTAATATTAAAATCATTATTTTTATTTTATTAATCGGGGTTCGTACATGAATATTGGATGTTTTCTTCATTCTCTAATTCAATTCAAATAAAAATCACTTAGATGATTTACAAAATAGGAATAAATATGTGTACCAATGAATATGGTTAACCGTTACCATTTTAATTAATTAAAAGTTCATTGAACTACACGTCAAAAATGTATTTAGCATTAATATTTTATGAACGTAAAATGCAATAATTACTCCTTTCAATATTTTTTCTTAAAATGACATTATATACTCATGTATTCTTTGAACTAATTTTACTTTAAATATGTCAGCAATTCTATAACCCTCTTCACAATTCATTAGATCACGTAAAGATAAAATGAAAAAGTTCAGCCGATTCAACGACAATAGAACTTTAGCAATTGTTCTTATGATTTTACTTTTGGGATCAGCGGTTATAGCATTCCCTTATTTTATGACTCCTGAACCTCCTGTTCTCTTGTTATTATTACTTTTAATTATTCCAATTTTTACGTTACTTTATGCTATTTTTCTTATCATTTTCGTTTGGTGATGTCAATGGTTATAATTCAGATTGATGGGAGATGTTGCGGACAAAGTTTACATTTGCAGCATTGGTGATTAAGATTTTCAAGACAATAAAGAATATTTGGATGGATCCGAGTTCTTATTTCATTTTGTAGTTTTATTTTGGTATTTTCTTATGATACAATTGGTCTAATAAAAAAATATTTAATTGTTTTTTTATGAGATCTTGTATTTGTTAGTATACGAACTTTGAATTAGATTGAATTGAGAATTTCATTTTATTGTACCTTCTTCCTATCTATAAAAAAGCTTTAATTTTCTTGCTTATATATTGCGATGAAATTTGCAAAATATAATAATGATACCAAATACACTTTAAAAAATATATAGTTTTTTCTTTTAAAACTATTATACTCTTAGACAAAAACATGACCTTTATACTTTTAAATACCTGCATGATATTTTTTTTGAATATGAAAAAAAACTAAAATATAAACGGTTTACTAAAACAAACCTTTGTATCTAAGGGTGTTTGTAGTACTCTTAAAATCATTTTAAGGCGAAAACAATATTTAAATAAAAAATAAAGTACACATGGTTCGATTCAATTTAGATTACTCGTTTAAAAAAATAAGATGAATTGATCCAATTCAATTAAATTCAGTTTACTTTTGATTAAAAATTACAATTGTGTAAAATTTTTATTAATATTATAAAGTCATAATAAAATAGAAATTTGGTGTAAAATATAATATTTAATATAATAAAAATTAACAATGATATATTATATACCTGAGAGATAAGAATTAATAAACAAAACAAATAATAATATTGTTATATTATTTAAAAACCAAAAAAATAATAATATTGTTATATTATTTAAAAACCAAAAAAATAATAATATTATTTTAATAAATATTATTTAAAAACCAAAAAAATAATAATATTGTTATATTTGTAATAGGCCCCGCCTACGATGATACTCTTGGACTGTCCTAGAAGAGGCAACGATAGAAGGTCATTGAAGAGAGGTATCGTCTCTCCTCATAATCTTCCTTCGCCCCTATGTGAAAAAGGTGGGATAAGACGTTTTTCGTGTAAAGAGAAAGTCAAGGTCATTAACAGACCAACGACTCTCTTAAAAATACGAATTCAATTGTCCACTATTGACTAAGTGGGCGGTGACTCTTTTCGAGGAAACCCTAGGTCCTAGAGACCTCTATAAATATATCTCCTCTTAAGGAGAAGACAAACCCCAAATAATACACATTCTTTACACTCAAAAGAGCACAACGCTCACTATAACCTTAATAAACGACCGTCGGTAATCATACACTTGCTAACAAGTATCATCTGTCATCAGTAGAGCCTCTTACCTCACGTGACCATGTCTCCTAAACTACCTCAAAACACCATCGTACATGGCTTCTTTCCGTCGTGGGCAAGCTCTAACTGCACACAATTGTTATAAACATAGTAAGGCATATGAGTCTTCCTTACTTTGCAGGGGGACATGCACACCTATGATATTTGACCAATTTAGTGGCGTCCACCGTGGGGCCCCGATAAAACTAACCTGGGCCACACTTCTACTCTAATCTCCTTCATCTTCCCCCAAAGATGGCGACAAAATCACAATCAAGAATGTAAACACCGTCACTAGAGGTCACACTTCTACGCAAGGAAGGTGTTTGCACAAACATAATATCCATTGGCTTCCCTATAGACTCGAATTTCTTTATTAGCTCAAATTAAATTGTTAAATAAGCAGCTAGTTGAAAGCTGCTTAAATAAACCTAACGTGAGCAAGGTACAAGCACTTAGGTGTGACATTTGTAGAGAAGGACATGAAAACGAAAGGTGTTCTTTGGAGGGGTAAAGTGAAGAGGTCCAATTTTCTAATTTTCAAAAGAACATCCTTTATTCCAACACCTACAATCCATGATGGAGAGATCATCTGAATTTTCGTTGGAGCAACAACCAAAATCAAAATGGTAACCAAGCTATGCAACTAAATGAACAAGCTACTAATTTTCAAAGGAAACCGTCACAGTTGGAAATGACCTTAGAAAATTTTATGAAAGCCACTCAAATTATCTTGGAACGGTAGCTGCTTTACCAAGTTCGAGTGGAGGTTTCTCATGTAACACCGTAGATAATCCTAAGAATGAAACATGCAAGGTTGTGAAGACCGATATTAGGGTAGTTACTGAATGGAGTGAAGCTGGAAAAGTTCAAAAGGATGAAATTGAAAAAAAGAAAGGTGGAATTGAGATAAAGGAGAAGGAACCTCAAGAGGACCAAGAAAAGGGAAAAGTTACCCTTGATCAATGCATAGATGAAAACCCTTTGTGGAAGAAAACAAAGAAGCAAAACTTGAGTGAACCAAACTCACCATTACTTGATTACATGAAACCTCCTTGCCCCATTATTAAGAAGAAACTGGTATCTGAAGATGATGCTGAGATGTTTAAAAAATTTAAAGAAATGGTGAAACAACTTCAGGTATGTATCTCTTTTCATGAAATTTTAGAACTAATTCCAAAGTTTGCTAAGTTTATGCAGGTATTGCTAAAAGGTGGAAAGCAGAAGTTGACTCAAGAATAGGTTAACATGACAGAGAAAGAAGACATGGCAGAACCGTCAGAAGTGCCACCAAATATGAAGGATCTAGGGGAGTTCAACATCACTTGCACCATTGGTGGGGTAAAAATCCCACATGTTTTATGTGATTTAGGATAGAGCATCAATGTTATGTTGCTGAGAAAATTTAAGGAGACGAAGATAGGAGAGATCATACCGAGCAACATGACGTTTACTATGGCAAATTCATCTAAAACCGAACCGCATGGTATTGTACAAGATGTGTTAATTCATGTCGATGGTTTGACCTTCCCTGCAGACTTTGTGGTGATTGACAAGATAAATGATTCAGAAGGGTCAATGATTCTTGGAAGCCCATTCTTGGCAACCGGAAAGAATAAAATAGATGTGGGGACTAGAGAGTTAATTTTGAAGTTTAACAAGGAGAAGGTAGTGTTTAATGCATATAAATGAAAACAATATGCGGATGATCTAGATACATGCTACAAATTGAGAGAAAAAGATGGTGGAGTTAACAAAAGAATGGAAAAAGGAGTTTTCACTTGCGTGAGGGCATCCCTTGCGTATGGCATGTTTTGAGCATGACCCGTCAAGCTAATGACGGAAAAGAAGCGTTGGATGGGAGGTAACTCATCAATTTTTAATTTTTGTTTTGTAGAATTTAATTTTGTTTATTAAAGACCATTAAAAAAAATTAGCTACTCAAGAAGGACCTTGTCATGAAGATCCATATTGTTCTTAATAAACTTGGTTGTAGCTGTTTTTTCTTCAGATTTTTAAGTTTAACTTCAGCATTGAACACGTGATCCAAGAAAAGAAAACAAAAGTGACTTGATAATAAAGAAAGCAACCGAGGACTTGAAGGCAAAGGACGAAAAAAGACTCAACTGGCTTATACTCAACCTTCAAATACCTCATCTGATAAGGCTTGAGCCCAAATAATTCAATTGTTTACTTTTTCTTTCTTACAGTGTATCCATGCTATTTTACTTTATATAGTTTGATCTATTTCTGATTATGTTTTCTTGTTTATTTGACACACACTGAGGAAAATTCTTTGTTTATAATTTTAAGCCTTTGTAGCCAACCCCTAGTCTTAGGAACATCTGTTGCTAGCCACGTTGAGCCTAAGCATTTCTTTACATGACGTAGCCTACAACTCTTAGCCATTTGACTTGAAAGATCCTTTCTTTCGACTCTCTCTTTGGAGTTAGGTAGAATCTACGTTCTTAAAGTGAATGAAAAAGTTTAAGTTTGGGGTTGATCTTGGAAGTGAGCAAAGTTTTAACTTTGGGGTTGGGGTACTAGAGATAAATGGTAAAAAATTTAAAAATTTTGAGAAATAAGAAGTGGAAAAAGCCACTTCTTAAAAAAAAATGATGAGAAAAAAAAAGAACGACCAAATCTCTAGTACTGTTAAGAAGGAACAATGAGGTATGAGAATAAAAGGAGAACTAGGCACCTAACTCCAATGGTTTAAACCTACTTTCCTAAAAGTATCCTACCCGAACATAAGCCAAGTTACAACCCAACAAGACCTCTTATATGTGGTTATGACTCTATAATAAATTATATTAGAACATGATCAAGCGAAGTATAATTTATTTTGCATGTTGATTAAGTGATAACCCGATCCATTGAGCGAGTTAAGTAAGCCGAGAGAAAGGTTGAGTGCTCTTCAATGTTGAGGCCATTTTTTGAATTTGATGGATGGAAGTTGGAAGCCGGAATAATTGTAAAGTAACGACAAAAATATGGTGATGTTCAATTGTTATTGTACGACTCGTTGTCTGTTGAAATATGAAGTTGCAAGTGAGTTACTTGAGGACAAGCAAAGATTCAAGTTTGGGATTGTGATGAGATTCTGTCATTGCATCTAATTAGTCGATGAATTAGGGAAAAACAAGCGAAAGATGAGCCAAAATGATGAAGGAAGACCCAAGACTGAGTGAAAAATAGTAAAATATGGAAGAATGGAACTTAGTTAAATTTTTGGTGCAAAATGGGTGATATTCACGCAGCTATTGGAATAATCACACACACCATCGCGCTTCATCGCGATCACAATAGAGGCGAAGAAAGTTGTATCGTGCGCGCAGGCTTATAAATGCGCGTGGTGGGTGTTTTTCTGGGCTTTTTCTGATGCGTTCTGACCCATTTTGAGTGCTTTTTTAAGGGGATTTTCAGCTGTTTGATAAGGGTTATGAATTCTGGATACTAGAGCATGAGTTTGGGAGCACCAAAGGAGATTTTTAGAGCATTTGAAGCCATTGGAGGCCATCTCTTCAAGGGACTTCTCATGTTATTTTTTATCCATCGATTGTGGTATTATTTTCGAAATAATGTGTAGCTAAATTCTCTTAGGTTAGGTTCTGTTATGATGAACCTATTTTTCTATTGTTGGCTTATATGTTAATTTGACCTTTGTATGAACCTTTGATCTATAATTCTACTCAGTTGTTACTTAATCTTATTGCTTTTTATTTAAGATACTTTTTTAATCTGATTTTGGACACATATGGATTACTGATCCATTGCCTATGTGTTGGACCTAGGGTAACTGTTCTACTTACGCTAGCCGAATAGGAATTGGAGACCTCGAGTAGTGGCTTAGAGAATTAATGGTCTATACATCGCCTAACCTTGATTAGCTGGGGGACTAGGGATAGAAAACTCAAAGTAATGGTTAGTGAGTTAATTCATGAGGGATCGACTTTAACGGTTTTGTTAATTCGCCATGGGGTTAAAGTGATTATATCATTCACACATGGCATCAAACATCAACAATAGAGGAATAGGGGATTCTACAACACAACCTGACCGCTTTTATGACATTGATTTCTTGTTTAATTACTTTTCGCACTGAAACTTGCAAACCCCCTTCTTTATTATTTTACTTTAATTTGCACAAATCTTGTCTTGTTATAACACAATCATTGTGGGTTCGATCTTTTTATTACTGCGACATTATCAGTACACTTACCGAGAAGTTAACATAAGTATAGCTTTTGTTTTGTTTTGATTTATCTCGATTCCCTTCTTATGAACCAATAAATCTAAGAAATCACCTGCACTGACGCATAACACACACTTTATTGGACTCATCTTTAATCCATATTTCCTCATCCTTTCAAACGACTATTGAATATGGTCAAGATGGCCACATTCTAATGAGGATTTAACAAATATGTCGTTTGTATAGACTTTCATAAATGTTTCAATGAAATCATGGAACATAGAATTCATTACACATTAGTAGGTTGCGCCAACGTTCTTATGCCCAAAAGACATCACCACCCAAGGATCCAAGACATAGAAACTCTGTCTTAGAGACATCTTTCTCTGCAATAAAAATTTGGTTATAACTTGAATAACCATCTAAAAGACTTATATACTCAAAACCATCAACTGAGTCGACTAGCATTTCTGCCACTGACATTAGGTATTTGTCTTTTTGAGTGGCTGCATTTATAGCTCTAAAGTCAATAAAAACACGAACAATGAAATTATTTTTAATTACTAGAACAATTTTGGCTAACCATTCGACGTACCTTGCAGGTCTTATGAACTCGTTTCGTAGCAATCTTTTAATTTTCAATCCGATTTTCGATATTACTTCTGGTGTGAACCTTCTTGGAGTCTGTTTCAGAGGCTTCTTGTCGGGCTTGATTGGAACCTTTAATTACACCAACTCCCATCTAAGGCCCGACATCTCGTGGTAATCCCATGCAAAGCAATTCTTGTACTCCTTTAACATGTCGATTACTCATGCTTTTAGGGTTGGGTCGAGTTTACACTTATAAACGTTAGATTTTTCATCAAACCGTCTCCTAGATCACTCTCTTCCAAAGGATCCCTAGCTTGCATCCTTTGGGTCAAAGCAAGTTGGTCTTTCTAAAAACCCAAAGGCTCTTTGTCATAAAGGTAATTGAGCATATGGCTTTCTGAAGCTGTTTCTTGGCCATTTTGGACAGATTCAAAGTTTTCGTACTGGGTGGATTCGAAAACCATCATTTCTTGTGATTCAGCCTATAAGGCCGCCATTACGTCGTTTTCATCCATAAACGCCAAAATCCTAGACATGTAGCTCGACTCAGACATCTTTATCGTTTGATCCAAACCATCTGTTATGTCCACCAATGGTCTCATACTCCCAAATAAAGCCATGTACAGAATGTAGCTTCACTGAGTAATATACATGTAAATGCGGAATTTGAGGAAATAATGAAACTTTTGATTAATGCCGACATGTTTGTTGTTGATCCAAGAGTACAAGAAATAAACAAGAACATAATTTGTGACAATCTCTCGATGTGAGCGATTGTCACTTTTACAAGTAATTTTCTGCTTAAGTCTAGAAAACAAAATCAACAGAGCTTCCGCACAAACTTGGATGCCTAGAAATGTGAAGAAATAGACTATATATAGAGATCTTGAGCCTGGTAACTAGTCTTCCATCGTGCAAGGGAAGATGAGAAGAAACATGATAGTGGGAAGAGGGAGTCCAAACTGATTCCATGATTTTCTGCTACTGCATGATAATGGTGAACACCATTTGGTCATTCATTAAATGGTGTGGACTGGGTACATGGCGGACGCCATTAGGGTAATGGCGAACGCCATGCACCAGAAAAGCCATTTTTTTCATTTTCTTCTGCTCTTCTTCTCCTTTTTTGTGTTCTTCGCGCAATCGCTTCGCAACTTGTTAAGACCTGAAAAGAAAACAAAACACGACGTAAAAATGATAAAACAAACTAAAATAACAACGAATAACATGCGTTATCAGTCTAAAAACATGATACATTTTTACGTTATCAAACTCCCACACACTTAGACCATTGCTTGTCTTCAAGCAATCAACCAACACATTAAAACAAATAAGCGCAGTTTCTGAGACATAGGCACGATGAAAACTATAAATTGTAAGTGGTTGCTAGGCTAGTGCTAGATCGATAGGTACTAGACATCGATACCAAGGATACTAAAATGACACATATCCGCATTTCGTGGTCGAAAACTCCCCGCTTATACAAACCAATCTGATTCATGCCATTATAACTTAACCTACGCTCTTTGTTCTCTTTCACCTCTTTTAATTCAAGTGCAATCACATTAAGCCCGCTATCCCCACATGCACATGGTAAGTAAACTTGTTAGTGTCTAATGATCTCGTTATTAGTTCATATACACATTTTTTCTTTTTCTTTTCTTGATTCATTCGAATTTAAAGAGTCCATTCCATTGGGCTAAATGGTCGGGTGAGGACCACCTAACTTAGAGGGAACATGTCAGTTCATTTGTTTTTCTCTATAAATATTTTCGATTCAACTCGGAGATCATAAACATATTTTCATCGGTTTCTTACTTAGTGTGTGCATTAGGATAGTGTTGACTATTAGTATAAACTACTTTCGAGGTTACTTTAAAAACATAGAACTTAAGGTCTTGGCATAATGGTTACCCAAATCGGTATCGCATAATTAGGGAGTTTGGGGTGTTAGGATGGTATCGATGTTATCGAAACTTTCCCAAGTCTTTCTAACATAGCCTAAAAATGGAAAGCAACCTATACTCTCGGAGTGTCATGCCATGAATCAGAACAATTTTTTTTTCCGTTGGGGTCAAAATTAAGGTAAATTTACTAACAAGTGAAAAATTCATGCTATAAGCCTCGACAACACATGTTATGACTCGACCAAAGACAAAAAGACAAAAACAACAAAATTAAACAACTAACTAAAAAGTGATAAAAATTGAAAAATAAAGCGATAAAAGTAAAAATAAAGCAATAAAACTCATCCCCCACACTTGAACCAAACATTGTCCCCAATGTTTTAGTGTAAGGCAGAAAAAGGAGTGGAAAAACCTGGGGAGATGGCTCAATGTCGGCCTCGGCCTCTGTGACATCAACGACCGCCTATACCATGCACGGGGTGTGGTACACCTACATGCTCTATGTACTCCATCACGTCCGATATCCCCATACACAATCTATTCATATGCTCGATGAGGTCACCATGTTATGCTCGTTTCGCTCAGCATAGTCATGCTGCTGCTCCTGAATCTGATGAATGGTGGCCATCATCTCCTCCTGCTGTGTCTGCATGCTCCTAAGTAGCAGGTCACGCTCGGGGTCGACATTGTTCTGATGTCTCAGCTCAGATAGGATGTCTTCAAGAGCGATCCTGATAGTAGTGTAGTCATACTCCTCACGGGACTGATGTCCGGTTGAGTTACCTTCAAAAGAGTCAGCAAAACCATGTGCAGTGTGTGGATGGGTGTCGGTCTCGGGAGCATCATGCTCCATACGCTTAATCATCATCGGTGCCGTTACCCACACCGGCCTGAATATTTACATTATCACCAGGCTCTGGGGGATTTAAATCGTATATCCAGTTGTCTCTTACTCACACATCAGTGCACGCGGAAGAAGGAAAAGTAACCCCCCTGATACCTTTGTTACTAATCAGCAAATAGTACCTACCGTCTAGTTTATTCTTAACTAGACGCATACTGTGGACCGATTTCTGCGACCCCACCCATCCTGAGACGGTGAGACCCTCGTGAACCGTTATTGTGCCACTTTCAAATTTCTAATATTTATCCTATGATGCTTAAAAGGAAGGGGAAGAAATCTAAACTAACCCTGCGTGCAAAGGTTTTCCCTACAAATGCAAAGAGATTGGAATCGGGGGTCGGTTATACTAAGGGAAGCTATTAACACCCTAAGTATCTATAGTACTCTATAGGAACCTTTTGTACTTTTTTACTATTAGTTATCATATCTTCTTACAATGTTTACTGTTTGATTGAAAAAATTTTAACCTATGGGTGGGAGTGAGAATGTAAGATATTTTTGGGAGTTTTTTGTTTTATGAAAGGTACGGGGACCTAAAGGGTTTTATTTAAAGGCGTGCTCGCTAAGATCTCGCAATCTTATGCCTACGTATTCCCAAAAAGAGATCTTGGGAAATCAGAGCATCCGTAGTTCCACCTAACTATCGGTGGAATTTGTATCTTGTTAAAAGCCCAAGATGATGAAGCTAAAAGGTTTTGTGTATCTTGTTCAAAGCCCAAGATGATGAAGCTAAAAGTTTTGTTGGTTTGAAAGAATAGACAATTTGTCATTCTTAAGGGAGATATCTCACCTATTCATCACAAACATTTGAGAATAATATCATAAGGGAAGAAGCTTTGAACTTGATTGTTGAGGAATCCTAAGCAATGCAACATCTTCCTTTATGAGTCGTTGCATGCTAAGAGAAGGACCTTAACTTGGATATTATATCAACAAGTGTGCCACTTACATCACTTAGATGAAAGAAAAGTTTTGGACCATGATAAGGGAAGGACTCCAGCTTGGATTTTGAATTAACAAGGTTGCCACTTACATCACTTATATGGAAGAAAGTTTTTAATGTTTGATTTTGAATTGTGGTGTATATAAGAGATATCTTCCTATAGAGATGACTCAATGTCCTATCTCTGGGGGGGAAGTTGAATTATTTGAGTATCTTGTTCAAAGCCCAATATGTGAAGCTACAATATTTGTTTGTATCTTGTTCAAAGCCCAAGACGTGAAGCTAAAAAGTTTGTTTGTATCTTGTTCAAAGCCCATGATGTGAAGCTAAAAGATTTGTTTGTATCTTGTTCAAAGCCCAAGATGTGAAGCTAAAAGGTTTATTTGTATCTTGTTCAAAGCCCAAAATGTGAAGCTAAAAGGTTATTTACCTGAGAGGAGGCTGATTTAATTGGGGGAATTTTGAATTGATATTATTTTGTAAGAAGCCCAAGATGGAGGCTATGATTCTTGGATAAAGCCCAAGAGGAGGCTATGATGCTTGGATAAAGCCTAAGAGGAGGTTATGATGCTTGGATAAAGCCTAAGATGAGGCTATGATGCTTAGACAAACCCCAAGAGGAGGCTATGATACTTGGATAAAGCCCAAGAGGAGGTTATGATGCTTGGCTAAAGCCCAAGAGGAGGCTATGATGCTTGGATAAAGCCCAAAAGAAGGTTATGATGCTTGGATAAAGCCCAAGAGGAAGCTATGATGCTTGGATAAAACCCAAGAGGATGCTATGATGAAGTTGACTTCATCCAAGGGGAACTAGTGTTTGAACTAAGTCGTAGTTAAGGGAACCTTGATGTTTGAATTAAGTCTAAACTAAGGATGAGGTGTTATAAATTTCAAGAGAAACGTAATATGAATAAGTATATGACAAGTATGGACATAAATTGAATATGATGATGGGTCTTACACTCTTATTGAGGCCCATATCTAAGCATGGTTGAATTGAAAAGGTGGTGGGTCTTACACTCTAACAGAGGCCCATGTCTAAGCATGGTTGACTTGAAAATGTGGTGGTTCTTACACTCTAGGAGAGGCCTCAAAGTGTTTTAGATTTGAATGCCACTAGGGCTGTGTTTGATGAGAGTTAAATATTGAGGTTTAGATAGATGAAAAGCTTTTGAGAAATTGAAGAAAGTTTTGAGGAGGAGGGGAGGAACTTACACTCTAATATAGGCCCATGTTTTGAAAATACAATAGGTCTTACACTTTTAATAGAGGCCCAAAATGTTTGAAAATGTAATGGGTCTTACGCTCTTGCAAAGGCCCAAATTTTTTAAAAATGTAATGGGACTTAAACTCTTACAGAGGCCCAAAAGTTTTGAGAATGTAATGGGTCTTACACTCTTAACAAAGGCCCAAAAGTGTTTTGAAAATGTAATGTGTACCACACAAAGAGATATGTTCATCATGGTAAGAGTTTCTGAAGGAAATACTTGAACATGTAAGCAAAGATTTAATCCATGTGTTATACCCCAAATTTTACCCCTTAGATGTCATAACATCTTGCACTTACATTTACGATGCAATCATCTGTCCATTATTAATTAACCACCATATCTTGCTAGTTTGTTCTTTTACGTGAAAGCCATGGTTTGCACAGGAAAGAGAACAAAAGTCAATAAGCCAGGATCTCACATAATTCAAGGCCTCCTAAGACATTCTTTGGCTCCATACAACCATCACAAGTGTTCACCAGTTGAGTGAGATTGGTATGAGAAGTCATCTGCTCAAGAAAGCCAACTGAGGCTCCAAGTTTAACCATTTGGTCTTGGAGACTAACCATAAAGCTCTCAAGTCATATGCCATGGTCTCATGAGATTGGTTTAAAAGAAATCAAGAAGAAACCATCAGATCAAGAACTATGAAATTAGGGCTTTAACCTGAAGAATCATTGAGGACCTTGTTGTGATCCCAAGCCTTAGGACATGATTCCATATGTTAATAAACATCCATCATGACATGTCTAATTGTTGAGTTAGAGAAGGAGAAGTGGACATTTGAGAGGTTTCTTGCAAAGAGGGCAATGTTTGGTCTTTAAAATTTCCTAAGTGTGAAAGGTTCACTCCTTGTGCAGAATTGAGAAGACCATAACTTTCAAACCACACATCCAAATTGAGTGACTCAAAGCTCAAATTGAAGCTCTTATCATAAACTTCAAAGTGCATTAGAGGACCTTTCTTCAAAAAAGGCTTGAATTCTAAGTTGTGAGACTTGGAAGATAGGACACTTTTATAACTTAGTGAAATTTTGATCTTTTTGCCCTAGTTTTCACACCAACTTCATGGCCATTTTTCACATTGTTCCAAATGTCAAATCCAAAATCTTTGGACATGAAAGTTGTTCCTTGTTCTTCAAGCTTTCCAAGCATGTGTAGAACTTCCCATTTGGATAATCCAATCTCAAGTTATGATGTTCTATAGTTTGATGTTTCAAATTGGAAAGGTTCCATAACTTAGAATTTTTTCTAAGTCTTTTGGACAGCCTGATGTGCATGACTTCATGACACTTTTTTCTCAAATGTTACAAGCTTCATCTCAAGTTTCCTTCCAAATGAAAGTTGCTCTTTCAAATGCCTACTTTGCATAGAACCAAAAATCTCACAAGTTGGATTAATGGTCATCAAGATATTGTGCACTAAAGTTGGCATGTTGAAATGTTGTGTACACTTAGAAAATTCAGAATTTAGTTCTCTTTACTACACCAAGCTTTGCCATGATTTTTCATATGTTTCTAAGGATTATCTCAAACTTTCCCCCAACATCAAAATTAATCCATTGCATGCCAACTTTCAAAAGAATCAAGAGCTATCTCATTTGATCCATTGGTTGAAAGGATACCATGCACCAAAGTGAAGGGCGCGTGTCTAGTTCCATTACACTAAGTCATGCTCCCATTTGAACTAAAATCCAACCAAAATCAAGTACATTGTACCGACCTTTTGCATCAGTTTCCAACACCACCCTTTTCCACAAACCCGTGAATGAAAGGAAATCCAAGTACACCTAACTTGTACTTGAATAGTCGACACACCAAAGGCTAAAAACAATGACCATCGTGTAAGGCTTTCATGTACCAGAACTTTTTTGATCTTTGCTTATTTCCTCTGCTGACAAGAGCCCTAAGACAAGTAAGCACTGGCTAGGTTTTACTTGGCTCAAAGAAGATAATAGAAGGCCATGCGTGTAGGATCTTTTGTGAAATTTCTCCGTTAAACAAAGCAAATATCCACTGAATTTTAAAGCCAATGTCCAGATGCTCTGCCTATAAAAGGATACTCATCCTCATTGATCAAGACAACACATCAGAACACCACCATTCATTTCACTACAGACATAAGTCACTCGTGCAACCAAGAGAAGGGAAGGACTAGCTCTTCAGTAACTTGTATCTTGGAAAGGAAGGGATTTAGTCAGTTGAATCTTCAAGCTCATACATTGAAGAGGCAGTGGACCCTCTCCACATGGTAACCCTCTCCCTCTTTTCCTCCATGCTCATGATTCCATGCTTTTGTGTACAAGTTTGAATGAGTTTGATTGCTGTTATTATGTTCACATGTTACATTTATAATAGTTTGGATTAATAGCATGAACTTTTGTTTGGATACATTAGCAATATGTTGGCTTCGTTTCAGGTTAGATGTATGACCTTCATGTCCATTTCCATCCAAGTTTCAGTTGTCATTTTGAGTTGATGAAGGTTTAATGTTATTCTACCCTATGAGCACTACGATTTGGTGTTTTATTTCACAAAATTTTGTTGAGATTTGGTGCCGAAAATGATTGAGCAAGTGAGAGGATTGCCATGGCCATTATCTGGTTCATTCACGATATTTTAAGTCTAATTTGCATGTTTGCATGAAGATAATGAAGTCGTGGCAGAATGTGACAGGCCAGGCGAATATTTTGTCATTTAGTGTTTAAAATTTAAATGACCAATTGATCTGAAGTTCACATGATTTTGTACCCGGTCACACGTTTATTTCCTAGGCTGATTTTCTTTATTTCACTCTTGAAGTTGGGCCTTTCCCATTTGCTATTCAAACCCCTTCCCAGAGAGGCCCACGCGCATAGCAATATGATTTAGTTCATTTTAGGTTTGCTAGTGCACCCCCATTGCTTTGGTTCATGCCATTTAATTTATTTTCTATTTATTACCATTTCACTTATTTTAAAAATAGTTTCTTTTATACAAAAATTCCCAAAAAATTTTTATTAACATTTTAATGTTTAATTTAATTTTCTAAATTTTAATTTTTTTTTATTTTTACATTATTTTAATATTTATTTTAATTTTGTGAACTTAAGAATATTTTTGTACCTAGTTTTTGAACTTCCTTGCAAATTTAACACTTCTCTTTATCTTTTTGTCATAAGACACTTTGAGAGTTTGTCTTGAGCTTGATCTTGACCTTGAATAGGGCCTATTGCATTTTATCTTGCCATGCTCACACATGGATGTTTATTTTAATACTTTGATGATGTTCATATTTAATTGATGTTTATCCCCTTTGAGTTCCTACACTCATATTGTTTACTCATACTTTAATCCCTTCAACTCTTGCTTACAAGAAGTTATTTTCCCCTCCTTCCAAAGGAAAGTCTCTCTATTGACCTCATAGTCATAGATAGCTCATTATCAATCTTTGACCTCATAGGCATAGGTAATCATCTTCCTTGACCTTATAGTCACAGGTAACTCCTTATTCCTTGACCTCATAGTCATAGGACACCACCTTGACCTCATAGTCATAGGTAACTCTTCCTCCTTGACCTCATAGTCATTGGACACCACCTTGACCTCATAGTCATAGGTAACTCTTCCTCCTTGACCTCATAGTCATAGGACACCACCTTGACCTCATAGTCATAGGTAACATCTTCAACCTTTGACCTCATAGTCATAAAATTCCATCTTGGCCTCATAGCCATCTTATCATCTTGGTCTCATAGCCCTCTTCAACCTTTGACCTCATAGTCATAGGATTCCATCTTGGCCTCATAGCCATCTTATCATATTGGCCTCATAGCCATCTTCAATTTGACCTCATAGTCATAGGATTCCATCTTGGCCTCATAGCCATTTTATCATCTTGGCCTCATAACTATCTTCAACCTTTGACCTTATAGTCATAAGATTCCATCTTGGCATCATAGCCATTTTATCACCTTGACCTCATAGTCCTAGGTAACTCTTCCTTCTTGACCTCATAGTCATAGGACACCACCTTGACCTCATAGTCATAGGTAACTCTTTCTCCTTGACCTCATAGTCATAGGACACCACCTTGACCTCATAGTCATAGGTAACATCTTCAACCTTTGACCTCATAGTCATAGGATTCCATCTTGGCCTCATAGCCATCTTATCATCTTGGCCTCATAGCCATTGTCATAGCCCAAATTTTGACCACTAAGATTTCCCATCATTATGCAAATCATCATCACAATATGGGTGTATCATTATACTTCATCAGTCTCCCCAAAGATGGGTGAGCATTCACTACTATCAAACTTAGGGTTTCGAGCCCTCTCAGAGTTTTTAGACAAAGGATCAATCAAGAAATGACATGATATTCAACTTGTCTAGCCTCTCAAATATCCACAATGGATTAAGAGGACTCCCACATCAAGGATTAAGCACAAGGTTGCTCCCTTCTAGGTGGATCAAGCTTCAAGATTGCTAGTGTCACCAAATTAGGGTTTTGGTCGACCAGGGCCTCCAGTTGGAAATTTTCCTCTAGGCATGAGCCAATGCTTCAAAGCATATCCTAATATACTCCATGGAACCTCATGGACCCAATCATCAAGTCAATTTGAACTCAAGGGATGCATACATCAAAAATCAGGAATTAGGGTTTCTTGACCTAATTCACCCCTAAGTTGACTTTTGGGACAAATCATGAACCAAGACCTCAAGACATAATTTGAGGGTCTCTAATATACCATATTGATCCATTTGGAATAATGGATTGATCCAAAAAGCTTGAGCAACAAGTTTCAATTTCATCTGAACCACAGTTAGGGTTTTGCGAGAAAAGTCAACTGTAACTTTGACTTTTGACCAGGACATGCTCCCAAACCCTAAGACATGATTCAATATACCCTATAACACCCATGGAACATGTCCATCAAGTTTGATTTAGGTCAAGGACATGATTTCTTAAAGGATTGCACAATTTGGAATTCATCGGATAAAAAGTCAACTGTGCACAAAAGTCAACTTTGACTTTTTGAGATTTTTCACAAAAATGGATTTTTAACCCTAAAATAATGTTAATGTATGATTTGAATCATCATTCATCAAGAAAAATCAAAGAAAGTGGGATAACTTGTAAAAGGGGTAACCATAAAAACTTAGAAAATTTGCTAAGTTATGAAATAAAGTGACAAAGGTACCAACTTTGGAGGATCATAACTCCTAAACCACAAAGCCATTTTTTCCCATCAAAAGCTTGATTTGTAGATCTCATTGCCCTCTACAAAAGATTCATACTGACCTATGTCCAAATTCCTCATGGATTTTGAGTTATGGAGTGATCAAAATCAAGAAAAGTCACTTTGTTCCAACACTTAGTGAAAATTTCACTAAGTCAGAATTTGCCTTACTTTTTTCCAAATGTAGGGGGTTTTTCACTTGGATCCAAAAGGTATCAAAATGAAATTTGATCAGACAGTTGTTGTATCATATAAGGGCTTTCCAAAATGGCCAAGAACATCACCAAATTCAATTTGGGCCATGAGATATGACATTGGCAAGTTGCCTTGCTGAAATCTGCCAAGGCAAGGCAGAATTTTGCACTTTTGAGGACATTGGCTCAGTCCATGCCACCTTGGTGCTTCCAAAGTGACGACAATGTCATATCTCATGGCAGAATTTTGGACACATCTGAGGATTGAATCTAAAGGGGACAATCACTTAGCCAAGCCTCCAAAGTCCTTGGAACAATAAATAGCATGCTAAAACTAGAATTGCCCAAAATAGGGACAAGACTCTAATTTTGGATTGGAGCATTCAATGGAAGCACCAAGGTGGCATGGACTGAGCCATTAGCAACTGAATTCAATCAAGACTTATCCAAGACCAAGGGGACCAGCAGCCTGTGCCCTAACCTCTAGTCAATGGCTAGAGGAGACTTGGATTTTCATTTGCCAACATTGGCCAACACTACTCAGTAGTGGCCATTCACTATTCCTTGCAAAACAAACTTGCTCTACTATAAATAGAGCTCAATTATGATCAGTTTGAGTACACCTAAGCCATCAAACAGATGCTTTCCTCAAAATCTCTTTCTCTTGGAAAAAATGACTTCTTTAGCAAGGTAACTCTGAGTTTTTGAGCTAGAGAGCAATTCCACTCAAACCAATCACACACACACCTCACATACATCATATGTGAGCTGATCAAACACTTAAAAAACATCTGGAACACTGATTTCTCAGAATCACCAGTCAACTGCTCAAGGTTTTAACCAAGTTGCAGTTGAGATGCCATGAAGTGATCCAACCAATTTCAATCAAGTCCAAGCATCCAAACACACTCCATAGGGTGTACGGAAGCTGTTCAGATCATCACAATTCATCTGTAACACCTCCAACTCAAAAATCAATTTGCTCTTTGTCGCTCCCGGGATTTTCATCCAAGTACAAACGCGAAAGTGGCACCGAAACAGAGTCGCCAGCAATGTGTATTTATCCCATGAGAGGGAAAGGAAACACCGCATAAACCTGATGAAAGGAAAGAACATGGTCTTGCGACCAAGAGAACTGGATTCGGGAGTCGGTTACACGAAGGGAAGGTATTAGCACCCCCACGCGTCCATCGTACCCGATGGGATCCACGCTTGCTGCTTCAATCAAAGGGTGATAGAAAAGGATACTGGAAAAGGAACTGAAAGAAAGAAAGGAGAAAGAATGGAAAAGGAATGAGAAACAAATGTAGGGAAAATAAAAGAAGTGCTCTAATGGGCCCTACCCCACTGCCTACGCATCTCATCGAGAACATGAGAATCAGAGCGACGTAGTTCCCCTCACTAGGGATGGATTGTTTGTGTTTTTTAAGGAACGGCTAACGTTCTAGCTCAGGTGTTGCAGGCTCACTGGTCCGAGTGCGTTACCATCTTGCAAGAGAACGAGAAGGAGCACGTTCGTACGCTAAGAGTGAATGAGGTGAGAAAAGAATTCCCGAAGGAAAGGCGTGATTGTTTGTTTTTGTCTTTTAGAAATTTTTCATTTGTTTGCATATGATAGTGTATCTAAATCTTAATCATTGGAATGTGTACATCCTCACATTCCAAGATGGAATGAGTAAGAAAGTACCCTAAGGATGAAGAAGACCCTCACACTTAGTTCCAATTATCAAGGTTCAAACACACTAGCATACTTGTATTTATTAAGTGTTTTTGTTGATTATGGGATGAAGAAGTGTTTTTTTTTATTTGTATCTTCAACAAGGATTGCATTTAAGTCCCTCATACAAGATCAAATGTTTAACACATTGACCCAAGATGGGCCATATGCTACACATTTTAAGATTATAAGAGAAGACCCCTTTATAATCTTTTCTTTATATGAAAGGCCTAAATGCAATAAGTGCATACCTTTATTAGATATCTTTTGAATTTTCTTTGAGATGAGAAGAGAGACTCAAGAGAGAAAAAAAAAGGTAAAATCTATGTGAATTAAGACTCAATCCTAATTGATTAGTTAAGGGAGTGATCCTAATGGTTGGTGAGGTTTAAACACCTAAACTTTAAAGAAGAAATGAATTAAACAATTCACTTCTAAAGTAGAAGATGAATTGTAATTCAAAAGGGGAAGTAATGAGTTAATCAAAGAAAGCACATAAGTGCTTAACAAAATACAATATTGAATTGTAAAAGATGAAAGAAAAGAAGCTTGAATGTGAATTCCTTATCCACACCCAATTCCAACTTACCAAAGCCCCTACATGGTTAGTAAACAAAGAAACATGTATAAGAAGTATAAAAGCACTTAATGCACAATGAAGTTCAAAAGAAAAAGATGAAGAATCAAATCCTAATATCACAACCAGAATGTGAATCATATGGATAACAAGTGAATATCATCATACAAGTTCAATGGAACAAACAACAATCATTATCCATAGCATTCAAACATGTCTTCATAAGAAGGGATAGATGAAAGATGAAAGGAAATGAAAAAACATGCATAAATGGAACATGTAATTTTAAAGTCAGAATTGAAACTAAGTGGAAAAAGACTTATAAACATCTCAAATTATTCATGGATCAAACATCAAGATATTCAAGAAGGAATAGAAGAAGAAGTGAAGTTGAAGTTCTAAAAGAAAATGCAAACAAAACATGTTAAGGATGCACAAAGTTCAAATGGAAATGAACAAGTAAAGATGACTTATAATGTGTACCAATGACCTATAATATCACATGAATAGCTCATACAATATGCCAATGATCATACAAATATGTACAAAAAAAAACATGTAAACATGCACCAAAATTAGAATGATATGACATATTGTCATGCTTCAAATGTAATGCATCAAACAAAAATCAAAAGGACTTATGAAAATTATACAAGCATGGTATTGGAATGCCTAAATCATAAAGGAGTCATACATAAAGATAGCATGTAAAAATTCAAAGCAAAATGACTTCAAACAATGCAATTAGGTCAAGTTGAAACACCATGCAAAGTAGTGTAAAAACAAGCATCAAAACATGTCACAAAATGACCTAAAAAATCAAACAAAAATGATATAACATGTTTCAATGTATTAGTGAGTCAATGCAAAAAGAACCAAGTCCAAATAAATTACAATGAGTAAGAAAAAAATTATACAAATTCATGTATCACATTTGGAATGCATACAAATGGAAATTCAAAGAAAATTATGAGACAGGTGCAAAAATGTCATAAAATCATGAAATAAAAATGTCAAAAATTTCCTAAATGTCTTGATAATACTCATGAATTTTTCTAGAATTTTATGATGTTGTTTTGTGATTTTAAAAATTAAAAATGAAACGGGCACAAAATGAAGAAAATAAAAAGAAATGGAAATAAGGAAGGGGGTGCATGCATAGCAATCATTCAGTTCAAATTGGTTTGGGCTTTAGAACATGGGGTGTAAATAGAAATACCAAGCCTGGTCCACATCTGCGTAATCCACACCAATTAATCATGCACACTCAGTCAACAAAAGTCAAGCAATGACCACTCTTGGATCAGGTCAAGTCAACAAGTAAGTCAAAGTAGTCAAATCCAAAACATACACGTGAAGGACCACACACTATCATGCACTGCACCACACAAGGTTTAAAATGAAATCAGAATTGAACACGTGAGGTGCATGTGCATTTTAATGTGCTGGCACGTTCTTAACCACACGATGATGAAAAATCAATGGCCACGATTAAAACATGGTAAACCATAGCATTAACAGTCACCGGCCGGAGATGACTTCCGGTCATCTTCTCTGGCCAACAACCACCACCTACAAACTCACAAGTTCACCAAAACACACAAAACGCATACCAAAATGAAGCTCATGCTAAGCACATCACGAATTCACAGTTATTTTTCACATAACATGCACACACATAGAGAACAGAGGAGATAAAGATATGCCCTAACTTTTGGATCTAAGCCTCTACAAGGCCTATCAACTAGCCGGAGTAAGCAAAGCTTCTAGCAAGCTTTAAGCAACAAAAAACATGTGATACTAAGGAGAAAACGTGCAATCAAAGTTCAAGAACTCAAACCTGAAATTGATGAGGCTTTGAGTATACAAGAACACCAGATGAAAATGCTTCTTCCTTGAGCTTCACTTGGCCAAATAAAGGCTTTGATGGAGTAATTGATGATGATTCAGTGGATAGAAGTTGAAACCAAACTTCAAAACCAGTTGCAATGTGGTGGAATTGAGAGAGAATCAGAGAGAGTTTTGGAGAGGAATGAACAAAGTGAGCTTCGAAAATCAATGGCAATGGTGAGATTGAGAGAAAAGAAGAGAGAGTTTCTGAGTGAGAGTGTAAAATATGAAGTTGAAATGAAATTTGAGAGAGAGGTTTTGATTTATAGTGTGCTCTAACCATGGTTAACCTGAGTTGGTTAACTGAGTCATGGTGGTTTAAGTGAGTCATCCCTAACTAACTGAGTCAAGTTAGTTAGGGAGAGCAATGATAGGGTGAAGATGACTTATGGTAAGCTATGGTGAAGGTGAAGAGAATGTGAAATGGCATGGCTGTTGTATCAGAAACTTGCTCAGCAAGTTTGTTCTTTCCACTTTCATGCAAGGCACGTGCTATAGCAGTGTATGTGATGTTCATGGTGTGTTCAAATAAGGGAAAGAATTGTTTGATGGATGTCTGAACCAAGTTATGCATCAAAGCTGTCAATGCATCAGTGAAACATAGGGAGATTTGATAATGTTTTTCTCTCTACTCAATGAATGGTTTGGTGAGTTTTTGGGTTCATTTGAAAGAATAAATGTAATGCTACAAGTTTGGTATGAAAATTGAGTTGAAATGAGGCTAGGAATAGGTTGAAAAATGACTTGGAACATCCATATTTGGAACTGATAGAAAGGGCGTGGCATATGGTCGACTGGCAAGGCAAACATGGCACCTAGGTTTCAGCATAATCACACCAAATTGGACTCAACTTAACTTCTTAACCTTTGATCAAATGAAAAAAACATGAACACCAATTTTGAAGATCTCACATAGAGGAACAACTTTCATGTTGAAAGATTTTTCATTTGAGGCCTCTAACCATGAGTAATTGATCAAAACATTTGGCCCACCACCTGTTTGTGAAAATGACACGCGCGCGACCTGAAAGTTGACCAAGCTGACTTGCATTTTGCCCAAGTTTCCCTCAACTTTGATCATCCATAACTCTTTCAATTCTTATCCAATAGAAATGTTCTACACATGGATTTGAAGCTTGAAACAAGATCTTTTGTTGTGGCCGAGTGGAATTTTCATTTGATGCTTCAATTTTGAATGGCCTTGGTTCAAACTCTGATGCAAAACAACCCAAAATTACTATTTTTGGAAACCCTATTTCTTCCAAAAATGGCAACTTTCCACATCTTGATTTTTTCATGATTCCTTTGGAGTTTCTTGATCAAATTTTGTATATTGGTCACATATAACATGAATTTCATGGATTTGGCCTCAAAAAGTCAAGAGTTGACTTTTTCCCCTGATTATTTGACTTAGCCCCAATTTTCCTGATTTTTGATCTATCTTCCAATTGAACCACTTCTAAAACCAATTGAGAGGTAATTTCCCACACTCATATACTTAAGGACATGTAGAATACCATGACATCAAGTTTTGTCCAAAAAATCAAAGATGACCTGATTTAATTGGAAACCCTAATTTTGGTACCCACCTCCTAAGGGGAAAAATGTGCAGTCTTCAATTTCAAATTCCTCAGAGTATGTTGTGTATCCTCTTAAAGGATGATGAGATATGCCACTTGAGGGTGATTTTGAACCAATGAACTATCTCTTTTGAGGATTTTCCTTCATTTTTGGGAATTCTTGCATAGTGAAAGATGTAGTGCTTCAATCTCCTATTGAATCTCACTTTCTTGATGTTTTGGATGATCAATAGAGATAGTATGAGACATGAAAAACCTCTTGGCTTGCCTTGAGTGAACTTGTTTGACCTTTTGTGCCTTGAATGATTCCTTGGTTGTCCACCTTTCCCCTGATCACATGCCTTGATGGTAAGAGGGATGCTATGCTTCACTTTCTATGTTACATATGCAATGGAATGCTAATGAGATGGATATGATATGATATATGATAATGCTATGCTAGGATTCCAAAAAGGGAGAGCAAATTTTGGGGTATTACAGCTGTCCCTATTTAAACACTGTAGACCTGAATGCCTGAAAGCGATTGCTTTCAGACGTTCAAGGTATATAGTGATTGAATACCAAATATAACCAAAAATTTACTCTGGATGATGAAGAACAAAAGGGATATAAACCCAACAAGACTGCTGGATTGACTCTTCAATGAAACGTTGTCGGAGAGATCTGTCTTTTGAACGATGCCAGACGACTACTGGATTTCCATACTGTCGATGGACTTTCAACAATGTCTTTTTGAACGACGCCAGGCGACTACTGGCTTGCCATACTGTCGATGGACTTTCAACAATGTCTTCTTGAACGACGCCAGACGACTACTGGCTTGCCATACTGTCGATGGACTTGAGCTGCTCTGCCAATCTGTCGTTAGACTTCTACCAATTCGTGTCAGATTTCTGCCAATCTGTCGTTGAACTTCTACCAATCTGTCGTTGGATTTCTGCCACCCTGTCGTTGGACTTCTACCAATCTGTCGTTGGATTTCTGCCACACCGTCTTTGGACTTTAATGATTACCAAACCGGCGTTGGAATCTCAAACTTGCCATCTTCAGATGGACTTTTGCAGCTTTGCCAAACTGTTGTTTGACTTTTACCAATCTGTCGTTGGATTTCAAACTTGCCATCTTCAGATGGACTTTTGCAGCTTTGCCAAACTGTCGTTGGACTTTGAGTTTGCCAAACTGTCGTTGGACTTTGAGTTTGCCAAACTGTCGTTGGACTTTGAGTTATAAATGAGCAATGCTGAGAAATACACCACCGGCTGGGTAATATCATATGCTGACACTTTGCTGAAGAAGAGATTCCTTCGATCTATTTAGACCTTGCTGGGGAAATTACTGCGACTCAGCTAGGGAGTATAGCTGACAAAGATTCAATGCTGAACTCTGTGGGGATACCATTACCAGAGATACAATCTTGCTAGGGATCAGGGCTACTCTGCCGGGGATATGCAAATCTTGGTTAGAAGACATCCCGTTGCAACATGCTGAGAAAGGGTCCCTAGAGATCTGCTGGGGAAACCCAAGGCAATTCCACAATAGTCTACTGAGGAATACGATTGTCAAGCTTAGTATAAGTACCACAATGCCTCATGTTAGGCGAACTTCCCGTTTGATGACTCCTCCGGGTACGATGAGTTTATAACAAACTCTGCTGGAGAAAACTGCTTTAAAGCGTTTCGTGCTGGGGAATGCCTTTTAAGAGGACAAACGTCTTCCAACTCTACTGAGGATAATAAACTTGGAACGCCTCACTGGGGAAATCCACTATGCCCCATGCTTGGGAGGGTCAAAAACTTGCTTTTTGTTCCAAATTACGCGGCTAATCTGAAGAAATCGTCCCAAGAGGATTTTACTGAAGATTAAGCATCTTCAAACTCCTGGAGACTTCACTGGGAATTGACTATCATCTTTGGTGTCTACGAGGCAACTCTACTGGGCAATTCGCAACCGTTATCGACACAGAAAAGCTTGTAGCTGTTGGAAGTACTGAATGAGAGAATCGACTTAATAAGATATAATAGTATCAAGTCGAACTCGATTCACCGATTATCGAAACGTCGTGACCGACCGTCGACCGAATAGTGGACTCCATCAGAAACATTATGACAAAAAGGTGACGAGTGAACCCTTCCCATCGTCTGCGAAGTATCAGAAGATTTGCACTCGTTATGGACATGGAGTGTTCACTGCATTAATAACCGTTATCAACACAGAAGAATTCAATCTTCGGCAACCGTTGTTGTCCCAAAACCCGGTGGGAAATCTTGAATGAGAGAATCGACTTAATAATATACAACATTATCAAGTCATAGCAAATATCTGTTCGTGCTGAGAGAACTCTCGTGCTGCTTGAATCAATCGTACTCATTACCTGCAACAGAAGAATATATGCACATGCCCCAGGATATTGCGTGGTCTCTTGAGTCCACCATCCAAGGTTGCCCAACAAGCAAAGTAATTTTAATTGTCTTTTATGTGCATGTTTTTGCAATTCCATGATATTTTCAAAGCAATGTTTTATTATAAAAAATTGGACGTTTTTGCAAACAAAGCAGTAAATGAAAATAAAAGCTTGCGACTGAATATTCAAATTTATTGATGAAATGCCAAAATCGGCGAATTTACAATCGGAAGCAAACCCCTGTAAGAGTTGATTACCATAAAATTGAGAAAAGAAATCTATCCTAATGATAATGCGGAAATTGGATTCCAACTGATTTCTGATTCTGTTATAACCAGTATGTATTCCTACTCTCTTGATTATCTTCGCCTTCGGAAGCTCGTGATCAGAACAATCCCTCCTTCGGAAACTATGCTAGTTTGCTGAAGAGTGGAGAACGTACAGATTAATTCAGACTGTAGTCATTCGCTTAAATCCCTCTTTTGCGTGGATCGCCTTTTCAGGTTTTCAATCCACCAGGATACCCATTTTTTCCTAAGTTACCCTTTTGGGTTTTCAACTTACCGGGTGTACAATTTTTCAATTATATCCCTAATTTTTGCCCGAACCTTTATTTTGTGTTTGGTTCGCCGAGATGCCCTCTTTTGCCTGGATTCTTTTTTCTTTTATCCAGCGGGTCTCTTTATACGAAGTATTTTTTAACTGCATCTGAATTAACAGGGGACGAAAAGTCTTCACCATCCATGGTTGTCAGCAACAAGGCTCCACCTGAGAAAACCTTTTTAACCACGAATGAACCTTCATAATTAGGAGTCCATTTGCCCCTGTGATCTGTACTCGGAGGAAGTATTCTCTTGATTACCACATCTCCGACCTTGTAAACTTGTGTTCGAGCCTTCTGATCGAATGCCCTCTTCATTCTGCGCTGGTATAGCTGGCCATGACATATTGCTGCTAATCGCTTCTCCTCAATAAGGCTTAGCTGATCAAATCTGGCTTGTACCCATTCAGCTTCATCTAGCTTAACGTCCATTAATACTCGGAGAGAGGGAATCTCCACTTCGACCGGTAGCACTGCCTCCATACCGTACACAAGTGAATATGGTGTTGCCCCAGTGGATGTGCGGACTGATGTTCGGTACCCATGTAAAGCAAATGGTAACATCTCATGCCAATCTTTGTACGTGACAACCATCTTCTGCACAATCTTCTTGATATTTTTATTGGCCGCTTCGACCGCGCCATTCATCTTTGGGCGGTACGGAGAAGAATTGTGATGTTCGATTTTGAAGTCCCGGCATAGCTCAGCCATCTTCTTATTATTCAAATTAGAACCATTATTAGTAATGATTCTTTCGGGAACTCCATATCGACAAATGATATCTCGTTTCAAGAAACGAGCTACCACTTGCTTAGTGACATTGGCATAAGATGCTGCTTCAACCCATTTAGTGAAGTAATCAATGGCGCCCAAGATGAAACGGTGGCAATTTGAAGCAGTAGGCTCAATTTTCCAGATCATATCAATGCCCCACATTGCAAAGGGCCACGGAGAGGACATGATACTCAACGGATTTGGAGGAACGTGTACTTTGTCTGCATAGATCTGGCATTTGTGACACTTGCGGGCATATTTGCAGCAATCTGACTCCATTGTCAACCAATAATACCCCGATCTCAACAATTTCTTAGCCATCGCATGTCCTCCGGCATGGGTACCGAAAGAGCCTTCGTGCACTTCAATCATCAACAGGTTTGCCTCGTGTCTATCCACGCATCTGAGCAGAACCATGTCAAAATTTCTTTTATACAGCACGCCATCTTTGTTCAAGAAGAAACTACCAGCTAGCCTTCTTAACGTCTTCATGTCTTTGGAAGATGCCCCAGGCGGGTATTCTTGATCTTTCAAGAAGCATTTAATGTCATGGTACCAAGGCTTGTCATCAGACACTGCATCAACATCAAACACAAAGGCAGGTCTATCAAGACGAGATACATCAATCTTGGGTACAAAGTTCCAACCATGCACTTTGATCATCGAAGATATAGTGGCCAAGGCGTCTGCAAACTTATTTTCATCTCTGGGAACATGGTACAACTTGACAGTTGTAAAGAACGTCAGTAATCTCCTCGTATAATCTCTATATGGAATCAAATTCTGCTGATGTGTGTGCCATGTTCCCTTTACTTGATTGATTACCAGTGCTGAATCACCAAAGATATCGAGGGTCTTGATTCGTAAATCAATAGCCTCCTCAATCCCTAGTATGCAAGCTTTGTATTCTGCTTCATTATTGGTACACCCAAAAGTTACTCGAGCAGTGAAGGGCATGTGAACACCTTCCGGCATAATGAGAACTACACCAACTCCGCACCCATTCATATTAACCGCCCCATCAAGCATCAAACTCCATTTGGATTCAGGGTCAGGCCCCTCCTCCAGAAGTGGTTCCTCGCAGTCTTTCGCTTTAAGAAAGATGATGTCCTCATCAGGGAAATCAAACTTCATGGGTTGGTAATCATCAAGAGGCTGTTGCGCAAGATAATCTGACAGTATACTTCCTTTGATTGCTTTTTGCGAAGTATATTGAATGTCATACTCTGTTAGTACCATCTGCCACCTTGCAACTCTGCCTGAAAGTGCTGGTTTCTCAAAAATATACTTGACCAGATCCATTTTTTAGATCAACAGGGTTGTATGTGTGAGCATATATTGTCTCAATCGCTTGGCGGCCCATGCGAGTGCGCAGCATGTCTTCTCAAGCATTGAATAACGCGATTCACAATCTGTAAATTTCTTGCTCAGGTAGTAGATAGCATGTTCTTTCCTACCTGTCTCGTCGTGTTGACCGAGAACACAACCCATGGATCCTTCGAGCACTGTCAAGTACATAATCAGTGGTCTGCCTTGAACTGGAGGTATCAGAATCGGAGGTTCCTGCAAATATCTTTTTATTTATCGAATGCATTTTGACAATCATCATTCCACCTGACCGTTTGATCTTTTCTTAGCATTTTGAATATCGGTTCGCAGGTGGCAGTTAGATGAGATATGAACCTTGAAATGTAGTTCAATCTCCCTAGAAAGCCGCGAACTTCTTTCCCAATTCTTGGTACAGGCATATCTTGTATAGCTTTCACTTTAGCAGGATCAACCTCTACTCCTTTTTCGCTGACCATGAAACCAAGCAATTTTCCGGACCGCACGCCGAAAGTACACTTGTTAGGATTCAGTCTCAACCTGAATTTCCTCAACCTCTCAAACAACTTCTTCAAGTTGATCAGATGTTCCTCTTCTGTCTTTGATTTAGCAATCATGTCATCCACATAGCACTCGATCTCTTTATGAATTAAATTGTGGAATAATGTCACCATTGCTCTTTGATAAGTTGTCCCTGCGTTTTTCAACTCAAAAGGCATTACTTTGTAACAGAAGGTACCCCACGGGGTAATGAATGTTGTCTTCTCCATATCTTCAGGCGCCATCTTTATCTGATTGTACCTGGAGAATCCATCCATAAATGAGAACACTGAAAACTGAGCGGTATTATCAACCAGCACATCAATATGAGGGAGTGGAAAGTCATCTTTAGGACTCGCCCTGTTGAGATCTCTGTAATCCACGCACATTCTAACCTTGCCATCTTTCTTCGGCACTGGTACTATGTTGGCCACCCAGGGAGGATAGTTGGTTACTGCCAGAAAACCTGCATCCAACTGTTTCTGTACCTCTTCCTTGATCTTCAAAGCCATTTCTGGTTTCGTTCTGCGCAGCTTCTGCTTGACCGGTGGACAATCCTCTTTCAATGGTAGTCTATGCACAACTATGTCTGTATCTAAACCTGGCATATCTTGATATGACCAAGCAAAGATGTCAACGTATTCACGTAGCATAACTATCAGCTCTTGCTTTACATCAGCCCGCAAACTTGCACCGATCTTGATCTCTTTCTTGCTTTCTTCTGAACCAATATTGATAACCTCAAGCTCTTCCTGATGAGGTTGAATGGTCTTCTCTTCCTGCTTCAACAATCTAGCCAATTTCCTCCTCGGCTTGATAAATCAGATTGTCGAAATCATACATGGGCATAACAGAATCATTTTCAGGGGAATCCACAGAATAAAGTCTGCATGATTGGATTTATGCTTTATTTTAGATTATTTTTTGCTTGAAAACAAAAGAAAGTGCATTATCATTTTTAATTTTCTTTGTGCAAAAATAAAAATAAAGAAGGAATAAAGGAACACAAATTTGTAAACAAAAACGTCATTTTTATTGATGTTTGAACATTATATAAAAAAATATGGCGGCCCTACGAATGGATCCTCACACCTTGGGCAAAGTGCGGGATTTCATGCATTATGAAAGACAAGAATTATTACTCTGAATGATGTACAACATGAATGATTTCTTCACTAGACTAGTTTTGCAATGTCTCGCCTGGAGCCAGAGCATACACCCATCTGTCCAGATAATCTGAGCTTTCAGCGTCATCTTCTATTGCTGAGCAGGACTGATTAGGGTTGATAATTCCTCCACTGTTGAAATTGATTGGCCCACGGAATCGGGGAACTGGCGCCTGGCCCAGTTGGTATCCAATGCCGAACTTATCTTCCTTCACGAACACGTCAATAGCTTTACCCCAACCTTGGGCATTTCCGCTTTCAACCACTTTTCGGGCCTGCTTGTAGGACGCAATTGATGCACTTGGCCCAACTGGCACGGTTGACACCACTGCTGTTGAAGTAGATTCTGGGAATTTGTTGATGTTCAGGGCTTCAAAAGACTGGCACAGGGTTTCATGAATCTCCCCATCCATTTCCATGTATTTGAAAGTGGATAGATGACTCACAAATATATCTTCCTCACCGCAAACAGTAACCACTTGACCCTCAAACACATATTTGAGCTTCTGATGTAGTGTGGAGGTGACTGCGCCTACTGCGTGAATCCACGGTCAGCCTAGCAAACAGCTGTAAGCAGGCTGAATGTCCATAACGTGAAAGATTGTCTTGAATATCTGTGGACCAACCTATATCTCCAAACACTGATCTTTGGGATCCATCGAAAGCTCTCACAATCAGATCACTGGGTCTAAGAATCAATCCATCTACTTCAATTTTCATCAGGGCCCTTTTGGGTAACACATTCAAAGAAGAACCTGTGTCGACCAACACATGCGATAAAACAGCTCCTTTGCATTCAAGTGTGATGTGCAATGCTTTGTTGTGATTACGTCCATCTGGAGTCAAATCCTTATTTGTAAACCCCAACCCGTGGCTCACATTGAGATTAGCATTAACTCCCTCCAACTGATTCACCGTGATCTCATGGGGAACGTATGCCATATTTAAAACCTTCAACAAAGCAGCCCGGTGTGCATCTGAACTCATTAACAGGGATAATATTGAGATTTTAGAGGGTGTCTGATTGAGCTGATCAATGATCTTGTAATCACTCTTTTTGATAATCCTCATAAATTCCTCAACATCATTATCAAAATTGACTTTAGGGTCCTCTTCCTGAACAGGCATCTTGTCATCAACAACCTGTTTCCCTTTTGCTCTTGCAGCGGCTTCAGCTTCTTTATCACTCCTTAGAGTCTGGGGAGCAAACAGCCGACCACTCCTTGTGAAACCACTTGGTCCACTGACATTCTCAACACTGGTACCAACAACAGCCTCTGCTTTTTGTTGATTTCCTCCTTGATGAGTATTAGTTCCATATTGCCACGGAACTGCCCTATTAGACACATAAGAAGCAGATTCAGGAACCATAATCGTAACTGGTCTCGGCCTCTCGGGCACGATGATAGCAACATGATCTTCAACGGGCACCTGTATTTCAACTGGATTATAATAAATGGTAACGACAGAAACATCTTTTTCCTTCTCCACTTTATCAAACTGAAGTCTTCCTTCATCCATAAGATCCTGCAGTCCAACTTTCAACTTACTGCAACCATTACTCTGTCTTGGACAATCCTCACAACCAGAGCCACATCCAGGAAATACCTTTCCTTTTAACAAATGCTCTTTTACAAGCAACAGCGGAGTCTTTACCAAATTACCATCAGTAATCAGATTCAATTTCTCACCATCAGAAATAGCATTCATGCTTGCACCTCCATGATGGGGCATTGGATTATCACGAACATTTGGCGGCTTGGAGAAATTAATAGCTTTTGCGTCAATCAAGTCCTGAACCTTATGTTGAAAAGCCCAGCACATTTCTATCGAGTGACCTTGCGCACCAGAATGAAATTCACATCGAGCATTAGCATCATAACCTTGAGGCAATTTTCCAGTATCTAGCGGCCTCATGGTCCTGAGTTCAACTAACTTCTCTCTGAGCAATTGTGGTAACAAAGCAGCATATGTCATAGGCAAGGGATCAAATTTATGGTCCCTTGGTCTATTAGTCTGGAATCAGGGTCTAGCTTGCTGATCTAGAGCTTGCTGTCCTGCTGGAACCGGGATGGTTACAGCATCCACCTGATGGTAGGATTGAGTCCTGCCTCTACCCTTTCCTTTATGCACAACACTGGACTCCCCTTCTCTTTTCCTTGGTCCATTAGCAAAGGGTTTTCTCGAAATCGAAGCACCAGTCCCACTGACGTCTTGAATCTTACCCAACTTCAGCAGACTCTCTATTCGTTCCCCAGCAACAACAATGTCGGCAAACCCTGTTGACGGACACGCAGCCAATCTATCCAAATACGGCCCTTAGAGTGTGCTCATGAACATAGCAGCCATCTCACGATCACCCAAAGGTGGTTGAACTCGAGCAGCCAATTCTCTCCATCTCTGTACTAACTGCTTAAAGCCCTCCTTGTGATCCTGAGTCATACTCTGCAGCTGAGTACGATTAGGTGCCATGTCCAAGTTATATTGATACTGTTTCAGAAACACAGCACACAAATCTTTCCAACTCTTTATATGAACCTTGTCCAGCTTAATGTACCATTCTAAGGAAGCGCCTGACAGGCTATCCTGGAAAAAATACATCCAGAGCTTTTGGTCTTCAGTATAAGCGGCAATCTTGCGATTGAAAGCTTGCAAATGTGTTTTGGGACAGGTACTGCCATTGTACTTATCCAATGTAGGGAGCTTGAACTTGAGAGGGATTCTCACACCCTGCACGAGACCCATGTCTTCCACATCAATCCCCAGAGGATTTTGGCTCTCAATAGCCTTGAGTCTTTCATCTAACCCTTCGTACTTCCGGTCCTCATTGTAGAAACCCATGTCATTGTTGAATGCAGTAAACTGATAATCCTGACCATCCTCATTATTATCAAATCCTAGATGTACCCCACCAGCAGGGATGGTACCAACAGGAGGAGTGCGCACATTGCGATTTGGGATTTCAGTCTCTAGCCTCTGAATAGTGACCCTCATTGCATCTTGACTAACCCTCATGGTCTCCTAACCGGCCCTCAGCTCCTGCTGACCTTGAGCAATCCCCTGCATAAGATTCATGAACTGCTCCATCCTTCCCCTCAAATCAGCTAATTCAGTCTGAACTTGTTCCATGACTCTGGCTTGATTGCGTCGGGTAGAGTATCGGTGAACTGGGGTATCAGCTATCGTGCCTGAAAACAAAATAAAGGTTAGCAGGCGCCTGCAAAAGGAAAACCTGCAATGTAAAAATGATATGCTATGCAAATGCAAATGCACAGTTATGTTTGTCATTTCAAGATACTTTTCATATCCTGATTCCGATCGTAACCACAAATTCCTGAAGACCAGAAATCATGATTATTGAGCTTTGCCTTGAAGAGATATTCATATACGTCAATCACAAATATCTGATGACCAGAAATAGTGATTTTGTAGTGTGCCAGTGTGCAAATATCTTATTACGTCACATATATCTGAAGACCAGAAATTGTGAACAGAAATAGCCCATTTCATACAAATTCCCAAAAGTTTTCAAGCACATTTGTCATAGTTTCAACAACAGAAAAAGAAACAAGCAGTCAAATGGATCCATCAACAATTCTGATGGTAACCATTGCAAATTACAAAGAAATGACAAAAATCATTAATCTGACAGCTCTACGTCCTTCAGCTTCTGGCTGGAATACTTAATCTCTTCGAACAGGATGCGGGTACGCTGATGATGTGGCTTCTCAATCAGCTCTTTGATTACGACATCCCTTTTCTCCAATGCATCAGATAATGAGCCCATGTGCATCAGCAAGGCTTCATCTTCACCGGCTCCTTTGCGCCTCTTAATTCCAGCTTGAATTTTAACCAGCTTCAGATCCGCCGTGACATCTTCAAGCTCTTTGTTGGCAATTTTCAGCTTATCTTCAGCATTCTTTACCTGTTCTTGACTATTGCCAAGGTCCTCTCGATACCTTCTTCTTTCTACATGTGCTTTCTTCAGCTCTTCATGTTTATCTTTTAACTGGGCCAGTAATTCAGAGTTTTCAATTTTGACCTCATCCCAAGCTTGACGAAGTTTAGCTAATGAATCCTTGCTTCGGGCTAAAGCCTGCTTTGTAGTCTTGTGAGCCTGACTAGTATCATCTGCTCCCAAAGTAAGTTTCCGGAAGTACCAAGCTCTATCATCAAAATCTTCTTCTTTGTCTGCCAAGATTTTCTCCGATTTCAATGCTCTCTTCTCCAACTCTTTGTTGTCAGCCAAAGCTTTCTGAAGACATCTTCTCATTCCAGAGTTCTCTATTTGCAACTCTCTAACCATTTTCTTCCATTTCTCGCACTCTTTAGCCGGTACCATGGAGTGTTGATTTGGGCATAAGAGAATCTCTCTTGAAAAGGGTAACAACAGATCTCTGACCTTCATCTCAATCCAAGCATCGTAGTCAGGGTATGATCTACAGTCTCCTTTGCCAAAGATTAACTTTCCTGCTCTTTGCCTAAATTTCCAGGCATTTATTACTTCTGGCACTCTTTCATTCTTGGTTCCCGTGAAAAACAGAGAAGCACTAATCTCTTCATCAGCAGGAGGATTTCTCGAAGCATAACCAAATTGTCTAACAGCCAACACCGGGTTGTAATTAATCCCACCCCTTCTTCCAAGTAGAGGCACATTTGGAAAACTTCCGCATTTAACAGTAAGCTCTATTGTCAGTAATTTGGGAACAAACCAAATGATGTTACTGGCAGTCAAACCTATCAATCTCTTGGACCATTTCATTGTCTCAGCAGTTTCTACGAAAGCACCAGTTCGTGGTAAATGTTTGAAGAGCCAATGACATAACAATTGGGTACAACAACTAACCAGACTTCCTCTTCCCTTCTCATTTTTGTAGTGTACTGAGTAATAAAAATCCCCTAGCAGGGTAGGAATCGGATTCTTCGAGACGAACACTTTCATGGCCTGCATATCAACAAAGTCAGGTTGACCGGGTAAAAGCACCAAACCATAGATACAAATAGCTAACACAGCATTGTAAGTAGTCCAGTTCTTAGCCTTGGCAGCTTCCTGAGCTCGTTGGAAAAGAAACTCCAAATGAAATCCTTCATCTTCTTTAAGTTTACTTAGGCCACTTTTCACAACAGACAGGTCTAGATGTAGAACAGCAGCAATGACTTCGGGGGTAAGAGCATCTTCAGAAAAATACGGTATAGAAGACGTGACTGGAATTCCCAAAATAAATGAGAATTCTGCCAGAGTGGGCATCAAAATGTAGTCAGGGAACAGGAAACATCTCATTGATGGTTCATAGAACTGTAAGAAAGTGTGCAACCCATCCTTCTCATACTTTGTGAATGCACACACCATTTTAATCAGCTCTCCATATTCCTTCTGAAAAGTGCTGAGAACACCAGAACCAGCCATGCCTATCATCTTGTTCAAGGAATCCAGCTTAGGATCAGGGAATTTATATGATACATTGTTTTTCCTTCTAACCTCAACTTCTTGGGAACTCATGATTGGAATCAGACAATACGGTAGGTACCTGCAAATGACAAACATAACCTGTTATGATATGAGTATGTAAATGCAAAAGGCATGTGATCAGGTATCCAGGTGTCTGTGTCTGTGTTGAACTGTGTGCACTGTGTCTCTGTACTGAATCTGGCCATATTTCTGAGATGAATACTCAAACCACTGTCATAGGATACACTGTCTGTAACAATCATAGAATCACAAGTAAGGTATGTAGGAGGATAGGTTACCTGCAAACCTGTAAACATCCCACCCATGCTCACATGTGGTTCCTAGAAAACAAGGCTTGTCAGCTTCGGAGGTTTGAGAAGTGATAACACATTCAGCCCGTAGGATACAATGCTATGCCAATCAAAGAGGTCGTCCACTGACTCCCCTTAGAAAATAAAGGTCATCCTATGCAAGTTCCAAAGTGGGCCCTCGGGTGCGAATGGGTTTGCCACAGAATGTGGTCTGCCACTGTCACCACTAAAGAGAGATGTTTCCATTAAGGTCCTCATGATCGGTCACTAGAGTCGACAACTCTCTAGATCGACATCCTGGAATACGCAAGATGCGTACGCCATGATGGGTCCCAAGATAGCCTCGTCTAGCTGTGAATTTGGTGATTACCCAACGTACACAGATGGCACGTAGGTCCCACTACTCTCCACTCTAAGTCTAAATGTATACTCGAGCCTGTGTACTGGGCTCATCTCTCAGAAAGCCCATCCCGACAAACAGACAGAATAGTGCAACACAGTATAATATATGAAATGTAAATACAAACATGCTGTAAATATGGTACAAGTAATAAAATACAGTAAACAGCAAATACAAGATAACAGTAAACACCCAATGAAAGAAAAGCAAACAAGCGCTAGGATGGACTCGCTTAGGATGGACCAGCAATAGGTCAACCTGTCCCCAGCAGAGTCGCCAGCTGTCGCTCCCGGGATTTTCATCCAAGTACAAACGCGAAAGTGGCACCGAAACAGAGTCGCCAGCAATGTGTATTTATCCCATGAGAGGGAAAGGAAACACCGCATAAACCTGAAGGAAGGAAAGAACATGGTCTTGCGACCAAGAGAATTGGATTCGGGAGTCGGTTACACGAAGGGAAGGTATTAGCACCCCCACGCGTCCATCGTACCCGATGGGATCCACGCTTGCTGCTTCAATCAAAGGGTGATAGAAAAGGATACTGGAAAAGGAACTGAAAGAAAGAAAGGAGAAAGAATGGAAAAGGAACGAGAAACAAATGTAGGGAAAATAAAAGAAGTGCTCGAATGGGCCCTACCCCACTGCCTACGTATCTCATCGAGAACATGAGAATCAGAGCGACGTAGTTCCCCTCACTAGGGATGGATTGTTTGTGTTTTTTAAGGAACGACTAACGTTCTAGCTCAGGTGTTGCAGGCTCGCTGGTCCGAGTGCGTTACCATCTTGCAAGAGAACGAGAAGGAGCACGTTCGTACGCTAAGAGTGAATGAGGTGAGAAAAGAATTCCCGAAGGAAAGGCGTGATTGTTTGTTTTTTTCTTTTAGAAATTTTTCATTTGTTTGCATATGATAGTGTATCTAAATCTTAATCATTGGAATGTGTACATCCTCACATTCCAAGATGGAATGAGTAAGAAAGTACCCTAAGGATGAAGAAGACCCTCACACTTAGTTCCAATTATCAAGGTTCAAACACACTAGCATACTTGTATTTATTAAGTGTTTTTGTTGATTATGGGATAAAGAAGTGTTTTTTTTTATTTGTATCTTCAACAAGTATTGCATTTAAGTCCCTCATACAAGATCAAATGTTTAACACATTGACCCAAGATAGGCCATATGCTACACATTTTAAGATTATGAGAGAAGACCCCTTTATAATCTTTTCATTACATGAAAGGCCTAAATGCAATAAGTGCATACCTTTATTAGATATCTTTTGAATTTTCTTTGAGATGAGAAGAGAGACTCAAGAGAGAAAAAAAAAGGTAAAATCTATGTGAACTAAGACTCAATCCTAATTGATTAGTTAAGGGAGTGATCCTAATGGTTGGTGAGGTTTAAACACCTAAACTTTAAAGAAGAAATGAATTAAATAATTCACTTCTAAAGTAGAAGATGAATTGTAATTCAAAAGGGGAAGTAATGAGTTAATCAAAGAAAGCACATAAGTGCTTAAAAAAATACAATATTGAATTGTAAAAGATGAAAGGAAAGAAGCTTGAATGTGAATTCCTTATCCACACCCAATTCCAACTTACCAAAGCCCCTACATGGTTAGTAAACAAAGAAACATGTATAAGAAGTATAAAAGCACTTAATGCACAATGAAGTTCAAAAGAAAAAGATGAAGAATCAAATCCTAATATCACAACCAGAATGTGAATCATATGGATAACAAATGAATATCATCATACAAGTTCAATGGAACAAACAACAATCATTATCCATAGCATTCAAACATGTCTTCATAAGAAGGGATAGATGAAAGATGAAAGGAAATGAAAAAACATGCATAAATGGAACATGTAATCCTAAAGTCAGAATTGAAACTAAGTGGAAAATGACTTATAAACATCTCAAATTATTCATGGATCAAACATCAAGATATTCAAGAAGGAATAGAAGAAGAAGTGAAGTGGAAGTTCAAAAAGAAAATGCAAACAAAACATGTTAAGGATGCACAAAGTTCAAATGGAAATGAACAAGTAAAAATGACTTATAATGTGTACCAATGACCTATAATATCACATGAATAGCTCATACAATATGCCAATGTTCATACAAAGATGTACAAAAAAAAACATGTAAACATGCACCAAAATTAGAATGATATGACATATTGTCATGCTTAAAATGTAATGCATCAAACAAAAATCAAATGGACTTATGAAAATTATACAAGCATGGTATTGGAATGCCTAAATCAGAAAGGAGTCATACATAAAGATAGCATGTAAAAATTCAAAGCAAAATGACTTCAAACAATTCAATTAGGTCAAGTTGAAACACCATGCAAAGTAGTGTAAAAACAAGCATCAAAACATGTCACAAAATGACCTAAAAAATCAAACAAAAATCATATAACATGATTCAATGTATTAGTGAGTCAATTCAAAAAGAACCAAGTCCAAACAATTTACAATAAGTAAGAACAAAATTATACAAATTCATGTATCACATTTGGAATGCATACAAATGGAAATTCAAAGAAAATTATGAGACAGGGGCAAAAATGTCATAAAATCATGAAATAAAAATGTCAAAAATTTCCTAAATGTCTTGATAATACTCATGAATTTTTCTAGAATTTTATGATGTTTTTTTGTGATTTTAAAAATTAAAAATGAAACATGCACAAAATGAAGAAAATAAAAAGAAATGGAAATAAGGGAGGGGGTGCATGCATAGAAATCATTCAGTTCAAATTGGTTTGGGCTTTAGAACATGGGGTGCAAATAGCAATACCAAGCCTGGTCCACATCTGCGCAATCCACACCAATTAATCATGCACACTCAATCAATAAAAGTCAAGCAATGACCACCCTTGGATCAGGTCAAGTCAACAAGCCAGTCAAAGTAGTCAAATCCAAAACATACACGTGAAGGACCACACACACTATCATGCACTGCACCACACAAGGTTTAAAATGAAATCAGAATTGAACACATGAGGTGCATGTGCATTTTAATGTGATGGCACGTTCTTAACCACACGATGATGAAAAATCAATGGCCATGATTAAAACATGGTAAACCATAGCATTAACAGTCACCGGTCGGAGATGACTTCCGGTCATCTTCTCCGGCCAACAACCACCACCTGCAAACTCACAAGTTCACCAAAACACACAAAACGCATACAAAAATGAAGCTCATGCTAAGCACATCACGAATTCACAATTATTTTTCACATAACATGCACACACATATAGAACAGAGGAGACAAAGATATGTCCTAACTTTTGGATCTAAGCCTCTACAAGGCCTATCAACTAGCTGGAGTAAGCAGAGCTTCTAGCAAGCTTTAAGCAACAAAAAACAAGTGATACTAAGGAGAAAACGTGCAATCAAAGTTCAAGAACTCAAACCTGAAATTGATGAGGCTTTGAGTATACAAGAACACCAGAGGAAAATGCTTCTTCCTTGAGCTTCACTTGGCCAAATAAAGGCTTTGATGGAGTAATTGATGATGATTCAGTGGATAGAATTTGAAACCAAACTTCAAAACCAGTTGCAATGTGGTGGAATTGAGAGAGAATCAGAGAGAGTTTTGGAGAGGAATGAACAAAGTGAGCTTCGAAAATCAATGGCAATGGTGAGATTGAGAGAAAAGAAGAGAGAGTTTCTGAGTGAGAGTGTAAAAAATGAAGTTGAAATGAAATTTGAGAGAGAGGTTTTGATTTATAGTGTGCTCTAACCATGGTTAACCTGAGTTGGTTAACTGAGTCATGGTTGTTTAAGTGAGTCATCCCTAACTAACTGAGTCAAGTTAGTTAGGGAGAGCAATGATAGGGTGAAGATGACTTATGGTAAGCTATGTTGAAGGTGAAGAGAAAGTGAAATGGTATGGCTGTTGTATCAGAAACTTGCTCAGCAGGTTGAAAAATAACTTGGAACATCCATATTTGGAACTGATAGAAAGGGCGTGGCATATGGTCGACTGGCAAGGCAAACATGGCACCTAGGTTTCAGCATAATCACACCAAATTGGACTCAACATAACTTCTTAACCTTTGATCAAATGAAAAAAACATGAACACCAATTTTGAAGATCTCGCATAGAGGAACAACTTTCATGTTGAAAGATTTTTCATTTGAGGCCTCTAACCATGAGTAATTGATCAAAACATTTGGCCCACCACCTGTTTGTGAAAATGACACGCGCGCGACCTAAAAGTTGACCAAGCTGACTTGCATTTTGCCCAAGTTTCCCTCAACTTTGATCATCCATAACTCTTTCAATTCTTATCCAATGGAAATGTTCTACACATGGATTTGAAGCTTGAAACAAGATCTTTTGTTGTGGCTGAGTGGAATTTTCATTTGATGCTTCAATTTTGAATGGCCTTGGTTCAAACTCTGATGCAAAACAGCCCAAAATTACTATTTTTGGAAACCCTATTTCTTCCAAAAATGGCAACTTTCCACATCTTGATTTTTTCATGATTCCTTTGGAGTTTCTTGATCAAATTTTGTACATTGGTCACATATAACATGAATTTCATGGATTTGGCCTCAAAAAGTCAAGAGTTGACTTTTTCCCCTGATTATTTGACTTAGCCCCAATTTTCCTGATTTTTTATCTATCTTCCAATTGAACCACTTCTAAAACCAATTGAGAGGTAATTTCCCACACTCATATACTTAAGGACATGTAGAATTCCATGACATCAAGTTTTGTCCAAAAAATCAAAGATGACCTGATTTAATTGGAAACCCTAATTTTGGTACCCACCTCCTAAGGGGAAAAATGTGCAGTCTTCAATTTCAAATTCCTCAGAGTATGTTGTGTATCCTCTTAAAGGATGATGAGATATTCCACTTGAGGGTGATTTTGAACCAATGAACTATCTCTTTTGAGGGTTTTCCTTCATTTTTGGGATTTCTTGCATAGTGAAAGATGTAGTGCTTCAATCTCCTATTGAATCTCACTTTCTTGATGTTTTGGATGATCAATAGAGATAGTATGAGACATGAAAAACCTCTTGGCTTGCCTTGAGTGAACTTGTTTGACCTTTTGTACTTTGAATGATTCCTTGGTTGTCCACCTTTCCCCTGATCACATGCCTTGATGGTAAGAGGGATGATATGCTTCACTTTCTATGTTACATATGCAATGCAATGCTAATGAGATGGATATGATAATGCTATGCTAGGATGCCAAAAAGGGAGAGCAAATTTTGGGGTATTACACTCTAGCTGTCACGACCTAGAGGTAAGCCTAAACTAGGTCATCTCTCAATCTATGCATATTTCCTCGCACATTACTTTTGCCAAATGTTCATAATCATGCATGGAATGTTTCCCCTCAAGTAATTGCTTTGTTTGAATCGTGTATCAAAAATCCCAGCCTTCATGCAAAATTTAGGGTTCTTGAGGATTTATCATGATTTCTTATTTTATGCTTAATTTAAATGAAATTAATTGTCATAAACATGATCGTGAGGTGAAAACGAGCAGATTGATATGTGGATTGCATGATATAATCAAGTATTCAGTGAGATTGGATAGAAAATGCAAATCTGGGCAAAGCTGAAAAACGTGTGTGTTCTTTAACTATTCTTGGCGCCATTTCTCTCAAATTCAAATATTTGAATTTTGTGAATTTATTTAATTGATTCAAAAATTAATTTCTCTCTGAGTTTTAATGATTTTGAGTTGATTCTTTTTTTAATAATTCACAAAAATGTTAAAATACTTTATTTTATAAAAAAATCCCAAAGATATTTTTTATTTCATATAATTGATATTTTTGCCAAGAATTTATGTTTTAATTGTTTTTGACATTTAAAATATTATTTTCCTTCTTGATTTTTCAGATTTTTATGACTTCTAATCATTTTGTAGGAAAAACTTGATTTATGAAGCATTAATCCAAGATCACAATTTGTTTTCCAGATGTTAAACAATTTTGATCATTTTAATTGAATATTTTATTCAATTAAAACACATCTTGAAAACAAATTAGGGTTTTTGATTAATTCAACCCTCATAAATCATTTTCAAAAACACTTTGGGCCTCTAATAGAGTGTAAGACCCAACCATTTGTAAATACAACCTATTTTGGGCCCCACTTATGGTATAAGTCCCGTTGTATTTCAAAAAGTTCGACGCGATCATCATCCGTTGAAAAACAAACCTTGGGCCAACCCTCGAGTAGTAAGACCCATTTCTTTTCTTTAAAACTCTTTGGGCCTCTTAATAGAGTGTAAGACCCAAACCCCCTTGTACAAACCATTTTGGGCCTCACTTATTGTATAAGTCCCTCTGTACAAGTGAACGGCACGATCGTCGCCTTTTAAAAAATCAATTGGGCCTCTCCTCGAGCTATAAGACCCATTCAAAACTTTTGGGCCTCTAATAGAGTGTAAGACCCAATCCTCTTTTAACCAAAAACAACTTTGGGCCTCAGATATTGTATAAGCCCCTTCGCGTTAAAAGAAAATCTCGGCACGATCGCCATTTTAAACGAAAATCATCTGGGCCTACCCTCGTGTTATAAGCCCCACTCTTTTTCTTTAAACCTTTTGGGCCTCTTGAGAGAGTATAAGACCCAAATCTCTTTGTACAGCAAAACATTTTTGGGCCTCAGTCACTTGTATAAGTCCCTCTGTACAAATTCAAATAGTGCGCTCACTGATAAAACCCTGGGCCTCTCCTTGAGCTGTAAGCCCCAAATCTTTCTTTTTCAAAGCACTTTCTCCTTTGATTTTGAAATATACAGTTGTTTTCAATCTTTTTTTGTTGAACAACTAATCAAACAGCATGGAAGCTCTACAACCGAGTAAGTGTTTATATGCTTTCATTTACCGCTTTCATATACATATAACTGTATTGTGGGGCTGTTACGCTGTAAATCTTCTTTCATAAACTCATATCAATTGTGTAATAATAGTATAGATATTTAGAGTTTCCCCGGCAACTACGTCTAGCATTAAGCCCGTTGATCACTCTTAAATTGTCAAAACTAGATCCCCATAGGATTACCAGACACAGTCTTCCCTCCTCTTGGGGTTAAACAATATGGAGATGTGAAAGGCAGATTCTTTTTGAACCCTTTCTCAGACTGCCACTCGTAGAAGTTGTCAAAGAAACTCTACTCCTCAGAGATGATCTCTTCTCCGTGAATTGCATCTCTTGAGTTTCTTCCAAATTCTCGAACTTTCCTAGCTTGATCTATTCTTTGTGAATAGCCTGTCTTGAACTTCTCGGGGTTTGGGGACCCACAGGCTTCTTAAAAGCACCCTTAGGAATTCTCAAGAAACTGTATTCCCCAGAGATGATCTCTTCTCCGTGAATTGCATCTCTTGAGTTTCTTCCAAATTCTTGAACTTTCCTGGCTTGATCTATTCTTTGTGAATAGCCTGTCTTGAACTTCTCGGGGTTTGGGGACCCACAAGCTTCCTAAAAGCATCCCCGCCTCCTCTTGGGCGTTGTACAAGGACCCATCGACTTCTTAGAAGTATTCATAGCCTCCTCTTAGATTTCGTATAAATGATTTCTTCCTCTGGGAATGATAGCCTCCTCTTGGGCTTAGTACAAATTGTCCCTCGGCTTCTTAAAAGTTTCCAGCCTCCTCTTGGGCTTCGTACAAATTGTCCCGACGACCTCCTAAAGGTATAGGAACAGAAATCAGTCATCTTAATAGAACAGTCTTTCCAAGAGTCTACTATTGTTTCTCAAAGCATAGTACAAAAGATGAAATCTAGACTTGGACAGTCTAATTTCCTTAGGTCTCAAAGACATTCTCAAGCACCCTTCAAGAATAGGAAGGAACCCCATAGACTCGGACAGTCTCAATACCCTTTGGATTTCCATTTCTTTAAAGAAAAGGAAATATCCCTGATCCTCGAATCAAAATCCCTGAGTGCAAACATTACTCATATATGAACTGATTTTCTCTTTGAACCAATATACTGGACCTGTCACTCAACTGAAACAGCACCATAGCCTCTCTCTTGGGCTTTATACAATGATTCTCCCCAGCGGAGTCAAACACCTTTTAGCCTCCATCTTGGGCTTTGTACAAGACACAAATCACTCTCTTGTTGAGTATAAAACCCTTGGCCTCCATCTCGGGCTTCGTACGAGATACCATAGAGGACTCTCTTGTCGAGTCACTTCCCTTTTAGCCTCTATCTCGGGCTTTGTACGAGACAGATCAAAAACACCCTTTTGTTGGGCCACTAGCCTCCTCTTAGGCTTTGTATAAGAAAACCACTGGTTGATCCAATCAACCTTTTAGCATCAAAGTTGTGCCTCGTTCACAATACACAAACATCAACAACTCCTTCCCCTTCATCTAATCGCTGTAAGCGGCAAGCCTATGGATCATTTACATCCATGCCACTGTCCCTCTTTTAGCATGAGAAATTCCTAAGGAAAGATAGCATTGCTCTACACTGAGTTAAAGTCTTCTCCTTCAGGTTAGAAATCCCCTATAAAGGAAATTATGGCATTACCGAATTCACAAATCCCGGTTAAAGTAATTCTCCTTTATAAACAGTTGTGATATACAAACCCCTCTTTAGAGATGACAAATTCTCTCTAAAGTCAAACCTATTCAGCTTTACATCTTGGGCTTTGAACAAGATACAAACTACCTTTCGCTTCACGTCTTAGGCTTTGAACAAGACACCAAAACACCATTTCCTCCCATAGAATAGGAGGAACTACGATCGCTCTGATTTCCCTGTTTCGGAAAAAACGGGAATACGTAGGTATAAGATTGAAATAAAAATCTTAGCGAGCACACTAATCCAAAACCCAAAATCCCATACCTCCACATATCAATCGAAAAGCATCAGTCTTAAACTCCCACCAATCGACCGGACACTATTTTTTAACAAAATAAACCTAAAAGAGACCCACAATCTTTGTAGCATCTGTAAACCAACAGTCATCTGTTCAAACTCTGTTTGCAAGCAGGGTTAATTAGAGACATCTATTTCCCTTCCTTCATCAGCTTTAATAGGATAAAAAATGAATCGAGCTGTAGATACCAAAGAGCGGTAGTGCTTTGCAACCACATCCAAAATCGCTCGCTTCAGAAAGATGGCGACTTCACTGGGGAGACAAGATCTTGTTCTCTTCCCATCTATTAGGTGGAAACCTTAAAAAAAAAAAAGTGCCGCCCACCGTGGGGCCGGTCTTTCTTTCTGGGATAGGACTCTTTGTTGACTTCACTAGGATCTTAGGTCAAAAAAACCCTTTAAGGGGGGAAGGAACCACAGAATGGCGTCTCCGCTGGGGAGCCATTTTCTGTCAGGAACATAAGATTCGTAGCTTTTAAAAAAGTCTAGGACATTAGGACAAATATATATACTGCTTTTCTTAATTGATATCTGTGTTTATTTTTCTGCTAATAGGAATGCGTGTGATGCCGCATATGGAAAGATTGAGTATACACGTAAGATAAGTGATGGCGACGAGGTCGACCATCAACCTCAGTGGAGGCTTCCTAATGCAACCCATTCCTTCTCATAGGCAACGGGCCGATTGTGACGTCTGAGAAGCTGAGGAGCCAACCCTTTTGTAGTGCGGAAACTATCGGAAATAGTTGTCACACGATACTACCCTCATTTGAGGCTGATGATCTATTCTCGGTGAATAGCATTTACTCTAAGATTTCATACAGCTCACTGGCGATCCGCTTGCTGTTTGTTATCCTGGGAGGAGCTGATGATTTTGAGTACAGGTACAAAAATCACCCTAGTATAAACCTTTGGGGATGGGTAGAGCCTTGACTCCATGACAACGGCCCTTTGACCCCATGTTTTTTCTATGTTTTTGTGTGCTGCATTCATGCATTCATTTAAAAAAATACATTAAAACATTCAAAAAATTTCTCTTCTAGTCTCTCTGTTTTTTTCAAAATAAACTAAGACTGTGATTACAAATATCAGAGAAAAGGATTACGCTAATGGATTTCGGTAGAAGGAGAACTCATAAGTACACCTTAAGGATTCCAAAACTAGAGGATTTAAGAGGTTTGGCGAGGATGGTCACAAACCAAGAGGCTTTCAGAGCCAAGTACGGAGGTTTGCTATCTCTGCTAAGAGTCCATGTGATTGAGGGAATCATGGATGCGCTCATTCAGTTTTACGATCCGGTCTATCATTGTTTCACATTCCCGGATTACCAGCTAGCACCAACGCTGGAGGAATATTCTCATCTGATTGATCTACACATTACAGATCAAGCTCCATTTTCTGGACTGGAAGAAATTCCAAAGAATCAGACCATTGTAAGAGCAATTCATTTGGACGAGTCTGAGGTCATGACTCACATGACCACTAAGGGTGGCATACAAGGTTTGCCAGCCCAGTTCTTGACAAAGAAAGCCCTGTACTTCGCCAGTATCGGGAACGTGACTGCTTTTGAAAGCATCTTTGTTTTACTCACCTACGGGTTATTTCTGTTGCCCAACATTAATAACTTCGTCGATATCAACTCCATTAAGGTTTTTCTCATTGGAAACCCTGTGCCGACTTTTCTCGCAGATGCGTATCATTCTGTACACTTGGGAAATATGTACAGCGGAGGGGAGATCACATGCTGCATACCTCTACTTTATAAATGGTTTATCTCGCACTTGCCTAAGTCTGCTGCTTTTTGGGATCACAAGAGTGCCTTACGTTGGTCGCAGAAAATCATGTCCCTCACCAACTCTGACATAGATTGGTGTAATAGGATTTATGACGGAATCAGGATCATTGATCGTTGTGGAAACTTCCCCAACGTGCCCCTTATAGGAACTAAGGGAGGAATCAATTACCATCCAGTTCTTGTTCGTCGTCAATTTGGATACCCGATGAGGCACGTCCCACGGAGTGCTCATCTGGAAGGTCTTTTCTTCAAGGAAGGAGAAAATGACAGAGCACTAAAGACAGAAATAGTGCATGCTTGGAAACATGTTCATAAGAAAGGACGAGAGTCTCTAGGAAAACCCGACTGTGTCTTGGTGGAGCCTTATCTCCACTGGGTGCAAACTAGAGCTCTCAAGCTAAAGATGCCTTATCCTCGTCATGGAGTTCTTCCACCGAGGGAGTCTGTCATGTACTTCATGACTGAGACTGAAAAGCTCCAGGTTACTCTCAACAAAGTTCAACGGGAGAGGAGGTCTTGGAAGAACAAGTACCGCACCCTCAACGTGGAGTGCATCAAAATAGAGCAATTACTGAGAGAGAAAGATGCTCTGATTGAAATTTTGGAGCAACATGCTGTAGAGAATAAAGATGACCAAAGGAATTTGCTCACGAGGGTAGGCCCAGATGTTTTTTAGTTTTGAAATGGCGATCGCGCCGAGATTTTCTTTTAACACAGAGGGACTTATACAATATCTGAGACCCAAATTTGTTTTGGTTAAAAGGGGATTGGGTCTTACACTCTAATAGAGGCCCAAAGAGTTTTGAATGGGTCTTATAGCTCGAGGAGAGGCCCAAGGTTTATTTTTCAACGGACGATGATCGCGTCGAACTTTTTGAAATACAACGGGACTTATACCATAAGTGAGGCCCAAAAATTTGTGTATTTACAAAAGGGGTTGGGTCTTACACTCTATTAGAGGCCCAAAGTGTTTTTAAAAGAGAAGAATGGGTCTTACTACTCGAGGGTAGGCCCAAGGTTATTTATGTACAAAACGACGATCACGCCGAGGTTTTTGAAAATACCCGGAGGGACTTATACAATAAGTGAGGCCCAAAATAGGTTATTTTACAAAAAGGCTTGGGTCTTACACTCTATTAAAGGCCCAAATTTGTTTTAAAAAAGAAGAATGGGTCTTACTACTCGAGGGTAGGCCCAAGGTTATTTGTGTACAAAACGACGATCACGCCGAGGTTTTTTTTTAAGGGTTAATAGTGATTTACACCCCTGCCATATGAGCGTGTTTCGGTTTACCCCCCACCGTTGCCAAAGGTAGGTTTTGGCAACGGTTTTTTTGAAAAAACCGTTGCCAAAAGGCAGGAAGGGGGAAAAGCAAAATTCGCTAACATTACAGGGGTGAAATTTACTATTAACCCTTTTTTTAAAATACCCGGAGGGACTTATACAATAAGTGAGGCCCACAATAGGTTATTTTACAAAAAGGCTTGGGTCTTACACTCTATTAGAGGCCCAAAGAGTTTTAAAATGATTTGTGAGGGTTGAATTAATCAAAACCCTAATTTGTTTCCAAAATGTATTTTAATTGAATAAAAATTCAATTAAAATGATCAAAATTGTTTAAACATGTGTGGGAACAAGTTGTGATCTTGGATTAATGTTTCAAAAATCATGTTTTGACCTACAAAATGATTAGAAGTCATTAAAATTTACAAAATCAAGAGGGAAAAAATATTTTAAATGTCAAAAACAATTAAAATATTAATTCTTTGTAAAAATATCAATTATATGAAATAAATAATATTTTTGGGATTTTTTGGTAAAATAAAATATTTTAACATTTTTGTGAATTATTAAAAAAAGAATCAACTCAAAATCATTAAAACTCAGAGAGAAATTAATTTTTGAATCAATTAAATAACATCACAAAATTCAAATATTTAAATTTTCAAAAAAGGGCGGCAAGAACACCCAGGAACACGCGCGTGTTCTGGGTTTTGCCCAGATTTGCATTTCCTCTCCAATCTCCCTCAATACTTGATTATACCATGGAAACCACCTATCAATCTGCTCGTTTCAACCTCACGATCATGTCTATGGTCTTTAATTTTATTTATTTTTAACATGGAATAAGAAATCAAGACAAGACCTCAAGAACCCTAAAATTTGCATGAAGGCTGAGAATTTTGATACACGATTCCAACAAAGCAATTAATTGAGGGGAAACATTCTATGCATGACTATGAACATTTGGCAAAAGTATTGTGCGAGGAAATATGCATAGATTAAGAGATTACCAAGTTTAGGCTTACTTGAAGGTCATGACAGCAAGAGCAATTTGATTTTTGAGTTGGAGGTGTTACAGATGGGTTGTGATGATCTGAACAGCTTCAATGGATGTTGTGGAGTGTGTTGCAAGCTTTGTAACACTTTGGAAGTCTTTGGATCAAGCTGGAGCACTCCAACTGCATAATTGAAGCATAATGGCTAGGTTGATTGGTGATTTTGAGCTGGGGGTGTTACAAAAGGTGTTTAAGCATTTGGACACCTCAAATACATCATATGTGATGTGTCTGGGCAATTGGAATGGATTGCTTATGGCTGCAACTCAAAACTCGATAGTGGTTGCTAAAAAACAAGAAAACTTGGCACTTAAGAGAGAATGAGAGAAAGCAGTGTTATAACTGGCTTTGGTGTGAGTTGAATGATCCATTGGAACCTCTATTTATAGGTGATCAACTCTTGTCTTGGATGAATAGTGAATGGCTGCTGGATCAGATCACATTCGCATGGATTGGCTTGGGGGATTTCTTCTCATGCAAGGCAAACTAGCCCTTCCCAAGAGCAGGGCTATGTCTTGACCAAATTCACATTCTTCAGATGTTTTTATTGTTGTTTAATCAGAGAACTTGACTAAGTAGAGTGGCTACCTTGACAATGCACTATTGCACATTAATTCCCTTTGAATTCAAGGCAAAATGTACCAAAATGCATGCACTTCAAGTTGGAAGATTCCTTGGCTTTTTGACTCAGCTTTATCAGTTGGATTAGTTGCATTATGATTGGTTTGAGTACAGGTGGCATGGTGATCCTTGGTCTTTGGCTAAAAATCGTGTGTGGCAAGCAAACATGCAAACTGATTTTTCCAAAACAGCTTGCAGCAACATGACTTTGGGCATGGATTTCTCTTGGCTCAAGATGAATCAGTTCATGCTTGTGAGCTCTTTGGATTCTTGGTAATATTTGCAACAACATTGATGTTTATCTTTGGAACTGATTCAGCTTGCATCTATGTGAAAAAATCCCACAAGTTTTGGTGTTTCAACACAAAATCTGCCTTGCCCAGAATTTTTCTAAGTGTTGGAAAATGATGGATTTTCATGTTTTAGTGATTTTGATCCAACCATAACTCAAAATCCATAATGAATTGGAATAACTTGTAGTTGACACTTTTGTAGAGGGCCATGAGGGCTACAAATCCAGCTTTGGATGGTGAAAAATGGCTTTGTGGTTTAGGAGTTATGATTCTCCAAAGTTGGTACCCTTGCCACTTTATTCTTTAACTAAGAAAATTTTCTAAGTTTTTATGGTTACCCCTTTTACAAGTTATCCAACTTTTCTTGATTTTTCTTGATGAATGATGATTCAAATCACACATTAACATCATTTTAGGGTTAAAAAACCATAAAAGTGAAAAATCTCAAAAAGTCAAAGTTTAACTTTTGTGCATAGTTGACTTTTTATCAGATGAATTCCAAACGGTGCAATCCTTTAGGAAATCATGTCCTTGACCTAAATCAAACTTGATGGACATGTTCCATGGGTGTTATAAGGTATATTGATTCATGTCCTAGGGCTTGGGAGCATGTCCTGGTCAAAAGTCAAAGTTATAGTTGACTTTTCTCGTGAAACCCTAATTGTGGTACTGATGAAATTGAGACTTGTTGCTCAAGCTTCTTGGATCAATCCCTTGTTGTAAATGGATCAATGTGGTGCATTAGAGACTCTAAAATCTTCTCTTGAGGTCTTGGCTCATGATTTATCCCAAAAGTCAACTTAGGGGTGAATTAGGTCAAGAAACCCTAATTCTTGATTTTTGATGAATGCATTCCCTGAGGCTAAATTGACTTGATGACTGGGTTTATGATGTCCCTTGGAGCATCATAGGTTATGCTTTGAAGCAATGGCTCATTCCTAGAGGAAAATTTCCATCTGGAGGCCTTGGTTGACCAAACTCTAATTTGGTGACACTGGCGATCTTGAGGCTTGATCCCCCTAGAAGGGAGCAACCTTGTGCTTAATCCTTGAAGTGGGAGTCCTCTTGATCCCTTGTAGATATTTGAGAGGTGAGACAAGTTGTAGATCATGTCATTTCTTGATTGATCTTTTGTCTAAAAGCTCTAAGAGGGCTTGAAACCCTAATTCTGATTGTAGTAAGTGTTCACCCATCTTTGGGGAGACTGATGAGGCAAGATAGTTCATCCATATTATGATGATGATTTTCACAATGATGGGGAATCTTAGTGGTCAAAATTTGGGGTATGACACATTCACGTCATATGTATAGCATAATATGCATTTCATGCCGCATAATATGCATTTCATGCCGCATAATATGCATTTCATGCCGCATAATGCCTAAAATGTCAACCTGAATATGTTTTCAGATCTACAGACAAACCGGTTTAATTGATCATCAAATGTACGTGAAAAGAGCAGGGGAAATTTTCAAAATCGAGTTTGCAGACGTCAATTATTTTAATCTATAGTTCGCGTAGTTCAACTTGGCGTGCTCGTTTTATTTTTCGCCTATTTTCCCAGCTGCATTTTGATCAGTCTGAGCCTATTTAACCGATCATTTTTTATTTCAAAATTTGATCAAAACCTCTATGTTTTCGAAAAGTTTATTTCACGTTGATCATTTTGTTGCATTCAGTTTAATTTTTCGGTCATTTTTGTACCCGACTTTTTTTCATATTCAGCCATTTAATTTTTATTCTTATGTCAAAATATTCAGAAAAATTAAATAGAATTTTGTTTGTTTTCATTTTATTTTTATTGTATTTATTTAAAAAGGTGTGAATTTAGTTGTTTTAATTGATTTAATCTCATTTAAATTAATTAAAACTTCTAGAAGGTGCAAGTTTGGCATTTTAAATTAATTTCTATTTCTTTGTTTCAATTCTAATCATTGATTCAAATTAATAAAGAACTCACAAGCATTATCCACATATTTCCTTCTTGTCCAATCAAAAACTAGAATTTAATTGAATACTATTAAGTAAAGAAAATGAGAAAAAATAAAATAATATCTCTCCCTCCACAATACACCCACGCGCCATCTGTAAAGATTTGGATGTATTTCCTTTACAATTTCTAACCGCCACATTTGGAAAGAGAGTGGTGAAGGAGTTTTTCTTTTTGGACTGATTATTCTTTTGGGGATAATTGGGATAAGATCACGTATTTAGAAGGAAGTTTCCTTACATTTCTCTTCACCCACTCATAGAAATCAGAAACAACAAAATCAACACCTTCATTATTCTCTCTCACACAACAACTTTTGTGCATAAAAAAAAAATTCCCTCTCACTCTTCTTCACTAACTAATAACACACAGTCGCACCCCACTTTGAATAAACTATCTCATTGTTTCCCAAACAGACACCAAGGAAAAGGTTGAAACCTGAGAAATTAAAAATTCGAAGGAGAAGAAGAATAAAATGTTGCAGCAAGAAGACACTTCTTGAATCCCACCCTCCTTCCAAACTTACAAATCTCTACCGGCGCCACACCATTAACATACGCCGCCGATATAACCTTTACACCCTTTATCACCGCCCATATCCAACCACAAGACACCCTCATACCTTGTCCAACACCCTTCATTAGCTCTGGCCATCGCGTGCAATTTTTTGTCCACCGTGGTTCAACCTGCAACAAACCAAATTCCACATTAACATCTTTCAACTTCTTCTAGCAGGCGCCACAGAGATGAGCATAGAAACAATCTCAGAAATGATTGTCCTTTGCACAGAAATTGAAGACGGAGGAGGATGGGGTGGCTGATTCTAAGCAGCCACCAATGCTTCCATCATAGCAATGAGTCTTTCCAAACTATCTTTCAGAGTTGTAACTTCCTCACGAAGTTTACGGTTCTCTTGTTGCAATTGATCCATCTTTTTCTTTAGATTAAATCGAGTATTGTAGTGGTGCGACAACTTGGCTGAATGAAGACTAAGACAAACATAAGACACCTAGAAAAGGCCAGAAACAATGCAAGATATGATGCTTGATGTGCAATATGCAAATGCAAAGCCTTCAAAGAACTTCAAAAATATGAAGTAAATTGCAAACATTATATTGAAATAACAAATTTGAAGTACTAAAATTCTTTTTTTGTTGATAATGGAAAAGGATTACAACTTTTGGAGTACAATTTCAAGAATTCTAATTGAAGTAAAATATAATATAAATCCTAAGAAATCCCATGAGAAGAAGATCCTCATCGAAGCTTCTTATCGAGCTCTTTGATTTGGTTCTTCATCTGAGTCTTCTCAACTATGAGCTTGTCGACAACTAACTTCCAAGCAACTGAGGTAGAGGGAGCGTCTGAACTCTGAACGCTAGAGGAAAATAAATCCTCTTACACTTTTCTCTTCTTTTTAGCCATTTCTTCTTCATTCCTTTGCTTCAACTGCTTTTGAAGTTCTGCATTCTCCATGTCAACAATTTGGTACTTGTTTCTCCAAGCATCCCTCTCTTGTCGCATCTCATTCAAAGAAATCTGAAGTTTCTCCACATCATTCATGAAAATAAGAACGGGTATTCAAGCAGCTAGAGATAAAGGCTCTTGACGTGGATAAGGCAACTTCAACATGATAGCTCTAGCTTGTACCCATTGGAGATAAGGCTCCAAAGAGACACAATTCGGCTTTCCCAAGTCTTCCCTTCCTTTTTTATGGATGTGACGCCAAGCTTGCACAACCTTTTCCTTAAATGATTTGTTGTCTTCGCCGTCCTTGAAGAAAAAACCCTCCATATGGATATTACTTGGTTTGTCTTTCATAGGATACCCCAACTGACGACAGGCCAAAACTGAGTTGTAGCTAATACCCCCTTTGTACCAAGAAGAGGTACATTAGGAAATCCGCCACAACTATCAATGATATTCACTTCATCATAATCACGGTTGTACCAAACAATATCTGAATGAGTAGGCAACATGATTTTTTGCGACCATAAAAGACAATCCTTGAGGTCGCAAACAGCAAAAGACCGAGGCAAGTGAGAAATAAACCACTTGTATAACAATAGTACACAACAAGTAATCATCCCTCCACCATAAGAATTCCTAAGATGAATGGAATGATAGGCAACAACGAGTAGGGTCAGAACTGGATGTCCAATCAAGAAGATCTTAATAGCATTAATGTCGACAAAGCTGTCAGCATTGGGAAAGAGGAACAATCCATAAACAAGCAAGAAAAAGATAGCCTCGAAGGCGTCCATACTCATCATTGTCATACCCCAAATTTTGACCACAAGATTTCCCATCATTGTTCAAATCATCACCACAATATGGATGTACCTTCATGCCTCATCAATCTCCTCAAAGATGGTTGAGCATTCACCACAATCAAGAATTAGGGTTTTAAGCCCTCTCAGAGCACTTAGACAAAGGATCAATTAAGAAATGACATGATCTTCAACTTGTCTAACCTCTCAAACACCCATAAGGGATCAAGACGACTCCCACATCAAGAATCAAGCACAAAGTTGCCATATTCCAAGTGGATCAAGCCTCGAGATCGCCAGTGTCACCAAATTAGGGTTTTGGTCGACCAAGGCCTCCAAATGAAAATTTTCTTCTAGGCATGACCCAATGCTTCAAAGCACAACCCAACATGCTCAAATGGACCTCATGGACCTAATCATCAATTCAAAATAACCTCAGGGGATGCATTCATAAAAAATCAGGAATTAGGGTTTCTTGACCTGATTCACCCCTAAGTTGACTTTTGAGGCAAGACATGAACCTAAACCTCAAGACATGATTTGAGGGCCTCAAATACACCACATTTATCCATTTGCAACAATGGATTGATCCAAGAAGCTTGGTTCACAAGTTTCAATCTCATTTGGACCACAATTAGGGTTTTGAAGAAAAAGTCAACTGTGCCTTTGACTTTTGACCAAGACATGCTCCCAAACCTTGGGACATGATTCAAGACACCCTACAACACCTATGGAATCCATCCATTAGGTTTGAATTGGGTCAAGAACTTGATTGTACAAAGAATCACACAATTTGGATTTCATCTGACAAAAAGTCAACTGTGCCCAATATCAAGTTTGACTTTTTGGAAATTTTCACAAATATGGTTCCCATAAGTCAAAAACAATGTTAATGTATGGTATTGGTCATCATTCATTAAGCAAAATCAAGAAAAGTGAGGTTTCTTGCAAAAGGGGCAACCATGAGAAACCAAAATTTTTCTAAGTTATGGAACAAAAGTGATTTGATACCAACTTTGCAAGGTCATAACTCCTAAACCACAAGGCCATTTGCTCCCATCCAAAGCTCAAATAAAAGCTCTCATGACATACTTCAAAAGTGTCAACTACAAGAGATTCCAAATCCTCATGGATTTTGAGTTATGGATTGATCAAAATCTCAAAAAGTGAAAATGACCATTTTTTCCAACATTTAGTGAAATTTTCAACAAGTCAGAATCTGTTTCACTTTTCCAAACTTTGAGGCCATCTTTCATCATAATCCAAGCTAAAGAAGGTCCATTTGTGAACATCAAATTTGAAGTATGTCATGAGAGCTTTCAAAAGAGTACAAGAACTCTAAAAAACTCCATGTGAGCAAGGAGTTATGATCCTCCAAAGTCACTCGCTACAACTGTCTTCAAGTCAGATTTTGGAACATTTCTTGCTAGCCACGATTTTTGGAGTCAAGTGCAATGTTCATGATCAAACTATCTCAATGTGATCATAGTGAGTCATAACAAACCTGCAAATACCAAGCATTGAGTCAAAAGGAATCACCCTTGGAATTTATGAGTTTTGTTACATTATGTTAAATTCACAGGATGCGTTTATGTGCAATAGTGCACTTTCAACAAAGCCACTCTCCTCAGTCACGGTTCATGCATAAAAAATAATAAAAACATCTGAGGAATGTGGATTTGGTCAAAAGTTTGCTATGCTACTTAGAGAGCTATTCTACCTTGCATGAGTAGTAAGCACACCTTGCCAAAATGCATTTAGTGAGCTCTTATCCATTGCTGCAGCACTATTCCACCAAGACAAACTCACTCACCTATAAATAGAGACCACAACTGATGATTCAAAACACACCAAAAACAATACCAAACTTGTTTTCACACTCTTCTTGCTCTCACTCTAATTTTCAAAAACCAAGAGAGTGAGAAATCGAATTTCTCCTATATGAGCAATTCCATCCAAACCAGCCACTCAAACACTTCATATACTTCATATGGAAGTGATCCAAACACTCACCAAGTTTCTGAAACATCAAAATCATTAACTCACACCTCATTTTCTCAAAGTTACAAGGTAGCTGCAAGTTGGATTGAGTTAACCAATCCAGAGGTTTTAAAATCAATCTAAACATTAGAACATCATCTATAGAGGTCAAGGAAGCTATCCAGATCATTGGAACACATCTGTAACACCTCCAAGCCAAAATTTGATTCTCACTTGCAAGGTAAGCTTCCTTAAAACTGAACTCATTAATTCATGCATCATAAACATCCTTTTAAGTTACCAATGTGTTTCTGATAGTTTATAGATCATTTCCCCTCAATTAATTGCTTCATATCATGATCATATGGAATTTAATTTTAAAACGATCAGTTAGGGTTCATATGTGCTTTCAAACAATTTCTTTTGATACACTAAAAATAAATGGAATTGAATATTGCCATCATGTTCCTTGTTGAAAAAAGTATGATTTTGGTGTTTATTTCATGTCAAATGGTTGCAAATTAAGTGAGATAGGGCTGGTCTTCCACGAGCTTGAAGAAGGTGATGGTCATGACGCCATTCTCAGATTTTTTCAAACCAATTTTGATACTTCTATTTATGTTTCCATTTAAAATAATGGATGTATCACCACCCTAGTGGTTTGTGCCCGCGTGTTAAGTGTCTGAGTGTCTGTGAGGGCGCGGGTTCGACCCCCCCCCCCCCCCCCCCCCCCCCTTTTGACATTTTTTCCAAAATCTTTCATATTTTCATATTTTTCACATTTTTTCAAATAATTCTTTTTGCATTCAAAACAAATTATTTTTAAATGATTTTTTGCAAACATGTCACTCACATACCCTAATATTTTAATCCACAAAAAAATTCAAAAAAAGACTTAATTTTAATCACTTTTTATTAAGTTGAAATTAAGTGTTTTTTAATGGTTTATGTAATACCCTAATTTTTATCCCTAAGATCCCACATGTCTTTTTGCATTTCATACCACAAACAAGATCACACATTCGTCCCCTCTTTTGTAGGATTGTGCCTTGCAGGGATCTTTGAGTTTGTGTGTGCTTATTAGTTGTTTTATTGCTTAATTTGTTTATGTTTACTAACCATTAATTAAAATCCAAAAATATTTTGTTTTCTTTCACTAATATTTTCAGGGGAAGAACAGGTTAAAAATACCAAAAAACCAATCCCTCGGCTTGAATGAATTTCATCTGAACAAAGTCAAAGTTGATATGCAAGTCATTCAAAATCATCTGATCAAGAGTTTCCAAGATTTAATTGATTTTTATTCAAGAGACTCCAAGGTTCATGTGTTTATTTCCAAGCCTTCTTTGACAAATAAGAGAATCGAGCCAAGATCCAGCACAATATAGCAAGAATGGCATTTTTGAAGATTTTGAACAGCGCAATCGATTGCACTAATGGTCCAATCGATTGCACCCTACATTTTTTGCCTAGATTTTGAAATTTTCAGCAGTGCAATCTATTCGCGCTACAGTGCAATCGATTGCACGAAGACAAAATTGGCTAAAATCAGCAATTTTCAAGTTTTGAAGCATTTAGCACCAATCTTGACCATTAATCACATGTGGAATATTCTATATCACCTCATTTTAATTCCCCTACATCATTTTGATCATTCCCCACCATGTACCTCCAATAATCACCACACTTTTGTGATTTCCCTCCAAATTTGAATTCCAATCCTAATTTTGATCTTCCAATCCTAATTCCAAACCACCAAATTTTCCAAGCCTAAATTCTATAAATAGAGGCTTCATTTCATTCATTTCACAAGCTTTTGATAGCCAACAAACCTTTTGCAATTTCTCTCCTCAACCACAAAAATTCACCAAAGCTCACATTTCTTCCTTTGAAAGTTAACAAGAATTCACATTGAATCTTGTTCAACTTTGAGCTAAACCTTCATCCACTCTTGTTTTTGTTCATCAATTATAGTAGATCAAGGCTTTGGAGTGTAGATCTTGGAGTAATTTGAAGCAATTTTCAGATTTGGAGTGGTAATCTCATTTTCCACCATTGTTGTTCTTGATTCATCTTCCACAATGTGATCCTTTAATAATTCTTGTTGCTTGATCTTTGGATCTTGCAATTTGTGATCCATTGGTGTTATTTGCCGTTGTTTTACTTGAATTTTTGTGCTAATTTTCATCCATGACCATTAGGTGTTTGAAGAAATGATTGGATCATGGATGCTGAATTTTTCAAAAGTTTTAGTGCTGCCTGTCAGTGTGCAATCGATTTGCATTTCTGTGCAATCGATTGCACAATGTATTTTTTGCCTAAGAATTGCTGATTTTTCTGCTATGCAATAGATTCGCACACTGGTGCAATCGATTGCAACGAGGCAGAATGGTGTTTTTCACCTAATTTTTTGACTGTTTTGGTTCCTTCTCCATTTTCTTCCCTTTCCTTTTGTTCTTAGGCTTAGATCACATAATTGTGTGGTTTAATTTGGCTTTCTCTTCATCTATTTCTCTTTTCTTTGATCGATGAAAGTCTTATGGATCATAGAATTCCGTTGTTGAATTTTGATCAAGACTAGATCGCTACCTTCTTTTATTTTCGTGCGGTATTGCTTTCGGATGACGATCTACATATTATTCATCTAGCATGCATTAGCATAAAGATCTATTGACTGGCCTCATTGTAGGGTAATTACTCCGTAAATTACTCGGTGATTGCTTAACATAGCGCAACATTTGTCCCTCTTTATCCAATTCGGAATTTGAACTTTCGTGGTCCGGACCTTGATTGGTCGCGTCAACCCAATGTTGGTTAATCTTTTGTATTAGGCTCAAAATATTTAAAGCTTGTTGTTGTAGAGGCTTTGATTCTATCAATCTTCTAACAAGTCTTCATCAACCTTGACCTAAGTACATTGTTTAATCACTATAGTTCAAGACGCGAAATGGAATAATCGGTGAAGGCTTATGGCACTAGAGCCTTGTGCTACTAATTACTAACTTCTAACTTTTACTTTTACAATTCCTTCTTGCTCCCTATCTCTCTTTTACTTTTATGCTCCATTATTATAATTTCATATCATGTTTATGCTTCCGCAATTTTTACTTTGTCTGTTGGACACATGTTTATGCTTATGCCTTTTCCTTTTGTCCATTTTGGACTCAAAAATATTAATAAAGGATTAAACCACTAAAAGACTTGTACTCTTAATTGTTGGACTATGGCCACTATCCTTTGCATTGGAGGACATATACTCTTGATTACGGACTTTGGACTTAGCATTAGGATCCTAACCTATTCTTGGGAGTTTGTGATGGAAAACCTTGGATTTTGGATACTTGGAGTCCTCCTTTGAAGACTTATTTTGAATCAAGCCCAAAACAAAAAGGGAAAATGCTTATATTATGGAGCTTGTCCATGTGGTTAGATCTTTCTTATCCTTAGCTTTTATTTTATGCACTAGGGTAGTCTCTTCTTCTCCACCCATTCTTCAATTTTCAAAACTTCCTCTCTTTTTCAAAACCTTCTTGTTTCCAAACTTAAAACCGCTTTCATAATAAAACTTTAACTTCGGTCAAGCGATTTTTAAACTTTGTTTTCTTTAATAAATGTCAATCCATGTTAATCATATTTTCACCATTTCAAAAATACATAAAAAAAATACGAAACTCATCAAACTCTTTTTTGTGCTTTGTGCACCTTTTCCTTTTAAACTTTTTCATAAGTCTAGACATGATTCATTTCTTTAAGCGGACTTATTCGCTTGGAAATGACGGCTTGTCTTTACAATTAAAATCAACCAAAACAAACAAATTTTTGTTATTTGTACCACGAGCTACAAGGTTTTGATCCTACATTGCACATCGTGGATACGTAGGCATGAGGCGATAAGTCTCTCCAAACACAAAAATCTAAAAAATAATTCTCCTCTCATCTCCTCAATCTCTTTTTCAAGTAAACCTTTTCAAACCAAAAAGTAATAGATATTTCAAAGGGTTCCTATAGAGTATTATAGACGTTTTGGGTGCTAACACCTTCCAATTGCGTAACCCACCCCCTTACCCATTCTCTGTTTGTTCTTTTTTTTTATAACACTTTAGGTTTTGTTCGCTCTTTTTCCTTTCCTTTTTTTTTTGGATAAAATAAAAGTGCGGTGGTGACTCTTGCTTTATGAGTTAAGTTAATCAATAGCTTACGCTCACAAATTTCCCCGCTACATAAAAGTGATGACTCTGCTGGGGAAAATCCTCCCTCGAGGGGTTTAGCCTACTTTGATTTATTTACTGCTTTTTGTTTGATTTGCTTGTTACTTGTTTGTTCTGTTTGGGAGTTCCTATGTGTGTGAGATAGGTCCTATACCCAGACCAGAGTGCACTTTGAGATAGGAGGATAGTATAGTCAAGGGAGCTTTGAGGGAGTCGAATCCCGAAAAAGCAGAACTTGAGAATCTATCCACTCGGTGGTTACCTCTTTGGAATTACTGATGCCGATCGAGCGATCGTGAAGGCATTTCTTTTTCCATTGAAGCCTATAACACTAAGGACCATAGTAACCCTTAACCCATCTTAGCCCTTTTAGGATCGTGGCACGGAAGCTATGAAGATGCAAATCCGACTTATCTGTCACGCGATGCTACACTCAGGTTAGATTCACTTGAGGATAACTACCAACCTCCGAGCAAATTGGTGCGCTGGTGTGTCTGATAATGGAGTGTGGACCCTGGGCACTCTGTTAGAACCGCAGTTTTCTGCAGGTACAATGAAGACAAAACCTTAGTACATACCTTTGTGGGATTGGTTCTTACCCTTGGCTTCATGCTCGTGGCTTGAACCTTGACCTGTGTGCTTTGTGTGATCTTGTTTGTGGTTGTTGCATTCATGCACTCATGCATTCATGAGCATTCTTCTAAAAGATTTCAAGGAACTTAAAGGTGCTATTGCAAACATTGCAGATACTTTTGTTATAGATTTTGGAAGGAGAAGTTCAAGGAAGTACACTTTCAAGAGTCCTAAGTTAGGGGGTCTGAGAGAGATAGGATCTTTGGTTGCTGATAACAAGAAGTTCGAGTCCAGATATGGAAGGCTTTTATCTCTCTTGAAGGTTGATATGGCTGAAGGATTTCTTGCTACTTTGGTTCAATTCTATGACCCTTTGCTTCATTGTTTCACCTTTCCTGATTATCAGTTGGTACCTACGCTAGAGGAGTACTCTCTCCTACTTGGTTTGCCTGTTCATGGTCGAATTTTCTCTGGTTTGGATCCCACTCCCGAGCATCATGTTATTGCGAAGGCTAATCACTTGAAGGTTTCTGAGATTAAGGCTTTCATGGATACCAAAGGAATGATTCTTGGGTTACCGGCTAAGTTCTTGATGGATAGAGCTCATCACTTTGATAGTGTGAAGAACACAGTTGCTTTTGAGGCTATTCTTGCCTTGCTTATTTATGGACTGTTACTCTTCCCGAATGTTGAGAACTTTGTCGACATCAATGCTATTCAGATCTTCTTGATTGGGAATCCAATTCCCACTTTGCTTGCCGATGCTTACCATTCTATTCACCTCAGGAATTTCCATGGTGAAGGGATGATTATCTGTTGTGCGCCTTTGCTTTACAAGTGGTTTATTTCTCACTTGCCGAAGTCTGCAACTTTCTGGAATCTCAAGGATGGTTTATATTTGTCACGGAAGATCATGTCTCTCACTCATTCTGATATTGATTGATGTAGTCGTGTTCCTTCTGGAGCGATGATTATTGATAGTTGTGGTGATTTTCCCAATGTGCCTCTTCTTGGTACAAAGGGAGGAATCAGCTATAATCCGGTGTTGGCTCGTCGTCAATTGGGATATCCTTTGGGAGAGGTATCGAAGAACATTCATTTGGCCGGTCTCTTTCTCAAGGAAGAAGAATCTCAGGTTGCTCTCAAGAGAGAAATTGTGGAAGCTTGGCGCAACATTCGTAGAAAAGGAAAGGAAAGTTTGGGAAATTCAAATTGTGTCTCTTCGGAACCTTACCTCCAGTGGGTTAAAAATAGAGCTATTACTCTGAAGATGCCTTATGCGCGTCAGGAGCCTTTGCCTCTAACTGATAAGAAGCATATTCTCTACTTTATGGAAGACACAGAGAAGCTTCAGATCGCTTTGGCCGAGATGCAACAAGAGAGAAATGCTTGGAAGAACAAGTATCAGATTGTTGAGTTAGAGAATGCAAGACTTCAAGAGCACTTCAAGAAGAAGAATGAAGACAAAGTCGCCAAAAAGAAGAGAAAGGCGCAAGAGGATTTATTTTCCTCTCGAATTCAGCCAGTTTCCGATATTCCGAAGAGTTCAGAATCTCCTTGGAAGTTGATCATTGATCAGTTGCTGATTGAGAAGACTCAGATGCAGGCCCACATCAAGAAGCTGGAAGATAGAGCTGGGACTTCTTCTCATAGGATTCTCTAGGGATCTAGTTTTCTTTATTCTCTATTGTTTTAGGATTCTTGAATTTGTATTTCCGAGATGTAATCTTTTCCATCATTAATGAATCAGATTTTGGTATTTCAAATAACAATGTTTGTAATATGCCTTATAATTCCTTGAAACATTGCATTTGTAGTTGCACATCAAGCATCATCTCTTGCATTGTTTCTTGCCTTTTCCAGGTGTCCTATGTTTCCCTTTGGTCTTCATTCAGCCAAGTTATCGCACCAGTATAATACTCGGGATAATCTGAAGAAAAAGATGGATCAGTTGCAACAAGAAAATCGTGAGCTTCGTGAGGATGTGACAAATTTGAAGGATAGTTTGGAGAAACTCGCTGCTATGATGGAAGCAATAGTTGTTGCTCAGAATCAACCACCTCCTCCTCCACTTTCAACTCCTGTGCAAAGGACAGTCATTTCTGAGATTGTCTCTACGCCCATCTCTGTGGCACCTGCTAGTGTTCCTCAACACTCCATGCCTCCTGGCTTCCCCTGGGGCATGCCTGTTAACTTTGTTCCTGGGCATTATCAACCACCACCACCACCTCTTGAAACTCAAGTTGTTCCTAATGTTCAACCTGTGATGACTGTGCCACCGCCTGTGGTTCATACTGTTCCTTTTGGTGAAGAACAGATTTTCCATACTGCTCCAAGTGAAAATGCCAGTGCTTATGATAGAATGGAAGAGATTCAAGACCAGTTTGCTGAAATGCAGAAAGAGATCAAAGCTTTGAGGGGTAAAGAGCTATTTGGAAAGAATGCTCATGAGTTATGATTGGTTCCTAATGTGAAGATCCCACATAAGTTCAAGCTCCACTGACTTTGAAAAGTATAAGGGTAATTCTTGTCCATTGAGTCACTTGACTATGTATGCTCGTAAGATATCGACTCATACTGATAATAATCAGCTTCTCATTCCCTACTTTGAAGACAGTTTGTCTGGTGCAGCCTTGAAATGGTATATGGGACTCGACAGTACTCGAATTCGCACTTTCGAAGATTTGGGTGAGGCGTTTGTGAAACAGTATAAGTATAATGTGGATATGGCTCCTGATCGTGATCAGCTTCGAGCCATGGCTCAGAAAGATAAGGAAACATTCAAAGAATACGCGCAGAGGTGGTGCGAGATTGCTGCTCAGATTAATCCTCCTTTGGAAGAAATAGAGATGACTAAGATTTTTTTGAAAACTTTGAGTCCTTTCTATTATGAGCGTATGATTGGTAGTGCCGCGAGTGACTTCACTGAGATGGTTAATATGGGGATGAGATTAGAAAAAGGTGTTCGTGAAGGACGTTTGTCAAAAGATGGTAATTCTGCTGGTAATTCCAAGAAATATGGGGGAGGACTTGCTAAGAAGAAAGAGGGTGAGACCAATGTTATTTCCCATGGAGGACGCAAAAAGGGTTACAGTAAGAATAATCAGTGTCAGCAACATATTGCATCTGTTACTCCTATTTTCAATTCAACTCCTGTTGTTCAGGTAGCTCCTGCTCAGCAACAACGTTCTAATCAACCGAACAATCAACGAGGCCGTTTTCAGAAGGATTTTGATTCGATTCCGATGACCTATACAAATTTGCTTCCTTGTTTAATTCAAAAGAATCTTGTTCATGCCCGTGCACCACCTGTTGTTCCAAAAGATTTTCCATGGAGGTATAAGCCTGAAGCTCGTTGCACTTTCCATTAGGGAGGAGCGGGACATGATACTGAGAACTGTTATCCATTAAAGATGGAAGTTCAAAGGTTGGCTAGGAGTGGTATTTTGTCTTTCAAAGATTCCAACCCTAATGTCCAACCGAATCCGCTGCCTAGTCATGGCAAGGCGTCTGTCAATATGGTTTACGGTTGTCCTGGTACATTCAACATTTTTGATATCCATTGGATTCGAAGATCTTTTGTGGAAATGCATGCACTTTTGAGTGAATACCATGATATTGATCATGACTATGTAGCTTTTTGCATCTGTTCCGTGAATCCACGTGGTTGTGTGATAGTGAAGAGGGACATTCAAAGGATGAAGGATGAGAATTTAATTGAAGTCACTGCTAAAAGAGATGAATATCAGAATGAGGTGAATGTTATTGAATGAGTTGTTATCTCTTATGATAGTCGGAAGACCGCTGTTACGCCTTTGGTCATTCGGTTGCCAGGTCCAGTACCCTATGAATCTGACAAGGTTGTTCCGTATAAGTACAATGCTACCATGGTAGAAGATGGTAAGGAAGTGCCCATTCCTTCTTTGTCTTCCATTGTAAGCGTTGCTGATGTGAGTAGAGTGACCCGAAGTGGTCGTGTCTTTGCTTCTGAGCCTCCAAAGATTATGGAGAATGTTGTTGCTGGCAAACAACATCAAGATGAGTGTAATGTTGATACTTTCGGTCAGTCCAATGGTTCGAAGGTTTATAGGATGAAATATTGAAATTGATCAAGAATAGTGAGTACAGTGTTGTAGATCAACTCTTGCATACCCCATCCAAGATTTATGTGTTGTCCCTACTGATGAATTCTCAAGCTCATAGGCAATCTTTGCAGAAGGTATTGGAACAAGCATATGTTGAGCATGATGTGACTATTAATCAGTTTGATGGAATTGCTGCCAATATCACCGCATGTAATAATTTGAGTTTCTGTGATGAAGAGTTACCCTAGGAGGGGAGAAATTATAATTTGGCTTTACATATCTCCATGAACTATCAAGAAGACGCGTTTTCCAATATGTTGGTTGATACTGGCTCTTCTTTGATTGTGTTGCCAAAATCTACTTTATCAAGGCTTTCTTACCAAGGTCCACCCATGAGGTATAATGGAGTTGTTGTTAAAGCTTTTGATGGATCTCGAAAGACTGTGACTGGAGAAGTTGATCTTCCAATCAAAATAGGGCCATGCTTCTTCCAGATTACTTTTCAAGTAATGGATATTCGTCCTGCTTATAGTTGACTGCTTGGCCGACCCTGGATTCATGAAGCTGGGGCAGTGACTTCGACTCTCCATCAGAAATTGAAATTTGTTAAGAATGATAAGCTAGTAATTGTTGGAGGTTAGCAAGAGATGCTGGTGAGCCACCTTTCACCCTTTTCGTATGTTGATGCTGATGAGACTGTTGGGAGTCCGTTCCAAGCTCTTTCTGTTGATGATAAAGCTGTTAAGAAGAATGAGTTGCCCATGACTTCTTTGAAGGATGCTTTGCATGTATTAAAGACTGGTCGATCTGATGGTTGGGGCCGAGTCATTGATGTGGTTGATAACCTGGGCAAAACTGGTTTAGGCTTTATGCCTGGTATAGTCAGAAGAGATCCGAAGCATATTAATGAGGCCTTTCAATGCGCCGGATTTATCAGCAAAGATCACTCTACTGCTGCCATCATTAAAGATGATGAAGAAGAAGAACTTCCCAATTTTGTGACACATGGACAAACCTGCCAGAATTGGATAGCTGTTGATGTTCCCACTGTTATTCATGTTTCAAAGTAATTTGTTTTTGTTTCTTTCAAAAAATCCTTTCACTCTACCCAAGGTGAAAGTGAATCCGTGAGGGCTTTGTTTCAAATTTTATCATCATTAATAAAATGTTATTTTGTTTATCCATATTATGTTTTTCCCTTCTCGCTTTATTTATGAAAAATGGTAACATAAAAAACCAAAAAATAATAATAATGTGATAATCACCTTTATCTGAATAATACTTGCACTTCTTATTCATATTCTAAAATAAAAAATAAATCATTGTGCAGATTGATTGTTAAACCCATTGAAAACAATGACCCTATGCCCCCTCCCAACTTTGAGTTCCCTGTGTTTGGAGCTGAAGAAGAGGATATTGAGGAGATTCCAGATGAAATTTCTCAGTTGCTTGAGCGCGAGGAAAAAGCCATTCAGCCTCATGAAGAGCCGGTGGAATTAGTTAATTTGGGTTCAGATAATGATAAGAAAGAAGTCAAGATTGGGGCACTGCTTCAGTGAGATGGTAAGAAGAGGATTGTGGAGCTTCTTAGAGAATATGTTGATGTGTTTACTTGGTCCATATCAAGACATGCCTGGTCTCGATACTGATATTATAGAGCACCATTTGCCATTGAAGCCAGAATGTCTGCAAAAATGAAGAAAAAATAGAAAAAATAAAAAAATGAATAAAAAAAAGAGTAAAAAAATAAAAGAAGAAAAAATGGCGATGAGTCATTCTGGTGGGCTGTTGAAGTTGCTAATAAGAATATTAAGAAGATTGTTCAGAAGATGGTTGTTACTTACAAGGATTGGCATGAGATGCTCCCTTTTGCTTTGCATTGGTATCGTACATCCATCCGCACTTCAACAGGGGCAACCCTTTCTCTCTTGTTTATGGTATGGAAGCAGTGGTCCCGGTGGAAGTTGAAATCCCTTCTATGAGAGTTTTGATGGAAGCTGAATTGTCTGAGGCTGAATGATGTTAGAGTAGATACGATCAGTTGAATTTGATTGAAGAAAAAAGAATGACGGACTTGTGTCATGGCCAATTGTATCAACAGAGAATAAAGAAAGCTTTTGACAAGAAGGTTTGATCTCGTGTGTTCAGAGAAGGCGACCTCGTGCTCAAAAAGATCTCAAATTCTACCAATGATTCTAGGGGCAAGTGGACTCCTAATTATGAAGACCCATATGTTGTTAAGAGAGCCTTCTCTGGCGGTGCATTACTTCTTACAACTACGGATGGTGAAGAGTTCACTCGTCCTGTGAATGCCAATGCAGTCAAGAAACACTTCGCCTAAAAAAATAAAGGAACAACTCGCTAAGTTGAAAACCCGAAAGGGCGGCTTAGGCAAAAATTGAGCGTCTCGGTGGGCTGAAAACCCGAAAGGGTGGTCCAGGCAAAAATTAGAGAAAAAAACAGAAATAATCATCCTGGTAGATTGAAAACCCGAGAGGGCAATCTAGGAAAAAGTTAGGGGTTATGGCAAGTAACTGCATCTGGCCAGTCTTGATCGTTGAAAGCAACATCTTCTATCAGGGATTCTGCTTCAATCATCCTCAGCTGAAGTTTTGAGCACAGTGGAATTCAAAATTATTAGGGAGAATAGTGGTCATTGTATTTCAATGTAACCCTTTCCATGTATTTACCATTTTTTAAACTTTGTAATGATCTATGGAGTTACGCCATTTGCGGACTACCATTCTATTAATAAAATTTGGGCCTTTGTCCCTTTGTTTGCAATTCTTACTTTGTTTCTGTTTGCAAAATTTAATTTATTTTTGATGATGATTTTTGAAACAAAATGTGAATAATTTGTTTAAATTTTTGAAAATTATAAAAACATTTTCCTTTGATTTATGAAATATAAAAAAGAATGTCAACGGTTATTCCAAGAATGGTAGGATCAATGTTTTCCTCTGCAGGGTTCGTTCTCTCTCCTTTGGCAGAATTTATTGACAAATCCCCAATAGAGTTTATTGATATTTCTTTAGCAGAGCTTGTTCCTATGAATGTGATTAGTTGTTGACAAGGTGATAAGTTTGTTATGAGGTCCAATGCTGTTTGGTTTTCCCCAGCTAGGTCTTGATCCGAATCTTCTCCAGCTGATTATGTTACGGTCAGATAATTGAGTAGTTTTGAGGTTCACCTCTCCTTGATGACAGTCCTCATGCAGAGATTCATTTTTGCTGTCTCCAGTAAAAGTTATATGATGAATCCTCACTCAGAGTCGTACCCTCTGGGCGTGCTGTTGTTCCCAAACAGAGAGCAATGTTATTTTTCTTTAAGAAGCGTTGACTTAGTGGCTGTTTGTCGGATTTTTATCTTGCTCTGTGGATGTATTTCTCTCCAGGTTGATTTATCCTTGCTGATTCCCCAACGGAGACAGAATATTACTGTTTCAATTGTTCCCCAAGCATAGAGCAATGATGTTAATTTCTTATTTTCCCCTGCAAGTCCAAGATGTACTTCTCTCCAGATTGTACCTCCTATTGAAGATGGTGCACCACTAATGCGGCTATTCCCCAGTGAAGTCGTTGATGATATCTCTTTTAGTCACCTATTGGGTTTTCTCTCATTTATGATGGGTATTGATCTAAAATCCCCCACAGTTTGACCTGTTGCGGTTTTCTCAGCAAGTCCAGGATGCCTTGCTCAGATTTGGTTAATCCTCAGGGAGCTTTTATCTTGTATCTCCAGCAGATCTGCCTTGTATTCCCAATGAATTTTGCATAGATGTTTATATGTCTACAACCCCCAGCGAATTCTTTATTTTTCCACATGTAGATCTCTTCATCCTTTTGAAATGGAAGATCCTGTGAATTTTTATGATCCCCAGGAAGATTCAGAAAGATTTGGGTTGTATGATTCCCCAACAGCTTTCCTGCCATCCTCAGAGCAGAGTTTATGTTGTTATCCTCTTTGTGGATATTTCATGTTGGAAGATTGATATTTGGGTTTCTCCCCAAGGAGTATCTTCTATTCTCCGGCCAGATTTAAGCCTTGTAGTAGGATTTATTTTCCTTTGATGGCTTTCGTTTATCTCTTGCAGAATTTCTCCAGATCAATCCCTAGCAGAGTTGCTAATGATATCTCCATCTTGTTGAGATTAGCCGAGTATTTAGTGGTGTTGTGATGTTTGTTCACCCTCTGTTTATATTTATGACTGTTTTGTCAGCATATTCATACTCATGAGCATTGCATGCGCATTCTTCGTTGTGCATAGCATATCGTTGGTGCATTATGCATTCTGCATTTGTGTTGGTGCTTCTTTGCTCTGGTGTTGTTATCCCCGCAGAGCATGTGTGTCCTCTCTCCATTTAGAGTGTCGACCCGTAAGCAGAGAATGCCTATCTTTGCTAATTCCCCACTGAGTTTATGCCTCGTGGAAGATATTTTGTTTTAGCCTTCCTCCCCAGTTCATTTGTATGGATGGAATTAATCCCCAGTTGAGATATTTCCTCCTCGGGATGAGTCTTGTTTAACCGTTTCTCTCTGGTTTTTTCCCGAATTGAATTTTGGTCCCTTGCTTTGGCAATGGAAGCTTATCACCTTTGTCGTTCTACCCGTTTTATTGGTAGTAGGTGATATAGCTGACTTATTACCTTTGTCGTCCTGCCCCTTAGTTAACAATAGGTAATATAGCCTGATTCAATTACCTTGTTGTAGCTGTCAGTTGGTTGATAGCCGGTAATCTTTCCCTTGTCCGAGTTTATCGCCTTCGTCGTCCTGCCCTTTTATTGGTAGTAGGTGGTTTTTCTCGGATCTTTTGAAATTGTTACCTTTGTTGTCCTACCCTTTGTTGGTAGTAGGTAATATTTCTCATTCCCTTGGTCGATTACTTTGTTTTAACTGTCACTTGGTTGATAGTTGGTAATCCCTCTTTTTGAGCTTATCACCTTTGTCATCCTACCCATTTAGTTCGTAGTAGGTGATGTAGCTGGCTTATTACCTTTGTCGTACTGTCGATTTAGTTGGTAGTAGGTAATATAGTCGGGTTTGATTACCTCGTTGTAGCTATCATTTGTTTGATAGTTGGTAATCTCTCATTTCTTTTAGGATTTATTACCTTTGTTGTCCTTCCCTTTGTTGGTAGTAGGTAATATTTCTCGCACCCTTTTTTTTTTGGTTGATTACCTCGTCGTAACTATCACTTGGTTGATAGTTGGTAATCACTCTTTTTGAGCTTATCACCTTTGTCGTCCTGCCCAGTTAGTTGGTAGTAGGTGATGTAGCTGGCTTATTACCTTTGTCGTCCTGCCCATTTAGTTGGTAGTAGGTAATGTGGCCGGGTTTGGTTATCTTGTCATAGCTATCACTTGGTTGATGGTCGATAACCTTTCCCTTGTTCGAGTTTATCGCCTTCGTCGTCGTGCCCTTTTGTTGGTAGTAGGTGGTATTTCTCAGATCTTTTGAGATTATTACCTTTGTCGTCCTGCCCTTTGTTGGTAGTAGGTAATATGTCTCATATCCTTTTGGTTGATTGCCTCATCGTAGCTATCACTTGGTTGATGCTTGGTAATCTCTCCTTGTTCGAGTTTATCACCTTTGTCGTTCTGCCCTTTGTTGGTAGTAGGTGGTATTTCTCGGATCTTTTGAGATTATTACCTTTGTCGTCCTGCCCTTTGTTGGTAGTAGGTAATATGTCTCATATCCTTTTGGTTGATTGCCTCGTCGTAGCTATCACTTGGTTGATGGTTTGTAATCTCTCCTTGTTCGAGTTTATCACCTTTGTCGTTCTGCCCTTTGTTGGTAGTAGGTGATATTTCTCGTATCTTTTAAGATTATTACCTTTTTCGTCCTGCCCTTTGTTGGTAGTAGGTAATATTTCTCATATCCTTTTGGTTGATTGCCTTGTTGTAACTGCCACTTTGTTGGTAGTTAGTAATCTTTCTCTATGATCATGCTATTACCGGATGCCTGGTAGTGGATGATCTTTTCCCCAGCTGAGGTTTTTACTTCCCTTTTGGGACGAGTTTTCCCTCTTTTATTTCTGGTATTGGTAATTTTCCCTTAATGGAATCTTACTCTTTTATCTTCCCCAGTGGAGTTTGTTTCCTCCCTTGTTGGGTTATGTTTCCCTCTTTTGTTTTCCCCTGTGGAGTCTTTTCTCTTTGCTCCCCAGTTTTTGTTGATCTCCTGTGGCATTTTCTCCCCACAGAGGTCTTGTGTTTGCATATTATTTGCATAATCATATCATTTTGTGGTCTCTTAGGGCCAAAAATTGGGTTTATTGTTATATTTAAGTCTCTTCTATCTCGTCGAGACAAATATGTCAATCTTCTTATCTCCAGATAGAAGAAACTTAAATAGGGGCAGCTGTAATACCCTAATTTTTACCCCTAAGATCCCACATGTCTTTTTGCATTTCATACTACAAACAAGATCACACATTCGTCCCCTTTTTTGTTGGATTGTGCCTTGCAGGGATCTTTGAGTTTGTGTGTGTTTGTTAGTTGTTTTATTTCTTAATTTGTTTATGTTTACTAACAATTAATTAAAATCCACAAATATTTTGTTTTCTTTCACTAACATTTTCAGGGGAAGAACAGGTTAAAAATACCAAAAAACCAGTCCCTCGGCTTGAATGAATTTCATCTGAACAAAGTCAAAGTTGATCTGCAAGTCATTCAAAATCATCTGATCAAGAGTTTCCAAGATTTAATTGATTTTTATTCAAGAGACTCCAAGGTTCATGTGTTTATTTCCATGCTTTCTTTGACAAACAAGAGAATCAAGCCAAGATCCAGTACAATATAGCAAGAATGGCATTTTTGAAGATTTTCAACTGTGCAATCGATTGCACTAATGGTCCAATCGATTCCACCCTACATTTTTTGCCTAGATTTTGAATTTTTTAGTAGTGCAATCTATTCGCGCTACAGTGCAATCGATTGCACGAAGACAGAATTGCCTAAAATCACCATTTTTCAAGTTTTGATGCATTTGGCACCAATCTTGACCATTATTCACATGTGGAATATTCTAGATCACCTCATTTTAATTCCCCTACATCATTTTGATCATTCCCCACCATGTACCTCCAATAATCACCACTCTTTTGTGATTTCCCTCCAAATTTGAATTCCAATCCTACTTTTGATCTTCCAATCCTAATTCCAAACCACCAAATTTTCCAAGCCTAAATTCTATAAATAGAGGCTTCATTTCATTCATTTCACAAGCTTTTGATAGCCAACAAACCTCTTGCAATTTCTCTCCTCAACCACAAAAATTCACCAAAGCTCACATTTCTTCCTTTGAAAGTTAACAAGAATTCACATTGAATCTTGTTCAACTTTGAGCTAAACCTTCATCCATTCTTATTTTTGTTCATCAATTATAGTAGATCAAGGATTTGGAGTGTAGATCTTGGAGTAATTTGAAGCAATTTTTAGATTTTGGAGTGGTAATCTCATTTTCCACCATTGTTGTTCTTGATTCATCTTCCACAATGTGATCCTTTAATAATTCATGTTGCTTGATCTTTGGATCTTGCAATTTGTGATCCATTGGTGTTATTTGCTGTTGTTTTGCTTGAATTTCCGTGCTAGTTTTCATCCCTGACCATTAGGTGTTTGAAGAAATGATTGGATCATGGATGCTCAATTTTTCAAAAATTTTAGTGCTGCCTGTCAATGTGCAATCGATTTGCATTTCTGTGCAATCGATTGCACAATGTATTTTTTTCCTAAGAATTATTGATTTTTCTGCTGCGCAATAGATTCGGACACTGGTGCAATCGATTGCACAGAGGCAGAATGGTGTTTTTCACCTAATTTTGGGACTGTTTTGGTTCCTTCTCCATTTTCTTCCCTTTCCTTTTGTTCTTAGTCGTAGATCACATAATTGTGTGGTTTAATTTGGCTTTCTCTTCATCTATTTCTCTTTTCTTTTGATCGATGAAAGTCTTATGGATCATAGAATTCCGTTGTTGAATTTTGATCAAGACTAGATCGCTACCTTCTTTTCTTTTCGTGCGGTATTGCTTTCGGACGACGATCTACATATCGTTCATCTAGCATGCATTAGCACAAAGATCTATTGACCGACCTCATTGTAGGGTAATTACTCCGTAAATTACTCGGTGATTACTTAACATAGCGCAACATTTGTCCCTCTTTATCCAATTCGAAATTTGAACTTGTCATACCCCAAATTTTGACCACTAAGATTTCCCATCATTGTGAAAATCATCATCACAATATGGAGGAACCATCATGCCTCATCAGTCTCCCCAAAGATGGGTGAGCACCCACTACAATCAAAATTAGGGTTTCAAGCCCTCTCTGAGCTTTAGACAAAGGATCAATCAAGGAATGACATGATCTTCAACTTGTTTAACCTCTCAAACACCTATAAAGGATCAAGAGGACTCCCACATCAAGGATTAAACACAAGGTTGCAACCTTCCAGGTGGATTAAGCCTCAAGATCGCTAGAGTCACCAAATTAGGGTTTTGGTCGACCAAGGCCTCCAGATGGAAATTTTCCTCTGGGCATGATCCAATGCTTCAAAGCATAACCTAAAATACTCCATGGAACCTCATGTACCCAATCATCAAGTCAATTTAACCTTAGGGGATGCATTTACCAAAAATCACAAATTAGGGTTTCCTCTTGACTTTTGGGACAAAACATGAGCCAAGACCTCAAGGCATGATTTGAGGACTCCAACACACCATATTGATCCATTTGTAACAATGTATTGATCCAAGAAGCTTGATTCACAAGTTTCAATTTCATCTGAACCACAATTAGGGTTTTGAGGAAAAAGTCAACCGTGCCTTTGACTTTGTACCAAGGCATGCTCCCAAACCTTGGGACATGACTCAATACACCCTCTAGAACCTATGGAACACTTCCATTAGGTTTGATTTAGGCCAAGGACCTGATTTCACCAAGGATCGCACAGTTTGGAATTCATCTGATAAAAACTCAACTGTGCACAAAAGTCAAAGTTTGAATTTTTGAGATTTTTCACAATTATGGTTCCTTAACCCTTAAATGATGTTAATGTGTGATTTGAATCAACATTCATCAAGAAAAACCAAAGAAAGTGGGATAACTTGTAAAAGGGGTAACCATAAAAAACTTGGAATTTTTCTAAGTTATGGGACAAAGTGGCTAGGGTACCAACTTCCAAGGATCATAACTTGAGATCCAAGCAACCATTTTGGCCGATCCAAAGATGGATTTGTAGTTCTCATGGCATACTTTAAAAGTGTCAACTACACCTCATTCCAATTCCTCATGGATTTTAAGTTATAGAATGACCAAAATGGCTGAAAACATAAAAGTGACATTTTTCCAACACTTAGTGAAATTTTCCCTAAGTCAGAATCTGCCTTATTTTTGCCCAAAAGTAGAGGCAGTTTTCAATGTAATTCGGGCTGGATCAAAACCAAAGTTGGACATCATGATAAAATAGGATATATCAGCTTTCCAAAATGTCCAAGAACTCCATCAAATTACATCTGAGCTAGGAGTTATGACAATATTAATATGCCTTGCTGCAAACTGTCTTGGCAAGGCTGATTTTGCATTAGGGCTCGATTTGGTTAATTTGTGCAAATGACAAATAAGTTTATCCATTTGAACACCTCAGGGGGAGACCAAGGAGGGACAAACACTGATCTCCAAGCCTCACAAGTCCATGAATCTACAAGTAGCATGCCAAACCTAAAAAGGCTAAAATGTGCCAAGAATTCAATTTTGTTTCTACGCATTCAATGGATGCACCAAGGTGGCATGAACTGAGCCTTTTCCAACTGAATGAGTCAAGGATGATCTCTGAACTAGGGAACCAAAGGCATGTGCTCTAACCTCTAGTCAATGGCTAGAGGAGACTTAAGATTCCAAAGGGATGCAATTGGACAATGAGCTGTTGTAGTTGCCATTCACTATTGCTTGCAAAAAAAACTTGCTCTACTATAAATAGAGCTCATTTGTGCTCAGTTTAAGTACACCAAAGCACTACAACTTATGCTTTCCTCAAAATCAACTTCTCACTTTCAAAATTGCCTTCTAAAGCAAGTCGCTATCGGGTTTTGAGTTTGAGAGCAATTCCAACCAAACCAATCACACACACACCTCTCATAAACATCATATAAAAGTGATCCAAACACTTAAACAACAATTGTAACACTGATTTCTCAGAATCACCAGCCAATTGCTCAAGATTTTAACCAAGTTACAGTTGAGGAACCATAACATGTTCCAGTCCATTTCCAATCACTCCAAGCATTCAAACACATTCCATATGGTGTAGGTAAGCTGTTCAGATCATCACAACTCATCTATAACACCTCAAACTCAAAAATCAAATTGCTCTTGCTACCACGACCTTCAAGTAAGCCTAAACTTGGTCATCTCATGATTCATGCATATTTCCTCGCACAATACTTTTGCCATATGTTCATAATCATGTATGGAGAGATTCCCCTCAATTAATTGCTTTGTATGAGTCGTGTGTGTAATTTCTGAACCTTCATGCAGAATTTAGGGTTCTTGAGGTTTCGTCTTGATTTCTTATTCCATGCTTAAAATAAATGAAATTAAAGACCATAGACATGATTGTGAGGTGAAGACGAGTAGATTGATATGTGGATTGTGTGATTTCATCAAGTATTCAGTGAGATTGGTGAGAAAATGTAAATCTGCAGAAACACGGGAGTGGCGCGTATTCTTGGTGTGTTCTTGGCGCCATTTTTTGAATATTTGAATATTTGAATTTTGTGATTTTATTTAATTGATTCAAAAATTAATGTCTCTCTGAATTTTAATGATTTTGAGGTGATACTTTTTTTAATAATTCACAAAAATGTTACAGTATTTTATTCTACAATAATTTCCCTAAAATATTATTTATTTCAAATATTTGATATTTTTGTAAAGAATTAATTTTTTATGTGTTTTTAACATTTAAAATATTTTTTCCTTCATGATTTTCCAAACTTAAATGGTTCCAATCATTTAGTGGATAAAAGCATGATTTTTCAAACATTAATCCAAGATCACAACTTGTTTTTTCACACATGTTTGATAATTTTGGTCATTTTGATTAAATTTTTATTTAATTAAAATACATTTTGAAATGAATTTAGGGTTTTGATCTTAATCACCCTAAACAAATCTTTCTTAATCACATTGGGCCTCTTGGAAGAGTGTAAGTCCCATCTTTTTGTAAATAAAAACCTTTTTGGGCCTCAGTACATTGTATAAGTCCCGATACCGTCAAAAAGTTCGACGCGATCGTCGCCCTTTTAATAAAAAACCCTTGGCTTCTCCTTGAGCTATAAGACCCATCTTTATTCATTTTCAAACAATTTGGGCCTCTAATATAGTGTAAGACCCAACCCCTTTTTGAAAACCAATACCTATTTGGGTCTCAGTCATTGTATAAGACCCACCATGTTTTCAAACACCTCGGCGCAATCTCCATTTTCAAACAAATCAATTGGGCCTCTCCTAGAGTTGTAAGCCCCATTCTTTTTCTTAAAATCACTTTGGGCCTCTAATAGGGTATAAGACCCAACCCCCTTTGTACATAAATAATATGGGCCTCAGTCATTGTATAAGTCCCTGTACAGTTTTCAAAACAACAGTACAATCACTGTTAAAACTAGGGCCTCTCTTTGAGCTGTAAGCCCAAACCATCTTTTCAAAATACTTTCTCCTTTGATTTTAAATCCAAATATATAGTTGTTATCAAAACTTTCTTTAATTTCTTTGTTGAACAACTACCAACACAACATGGAAGCTCTACAACAGGTAAGTTTTTATTCGCTTTCTTTTATCTGCTTTCATATATATATATATATAAAACTGTATTGTGGGGCTGCTTCACTGTAAGTCTTCTTTCATACTCCTTTAAATAATGGTCATATATCAACTGTATATATACTAGTATAGTTATTTAGAGTTTTCCCCGGCAACTACGTCTAGAACTAGGTAAAGCCCAGTTTGTCACTTTTAAATACAAACAAAACTAGACCCCCCGTAGGATTCCAGATACAGTCTTCCTTTCTCTTAGGGTTAAACAATATGGAACAAAGAGAAAGGCAGTATTCTTGGTGAACCTTTTCTCAGACTGTCACCCTTAGAAATTGTCAAAGAAATTCTACTCCCCGGAGTTGATCTATTCTCGGTGAATAGCATCTCATGAGTTTCTTCCAAACCCTCGAACTTTCCTAGAATGATCTCTTCTCAGTGAATTGCATTTCTTGAACTTCTCTTGGTTTGGGGACCCACCGGCTTCCTAAAAGCATCCCGCCTCCTCTTGTGTGTCGTATAAGGACCCTTCGGCTTCTTAGAAGTTCTCATGCCTTCTCTTGGGCTTAATACAAGGACCCTAACGACCTCTTAAAGGTATAAGATAGAACTTAGTCATCCTTTTGCTAGAGCAGTCTTTCCAGTGTCAAAACTCCGACCATTTTAGGCTTGATTCTCATCCCTTAATGCCCGTGCCTCCTCTTGGGCATTGTACAAAAGATAAAACTCTAGACTTGGACAGTCTAATCCCCTTGAGTCTAAAGGACATTCTCAAGCACCGTAGAAACCCTGGTCATTTTGGATAAATCTCCAGGAGAACCTAAATCCAGTCTCTCTCATGAGAGTTCCCCAACCATGATCAATTTATCATCATGATAACACTATCTCAAATTATAACCTCAAGGCATCTGATCTTTTTGGACCTGTTTTTGGATCGCAATAATCCTTAGAAGAAGATTTGCCTCCTCATAGTCTTTATATAATGATCCTTCCTCAGGAAGTTAGCCTCCTCTTGGGCTTTGTACAAATGATTCTCCCCAACGGAGTTAACCTTTTCAGACTCTCTTGTTGAGTCACTCACTTTTCAAGACTCTCTTGTTGAGTCAATTTCCTTTTAGCCTCAATCACGGGCTTCGTACGAGATAGCAAATCACTCTCTTGTTGAGTATAAAAGACTCTCTTGTTGAGTCAATTCCTTTAGCCTCCGTCTTGGGCTTTGTACAAGACATATAAAAGACTCTCTTGTTAAGTCCATCTCCTTTTTGCCTCAATCTTGGGCCTTGTATAAGACACTAAAACACTATCTTGTTGAGTATAAAAGACTCTCTTGTTGAGTCAAACCCTTTTAGCCTCCCTCTCGGGCTTCGTACGAGACACTAAATCACTCTCTTGCTGAGTATAAAAGACTCTCTTGTTAAGTCAAACCCTTTTTGCCTCAATCTTGGGCCTTGTACAAGACATATACACTCTCTTGTTGAGTCGGTCTTATCTAGCCTCCTCTTAGGATCTGTATAAGGAAATCCCCGGTTGAGTCAATATACCTTTTAACATCAAATTTGTGCTCACAACATACAAACATCAACAATTCCTCTTTAGAGATGAGAAAATCCCTCTCAGCCAGGACCCCTTTAGCTTCATATCTTGGGCTTTGAACAAGACACCAAAACACCTCTTTCCTTCCATAGAATAGGAGGAACTACGATCACTCTGATTTCCCTGTTTCGTTATACGGGAATACGTAGGCATAAGATTGCGAAATCTTAGCGAGCATACTAATCAAACACTCTAAGTCCAGTACCGTCATACCTCAATCAAAGAAAAAACCCAATTCAAGCACCTTATCAAAAGCCTCAAGACACCCTATTCTCAAGTGAAATAAACTTAAGACAGACCCCCTATTTTGATAGCATCTGTAAACCAACAGTCATCTGTTTAAACTCAGTATGCAAGCAGGGTTAATTGGACACATCTATTTCCCTTCCTTAATCAGCTTCACAGGATAAAAAATGAATCGAACTGTAGTACCAAAGCAATAGTGATTCGAAACCACGAAAATCGCGCTACAGAACTTTCGTGATCCGGACCTTGATTGGTTTCGTCAACCCAATGTTGGTTAATCTTTTGTATTAGGTTCAAAATCTTTGAAGCTGGTTGTTGTAGAGGCTTTGATTCTATCAATCTTCTAACAAGTCTTCATCAACCTTGACCTAAGTACATTGTTTAATCACTATAGTTCAAGACGCGAAACAGAATAATCGGTGAAGGCTTATGGCACTAGAGCCTTGTGCTACTAATCACTAACTTCTAACTTTTACTTTTACAATTCCTTCTCGCTCCCTATCTCCCTTTTAATTTTATGCTCCATTATTATCATTTCATATCATGTTATGCTTCCACAATTTTTACTTTGTTCGTTGAACACATGTTTATGCTTATGCCTTTTCCTTTTGTCCATTTTGGACTAAAAAACATTAATAAAGGATTAAACCACTAAAAGACTTGTACTCTTAATTTTTGGACTATGGACACTATCCTTTGCATTGGAGGACCTATACTCTTGATTACGGACTTTGGACTTAGAATTCGGAACCTAACCTATGCTTGGGAATTTGTGATGGAAAACCTTGGATTTTGGATACTTGAAGTCCTCTTTTGAAGACTTATTTTGAATCAAGACCAAATCAAAATGGGAAAAATGCTTATGCTATGGAGCTTGTCCATGTGGTTAGATCTTTCTTATCCTTAGCTTTTATTTTATGCACTAGGGTAGTCTCTTCTTCTCCACCCCATCTTCAATTTTCAAAACTTCCTCTTTTTCAAAACCTTCTTGTTTCCAAACTTAAAACCGTTTTCTTAATAAAACCTTGACTTCGGTCAAACGATTTTTAAACTTTGTTTTCTTTAATAAATGTCAATCCATGTTAATCATATTTTGACCATTTCAAAAATACATAAAAAAATATAAAACTCATCAAACTCTTTTTTGTGCTTTGTGCACCTTTTCCTTTTAAACTTTTTCATAAGTCTAGACATGATTCATTTCTTTAAGCGGAATATTCGTTTGGAAATGACGACTTGTCTTTACAAATAATTCTCCTCTCATCTCCTCAATCTCTTTTTCAAGCAAACCTTTTCAAATCAAAAAGCAGTAGATATTTCAAAGGGTTCCTATAGAGTACTATAGACGTTTTGGGTGCTAACACCTTGCCATTGCGTAACCAACCTCCCTTACCCATTCTCTGTTTGTTCTTGTTTTTTAGAACTCTTTAGGTTTTGTTTGCTCTTTTCCTTTCCTTTTTTTTGGATAAAATAAAAGTGCGGTGGTGATTCTTGCTTTATGAGTTAAGTTAATCAATAGCTTACGCTCACAAAATTCCCCGCTACAGTTTAAAACCTTGAAAATTTGATTTTCTTCTTAATTATTTTCAAACCCACTTCATTTTAATCTTCATAAGGTTAAAACCTAATATTTCAAACTTTTTTTTAAGATCACAACATGTTCATTGTGACTTATACATCAATTTTTCCATGATTAAATTCATTTGAAAACCACTTTTGATCAATTTCTTTTAAAATTATTGTTTCTATCCTGATTATTCATTTTTCAAAACTTCACAACACACTTTGGGCCTCAAATAGAGTGTAGGACCCACCCCTTTGTAAATAAAAACCTTTTTGGGCCTCAGTCATTGTATAAGTCCCGATGCGATTTCAAAAATCTCGGCGTGATAGCCGCTTTCAAAAAATAATCTTCTGGGCCTCTCCTTGAGTTGTATGCCCCATATTTTGTATAAAATATACTCTTTGGGCCTCTAATAGATTGTAAGACCCATCCCTTTTGTACATAAACAATTTTTGGGCCTCAGTCATTGTATAAGTCCCGATACAATTTTCAAAAATAACGGTGCGATCACTGTTATATTTGGGCCTCTCATTGAGTTATAAGCCCCATATCTTGTATAAAAATAAACTTTGGGCCTCTAATAGAGTGTAAGACCCAACCTCTTTGGAAGATACAATAAATTTGGGCCTCAGTCATTGTATAAGTCCCAGTACAATTTTCAGAATAACAGTACAATTGATGTCTTTCATCTGGGCCTCTCCTTGAGTATAAGCCCCAATCTTATTTTTAAAAACAACTTTCCCTTTTGACTTAGATTCAAATTCATAGTAGTTATCAAAACTTTCTTTAATTTCTTGAATAACTAACCATACAGTTATGTTTATAACACTGGAAGCTTGCTCCCCTGTAAGTTCTACCAGCTTTCTTTTACATACTTATTTATATATATATATATATGCCTGTATATTACTTGCTTAGAGTTTTCCCCAGAAATTAGGTCTAGGATTAGATCAAGCCAAGGGTCACTCTTTCAACACAGTCAAATCTAGTTCCTCATAGGAAATTCCAGAAACAGTCTTGCCTCCTCTTGGGCTTATACAATATGGAACAGAGAAAGGCATTATTCCCGGTGAAACTTTTCTCAAGACTGTCACTATCTAGAAATTTGTCTAAGAAATTCATTTCCCCCAGAGAGGTTTAATTCCCGGTGAAACCTCTCTTGAATTTCTTCAAACCCTAGAACTGTTCACTAAATAAAGGATTATTCCCGGTGAAACCTTTCTTGAACTATTCTTAGGTTTGGACCCACAGGCTTCCTAAAAGCATCCCCAGCCTCCTCTTGGGCTTTGTACAAGGACCCTCAGGCTTCTTAGAAGTTCTCATGCCTCTGTCATACCCCAAATTTTGACCACTAAGATTTCCCATCATGGTGCAAATCATCAGCACAATATGGATGTACCTTTGTGCCTCATCAATCTCCTCAAGGAATTATTGAGCATTCACTACAATCAAGCTTAGGGTTTCAAACCCTCTCAGAGCCTTTAGACAAATGATCAATCAAGGAATGACATGATCTTCAACTTGTCTAACCTCTTAAACATCCACAATGTATCAAAAGGACTCCCACTTCAAGGATTAAGCACAAGGCTGCTCCCTTCTAGGTGGATCAAGTCTCAAGGTTGACAGTGTCACTAAATTAGGGTTTTGGTCGACCAGGGCCTCTAGATGGAAATTTTTCATCTGGGTACAAGCCAATGATCCAAAACCTAACCTAATATACTCCATGGAACCTCATGGACCCAATCATCAAGTCAATCTTGCCTCAGGGGATGTATTCAATAAAAATCAGGAATTAGGGTTTCTTGACCTAATTCACCCCTAAGTTGACTTTTGGGACAAAACATGAGCCAAGACCTCAAGAGAGGGTTTGAGGGTCTCTAATGAACTATATTGATCCATTTGGAACAATGGATTAATCCAAGAGGCTTGAGCAACAAGTTTCAATTTCATCTGCACCACAGTTAGGGTTTTAAGGAAAAAGTCAACTGTAACTTTGACTTTTGACCAGGACATGCTCCCAAACCCTATGACATGCATCAATATACCCTATGACACCCATGGAACATGTCCATCAAGTTTGATTTAGGTGAAGGACATGATTTCATGAAGAATTGCACAGTTTGGAATTTATCTGATAAAAAGTCAACTATGCACAAAAGTCAACTTTGACTTTTTGAGATTTTTCACCAAAATGGATTTTTAACCCTAAAATGATGTTAATGTATGATTTGAATCATCATTCATCAAGAAAAATCAAGAAAAGTTGGATAACTTGTAAAAGGGGTAACCATAAAACTTAGAAATTTTTCTAAGTCATGAAAAAGTGCCACTAATGCACCAACTTTGGAGGACCATAACTCCTAAACCACAAAGCCATTTTTCCTCATCCAAAGATGGATTTGTAGTCCTCATTACCCTCTACAAAAACTTCAACTAGACCTAAGTCCAATTCATTAAGGATTTTGAGTTATGGAGTGATCAAAATCAAGAGAAAACACTTTGTTCCAACACTTAGTGAAAATTTCACTAAGTCAGATTTTGCCTTACTTTTTGCCAAATGTAGGGGGATTTTTCACTTGGATTCAAAAGAGATCAAAACCATACATGTTCAAACAGTTGTTGTATCATGTAAGGGCTTTCCAAAATGGTCAAGAACATTAACAAATTCAACTTACACCATGAGATATGCCATTGGCAAGTTGCCTTGCTGAAATCTGTCAAAGGCAAGGCAGAATTTGCAATTTTGCTCGATTTGCCAAAATCAGCCAAATTCAAATGCTCCTATCCACTTGGACACCTCAGAGGATTGAATCTAAAGGGGACAATCACTGAGCCAAACCTCCAAAGTCCATGGAACAAGAAACAACATGTTGAACCTAGAATGGCCAAAATAGGGACAAGACTCCAAATTTGGATTGAAGCATTCAATGGAAGCATCAAGGTGGCATGGACTGAGCCATTCTCATCTGAAATCAGTCAAGACTTATCCAAGACCAAGGGAACCAAAGCTCTATGCCCTAACCTCTAGTCAATGGCTAGAGGAGACTTGGATTTTCATTTGCCAACATTGGCCAAACCTACTTAGCAGTTGCCATTCACTATTCCTTGCAAAACAAACTTGCTCTACTATAAATAGAGCTCAATTGTGTTCAGTTTAAGTACACCAAAGGCCTACAACACTTGCCTTTCTCAAAATCTCTTTCTCTTGGCAAAAATGCCTTTCTTAGCAAGGTAACTATCGGGTTTTGAGCTAGAGGGCAATTCCACTCAAACCAACCACTCACACACCTCATATACATCACATATGAGTTGATCAAACACTTAAACAACAACTGGAACATTGATTTCTCAGAATCACCAGTCAATTGCTCAAGGTTTTAACCAAAGTGCAGTTGAGATGCCATGAAGTGATCCAGCCAATTTCCATCAAGTCCAAGCATTCAAACACACTCCATAGCACCTAAGGAAGCTGTTCAGATCATCACAACACAACTGTAACACCTCCTACACAAATCACGATCACCAGCTGCAAGTGGTGAGCATGAGCTCTTCTAACTCTATGATCCAAGTAATTTTTGATGCACAATAATTTGGCCATATGTTCATAATCATGCAAGGAATGTTTTCCCTCAATTAATTGCTTTGTTTGAATCGTGTATCAAAAATCCTAGCCTTCATGCAGAAATTAGGGTTCTTGAGGTTTCTTCGCGATTTCATGTTTTATGTTTAATTTAAATGAAATTAAATACCATAGACATGATCGTGAGGTTGAAACGAGTTGATTGGTATGTGGATTACATGATATGATCAAGTATTCAGTGAGATTGAAGAGAAAATGCAAATCTGGGCAAACCCAGAACACGCGCGTGTTCTTGGGTGTTCTTGGCGCCATTTTTTAATATTTGAATATTTGAATTTTGTGATTTTATTTAATTGATTCAAAAATTAATTTCTCTCTGAGTTTTAATGATTTTGAGTTGATTCTTTTTTTAATAATTCACAAAAATGTTAAAATATTTTATTTTATCAAAAAATCCCAAAAATATTATTTATTTTATATAATTAATATTTTTCCAAAGAATTAATATTTTAATTGTTTTTGACATTTTAAATATTTTTTCCACATTGATTTTGCAACTTTTAATGCTTTCTAATTATTTTGTAGGTCAATACTTAATTTTTGAAGCATTAATCCAAGGTCACAATTTGTTTTTCATATGTTAAACAATTTTGATCATTTTAATTGAATTTTTATTCAATTAAATACATTTTTGAAAACAAATTAGGGTTTTTGGATTAATTCAACCCTCTTAAATCATTTTCAAAGCACTTTTGGGCCTTTATTAGAGTGTAAGACCCAACCCCCTTGTACAGAAAACATTTTGGGCCTCATTCGTTGTATAAGTCCCTCTGTACATTTTCGAATAAACGGTGCGATCGTCGCCTTTTCAAAATAACACTGGGCCTCTCCTCAAGCTATAAGACCCATTCAAAACTCTTGGGCCTCTAATAGAGTGTAAGACCCAATCCCCTTTTAACCAAAATCATTTTGGGTCTCAGATATTGTATAAGCCCCTTTGCGTTAAAAGAAAATCTCGGCGCGATCGCCATTTTAAATGAAAAATCAATTCGGCCTACCCTCGTGTTATAAGCCCCACTCTTTTTCTTTAAACTTTTTGGGCCTCTTGAGAGAGTGTAAGACCCATCCCTTTGTACAGAAAACCTTTTTTTGGCCACAATCACTTGTATAAGTCCCTCTGTACAAATTCAAACAGTGCGCTCACTGATAAAACCTTGTGCCTCTCCTTGAGCTGTAAGCCCCAAATCTTTCTTTTTCAAAGCACTTTCTCCTTTGATTTTGAATATACTGTTGTTTTCAATCTTTCTTTGTTGAACAACTAACCAAACAACATGGAAGCTCTACAACCGAGTAAGTGGTTATATGCTTTCTTTATCCGCTTTCATATACATATAACTGTATTGTGGGGCTGTTTCACTGTAAGTCTTCTTTCATAAACTCATATCAACTGTGTAATAATAGTATAGATATTTAGAGTTTCCCTGGCAACTACGTCTAGCATTAAGCCCGATGATCACTCTTAGAAATAGTCTAACCTAGATCCCCATAGGATTACCAGACACAGTCTTCCCTCCTCTTGGGGTTAAACAATATGGAGACATGAAAGGCAGCATTCTCTGTGAACCCTTTCATAGACTGTCACTCATAGAAGTTGTCAAGAAACTCTATTCCCCAGAGATGATCTTTTCTCCGTGAATGGCATCTCTTGAGTTTCTTCCAAATTCTCGAACTTTCCTGGCTTGATCTATTCTCGGTGAATGGCATGTCTTGAACTTCTCGGGGTTTGGGGACCCACAGGCTTCTTAAAAGCATTTGTCAAGAAACTCTACTCCCCAGAGATGATCTTTTCTCCATGAATGGCATCTCTTGAGTTTCTTCCAAATTCTCGAACTTTCCTGACTTGATCTATTCCTTGTGGATAGCTTGCCTTGAATTTCTCGGTGTTTAGGGACCCATCGGCTTCTTAAAAGCATCGGCCTCCTCTTGGGCATCGTATAAGGACCCACAGGCTTTCTAAAAGCAACCCCGCTTCCTCTTGGGCTTAGTACAAGGACCCTACGGCTTCTTAGAAGTATTCACAACCTCCTCTTAGGCTTAGTATAATGATCTCTTCCTCCGGGAATGATAGCCTCCTCTTGGGCTTAGTACAAGGACCGATCGGCTTCTTAAAAGTTTCCAGCCTCCTCTTGGGCTTCGTACAAATTGTCCCGACGACCTCCTAGAGGTATAGGAACAGAACTTAGTCATCTGCATAGAACAGTCCTTTCAAAGAGTCTACTACTGTTTCCCAAAGCATGGTACAAAAGATAAAACTCTAGACTTGGACAGTCTAATCTCCTTGAGTCTCAAAGACATTCTCAAGTGACCCCTTCGTTAAATAGGAAGGAAAACCGTAGACTCGGACAATCTCAATACCCTTCGAATTTCCCACTTCCTTAAAGAACAGGAATAACCCGGATCCTCGAATCAAATCCTTGAGTACAACATTGCTCATATAAGAACTGATTTTCTCTTTAAAAATCAGTATACTGGACCTGTCACTTAACTGAAACAGTAACCATAGCCTCCTCTTAGGCTTTGTATAATGATCCTTCTCCAGTGAAGTTAGCCTCTCTCTTGGGCTTTGTACAATGATTCTCCCCAGCGGAGTCAAACAACGTTTAGCCTCTCTCTCGGGCTTTGTACGAGACACGTAAAGAGACTCCCTCGTTGAGTCAATTACCCTTTTCGCCTCCATCTCGGGCTTTATACGAGATATAAAAAGGTTCTTATTTAGCCAAACAAATTTTTGCCTCCATCTCGGGCTTCGTACGAGATACAAAAACTCTCTTGTTGAGTCAACTAGCCTCCATCTTGGGCTTTATATGAGATACCAAAAGACTTCATCGTCGAGTCAAAACCTTTTAGCCTCTCTCTCGGGCTTTGTACGAGACACATATTAGCCTCCTCTTAGGCTTTATATAAGAAAACCACTGGTTAATCCAATTAACCTTTTAGCATCAAAGTTGTGCATCGTTCACAGTACACAAACATCAACAACTCCTTCCCTTTCATCTAACTGCTGTAAGCGGCAAGCCTCTGGATCATCTACATCCACGCCACTGTCCCTCTTTTAGCATGAGAAATTCCTAAGGAAAGATGGCATTACTCTACACTGAGTTAAAGTCTTCTCCTTCAGGTTAAAATCCCCTTTAAAGGAAATTATGGCATTGTCGGATTCACATATCCCGGTTAAAGTAATTCTCCTTTATAAAACAGTTGTGACATACAACCTCCTCTTTAGAGATGACAAATCCTCTCTAAAGTCAACACCTTTTAGCTTCACATCTTGGGCTTTGAACAAGATACAAATATACTCTTCAGCTTCACGTCTTGGGCTTTGAACAAGACACCAAAAAACAACCATTTCCTCCCATAGAATAGGAGGAACTACGAATGCTCTGATTTCCCTGTTTCGGTAAACGGGAATACGTAGGCATAAGATTGAAAGAAAAATCTTAGCGAGCACACTAAACAAAAACCCAAAATCCCATACTCTCATGTACCTATCAAAAGCATCAGTCCTAACATCCTAATCCTTATTCCCCGCTAAAAAGTCCTAGAAAGAGAAAAGAAAAATGTATTGGCGAAAATACAAATAACCAGTACAAAGGCCCCCCCACATTGATAGCATTCGTAACCTAACAGACCGCTGTTTAAACTCAGTATGCAAAGCAGGGTTAATTGGAGACATCTATTTCCCTTCCTTCATCAGCTCACAATAGGATGAAAAATGAATCGACCTGTAGTAAACTCAACCGCAGAGAGCGACCAGCGCTTAAGAACCGCGTCCAAAATCGCTCGCTACAACCTCCTCTTGGTCTTAATACAAGGACCCAAAGACCTCCTATAGGTATAGGACAGAACTTAGTCATCCTTAGATAGTTCAATCCTCCAGAGAGTCAGAATCTCAAAATATCAGAACAATTTAGGGTTGATTCTCATCCCTTAAAACATCAGCCTCTTTTTGGGCATCATACAAAGATAAACCTTTTCATGCCAGTAGACTTGGACAGTCTCGCCTCTTTCTGGATCTCAAGAAACCCTCAAGTTTCCTAAAAAGCACAGAAAAAACCCTGATCAATCACCCACAGAGTTAAAACCTCTATAGGTTTTAAAACTCAATATTTAAACTCTCACTATAAATTTCCCCAGCTAAGGTCAAGTTACTCCCAGTAAAACCCTCAGAAAACTCAGAACCTCATGGTCTCTGATATGTCGACTCTTCTGTAACCCCCAGTAAGAGTTTATTCTCCAATTTATGCCTGCCTCTAGATCTCAATAATCCTCAGCAGAAGTTAGCCTCTTCTTAGGCTTTATACAAGAAATTCCCCAACCAGTCTCCTCTTAGGCTTTATATAATGATTTTCCCTCAGCCTTTTTAGCCTCAATCTTGGGCTTTGTACAAGACACCTATAAATATTCTCAACTGAGTCAGTCAATTTCTTTTTAGCCTCAATTTTGGCCTTTATACAAGACACATATAAAATTTCCCCAATGGAGTCAATTTCTTTTTAGCCTCAATCTTGGGCTTTGTACAAGACAGAAAAAATATTCCCCGGAAGAGTCAATTCCTTTCAGCCTCCTCTTAGGCTTTGTATAATGATCTCCCCAAAAGAGTCAATCTCTTTTCAGCCTCAATCTTGGGCTTTATATAAGACAGATATAAAACTCCCAAGTTGAGTCAACCTTTTACCTTCAACCTTGGGCTTTGATCAAGGCACATATAACCAAAATCCCCTTAGAGGAAATCAAAGTCTCTCTGTAGAAAGACATTTCTCTGTACAATCACACATCAAAACAGACAATCAAACAAACCCTAATTCCACATAACTACTGTAAGTGGCACACATGTTGATTAAAAAATCCAAGTTGTAGTCCCTCTTTTATCCTGGTAAATTTCCTCTTTCATCTAATTGCTGTAAGTGGCAAGCCTCTGGATTATTACATCCAATCTAATGTCCCTCTCTTAGCATGAAGGAATCCTAAGGAAAAATGGCATTGCTCTACACTGAGTTTAAGTTTTCTCCTTTACGATAAATCCCTTATAAAGGAAATTATGGCATTGCTAGATTCCATACATTCCAGTTAAAGTGACTCTCCTTAATAACCAGTTCCCCAACAACTGTGATAAACAGATAAGATTTCTCCCTTTAGAGATGACAAATTCTCTCTTAGTCAAACCTTTAGCTTTAATCTTGGACTTTGAACAAGACACAAACAACCTTTAGCTTCAATCTTGGGCTTTAAACAAGACACCAAACATCTTTTTCCTCCCATAGAATAGGAGGAACTACAATTGCTATGATTTCCCTATTTTCTTTAACAGGAATACGTAGGCATAAGATTGCGAAATCTTAGCGAGCACACTAATAAAAAATGTTAGGTCCAATACCTTACCAAAAACATCGAAAAACCCGAAATCAACAAAAAATACTCTCTCAAACATTCCCAAAGGAGAAACTTTCCCATTTACAACGGATAAGCACCAGTAAGTAGATAACAGTAGAATTTGCTAAATGATCTATGGATAACCATATATAGGATGGATAATTGACAAATCCCCATTGTATAACCTGAGCCTGGACCCCCCAATCTCTTAAGCATTTGTTAAAGAAAACATTTGCGTGTAAGGTTAGTTTTAGATAGCTTCCCTTTCCTTTCCAACTTCAAAGGATAAATAAGAAATAAGAAAGTAGCACCCAATTCCAACCAATGACGATAAGGTGGTTGCGTCACCGACAAAAATTGCACGATACTATCATATCAGCGAAGTAACGAGCCTTATCCATCATAAACTTAGCAGGTAACCCAAGAATACATCCTTTGGTATCCATGTGAGCTTTAATCTCAGATACTTTAAAATGAGTAGCTTCAGTAATATCTTGATACTTAGGAGCCTTTTCTAAACTAGAAAACGGGGCTCGGTCAGAGATAGGCAACCCAAGTAGACCAGAATACTCCTCAAGTGTGGGCATGAGCTAGGAATCAGGGAACGTAAAACAATGGTACACTATATCATAGAAGTGAATCAAAGTAGCCAGAACTCTGTTAACCATATCAATCTTCAGAAGAGGCAACAAACTCCCATATCTATCTTCGAAAGCCTCAGGATCAGCAACCAAAGACCCTAGATCTCGCAGACCTTCTAACTTAGGACTCTTGAAAGTGTACTTTTTAGTTTTACTTCTTCCAAAAACCATGGTTAAAAATCCCTACAATGTTTGCAACAAACATCTTTAAGTTCCTTGAAGCCTTGGTCAAAATGATGCCATGAATGCATGAATGCATGGATGCAACACCCACAAACAAGATCACACAAAACACACTGATTCAAAGGTTCAAGTCACAAGCATGGAGTCAAGGGACAAGAACCAACCCACAATGGTATATACTAAGGTTTATATCCACCTGTAGAACAAGGTTCTAAAAAGTTCCTAGAGTCCTCAATCCTCTTTTGGATATTATTAGCACGCCGATTACTCGAGAATCAATAATGTTCTCAAGAGAACCTCGTCAGAGTGTAGTATCGCGTATTAACTATTTCAGGTTTACACCTTCATAGCCACCACACTACGTCCTAATTGGCCAAGATGGGTTAAAAGGTTCTAAAGTCCTCAGTGTCATAGGCCTGAGGTCGAAAAAAGTAATGTTTTTCGCGATTACTCGCTAGACATCAGTAATTCCGAGGAAGCCTCGACTGAGCAGATGGATTCTCAATTCAGCTTGTTCGGGATTACTACCTAGAAGCATCCTTGACTATACCATCCTCCTATCATAAGAGCTCTCAGATCCGGGTATAGGATCTATCTCACCACACAGATCACCAAACACCCAAACAGAACAAGCCATAACAAACAGATAAAATAAATAAAGCGTAACTAGATCAAAGTAGGCTAAACCCACTAGGAACCAGAGAGTCCCCAGCAGAGTCGCCACTTTTCTATAGCGGGGAAATTTATGAGTGTAAGCTATTGACTAACCTAATTTAAAATTGCAAGCGTCGCCACCGAACTTTTATTTTATCTAAAAGGCAAGGAAAAAGAGCGAACAAAACCTAAACAAGTTCTAAAACAAGAACAAACAGAGAATGGGAAAGGGGATTGGTTACACAAAGGGAAGATGTTAGCACCCAAAACATCTATAGTACTCTATAGGAGCCTTTTGATTTATCTACGCTTTTTGGTTTGAAAAGATTTGTTTGAAATGAGATTGGGGAGATGAGAAGAGAAATATTTTTTAGATTTTTGTGTTTGGATAGACTTATCGCCTCATGCCTATGTACCCACAAAGTGCAATATAGGATCAAAACCTCGTAGTTCGTGGTACAAATAACAAAATTTATTGGTTATGAGCATTTTATCTTGAAAAGACAACCCCTCGTTCTAAAGAGAGAATACTCAACTAATTACCCAATGGTATGTGAAAGAGGCATTTGCATCACTTTAAGATGGAGGATTTGCTTAGATTAAAATCAACAAGACTAATCACTTCAACATCATATTGGAAAATGACCATACTTTACACAAAATACCAAGGTTAGGAGATTTACATCTCATCAAAGAAAATGATTCATGTCTAATCTTTTTGAAAAGTTTAAAAGAAAAAGCGCACAAAAGCACAAAAAATTTGAATGAGTTTTGTATTTTTTATGTTTTTTTCAAAATTGTCAAAGTATGGTTAACATTGATTGACATTTATTAAAGAAAACAAAGTTTAAAAATCACTTTACCAAAGTCAAGGTGTTATTTATGAAAGCAGTTTTAAGATTGAAAACAAGTAGGTTTTGAAAAAGAGAGGAAGATTTTTAAAATTAAAGAAGGGGTGGAGGAGAAGGGATTATCCTATTGCATAAAGATAAAAGCTAAGGATAAGAACGGCCTAAGCACACAAGCAAGCTCCATAGCATAAGCATTCTTTCCTTTAGATTAGGCCTTGATCAAAATAAGTCTTCAAAGGCGAAATTCAAGTAACCAAAATCCAAGGTTTTCCATCACAAAATTCCAAGCATAGGTTAGGATCCTAATTCTAAGTCCAAAGTTCCATGTCCAATGCAAAGGATAGTAACCATAGTCCAACATTATGAGAATAAGTTTTTTAGGGTTTAAGCCTTTATTAGTATTTTGGTCCAAATGGACAAAAGAAAAAGAGCATAAACATAAACAAATTGTCCAAGTGGACAAAAGAAAAGTAGCGGAAACATAAACAAATGGTCCAAGTGGACAAAAAAAAAATACCGAAAACATAAACAAATAGAATGATATGATATGATAACATAAAGCATAAAAAAAATAAAGAGAGATAGGGAGCGAGAAGGAAGCATAAACATAGCACAATTAATAAAAAAATAGAGAGCAATTGTGATCCAAAATGAGAGAACAAGTTTCGTTGCGTTTTCGAAAATGCTCGACTAAAATCCATGAGAATGAAAACAAGGTCTCATACATTACCATGGGGAGGGCTCCAACACGGATAAAATCAACGAGTATGCCAACTAACCCCCGCGGGTAACAAGAGAAAGCCAATCTATTTCAAACTACGCCAAAGACGAATAGGAGACTGATAATTCGCTTACAAATCACAATGGTTTTTCCGACTTTGGGACAATTTAATCTGGTTTATATAGAAACCACGACTATCTGAGGCAGGTCAATAATAATGTTAGTGCTAATGCATGCTAGAGAAGTGATATGTAGATCACTCTCCAAAATCAATACCGCACGAAAAGAAAAGAGGTAACGATCTCATCTTCATCAAGAACTTAAAATAAGTTCCAATGATATCGAAGATTTTCATCGATCAAAAGAAAAAGAAGAAGAAGGGAGGGGGAATCCAAATTGAATTACAAATTCAAGACCATTCCATCTTTAAGTTCATCCACTCATCTTGGTGGATTAAAACACTAAACATATCATTAACTCAAATTAAGCACCTAAAATGAATTGAACAATTCACATTAAAGATAGATTTGAACTAGTGAATGTTTATCCAACTTAATCTACACCCTAAGTCCAATTAATTTAAAGAGGAATAGGACCTTTAAAAGTGTAATCCAAAACAAAAATAAAAAAGAAATGGAAGAGGAAGAGAAAGGAACCAAAATAGTCCCGAAAACAAGCCAAAAACACACTCTGGACACTGGGTAATCGATTACCCTAATGTTGGTAATCGATTACCATTGCTGAAAAGGCAGATCTAGGCGTAGAAACACGGTGTTAATTGATTACCACCAGGAAGGTAATCGATTACACCCTCTAAAACAACAAAAAATCAGTTTGAAAAAAGCAAAATCCTTGATCAATCATTTCTTCAAACATCTCATTATCAAGGATGCAATTGTGCACGAAAATTCAAGTAAAACAACAGCAAATAACACCAATGGAACACAATTTGCAAGATCTAAAGATCAGGCAACAAGAATCAACAATAGATCACATTGTGAAGGATGTATCAAGAACAACAATGGTGGTTCAAGAGTTTACCACTTCAAATCTTAAAATTCTTCAAATCAACTCCAAGAACTACACTCCAAAGCCTTGATCTACAGAAGATAATGACGAAAAAGTGAATGGATAAAGGTTTAGCTCAAAGAATTGTAAGTTCTAATGATGAACTTACTAACTTTCAATGGAAAAAAGAGCTTTGGTGAATTTGGTAGTTAGAGAAAATTGAGAGAGTCAAGAAGAAATTTGACAAGGTGAATTTGGCTATCAAAAGCTTGAAGAATGAATGGAATGAGGCCTCTATTTACAGGATTTAGGCTTGGAAATTTTGGTGGTTTGGAATTTGGTTTGGAACCAAAATCAGGCTTGGAATTTGAATTTGGAGGCAAAATCAAGATCAAGTGGTGATTATTGAAGGTGTATGGTGGGAATTAATTATGATGAGGTAGGGGAATTAAAATAATTTTGAATTGTTTGAAGATCAACTTTGACTTTGTTCAGATGAATTTTATTCGAGCTGAGGGGCTGGTATTTCATATTCTTGGTCCCAACCTCTTCCTGAAAAAGTTAGTAAAGGAAAAAATGAACATATTTTTGGATTTTAATTAAGGGTTAGTAAACATAAACACAAACAAACATAAAGAAAACAAGAAAATAAGGGGTGCTTGGTGATCTCCCTCAAGAACAAACCTACAAAGGAGGGCAAGAGAACCAAAGGTTGTGATCTTGTTTGTGGTATGAGATGCAAATGATATGTGGGATCTTAAGGGTAAAAACTAGGGCATTACAGCCAGGGGTTGGTGTTTAGATATTGAATCGCATTGCAATAGTTTCTATGTTTTTGAGCTTTGTATAGTTGTTTATATTGTATATATATAGGTTTCCTTTCATGTTTTCTCAAGTATAATTAGGGATGAATGATGAGAACTTCTTCTAGATTAGTTGCTATTTGTATAAAAGTATCAAATGAAGATTCTCCCAAGTTTGGATGGTGATGGTAGGATGTTCAACATGTGAAGGCAAGCAAGGTAAATTGTACCGCTTTATAGAATGTTAAAATCATTTAAGAATTTTGTGCTTTGTGCAAATGTGTATTCTTGTTTCATGTTGCAACTTGTTTGAATGCTTGTTTCACTTAGCACCAAAAACCACAAATTGTGAGAAACCTCCATTGTTTACTAAATGCTAGTGTAACACCCTAAAATTTGATCTCCTATTTATACCCAATAAGTGGTTTATGATTCACCTTTCATGTACTTTAAGGTCATAAGCATTGCATATGCATCATTGGTTTTCCCAAGGCATGGTATCAAGGGTTCCTTCATCATTGATTGATCAGAGCAAAAAGAATGGGACATACTCAATTACTCAAGCCACAAAGGCTCCTCAAGAATCAATGCATCCCATTTATTCCACCATTTCATCAAAATATTGAGGTCAAATTCATGTTCATCATGGCAAATATGGTCAATGGATGAGGTTTGATCAAGAAATATCAAGGGAATCATCAAAAATCAAAAGTTGTGGAAACTTACCATTTTTGGAAATTAGGGTTCTTAAGAACTTTCCATTTTGGGAAAGTTTTCCTTAGTTTGCATCCATCTTTAAGCCCAGATTTGAGCATGACGCAAGCCCCATTTGGATTTTTTAAAATGAAAGTTGTATAGGGATCTTCCACCTTTCCAACCATATAGAGAATGCTTCATTTGGATTTCTAGATCAAGAGTTATAATCATTTGAAATTGGGGTCATCAAGTTGTGAAATGGAAAAAAAAAACTTAGATTTTTCTAAGTACCTAAAAATCAGTTTTGTGACCTTGATTTCAACCCTCTTTTTGAGCATGTTAGAGACCTCTAATCCACTTTCCATAAACATCAACATTGTTATATGCCATGAGAGCTTTCCAATGACACCAAGTTTGTGCAAATTGGTTCAATGTCCATAGAGTTATACTCCTCCAAAGTTGAGACATTCTAATGGCAAACATGGAAAAATACTTAGAATTTTCTAAGTATAGCAATCAGTTGGTATCGTGTAATTTTCATGGTATTTTTTCTTGGTGTTCAAGGCTCCAATTTGGTTTATGTCCAACATGAAGTTTGTAGTATCAAATCCCCTCTTTCATTTGAGACCAAAACCATGCCAATTGATGCAATAATCCTCAAGATACAATGCCCTAAAATCACTACCATGATAATGCCAAGTAAGGGTTCATGCCATGCCAAGTGCCAAAACCAAGTAAATATTTTTGCTGCCTCATGACCATGCGCATATGTCACCTTCATTCACCCTTTTAAACTAAACCATATCTTACACCATGCCATGCACCATATACCTTTACTCCATATGCCAAGAGAGAGAAAGATGTAAACTTGCAAGACAATTTGTTATGCCTTATGTACCACATCACCAATGTCATCATCCTCAGTATGTACCATGAGACTCTACAACAACAACAATACACCCTCACTAACATTCCCTAACCCGTATGCAACATGACCTTGATCTCATTCTTCACAGTTCTTAACCAAACTTGTTAACCAAGCTCTAAACCTGATAAAACTCTAACCAATACCCTAAACATATATAAAAACCCCTAACCACCATCAATCCAGTTAGTTACAACAGTTTGAGAGAGAGAGAGAGAGATCTAAGAAAATACCATTGTTGCACCCATTGTTGAAAGCTTTGAATCTCACTTCTCTGAGGAGATTTCTTTAAGTTTCTTTCACATTCACCATCACCATAACTCCTCTTAGCTAGTGTATGCGCTTGCATTGATCTAGGAGAGCTGTATTTTGAACTGCAGATTCACCATCGTCCATTATTAATTTGTCTGTCTCTCTCCCTCTCTCCAAGATTCAAGGCGTTTTTAGGTATTTATTTTGCCTGGTGTTAATTTGAAGACTTTGCATTGAAGTATTCAGGGTTTCCATTAACTCGGTTAAAGCTCCATTAAGGCCAGTTTACTTGAATCTTTTCTTATCGTGTTAAAGCTAATTATGATGTTTGGAAGCGTGAGATTTGTTTCTGTTGAAGTCCTACGTCTTGTAGGCAACATTTGTGAAGATGTTTGTAGAATTTCATGGAGTTCCATAATTCTAGGGTTTTATTTAGCTGGTTCATTTTACTTTATAGGGTTGCCATATGTGAATTCCAAGCCTGGATTCATATTCTATGTGAGAAAATGAGTCAGGCAGTGTTTTTCTTTCCACTTTCTGGGAAATTCCGCCACCGTCGACGGTGGGTGTCTACCGGGGAAGACGACCGGAGAATGTCTCCGGCGTCTGAGTTAGGTCAACTATGGTCAAGAGAGGGTGGGTGTCATGCGTTGATAGGGACAGGTAAGGTGATGCAGGTCCAACGTGTAACATTTTAGCCAGCGCAGCATTATACACAAATCTGCCAATGGGCTTTAGACAACGTTAATGAGGGAGGGATAATGTGAATCATGTGCCAGAATTCCTGCTCTCTCTCTTCTTTTGTTTTTTTGTTTTTTCTAAAAATAAAATGAAAAATAAGTTATGATGATGAGAGCATTGCGCACATGGGCCCATCGCTTTTCCTATGCGCACCCCACAATACTGGGCCCAAGATATATTGAACTGAACTTTTACTAGTGTAACACCCCCTAGGCTTTTGGTGTGATTTCTTTTATTCTTTTTTTTGTACACGTTTCAAATTTGAATTTTAAAAATTGTTCCTTGTGTGCGTCATACCCCAAATTTTGACCACTAAGATTTCCCATCATTGTGAAAATCATCATCACAATATGGATGAACCTTTATGCCTCATCAATCTCCTCATAGATGTTTGAGCATTCACTACTATCAAAGATTAGGGTTTCAAGCCCTCTCAGAGCTCTTAGATAAAGGATCAATCAAGGAATGACATGATCTTCAACTTGTCTAACCTTTCATACATTCATAAAGGAATCAAGAGGACTCCCACATCAAGAATCAAACACAAGGTTGCAGCATTCCAAGTGGATTAAGCCTCAAGATCGCCATTGTCACCAAATTAGGGTTTTGGTCAACCAGGGCCTCCAGATGGAAATCTTCATCTGGACATGAGCCAATGCTTCAAAGCATAACCCAAGATACTCCAAGAGACCTCATGGACCCAACCATCAAGTCAATTTAGCCTCAAGGGATGCATTCACCAAAAATCAGGAATTAGGGTTTCTTGACCAAATTCACCCCTAAGTTGACTTTTGGGACAAAACATGAACCAAGACCTCAAGACATGGTTTGAGGGTCTCCAATACACTACATTGATACATTTGCAACAATGGATTGATCCAAGAAGCTTGATCCAGAAGTTTCAATTTCATCAGGACCACAATTAGGGTTTCGGGAAAAAAGTCAACTGTACCTTTGACTTTTGACCAGGACATGCTCCCAAACCTTGGAACATGACTCAATACACCCTATAACACCTAAGGAACATGTCCATCAAGTTTGATTTAGGTCAAGGACTTGATTTCACAAAGGATCACACAGTTTGGAATTCATGTGATAAAAAGTCAACTGTGCACAAAAGTCAAGTTTGACTTTTTGAGATTTTTCACAATTATGGTTCCTCAACCCTAAAACAATGTTAATGTGTGATTAGAATCAGCATTCATCAAGAAAAATCAAAGAAAGTGAGTTAACTTGTAAAAGGGGTAACCATAAAAACTTAGAGATCCAACTTCCAAGGATCATAACTTGAGTCCAAGCAACCATTTTGGATGATCCAAAGATGGATTTGTAGCTCTCATGGCATACTTTAAAAGCTTCAACTACAGCTCATTCCAATTCCTCATGGATTTTAAGTTATGGAGTGATCAAAATGGCTAAAAACATGAAAATGACATTTTCCAACACTTAGTGAAATTTTCACTAAGTCAAAATCTGCCTTACTTTTTCCAAAATGTAGGGGTAGTTTTCACCTTGATCCAAGTCAAACCAGGTTTAGGGGTGGACATCAAAGTTAAAGTATGCCATGAGGGCTTTCCAACAAGTACCAGATCATCTCCAAATTCCATTTGAGCAAGGAGATACAACCCTTGAAACATGGCATCATGAAATGATTTTTTCAAGAAGATTTGGCAGATTTTGTGTACTTTACTCGATTTGCCCAAATCTGATCAATCCAAGCCTTGTCATCAATTTGGACACATCTGAGGATCAAATCCAAGGGGGGTGATCTGATCTCCAAGCCTCAGAAGTCCATGAATCTACAAGTTGCATGCCAAACCTAAAAAAGACTAAAAGAGGCCAAGAATCCAATTTTGTTGCAATGCATTTAATGGATGAACCAAGGTGGCATGAACTGAGCCTATTCCAACTGAATGAGTCAAGGATAAGCTCTGAACCAAAGAAACATAGGCCTGTACTCTAACCTCTAGTCAATGGCTAGAGGAGACTTGAGATTCCAAAATGATCCAACTGGCCAAAGGCCTGCTGCAGCCACCATTTACTATTGCTTGCAAAACAAACTTGCTCTATTATAAATAGAGCTCATTTGTGCTTAGTTTAACTACACCAAAGCAACCAAACTGATGCTTTCCTCAAAATCCCTCTCTTTAGGCCAAAATGCCTTATTTTGCAAGGTAACTCTGAGTTTTTGAGTTAGAAAGCATTTCCATCATAGGTCATGATCCAAACACATCCAATATGTCATATCTATGATGTCCAGACTCTCATAAGTGACCTGTAACACCAAAATCACAAAGTCCCCTCTCAAAACCTTAAAATTGGACTTTTTTGCATTTTTCAAGCCATGTCTTGATTCAGTCACTTTCAAAACCAGATAAAACCTCAAACACACTCCAAATATCATCCTTGAACTGTCCCAAATGGTTCCCCACATCTGGAACACCATTTGAGAGAGTTGCCATATTGGTCACTTTTGCCGCTTTTGCAAGAAAGAGCCCAAACTTGTTCCTGAGGATTCCAACTGTTGGTGATCATTCTAAAAGCTTCTAAGGGATCAATTGAGGGTGTCCAAAGCATCAAATTACTTCTGGCATAAGAAACTTGGCAGATTGCATAAAAAGCTCAAAGAGGTAAGTGCATCATCACTTGAACTTTCTAGAATATGCACTGTTTTGAAGTCCACTGATCATAAACATCTCATACATGTTATATATGTTGTGTTTGAACCAATTTGCCATGTAATTCTTGCTTGTATCATGTGTTGGTATAGAAAATGCAATTATAGGCCTATTTCAAGAACACTATCGGGTTTTTAAATAGGAGCCTCATCTGAAAAAACCACCACCACCATTGGATTCCTTATGAAATTCTAGGCAGGATAAACCTAAATTTTGTCCCAATCAATCAGAAATGACAAAGTTATGGCCTTTGCGTTTTTAGCCCAAAACCTTGCCTTGCCCATGCCTAAAACAAGGCATGCCTTATGTATTTCTAGGTTGGGTTTGATACACGGATGTATCACCACCCCAGCGGTAGAAGGCGCACGCTGCAACCCAGAGGTCTGGGGTTCGAATCCCCCTCGCCCCAGACCCCTTTTTAATACTTTTTCCACTTTTTTTCATTTTTCTTATTATTTTTAATGATTTGAAAAATTAATTTCTCTCTCAATTTTAATTATTTTTTATTGGTTCTTTTTGTAAAAAATCACAAAAATGTTAAAATATTTTGTAATTACTTTCATTTTAATTGTTTTTGAACATTTTTAAATGGAATTCCCACTTTGATCTTTCAAAATCAATTGGATTTTAAGCTTTCATATGATTAAACATGATTTTTCAAGATATTTTCCAAAGTGTACAACTTGTTTTTGAATATAATTGATATTTTATCATTTATTATTTAAATTACCTTTGAAAAATGCAGTTTTAATTCAAAAATTAGGGTTTCTTTGATGTTCACCATAGCAAATCTTTTTCAAACACTCATAAGCCTCTAATAGAGTGCAAGACCCAATCCTTCTTTGAAACAAAAATAGTTTGGGCCTCAGTCATTGTATAAGACCCACGGTGTTTTCAAAAAATCTCGGCACGATCGCCAGTTTAAACGAAAACCAGTTGGGCCTCTCCTTGAGTTGTAAGCCTCATTATTTCTCTTAAAATCATCTTTGGGCCTCTAATAGAGTGTAAGACCCAATCCCTTTTTTAATCAAAACCTTTTTGGGCCTCAGACATTGTATAAGTCCTTTTGCGTTAAAAAATCTTGGCGCGATCACCATTTCAAAACGAAAATCCTTGGGCCTACCCTTGTGTTGTAAGTCCCATTTCTTTTCTTTAAATAATATTTGGGCTTCTCCTTGAGTTGTAAGACCCAACCCTTGTTGTACATAAACCTCTTTGGGCCTCAGTCGTTGTATAAGTCCCGGTACAATATTCAAAACAACGGTGCAATCACTGTTAAACCTTGGGCCTCTCCTTGAGTATAAGCCCCACCAATATTTTCAAAACAATTCCCTTTTGATTTAGATTCAAATATATATATATATATATATATATATATATATATATATACTGTTATCAAAACTTTCTTTAATTTCTTTGAACAACAAACAATACAGCATGGAAGCTTGCTCACCCATAAGTTTTATCGACTTTCTTTTACTCGGTTTCACATATAAATAACTGTATTGTGGGAAGCTGAGTATGGTTAGTCTTCTTTCATATCCTTTTAAAATAATTGTCATATATCAACTGTATATATACTAGTATAGTAATTTAGAGTTTTCCACGGTAACTAGGTCTAGAACTAGGTAAAGCCCTGTTGGTCACTCTTAAATACAAACAAAACTAGATCCCCCGTAGGATCTCCAGATGCAGTCTTGCCTTCTCTTGGGCTTAAACTATATGAAACAAAGAGAAAGGAAGTATTCTTCGCGAAACTTTTCTCAGACTGTCACTTTAGAAATTGTCAAAGAAATTCTACTCCCCGGAGTTGATCTATTCTCGGTGAATAGCATCTCATGAATTTTTTCAAATCACAGAACTTTCACTAAATGATCTATTCTCGGTGAATAGCATTTCTTGAACTTTTCTTGGTTTGGGACCCACAGGCTTCTTAAAAGCATCCTCGCCTTCTCTTGGGCTTTGTACAAGGACCCTCTGTCATAGGAAGAAACCCCTGTAATTATTTATCAATGTCCAACAGAGCTGAAACTCAGTCTTTTCCAAAAATTCCCTAGCCAGGGTCGGCTTACCATCAGGATAACACTATCCTAAATCAGAACCTCAAGGTATCTGACATCTCAACTCTTGTGTAATCCTCAGCAAGAGTTGATCCCCCACGTGGACCTGCCTTGAGATCTCAATTATCCCCTAAAAAAGATAGCCTCCTCTTAGGCTTTGTATAATGATCCTTCCTCAGCGAAGTCAGCCTCCTCTTGGGCATTGTAAAAATGATTCTCCCCAGCGGAGCTAACCTTTTCAGACTCTCTTGTTGTGTCAATCACTTTTCAGACTCTCTCGTTGAGTCAATCACTTTTCAGACTCTCTTGTTGAGTCAATCACCTTTTCGAACTCTCTTGTTGAGTCCACCTTTTTTTAGCCTCAATCTTAGGCTTTGTACAAGACAGATAAAAACACTCTCTTGTTGAGTCAAACCCCTTTAGCCTCTATCTTGAGCCTTGTATAAGACATAAATCTCCATCTCTTAAGCTTGGGACGGATATCTTCTCCAAACAGAGTCATTTCCTCCCCGCCTTCCTTTAGGCTTTGGGGAATGATTTTCCCCAGGAAAGGTCAAACTCATTTTAGCCTCTTCTTAGGCTTTGTATAATGATTTTCCTAGTAAGGTCAACCTCAATCTTGGGCTTTGTACAAGACACATACAAACCTCCCCGGCGGAGTCAAAATACTTTTAGCCTCAATCTTGGGCTTTGTGCCAGACAGATAAAACATTTTTCCCGGAAAAGTCAAAACTTTCCGCCTCCTCTTAAGCTTTGTATAATGATATCCACAAAGAGTCAAGTCTCATTTTTGCCTCAATCTTGGGCTTTGTACAAGACAACGATATATACACTCTCTTGTTGAGTCGGTCGTATTTAGCCTCCACTTAGGGTTTGTGTAAATAAATCCCCTAGCTGAGTCAATTAACCTTTTAGCATCAACCTTGTGCTTTGATCATGGCACACAAAAATCAACAATCCCCTCCGAGGAAGTCCAATCCCTCTTTAGAGATGACAAGTTCTCTCTCAGTCAAACCTTTAGCTTCAATCTTGGGCTTTGAACAAGACACAGACAACCTTTTAGCTTCAATCTTGGGCTTTGAACAAGACACCAAAATATCTTTTCCTCCCTTAGAACAGAAGGAACTACGATCGCTCTGATTTCCCTGTTTCATTTAAACGGGAATACGTAGGCATAAGATTGTGAAATCTTAGCGAGCATACTAATCAAAAACTCTACGTCCAGTACCGTCACATCAAAACTTAGGTCCAGTACCTTCATACATCAGTCAAAGACTTTAGGTATCATACCTTAGCCATCATCATCATCATCATCATTTTCCACAACAAAAACTCACTCACTCATACTTCCCAAGAAACTTCCCCAACCCATTAATAGATAAACACCATCAATTGCAAAGTGAAACCTAAAGCTAATATCCTATGGATAACCACATATAGGATGGGTAATTAACAACTCCCCATTATATAACTTGACCCCGGACCCCCCAATCTCTTTAAAGCGTTTGTTCAGTTAAAAATTCGCGTGCAAGGTTAGTTTTAGATAGCTTCCCTTTCCCTTTTAGCTTCATGGGATAAATAAGAAAACAGAAAGTAGAACCCCCTCCTACCATTGCGGTGAGGAAAAACCCAGTGATAAGGTGGTCGCATCACCGACAAAAATCGCTCGCTACAGAAAAATGGCAACTCTGCTAGGGAGTCCTTAGAATGATCTTTGGGGCATCGTCCCCATTTTCCACAAAAAAATGGCGACTCTGCTGGGGTCTCATTGACTATTAGGATCATAGGCTATAGCTCTTAAGAGGTCTAGGATGTTAGTTTTAGGAATAAATATATATATCGCTTTTCCTAATTTATATTCGTGTTTATTTTTCTGCAAATGGGACTGCGGATTATGCCGCATCTGGAAAGATTGAGTATACACCTAAGATAAGTGATGGCACTAGACGGGTAATCTTACAGGGAGTGACTCCCAAATAAGATACCCCGGTCGACCATCGAATCAGTGGAGACACCCTTTGCGGATTCAATGCCTATACGACTTCGGTTATTGAAAGCAGATTGTTCGATTATGGTTGTCCATGAAACTGAGGATTTAGTAGGCTGAGACCTTTTTACTATTTTGTTGTGCGGAAGTTATCGGAAATAGTTGTCACACGATACTACCCTCATTTTAGATTACTCTAAGATACTGCAGCTCGCTCGGGTGAACCAGCCTATTGTCGTTATCCCAAGAGGGGTCAATGATTTTGAGGACAGGTACAAAAAATCACCAGTATAAACCTTTGGGGATGGGTAGAGCCATGACTTCATGACACCGAACCTTTGACCCCATGTTTTTTCTATGTTTTTGTGTGCTACATTCATGCATTCATTTCATTAAAAAACATTAATCAAAAAAGAAAAATCTTCTCTTCTAGTCTCTCCTTTTCAAATTAAACTAAGACAATGATTGCAAATATCAGAGAAAAGAGATTGTGTTATTGATTTCGGTAGAAGGAAGACTCACAAGTATACCTTCAAGGTTCCAAAACTAGGGGATTTAAGAGGGTTGGCGAGGATGATCACCAACCATGATGCTTTCAGAGCTAAGTACGGATGACTGCTGTCTCTGTTAAGGGTCCTTGTAATTGAGGGAATGCTGTCCACGCTCATTCAGTTTTATGATCCGGTCTATCACTGTTTCACATTCCTGGATTATCAACTGGCACCAACACTGGAGGAGTACTCTCACCTGACTGATTTACCCATCACTGACCAAGCTCCCATTTCTGGACTGGAAGAAATTCCAAAGGATCAAACCATTGCAAGAGCAATCTATTTGGACGAGTCAGAAGTCAGGACTCACATAACCACTAAGGGTGGAATCCAGGGTTTTCCAGCCAAGTTTTTGATAAAGAAGGCTCTGTACTTTGCTAGTATAGGGAACGTAACTGCTTTCGAGAGCATCTTTGCCTTACTCACCTATGGGTTATTTCTGTTTCCCAACATTGATGACTTCGTTGATATCAATGCCATTAAGATTTTTCGGATTGGAAACCCTGTACCGACCTTGCTCGCAGATGCTTATCATTTTGTACACTTAAGGAATTTGTATAACGGAGGAATGATCACATGGTGTGTACCTCTGCTATACAAATGGTTCACTTCCCACTTACCCAAGTCTACTGCTTTTTGGGATCATAAGAGTACTCTGCGTTGGTCGCAGAGAATCATGTCTCTTACCAACTCTGACATCGATTGGTATAATCGGATCTATGACGGGTTAAGAATCATTGACCATTGTGGACACTTCCCTAATGTACCCCTCATAGGAATTAAAGAAGGAATCAATTATCATCCAGTTTTAGTTCGTCGTCAATTTGGATACCCGATAAGACATGTCCCGCGTAATGTTCATCTGGAAGGTCTTTTCTTCAAGGAAGGAGAAAATGATAGGGCACTAAAGACAGAAAAAGTGCATGTCTGGAAACATGTTCACAGGAAAGGAAGAGAGTCTTTAGGAAAACCAGACTGTGTCTCTGTGGAACCTTATCTCCACTGGGTACTAACTAGAGCTCTCAAACTGAGGATGCCTTACCCTCGTCAGGAAGTTCTCCCGTTAAAGGAATTTGTCCTTTACTTTATGTCTGATACGGAAAAACTTTAGGTTACTCTCAACAAAGTTCAACAGGAGAAGAAGTCTTGGAAGAACAAGTACCGTATTCTCAATGTGGAGTGTAACAAAATACGATAACTATTAAAAGAAAAAGATGCCCTGATCGAGATTTTAGAGCAACATGCTGTAGAGAATCAAGAAGAGCAAAGGAATTTGCTCGCTCCTTTCACTTGGCAAAGGAATGACAACCCGACAACGGCCCGAGAGCCCCGGTCAAAGAAAAGGAAAGTACCAGAACTAGCACCTGAGCCCTCCTCAGAGAGGACTCAAGATCCATAAGTTTAGACATTTCCTTTTTCAGCACTTTGTAAATTACTGTATTTCCATTTCAGCACTCATGATCCACTGTATGATATTTGCAATCCAATTGTTGAAGTTTATTTTGGTTAAACAAATATATATATATATATATATATATATATATATTATAATCATTGCATATCATTCATCATTCTCACATAATGCATTCTTCTTACCTACGAATCTCACGCTTGTGTCTCGATTCTAGAGTCAAACTGTCTCATTCGTACAATACTCTGGCCAGTCAACACAAAAAAATGGATAATCTCGAGGAAGAAAATAGGGAGTTGAGAGAATAACTCGACGCTCTGAAAGAAGATCTGAGGAAATTTCATAATGACATGCAAGCTCTGGCAGCAGCTCAGATACAAAGGACTGTGATCTCAGAGATCACATCGACGCCCATAGTGGAGAAGTATGATCCTTGATATACCATGCCTAAAGATCGTCCCTGGGGCATGCCACTTAATTATATCTCGGAAGGATATATTTCGCTGATCTCGGAAGATCCGGAGACTGCAGTAGGAACCGCTGGGCCTGGAGGTTATAAACTTCGGGAAAGCGAAGATGCCAGGGGCATGACAACAACTCCTGAAGGTTACAAACTTCGGGAAGCACCAAGAGTCACTGTCGTAATGACTATACCACCACATGTGGTACACACTCTCCCGGAAGGACAAATTCCACAGATACCTTCTGGTGGAAATGAAAGTATGGACGAGAGAATGAGGGAATTCCTGGAACAGTTCTTGGAGATGCAAAAAGAACTGCAAGCTATTCGCGGTCAGGATCTGTTTGGAAAGGACGCCGCAGACCTTTGTCTGGTCCCCAATGTGAATGTTCCGCACAAATTCAAGGTGCCCGAATTTTAAAAGTACAAGGGTAATTCTTGCCCTCATAGTCATTTGGTGATGTACGCTCGCAGGATGTCATCTCAGACAGAGAACCAACAGCTACTGATCCATTATTTTATGGATAGTTTAACCGGTGCCACACTTAAATGGTACATGGGGTTAAACGCACTAAGATAATCACTTTCAGAGATCTTGGCGCTGCCTTTGTTCAACAATATAAGTATAATATGGACATGGCACCAGACAGAGATCAACTCAGCTCCATGTCGCGGAGGGATAAGGAAACCTTCAAGGAGTATGCTCAGAGATGGCGTAAAATTTCCGCCCAGATTTGTCCACCTCTTGAGGAAAAAGAGATGACAAAAATCTTCTTGAAAACCTTGAGCTCATTTTACTATGACAGAATGGTCTCCAGTGCGTCCAGTGACTTCATTGAGATGGTAGGCATGTGAGTTTGTCTTGAAGAAGCGGTTTGAGAAGGACGTCTGGTCAAAGATGCCGGACCATCAAGTAGTACCAAAAGATACGGTAGTGCTCTCCCTAAGAAAAAAAGAGCAAGATATTGGTAATATCTCTCTCGAAAAGCAAAGGCGACGGTATCAACCAGTAGCAGCTGTAACTCCTGCTATCAACCCTGCGCCTGTTCCTACGTATCAACCTCAGGTGGCTCAGAGCCAACCGATTCAACAACAATATCAGCAAAGGACACAACAGCCTCTTCGGCAGGATCACCCTCAATACAACAACAACCATACAACACGGCCGCCAGGGTTCGACCCTATACCCATGTTGTACGCAGAACTGTTTCCAATACTACTGGCCAAGGGGCACGTCCAAACCAGGGCTCCTCTTGGGGTACCAAAATCCGCCTTTTTAGTTCAAAGCGGATCAGACTTGCCCTTATCATCAAGGAGGACCAGGGCATAACATAGAAAACTGTCTCAGCTTCAAATCTGACGTACAGAAGCTTGTTAGGAGCGGGGTCTTATCCTTCAAGGATATGAATCCAAACGTTCGGCCAAACCCGTTGCCTCAACACGAGAAAGCTGGGTTAAATTTGATAGAAGAAGAGTCTAAGCACAGCTATCAAATTCACGATGTACTCTTATTGGGAACCAACCTGGTCAAGATGCACTGTAGACAGAATGGATACAGTCATGTACCATCTCATAACTATCATCAGTGTGATGTCTGCTCTAAAAACAATTAAGGATGTTTTGTGGTGCAATCAGCTCTACAGGAACAGATGGATCTCGGATGGATCTAAGATCACCGAATTCATGAGGACAACATGACTTATACGAATTCCAACATCATTCAGAACCACGACATCCTGGCGATGAATGTTAACCTGGTGGCAATGCACTCAAGGCAAAGCCAACATCATGATCTGCCACGACACGATTACGATTCCTGTCTAATTTACTCGGTAAATAATCAGGGATGCTCTTTTGTACAAGAGGCCCTCCAGCATCAGATGGATCTGGGATGGATTCAGGATTACCACGATAGAAGTCATTATCAAGTGAATATGATTCAAATCTTTGATATTCAGTTGATGAATACCAGCTTGGTGGAGTTACACGCTACACAAGTCCAGCTTGGTTTTCTGACTTCGCATATTATCAGAACTGTACAGTATGCCATGATAGCGACCAAGGATGCGTTCTCGTTCAAAGAACTTTGCAACACTTGTTAAACCACTAGTGGCTTCCGATCTATTTAGACGAAGATACACAACAAGTCAGTATGATTAACGAGAACCCTATAAGGCATCAGAATCAAGATGATCGATCCGTGGAAACGGATCTAGTGAGGTTACACTGCATACAGAGCGGACATGGCCAGTTGCCACCACATAACTATGAATGTTGTAGAGTTTACTCTGAAGATAATCAAGGATGTTACCTCGTGCGAGCAGCCCTTCAGAGTCAGTTGGACCACAAAGAGATTTGACCGTGTCCAAGTTCTGAGTCAACCAATTTGATGCCAGACTATTTCGCTTATCGAATCAAGGACGTTGTCGTAATCTCTGATCATAAGAGGACCAAGGATGTTTGTACCATCATCCCTTTACTTAACGAATCGAAAGTTCCCAACCAGGAACTGATTGATATTACTAACAATGGTCAGAAGATTCAGAAGGCTCTTGTAGTTATCTATCTGCCGGGACCGATACCGTATGAATCAACTAAGACTATCCCTTACAAATACGGTGCAACAACAATTGAGAATGGAAAGGAAATTCCATTACCCTCCATCGTGAATATTGCGGACATTAGTCGAGTAACACGGAGCGGTCGAATCTTCAACCGAGGAATTAGAGAACCTATCAGAGAAAAGGAACCTCAAACGAAAGTTCCTGATCAACCAGTCGGTCAGTCTAGTGATCCAGACCTTTCAAAAAACAGCGATGAGATGCTGAAGCTCATCTAGAAGAGTGAATACAACATTGTTGATCAGCTATTGTAAACTCCTTCAAAAATCTCTGTACTATCACGTTTACTCAGTTCCGAAGCTCACAGGGAGGCTCTATAGAAAGTCTTAGAGCAGGCCTTTGTGGAACAGGATGTAATAATAAGACCATTTGACAACATCATCTCCAACATCACTTCCTGCAACAACTTAGGATTTATTGATGTGGAATTGCCAGAAGAGGGCCCAAATCATAACATGGCACTCAATATTACAGTCAACTGTCAAGACGATGCTTTAGCCGGCATACTGGTAGATATCGGATCGGCTCTAAGCGTGATGCCAAAGTCCACTCTAATGCGACTATCATTCAAAGGATCTTCGATGAGATGTAGTGAGGTCGTCATCAAAGCATTTGACGGATCCCAGAAAATAGTTGTCAGCGAAGTCGGCCTTCCCATAACTATCAGTCCTCACACTTTCCTAGTCACTTTCTAGGTCATGGACATCCAGGCAGCATACAACTGTTTGTTAGGAAGACCTTGGATACGCGAGGCTGGGGCAAGTCACTTCAACACTTCACCAAAAGCCGAAGTTTGTCAAGAATGACTAACTCGTCACAGTTTGCGGAGAGCAAGCCTTGATCGTGAGTAATCTATCGTCATCGACTTGTGTAGAACTAGAGGAGGCTGTTGGAACCCAGTTCCAAGCACTTTTGGTGAGCAATGACAACAAATCAGCAAGAGGAACGTCGATTTCCTTGTACAAAGATGCTCTCAAAGTGTTCAAAAATAACAATGCAAAAGGATGGGGACAACTTGTCATTCCTACTGACAATAAGAAAAAGAAAGGTCTTGGTTTTTCTTTAAACTGTACCCAGACAGCTACTAACGATGAAAGTCTGTATCCCATTCAAAACTTCTTCCATAGTGGAGGTTTCCTTCACCCAGTGTCTCAAGAAGTACATACCATCAACTAGGGTGATTCCTCTGATACGGATGAAGAATGGAAATCCTATCTTAATGAGGATGGTTATATGTCTCAGGAAGAGGTTCCTACGGCATTTTGCTATCCCGCACAGAGTCCGAGATTTATACTAATGTCAGATATCAAAATGATGTACGGAGGTTGTGATCCCGAAGGATGTCGTGCTCCACCAAACTCATTAGAGGAGGACACTCTGATGAAAGACAACTTTGACCATGACTATTATGGCCCAATGGATGGCCTTCCTATCTCGCAACCGTACCCAGGAGACTCGGGGCAAGAAAGTCAGCCGAACAATGCATATCAGCTAAGCATCATTAAAAAGAATACCTGCGTCCCCACCATGTCATGGGATCAACACTCAGGGCATTCAGAAAACATCCAGCACGACGATGAAATTACAAAGCTTGCACGACTAGAGTTCATCAACTACGCTTTTCCCGAGGTCAACTAAATCGAAAGGGATGACACCTCCAATTCCAAAGAAGTGCAGGACAAATTAGGACAACCAAGTGGCAGGTACGACTACTTGGTTAAGTACACCGTTCCCGAAAGCTCTCGTATCATGCTCGAAGACATCCAGTCCACTGGATAGGGAGATATACCTGAGAGTACAAACACTCTGCAAGATACAATTGAGGAATCCTCCTACGACAACTCTGCTTGGGAGACAGATTCCAATGATCCTACTCCACCAGAAATCAGCGTTATTTCTGAAGACAAGCCAAGAAAGAAGGTACCAGACTTTGTGATTCACCAAGGGGTTCGCCGCCAATGGGTTGCAGTCAACAGTCCGATGTTTTGATAGAGCTCACTTTTTGTAAATGTACCTCTTCGCTTTGCCCAAAGCGACAGAGTTTTATTTTATAGGGTTGTAATTTCAAGAATCGACAAGATCATAAATAAAATAACGTCGCTTTATAATTTCCGCATTTTATTGTTGTTTTCTTTTTTCGCTTTTTCAGAAAATGGTAATCCTAAAAAACAACTCAAATAATAAAAACAAGCATTTTTCAAAAAAATACACTACACGCACTCTTGCATTCTCACTATATCTTCTAAAAACAATCATCACGTCAGGCAAATTGCTTGTTTTAAACCCCATTGAAACATACGATCCAATTCCTTCTTCCAACTTTGAATTCACGGTATTTGAGGCTGAAGAAGATGACGACGAAATTCCAGAAGAGATCTCCCGATTACTCAGACAAGAGAAAATGTCCATTGAACCTCACAAAGAACCGTTGGAAAGAGTCAACTTGGGTTCAGAAAAAGAGAGAAAAGAAGTCAAGATTGGGGCACTGCTCAGTCCAATTGTCAAAGAAAGTTTGACAAAGCTTCTCAAAGATTTTCCTGATGTATTCGCTTGGTCCTATCAGGATATGCCAGGGTTGGATACCAGCATCGTGGAACATCACCTACCGTTGAGATCAGAATGTCCGATGGTAAAACAAAGACTAAGACGGACTCATCCAAACATGGCAATCAAAATCAAAGAGGAAGTACAGAAACAGATTGACGTGGGTTTCCTCGCCATATCAAAATATCCTCAATGGCTAGCCAACATAGTACCAGTTCCGAAAAAGGATGGAAAGGTCAGAATATGTGTAGACTACAGGGATCTGAACAAAGCAAGTCCAAAGGACGACTTCCCCTACCGCACATAGACATGCTGGTAGACAGTACAACAAAGTTCAAAGTCTTCTCCTTCATGGATGGATTCTTGGGCTATAATCAGATAAAAATGGTGTCGAAAGACATGGAGAAAACTTCATTTATCACCCCTTGGGGTACCTTTTGTTACAAGGTGATGTCGTTCGATTTAAAGAACACCGGGGCAACCTATCAAAGGGCCACGACTACTCTGTTTCATGACATGATACACAAAGAATTTGAAGTGTATGTCGATGATATGATTGCCAAATCTAAGATAGAAGAGGAGCATGTGACCCACCTGTCAAAACTATTCGAACGGTTGAGAAAGTACAAACTCCGCTTGAATCCCAATAAGTGTACATTCAGTGTCCGTTCAGGGAAACTTTTAGGGTTCATCGTCAGCCAGAAAGGAATTGAGGTTGATCTTAACAAGGTCAAGGCCATTCAAGAAATGCCTTCTCCAAAGACTGAAAAACAAGTCAGGGGATTCCTGGGACGTTTGAACTACATTTCCAAATTCATATTCCTCATGACAGCGACATGCGTACCGATTTTCAAATTACTCAAAAAGAATCAGGACTGCGTTTGGACAGAAGACTTCCAAATCGCCTTCGATAGTATCAAGGAATACCTGTTGAACCCACTGATTCTATCACCTCCAGTGGAAGGAAGACCACTGATCATTAACTTAACAGTATTGGAGGACTCAATGGGTTCTGTACTTGGCCAATAAGACGAAACTGTCATACCCTAAATTTTGACCACTAAGATTTCCCATCATTGTGTAAATCATCCTCACAATATGGATGTACCATTTCACTCTCATTAGTCTCCCCAAAGATAGGCGAGCATTCACTACTATAAAAAATTAGGGTTTCAAGCCCTCTTAGAGTTCTTAGGCAAAGGATCAATCAAGGAATGACATGATCTTCAACTTGTCTAACCTCTCAAACATCCACAAAGGATCAGGAGGACTCCCACTTCAAGGATTAAGCACAAGGCTCCTCCCTTCTAGGTGGATTAAGCCTCAAGATCGCCAGTGCCACCAAATTAAGGGTTTTGGTCGACCAGGGCCTCTAGATGGAAATTTTCCTCTGGGCATGAGCCAATGCTTCAAAGCATAACCTAAGATCCTCCATAGGGCATCATAAACCCAATCATCAAGTTAATTTAGCCTCAGGGGATGCATTAATAAAAAATTAGGAATTAGGGTTTCTTGACCTAATTCACCCCTAAGTTTACTTTTGGGACAAAACATGAGCCAAGACGTCAAGAAAGGATTTGAGGGTCCCTAACACACTATATTCATCCATTTGCAACAATGGATTAATCTAAGAAGCTTGAGCAACAAGTTTCAATTTCATCTGAACCACAGTTAGGGTTTTGCGGGAAAAGTCAACTTTAGCTTTGACTTTTGACCAGGAAATGCTTCCAAACCCTAGGACATGATTCAATACACCCTATAACACCTATGAAATCAATCCATCAAGGTTGATTTAGGTCAAGGACTTGATTTCATAAAGGATCGCACAGTTTGGAATTCATCAGACAAAAAGTCAACTTTGCACAAAAGTCAACTTTGACTTTTTGAGATTTTTCACAAATATGGTTATTTGACCCTAAAATGATGTTAATGTGTGATTTGAATCAACATTCATCAAGAAAAATCAAGAAAAGTGGGATAACTTGTAAAAGGGGTAACCATAAAAAACTTAGAAATTTTCTAAGTTATGGAACAAAGTGGCTAGGGTACCAACTTTGGAGGATCATAACTCCTAAACCACAAGGCCATTTTTCCCCATTCAAAGTTGGATTTGTAGCCCTCATGGCCCTCTACAAAAGCTTCAACTACACATCATTCCAATTCATCATGGATTTTGAGTTATGGAATGATCAAAATGGCTGAAAACATGAAATGCCATTTTTTCCAACACAGTGAAATTTTCACTAAGTCAGAATCTGCCTTCACTTTTTTCCAAATGTAGGGGCATTTTTCACTTGGATCCAAAAATTATCAAAACCAATTATGATCAAACAGTTGTTGTATCATATAAGGGCTTTCCAAAATGGCCAAGAACTCCATCAAACTCCACTTGAGCCATGAGATATGACAATGCCAATATACCTTGCTACATACTGTCATGGCAAGACAGATTTTGGAGGTTTGCTCGATTTGCCCAAATTTTGCAAAGGGTAAGCAACTCTATCCGTCTGAACACCTCAAGGAGGAACCAAGTTGGAACCAACTCTCTTCCCAAGCCTCCCAAGTCTTTGGAACCAAAAATAACATGCCAAACCTAGAAATCCCAAAAAGATGGACAAGACTCCAATTTTGGATTGGAGCATTTAATGGATGCACCAAGGTGGCATGGACTGAGCCATTCACAACTGAATTCAGTCAAGACTTATCCAAGACCAAGGGAACTAGCAGCCTGTGCCCTAACCTCTAGTCAATGGCTAGAGGAGACTTGGATTCTCATTGCTCAACATTGGCCAAACCTCTGCTGCAGTTGTCATTCACTATTGCAGCCAAAACAAACTTGCTCTACTATAAATAGAGCTCAATTGTGTTCAGTTTGAGTACGCCAAAGCACTACAAAACTTGCTTTCCTCAAAATCTCTTTCTCTAGGCAAAAATACCTTCTTTAGCAAGGTAACTCTGAGTTTTTTAGTTAGAGAGCAATTCCACCACAGCTCATGATCCAAACACATCCAATATGTCATATCTAAGTGGTCCAAACTCTCACAAGTAACCTGTAATACCAAAATCACAAAGTCACCTCTCAAAACCTCAAAATAGGGCTTTTGTGCATTTTTCAAACCATGTCTTGATTCAGTCACTTTCCAAACTAGATAAAACCTCAAACACACTCCAAATATCATCCTTGAACTGTCCCAAATGGTTCCACACATCTGGAACACCATTTGAGAGAGTTGCTATTTTGGCCATTTTTGCCCCTTTTGCAAGAAAGAGCTCAAACTTGCTCCTGAGTTTTCCAGCTGATTCCAACCATCCTAAAAGCTTCTAAGAGATCATTTGAGGGTGTCCAAAGCATCAAATCACTTCTGGAACAAGTGGCTTGGCAGATTGCACAAAAGCTCCAAAAAGAGGTAAGCATCACAACTTGGATTCTTTGAATCATGTTTTCTTTTGATGTCCACTGATCATGCATCTCTTATACATGTTATATGTGTTGTGTTTGCACCAATTTATCATGTAATTCATGATTGTACCAAGAGATGGCACAGAAAATGCAAATCATGGCCTATTTCAAAACCACTATCGGGTTTTTCAATAGGAGCATGATCTGAAAAAAACACCACCACCATTGGATTCCTTGTGAAATTCTAGGCAGGATAGACCTAAATTTTGTCCCAATCCATGGAGAAATGAGAAAGTTATGGCCTTCCACGTTTTCAACCAAAATCTTGCCTTGCCTTGCCTTGGGCCGGGCTAAAGACAAGGCAAGCCTTGTATATTTATGGTTGTGTTTCAATCAATGGATGTATCACCACTCCAGTGGTAAGGTGCGCGCCCTATACACAAGAGGTCTGGGGTTCGAATCCCCCTCGCCCAGATCCTTTTTTTGCTATTTTTCCACTTTTTTATTATTTTTATTATTGTTTTTAATGATTTGAAAAATTAATAACTCCCTCAATTTTAATTATTTTTTATTGGTTCTTTTTGCAAAAAATACAAAAATCTTGAAATATTTTATTCCACAAAAAAATTAAGTTTATATTATTTATTTAATATAATTATTATTTTTGTGAATAATTTCCTTTTTAATTATTTTTTTAACATTTAAAAGAGAATATCTACTTTGAAAATCAAAAGCAAATGAGTTTTAATTCATCTTGTGATTAAAACCTCATTTCTCAAACCTTAAACAAAAATCACAAGCGGTTTATTCAAACTTATTTGGTATTTTTATCATTTTTATTTGATTTTCTTTAAATATTTACTTTTAAAAGAAAACAAATTTAGGGTTTCCTTGATTTTCACTCAAAAAACTCATTGGGCCTCTAGTAGAGTGTAAGACCCAACCATTTTTGAAAAACAAAACTTTTTGGGCCTCAGTGTATTGTATAAGTCATGATACCATCAAAAAGTTCGCCGCGATCGTCGTTTTTTTTAACAAAAACCTTCTTGGGCCTCTCCTTGAGCTGTAAGCCTCATCACTAATACAAAAACAATTTTGGGCCTTTATTAGAGTGCAAGACCCACCCCCTTTGTAAATACATAACCTTTTGGGCCTCAGTCGTTGTATAAGACCCACTGTATTTTCAAAAAACAAACGGCACGATCGTCGTCTTTTTAACAATAAGAAAACCTTTTTGGGCCTCTCCTCGAGCTGTAAGCCTCATCACTTGTACAAAAATAACTCATTGGGCCTCTAATAAAGTGTAAGACCCAATCCCCTTTTAACCTAAACCTTTTCGGCCTCAGAAATTGTATAAGTCCCTCTGCGTTAAAAGAAAATCTCGGCGCGAACACCATTTCAAAACAAATCATCTGGGCCTCTCTTTGAGCTGTAAGCCCCACCACTTGTATAAAAATAAACTTTTGGGCCTCTTGAGAGAGTGTAAAACCCATCCCTTTGTACAGAAAACCTTTTGGGCCTCAGTCACTTGTATAAGACCCTGTACAAATTCAAAACAACAGTGCAATCACTAATAAAACCTTGGGCCTCTCCTTGAGCTGTAAGCCCCAACAATCCTTTCAAAGCACTTTCTCCTTTGATTTTGAATATAATATTGTTATCAAATCTTTCTTTGTTGAACAACTAACCAAACAACATGGAAGCTCTACAACTGAGTAAGTGTTTACCCGCTTTCTTTATCCGCTTTCATATATATATAACTGTATTGTGGGGCTGCTCACTGTAAGTCTTCTTTCATAAACTTTTATATACCTGTCAAATATCCACTGTGTAATACTAGTATAGTTATTTAGATTTTTCCCCGGCAACTACGTCTAGCACTACGTAAAGCCCCGTTGGTCACTCTTAAATACAAACAAAACTAGATCCCCATAGGATTACCAGACACAGTCTTCCCTCCTCTTGGGGTTAAACAATATGGAGACGTGAAAGGCAGATTCTCTGTGAACCCTTTCTCAGACTGTCACCCTTAGAAATTGTCAAAGAAACTCTAACTCCCCAGAGATGATCTTTTCTCTATGAATGGCATCTCTTGAGTTTCTTCCAAATTCTCGAACTTTCCTGGCTTGATCTATTCTCGGTGAATGGCGTGTCTTTAACTTCTCGGGGTTTTGGGACCCACAGGCTTCTTAAAAGCATCCCTGCCTCCTCTTGGGCATTGTACAAGGACCCTTCGGCTTCTTAAAAGCTCTCATGCCTCCTCTTGGGCTTAGTACAAGGACCCAGAGACCTCTACAGGTATAGGAACAAAACCTAGTCATCAATTTACTAGAGCTGTCTTTCTGAGTCAAGTATCAGACCTGTTAATGGGTTGACCTTCATCCTTTAACATACCAGCCTTCTCTTGGTCATCATACAAAGATCATTCACTATATGAGAATCGATTTCTCAAAACACCCGTAGACTTGGATAGTCTCAATACCCTTTGGATTTCCCATTTCCTTAAAGAACAAGAAATATCCTTGATCCACTGATCAATCCCAAGGTACAACATTACCCATATAAGAACTGATTTTCTCTTTTATCCAACATACTAGATCTGTCACTAAACTGAAACCGTCACCAGCACAATAGCCACCTCTTGGGCTTTGTACAATGATTCTCCCCAAGGGAGCTAACCTTTTCAGACTCTCTTGTTGGGTTACTTCCCTTTTAAGCCTCCATCGCAGGCTTCGTACGAGATACCAAAACACTCTCTTGTTGAGTATAAAGGACTCTCTAGTTGAGTCACACCTTTTAGCCTCCATCTCGGGCTTCGTACGAGATACTAAATCACTCTCTTGTTGAGTATAAAAGACTCTCTTATTGAGTCAATCTCCCAATAGCCTCTATCTCGGGCTTCATATGAGATACTAAATCACTCTCTTGTTGAGTTTAAAAGACTCTCATTGTTGAGTCAATCCCTTTTAGCCTCCATCTTGGGCTTCGTACAAGACACATGCAAAAAGACTCTCTTGTTGAGTCAATCCCTTTTAGCCTCTCTCTCGGGCTTCGCACGAGACACATAAAAGCACCTCTTGTTAGGTCAATAGCCTCCTCTTAGGTTTTGTATAAAGGAAAACCCCGGGCGAGTCAATAAACCTTCTAGCATCAAAGCTGTGCCTTGATCATAGCATACAAACATCAACAACTCCCATTTCGAGATGACAAATTCTTTCTAAAGCCAAAACCCTTTAGCTTCATATCTTGGGCTTCGAACAAGATACAAATAGACCCTTCAGCTTCACATCTTGGGCTTTGAACAAGATACAAACCACCTTTAGCTTCACGTCTTGGGCTTTGAACAAGACACCAAAAAACAACCTTTTTCCTCCCATAGAATAGGAGGAACTACGATCGCTCTGATTTCCCTGTTTTGTCAAACGGGAATACGTAGCCATAAGATTGGAAAAATCTTAGCGAGCACACTAATCAAAAACCCAAAATCCCATACCTTCACACATCAATCGAAAAGCATTAGTCCTAACATCCTACCAATAGCATAGTCCCGTCATACTGTGTTCTTAGCAAAATAAGCAGAGAGAGGCCCACAATCTAAACCACATCTGTAAACCAACAATTTTGACTGTTTAACCTCAGTATGCAAGCAGGGTTAATTGGAGACATCTATTTCCCTTCCTTCATCAGCTTCAATAGGATAAAAAATGAATCGACATGTAGTACCCCAGAGCGACAGTGCTTAAGAACCACGTCCAAAATTGCTCGCTACAAGAAAAATGGCACCCGCCGTGGGGCCCTGCAGGGGATTTTGCCCCTCTTATCTCTCTGGTTGAAACTCTAAATGCATGTCACAGAAATGACGACTCTGCTGAGGAGTCATTATCTGTATAGGATCATAAGACTAGAGGTCTAAGATGATTAAGACAAATATATATATACTGCTTTTCCTAATTGATATCTGTGTTTATTTTTCTGCTAATGGGAATGTTGTGATGCCGCATGTGGAAAGATTAAGTATACACCTAAGATAGGTGATGGCAATGCGGGCAATCTTACTGGGAGTGAATTCCAGTTAAGAGCCCCCGATCGACCATCAAACCCAGTGGAGACTCCCTTTGCAGATACATTGCTTATACGACTTTGGTTGTTTAAAGTAGTGTGGTCGACTGGGTTATCTAAGAAGCTGAGGTTTTTAGCAGACTGTCGTACCTCAAAAATACGATCCTCGCGATGGACGCGGAAAAAACTGTTCGAAACAAAGTCGCCACCGAACTTTATTTATCCCAACAGAGGGAAAGGAAAATATCGATAAAACCTTTAAAGGGAGATAAGAACATGGTCGTCGCAACCAAATTCGGGTTCGAGAGTCGGTTACGCAAGAGGGAAGGTATTAGCACCCTCTACGTCCGTTGTACTCAACGGGAACCCCTTGATTCGATTCGTGAGAAAGTTAGCTACGTTTGTTTGTTTATCTTCTAAGGTAAAAGGATTAATTTTTTAAAAGGGAAAATGGGGTGGGTTTTTTATTAGTGTGCTCGGCAAGGATCAGAACCCTTGTGCCTACGTATTCCCTCGTGCAATGGGAAAGTCAGAGCATTCGTAGTTCGTGGGACTATGGTTGGTTTGTGTTTTTTAAATGAACGAGTGTTTAATTCGCATTCTAACTGCTAAACGTTTGGCTTGTCTGCTCGTCAAGGGAGGCTGAAGCACTAGTTCATATGCGCGAAAGAATGGATTAAACAATGTTCTTTTTGTGAAAGTTGTTTGAGTATGAATTAAATGTATTAGAGATTTGATGGAGAAAAATGTTTGATTTGGTCGTGTTTTAGGCGAACGAGAGTTTAGGTTGCATTCTAACTGTTAAACGTTGGCTTGTCGGCTCGTCATGGGAGGCTGAAGCACTAGTTCATATGCGCGGAAGAATGACTTAAACAATGTTCTTTGGGAAAGGTGTTTGAGTTGTGGATTGAGCGTGTTCATATTTTGATTGGGTGACGTTTACTCGAACTTAAGAAAGATTCCTGGGGCCCAAGTAATCGGAAAAGCGAGTCGAAGAACCGGCTCTCTCTCTTTTTCGCCCTTAATATGAAAGAGTTTTAATATGGTTAGAGTATGTTAAATAGATGACAATTACTTGAACTTAAGAAAGATTCCTCGGGCCCAAGTAATCGGGAAAGTGAGTCGAAGAACCGGCCCTCTCTCTTTTTCATCCAAGTGTTTAAGAAAAGAAGATTTGATTTGATTTATTGTAAAAAAGGGTTTGATATGTAATCGCGTTATGGATCTTTTAAAGAAGACAACTGCTTGAACTTAAGAAAGATTCCTCGGGCCCAAACAATTGAGGAGAAGAATCGAAGATTCCATTCTACTCCCTTTTCTTCTTTTATGAAATAGTATTTAAGTGTCATTTAAATGTATTGATTTGATTTGAAAAATACTTGACGTTGGATCAAGCTTGTTTATTGTTGTAAAAAGGGTTGGTTTTAATCCTATGGGAGAGGGGTGTAATCAATCAAGTGGGAATAATTGAGTCATGATTAAAGTGAGCCAATCACATACACACATTCAAACCAAAGTGAAATGTGCAACAATTATCGTTGTACAAAGCCCAAGAGGAGGCATTGTGAGGTCGATTGCGATCGTGAAAACGATCGACTTACAAGGTATTAAAAGGGCTTGACATTAGGCCAAGATATTAGTTTGAAAAGATTTTTGGTTTGAACAAGCATAATATGAATAGCATGCATATAATCAAGACATGAAATAAATCCACAAGAGAAAATTATAAACACCACAAAAAGATTATAAATCAAACAAAGTGGGGGGGATAAATATAATCAAGCATGTTAGTTAGTTAGTATCCTAAATTCCTAAGATAATTCTAAGGAGGGGAGTCCTAAACTAAAACTAAGTTCTAGGTTTTTTAAAATTAAAGTCCAAATAATTAATTAGATTAAATCAAAATATTGAATAAAGTTAATCATTTAAAATTAACTAATATTAAATAAAAAGATTTAATAAAATTAATTAAAGCTTACTTAAATATTTTTTATTTTTAGGATTAATAAAGACTCAAAACTAATTAAATTAAATTAAAATATTTAATAAAATTAATTAATATTAAATAAAATGATTTAATAAAATTAGTTAAATAAGAATTGAGAATTAAATAGAAAAAAGTGTTTTAGATTCCTTTTTTTTTTTTTAAATTAAGACCAAATTAATAATTAATCAAATTAAAATTCAATATTTAATAAAATTAATCATAGGTAGATTAATTAATATTAAATGAAGAATTTAATAAAATTAACTAAATAAAAGTTTTGATTTTAATAAGAAAATAAAATGTTTTTAAAAGAAAATAAAATGAAATAAAACTAGGATTGGGCCAGAAATTAGGGGGGTGATTGGTGAAAACTCCAGGGCCCAACACTCAGAAGCCCACGCTGGGATGAGGGTCCACCATGGACCCTAGTCAGCTGACCATCAGAATGGTGCATTGGATCTAGAGAGTCAAAGACTGACTCTCAATCTGAAGGTGGGAAAATGAGGCTGCATGGTAAGGCTTAGGTAACTGCACGCATGGAATTGATGTGAAGCTACAGACCGGTGACACTTGTCACCGGCGGAAAGGTCCACCATACCATTTCAACACTCACGATAAAACAATGGAAAGGAACAAAAAATCAGCGCATTCTTTCAAACCGTTCTCTCTCTTGTCCTTACATCTCCCTCAACACTCTTTCTCTCTCAACGCCGGAACCCTAATCTTTGGCCGGAGAAGCGGCGGCGCGCGGCGGCCGCCACCGTCTTCTCCGGCGACACCACCACAAAACTTGAAATGATCTATACAAACCCTAACTATTTTCTTCTTCTCCTTTCATATCTGAAACGAAAAACTTCAAAAGCCCAACCCAACTTCCAGATCGGAACAATCCCTAAATCAAACCCTAAATGAAGTCGAACGTAAATGCAAACACTAATCAAGCAGCTTGCAAAGGAACATAGATCAGCAAAAGGAGTTTTATCTATCAACGACAAAAAAGAACCGGGAGAGTTCAAGAACTACCTAAAAAGGACTTCAGACGCGACTCCGGCGACGGCACGAAGGTATGCGATCCTCTTTCACTATGGACTCCTTGTTCCTCAGCTTTTCCTCTCTTCTTCTGCTTTGTACGCTTCTACTGTGATGTTGTTATTGGATTAGTGGCTTAGCTCATAATTTCTTAGAGATTCAATGAAAATGCTCTAAGAAATCTCCAGATTATGAGCTTTTGGTGATGCGTGTTGAAGGAGCACTAGATGGTGGCGGTTGTGGAGAAGGGTTTCCGGTGATGAATAGTTGAATGGAGGGATTTACAGTGTTGTTGTTATGAAGATTGAAGACGTGACTTTGTGACATAGTGAAGGAAGTGAGCTACATGGAGATATGAAGTTGTTAGCGTAAAACGAAATCGTTTGAAGGTTTTGGTGGACCTTTTATGATGAAACAATGGAGGATGTTTAAGGTTGTGGAAGGAAAAGTGTAGTAGGGCTGAGGGAGAGCAGAGGCGATGGGAATCGTTTCATGGAGTGAAAAATCTGTTCCGGAATCATTTTACAGTGAGGTTTGCGTTTTTAAATTTCCCCCCCTTTCTCTTCTTAATTTCCTCCCTTTTAAAACAATTCAAACTTCTCCATTAAGTTTATCAGTACAAAATTCTTGTCTTGTATTGATTGAGTGGTTACTTTCAATTGCAGGTTCTGATGTTGTTGTTGGTTTTGCGCAGTGAGTTGTCGTTGTTGGTATGGCTTTGTGCAGGGCTGTGTAAGGTTTTGTTTGTATTATGCAGGTGGCGGTACGGTTTATTAGTTGTGTAGCTGGCTTATGGTGTGGCAAACACAAGGTTGGAGTGTAGTTGAAGTTGTTTGGTTGTACCGCTTTGCAATGTTTTAGCATGTATGACACATTTTGATTGTTCTTGTGGGGTCAGGTCATTTTGTTATGACGGTTTGGTTTTGTTGACAGTGTGTAGCAGAGGTGAGGTGCTGGCTGGAGGTTCTACGTTGTGGAATCGTTGGTGTATGGTTTAGATGAAGTTTTAGAGTGGTTTTGTACGATGCTTTTGTAACAGGTTTTAGTGGTCTGGTCCGCAGTGGGGCGTTGTGTAGCAGTGGTGGGCATTGTACAAATTGTGGTAGCAGCATAGTGTGGGACTAGCATCGTGTGAGCTTGTTTCCTTCTTTTTTTTCAAATTTTTTGTAATGTTCTAAAAGAAAAGAAATGGGCCTCTTATATTGTAATGGACATGTAACAATAATATTTGCAATTATGGTTATGAAACTTAAAAAAAAAAAGTGGCTATGAGTTTGAAACTTGTGATGAATTTGAATCTTGAACTTAAATTGAAATGAAATTTTGTATTGCCATGAACTAATTGAGATGGACTCGAAATGTGAATGTGGAATTTTGGTTAAAATGTGGATAATAAATTTTAAATAAAATGGATATGATAAATGGATTTAATTGTATATGAATAATAAGTGAAAAATGAAAATGATGGATTATCTGAATGGTTAATTGAGAAAAAGTGCGAATGAATTTTAAATGGGAGGTGAAAACGGATATTAATAATTGGATTAAAAATGGATAAATAAAAATGGGCATGGAATTTAAAATTTGGTTGTGAACTTGAAATGAACTTGTAAATTGAATTGAGATTGGATTTTTGACAATGAAATGGCAAATTGAATGAGAAATTAAAATGAATTTGAGATTGGCCTTTTGGACTTGAATGGGTAATAGAAAATGGACTTGGATAAAATATGAATGGATATATATATATATAAAAAATGTGAATTTGGGAAATGAATTTGGATATGATATCTTGGATATGAAGTACGTATTTGGAAACTGAAATGGGAATGGATAAAGAATATAATATGGATATGGTTTGGAAGAAAAGGGATGTACAGAGGTCAGCAATACACAGGTAGGACAAATTTGGGGTATGACACAGACTTAAGCCATTTTGTAGTGCGGAAGCTATCGAAAATAGTTGTCACGCGATACTACCTTCATTTGAGATCACTCTAGGATACATCAGCTCACTGGCGATCCGCTTGCTGTTGTTATCCCAGAGGGGTCAATGATTTTGCGGACAGGTACAAAAAATCACCAGTATAAACCTTTGGGGGGGGGGGGGTAGAGCCTTGACTTCATGACACCGACCCTTTGACCCCATGTTTTTTTTTATGTTTTTGTGTGCTGCATTCATACATTCATTTAAAAAACATTAAAACAAAGAAAATATTCTCTTCTAGTCTCTCTTTTTCAAATTAAACTGAGACAATGATTGCAAATATCAGAGAAAGGAGATTGCGCTAATGGATTTTGGTAGAAGGAAAACTCATAAGTACACCTTCAAGGTTCCAAAGTTAGAGGATTTAAGAGGTTTGGCGAGAATGATCACCAACCACGAGGCTTTCAGAGCCAAGTATGGAGGACTGCTGTCCTTGTAAAGGGTCCATGTAATCGAAGGAATCCTGTCCACACTAATCCAGTTCTACAATCCGGTCTATCACTGTTTCACATTCCCGGATTATCAGCTTGCACCAACGCTTGAGGAGTATTCTCACTTGATTGATTTACATATCACTGATCAGGCTCCTTTTTCTAGATTGGAAGAAATTCCAAAGGATCAAACCATTGCAAGAGCAATTTATTTGGATGAGTCAGAAGTCAGGACTCACATGACCACTAAGGGTGGCATCCAGGGTTTGCTAGCCCATTTCTTAACAAAGAAGGCTCTATACTTTGCTAATATAGGGAACGTGGCCGCTTTCGAGAGTATCTTTGTTTTGCTCACCTACGGGTTATTTTTGTTTCCCAACATTGATAACTTCGTAGATATCAATGCCATTAAGATTTTCCTGATTGGAAATCTCGTACCGACCTTACTCGCAGATGCGTATCATTCAGTACACTTAAGGAATTTATACAGCGGGGGAATGATCACGTGTTGTGTACCCTTGCTTTACAAATGGTTCACTTCCCATTTGCCCAAGTCTGCTGCATTTTGGGATCAAAAGAATACTTTACGTTGGTCGCAGAGAGTCATGTCTCTTACCAAATCGGACATCGATTGGTACAATCGAATCTACGAAGGGATCAGAATCATTGACCGTTGTGGAAATTTACCAAATTTACCCCTTATAGGAACTAAGGGAGGAATCAACTATCATCCGGTGTTAGTTCGTCATCAATTTGGATACCCGATGAGGCATGTCCCATGCAGTGCTCATCTGGAAGGTCTTTTCTTCAAAGAAGGAGAAAATGACAGGGCACTAAAGACGGAAATAGTGCACGCTTTGAAACACGTTCATAGGAAAAGACGAGAGAGTCTAGGAAAACTAGATTATGTCTCGGTGGAGCCTTATCTCCACTAGGTACAAATTAGAGCTCTCAAGCTAAGGATGCCTTACCCTCGTCAGGAAGTTCTTCCATTAAGGGACTCTGCCCTTTATTTCATGTCTGAGACGGAAAAACTTCAGGTTACTCTCAGCAAAGTTCAGCAGGAGAAGAGGTCTGGGAGGAACAAGTACCGTATTCTCAATGTGGAATGTCAGAAAATACAGCAGCTATTAAAAGAAAAATATGCTCTGATTGAGATTTTAGAGCAACATGCTGTAGAGAATCAGGATGACCAAAGGAGTTTGCTCACGCCTTTCACTTGGCAAAGGAATGACAACCCAACAACGGCCCAAGAGCCCCGGTCAAAGAAGAGGAAAGCACCAGAACCAGCACTTGAGCTCTCCTCAGAGAGGACTCAGGATCCATTAGTTTAGGTTTCCTTTTCCAGCACTCTGTAATCTACTGTATTTCCATTTCTGCAATCCTTTGAATTCAATAAAACGGAGTTTCCCCCTGTTTGATATTTGCGATCTAATTGTCGAAGTTTACTTTGAATAAACAAAAATAATTAATAATCACTGCATTCATCATTATCATAAGTGCATTCTTCTTACCTACGAATCTCACATTTGCGTCTCAATTCTATAGTCAAACTGTCTCATTCGTACAATACTCGGGCCGATCGTCAGAAAAAGATGGATGATCTCGAGGAAGAGAACAAAGAGTTGAGAGAAGAGATCGACACTCTGAAAGAGGATTTGTGAAAGCTTCATAACGACATACAAGCTCTAGCAGAAGCTCAGATGCAACAACAAAGGACTGTGATCTCAGAGATCACATCGACGCCCATAGTGGAGAAGTCCGATCCTAGGTACAAAATGTCGAAAGATCGTCTGTGGAGCATGCCTATTAACTATATCCCAGAAGGATATGTTCCGCCGATTGATGATGATCAGGGAATTACAGCAGGAACCGCTGGGTCAGAAGGTTACAAACTTCGGGAAAGCGAAGATGCCAGGGGCATGACAGTAACTCCTGAAGGTTACAAACTTCGGGAGGCACCGAGAGCCTCGGCCATAATGACTATACCACCGCCCGTGGTACGCACCGTCCCGGAAGGACAAATTCCACATATACCTTCTGGTGTAAATGACAGCATGTTCGACAGAATGAATGAATTCTAGGAACAATTCCTAGAAATGCAGAAAGAACTGCAGGCCCTTCGCGGTCAGGATTTATTTGGAAATGACACCGTGGACCTCTGCTTGGTCCCCAATGTGAAAGTTCCGCACAAGTTCCAAGTGCTCGACTTTGAAAAGTACAAGGGTAACACTTGCCCTCAGAGTCACTTGGTGATGTAAGCTCGGCGAATGTCAGCTCAGACAAAGAATCAGGAGCTACTGATTCACTACTTTCAAGATAGTTTAACTGGTGCTGCCTTAAAATGGTGCATGGGGTTAAACCGTGCCACGATCGACACATTCAGATATCTTGGCGCTGCCTTCGTTCAACAATATAAATACAATTTGGACATGGCACCGGACAGAGATCAACTCAGATCGATGTCACAAAAGGACAAGGAAACCTTTAAAGAGTACGCTCAGAGATGACATGAAATCGCCGTCCAAATTTGTCCACCTCTTGAGGAAAAAGAGATGACAAAGATCTTCTTAAAGACCTTAAGCTCATTTTACTATGACAGAATGGTTGCCAGTGGGCCCAGTGACTTCACCGAGATGGTGGGCATGGGAGTTCGTCTTGAGGAAGCCGTCCGAGATGGACGTTTAATTAAAGATGCTGGATCATCAAATAGTACAAAATGATACGGTAGTGCTCTCCATAAGAAAAAAGAGCAAGATATTGGGAATATCTCTCTCGGAAAGCAAAGGCGACGTTATCAACCAGTAGCAGCTGTAACTCCTGCTATCAACCCCGCGCCTGTTCCTACATATCAACCTTAGGTTGCGCAGAGCCAACCTAATCAACAGCAACTTCAACAAAGGACACAGCAGCCTCTTCAGCAGGCTCGTCCTCCATATAACAACAACCGTACAATGCGACCACCAGGGTTTGACCATATACTTGTGTTGTACGCAGAGCTATTTCCGTTACTACCGGTCAAGCGGCATGTCCAAACCCGGGCTCCTCTTACAGTACCGAAAAATGTGTCTTTCTGGTTCAAAGCGGATCAAACTTGTCCTTACCATCAAGGAGGACCATGGCATAACATAGAAAACTGTCTCAGTTTCAAATCCGACGTACAAATGCTTGTTAGGAGCGGGGTCTTATCTTTCAAAGATACGAATTCGAATGTTCTCACGAACCCGCTGCCTCAACACGAGAAAGCTGTAGTCAATTTGATAGAGGGAGAGTCTAACAACATCTATCAAATTCAGGACGTACTCTTGTTAAGGGCCAACTTGGTCAAGATGCATTGTAGACAGAGTGGATATGGCCATGTTCCACATCATAATTATGACCAGTGTGATATCTGCTCTAAAAACAATCCGGGATGTTCTGTGGTGCAATCAGCTCTACAGGAACAATTGGATCTCGGATGGATCCAAGAGCATCGAGTTCGTGGAGTCAAGATGACCTATACGAATTCCAACATCATTCAGAACTATGACATCTGTGCAATGAATGTCAACTTCGTGGCAATGCACTCAAGGCAAAGCCAGTATCATAATCTTCCGCGGCACAATTATAATTCCTGTCTGACTTGCTCGATAAACAAACAGGGATGCTCTTTTGTACAAGAGGCCCTCCAGCGTCAGATGGATCTTGGGTGGATCCAGGACTATCATGATAAAAATCTTTATCAGATCAACATGATTCAAATATTTGATATTCGTCTGATGAATACCAGCTTGGTGGAGTTACACGCCAGGCAGGTCCAGCTCGGTTTTCTCACTTCGCATAATTATTAGAACTGTAAAGGATGTTGTGAGAGTAAACAAGGGTGCGCTCTCGTTCAGAGAACTTAACAACACTTGTTAAACCATTGGTGGCTTCTAATTTATCTGGATGAAGACACGCAACAAATCAGTGTGCTTAAAGGAAACCCTACTCGGCGTCAAAGTCAAGATGTCTGATCTATGGAAACAAACCTAGTAAGGTTGCACTGCATTCAAAACGGGCGTGGCCAGGTGCCACCGCACAACTATGAACGTTGTAGAGTCTGCTCGGAGAATAACCAAGGAGGCTACCTCGCGCGAGCAGCTCTCCAAGGCCAGTTGGATCGTAAAGAGATTCACCCAAACCTAGCTTCGGGGTCCGTTGACTGGACGTCGGACTACTTCGCTGATCAGATCAGAGACGTGGTTGTAATCTCTAACCCTGAGAGGAAAAAGGATGTTTGTACCATCATCCCTCTACTGGACGAATCAAAAGTTCTTAACCAGGAACGGATCGAAATTGCTTACGATGGTCGGAAAAATCAGAAGGCTCCCATAGTCATCTATCTACCGGGACCATTACCGTATGAATCAACTAAGGTTATCCCTTACAAATACGGTGCAACAACAGTCGAGAATGGAAAGGAAATTCCATTACCCTCCGTCGTGAATATTGCAGACATCAGTCGAGTAACACGGAGCGGTCGAATCTTCAACCGAGGAGTTGGAGAACCTACCAAAGAAAAGAAACTTCAGACCGAAGCTCCTGATCCACCAGTCGGTCAGTCCAATAATCCCGACCTTTCAAAGAACAACGATGAGATACTGAAGCTCATCCAAATGAGTGAATACAACATTGTTGATCAACTATTACAAACTCCTTCAAAGATCTCAGTGCTATCACTTTTACTCAGTTCCGAAGCCCACAGAGAGGCTCTACAGAAAGTCTTAGAGCAGGCTGTAGCGCGAGTTTTTTTTATGGTTACGAAGCACTGTCGCTCTGGGGTACTACAAGTTGATTCATTTTTTATCCTATTGAAGCTGATGAAGGAAGAGAAATAGATGTCTCCAATTAACCCTGCTTGCATACTGAGTTTGAACATATGACTGTTGGTTTACAGATGCTATGAAAATTGTGGGTCTCTCTTAGGTTATTTTGTTAAAAATAGTGTCTAGGCTATTAGTAGGATGTTAGGTCTGATGCTTTTCGATTGATGTATGAAGGTACGGGAGTTTTGGGTTTTTTTATTAGTGTGCTCGCTAAGATTTTTCCAATCTTATGCCTACGTATTCCCGTTTGACGAAACAGGGAAATCAGAGCGATCGTAGTTCCTCCTATTCTATGGGAGGAAAAAGGTCGTTTTAGTGTCTTGTTCAAAGCCCAAGATGTGAAGCTAAAGGGGTGATGTGTATCTTGTTCAAAGCCCAAGAAGTGAAGCTGAAGGGTTTTGACTTTAGAGAGAATTTGTCATCTCTAAAGGGGGATATTTGGTCTGTTTGTCACAACTGTTGGGTGACTGGTTATAAAGGAGAATTACTTTAACTGGGATATGTGAATCCAGCAATGTCATAATTTCCTTTATAGGGTATTTTTAACCTGAAGGGGAAGACTTTAACTCAGTGTAGAGAAATGCCATCTTTCCTTAGGAATTTCTCATGCTAAAAGAGGGACAGTGGCATGGATGAAAATAATCCAGAGGCTTGCCACTTATAGCAATTAGATGGGGGAAAAGGAGTTGTTGATGTTTGTATACTATGAACGAGGCACATATTTTGATGCCAAAAGGTTGATTGACTCAACCGGGGTTTCCTTATACAAAGCCTAAGAGGAGGCTAGTGACCCTACATGAGGGTGCTTTTTATCTGTCTCATACGAAGCCCGAGATAGAGGCTAAAAGGGTTGACTCAACAAGAGAGTGATTTTGTATGTGTCTTGTACGAAGCCCAAGACGGAGGCTAAAGGTGTTTGACTTAACAAGAGAGTCTTTTATACTCAACAAGAGAGTGATTTTATGTATCTCGTACGAAGCCCGAGATGGAGGCTATTGGGAGATTGACTCAACAAGAGAGTCTTTTATACTCAACAAGAGAGTGTTTTAGGATGTGTCTTGTACGAAGCCCAAGACGGAGGCTAAAGGGTGATTGACTCAACAAGAGAGTCTTTTACACTCAACAAGAGAGTGTTTTGGTATCTCGTACGAAGCCCGAGATGGAGACTGAAAAGGGAAGTGACCCAAAAAGAGAGTCTAAAAAGGTTAGCTTCCTTTGGGAAGAATTATTGTATAAAGCCCAAGAGGAGGCTAACTTTCCTGAGGAAAGGATCATTATACAAAGCCTAAGAGGAGGCTATCAGTTGGCGACTGTTACAGTTTAGTGACAAGTCCAGTATGTTGGATAAAAGAGAAAATCAGTTCTTATGAAGGGAACGATTAAGGGTAAGGCTGTGCTTTGGTACTGATCAGAGGATCAGGGTTATTTCCTGTTCTTTAAGGAAATGGGAAATGCAAAGGGCATTGAGACTGTCCAAGTCTATGGGTGTTTTGAGAAATCGATTCTCAGGTAGCGAATGATCTTTGTATGATGCCCAAGAGAAGGCTGGTATGTTAAGGGATGAAGGTCAACCCATTAACTGGTCTGACACTTGACTCAGAAAGACAGCTCTAGAAAATTGATGACTAGGTTATGTTCCTATACCTGTAGAGGTCTCTGGGTCCTTGTACTAAGCCCAAGAGAAGGCATGAGAGCTTTTAAGAAGCCGAAGGGTCCTTGTACAACGCCCAAGAGGAGGCGGGGATGCTTTTAGGAAGCCTGTGGGTCTCCAAACTCCGAGAAGTTCAAGACATGCTATTCACTGAGAATAGATCAAGCCAGGAAAGTTCGAGAATTTGGAAGAAACTCAAGAGATGCCATTCACGGAGAATAGATCATCTCTGGGGAGTAGAGTCTCTTTGACAATGTCTAAGGGTGACAGTCTGAGAAAGGGTTCACCGAGAATGCTTCCTTTCACGTCTCCATATTATTTAACCCCAAGAGGAGGGAAGATTGTGTCTGGTAATCCTATGGGATTCTAGTTTTGTTTGTATTTAAGAGTGACCAACAGGGCTTTACCTAGTGCTAGACGTAGTTGCCGCGGGAAACTCTAAATAACTATACTAGTATTACACATTTGATATTTGACAGGTATATAAGAGTTTGTGAAGGAAGACTTACAGTGAGCAGCCCCACAATACAGTTATATATATATATATATATATATATATATATATATATATATATATATATATATATATATATATATATATATGAAAGTGGAAAAAGAAAGCGGGTAAACACTTACTCGGTTGTAGAGCTTCCATGCTGTTTGGTTAGTTGTTCAACAAAGAATGTTTTGATAACAATATTATATTCAAAATCAAAGGAGAAAGTGCTTTGAAAAAATGTTGGGGCTTACAGCTCAAGGAGAGGCCAAAGGTTTTATCAGTGATTGCACTGTTGTTTTGAATTTGTACAGGGTCTTATACAAGTGACTGAGGCCCAAAAGGTTTTCTTTACAAAGGAATGGGTCTTACACTCTCTCAAGAATCCCAAAGGTGGTTTTTATACAAGTGGTGGGGCTTACAGCTCAAGGAGTGGCCCACTGTTTCATTTTGAAATGGCGATCGCGCCGAGATTTTCTTTTAACACAGAGGGACTTATACAATGTCTGAGGCCCAAAAATGTTTAGGTTAAAAGGGGATTGGGTCTTACACTCTATTAGAGGCCCAAAGATTCATTTTTGTACAAGGGACGAGGCTTACAGATCAAGAAGAGGCCCAAATAATTTTTGTTTGAAAACAGTGATTATGCCGAGGTTCTTTGAAAACACAGTGGGTCTTATACAATGATTGAGGACCAAAAAATGTTTGGTTTTCAAAGGGGGTTGGGTCTTACACTCTATTAGAGGCCCAAAAAGTTTATTTGAAGAAAATAAATGGGGCTTATAACATGAGGGTAGGCCCAGATGATTTTCGTTTGAAATGGCGATCGCGCCGAGATTTTTGAAAACGCAATGGGTCTTATACAATGATTGAGGCCCAAAAAATGTTTGGTTTTCAAGAGGGGTTGGGTCTTACACTCTATTAGAGGCCCATAGTGTTTGAAAAAGTTTGATGAGGGTTGAATTAATCAAAACCCTAATTTGTTTTCAAAATGTATTTTAATTGAATAAAAAATTCAATTAAAATGATCAAAATTGTTTAAACATGTGGAAAACAAATTGTGATCTTGGATTAATGTTTCAAAAATCAGGTTTTGATCCACAACATGATTGGAAATTAATTAAGTTTATAAAATCATGGAGGAAAAAATATTTTAAATGTTATAAACAAATAAAACATTAATTCTTTGCAAAAATATCAAATATATGAAATAAATAATATTTTTGGGATTTTTTGGTAAAATAAAATATTTTAACATTTTTGTGAATTATTAAAAAAAGAATCAACTCAAAATCATTAAAACTCAGAGAGAAATTAATTTTTGAAACAATTAAATAAAATCACAAAATTCAAATATTCAAATGTTCAAAAATAGCGCCAAGAACATGGCAAGAACACGTGCCACCCTCTGTTTCTGCAGATTTGCGTTTTCTATCTAATATCACTGAATACTTGATGATATCATGCAATCTACATATCAATCTACTCGTTTTAACCTCACGATCATGTCTATGGTCTTTAATTTCATTTATTTTAAGCATGGAATAAGAAATCAAAGAGAAACCTCAAGAACCCTAAAATTTGCATGAAGGTTCAGAAATTTCATACACGATTCAAACAAAGCAATTGATTGAGGGAAAACACTCTATGCATATGATTATGAACATATGGCCAAATTATTGTGCAGTAAAAAATGCATGGATCATAGAGTTAGAAGAGCTCATGCTTACCTCTTGCAGCTGGTGATCGTGTTTTGTGTTAGAGGTGTTGCAGCTTGGTTCCAAGGATATGGACAACTTCCCTAGGTGCTATGGAGTGTGTTTGGATGCTTGGAGTGGATTGAATTGATCTGGAACTTGATTTGGCACCTCAACTGCAAATCTGTCAAAAGCTTGAGCAGTTGGCTAGTGATTTTGTGATTTTGGTGTTTCAGATGTTATGTGAGTGTTTGGATCACTTCTATATGATGTTTATGAGGTGTGTGTGTGTGATTGGTTTGGTTGGAATAACTCTCAAACTCAAAACCCGATGGTGACTTGCCTTAGAAGGCAAAATTGGAGTGAAAGAAGAGATTTTGAGGAAAGCATCTGTTTGATGGCTTTGGTGTACTCAAACTGATCACAATTGAGCTCTAGTTATAGTAGAGCAAGTTTGTTTTGCAAGGAATAGTGAATAGCAACTGCTGCATAGGTTTGGCCAATGTTGAACAATGAGAATCCAAGTCTCCTCTAGCCATTGACTAGAGGTTAGGGCACAGGCTGCTGGTCCCCTTGGTCTTGGATAAGTCTTGACTGAATTCAGTTGGGAAGGGCTCAGTCCATGTCACCTTGGTGTATGCATTGAATGCTCCAATCCAAAATTGGAGTCTTGTCCCTCTTTTAGGCATTTCAAGGTTTTGCATGTTATTTTTGGTTCCAAAGACTTGGGAGGCTTGGGATCAGAGTTGGTTCCTCCTTGGTCCCCCCTTGATGTGTTCAGATGGATAGAGTTGCTTGCCCTTTGCAAAATTTTGGCAATTCGAGCAAAACTCCAAAATCTGCCTTGCCATGATAGTTTTCAGCAAGGCATGTTGCCATTGTCATATCTCATGGCTCAAGTGGAATTTGATGGAGTTCTTGGCCATTTTGGAAAGCCCTTATATGATACAACAACTGTTTGATTATAATTGGTTTTGATACTTTTTGGATCCAAGTGAAAAATGCCCCTACATTTGGAAAAAAGTGAAGGCAGATTCTGACTTAGTGAAAATTTCACTAAGTGTTGGAAAAAATGACATTTCATGTTTTCAGCCATTTTGATCATTCCATAACTCAAAATCCATTATGAATTGGAATGAGGTGTAGTTGAAGCTTTTGTAGAGGGCCATGAGGGCTACAAATCCAGCTTTGGATGGGGAAAAATGGCCTTGTGGTTTAGGAGTTTTTTATGGTTACCCCTTTTACAAGTTATCCCACTTTTCTTGATTTTTCTTGATGAATGATGATTCCAATCATTCATTAACATCATTTTAGGGTTAAAGAACCATAATTGTGAAAAATCTCAAAAAGTCAAAGTTGACTTTTGTGCACAGTTGACTTTTTGTCAGATGAATTCTAAACTGTGCGATCCTTTATGAAATCAAGTCCTTGACCTAAATCAAACTTGATGGATTGATTTCATAGGTGTTATAGGGTGTATTGGATCATGTCCTAGTCAAAAGTCAAAGGCACAGTTGACTTTTCCCGCGAAACCCTAAATGTGGTTCAGATGAGATTAAAACTTGGGAATCAAGCTTCTTGGATCAATCCATTGTTGCAAATGGATCAATGTGGTTTATTAGAGACCCTCAAATCATGTCTTGAGGTCTTGGCTCATGATTTGTCCCAAAAGTCAACTTAGGGGTGAAATAGGTCAAGAAACCCTAATTCCTGATTTTTAGTGAATGTTGTCCCCTGAGGCTAAATTGACTTGATGATTGGGTTCATGATGTTCCATGGAGCATATTAGGTTATGCTTGAATCATTGGCTTATGCCCAGAGGAAAATTCCCATCTGGAAGCCCTGGTCGACCAAAACCCTAATTTGGTGACACTGTCGATCTTAAGGCTTAATCCACTTGGAATGCTGCAACATTGTGCTTGATTCTTGAAGTGGGAGTCCTCTTAGACAAGTTGAAGATCATGTCATTCCTTGATTGATCCTTTGTCTAAGAGCTCTAAGAGGGATTGAAACCCTAATTTTTGATAGTAGTGAATGCTCACCCATCTTTGGGGAGACTGATGAGGTATGATGGTTCATCCATATTGTGATGATGATTTTCACAATGATGGGAAATCTTAGTGGTCAAAATTTGGGGTATGACACAGGCCTTTGTGGAACAGGATGTGTCAATACGACAGTTCGATAGCATCATCTCTAACATCACTTCCTGCAACAACTTAGGATTCAGTGATGAGGATTTTCCAGAGGAGGGCAAAAGTCACAACATGGCGCTCAATATCATAGTTAACTGCCAGGACGATGCTTTAGCCAGCGTACTGGTAGACACAGGATCGACCATCAACGTTAAGCGGAAGTCCACTTTAACGTGACTATCATTCAAAGGATCCCCGATGAGGGGCAGTGAGGTTATCGTCAAAGCCTTTGACGGATCTCGGAAAGCAGTTATTGGCGAAGTCGATCTGCCCATAACTATTGGTACTCAGTTCGAAGCACTTTCGGTGAGCAATGAGAATCAACCAGAGAAAGGAACCTCGATTTCCTCATACAAAGATGCTCTCGAAGTGATAAAAATTAACAATACAAAAGGATGGGGACAGCTTGTCATTCCTACCGATAACAAAACAAAGAAGGGTCTTGGTTTTTCTGCAACCTGCACCCAGACAGCTGCTAAAGATGAAAGTCTTCATCCCATTCAGGACTTCTTCCACAGTGGAGGTTTCCTTCACCCAGTACCTCAAACAGTCCATACTATCAACGAGGAGGATTCCTCCGATATGGATGAGGAATGGAAGTCCTATCTTAACAAGGACGGTTATATGTCTCAGGAAGAGGTGCCTACGCCATTTTGCAATCCCGCCCAGAGTCCGAAATTTATACCCAGGTCAGACGTCGAAATGATATATGGAGATTGTGATCCGGAAGGATGTCGTGCTCCACCAAACTCATTAGAGGAGGACACTCTGATGAAAGACAACTTTGACCACAACTATTATGGCCCAATGGATGGCCTGCCTATTTGGCAGCCGTACCCAGGAGACTTGGGGCAAGTGAATCAGCCGAACAATGAAAATCGGCTGAGCGTCATTGAACAGAATACCTGTGTCCCCACCATGTCATGGGATCAACACTCAGGTCATTCAGAACCTATCCCGTACGACGATGAATTGGCAAAGCTTGCCGAACTAGAATTCATCAACTATGCGTTTCCCGAGGTCAACGTCATCGAGAGAGATGACTCCTCCGGTTCCAAAGAAGTGTGGGACAACCGAGTGGTAAATACGACTATATGGTCAAGTACACCACTCTTGAAAGCTCTCGTATCAGGCTCGAAGACATCCAGCCAACTGGATGGGGAGATTTTCCTGAGAGCACAAATACTCTACAAAATGCAACATAGGAATCCTCCTACGACAACTCTGCCTGGGAGACAGATACCAATGATCCTGCTCCACCAGAAATCGATTTATTTCTGAAGACAAACCAAGGAAAGTACCAGACTTTGTGATTCACTGAGGAGTTCGCTGCCAATGGGATGCTGTCGATTTTCCCAATATTGTTCCTAAGTCAAAGTAATTGCCATCTTTAACCTTTCACCCTGCCTAGGTGAAACAGATGTTTTGATAGGGCTCGCGTTCTGTAAATTTCCCTCTTCGCTTTGCCCAAAGCGATAGAGTTTTGTTTTATAGGACTGTAGTTTCAAGAATCGACTTGTTCATTAATAAAATAACGTCGTTCTGTAATTTCCGCATTAATTGTTGTTTTCTCTTTTCGCTTTTTCAGAAAATGGTAATCCTAAAAAACAACTCAATAATAAAAACAAGCAGTTTTTCAAAAAAAAATACACTGCACACACTTGCATTTTATCTATCTCTTCTAAAAACAATCATCACGTCATGTAGATTGCTTGTTTTAAACCCCGTTGAAACATACGGTCTGATGCCTTCTCCCGACTTTGAATTCCCGGTATTTGGGGCTGAAGAAGAAGTTGACAACGAAATTCCAGAAGAGATCTCCCGATTACTCAGACAAGAGGAAAGGTCCATTGAACCTCACAAAGAGCCGTTGGAAACGATCAACGTGGGTTCATAAAAAGAGAGAAAAGAAATCAGGATTGGGGCACTGCTCAGTCCAACTGCCAAAGAGAGTTTGACAAAGCTTCTCAAAGAATTTCCCAATGTATTTGCTTGGTCATATCAGGACATGCCAGGGTTGGATACCAGCATCGTGGAACATCACTTACCGTTGAAATCAGAATGTCCTCTAGTAAAACAGAGGTTGAGACGGACTCACCCGGACATGGCCATCAAAATCAAAAAAGAAACAGTTCCAAAATCGTACCAGTTCCAAAAAAGGACGGCAAGGTCCGAATGTGTGTAGATTACAGGGGTCTAAACAAGGCTAGTCCAAAGGACGAATTTCCTTTACCACACATTGACATGCTGGTAGATAGTAAAACAAAGTTCAAAGTTTTCTCCTTCATGGATGGATTCTCGGGCTATAATCAGATCAAAATGGCGCCGAAAGACATGGAGAAAACTTCGGTCATTACCCCATAGGGTACCTTTTGTTACAACGTAATGCCGTTCGGTTTGAAAAACGCCGAGGAAACCTATAAAAGGGCCATGACTACTCTTTTTCATGACATGATACACCAGGAAATCAAGGTATATGTCGATGACATGATTTCCAAATCTAAAACAGAGGAGGAGCATGTGACCCTCGTATCAAAGCTATTCGAGCGGTTGAGAAAGTACAAACTCTGCTTGAATCCAAACAAGTGTACCTTCGGTGTCCGTTCAGGGAAACTCTTAGGGTTCATTGTAAGCCAGAAAGGAATTGAGGTTGCTCCCGACAAGGTCAAGGCCATTCAAGAAATGCCTTCTCCGAAAACTGAAAAACAAGTCAGAGGATTCTTGGGACGTTTGAACTACATCTCCAGATTCATATTCCTTATGACCGCGACCTGTCCGCCGATTTTCAAATTACTCAAAAAGAACCAGGACTGCGTTTGGACAGAAGATTGCCAAACCTCCTTCGACAGTATCAAGGAATACCTGTTGAATCCGCCGATTCTATCACCTCCAGTAGAAGGAAGACCACTGATCATCTACCTAACAGTCTTGGAAGACTCGATGGGTTGTGTACTTGGCCAACAAAACAAAACCAAATGGAAAGAGTCTGCCATCTACTATTTGAGCAAGAAATTCATCGACTGCGATACTCGGTACACTATGCTTGAGAAAACTTGTTGTGCTTTGGCTTGGGCAGCCAAACGTCTTCGCCAGTACATGATTCATCACACTACTTGGTTGGTATCAGAAATGGATCCAATCAAGTACGTCTTTGAAAAACCTGCTCTCACGGGAAGAATTGCCCGTTGGCAAATGTTGTTATCAGAATATGACATAGAGTACCATGCTCAAAAAGACGTGAAGGGGAGTATTTTAGCCAATCATTTGGCTCATCAACCGATTGACAATCAAGAATCAATCGGGTTTGACTTCCCAGACGAAGATGTCGTGTATTTGAAAATTAAAGATTGCGATGAACCGCTACTCAGTGAAGGGCCAGAACCAGGTTCCCAATGGGAACTAATTTTTGACGGAGCTGTCAATTATTATGGAAACGGAATTAGGGCAATCATTGTTACCCCTCAGGGTATCCACATTCCTTTCACCGCCAGACTTATGTTCAAATGTACATACAACGAGGCCGAATACGAAGCTTGTATCATGGGTCTCGAGGAAGCGATTGATTTAAGGATTAAAAACTTGGATGTATATGGCGACTCAGCCCTGGTTATCAATCAAATCAAAGGAGATTGGAACACATACCAATCAGGACTGATTCCTTACAAAGATTACGCAAGAAGGTTGTTACCTTTCTTCAACAGAATCGAGTTTCATCGCATCCCTCGTGATGAGAATCACATGGCTAATGCATTAGCCACTCTCTCTTCCATGATTAGTGTAGGTCAATGGAATGACCTACCTAAGATCTACATCATGCACCTTGATCGACCCACTTACATCTTCATGATTGAAGCAGTCATAGACGACAAACCTTGGTATCATGATATCAAATGCTTCCTTCAGAAATAGGAGTACCCGCTTGGGGCGTCCAGAAAAGATAGAAAGACCCTTAGAAGACTAGCAGGCAGCTTCTTCCTGAGCGGTGACACACTATAAAAGAGAAATTTCGACATGGTCCTGCTCCGATGCGTAGATAGACCAGAAACAGACATGTTGATAAAAGAAATTCACGAATGATCATTTGGCACTCATGAAAATGGACACACAATGGAGAGAAAAATTCTAAGAGCAAGGTACTATTGGTTAACAATGGAATCCGACTGCTACAAGTACATGAGGAAGTGTCACAAGTGTCAGATATACTCAGACAAAATCCATGTACCACCAACACCTCTTAAAGTTCTATATTCCCCATAGCCTTTTTCCATATGGGTAATCGACATGATTGGCATGATCGAACCTAAAGCTTCGAACCGACACCGGTTCATTCTGGTCACCATTGACTACTTCACCAAGTGGGTCGAAGCAGCGTCATACGCCAATGTAACTCGACAAGTGGTGGTCCGATTTATCAAAAACAATATCATTTGTCGTTATGGTGTTCCAAGCCAGATCATTACAGATAATGGATCTAACATAAACAACAAGATGATGGAAGAGTTGTGCGCAAAGTTCAAGATCGAACACCATAACTCATCTCCCTACCGGCCTAAAATGAACGGCGCGGTAGAAGCAGCTAATAAGAACATCAAGAAGATTGTTCAAAAGATGGTTGTAACCTACAAAGATTGGCACGAGATGCTACCTTTTGCTCTTCCTGGTTATCGCACATCTATCCGCACTTCAACAGGGGCAACCCCTTTCTCTCTAGTGTATGGCATGGAAGCAGTTCTCCCCATAGAAGTAGAGATCCCATCAATCAGGGTATTGATGGAAGCTAAGCTAACAGAAGCTGAATGGTATCAAAATCAACACGACGAACTCAACCTGATCGAAGAGAAACGAATAACAGCTCCATGCCACGGTTAGTTATATCAGCAAAGAATGAAGAAGGCGTTCGACAAAAAGGTTCGACCTCGCGTCTTCAGGAAAGGAGACCTTGTGCTAAAAAAGATACAATCATTTCTCACAGATTCCCGGGGCAAATGGACTCTAAATTATAACGGCCCCTATGTGGTCAAGAAAGCGTTCTCAGGCGGCGCCTTGAGACTTGCAACCATGGATGGAGAGGAATTTGCCTACCCCACGAATGTTGATGTAGTCAAGAAATACTTCGCCTAAAAAAAAAGGTCTCGGTGGATTGAAAACCCGAAAGGGCGTTCCAGGAAAAAATTAGAGACATGATAAAAAATTATCCCGATGGATTGGAAACCTCAAAGTACAATCCAGGCAAAAGTTAGGGACAATGGCAAGTAACTACATTTGATCAGTTCAACTCCTCAGCAGTAATGCCATCAATCAGGAAAACTCTAGTCAAGGTCATCTTTGACAGAAGCTCAGGATGCCCAGAATTCAAAGTTGGTAGAAGGATAGTGGTCGTTAAGTTTCAATGTAGCCCTTTTCTCTTAAATTACCATTTTTCAAACTTTGTAAATACTCCATGGAATCACGCCTTTGGTTGATTTCCATCCTATCAATAAAATTTGAGCCCTTGTGCTTTTGTTTGCGATTCTTATTTGTTTTTGCTTTACAGAACGACATTTTAATATGATTAACGATTCTTGAAATAAAACAAAAATGAATTTACTTGTTAAACTTTTTCTGCTTTTAAAATAAAGATGGCAATTTCTTTTGACTATTGAACATCGAAAGAACGTCGCTCGCTTCTCCAGAAGTAATCGAGCTTCAAAGTGCATAATCAAAGTACTCCTTCTAGGCGAGTGCCCCTGAATGAAGGATCAGTTATGCTAGATGCGGATACTCCATCTGACATCTTCGGCTGAGTTCTTAACTCCTAAGCCCGACCAACGGTTGTTCCCCGCAGGGACTATTTCTCCTAAGCAAGGTAGAATTGCTATCTTGAACCAGTGATACTTCTTTGTCCCCCGCTGTGGCTGAGTATCCAGTCGTGTTCATCTACTAGTCTGTATGTCATGTCAGTTTTGTCAGCATAAACATACATACATCATGCATTATTGATTTGCATTCATATTCATATCGCATCACTATCACTTTAGTCGGTCTTATCCCCTAGTGATAAAAGTCCTCTCAATCGAGTTGTCAGTTCTTTCCTTATCAGGAAGTGAACCATTTAAATGATCTCTCCTCCAGTTTATTTCTGGATTGAAGTTGGTCCCTTGACCACTTTGATAACTTGAACCTCTGAAAGACCATAGAACTTTCGGCAAACATCACTCTTCGCCAATGAAGACGATATCTCCGCTTTCCCAGATTAAGGAAAATCTCTAGAGAAAGCCTCTTTATCAGAGATTCGGCAATGCAGCAGTTTTTCTCCGAAAAAATCTGCTGACGAAAAGGTCATCAGCACCTCAAAATTGGATCACATCATATGGCATTTCTCCGGGAAGATCCTGAGAAAAGTATGATGTAATACCGCAAGCGGAAACAGTCTCTCAAGAAACTCGTTTTCCCTGATAGAGTCGACAAATGGCATCTCCAACAGAGAAGTTTGTGCACCTCTACAACTCAGACGACTGGATTCCCCAGCAACTCTGACATCAAAATTTTTCTATCAAATGGCATCTCCCCAGGAAAATTCAGCTAGAAGTTTGAGGAAAATCACTACGCGTAGCGTTCCTTGTCGATAAAGTTTATTGACAAAAGAAACTTAGACCAACTACTTGGTAGGAAACCAGGATCGAGGGGAAGTTTACATCAGAAACTGAGACCAGTTCCTTGGTTGGAAACCAAGATCGAGGGGAAGTTTACATAAGAAACTTAGACCAGTTCCTGGGTAGGAAACAAGGGTCGAGGGGGAGTTTATTTCAGAAACTGAGACCAGTTCCTTGGTAGGAAACCAAGATCGAGGGGAAGTTTACATCAGAAACTTAGACCAGTTCCTTGGTTGAAGACTAGGATCGAGGGGAAGTTTACCTTTTCTAAGCATCATTGCTTAGAAAAAGAAGATGGATGCGCGAACTGCCATTCATAACCACCATCAAAATTTCGGGTATTCCGATATTTAATCCTCTTGCACCCCGAATGTCCGAATACCTTCGCCATTCACACCATCGGGTCCAAGAAGTTTAAATAGGGGCATCTGTCATACCCCAAATTTTGACCACTAAGATTTCCCATCATTGTGTAAATCATCATCATAATATGGATGTACCATTTCACACTTATTAGTCTCCCTAAAGATGGGTGAGCATTCACTACTATAAAAAATTAGGGTTTCAAGCCCTCTTAGAGTTCTTTGGCAAAGGATCAATCAAGGAATGACATGATCTTCAACTTGTCTAACCTCTCAAACATCCACAAAGGATCAAGAGGACTCCCACTTCAAGGATTAAGCACAAGGCTGCTCCCTTCTAGGTGGATTAAGCCTCAAGATCGCCCGTGTCACCAAATTAGGGTTTTGGTCGACCAGGGCCTCCAGATGGAAATTTTCCTCTGGGCATGAGCCAATGCTTCAAAGCATAACTTAAGATGCTCCATGGGACATCACAAACCCAACCATCAAGTCAATTTAGCCTCAGGGGATGCATTCATCAAAAATCAGGAATTAGGGTTTCTTGACCTAATTCACCCCTAAGTTGACTTTTGGGACAAAACATGACCAAGACCTCAAGAGAGGATTTGAGGGCCCCTAACACACTACATTGATCCATTTGCAACAATGGATTAATCTAAGAAGTTTAAGCAACAAGTTTCAATTTCATCTAAACCACAGTTAGGGTTTCGCGGGAAAAGTCAACTGTAGCTTTGACTTTTGACCAGGACATGCTCCCAAACCCTATGACATGATTAAATACACCCTATAACACCTATGAAATCAATCCATCAAGGTTGATTTAGGTCAAGGACTTGATTTCATAGAGGATCGCACAGTTTGGAATTCATCTGACAAAAAGTCAACTGTGCACAAAAGTCAACTTTGACTTTTTGAGATTTTTCACAAATATGGTTCTTTGACCCTAAAATGATGTTAATGTGTGATTTGAATCAACATTCATCAAGAAAAATCAAGAAAAGTGGGATAACTTGTAAAAGGGGTAACCATAAAAAACTTAGAAATTTTCTAAGTTATGGAACAAAGTGGCTAGGGTACCATCTTTGGAGGATCATAACTCCTAAACCACAAGACCATTTTTCCCCATTCAAAGCTGGATTTGTAGCCCTTATGGCCCTCTACAAAAGCTTCAACTACACCTCATTCTAATTCATCATGGATTTTGAGTTATGGAATTATCAAAATGCCTGAAAACATGAAATGTCATTTTTTCCAACACTTAGTGAAATTTTCACTAAGTCAGAATCTGCCTTCACTTTTTTCCAAATGTAGGGGCATTTTCACTTGGATCCAAAAAGTATCAAAACCAATTATGATCAAACAGTTGTTGTATCATATAAGGGCTTTCCAAAATGGCCAAGAACTCCATCAATTTCCACTTGAGCCATGAGATATGACAATGCCAATATGCCTTGCTGCAAACTGTCATGGCAAGGAAGATTTTGGAGTTTTGCTCAATTTGCCCAAATTTTGCAAAGGGCAAGCAACTCTATCCATCTGAACACCTCAAGGGGGGGACAAAGGAGGAACCAACTCTGATCCCAAGCCTCCCAAGTCTTTGGAACCAAAAATAGCATGCCAAATCTAGAAATCCCTAAAAGAGGGACAAGACTCCAATTTTGGATTGGAGAATTTAATGTATGCACCCAGGTGGCATGGACAGAGCCATTCCCAACTGAATTCAGTCAAGACTTATCCAAGACCAAGGGAACCAGCAGCCTGTGCACTAACCTCTAGTCAATGGCTAGAGAGGACTTGGATTCTCATTGCTCAACATTGGCCAAACCTCTGCTGCAGTTTCCATTCACTATTGCAGCCAAAACAAACTTGCTCTACTATAAATAGAGCTCAATTGTGTTCAGTTTGAGTACGCTAAAGCACTACAACACTTGATTTCCTCAAAATCTCTTTCTCTTGGCAAAAATACCTTCTTTAGCAAGGTAACTCTGAGTTTTTGAGTTAGAGAGCAATTCCACCACAGCTCATGATCCAAACACATCCAATATGTCATATCTAAGCTGTCCAAACTCTCAAAAGTGACCTGTAACACCAAAATCACAAAGTCACCTCTCAAAACCTCAAAATAGGCCTTTTGTGCATTTTTCAAGCCATGTCTTGATTTAGTGACTTTCCAAACCAGATAAAACCTCAAACACACTCCAAATATCATCCTTGAACTGTCCCAAATGGTTCCATACATCTGGAACACCATTTGAGAGAGTTGCTATTTTGGCCACTTTTGCCCCTTTTGCAAGAAAGACCTCAAACTTGCTCCTGAAGTTTCCAGCTGATTCCAGCCATCCTAAGAGCTTCTAAGAGATCATTTGAGGGTGTCCAAAGCATCAAATCATTTCTGGAATAAGTGGCTTGGCAGATTGCACAAAAGCTCCAAAAAGAGGTAAGCATCACAACTTGGATTCTTTGAATCATGCTTTCTTTTGATGTCCACTGATCATGCATCTCTTATACATGTTATATGTGTTGTGTTTGCACCAATTTATCATGTAGTTCATGCTTGTACCAAGAGATGGCACAGAAAATGTAAATCATGGCCTATTTCAAAACCACTATCAGGTTTTTCAATAGGAGCATGATCTGAAAAAAACACAACCACCATTGGATTCCTTGTGAAATTCTAGGCAGGATAGACCTAAATTTTGTCCCAATCCATGGAGAAATGAAAAAGTTATGGCCTTCACGTCTTCAACCAAAATCTTGCCTTGGGCCAGGCCAAAGACAAGGCAAGCCTTGTATATTTATGGTTGTGTTTCAATCAACGGATGTGGTAAGGCGCGCGCCCTATACACAAGAGGTCTGGGGTTTGAATCCCCCTCGCCCCAGATCCTCTTTTTGCTATTTTTCCACTTTTTTATTATTTTTCTTATTATTTTTAATGATTTGAAAAATTAATAACTCCCTCAATTTTAATTATTTTTTATTGGTTCTTTTTGCAAAAAAATCACAAAAATTTTGAAATATTTTATTCTACAAAAAAATTAAGTTATATTATTTATTTAATATAATTAGTATTTTTGTGATTAATTTCCTTTTTAATTGTTTTTTTAACATTTAAAAGTGAATATCTACTTTGAAAATCAAAACCAAATGAGTTTTAATTCATCTTGTGATTAAAACCTCATTTCTCAAACCTTAAACAAAAATCACAAGTGGTTTATTCAAACTTATTTGGTATTTTTATCTTTTTTATTTGATTTTCTTTAAATATTTACTTTTAAAAGAAAACAAATTTAGGGTTTCCTTGATTTTCACTAAAAAAAATCATTGGGCCTCTAGTAGAGTGTAAGACCCAACCCTTTTTTAAAAACAAAACTTTTTGGGCCTCAATGTATTGTATAAGTCCCGATACCATCAAAAAGTTCGGCGCGATCGTCGCCTTTTTTAACAAAAACCTTCTTGGGCCTCTCCTTGAGCTGTAAGCCCCATTACTGGTACAAAAACAATTTTGGGCCTCTATTAGAGTGTAAGACCCACCCCCTTTGTAAATACATAACCTTTTAGGCCTCAGTCGTTGTATAAGACCCACTGTATTTTCAAAAAACAAACAGCGCGACCGTCGCCTTTTTAACAATAAGAAAACCTTTTTGGGCCTCTCCTCGAGCTGTAAGCCCCATAACTTGTACAAAAATAACTCATTGGGCCTCTAATAGAGTGTAAGACCCAATCCCCTTTTAACCTAAACCTTTTGGGCCTCAGAAATTGTATAAGTCCCTCTGCGTTAAAAGAAAATCTTGGCACGATCGCCATTTCAAAACAAATCATCTAGGCCTCTCCTTGAGCTGTAAGCCCACCAATTGTATAAAAATAAACCTTTGGGCCTCTTGAGAGAGTGTAAGACCCATCCCTTTGTACAGAAAACCTTTTGGGCCTCAGTCACTTGTATAAGACCATGTACAAATTCAAAACAACAGTGCAATCACTAATAAAACCTTGGGCCTCTCCTTGAGCTGTATGCCCCAACAATCCTTTTAAAGCAATTTCTCCTTTGATTTTGAATATAATATTGTTATCAAAGCTTTCTTTGTTGAACAACTAACCAAACAGCATGAAAATTCTACAACCGAGTAAGTGTTTACCCGCTTTCTTTATCCGCTTTCATATATATATATAACTGTATTGTGGGGCTGCTCACTGTAAGTCTTCTTTCACAAACTTTTATATACCTGTCAAATATCCATTGTGTAATACTAGTATATTTATTTAGAGTTTTCCCCGACAACTACGTCTAGCACTAGGTAAAGCCCTATTGGTCACTCTTAAATACAAACAAAACTAGATCCCCATAGGATTACCAGACACAGTCTTCCCTCCTCTTCGGGTTAAACAATATGGAGACGTGAAAGGCAGATTCTCTGTGAACCCTTTCTCAGACTGTCACCCTTAGAAGTTGTCAAAGAAACTCTAACTCCCCAGAGATGATTTTTTCTCCATCAATGGCATCTCTTGAGTTTCTTCCAAATTCTCGAACTTTCCTGGCTTGATCTATTCTCGGTGAATGGCATGTCTTAAACTTTACGGGGTTTGGGGACCCACAGGCATCTTAAAAGCATCCCCGCCTCCTCTTGGGCATTGTACAAGGACCCTTCAGCTTCTTAAAAGCTCTCATGCCTCCTCTTGGGCTTAGTACAAGGACCTATAGACCTCTACAGGTATAGGAATATAACCTAGTCATCAATTTGCTAGAGCTGTCTTTCTGAGTCAAGTATCAGACCTGTTAATAGGTTGACCTTCATCTCTTAACATACCAACTTTCTCTTGGGCATCATACAAAGATCATTCACTATCTGAGAATCGATTTCTCAAAACACTCGTAGACTTGGACAGTCTCAATACCCTTTGGATTTCTAATTTCCTTAAAGAACATGAAATATCCTTGACCCACTGATCAATCCCAAGGTACAACATTACCCATATAAGAACTGATTTTCTCTTTTATCCAACATACTGGATATGTCACTAAACTGAAACAGCCACCAGCACAATAGCCTCCTCTTGGGCTTTGTATAATGATTCTCCCCAAGGGAGCTAACCTTTTCAGACTCTCTTGTTGGGTCACTTCCTTTTTAAGCCTCCATCTCGGGCTTCGTACGAGATACCAAAACACTCTCTTGTTGAGTATAAAGGACTCTCTAGTTGAGTCACACCTTTTAGCCTCAATCTCAGGCTTCGTACGAGATACTAAATCACTCTCTTGTTGAGTATAAAAGACTCTCTTGTTGAGTCAATCTCCCAATAGCCTCCATCTCGGGCTTTATACGAGATACTAAATCACTCTCTTGTTGAGTATAAAAGACTCTCTTGTTGAGTCAATCCCTTTTAGCCTCCGTCTTGGGCTTCGTACAAGACACATGCAAAAAGACTCTCTTGTTGAGTCAATCCCTTTTAGCCTCTCTCTCGGGCTTCGTACGAGACACATAAAAGCACCCTCTTGTTGGGTTAATAGCCTCCTCTTAGACTTTGTATAAAGAAAACCCTGGGTGAGTCAATCAACCTTCTAGCATCAAAGCTGTGCCTTGTTCATAGCATACAAACATCAACAACTCCCCTTTAGAGATGACAAATTCTCTCTAAAGTCAAAACCCTTTAGCTTCATATCTTGGGCTTCGAACAAGATACAAATAAACCCTTCAGCTTCACATCTTGGGATTTGAACAAGATACAAACCACCTTTAGCTTCACGTCTTGGGCTTTGAACAAGACACCAAAAACAACCTTTTTCCTCCCATAGAATAGGACGAACTACGATCGCTCTGATTTCCCTATTTTGTCAAACGGGAATACGTAGGCATAAGATTGGAAAAATCTTAGCGAGCACACTAATCAAAAACCCAAAATCCCATACCTTCACACATCAATCGAAAAGCATCAGTCCTAACATCCTACCAATAACATAATCCCGTCATACTGTGTTCTTAGCAAAATAAGCAGAGAGAGGCCCACAATCTAAACCGCATCTGTAAACCAACAGTTTTGACTGTTTAACCTCAGTATGCAAGCAAGGTTAATTGGAGACATCTATTTCCCTTCCTTCATCAGCTTCAATAGGATAAAAAATGAATCGACCTGTAGTACTCCAGAGCGACAGTGCTTAAGAACCACGTCCAAAATTGCTCGCTACAGAAACTAAAAGAAAAGAGTCTGCCATCTACTATTTGAGCTAGAAGTTCACCAACTGTGAAACTCGGTACACTATGCTCGAGAAAACTTGCTGTACTCTAGCTTGGGCAGCCAAACGTCTTCGCCAGTATATGATTCGTCACACTACTTGGTTAATCTCTGAAATGGATCTAATCAAGTATGTCTTTGAAAAACCTGCTCTCACGGGAAGGATAGCCCGTTGGCAGATGTTGTTATCAGAATATGACATCGAATACCACACTCAGAAAGCCATTAAAGGAAGTGTTTTAGCCGATTATTTGGCTCATCAACCGATTGACGATCAAGAATCGGTCGGATTTGACTTCCCAGACCAAGATGTCATGTACTTGAAAATGAAAGATTGCGATGAACCGCTACCCAGTGAAGGGCTAGAACCAGGTTCCCAATGGGGACTAATATTTGACGGAGCTGTCAATCATTACAAAAACGAAATTGGGGCAATTATCATAACACCTCAGGGTACCCACGTTCTTTTCACTGCCCGACTGACATTCAAGTGTATGAACAACGAGGCCGAATACGAAGCTTGTATCATGGGTCTCAAAGAAGCAATTGATTTAAGGATCAAGAACTTGGATGTATATGGTGAATCAGACCTAGTTATCAATCAGATCAAAGAAGATTGGAACACATACCAATCAGGATTGATTCCTTATAAAGACTACGCGATAAGGTTGTTACCATTCTTCAACAGAGTCGAGTTTCATCATATCCCTCGTGAAGAGAATCACCTGGCTGATGCATTAGCCACTCTCTCTTCCATGATTAGTGTAGGTCAATGGAATGACATACCTAAGGTCGACGTAATGCGCCTTGAACGGCCCGCTTATATCTTCACGATTGAAGCAATCATAGACGATAAACCTTGGTATCACGATATCAAATGATTCCTTCAAAGACAAGAGTACCCACCTGGGGCATTACGAAAAGACAGAAAGACCCTCAGAAGATTGGCAAGCAGCTTCTTTGTGAGCGGTGATACACTCTATAAGAGAAACTTCGACATGGTCTTGCTCCGATGCGTAGACAGACTAGAAGCAAACATGCTGATGAAGGAAATTCATGAAGGATCCTTTGGCACTCATGCCAACGGGCACACAATGGCGAGAAAAATTCTAAGAGCAGGGTATTATTGGCTGACAATGGAATCCGACTGCTACAAGTACATGAGGAAGTGCCACAAGTGTCAGATATACTCAGACAAAATCCATGTACCGCCAACACATCTCAAATTTCTCTCTTCCTCGTGGCCTTTTTCCATATGGGGAATCAACATGATTGGCATGATTGAACCCAAGGCTTCAAATGGACATCGGTTCATTCTAGTAGCCATTGACTACTTCACCAAGTGGGTCGAAGCAGCATCATACGCTAATGTAACCCGACAAGTGGTAGTCCGATTTATCAAGAACAATCTCATCTACCGTTATGGTGTTCCAAGCCAGATCATTACTGATAATGGATCCAACTTGAATAATAAGATGATGAAAGAGTTGTGCGCTGAGTTCAAGATCGAACACCATAACTCATCTCCCTACCGACCCAAGATGAGCGGAGCGGTAGAAGTAGCTAACAAGAACATTAAAAAGATCGTTCAAAAGATGGTTGTAACCTACAAAGACTGGTACGAGATGTTACCTTTTGCACTTCACGGTTATCGCACATCTGTCTGTACTTCAACAGGGGTAACCCATTTCTCTCTAGTATATGGCATGGAGGCAGTGCTCCCCATAGAAGTAAAAATCCCATCAATCAGGGTATTGATGGAATCTAACTTAACAGAGGCTGAATGGTGTCAAAGTCGACACGACGAACTAAATCTGATCGAAGAAAAGCGAATAGCGGCTTTATGCCATGGTCAGTTGTATCAACAGAGAATAAAGAAGGTGTTTGATAAAAAGGTCCCACCTCGCATCTTCAGGAATGGAGACCTCGTGCTAAAAAAGATACAATCATTTCTCACTGATTCCTGGGGCAAGTGGACTCCGAATTACGATGGCCCCTATGTGGTCAAGAAAGCTTTCTCAGGCGGCGCTTTGAGACTCGCAACCATGGATGGAGAGGAATTTTCCTACCCCACGAATGTTGACGTAGTCAAGAAATACTTCGCCTAAATAAAAAAAAACGTCTCGGTGGATTGAAAACCCGAAAGGGGGGTCCAGGCAAAAATTAGAGACATGATCAAAATTCATCCTGATGGATTGGAAGTTTCAAAGTATAATCCAGGAAAAAGTTAGGGATAATGGCAAGTAACTATGTCCAACAAAGGGCCAAATCCCTCAGCAGCAGTGATGCCATCCATCAGGAAAAACTCCAGTCAAGGTCATCTTCAATGGAAGCTCAGGATGTCCGGAATTCAAAGTTGGTAGAAGGATAACGGTCATCATGTTTCAATGTAGCCTTTTTCCCTTAAATTACCATTTTTTAACTTTGTAAATACTCTAAGGAATCACGCGCTTGGCTGATTTCCATCCTATCAATAAAATTTGAGCCATAGTGCTTTTGTTTGTAATTCTCATTTGTTTTAGCTTTACAGAACGACATTTTAACATGATCAACGATTCTCGAAATAAAACAAAAATGAATTTAATTGTCAAACTTTTTCTGCTTTTAAAATAAAGATGGCAATTTCTTTTGACTGTTGAACATCGAAAGAACATCGATCGCTTCTTTAGAAGTAATCGAACCTCAAAGTGCAGAATCAAAGTACTCCTTCTTAACCAGTACACCTGAATGAAGGATCAGCTATGTCGGAAGCGAATATTCCATCCGACATCCCCGTCAGAGTTCTTATCTCCTAAGCCTGACCAACGGTTTTCCCACCAGGGACTATCTCTCCTAAGCAAGGAAGAATTGCTACTTTTGGACCAGTGATACTTTTCATCCCCCGTAGTGGCCGAGTATCCAATCATGTTCATCCATTAGTCTGTATGTCGTGTCAGTTTCGTCAGCATATACATACATACATCATGCATTATTGATTCATACATGTTCATATTGCATCACTACCATGCTAGTCGGTCTTACCCCTTAGTAATAAAAGTCCTCTTGTAAATTGGGTTGTCGGTTCTTTCCTCGTCAGGAAGTGAACCATCCAAGCAATCTCTCTACAGCTTATCTCTGGATTAGAGACGATCTTCGACCACTTTGATAACTTGAACCTTTGAAAAGCAAGAATTTTTTTAACAAGCATCACTCTTCGCCATCGAAGATGATATCTTCGCTTTCTCGGATTAAGGAAAATCCCTAGAGAAAGCCTTTTAATCAAAGCTTCGGTAATATAGCAGTTTTTCTCCAGAAAATTCGCTGACGAAAAGGTCATCAACACCTCAAAACTGGATTACATCGTATGGAATTTCTTTGAAAGAATCTCGAGGAAAAGTATGATGTAATATCCCCAAGCAGAAAGCAGTCTCTCAAGAGACTCGTTTTTCCCAGTAGAGTCAACAAATGGCATCTCCAATAGAGAAGTTTGTACACCTCTGCAGCTCAGAGGAATGGGTTCCCCAGCAAGTCTGACATCAAACTTTTTCCATCAAATGGTATCTCCCCAGGAAAATTTGGCGAGATGTTTGAGGAAAACCACTACGAATAGCGTCCCTTGTCAAGAAAGTTTATTGACAAAAGAAACTGAGACCAGTTCCTTGGCAGGAAACCATGATCGAGGGGAAGTTTATATCAGAAACTGAGACCAGTTCCCTGGCTGAAGAGCAGGATCGAGGGGAGGTTTAGTCCAAAAGAAAACTGAGACCAGTTCCTTGGTAGGAAACCAGGATCGAGGGAAGTTTGTATCAGAAACTGAGACCAGTTCCTTGGTAGGAAACCGAGATCGAGGGGAAGTTTTACCTTTTCTAATTATCAGTGCTTAGCAAAAGAAGATGAATGTGTAAACTACCATTTATAACCACTGTCAAAATTTTGGGTATTCTGATATGTAATCCTCTGCACCCCGAATGCCCGAATACCTTCGCCATTCACACCTTCGGGTCCAAGAAGATTAAATAGGGCATCTGTCATACCCCAAATTTTGACCACTAAGATTTCCCATCATTGTGAAAATCATCATCACAATATGGATGAACCTTTATGCCTCATCAATCTCCTCATAGATGTTTGAGCATTCACTACTATCAAATATTAGGGTTTCAAGCCCTCTCAGAGCTCTTAGACAAAGGATCAATCAAGGAATGACATGATCTTCAACTTGTCTAACCTCTCAAACATTCATAAAGGAATCAAGAGGACTCCCACATCAAGAATCAAGCATAATGTTGCAGCATTCCAAGTGGATTAAGCCTCAAGATTGCCAGTGTCACCAAATTAGGGTTTTGGTTGACAAGGGCTTCCAGATGGAAATCTTCATCTAGGATTGAGCCAATGCTTCAAAGCATAACCCAAGATACTCCAAGGGACCTCATGCACCCAACCATCAAGTCAATTTAGCCTCATGGGATGCATTCACCAAAAATCAGAAATTAGGGTTTCTTGACCTAATTCACCCCTAAGTTGACTTTTGGGACAAAACATGAACCAAGACCTCAAGACATGGTTTCAGGGTCTCCAATACACTACATTGATCCATTTGCAACAATGGATTGATGCAAGAAGCTTGATCCACAAGTTTCAATTTCATAAGGACCACAATTAGGGTTTCGGGGAAAAATTCAACTGTACCTTTGAGTTTTGACCAGGACATGCTCCCAAACCTTGGGACATGACTCAATACACCCTATAACACCTAAGTAACATGTCCATCAAGTTTGATTTAGGTCTAGGACTTGATTTTACAAAGGATCGTGCAGTTTGGAATTCATCTGATAAAAAGTCAACTGTGCACAAAAGTCAAGCTTGACTTTTTGAGATTTTTCACAATTATGGTTCCTCAACCCTTAAACAATGTTAACGTGTGATTGGAATCATCATTCATCAAGAAAAATCAAAGAAAATTAGTTAACTTGTAAAAGGGGTAACCATAAAAACTTAGAATTTTTCTAAGTTATGGAACAAAGTGGCTAGGGTACCAACTTCCAAGGATCATAACTTGAGATCCAAGCAACCATTTTGGATGATCCAAAGATGGATTTGTAGCTCTCATGGCATACTTTAAAAGCTTCAACTACATCTCATTCCAATTCCTCATGGATTTTAAGTTATGGAGTGATCAAAATGGCTGAAACACATGAAAATGACATTTTTCCAACACTTAGTGAAATGTTCACTAAGTCAAAATCTGCCTTACTTTTTCCAAAATGTAGGGGCAGTTTTCACCTTGATCCAAGTCAAACCAGGTTTAGGGGTGGACATCAAAGTTAAAGTATGCCATGAGGGCTTTCCAACAAGTACCAGATCATCTCCAAATTCCATTTGAGCAAGGAGATACAACCCTTGAAACATGGCATCATGAACTAATTTTTTCAAGACAGATTTGGCAGATTTTGTGCATTTTGCTCGATTTTCCCAAATCTGATCAATCCAAGCCTTGTCATCAATTTGGACATATATGAGGATTAAATCCAAGGGGGATGATCTGATCTCCAAGCCTCACAAGTCCATGAATCTACAAGTAGCATGCCAAACCTAAAAAAGCCTAAAAGAGGCCAAGACTCCAATTTTGTTGCAATGCATTTAATGGATGCACCAAGGTGGCATGAACTGAGCCTATTCCAACTGAATGAGTCAAGGATAAGCTCTGAACCAAAGAACCATAGGCCTGTGCTCTAACCTCTAGTCAATGGCTAGAGGAGACTTGAGATTCCAAAATGATCCAATTGGCCAAAGGCCTGTTGCAGCCACCATTCACTATTGCTTGCAAAACAAACTTGCTCTACTATAAATAGAGCTCATTTGTACTCAGTTTAAGTACACCAAAGCAACCAAACTGATGCTTTCCTCAAAATCCCTCTCTTTAGGCCAAAATGCCTTCTTTTGCAAGGTAACTCTGATTTTTTGAGTTAGAAAGCATTTCCATCACAGCTCATGATCTAAACACATCCAATATGTCATATCTAAGCTGTCCAAACTCTCATAAGTGACCTGTAACACCAAAATCACAAAGTCCCCTCTCAAAACCTCAAAATTGGACTTTTTTGCATTTTTCAAGCCATGTCTTGATTCAGTCACTTTCAAAAGCAGATAAAACCTCAAACACACTCCAAATATCATCCTTGAACTGTCCCAAGTGGTTCCCCACATCTAGAACACCATTTGAGAGAGTTGCCATATTGCTCACTTTTGCCCCTTTTGCAAGAAAGAGCTCAAACTTGTTCCTGAGGATTCCAGCTGTGGGTGATCATTCTGAAAGCTTCTAAATGATCAATTGAGAGTGTCCAAAGCATCAAATTACTTCTAGCACAAGAAACTTGGCAGATTGCATAAAAGGCTCAAAGAGGTAAGTGCATCATCACTTGAACTTTCTAGAATATGCATTGCTTTGAAGTCCACTGATCATAAACATCTCATACATGTTATATATATTGTGTTTGAACCAATTTTCCATGTAATTCTTGCTTGTATCATGTGTTGGTATAGAAAATGCAATTATAGGCCTATTTCAAGAACACTATCGGGTTTTTAAATAGGAGCCTCTTCTGAAAAAATCACCACCACCATTGGATTCCTTGTGAAATTCTAGGCAGGATAGACCTAAATTTTGTCCCAATCCATGGAGGAATGACAAAGTTATGGCCTTTACGTTTTTAGCCCAAAACTTTCCCTTGTCTTGCCTTGCCCAGTCCTAAAACAAGGCATGCCTTATGTATTTCTAGGTTGGGTTTGATACACGGATGTATCACCACCCCAGTGGTAGAAGGCGCACGCTGCAACCCAGAGGTATGGGGTTCGAATCCCCCTCGCCCCAGACCCCTTTTTACTAATTTTTCCACTTTTTTTCATTTTTCATATTATTTTTAATGATTTGAAAAATTAATTTGTCTCTCAGTTTTAATTAATTTTGATTGGTTCTTTTTGAAAAATATCACAAAAATGTTAAAATATTTTATTCCACAAAAAATCCAATTTATATTATTTATTTAATATAATTATAATTATTGTAATTAATTTCATTTTAATTGTTTTTGAACATTTTTAAATGGAATTCCCACTTTGATCTTTCAAAATCAATTGGATTTTAAGCTTTCATATGATTAAACATGATTTTTCAAGATATTTTCCAAAGTGTACAACTTGTTTTTGAATATAATTGATATTTTATCATTTATTATTTAAATTACCTTTGAAAATGCCATTTTAATTCAAAAATTAGGGTTTCTTTGATGTTCACCCTAGCAAATCTTTTTCAAACACTCATGGGCCTCTAATAGAGTGTAAGACCCAATCCTTCTTTGAAACCAAAATAGTTTGGGCCTCAGTCATTATATAAGACCCACGATGTTTTCAAAAAATCTTGGCGCGATCGCCAGTTCAAACGAAAACCACTTGGGCCTCTCCTTGAGTTGTAAGCCCCATTATTTTTCTTAAAATCATCTTTGGGCCACTAATAGAGTGTAAGAACCAATCCCTTTTTTAACCAAAACCTTTTTGGGCCTCAGACATTGTATAAGTCCCTCTGCGTTAAAATATCTCGGCGCGATCGCCATTTCAAAACGAAAAACCTTGGGCCTACCCTTGTGTTGTAAGTCCCATTTCTTTTCTTTAAATAATCTTTGGGCTTCTCCTTGACTTTTAAGACCCAACCCTTGTTGTACATAAACCTTTTTGGGCCTTAGTCGTTGTATAAGTCCCGGTACTATATTCAAAACAACGGTGCAATCACTGTTAAACCTTGGGCCTCTCCTTGAGTATAAGCCCCACCAATCTTTTTAAAACAATTCCCTTTTGATTTAGATTCAAATATATATATTGTTATCAAAACTTTCTTTAATTTCTTTGAACAACTAACAATACATCATGTAAGTTTGCTCACCTGTAAGTTTTATCGGCTTTCTTTTACTCGCTTTCACATATAAATAACTGTATTGTGGGAAGCTGCACATAGTTAGTCTTCTTTCATATCCTTTTAAAATACTTGTCATATATCAACTGTATATATACTAGTATAGTTATTTAGAGTTTTCCCCGGCAACTAGGTCTAGAACTAGGTAAAGCCCTGTTGGTCACTCTTAAATACAAACAAAACTAGATCCCCGTAGGATCTCTAGATGCAGCCTTGCCTTCTCTTGGGCTTAAACAATATGGAACAAAGAGAAAGGCAGTATTCTTCGTGAACCTTTTCTCAGACTGTCACTTTAGAAATTGTAAAAGAAATTCTCATCCCCGGAGTTGATCTATTCTCGGTGAATAGCATCTCTTGAATTTCTTCAAATCACAGAACTTTCACTAAATGATCTAGTCTCGGTGAATAGCATTTCTTGAACTTTTCTTGGTTTGGGACCTGTCATACCCCAAATTTTGACCACCAAGATTCCCATCATTGTGCAAATCATCATCACAATATGGATGTACCTTTATGCCTCATCAATCTCCTCAAGGAATTGTTAAGCATCCACTGCAATCAGAATTAGGGTTTCAAGCCCTCTCAGAGCCTTAGACAAAGGATCAATCAAGAAATGACATGATCTTCAACTTGTCTAACCTCTCAAACATCCACAATGGATCAAAAGGACTCCCACTCCAAGGATTAAGCACAAAGCTGCTCCCTTCTAGGTGGATCAAGCCTCAAGATCGACAATGTCACCGAATTAGGGTTTTGGTCGACCAGGGCCTCCAAATGGAAAATTTTCATCTGGGCATGAGCCAATGTTCCAAAACAAAACCTAATACACTCCATGGAACCTCATGGACCCAAACATCAAGTCAATTTGACCTCAAGGGGATGCAAAAATCAAAATCAGGAATTAGGGTTTCTTGACCTAATTCACCCCTAAGTTGACTTTTAGGGAAAATCATGAACCCATACCTCAAGAGAGATTTTGAGGGTCTCTAATGAACTATATTGATCCATTTGGAACAATGGATTAAGCCAAGGAGCTTGAGCAACAAGTCTCAATTTCATCTGCACCACAATTAGGGTTTTAAGGGAAAAGTCAACTATAACATTGACTTTTGACCAAGACATGCTCCCAAACCCTAGGACATGCCTCAACATACCCTATGACACCCTTGGAACATGTCCATCAAGTTTGATTTAGGTCAAGGACATGATTTCCTGAAGAATTGCATAATTTGGAATTCATCTGATAAAAAGTCAACTGTGCACAAAAGTCAACTTTGACTTTTTGAGATTTTTCACCAAAATGGATTTTTAACCCTAAAATGATGTTTATGTATGATTTGAATCATCATTCATCAAGAAAAATCAAGAAAAGTGGGATAACTTGTAAAAGGGGTAACCATAAAACTTAGAAATTTTTCTAAGTTATGGAAAAGTACCACTAATACACCAACTTTGGAGGACCATAACTCCTAAACCACAAAGCCATTGTGCCCCATCCAAAGCTTGATTTGTAGCTCTCATTACCCTCTACAAAAACTTCAACTAGGACTAACTCCAATTCATTATGGATTTTGAGCTATGAGTGAGCCAAAGTGGCTGAAAACATGAAAGTATACCATTTTCTAACACTTAGAAAAATTCTGTCCAAGACAGATTTTGTTGAAACACCAAAACTTGTGAGATCTTTTCACATAGTTGCAAGCTGAATCAAGTCCAAAGTTAAACATCAATATTGTTGCATATGTTACTAAGAATTCAAAGAGCTCAACAGCATGAATTGATTCAACTTAAGCCATGAGAAATCCATGCCCAAAGTCATGCTGCTGCAAGCTATTTTGGAAAAATCAGTTTGCATGTTTGCTTGCCACACACGATTTTGAACCAAAAACTAAGGATCAGCATGCCACCTGTGTTCAAACCAATCACAATGCAACTAATCCAACTGATAAATCTGAGTCAAAAAGCCAAGGAATCCTTCAACTTGAAATTCATCCACTTTGGCACATTTTGCCTTGAATTCAAAGTGCATTAATGTGGAATAGTGCATTGTCAAGGTAGCTACTCTACTCAGTCAAGTTCTTTGATTAAACAACAATAAAAACATCTGAAGAATGTGATTTTGGTCAAGGCATAGCCCTGCTCTTGGGAGTGGCTAGTTTGCCTTGCTTGAGAAGATATCCTCCAAGCTAATCCATGCAAATGTGATCTGATCCAGCAGCCATTCACTATTCCTCCAAAACAAAAGTTGATCACCTATAAATAGAGGTCCTAATGGATCATTCAACTCACACCAAAGCCAGTTACAACACTGCTTTCTCTCATTCTTTCTTAAACCTCAAGTTTTCTTGTTTTTGAGTAAACACTATCGGGTTTTGAGTTGCAGCCATAGGCAATCAATTCCAATTGCTCAAACACATCACATATGATGTATTTGAGGTGTCCAAACACTTAAACACTGACTGTAACACCTCAGGCTCAAAATCACTCTTCCACCAAGCCATTATGCTTCAATTTTGCAGGTGGAGGTCTCCAGCTTGATCCAAAGAGTTTCAAAGTGTTCCAAAGCTTGCAACACACTCCATAACATCCATTGAAGCTGTAGGGATCATCAATTCACGACTGGAACACCATCTGGGCAAAGTTCCATTTCAGCTTGCATCAAGGTGAGCTTCAAACTCAAACTCCATGATCCATGCATATTTCCTCGGATGATATTTTTGCCAATTGCTTGCCATCATATGTTGATTGTTTTGCCTCAAGAAATTGGATCATAGACCTTATAACCATGCCTGTACGATTGCTTTTGCAAATTAGGGTTCATCTGTGTTCATCATGATTATTTTACTCCACACTAAAAATGAATAAAATTGGGTATTGCCATCTTATTCCTTGTGAAAAGATGCACGGATTTGGTGTTTGAATCATGTCCAATGGTGGAGAGATGAGGGAGATAGGGTGCTTCATGCACGAGCTCGAGGAGGAAGATGGCCATGGTGCCATTTTCAGAAAATCCAACAAGTTCTCTATATATTTTCCCTTGCCATATTATATTTGAATTGGCATTGCGCCCCAGCGGTTCATCAGTTGGTTTTGTGTGTATTGGCAAGCGAGAGGTCTGGGGTTCGAATCCCCCTCGCCCCAGACTTCTTTTTATCACTTTTTTATTTTATTATTTTAAAATGTTTCTTTTCTTTTCATTTTCTAACCCTAATTTAACTTCAATCATTTTGTAGGAAGAAACCTGATTTTTTGGAACATTGGTCCAAGATCATAACTTGTTTTCATGTATTTAACAAATATTAATCATTTTAATTGAATTTTTGTTCAATTAAAAATAATACATTTTGAAAACAAATTAGGGTTTTGAATCAATTCAACCCTCATCAAACTTTTAAAAACTTTTTGGGCCTCTAATAGAGTGTAAGACCCAATTTTTTTTTGACCAAATCATTTTTGGGCCTCAGCTTATTGTATAAGTCTCGATACCGTCAAAAACCAACGACGCGATCATCGCCTTGTGAAAAATAACCTTTTGGGCCTCTTCTCGAGCTATAAGACCCATTTAAACCTTTTGGGCCTCTATTAGAGTGTAAGACCCAACCCCCTTTTAACCAAAATCATTTGGGCCTCACTTATTATATAAGTCCCTCTGCGTTAAAAGAAAACCTCGGCGCGATCGCCATTTCAAACGGAAAAATCAACTGGGCCTACCCTCGTGTTATAAGCCCCACTCTTTTTCTTTAAAACTTTTTGGGCCTCTTGAGAGAGTGTAAGACCCATCCCTTTGAACAGAAAACCTTTTTTGGCCTCAGTCACTTGTATAAGTCCCATCTGTACAAATTCAACAGTGCGCTCACTGATAAAACCCTGGGCCTCTCCTTGAGCTGTAAGCCCCAAATCTTTCTTTTTCAAAGCACTTTCTCCTTTGATTTTTCATATACTGTTGTTTTCAATCTTTCTTTGTTGAACAACTAACCAAACAGCATGGAAGCTCTACAACCGAGTAAGTGGTTATCGCTTTCATTTACCATTTTCATGTACATATAAACTGTATTGTGGGGCTGTTTCGCTGTAAGTCTTCTTTCATAAACTCATATCAATTGTGTAATAATAGTATAGATATTTTGAGTTTCCCCGGCAACTACGTCTAGAACTAGGTGACGCCGTTTCATTTATTCGTAGAAATAGACAACTAAATCCCCAATAGGATCACTAGATACAGTCTTCTCTTCGGCTGTCCTCATTAGGAATTGTCAAGAAACTCTACTCCCAAAGATGAATGTATTCTCCGTGAAATGGCATCTTTGAGTTTCTTCCAAATTCTCGAACTTTCCTGACTTGATCTATTCCTTGTGAATAGCTTGCCTTGAATTTCTCGGGGTTTGGGGATCCACGGGCTTCTTAAAAGCATCGGCCTCCTCTTGGGCATCGTACAAGGACCCACAGGCTTCCTAAAAGCAACCTAGCCTCCTCTTGGGCTTAGTACAAGGACCCTACGCCTTCTTGGAAGTATTCACAGCCTCCTCTTAGGTTCGTATAATGATCTCTTCCTCCGGGAATGATAGCCTTCTCTTGGGCTTAGTACAAGGACCCGTTGGCTTCTTAAAAGTTTCCAGCCTCCTCTTGGGCTTCGTACAAATTGTCCCGACGACTTCCTAGAGGTATAGGAACAGAAACTAGTCATCTCCATAGAACAGTCCTTTCATAGAGTCTACTACTGTTTCTCAAAACATAGTATAGAAGACAAAACTCTAGACTTGGAGAGTCTAATTTCCTTGAGTCTCAAAGACATTCTCAAGCACCCCTTCGTTAAATAGGAAGAAAACCCGTAGACTCGGACAGTCTCAATACCCTTCGGATCTCCCGCTTCCTTAAAGAACAGGAATAACCCGGATCCTCAAATCAAATCCATGAGTACAGTATTACCCATATAAGAACTGATTTTCTCTTTTACAATCAGTACATTGGACCTGTCACTCGACTGAAACATTAACCTTAGCCTCTCTCTCGGGCTTTGTACGAGACACATAAGAGAGTTCATCGTTGAGTCAATCACCCGTTTCGCCTCCATCTCGGGCTTTATACGAGATACAAAAAGGTTCTTATTGAGCCAAACAAACAACAGCCTCCATCTCAGGCTTCGTACGAGATACAAAAAAAATTCCCTTGTTGAGTCAGATAGCCTTCATCTCGGGCTTTATACGAGATACCAAAAGATTCCCTCGTTGAGTCAAAACCTTTTCGCCTCTCTCTCGGGCTTTGTACGAGACACATATTAGCCTCCTTTTAGGCTTTGTATAAGAAAACCACTGGTTGATCCAATCAACCTTTTAGCATCAAAGTTGTGCCTCGTTCACAGTACACAAACCTCAACAACTCCTTCCTCTTCATCTAATCGCTGTAAGCGGCAAGCCTCTGGATCATCTACATCCATGCCACTGTCCCTCTTTTAGCATGAGAAATTCCTAAGGAAAGATAGCATTGCTCTACACTGAGTTAAAGTCTTCCCCTTCAGGTTAAAAACCCCCTATAAAGGAAATTATGGCATTGCTAGGATCCGCGTATCCCGGTTAAAGTAATCCTCCTTTATACAAACCCCTCTTTAGAGATGACAAATTCTCTCTAAAGTCGAGGTCCTTTCAGCTTCACGTCTTGGGCTTTGAACAAGACACAAATAAACCTTTCAGCTTCACATCTTGGGCTTTGAACAAGATATATATCACCTTTCGCTTCACGTCTTGGGCTTTGAACAAGACACCAAAACACCCATTTCCTCCCATAGAATAGGAGGAACTACGAATGCTCTGATTTCCCTGTTTCAGTAAACGGGAATACGTAGACATAAGATTCAAAGAAAAATCTTAGCGAGCACACTAGACAAAAACCCAAAATCCCATACTCTCATAAACATCAGTCCTAATATCCTAATCCTCGTTCCCCCCCAGAAACCTTCTGCCTAGATAAAAAACCAGTATTGGCGAAAATACAAATAACCAGTACAAAGGCCCCCCCACATTGATAACATCCGTAACCTAACAGACCGCTGTTTAAACTCAGTATGCAAGCAGGGTTAATTGGAGATATCTATTTCCCTTCCTTCATCAGCTTCAATAGGATAAAAAATGAATCGACCTGTAGTTTAAGCTCAACCGCAGAGAGCGACCAGCGCTTAAGAACCGCGTCCAAAATCGCTCGCTACAAAAAAATGGCGCCCACCGTGGGGCTGCGTTTGAAGTTGGGTCTAAGCACGGTCTTCCTTTTCTTCTCTTGTGTAAAAACCACAGATTTGGGCTTCCGCCGGGGAACCCATTTCTGTCAGGAACTTAGGATCCTTAGCTTTAAAGGTCTAGGATGTTTAGGACAAATATATATACTGCTTTTCCTAATTGCTATACATGTTTATTTTTCTGCTAATGGGAATGCGGGTGATGTCGTATGTGGAAAGATTGAGTATACACTTAAGATAAGTGATGGCGACGGGGTCGACCATCAACCTCAGTGGAGGCTGACCAACGCAACCCATTCTCTCACCCAGACAATGGGCCGGTTGTTAAGTCTGAGAAGCTGAGGAGCCAAACCCTTTCTTAGTGCGGAAACTATAGGGAATAGTTGTTACGCGATACTACCCTCATTTGAGGCTGGTGATCTATTCTCGGTGAATGGCACTTACTCTAAGATTGCACTACAACTCGCTGGCGATCCGCTTGTTGTTTTGCTTTCCTGGGAGGAGTTGATGATAATGAGTACAGGTACAAAAATCACCCTAGTATAAACCTTTGGGGATGGGTAGAGCCTTGACTTCATGACAACGACCCTTTGACCCCATGTTTTTTCTATGTTTTTGTGTGCTGCATTCATACATTCATCTAAAAAACATTAAAACATTCAAAAAACTTCTCTTCCAGTCTCTCTGTTTTTCAAATTAAACTAAGACTGTGATTGCGTATATCAGAGAAAGGGATTGCACTGATGGATTTCGGTAGAAGGAGAACTCACCAGTATACCTTCAAAGTTCCGAAGCTAGAGGATTTGAGAAGGTTAGCAAGGATGATCACTAACCCTGAGGCTTTCAGAGCCAAGCACGGAGGTTTGCTACCACTGTTAAGAGTCCATGTGATTGAGGGAATCATGGATGCGCTCATTCAGTTTTACGATTCGGTTTATCACTGTTTCACATTCCCAGGTTACCAGTTAGCACCAACGCTGGAGGAGTATTCTCATCTGATTGATCTACATATCACTGATCGAGCTCCATTTTCTGGACTGGAAGAAATTCCAAAGAATCAGACCATTGCGAGAGCAATCCATTTGGACGAGTCTGAGGTCAGGACTCACATGACTACTAAGGGCGGCATCCAAGGTTTGCCAGCCCAGTTCTTAACAAAGAAGGCCCTGTATTTTGCCAGTATAGGAAACGTGACTGCTTTTGAAAGCATCTTTGCCTTGCTCACCTACGGGTTATTTTTGTTTCCTAACATCAATAACTTCGTCGATATTAATTCTATTAAGGTTTTTCTCATTGGAAACCCTGTGCCGACTTTGTTCGCAGATGCGTATCATTCTGTACACTTGGGGAATTTATACAGCGGAGGGGAGATCACATGCTGTGTACCTTTGCTTTATAAATTGTTTATCTCTCACTTGCCCAGGTCTGCTGCTTTTTGGGATTGTAAGAGTGCCTTACGTTGGTCACAGAAGATCATGTCTCTTACCAACTCTGATATAGATTGGTGTAATAGGATTTATGAGGGAATCAGGATCATTGATCGTTGTGGAAACTTCCCCAACGTACCCCTCATAGGAACTAAGGGAGGAATCAACTACCATCCGGTATTGGTTCGCCGTCAATTTGGATACCCGATGAGACACATCCCACGGGGGGTTCATCTGGAAGGTCTTTTCTTCAAATAAGGAGAAAACGACAGAGCACTAAAGATGGAAATAGTGCATACTTGGAAACAGGTTCATAAGAAAGGACGAGAGTCTCTAGGAAAACCGGATTGTGTCTCGGTGGAGCCTTATCTCCACTGGGTACAAACTAGAGCTCTCAAGCTAAAAATGCCTTATCCTCGTTACAGAATTCTTCTGCCAAAGGAATTTGTCATGTACTTCATGACGGAAACTGAAAAGCTTCAGGTTACTCTCAATAAAGTTCAACGGGAGAGGAGGTCTTGGAAGAACAAGTACCGCACCCTCGACATAGAGTGCATCAAAATACAGCAATTACTGAAAGAGAAAGATGCTGTGATTGAGATTTTGGAGCAACATGCTGTAGAGAATCAAGATGACCAAAGGAATTTGCTCACTCCTTTCACTTGGCAAAGGAATGACAACCCGACAACGGCCCAAGAGCCCCGGTCAAAGAAAAGGAAAGTACCAGAGTCAGCACCCGATTTCTCTTCAGAGAGGACTCGGGACCCATTAGCTTAGGTTTCTGTTTCTGCACTTTGTAATCTACTGTATTTCCATTTCTGCAATCCTTTGAAATTCAATAAAAGGGGGTTTCCCCACGGTTTGATATTTGCAATCTAATTGTCGAAGTTTATTCTGATTAAACCAAGAAAAAAATTAATAATCATTTCATTCATCATTCTCACATCGCGTATTCTTCTTACCTACGAATCTCACGTTTGTGTCTCGGTTCTAGAGTCAAACTGTCTCATTCGTACAATACTCGGGCCAATCGTCAGAAAAAGATGGATGATCTTGAGGAAGAGAACTGAGAGTTGAAGGAAGAGATCGACGCTCTGAGAGAGGATATGAGAAAGCTTCGTAACGACATGCAAGCCATGGAAGAAGCTCAGCTACAACGGACTGTGATCTCAGAGATCACCTCAACGCCCATCGTGGAGAAGTATGACCCTAGGTATCAGATACCGAAAGATCGTCCTTGGGGCATGCCTGTTAACTATATCCCAGAAGGATATGTTCCGCCGATCACTGAAGATCAGGGAATCACAACAAAAGCCGCTGGGCCTGAAGGTTACAAACTTTGGGAAAGCGAAGATGCCAGGGGCATACTGAACACTCTTGAAGGTTACAAACTTCGGGAAACGCCAAGATTTACTGCCGTAGTCACGGTACCACCCCCTGTGGTGCACACTGTCCCAGAAGGACAAATTCCACCAACACCTTCTGGTTAGAAGGAAACTATGTTCGATAGAATGGATGAATTCCAGGAACAGTTCCTGGAAATACAGAAGGAGCTACAAGCCATTCGCGGTCAGGATCTATTTGGAAAGGACGCCGCAGACCTTTGTCTGGTCCCCAATGTGAAAGTCCCGCACAAATTCCAAGTGCTCGACTTTGAAAAATACAAGGGTAACTCTTGCCCTCAAAGCCATCTGGTAATGTATGCTCGACGAATGTCAACTCAGATAGAGAATCAGGACTTACTGATTCATTACTTTCAGGATAGTTTAACCGGTGCCGCACTCAAATGGTACATGGGTTTAAACCGTGCTACGATCAGTACTTTCAGAGATCTTGGTACTGCCTTCGTCCAACAATACAAATACAATTTGGACATGGCACCCGACAAAGATCAACTCAAATCAATGTCACAAAAGGAAAAGGAAACCTTTAAGGAGTATGCTCAAAGGTGGCGTGAAATTGCCGCTCAAATTTGTCCACCTCTTGAGGAAAAACAGATGACAAAGATCTTCTTAAAGACCCTAAGCTCATTTTACTATGACCGAATGGTTGCCAGTGCACCCAGTGATTTCACCGAAATGGTAGGCATAGGTGTACGTCTTGAGGAAGCCGTCCGAGAAGGACATTTGGTAAAAGACACTGGATCACCGAGCGGTACTAAAAAATATGGTAGTGCTCTCCCTAAGAAAAAAAAGCAAGATATTGGGAATATCTCTCTAGGAAAGCAAAGGCGACGTTATCAACCAGTGGCAGCTGTGACTCCTACTATTAGCCCTGCGCTTATTCCTACGTATCAACCTCAAGTTGCACAGAGCCAACCTGATCAGCAAAGGACACAACAGCCTCTTTAGCAGGCTCGTCCCCAATACAATAATAACCGTACAACACGGCCACCAGGGTTCGATCCTATACCCGTAACGTACACAGAGTTGTTTCCATTACTGCTAGCCAAGGGGTACATTCAGACTAAGTCCCCTCTTACAGTACCGGAAAATCCACCTTTTTGGTTTAAGGTGGATCAGACGTGCCCTTATCATCAAGGAGGTCCAGGGCATAACATAGAAACTTGTCTTAATTTCAAGTTTGACGTGCAAAAGCTTGTTAGGAGCGGGCTCTTATCTTTCAAAGATACGAATCCTAATGTTCTCACGAACCCGCTGCCTCCACATGAGAAAGCTGCAGTCAATCTGATTGAGAAAGAGATTAACGACGTCTATCAAATTCACGATGTACTCTTGTTGAAACCCAATATGGTCAAGATACATTGTAGACAGAGTGGATATGGCCATGTGCCACCTCATAACTATCATTAGTGTGATATCTGCTCTAAAGACAATCAAGGATGTTCTGTGGTGCAAGCATCCCTACACGAACAAATGGATCTCGGATGGATCCAAGAGCACCGAGTTCGTGGAGTTAACATGGTCTATACGAATTCTAACGTCATTCAGAACCACGAAATCCGTGCAATGAATGCTAACTTGGTGGCGATGCACTCAAGGCAAAGCCAGTATCATAATCTGCCGCGGCACGATTACAGTTCTTGTCTAACTTGCTCGATAAACAAACAGGGATGCTCTTTCATACAAGAGGCCCTCCAGCGTCAGATGGATCTTGGATGGATCCAAGACTACCATGATAGGAATTCCTATCAGATCAACATGGTTCAGATCTTTGACATTCGCATGTTGAATATCAACCCGGTAAAGTTACATGCTGAACAGGTCCGACTCGGATTCCTGGTATCACATAATTATCACAGCTGTAAAGCGGGTTGCGGAAACGATCAAGGTTGTACCCTTGTCCAAGAGGCACTTCAACACTTGTTAAATCACTGGTGGATGCCAATTTACATGGATGAAGATACTCAGAAAATTAGTATCAGTAACAGGAATTCTACTCGACGTCAAAGTCAGGATGTCCGATCAGTGGAAGGTAACCTAGTGAGGTTGCATTGTATTCAAAGTGGGCGTGGCCAGGTGCCACTGCATAATTACGACCGTTGTAGCATCTGTTCGGAAAATAACCGAGGGTGTTACCTTGTGCGAGCGGCTCTTCAGGGCCAGGTGGATCGTGGAGAGATTCGCCCATATCCGAGTTCTGGACCCATCAACTGGACGCCGAACTACCTCGCCGATCAAATTGAGGATGTTGTCACAATCTCCGGTCATCATAGGACCAGGGATGCTTTTGCCATCATTCCTCTACTTGACGAATCTAAAGTTCCCAACCGGGAATGGATCGAGATTACTTATGAGGGTCAGAAAAATCAAAAAGCTCCCGTAGTCATCTATCTACCGGGACAATTACCGTATGAATAAACTAAGGCTATCCCTTACAAATACGGTGCGACAACAGTTGAAAATGGAAAGGAAATTCCATTACCTTCCGTCGTGAATATTGCATACATCAGTCGTGTAACACGGAGTGGTAGAATCTTCAACCGAGGGGTTGGGGAAGTTAACAAAGAAAAGGAACTTCAGACAGAAGCTCCCGATCCACTAGTCGGTCAATCCAGTAATCCCGACCTTTCAAAAAACAACGATGAGATGCTGAAGCTCATCCAAAGGAGTGAATACAACATTGTTGATCAGCTATTACAAACTCCTTCAAAGATCTCGGTATTATCACTGTTACTCAGTTCAGAAGCCCACAAGGAGGCTCTACAGAAAGTCTTGGAGCAAGCCTTTGTGGAACAGGATGTAACAATCAGACAGTTCGATAGCATTGTCTCTAACATCACTTCCTGCAACAATTTGGGATTTAGTGTTGAGGAATTACCTGAAGAGGGTCGCCATCATAACATGGCACTCAATATCACAGTTAACTGTCAGGACGATGCTTTAGCCAGCGTACTGGTAGACACAGGGTCAGCCCTGAATGTTATGCCGAAGTCCACTTTGACGCAATTATCATTCAAAGGCCCTCCGATGAGAATCAGCGAGGTCGTTGTCAAAGCATTTGACGGATCCAGAAAAACAGTTATCGACGAAGTTGATCTTCCCATAACTATTGGTCCTCACACTTTCCAAGTCACTTTCCAGGTCATGGATATCCGGGCAACATACAGTTGTTTATTAGGAAGACCTTGGATACATCAGGCTGGAGCGGTTACTTCAACCCTCCACCAAAAGTTAAAGTTCGTCAAGAACGATCAACTTGTCACAGTCTGCGGAGAACGGGCCTTTCTTGTGAGTAACTTGTCATCATCTACTGGTATAGAACCCGAGGAGGTTATTGGAACGCAGTTTCAAGCACTGTCGGTGAGAAAGGACAATTATTTCAAAGGAGGAACCTCGATTTCCTCATACAAAGATGCTATCAAAGCGGTCGAGAGTACCGATACGACAGGATGGGGACAGCTTGTCATTCCCACTGACAATAAGACAAAGAAGGGTCTTGGTTTTTCTGCAACCTGTACCCAGATAGCTGCCAACGACGAAAGTCTTCATCCACTTCAAAACTTCTTCCACAGTGGAGGTTTCCTCCACCCAGTGTCTCAAGCAGTACATGCTATCAACGAGGAAGATCCCTCTGACACGGATGAAGAATGGAAGTCCTATCTTAATGAGGACTGTTATATGTCTCAGGAAGAGGTGCCTATAATATTTTGCTATCCCGCACAGAGTCCGAGATTTATACCAAGGTCAAACGTCGAAATGACATATGGAGATTGTGATCCGGAAGGATGTCGTGCTCCACCAAATTCATTAGAAGAGGACACTCCAATGAAAGACAACTTTGACCACAATTACTATGGCCCAATGGATGGTCTGCCAATGTGGCAACCTTATCCAGGAGACTTGGGGCAAGAGAGTCAGCCGAACAATGAAAATCAGCTGACCGTCGTTGAACAGAATACCTGTGTCCGCACCATGTCATGGGATCAACACTCAGGTCATTCGGAAACTACTCAACATGAAGATGAATTCGCAACGTTCGCAGGACTTGAATTAATCAACTATGCTTTTCCTGAGGTCAACGTCATCGAGAGAGATGACTCCTCCAGTTCCAAAGAAGTATGGGACACTCTGGGAGAACCGAGTGGAAAATACGATTATATGGTCAAGTACACCGCTCCCGAAAGCTCTCGTATCAGGCTCGAAGATATCCAGCCAACTGGATGGGGAGATACAGCCGAGAGCACAAATGCTATGCAAAATGCAACAGAGGAATTCTCCTACGACAATTCTGCCTGGGAGACAGATTCCAGTGGTCCTGCTCCACCAGAAATCAGCGTTATTTCTGAAGACAAATCAAGGAAGGTGCCAGACTTTGTGATTCATCGAGGAGTTCGCCGCCAATGGGTTGCCGTCGAGGTTCCGGATATCGTTCATCAGTTAAAGTAATTGCCATCTTTTAACCTTTCACCCTGCCCAGGTGAAACGGATGTTTTGATGGGGCTCACTTTCTGTAAATTTCCCTCTTCGCTTTGCCCGAAGCGATAGAGTTTTGTTTTATAGGGCTGTAGTTTCAAGGATCGACTTGTTCATTAATAAAATAACGTCGTTCTGTAATTTCCGCATTAATTGCTGTTTTCCCTTTTTGCTTTTTCAGAAAATGGTAATCCTAAAAAACAATTCAATAATAAAAACAAGCAGTAAAATAAAACACTGCACACACTTGCATTTTCTCTATCTCTTCTAAACACGAATCATCACGTCATGCAGATTGCTTGTTTTAAACCCCGTTGAAACATACGATCCGATGCCTTCTCCCAACTTTGAGTTCCCGATATTCGAGGCTGAAGAAGAAGTTGACAACGAAATTCCAGAAGAGATCTCCCGACTACTCAGACAAGAGGAAAGGTCCATTGAACCTCACAAAGAACCGTTAGAAACGGTAAACTTGGGTTCAGAGCAAGAGAGAAAAGAAATCAGGATTGGGGCACTGCTCGGTCCAACTGCCAGAGAGGGTTTGATAAAGCTTCTCAAAGAATTTCCCGATGTATTCGCTTGGTCCTATCAGGATATGCCGGGGTTGGATACCAGCATCTTGGAACATCACTTACCATTGAGATCAGAATGTCCGCCAGTAAAACAAAGGTTGAGACGCACTCATCCGGACATGGCCATCAAAATCAAAGAGGAGGTACATAAACAGATTGACGCGGGTTTCCTCGCCACATCAGAATATCCTCAATGGTTAGCCAACATTGTACCCGTTCCCAAAAAGGACAGAAAGGTCAGAATGTGTGTTGATTACAGGGATCTAAACAAGGCAAGTCCAAAGGACGACTTTCCTTTACCACACATTGACATGCTGGTTGACAACACAACAAAGTTCAAAGTTTTCTCCTTCATGGATGGATTCTCGGGCTATAACCAGATCAAAATGGCGCCGAAAGACATGGAGAAAACTTCGTTCATTACCCCGTGGGGTACCTTTTGTTACAAGGTAATGCCGTTCGGTTTGAAGAACGCTGGGGCAACCTATCAAAGGGCCGTGACTACTCTGTTTCATGACATGATACACAAAGAAATCGAAGTGTATGTCGATGATATGATTGCAAAATCAAAAATAGAGAGTGAGCACGTTGAACATCTGTCAAAATTGTTCGAACGTCTAAGAAAATTCAAGCTCCGCTTGAATCCCAACAAGTGCACCTTCGGTGTCCGTTCAGGGAAACTACTAGGGTTCATCGTCAGCCAGAAAGGAATTGAGGTTGATCCTGACAAGGTCAAGGCCATTCAAGAAATGCCTTCTCCAAAAACTGAAAAACAAGTCAGAGGATAACTGGGACGCTTGAACTGCATCTCCAGATTCATATTCCTTATGACCGCTACTTGTGCGCCAATCTTCAAATTACTCAAAAAGAACCAGGATTGCGTTTGGTCAGAAGATTGCCAAACCGCCTTCGACAGTATCAAGGAATATCTATTGAATCCTCCGATTCTATTACCTCCAGTGGAAGGGAGACCACTGATCATTTACCTCACAGTCCTAGAGGACTCAATGGGATGTGTACTTGGACAACAAGACGAAACTAGAAGGAAAGAGTCTGTCATTTACTATTTGAGCAAGAAATTCACCAACTGTGAAACTCGGTACACGATGCTTGAGAAAACTTGTTGCGCTTTGGCTTGGGCAGCCAAACGTCTTCGCCAGTACATGATTCGGCATACTACTTGGTTGATCTCAGAAATGGATCCAATCAAATATGTTTTCGAAAAGCCTGCTCTCACTGGAAGAATCGCCCGTTGGCAGATGTTGTTATCAGAATATGACATAGAGTACCACGTGTAATACCCCAAATTTGACCACTTAGATTTCCCATCATTGTGAAAATCATCATCACAATATGGATGAACCATCATGCTTCATCAGTCTCCCCAAAGATGGGTGAGCATCCAATATAATCAAAATTAGGGTTTCAAGCCCTCTCTGAGTGCTTAGACAAAGGATCAATCAAGAAATGACATGATCTTCAACTTTTCTAATCTCTCAAACATCCACAAAGGATCAAAAGGACTCCCACTTCAAGGATTAAGCATAAGATTGCTCCCTTCTAGGTGGATCAAGTCTCAAGATCGACAGTGTCACCAAATTAGGGTTTTGGTCGACCAGGGCCTCCAGATGGAAATTTTCATCTGGGCACAAGGCAATGATCCAAAACATAACCTAATATACTTCATGGAACCTCATGGACCCATGCATCAAGTCAATTTTGCCTCAGGGGATGCATTCATCAAAAATCAGGAATTAGGGTTTCTTGACCTAATTCACCCCTAAGTTGACTTTTGGGACAAACCATGAGCCAAGACCTCAAGAGATGATTTGAGGGTCTCTAATACACCATATTGATCCATTTGGAACAATGGATTGATCCAAGAAGCTTGAGCAACAAGTTTCATTTTCATCTGCACCACAATTAGGGTTTTAAGGGAAAAGTCAATTGTAACTTTGACTTTTGACCAAGGCATGCTCCCAAACCCTAATACATGATTGAATATACCCTATGACACCCATGGAACATGTCCATCAAGTTTGATTTAGGTCAAGGACATGATTTCCTGAAGAATTGCACAGTTTGGAATTCATCTGATAAAAAGTCAACTGTGCACAAAAGTCAACTTTGACTTTTTGAGATTTTTCACCAAAATGGATTTTTAACCCTAAAATGATGTTAATGTATGATTTGAATCATCATTCATCAAGAAAAATCAAGAAAAGTGAGATAACTTGTAAAAGGGGTAACCATAAAACTTAGAAATTTTTCTAAGTTAAAAATAAAGTGGCAAAGGTACCAACTTTGGAGGACCATAACTCCTAAACCACAAGGCCATTTTTTCTCATCCAAAGATGGATTTGTAGCCCTCACTATCACCTACAAAAGCTTCAACTACAAGTCATTCCAATTCATTAAGGATTTTGAGTTATGGAGTGATCAAAGTGGCTGAAAAGTGAAAATGTCACTTTTTCCAACACTTAGTGAAATTTTCACTAAGTCAGAATTCTGCTTCACTTTTTGCCAAATGTAGGGGGATTTTTCACTTGGAGTCAAAAGAGATCAAAACCAAACTTGTTCAAACAGTTGTTGTATCATGTAAGAGCTTTCCAAAATGGCCAAGAACATTGCCAAATTCAACCTACATCATGAGATACAACATTGGCAAGTTGCCTTGCTGAAATCTGTCAAAGCAAGGCAGAATTTGCATTTTGGCTCAATTTGCCAAAATCAGCCAATTGCAATTGCTCCAATCCACTTGGACACCTCAGAGGATTAAATCCAAAGGGGACAATCACTGAGCCAAGCCTCCAAGGTCCAAGGAACAAAGAATAGCATGTTGAACCTAAAATGGCCAAAATAGGGACAAGACTTCAAATTTGGAATGAGGCATTCAATGGAACCATCAAGGTGGCATGGACTGAACCATTCTCATCTGAAATCAGTCAAGACTTATCCAAGACCAAGGGGACCAAAGCTCTGTGCCCTAACCTCTAGTCAATGGCTAGAGGAGACTTTCATTTCCATTGGCCAACATTGAGGAAACCTACTTACCAGCTGCCATGCACTATTCCTTGCAAAACAAACTTGCTCTACTATAAATAGAGCTCAATTGTGGTCAGTTTGAGTACACCAAATCCATCTAACCGATGCTTTCCTCAAAATCTCTTTCTCTTGGCAAAAATGCCTTTCTTAGCAAGGTAGCTATCGGGTTTTGAGTTTGAGAGCAATTCTGCACAAACCAATCACTCACACACCTCACATACATCACATATGAGCTGATCAAACACTCACATAACTTCTGAAACATCAAAATCTCAAAATCACTTGCCATCCACACAAGTTTGAGGTGAAGTTGCAGCTGAGATGCCATAAACTGATCCAGTCCATTTCAATTCAATCCAAGTGTTCAAACACACTCCATATGGTGTAGGGAAGCTGTCCAGATCATCACAACTTGTCTGTAACACCTCCAACTCAAAATCACATCTGAACTTGCTGTCACGACTTGGAGGTAAGCCTAAACTTGGGCATCTCTCAATCTATGCATATTTCCTCGCACAATAATTTGGCCATATGTTCATAATCATGCATGGAATGTTTTCCCTCAATTAATTGCATTGTTTGAATCGTGTATCAAAAATCCTAGCCTTCATGCAGAAATTAAGGTTCTTGAGGTCTCTTCGTGATTTCTTGTTGTATGTTTAATTTAAATGAAATTAAAGTACATAGACATGATCGTGAGGTTGAGGCGAGCATAATGATATGTGGCTTGTATGTTATAATTACGTATTCATGGAGATTGGATAGAAAATGCAAATCTGGGCAAACTGAAAAACGCGCGTGTTCTTGGTGTTGTTCTTGGCGCCATTTTCAAATATTTGAATATTTGAATTTTGTGATTTTGTTTAAATGATTCAAAAATTAATTTCTCTCTGAGTTTTAACGATTTTGAGTTGATTCTTTTTTTAATAATTCAAAAAAATGTTAAAATATTTTATTTTATCAAAAAATCCCAAAAATATTATTTATTTCATATAATTGATATTTTTGTAAAGAATTAATATTTTGATTGTTTTTGGCATTTTAAATATTTTTTCTACATTGATTTTGCAACTTTTGATGCTTTCTAATTATTTTGTAGGTCAATACTTAATTTTTGAAGCATTAATCCAAGATCACAATTTGTTTTCCATGTGTAAAACAATTTTTGATCATTTTAATTGAATTTTTATTCAATTAAATACATTTTGAAAATAAATTAGGGTTTTGGATTAATTCAACCCTCATAAATCATTTTCAAAACACTTTGGGCCTCTATTAGAGTGTAAGACCCAACCCTTTTTTTTACCAAATCATCTTTGGGCCTCACTTATTGTATAAGTCCCGATACCGTCAAAAAACAAACGGCGCGATCGTCGCCTTTTCAAAAATCATCTGGGCCTCTCCTTGAGCTATAAGACCCATTCAAAACTTTTTGGGCCTTTATTAGAGTGTAAGACCCAGTCTCCCTTTTAATCAAAACATTTTTGGGCCTCACTTATTGTATAAGTCCCTCTGCGTTAAAAGAAAACCTCGGCGCGATCGCCATTTTTAAACGAAAAGTCATTTGGGCCTACCCTCGTGTTATAAGCCCCACTATTTTCTTTAAACCTTTTTGGGCCTCTTGAGAGAGTGTAAGACCCATCCCTTTGTACAGAAAACCTTTTTGGGCCCCAGTCACTTGTATAAGTCCCTCTGTACAAATTCAACAGTGCGCTCACTGATAAAACCCTGGGCCTCTCCTTGAGCTGTAAGCCCCAAATCTTTCTTTTTCAACGCACTTTCTCCTTTGATTTTGAATATACTATTGTTTTCAATCTTTCTTTGTTGAACAACTAACCAAACAGCATGGAAGCACTACAACCGAGTAAGTGGTTATCGCTTTCATTTACTGCTTTCATATTATAAACTGTATTGTGGGGCTGCTCACTGTAAGTCTCCTTTCATAAACTCATATCTACTGTGTAATAATAGTATAGATATTTCGAGTTTCCCCGGCAACTACGTCTAGAACTAAGTGACACCGTTTCATTTATTCGTAGAAATAGACGCCTAGATCCCCAATAGGAGCACCAAATACAGTCTTTTCTTCGGTTGTCCTCCTTAGGAATCGTCAAGAAGCTCTACTCCCCAAGATGAATGTATTCTCCGTGAATGGCATCTTTGAGTTTCTTCCAAATTCTCGAACTTTCCTGACTTGATCTATTCCTTGTGGATAGCTTGCCTTGAATGTCCCGGGGTTTGGGTACCCACTACGGTCATAATCTTAGACCTTAACTAAGGAACCCTCTTTAAAAGTTAGAAGTCACTGGATAGTAAACCTCGCACGTTTACCAGTGGTTTTTATCTTTAAAAGAGTTATCTCTCCTAATGGAAAGGAGATGATAGACCCACGGGCTTCTTAAAAGCATCGGCCTCCTCTTGGGCATTATTCAAGGACCCTACGGCTTCTTAGAAGTATTCACAACCTCCTCTTAGGCTTCGTATAATGATCTCTTCCTTCGGGAATGATAGCCTCCTCTTGGGCTTCGTACAAGGACCCGTCGGCTTCTTAAAAGATTACAGCCTCCTCTTGGGCTTCGTACAAATTGTCCCGACGACCTCCTAGAGGTATAGGAACAGAACCTAGTCATCCTCATAGAACAGTCCTTTCATAGAGTCTACTACTGTTTCTCGAAACATAGTACAAAAGATAAAACTCTAGACTTGGACAGTCTAACTTCCTTGAGTCTCAAAGACATTTTCAAGCAACCTTCGTTAAATAGGAAGGAAACCTGCAGACTCGGATAGTCTCAATACCCTTTGGATTTCCCGTTTCCTCAAAGAAAAGGAAATATCCCTGATCCTCAAATTAAATCCCTGAGTACAGTGTTACTCATATAAGAACTGATTTTCTCTTTTAAAATCAGTATATTGGATCTGTCACTCAACTGAAACAGTTACAATAGCATCCATCTCGGGCTTCGTACGAGATACCAAAATTCTCCCCAGTGGAGTCAAAACAACCTTTTAGCCTCTCTCTCAGGCTTTGTATGAGACACAAAAGATTCCCTCGTTGAGTCAATCACCCCTTTTTGCCTCCATCTCGGGCCTCGTATGAGATACAAATTCCTTAAGCAAGAGTCGAACTCTTTTAGCCTCCTCTTAGGCTTTGTATAACGATATGCCCCACTGGGTCAAAAACTTTTAGCCTCTCTCTCGGGCTTTGTACGAGACACAAAATAGCCTCCTCTTAGGCTTTGTATAATGTTTTCCTAGCGGAAATTAGCCTCCTCTTAGGCTTTGTATAAGAAAACCCCTGGTTGATCTAATCAACCTTTTAGCATCAAAGTTGTGCCTCGTTCACAGTACACAAACATAAACAACTCCTTTCCCTTTGTCTAATCGCTGTAAGCGGCAAGCCTCTGGATCATCTATATCCATGCCACTGTCCCTCTTTTAGCATGAGAAATTCCTAAGGAAAGATGGCATTGCTCTACACTGAGTTAAAGTCTTCTCCTTCAGGTTAAAACTTTTCCTTCGGAAATTATGGCATTGCTCGGATCCGCGTATCCCAGTTAAAGTAATTCTCCTTCTCCCCTCTTTAGAGATGACAAATTCTCTCTAAAGTCGAGATCCTTTCGCTTCACGTCTTGGGCTTTGAACAAGACACAAATAGACCTTTCAGCTTCACATCTTGGGCTTTAAACAAGATACAAATCACCTTTCGCTTCACGTCTTGGGCTTTGAACAAGACACAAAAAAACCAATTTCCTCCCATAGAATTGGAGAAACTACGAATGCTCTGATTTCCCTGTTTCGGTAAACGGGAATACATAGGCATAAGATCGAAAGAAAAGATCTTAGCGAGCGCAATCAACAAAAAACCCAAATCCCATATCCCCATCAATTAAAAGCAGTAATTCAAAAACATCAGTCCTAACATCATAATCCTTATTCCCCGCCAGAAACCCTTTGCCTAGAAAAAAGAAAGAAAGAACCGCATTGGCGAAATACGAATAACCAGTACAAAAGCCCCCCCACATTGATAGCATCCGTAACCTAACAGTCCGCTGTTTAAACTCAGTATGCAAGCAGGGTTAATTGGAGACATCTATTTCCCTTCCTTATTCAGCTCACAATAGGATAAAAAATGAATCGACCTGTAGTTTTATGCTCAACCGCAGAGAGCGACCAGCGCTTAAGAACCGCGTCCAAAATCGCTCGCTACAGAAAAATGGCGCCCACCGTGGGGCCCGTTCCTTTCTTTCTACTTCTCTTGTGTGAAAAATTACACAAATGGCGACTCTGCTGGGGAGTCTCCTTTTCTGCCTTAGGGCATCATCCCCGTTTTCTACGGAAAATGGGAACTCTACCGCAGAGAAAGATTGACCTATGCTGGTCCATCTCTTAGGCAGGGAACCACAGATTGGGCTTCCGCCGGGGAACCCATTTCTGTCAGGAACTTAAGATTCATAGCTTTATAAGTCTAGGATGATTAGGACAAATATATATACTGCTTTTACTAATTGCTATACGTGTTTATTTTTCTGCTACTTGGAATGCGTGTGATGCCGCATGTGGTGAGATTGAGTATACACTTAAGAAAATCCAACCTTTTTCGTAGTGCGGAAGCTATCGAAAATAGCTGTTACGCGATACTACCCTCATTTGAGGCTGGTGATCTATTCTCGGTGAATGGCACTTACTCTAAGATTGCACACAACTCGCTGGCGATCCGCTTGTTGTCTGCTTTCCTGGCAGGAGCTGATGATAATGAGTACAGGTACAAAAATCACCCTAGTATAAACCTTTGGGGATGGGTAGAGCCTTGACTTCATGACAACGACCCTTTGACCCCATGTTTTTTCTATGTTTTTGTGTGCTGCATTCATGCATCCATTTAATAAAACATTAAAACATTCAAAAAACTTTCTCTTCTAGTCTCTCTGTTTTTCAAATTAAACTAAGACTGTGATTGCAAATATCAGGGAAAAAGATTGCATTAATGGATTTCGATAGAAGGAGAACTCACCAGTATACCTTCAAGGTTCCAAAACTAGGGGATTTGAGAAAGTTAGCGAGGATGATCGTTAACCCAGAGGCTTTCAGAGCCAAGCACGGTGGTTTGCTACCACGGTTAAGAGTCCATGTGATTAAGGGGATCATGGACGCGCTCATTCAGTTCTACGATCCAGTTTATCATTGTTTCACATTCCCGGATTACCAGCTGGCACCAACGCTGGAGGAGTATTCTCATCTGACTGACTTACATATCACTGATCGAGCTCCATTTTCTGGACTGGAAGAAATTCCAAAGAATCATACTATTGCAAGAGCAATTCATTTGGACGAGTCTGAGGTCCGGACTCACATGATTACTATGGGTGGCATCCAAGGTTTGCCAGCCCAGTTCTTGACCAAGAAAGCTCTGTACTTCGCTAGTATAGGGAACGAGACTCCATTTGAAAACATCTTTGTCTTGCTCACCCACGGGTTATTTTTGTTTCCCAACATCAATAACTTCGTCGATATCAACGCTATTAAGGTTTTTCTCATTGGACACCCTGTGCCGACTTTGCTCGCAAATGCGTATCATTCTGTACACTTAGGAAATTTGTACAGCGCAGGGGAGATCACATGCTGTGTACCTTTGCTTTACAAGTGGTTTATCTCTCACTTGCCCAAGTCTGCTGCTTTTTGGGATTGCAAGAGTGTCTTACATTGGTCGCAGAAGATCATGTCCCTCACCAACTCTGATATAGATTGGTGTAATAGGATTTATGAGGGAATCAGAATCATTGACCGTTGTGGAAACTTCCCCAGCGTACCCCTCATAGGAACTAAAGGAGGAATCAACTATCATCCGATATTAGTTCTTCGTCAATTTGGATACCCGATGAGATACATCCCACTGGGTGTTCATCTGGAAAGTCTTTTCTTCAAAGAAGGAGAAAACGACAGAGCACTAAAGATGGAAATAGTGCAAGCTTGAAAACAGGTTCATAAGAAAGGACGAGAGTCTCTGGGAAAACCGGACTGTGTCTCGGTGGAGCCTTATCTCCATTGGGTATAAACTAGAGCTCTCAAGCTAAAGATGCCTTATCCTCGTTACGGAATTCTTCCACCGAGGGAAATTGTCATGTATTTCATGACGGAAACTGAAAGGCTTCAGGTTACTCTCAACAAAGTTCAAAAGGAAAGAAGGTCTTGGAAGAACAAGTACCGCACCCTCGACGTAGAGTGTATCCAAATACAGCAATAACTAAAAGAGAAAGATGCTCTGATTGAAATTTTGGAGCAGCATGCTGTAGAGAATCAAGATGACCAAAGGAATTTGCTCACTCCTTTCACCTGGCAAAGGAATGACAACCCGACAACGGCCCAAGCGCCCCGGTCAAAGAAAAGGAAAGTACCAGAATCAGCACCCGGTTTCTCCTCAAAGAGGACTCGGGACCCATTAGTTTAGGTTTATGTTTCTGCACTTTGTAATCTACTGTATTTCCATTTCTGTAATCCTTTGGAATTCAATAAAAAGGGGTTTCCCCACTGTTTGATATTTGCAATCTAATTGTCGAAGTTTATTTTAATTAAACCTAAAAATAATTAATATAATCATTGCATTCATCATTCTCACATCGCGTATTCTTCTTCCCTACGAATCTCACGTTTGTGTCTCGATTCTAGAGTCAAACTGTCTCATTCGTATAATACTCGGGCCAATCGTCAGAAAAAGATGGATGATCTTGAGGAAGAAAATAGAGAGTTGAAAGAAGAGATCGACACTCTGAGAGAGGATATGAGAAAGCTTCGTAACGACATGCAAGCCATGGCAGAAGCTCAGCTACAAAGAACTGTGATCTCAGAGATCACCTCAACGCCCATCATAGAAAAGTATGATCCTAGGTATCAGATGCCGAAAGATCTTCCTTGGGGCATGCCTGTTAACTATATCCTGGAAGGATATGTTCCGCCGATCACTGAAGATCAGGGAATCGTAACAGAAACCGCTTGGCCTGAAGGTTACAAACTTCGGGAAAGCGAAGATGCCAGGGGCATACTCAAGACTCCTGAAGGTTACAAACTTCGGGAGGCGCCAAGACTTACTGCCATAGTCACAGTACCACCCCCTGTGGTGCACACTGTCCCAGAAGGACAGATTCCACAAACACCTTCTGGTAAGAAGGAAACTATGTTTGACATAATGGAGGAATTCCAGGAACAGTTCTTGGAAATGCAGAAAGAACTGCAAGCCATTCGCGGTCAGGATCTATTTGGGAAGGACGCCGCAGACCTCTGCTTGGTCCCAAATGTCAAAGTCCCGCACAAGTTCCAAGTGCCCGACTTTGAAAAATACAAGGGTAACTCTTGCCCTCAGAGCCATCTGGTGATGTACGCTCGGCGGATGTCAGCTCAGACGGAGAATCAGGACCTGCTGATTCACTACTTCCAAGATAGTTTAACCGGTGCCGCACTCAAATGGTACATGGGTTTAAACCGTGCCACGATCAGTACATTCAGAGATCTTGGTACTGCCTTCGTCCAACAATACAAGTACAATTTGGACATGGCACCCGCAGAGATCAACTCAGATCAATGTCGCAAAAGGAAAAAGAAACCTTTAAGGAGTATGCTCAAAGGTGGCGTGAAATTGCCGCTCAAATTTGTCCACCTCTTGAGGAAAAAGAGATGACAAAAATCTTCTTAAAGACCTTAAGCTCATTTTACTATGACCGAATGATTGTCAGTGCACCCAGTGATTTCACCGAGATGGTCTGTATGGGTGTACGTCTTGAGGAAGCCGTCTGAGAAGGACGTTTGGTAAAGGACACTGGATCAACGAGCGGTACTAAAGAATACGGTAGTGCTCTCCCTAAGAAAAAAGAGCAAGATATTGGGAATATCTCTCTCGGAAAGCAAAGGCGTCGTTATCAGCCAGTAGCAGCTGTTACTCCTGCTATCGGCCCCGCGCCTGTTCCTATGTATCAACCTCAGGTTGCGCAGAGCCAACCTGACCAACAAAGGACACAACAGCCTCTTCAGCAGGCTCGTCCTCCATATAACAACAACCGTACAACACGGCCACCAGGATTTGATCCTATACCCGTAACGTACGCAGAGCTGTTTCCGTTACTGCTGGCTAAGGGGCACATTCAGACTAAGTCTCCCCTTTTAGTTCCGGAAAATCCGCCTTTTTGGTTTAAAATGGATCAAACATGCCCTTATCATCAAGGAGGTTCAGGGCATAACATTGAGACTTGCCTCAATTTTAAATCCGACGTGCAAAAGCTTGTTAGGAGCGGGCTCTTATCTTTTAAAGATACGAACCCCAATGTTCTCACGAACCCGCTGCCTCAACACGAGAAAGCTGCAGTCAATCTGATTGAGAAAGAGACTAACAATGTCTATCAAATTCACGATGTACTCTTATTGGGGACCAATCTGGTCAAGATACATTGTAGACGGAGTGGATATGGCCATGTGCCACCTCATAATTATCACCAGTGTGATATTTGCTCTAAAGATAACCAAGGATGTTCTGTGGTGCAAGCAGCTCTGCAGGGACAGATGGATCTCAGATGGATCCAAGAGCACCGAGTTCGTGGAGTTAACATGGTCTCTACGAATTCTAATGTCATTCAAAACCACGACATCCGTGTGATGAATATCAACTTGGTGGCGATGCACTCAAGGCAAAGCTAGTATCATAATCTGCCGCGGCACGATTACAGTTCCTGTCTGATTTGCTCGGTAAACAAACAGGGATGCTCTTTCATACAAGAGGCCCTCCAGCGTCAGATGGATCTTGGATGGATCCAAGACTACCATGATAGGAGCTCCTATCAAATCAATATGGTTCAGATCTTTGACATTCGCGTAATGAATACCAACCTGGTAGAGTTACATGCTGAGCAGGTCCGACTCGGATTCTTAATATCACATGATAATCAAAACTGTAAAGCAGGTTGCGAAAATGATCGAGGTTGTACCCTTGTCCATGAGGCACTTTAGCACTTGTTAAATCACTGGTGGATGCCAATCTATATGGATGAAGATACTGAGCAGATTAGTATCAATAACAGGAATCCTACTCGTCGTCAAAGTCAGGACGTCCGATCAATGGAAGGTAACCTAGTGAGGTTACATTGTATTCAAAGTGGGCATGGCCAGGTGCCACCACACAACTATGACAGTTGTAGCGTCTGTTCGGAAAATAACCAAGGGTGTTACCTGGTGAGAGAAGCTCTTCAGGGTCAGAGCGATCATGGAGAAATTCGTCCATATCCGGGTTCAGGACCCATCATTTGGTCGCCGAACTACTTTGCCGATCAAGTTGAGGATGTTGTCACGATCTCTGGTCATCACAGGACCAGGGATGTTTTTGCCATCATCCCTTTACTTGACAAATCTAGAGTTCCCAACCGGGAACGGATCAAGCTTACTTATGACGGTCAAAAAAATCAGAAGGTTCCCATAATCATCTATCTACCAGGACCATTACCGTATGAATCAGCTAAGGCAATCCCTTACAAATACGGTGCAACAATAATCGAGAATGGAAAGGAAATTCCATTACCCTCCGTCGTGAAGATTGCAGACATCAGTCGTGTAACACGGAGCGGTCGAATCTTCAACCGAGGGGTTGGAGAATCCAACAAAGAAAAGGAACTTCAGGCGGAAATTCCTGATCCACCAGTCGGTCAATCTGGTAATCCTGACTGTTCAAAAGACAAAGATGAGATGCTAAAGCTCATCCAAAGGAGTGAATATAACATTGTTGATCAACTGTTACAGACTCCTTCAAAGATCTCAGTATTATCACTGTTACTCAGTTCAGAAGCACACAGAGAGGCTCTACAGAAAGTCTTGGAGCAAGCCTTTGTGGAACAGGATGTAACAATCAGACAATTCGATAGCATTGTCTCTAACATCACTTCCTACAATAATTTGGGATTTAGTGATGAGGAATTACCTGAAGGGGGTCGTCATCATAACATGGCGCTCAACATTACAGTTAACTGCCAGGGCGATGCTTTAGCCAACGTACTGGTAGACACAGGGTCAGCCCTGAATGTTATGCCAAAGTCCACTTTGACGCAATTATCATTTAAGGGCCCTCCGATGAGAGTCAGCGAGGTCATCGTCAAAGCATTCGACGGATCCAGAAAAACAGTTATCGGCGAAGTTGATCTTCCCATAACTATTGGTCCTCACACTTTCCAAATCACTTTCCAGGTCATGGACATCCGGGCAACATACAGTTGTTTATTAGGAAGACCTTGGATACATCAGGCTGGAGCGGTCACTTCGACCCTCCACCAAAAGCTAAAGTTCGTCCAGAACGATCAACTTGTCACGGTTTGTGGGGAACAAGCCTTGCTCGTGAGTAACTTATCATCATCTACTTGTGTGGAACCCGAGGAGGTTATTGGAACTCAGTTCCAAGCACTATCGGTGAGCAAGAACGATCAATCTGAAGAAGGAACTTCAATTTCTTCATACAAAGATGCTATCAAAGCGGTCGAGAGTACCGATACGATAGGATGGGGACGGCTTGTCATTCCTATTGACAATAAAACAAAGAAGGGTCTTGGTTTTTCTGCAACCTGTACCCAGACGGCCGCCAACGATGAAAGTCTTCATCCCCTTCAAAACTTCTTCCACAGTGGAGGTTTTCTCCACTCGGTGTCTCAGACAGTTCATGCTATCAATGAGGAAGATCCCTCTGACACAGATGAAGAATGGAAGTCCTACCTTAACAAGGACGGCTATATGTCTCAGGAAGAGGTGCCTATGCCTTTTTGCTTTCCTACAGAAAGTCTGAGATTTATACCAAGATCAGATGTCGAAATGATCTACGGAGATTATGATCCGGAAGGATGTCGTGCTCCACCAAATTCATTAGAGGAAGACACTCTGATGAAAGAAAACTTTGATCGCAATTACTATGGCCCGATGGATGGTCTGCCAATGTGGCAGCCTTACCCAGGAAACTTGGGGCAAGAAAGTCAGCCGAGTAATGAAACTCAGCTGAGCGTCATTGAACAGAATACCTGTGTCCCCACCATGTCATGGGATCAACACTCAGGTCATTCGGAAATTACTCAACATGAAGATGAATTCGCAACGTTTGCAGGACTAGAATTCATCAACTATGCTTTTCCTGAGGTCAACGTCATCGAGAGGGATGACTTCTCCAGTTCCAAAGAAGTTTGGGACACTCTGGGACAACCTAGTGGAAAATACGACTTTATGGTCAAGCACACTGCTCCCGAAAGCTCTCGTATCAGGCTCGAAGACATCCAGCCAACTGGATGGGGAGATACAGCTGAGAGCACAAATGCTATGCAAAATGCAACAGAGGAATCCTCCTACGACAACTCTGCTTGGGAGACAGATTCCAATGATCCTACTCCACCAGAAATCAGCGTCATTTCTGAAGACAAATCAAGGAAGGTTCCAGACTTTGTGATTCACCGAGGAGTTCGTCGCCAATGGGTTGCTGTCGAGGTTCCGAAGGTCGTTCGTCAGTCAAAGTAATTGCCATCTTTAACCTTTCACCCTGCCCAGGTGAAACAGATGTTTTGATAGGGCTCGTTTTCTGTAAATTTCCCTCTTCGCTTTGCCCGAAGCGACAGAGTTTTGTTTTATAGGGCTGTAGTTTCAAGATTCGACTTGTTCATTAATAAAATAACGTCGTTCTGTAATTTCCGCATTAATTGCTGTTTTCTCTTTTTGCTTTTTCAGAAAATGGTAATCCTAAAAAACATTCAATAATAAAAACAAGCAGTAAAATAAATACACTGCACACACTTACATTTTCTCTATCTCTTCTAAACACGAATCATCACGTCATGCAGATATCTTGTTTTATACCCCGTTGAAACATACGATCCGATGCCTTCTTCCAACTTTGAGTTCCCGTTATTCGAGGCTGAAGAAGAAAATGACGACCAAATTCCAGAAGAGATCTCCCGACTACTCAGACAAGAGGAAAGGTCCATTGAACCTCACAAAGAACCGTTGGAAACGGTAAACTTGGGTTCAGAAAAAGAGAGAAAAGAAATCAGGATCGGAGCACTGCTCAGTCCAACTGCCAGAGAGGGTTTGATAAAGCTTCTCAAAGAATTCCCCGATGTATTCGCTTGGTCCTATCAGGATATGCCAGGGTTGGATACCAGCATCGTGGAACATCATTTACCGTTAAGATCGGAATGTCCGCCAGTAAAGCAAAGGTTGAGACGCACTCACCCGGACATGGCCATCAAAATCAAAGAGGAGGTACAGAAACATATCGACGCGGGTTTCCTTGCTACATCTGAATATCCTCAATGGTTAGCCAACATCGTACCCGTTCCCAAAAAGGACGGAAGGGTCAGAATGTGTGTTGATTACAGAGATCTGAACAAGGCAAGTCCAAAGGACGACTTTCCTTTACCACACATTGACATGTTGATTGACAGCACAACAATGTTCAAAGTATTCTCCTTCATGGATGGATTCTCGGGCTATAACCAGATCAAAATGGCGCCGAAAGACATGGAGAAAACTTCGTTCATTACCCCATGGGGTACCTTTTGTTACAAGGTAATGTCGTTCGGTTTGAAGAATGTCGGGGCAACCTATCAAAGGGCCATGACTACTCTGTTTCATGACATGATACACAAAGAAATCGAGGTATATGTCGATGATTTGATTGCAAAATCAAGAACAGAGGATGAGCACGTTGAACATCTGTCAAAATTGTTCGAACGTCTAAGAAAATTCAAGCTCCGCTTGAATCCCAACAAGTGCACCTTCGGTGTCCGTTCAGGGAAACTACTAGGGTTCATCGTCAGCCAGAAAGGGATTGAGGTTGATCCTGACAAGGTCAAGGCCATTCAAGAAATGCCTTCTCCGAAAATTGAAAAACAAGTCAGAGGATTCCTGGGACGTTTGAACTACATCTCCAGATTCATATTCCTTATGACCGCCACATGTGCACCGATTTTCAAATTACTCAAAAAGAACCAGGATTGCGTTTGGTCAGAAGACTGCCAAACCGCCTTCGACAGTATTAAGGAATATCTGTTGAATCCTCCAATTCTATCACCTCCAGTGGAAGGAAGACCACTAATCATTTACCTCACAGTCCTAAAGGACTCAATGGGATGTGTACTTGGCCAACAAGACGAAACTAAAAGGAAAGAGTCTGCCATTTACTATCTGAGCAAGAAGTTTACCGACTGCGAGACTCGGTACACAATGCTTGAGAAAACTTGTTGCGCTTTGGCTTGGGCAGCCAAACGTCTTCGCCAGTACATGATTCGTCATACTACTTGGTTGGTCTCCGAAATGGATCCAATCAAGTACGTTTTCGAAAAACCTGCTCTCACGGGAAGGATTGCCCGTTGGCAGATGTTACTATTAGAATATGACATAGAGTACCACGCTCAGAAAGCCGTTAAAGGAAGTATTTTAGCCGATCATTTGGCTCATCAACCGATTGACGATCAAGAATCAATCGGGTTTGACTTCCCAGACGAAGATGTCATGTACCTAAAAATGAAAGACTGCGATGAACCGCTACCCAGTGAAGGGCCAGAACCAGGTTCCCAGTGGGGACTCATCTTTGACGGAGCAGTCAATCATTATGGAAACGGAATTGGGGCAATCATTGTTACCCCTCAGGGTTCCCACATTCCTTTCACTGCCAGACTTACGTTCAAATGTACGAACAACGAGGCCGAATACGAAGCATGTATCATGGGTCTCGAAGAAGCGATTGATTTAAGGATCAAAAACTTGGACGTATACGGTGATTCAGCCCTGGTTATTAACCAGATAAAAGGAGATTGGAACACATACCAATCAGCATTGATTCCTTACAAAGACTATGCAAGAAGGTTGTTACCCTTCTTCAACAGAGTCGACTTTCATCACATCCTTCGTGATGAGAATCACATGGCTGACGCATTAGCCACTCTCTCTTCCATGATTAGTGTAGGTCGATGGAATGACATACCTAAGATCGACATAATGCGCCTTGAACGGCCCGCTTACATCTTCATGATTGAAGCAGTCATAGACGACAGACCTTGGTATCACGATATCAAATGCTTCCTTCAGAAACAAGAGTACCCATCTGGGGCACTCAGAAAAGACAGGAAAACCCTCAGAAGATTGGCTGGAAACTTCTTCCTGAGCGGTGACACTCTTTATAAGAGAAATTTATACATGGTCTTGCTCCGATGCGTCGACAGACCAGAAGCAGACATGCTCATGAAAGAAATTCATGAAGGATCCTTTGGCACTCATGCCAACGGACACACAATGGCGAGAAAAATTCTCAGGGCCGGGTATTATTGGTTGACAATGGAATCCGAATGCTACAAGTACATGAGGAGGTGTCACAAGTGTTAGATATACTCCGACAAAATTCATGTACCGCCATCACATCTCAAAGTTCTTTCTTCCCCGTGGCCTTTTTCCATATAGGGAATCGATATGATTGGTATGATTGAGCCCAAGGCTTCAAACGGACATCGGTTCATCCTGGTAGCCATTGATTATTTCACCAAGTGGGTCGAAGCAGCGTCATTTGCCAATGTAACCCGACAAGTGGTGGTCCGATTTATCAAAAACAATATCATCTGCCGTTATGGTGTTCCAAGCGAGATCATTACTGATAATGGATCTAACTTGAACAATAAGATGATGCAAGAGTTGTGTGCAGAGTTCAAGATCGAACACCATAACTCATCTCCCTACCGACCCAAGATGAACGGGGCGGTAGAAGTGGCTAACAATAACATCAAGAAGATCGTTCAAAAGATGGTTGTAACCTATAAAGATTGGCACGAAATGCTACCTTTTGCTCTTCATGGTTATCGCACATCTGTCCGCACTTCAACAGGGGATACCCCTTTCTCTCTAGTATATGGCATGGAGGCAGTGCTCCCCATAGAAGTAGAGATCCCGTCAATCCGGGTATTGATGGAAGCTAAGCTCACCGAAGCTGAATGGTGTCGAAGTCGACACGACGAACTGAACCTGATCGAAGAGAAGAGAATCACGGCACTATGCCACGGTCAGTTGTATCAACAGAGAATGAAAAGGGCGTTCGACAAAAAAGTCCGACCTCGTGTCTTCAGAAAAGGAGACCTCGTGCTCAAGAAGATACAATCATTTCTCACTGACTCTCGGGGCAAATGGACCCCAAATTATGATGGCCCCTATGTGGTCACGAAAGATTTCTCAGGCGGCGCCTTGAGACTTGCAACCATGGACGGAGAGGAATTTGCCTACCCCACGAATGTTGATGTAGTCAAGAAATACTTCGCTTAAACTAAAAAAACGTCTCGGTGGATTGAAAACCCGAAAGGGCGGTCCAGGCAAAAGTTAGAGACATGAAAAAAATCATCCCGATGGATTGGAAATCTCATAGTACAATCCAGGCAAAAATTAGGGATAATGGCAAGTAACTATGTTCAACAGAGGCAAGTCCCTCAGCAGCAGTTACAGCATCATCTATCGGAGGAAATCTCCAGTCAAAGGTCATCTTCGACGGAAGCTCAGGATGCCCCGAATTCAAAGTTGGTAGAAGGATAGTGGTCGTTATGTTTCAACGTAGCCCTTTTCCCTGTAAATTACGATTTTCAAACTTTGTATATACTCTTTGGAATCACGCGTTTGGCTGATCTCCATCTTATCAATAAAATTTGAGCCCTTGTGCTTTTGTTTGCTATTCTTTACTTGTTTTAGCTTTACAGAACGACGTTGTTTAAACTTAATCAGCGATTCTTGAAATAAAACGAAAATGAATTTACTTGTTAAAAACTTTTTCTGCTTTTAAATTAAAGATGGCATTTCTTTTGACTGTTGAACATCAGAAGAACATCGATCGCTTCTCCCGAAGTAAGCGAACTTCAAAGTGCAGAATCAAAGTACTCCTTCTAAACCAGTATGCCTGAATGAAGGGATCAACTATGTCAGAGACCTTGTTTCGTCTGACATCCTCGGCCGAGTTCTCATCTCCTAAGCCCGATCAACATAGCTCCCAACGGGACTATCTCTCCTAAGCAAGGTGGAATTGCTATTTTGAACCAGCGATATCTCTATACGCCCCGTGATGGCCGAGTATCCAATTGTGTTCATCCATTAGTCTGTATGTCGCGTCAGTTTTGTCAGCATAAACATACATACTTCATGCATCTTTGATTTGCATTTACATTTCATATTGCATCGTTATCACTCTAGTCGGTCTTGTCCCCTAGTGATAAACAGTTTCCTCAATCGAGTTTGTCAGTTCTTTCCTCGTCAGGAAGTGTTGCGTCAGCACAATCTCGCCACCAGTGTATCTTTAGATCAGAGTCGGCACTTGGCCACTTTGATAACTTGAACCTCTGAAAGATCAGAGAACCTTCAACAGATGTCACTCTTCGCCATTGAAGATGATATCCTCGCTTTCCCGGATTAAGGAAAATCCCCAGAGAAAGCCTCTTAAACAGAGATTCGGCAGTACATCAGTGTTTCTTCGAAAAGCCGCTGATGAGAAGGTCATTGGCACCTCAAAATTGGACCCCATCATATGGCGTTTCTCCGGGAAGATCCCGAGAAAAGTATGATGAAATATCCCAAGCGAAAATAGTCTCTCAAGAGACTCGGTTTCCCCAGTAGAAACAAATGGCGTCTCCAACAGAGAAGTTTGTACACCTCTACAACTCAAACGAATGGGTTCCCCAGCAAGTTTGACATCAAAACTTTTTCCACTCAAATGGCATCTCCCCAGGAAAATTCGGCGAGAAGTTTGAGGAAAGCCGCTATGAATAGCGTCCCTTGTCAGTAAAGTTTATTGACAAAAGAAACTAAGACCAGTTCTTGGTAGGAAACCAGGATCGAGGGGAAGTTTAAATCAGAAACTAAGACCAGTTCCTTGGTAGGAAACCAGGATCGAGGGGAAGTTTAAATAAGAAACTAAGACCAGTTCCTTGGTAGGAAACCAGGATCGAGGGGAAGTTTAAATAAGAAACTAAGACCAGTTCCTTGGTAGGAAACCAGGATCGAGGGGAAGTTTAAATAAGAAACTAAGACCAGTTCCTTGGTAGGAAACCAGGATCTAGGGGAAGTTTACCTTTTCTAAGCATCATTGCTTAGCTAAAGAAGATGAATGCGTAAGCTACCATTCATAACCACCATCAAAATTTCGGATATTCCGATATTTAATCCTCTTGCACCCCGAATGCTCGAATGCCTTCGTCATTCACACCTTCGGGTCCAAGAAGATTAAATAGGGGCATCTGTAATACCCCAAATTTTGACCACTTAGATTTCCCATCATTGTGAAAATTATCATCACAATATGGATGAACCATCATGCTTCATCAGTCTCCCCAAAGATGGGTGAGCATCCAATATAATCAAAATTAGGGTTTCAAGCCCTCTCTGAGTGCTTAGACAAAGGATCAATCAAGAAATAACATGATCTTCAACTTGTCTAATCTCTCAAACATCCACAAAGGATCAAAAGGACTCCCACTTCAAGGATTAAGCACAAGATTGCTCCCTTCTAGGTGGATCAAGTCTCAAGATCGATAGTGTCACCAAATTAGGGTTTTGGTCGACCAAGGCTTCCAGATGGAAATTTTCATCTGGGCACAAGGCAATGATCCAAAGCATAACCTAATATACTTCATGGAACCTCATGGACCTATGCATCAAGTCAATTTTGCCTCAGGGGATGCATTCATCAAAAATCAGGAATTAGGGTTTCTTGACCTAATTCACCCCTAAGTTGACTTTTGGGACAAACCATGAGCCAAGACCTCAAGAGATGATTTGAGGGTCTCTAATACACCATATTGATCCATTTGGAACAATGGATTGATCCAAGAAGCTTGAGCAACAAGTTTCATTTTCATCTGCACCACAATTAGGGTTTTAAGGGAAAAGTCAACTGTAACTTTGACTTTTGACCAAGGCATGCTCCCAAACCCTAATACATGATTGAATATACCCTATGACACCCATGGAACATGTCCATCAAGTTTGATTTAGGTCAAGGACATGATTTCCTGAAGAATTGCACAGTTTGGAATTCATCTGATAAAAAGTCAACTGTGCACAAAAGTCAACTTTGACTTTTTGAGATTTTTCACCAAAATGGATTTTTAACCCTAAAATTATGTTAATGTATGATTTGAATCATCATTCATCAATAAAAATCAAGAAAAGTGAGATAACTTGTAAAAGGGGTAACCATAAAACTTAGAAATTTTTCTAAGTTAAAAATAAAGTGGCAAAGGTACCAACTTTGGAGGACCATAACTCCTAAACCACAAGGCCATTTTTTCTCATCCAAAGATGGATTTGTAGCCCTCACTATCACCTACAAAAGCTTCAACTACAAGTCATTCCAATTCATTAAGGATTTTGAGTTATGGAGTGATCAAAGTGGCTGAAAAGTGAAAATGTCACTTTTTCCAACACTTAGTGAAATTTTCACTAAGTCAGAATTCTGCTTCACTTTTTGCCAAATGTAGGGGGATTTTTCACTTGGAATCAAAAGAGATCAAAACCAAACTTGTTCAAACAGTTGTTGTATCATGTAAGAGCTTTCCAAAATGGCCAAGAACATTGCCAAATTCAACCTACATCATGAGAGACAACATTGGCAAGTTGCCTTGCTGAAATCTGTCAAAGCAAGGCAGAATTTGCATTTTGGCTCGATTTACCAAAATCAGCCAATTGCAATTGCTCTAATCCACTTGGACACCTCAGAGGATTGAATCCAAAGGGGACAATCACTGAGCCAAGCCTCCAAGGTCCAAGGAACAAAGAATAATATGTTGAACCTAGAATGGCCAAAATAGGGACAAGACTTCAAATTTGGAATGAGGCATTCAATGGAACCATCAAGGTGGCATGGACTGAGCCATTCTCATCTGAAATCAGTCAAGACTTATCCAAGACCAAGGGGACCAAAGCTCTGTGCCCTAACCTCTAGTCAATGGCTAGAGGAGACTTTCATTTCCATTGGCCAACATTGAGGAAACCTACTTTCCAGCTGCCATGCACTATTCCTTGCAAAACAAACTTGCTCTACTATAAATAGAGCTCAATTGTGGTCAGTTTGAGTACACCAAAGCCATCTAACAGATGCTTTCCTCAAAATCTCTTTCTCTTGGCAAAAATGCCTTTCTTAGCAAGGTAGCTATCGGGTTTTGAGTTTTAGAGCAATTCTGCACAAACCAATCACTCACACACCTCACATACATCACATATGAGTTGATCAAACACTCACATAACTTCTGAAACATCAAAATCTCAAAATCACTTGCCATCCAAACAAGTTTGAGGTGAAGTTGCAGGTGAGATGCCATAAACTGATCCAGTCCATTTCAATTCAATCCAAGTGTTCAAACACACTCCATATGGTGTAGGGAAGCTGTCCAGATCATCACAACTTGTCTGTAACACCTCCAACTCAAAATCACATCTGAACTTGCTGTCACGACTTGGAGGTAAGCCTAAACTTGGGCATCTCTCAATCTATGCATATTTCCTCGCACAATAATTTGGCCATATGTTCATAATCATGCATGGAATGTTTTCCCTCAATTAATTGCATTATTTGAATCGTGTATCAAAAATCCTAGCCTTCATGCAGAAATTAGGGTTCTTGAGGTCTCTTCGTGATTTCTTGTTGTATGTTTAATTTAAATGAAATTAAAGTACATAGACATGATCGTGAGGTTGAGGCGAGCATAATGATATGTGGATTGTATGTTATAATTACGTATTCATGGAGATTGGATAGAAAATGCAAATCTGGGCAAACTGAAAAATGCGCGTGTTCTTGGTGTTGTTCTTGGCGCCATTTTCATATATTTGAATATTTGAATTTTGTGATTTTGTTTAATTGATTCAAAAATTAATTTCTCTCTGAGTTTTAATGATTTTGAGTTAATTCTTTTTTTAATAATTCACAAAAATGTTAAAATATTTTATTTTATCAAAAAATCCCAAAAATATTATTTATTTCATATAATTGATATTTTTGTAAAGAATTAATATTTTGATTGTTTTTGGCATTTTAAATATTTTTTCTACATTGATTTTGCAACTTTTGATGCTTTCTAATTATTTTGTAGGTCAATACTTAATTTTTGAAGCATTAATCCAAGATCACAATTTGTTTTCCATGTGTTAAACAATTTTTGATCATTTTAATTGAATTTTTATTCAATTAAATACATTTTGAAAACAAATTAGGTTTTTGGATTAATTCAACCCTCATAAATCATTTTCAAAACACTTTGGGCCTCTATTAGAGTGTAAGACCCAACCCTTTTTTTGACCAAATCATCTTTGGGCCTCACTTATTGTATAAGTCCCGATACCGTCAAAAAATAAACGGCGCGATCGTCGCCTTTTCAAAAATCATCTGGGCCTCTCCTTGAGCTATAAGACCCATTCAAAACTTTTTGGGCCTCTATTAGAGTGTAAGACCCAATCTCCCTTTTAATCAAAACATTTTTGGGCCTCACTTATTGTATAAGTCCCTCAGCGTTAAAAGAAAACCTTGGCGCGATCGCCATTTTTAAACGAAAAATCATTTGGGCCTACCCTCGTGTTATAAACCCCACTCTTTTCTTTAAACCTTTTTGGGCCTCTTGAGAGAGTGTAAGACACATCCCTTTGTACAGAAAACCTTTTTGGGCCCCAGTCACTTGTATAAGTCCCTCTGTACAAATTCAACAGTGCGCTCACTGATAAAACCCTGGGCCTCTCCTTGAGCTGTAAGCCCCAAATCTTTCTTTTTCAAAGCACTTTCTCCTTTGATTTTGAATATACTATTATTTTCAATCTTTCTTTGTTGAACAACTAACCAAACAGCATGGAAGCACTACAACCGAGTAAGTGGTTATCACTTTCATTTACTGCTTTCATATTATAAACTGTATTGTGGGGCTGCTCACTGTAAGTCTCCTTTCATAAACTCATATCTACTGTGTAATAATAGTATAGATATTTCGAGTTTCCCCGACAACTACGTCTAGAACTAAGTGACACCGTTTCATTTATTCGTAGAATTAGACGCCTAGATCCCCAATAGGAGCACCAGATACAGTCTTCTCTTCGGCTGTCCTCCTTAGGAATCGTCAAGAAGCTCTACTCCCCAAGATGAATGTATTCTCCGTGAATGGCATCTTTGAGTTTCTTCCAAATTCTCGAACTTTCCTGACTTGATCTATTCCTTGTGGATAGCTTTCCTTGAATGTCTCGGGGTTTGGGTACCCACTACGGTCATAATCTTGGACCTTAACTAAGGAACCCTCTTTAAAAGTTAGAAGTCGCTGGATAGTAAACCTCGCACGTTTACCAGTGGTTTTTATCTTTAAAAGAGTTATCTCTCCTAATGGAAAGGAGATGATAGACCCACGGGCTTCTTAAAAGCATCGGCCTCCTCTTGGGCATTATTCAAGGACCCTACGGCTTCTTAGAAGTATTCACAGTCTCCTCTTAGGCTTCGTATAATGATCTCTTCCTTCGGGAATGATAGCCTCCTCTTGGGCTTCGTACAAGGACCCGTCGGCTTCTTAAAAGATTCCAGCCTCCTCTTGGACTTCGTACAAATTGTCCCGACGACCTCCTAGAGGTATAGGAACAGAACCTATTCATCCTCATAGAACAGTCCTTTCATAGAGTCTACTACTGTTTCTCGAAACATAGTACAAAAGATAAAACTCTAGACTTGGACAGTCTAACTTCCTTGAGTCTCAAAGACATCCTCAAGCACCCTTCGTTAAATAGGAAGGAAACCCGCAGACTCGGATAGTCTCAATACCCTTTGGATTTCCCGTTTCCTCAAAGAAAAGGAAATATCCCTGATCCTCAAATTAAATCCCTGAGTACAGTGTTATTCATATAAGAACTGATTTTCTCTTTTAAAATCAGTATATTGGATCTGTCACTCAACTGAAACAGTTACAATAGCATCCATCTCGGGCTTCGTACGAGATACCAAAATTCTCCCCAGTGGAGTCAAAACAACCTTTTAGCCTCTCTCTCAGGCTTTCTATGAGACACAAAAGATTCCCTCGTTGAGTCAATCACCCCTTTTTGCCTCCATCTCGGGCCTCGTACGAGATACAAATTCCTTAAGCAAGAGTCGAACTCTTTTAGCCTCCTCTTAGGCTTTGTATAACGATAAGCCCCACTGGGTCAAAAACTTTTAGCCTCTCTCTCGGGCTTTGTACGAGACACAAAATAGCCTCCTCTTAGGCTTTGTATAATGATTTTCCTAGCGGAAATTAGCCTCCTCTTAGGCTTTGTATAAGAAAACCCCTGGTTGATCTAATCAACCTTTTAGCATCAAAGCTATGCCTCGTTCACAGTACACAAACATAAACAACTCCTTTCCCTTCGTCTAATCGCTGTAAGCGGCAAGCCTCTGGATCATCTATATCCATGCCACTTTCCCTCTTTTAGCATGAGAAATTCCTATGGAAAGATGGCATTGCTCTACACTGAGTTAAAGTCTTCTCCTTCAGGTTAAAACTCTTCCTTCGGAAATTATGGCATTGCTCGGATCCGCGTATCCCAGTTAAAGTAATTCTCCTTCTCCCCTCTTTAGAGATGACAAATTCTCTCTAAAGTCGAGATCCTTTCGCTTCACGTCTTGGGCTTTGAACAAGACACAAATAGACCTTTCAGCTTCACATCTTGGGCTTTGAACAAGATACAAATCACCTTTCGCTTCACGTCTTGGGCTTTGAACAAGACACCAAAAAACCAATTTCCTCCCATAGAATAGGAGGAGCTACGAATGCTCTGATTTCCCTGTTTCGGTAAACGGGAAGACGTAGGCATAAGATCGAAAGAAAAGATCTTAGCGAGCGCAATCAACAAAAAACCCAAATCCCATATCCCCATAAATTAAAAGCAGTAATTCAAAAACATCAGTCCTAACATCATAATCCTTATTCCCCGCCAGAAACCCTTTGCCTAGAAAAAAGAAAGAAAGAACCGTATTGGCGAAATACGAATAAGCAGTACAAAAGCCCCCCACATTGATAGCATCCGTAACCTAACAGACCACTGTTTAAACTCAGTATGCAAGCAGTGTTAATTGGAGACATCTATTTCCCTTCCTTATTCAGCTCACAATAGGATAAAAAATGAATCGACCTGTAGTTTTAAGCTCAACCGCAGAGAGCGACCAGCGCTTAAGAACCGCGTCCAAAATCGCTCGCTACACCACGCTCAAAAAGCCGTTATGGGAAGTATTTTAGCCGATCACTTGGCCCATCAACCGATTGACGATCAGGAATCAATCGGGTTTGACTTCCCAGATGAAGATGTCATGTATTTAAAGATGAAAGATTGAGATGAACCGTTACCCAGTGAAGGGTCAGAACCAAGTTCCCAATGGGGGCTTATCTTTGACGGAGCAGTTAATCATTATGGAAACGGAATTGGGGCAATAATTGTTACTCCTCAGGGTACCCACATTCCTTTCACTGCCAGACTTACGTTCAAATGTACGAACAACGAGGCTGAATACGAAGCTTGTATCATGGGTCTCGAGGAAGCAATTGATTTAAGGATCAAAAACTTGGACGTATACGGCGACTCAGCCTTGGTTATCAATCAGATAAAAGGAGATTGGAACACATACCAATCAGGATTAATCCCTTACAAAGACTACGCAAGAAGGTTGCTACCTTTCTTCAATAGAGTTGAGTTTCATCATATCCCTCGTGATGAGAATCACATGGCTGATGCATTAGCCACTATCTCTTCCATGATTAGTGTAGGTCAATGGAACGACCTACCTAAGATCGACATAATGCGCCTTGAACGGCCCGCCTACGTCTTCACGATTGAAGCAGTCATAGATGACAAACCTTGGTATCACGATATCAAATGCTTCCTTCAGAAACAAGAGTACCCACCTCGAGCATCCAGGAAAGATAGGAAAACCCTCAGAAGATTGGCTGGAAACTTCTTCCTGAGCGGTGACACTCTCTATAAGAGAAATTTTGACATGGTCTTGCTCCGATACGTCGACAGACCAGAAGCAGACATGCTTATGAAAGAAATTCATGAAGGATCCTTTGGCACTCATGCCAACGGACATACAATGGCGAGAAAAATTCTAAGAGCAGAGTACTATTGGTTGACCATGGAATCCGACTGCTACAAGTACATGAGGAAATGTCATAAGTGTCAGATATACTCTGACAAAATTCATGTACCGCCATCACATCTCAAAGTTCTGTCTTCCCCATGGCCATTTTCCATATGGGGAATCGACATGATCGGTATGATTGAACCTAAAGCTTTAAACGAACATCAGTTCAGTCTAGTAGCCATTGATTACTTCACCAAGTGGGTCGAAGCAGCGTTATACGCCAATGTAACCCGGCAAGTGGTGGTCCAATTTATCAAAAACAATATCATCTGCCGTTATGGTGTTCCAAGCGAGATCATTACTGATAATGGATCTAACTTAAACAACAAGATGATGAAAGAGTTGTGTGCAGAGTTCAAAATCGAACACCATAACTCATCTCCCTACCGACCCAAGATGAACGGGGAGGTAGAAGCGGCTTACAAGAACATCAAGAAGATCGTTCAAAAGATGATCGTAACCTACAAAGACTGGCACGAAATGCTACCCTTTGCTCTTTACGGTTATCGTACATCTGTCCGCACTTCAACAGGGGCAACCCTTTTCTCTCTAGTGTATGGCATGGAAGCAGTGCTCCCCATAGAAGTAGAGATCCCGTCAATCTGAGTATTGATGGAAGCTAAGCTTACCGAAGCTGAATGGTGTCAAAGTCAACACAACGAGTTGAATCTGATAGAAGAGAAGCGAATCACGGCACTGTGCCACGGTCAGCTGTATCAACAGAGAATGAAGAGGGCGTTCGACAAAAAGGTCTGACCTCGTGTTTTCAGAAAAGGAGACCTCGTGCTCAAGAAGATACAATCGTTTCTCACTGACCCTCGGGGCAAATGGACCCCAAATTATGATGGCCCCTATGTGGTCACGAGAGCTTTCTCAGGCGGCGCCTTGAGACTTGCAACCATGGACGGAGAGGAATTTGCCTACCCTACGAATGTTGATGTAGTCAAGAAATACTTCGCCTAAACTAAAAAAAAAAAAAAAAAAAAAAAACGTCTCGGTGGATTGAAAACCCGAAATGGCGGTCCAGGCAAAAGTTAGAGACATGCAAAAAAATCATCCCGTTGGATTGGAAATCTCATAGTACAATCCAGGCAAAAGTTAGGGATAATGGCAAGTAACTATGTTCAACAGAGGCAAATCCCTCAGCAGCAGCAGTTACATCATCTGTCAGAAAACTCCAGTCAAGGTCATCTTCGACAGAAGCTCAGGATGCCCCGAATTCAAAGTTGGTAGAAGGATAGTGGTCGTTATGTTTCAACGTAGCCCTTTTCCCTGTAAATTACCATTTATTTAACTTTGTAAATACTCTTTGGAATCACGCGTTTGGCTGATCTCCATCTTATCAATAAAATTTGAGCCTTTGTGCTTTTGTTTGTATTTCTTATTTGTTTTAGCTTTACAGAATGACGTTGTTAACATGATTAACGATTCTTGAAATAAAACAAAAATGAATTTACTTGATAAACTTTTTCTGCTTTTAAAATAAAGATGGAAACTTCTTTTGACTGTTGAACATCAAAGGAACATTAACCGCTTCTCCAGAAGTAAGCGAACTTCAAAGTGCAGAATCAAAGTGCTCCTTCTAAACCAGTTCGCCTGAATGAAGGGATCAACTGTGCCAGAGACCTTGTTTCGTCTAACACACTTCGGCCGAGTTCTCGTCTCCTAAACCCGATCAACGATATTCCCTGCAGGGACTATCTCTCCTAAGCAAGGTGGAATTGCTATCTTGAACCAGCGATATCTCTACACGCCCCGCGATGGCCGAGTATCCAGTCATGTTCATCTTTTAGTTTGTGTGTCGCGTCGGTTTTGTCGGCATAAACATACATGCATCATGCATTTTCGATTTTCATTCACATTTCATATTGCATCACTATCACTCTAGTCGGTCATGTCCCCTAGTGGTAGAAGTTCTCTCAATCGAGTTGTCAGTTCTTGCCTCTTCAGGAAATGCTGCGTCTGAACAACCTCGCTTCCAGTTTATTTCTGAAAAGAAGTTGGTCCTTGACCACTTTGATAACTTGAACCTCTGAAAAGCCAGATAAAAATTTCAACAAATGTCGCTCTTTGCCATCGAAGATGATAACCTTGCTTTCCCGGGTTAAAGGAAAATCCATAGAGAAAGCCTCGTAATCAGAAATTCGGCAGCATGCCTGTCTAGTTCCGAGAAGACCGCTGATGAAAAGGTCATCGTCACCTCAAAATTGGATCCCATCATATGGCATTTCTCCGGGAAGATCCCGAGAAAAGTATGATGTAAGCTCCCAAACGAAAACAGTCCCTCAAGAGACTCGCTTTCCCAGTAGAATCGACAAATGGCGTCTCCAACAGAGAAGTTTGTGCAACTCTACAACTCAGACGGCTGGGTTCACCAGCGAGTCTGACATCTAAACTTTTTCCACTCAAATGGCATCTCCCCAGGAAAATTCGGCGAGAAGTTTGGAGGAAAGCTGCTACGAATAGCGGCCCTTGTCAATAAAGCCTATTGACAAAAGAAACTAAGACCAGTTCCTTGGTAGGAAACCAGGATCGAGGGGGAGTTTAAATCAGAAACTAAGACCAGTTCCTTGGTAGGAAACCAGGATCGAGGGGGAGTTTAAATCAGAAACTAAGACCAGTTCCTTGGTAGAAGACCAGGATCGAGGGGAAGTTTTACCTTTTCTAAGCACCATTGCTTAGCTAAAGAAGATGAATGCATAAGCTACCATTCATAACCACTATCAAAATTTTGGGTATTCCGATATTTAATCCTCTTGCACCCCGAATGCCCGAATACCTTCGTCATTCACACCTTCGGGTCCAAGAAGATTAAATAGGGGCATCTGTCATACCCCAAATTTTGACCACCAAGATTCCCATCATTGCGTAAATCATCATCACAATATGGATGTACCTTTATGCCTCATCAATCTCCTCAAGGAATTGTTGAGCATCCACTGCAATCAGAATTAGGGTTTCAAGCCCTCTCAGAGCCTTAGACAAAGGATCAATCAAGAAATGACATGATCTTCAACTTGTCTAACCTCTCAAACATCCACAATGGATCAAAAGGACTCCCACTCCAAGGATTAAGCACAAAGTTGTTCCCTTCTAGGTGGATCAAACCTCAAGATCGACAATGTCACCGAATTAGGGTTTTGGTCGATCAGGGCCTCCAAATGGAAAATTTTCATCTGGGCATGAGCCAATGTTCCAAAACACAACCTAATACACTCCATGGAACCTCATGGACCCAAACATCAAGTCAATTTGACCTCAAGGGGATGCATACATCAAAATCAGGAATTAGGGTTTCTTGACCTAATTCACCCTTAAGTTGACTTTTAGGGAAAATCATGAACCAAGACCTCAAGAGAGAGTTTGAGGGTCTCTAATGAACTATATTGATCCATTTGGAACAATGGATTAAGCCAAGGAGCTTGAGCAACAAGTCTCAATTTCATCTGCACCACAATTAGGGTTTTAAGGGAAAAGTCAACTGTAACTTTGACTTTTGACCAAGACATGCTCCCAAACCCTAGGACATGCCTCAACATACCCTATGACACCCTTGGAACATGTCCATCAAGTTTGATTTAGGTCAAGGACACGATTTCCTGAAGAATTGCACAATTTGGAATTCATCTGATAAAAAGTCAACTGTGCACAAAAGTCAACTTTGACTTTTTGAGATTTTTCACCAAAATGGATTTTTAACCCTAAAATGATGTTTATGTATGATTTGAATCATCATTCATCAAGAAAAATCAAGAAAAGTGTGATAACTTGTAAAAGGGGTAACCATAAAACTTAGAAATTTTTCTAAGTTATGGAAAAGTACCACTAATACACCAACTTTGGAGGACCATAACTCCTAAACCACAAGGTCATTGTGCCCCATCCAAAGCTTGATTTGTAGCTCTCATTACCCTCTACAAAAACTTCAACTAGGACTAACTCCAATTCATTATGGATTTTGAGCTATGAGTGAGCCAAAGTGGCTGAAAACATGAAAGTATACCATTTTCCAACACTTAGAAAAATTCTGTCCAAGACAGAGTTTGTTGAAACACCAAAACTTGTGAGATCTTTTCACATAGTTGCAAGCTGAATCAAGTCCAAAGTTAAACATCAATATTGTTGCATATGTTACTAAGAATTCAAAGAGCTCAACAGCATGAATTGATTCAACTTAAGCCATGAGAAATCCATGCCCAAAGTCATGCTGCTGCAAGCTGTTTTGGAAAAATCAGTTTGCATGTTTGCTTGCCACACACGATTTTGAACCAAAAACTAAGGATCAGCATGCCACCTGTGTTCAAACCAATCACAATGCAACTAGTCCAACTGATAAATCTGAGTCAAAAAGCCAAGGAATCTTTCAACTTGAAATTCATCCACTTTGGCACATTTTGCCTTGAATTCAAAGTGCATTAATGTGGAATAGTGCATTGTCAAGGTAGATACTCTACTCAGTCAAGTTCTTTGATTAAACAACAATAAAAACATCTGAAGAATGTGATTTTGGTCAAGGCATAGCCCTGCTCTTGGGAGTGGCTAGTTTGCCTTGCTTGAGAAGAAATCCTCCAAGCTAATCCATGCAAATGTGATCTGATCCAGCAGCCATTCACTATTCCTCCAAAACAAAAGTTGATCACCTATAAATAGAGGTCCCAATGGATCATTCAACTCACACCAAAGCCAGTTACAACACTGCTTTCTCTCATTCTTTCTTAAACCTCAAGTTTTCTTATTTTTGAGTAAACACTATCGGGTTTTGAGTTGCAGCTATAGGCAATCAATTCCAATTGCTCAAACACATCACATATGATGTATTTGAGGTGTCCAAACACTTAAACACTGACTGTAACACCTCAGGCTCAAAATCACTCTTCCACCAAGCCATTATGCTTCAATTTTGCAGGTGGAGGTCTCCAGCTTGATCCAAAGAGTTTCAAAGTGTTCCAAAGCTTGCAACACACTCCATAACATCCATTGAAGCTGTAGGGATCATTAATTCACGACTGGAACACCATCTGGGCAAAGTTCCATTTCAACTTGCATCAAGGTGAGCTTCAAACTCAAACTCCATGATCCATGCATATTTCCTCGCATGATATTTTTGCCAATTGCTTGCCATCATATGTTGATTGTTTTGCCTCAAGAAATTGGATCATAGACCTTATAACCATGCCTGCATGATTGCTTTTGCAAATTAGGGTTCATCTGTGTTCATCATGATTATTTTACTCAACACTAAAAATGAATAAAATTGGGTATTGCCATCTTATTCCTTGTGAAAAAACACACGGATTTGGTGTTTGAATCATGTCCAATGGTGGAGAGATGAGGGAGATAGGTTGCTTCATGCACGAGCTCGAGGAGGAAGATGGCCATGGTGCCATTTTCAGAAAATCCAACAAGTTCTCTATATATTTTTCCCTTGCCATATTATATTTGAATTGGCATTGCGCCCCAGCGGTTCATCAGCTGGTTTTGTGTGTATTGGCAAGCGAGGGGTCTGGGGTTTGAATCCCCCTCGCCCCAGACTTCTTTTTATCCCTTTTTTATTTTGTTATTTTTCATATTATTATTTTTAATAATTTTAAAAATTAATAACTCCTTCAATTTTTATCATTTTTTATTGGTTCTTTTTGCAATAATTCACAAAAATGTTTAAATATTTGATTCTACGAAAAAATCCCAAAAATATTATTTATTTCCTATATTTGATATTTTTTAAAAGAATTAATGTTTTATGTGTTTTTAGCATTTAAAATGTTTCTTTTCTTTTCATTTTCTAACCCTAATTTGACTTCAATCATTTTGTAGGAAGAAACCTGATTTTTTGGAACATTGGTCCAAGATCATAACTTGTTTTCATGTATTTAACAAATATTAATCATTTTAATTGAATTTTTGTTCAATTAAAAATAATACATTTTGAAAACAAATTAGGGTTTTGAATCAATTCAACCCTCATCAAACTTTTAAAAACTTTTTGGGCCTCTAATAGAGTGTAAGACCCAATCATTTTTTGACCAAATCATTTTTGGGCCTCAGCTTATTGTATAAGTCCCGATACCGTCAAAAACCAACGGCGCGATCATCGCCTTTTGAAAAATAACCTTTTGGGCCTCTCCTCGAGCTATAAGACCCATTTAAACCTTTTGGGCCTCTATTAGAGTGTAAGACCCAACCCCCTTTTAACCAAAATCATTTGGGCCTCACTTATTATATAAGTCCCTCTGCGTTAAAAGAAAACCTCGGCGCGATCGCCATTTCAAACGGAAAAATCAACTGGGCCTACCCCCGTGTTATAAGCCCCACTCTTTTTCTTTAAAACTTTTTGGGCCTCTTGAGAGAGTGTAAGACCCATCCCTTTGAACAGAAAACCTTTTTTGCCCTCATTCACTTGTATAAGTCCCATCTGTACAAATTCAACAGTGCGCTCACTGATAAAACCCTGGGCCTCTCCTTGAGCTGTAAGCCCCAAATCTTTCTTTTTCAAAGGACTTTCTCCTTTGATTTTCTATATATATTGTTGTTTTCAATCTTTCTTTGTTGAACAACTAACCAAACAGCATGGAAGCTCTACAACCGTGTAAGTGGTTATCGCTTTCATTTACCGCTTTCATGTACATATAAACTGTATTGTGGGGCTGTTTTGCTGTAAGTCTTCTTTCATAAACTCATATCAACTGTGTAATAATAGTATAGATATTTCGAGTTTCCCCGACAACTACGTCTAGAACTAGGTGACGCCGTTTCATTTATTCATAGAAATAGACGACTAAATCCCCAATAGGATCACCAGATACAGTCTTCTCTTCGGCTGTCCTCATTAGGAATTGTCAAGAAACTCTACTCCCAAAGATGAATGTATTCTCCGTGAAATGGCATCTTTGAGTTTCTTCCAAATTCTCGAACTTTCCTGACTTGATCTATTCCTTGTGAATAGCTTGCCTTGAATTTCTCGGGGTTTGGGGACCCACGGGCTTCTTAAAAGCATCGGCCTCCTCTTGGGCATCGTACAAGGACCCACAGGCTTCCTAAAAGCAACCCAGCCTCCTCTTGGGCTTAGTACAAGGACCCTACGGCTTCTTGGAAGTATTCACAGCCTCCTCTTAGTCTTCGTATAATGATCTCTTCCTCCGGGAATGATAGCCTTCTCTTGGGCTTAGTACAAGGACCCGTCGGCTTCTTAAAAGTTTCCAGCCTCCTCTTGGGCTTCGTACAAATTGTCCCGACGACCTCCTAGAGGTATAGGAACAGAAACTAGTCATCTCCATAGAACAGTCCTTTCATAGAGTCTACTACTGTTTCTCAAAACATAGTATAGAAGACAAAACTCTAGACTTGGAGAGTCTAATTTCCTTGAGTCTCAAAGACATTCTCAAGCACCCCTTCGTTAAATAGGAAGAAAACCCGTAGACTCGGACAGTCTCAATACCCTTCGGATCTCCCGCTTCCTTAAAGAACAGGAATAACCCGGATCCTCAAATAAAATCCATGAGTACAGTATTACCTATATAAGAACTGATTTTCTCTTTTACAATCAGTACATTGGACCTGTCACTCGACTGAAATAGTAACCTTAGCCTCTCTCTCGGGCTTTGTACGAGACACATAAGAGACTCCATCGTTGAGTCAATCACCCGTTTCGCCTCTATCTCGGGCTTTATACGAGATACAAAAAGGTTCTTATTGAGCCAAACAAACAACAACCTCCATCTCAGGCTTCGTACGAGATACAAAAAAACAACTCCCTTGTTGAGTCAGATAGCCTCCATCTCGGGCTTTATACGAGATACCAAAAGATTCCCTCGTTGAGTCAAAACCTTTTCGCCTCTCTCTCGGGCTTTGTACGAGACACATATTAGCCTCCTCTTAGGCTTTGTATAAGAAAACCACTGGTTGATCCAATCAACCTTTTAGCATCAAAGTTGTGCCTCGTTCACAGTACACAAACCTCAACAACTCCTTCCTCTTCATCTAATCGCTGTAAGCGGCAAGCTTCTGGATCATCTACATCCGTGCCACTGTCCCTCTCTTAGCATGAGAAATTCCTAAGGAAAGATAGCATTGCTCTACACTGAGTTAAAGTCTTCCCCTTCAGGTTAAAAACCCCCTATAAAGGAAATTATGGCATTGCTAGGATCCGCGTATCCCGGTTAAAGTAATCCTCCTTTATACAAACCTCTCTTTAGAGATGACAAATTCTCTCTAAAGTCGAGGTCCTTTCAGCTTCACGTCTTGGGCTTTGAACAAGACACAAATAAACCTTTCAGCTTCACATCTTGGGCTTTGAACAAGATATATATCACCTTTCGCTTCACGTCTTGGGCTTTGAACAAGACACCAAAACACCCATTTCCTCCCATAGAATAGGAGGAACTACGAACGCTCTGATTTCCCTGTTTCGGTAAACGGGAATACGTAGGCATAAGATTCAAAGAAAAATCTTAGCGAGCACACTAGACAAAAACCCAAAATCCCATACTCTCATAAACATCAGTCCTAATATCCTAATCCTCGTTCCCCGCCAGAAACCTTCTGCCTAGATAAAAAACCAGTATTGGCGAAAATACAAATAACCAGTACAAAGGCCCCCCCACATTGATAGCATCCGTAACCTAACAGACTGCTGTTTAAACTCAGTATGCAAGCAGGGTTAATTGGAGATATCTAATTCCCTTCCTTCATCAGCTTCAATAGGATAAAAAATGAATTGACTTGTAGTTTAAACTCAACCGCAGAGAGCGACCAGCGCTTAAGAACCGCGTCCAAAATCGCTCGCTACTGGACCCACAGACTTCTTAAAAGAATCCCCGCCTCCTCTTGGGGTTTGTACAAGGACCCTCTGTCTTCTTAGAAGTTCTCATGCCTTCTCTTGGGCTTAATACAAGGACCCTGACGACCTCTTAAAGGTATAAGACATAACTTAGTAATCCTTTGCTAGAGCAGTCTTTCCAGTGTCAGACCTCATGCCACTTTAGGGTTGATTCTCATCCCTTAACGCCCGTGCCTCCTCTTGGGCATCGTACAAAAGATAAAACTCTTCCACACCGGTATACTTGGACAGTCTAATCCCCTTGAGTCTCAAAGACATTCTCAAGTTCCCTACAAACATAGGAAGAAACCTCGGTAATTTTTTATCAATCTCCAGCAGAGCTGAAACTCAGTCTCTCTCCTAAAATTCCCCAGCCAGGGTCGGCTTACCATCAGGATAACACTATCCCAAATCAGAACCTCAAGGTATCTGACATCTCAACTCTTCTGTAATCCTCAGTAAGAGTTGATCCCCCACGTGGACCTGCCTTGGGATCTCAATTATCCCCGAAAAAAGATAGCCTCTTCTTAGGCTTTGTATAATGATCCTTCCTCAGCGAAGTCAGCCTCCTCTCATGCTTTGTACAAATGATTCTCCCCAGTGGAGCTAACCTTTTCAAACTCTCTTGTTGAGTCAATCACTTTTCAGACTCTCTCGTTGAGTCAATCACTTTTCAGACTCTCTTGTTGAGTCAATCACTTTTCAGATTCTCTTGTTGAGTCAATCAAACTTTTCAAACTCTCTCGTTGAGTTAATCACTTTTTAGACTCTCTCGTTGAGTCCACCTTTTTTTAGCCTCAATCTTGGGCTTTGTACAAGACAGATAAAAACACTCTCTTGTTGAGTCAAACCCCTTTAGCCTCTATCTTGGACCTTGTACAAGACATAAATCTCCCTCTCTTAAGCTTGGGACGGATATCTTCTCCAAACAGTGTAATTTCCTCCCCGCCTTCCTTTAGGCTTTGGGGAATGATTTTCCCCAAGAAGAGTCAAACTCATTTCAGCCTCCTCTTAGGCTTTGTATAATGATTTTCCCAGTAAGGTCAGCCTTAATCTTGGGCTTTGTACAAGACACATACAAACCTCCCCAGCGGAGTCAAAATACTTTTAGCCTCAATCTTCGGCTTGTGCAAGACAGATAAAACATTTTCCCCAAAAAAGTCAAAACTTTTAGCCTCCTCTTAGGCTTTGTCTAATGATATTCCCAAAGAGTCAAGTCTCTTTTTTGCCTCAATCTTGGGCTTTGTACAAGATACCGATATATACACTCTCTTGTTGAGTCGGTCATATTTTGCCTCCTCTTAGGCTTTGTGTAAAGAAATCCCCTAACTGAGTCAATTAACCTTTTAGCATCAAACTTGTGCTTTTATCAAGGCACACAAAAATCAACAATCCCCTCCGAGGAAGTCCAATCCCTCTTTAGAGATGACAAGTTCTCTCTCAGTCAAACCTTTAGCTTCAATCTTAGGCTTTGAACAAGACACAAACAACCTTTTAGCTTCAATCTTGGGTTTTGAACAAGACACCAAAATATCTTTTCCTCCCTTAGAACAGGAGGAAATACGATTGCTCTGATTTCCCTATTTCATTTAAACGGGAATACGTAGGCATAAGATTGTGAAATCTTAGCGAGCATACTAATCAAAAACTCTAGGTCCAGTACCTTCACATCAAAACTTAGGTCCAGTACCTTCATACATCAGTCAAAGACTTTAGGTTTCATACCTTAGCCATCATCATCATCATTTTCCACAACAAAAACTCACTCACTCATACTTCCCAAGAAACTTCCCCAACCCATTAACAGATAAACACCATCAATTATAAAGCGAAACCCAAAGCTAATTTCCTGTGGATAACCACATATAGGATGGGTAATTGACAACTCCCCATTGTATAATCTGACCCTGGACCCCCAATCTCTTTAAAGCGTTTGTTCAGTCAAACATTCGCGTGCAAGGTTAGTTTTAGATAGCTTCCCTTTCCCTTTCAGCTTCATGGGATAAATAAGAAAGTAGAAAGTAGCACCCCCTCCTACCATTGCGGTGAGGAAAAACCCAGCGATAAAGTGGTCGCGTCACCGACAAAAATCGCTCGCTACAGTGTGTAAAAATTCTAGATAAATTCATGTATGTTCTTGAAGGGGTTAAATAATTTTTTCTGAATTTTAATTTCACTTTTTGTGTGATTTGGTATTTTTCATGAATTTTGGATTGAAATGTGTTCATGTTGCTATACCTTGTGATGCAAGCTTTGAAAAGTAACCTTTCCCTCATGTTTTGGATCCAATTTTTTGTGTGCTCTTAGCTCCTTGACTATGTGACATGTTGATGTTCATTTGGTGCTTTGGCTATGAGTTTTGAATTGCTTTTGAATATCATCTTTGAAATTTGGTTTGTATGATCACTTTTGATAACATACCTAATGTTTGTGATGGATTGAACACTTTGAAGTCATAATTTTGGGTCCATTTTTTGCACATGATCACCCACTGACCTAGCATAATATGGTCAACTTCTCATAATTTACCAAAGCATTTAATCATTTTTCATTGATATTTCAATGTGGGATTGTTATGTGAATGTATGTCTAGAGCTAGGTTAAGTTTGAGGCTTGCTTGTGGCCACTTTAGGCCAACTTTGAGGACATGTTCGAGCATATTCATGAAAACATTTTGATGTGTAATTGTGAGACTTGGATGTTTCTTTTAGATCATAGCTTACATGCTTCATGTGAACCCTAATTGGATACCTGATGTTGCTAGATGTTTGTTTAAGTGTTTGGTTTGATGATACCTTTATGCAACCCTCATTAGGGATCTTGTGTGCATCTTTTCACACATGTTTTAGCATGAGGTAGAGCCTGCCCACATTGGTTTATAAGTCATGTTATATGCCCCTAATGGATGTTATGCTTTCACGTGTTTGAACATGATTGAGTATCCATTTTTGTTGATTTGCACTTGAACTTTGGAGAACCATATTTGTCAAATGATTTTGATATTCAAATGTGCTTTTTCACATGTAATTTACCACAGCCGTATATGTGTGAATTCTTGATTGGCTTGACATTATCATCCCTTTTACATGCTTGAATGTCTCTTGTTGCTAGTGGAAGATTATGTTTGACTTTGGTCATTACTTGTAACATCTTTTGAGAACATGTTGTCATGATGACTTTGTGGAATCTAAATGATCATTTGTAATGTGGATAACATGTATGCATTGACATTAGCATGAGTTAGAGCCTTGTCATCTCTTGTTATATGTCACTTGGCATGATTTGAGTGATGATACTTTTGTATGCCATCTTTGCTCATTTCTTTTGGGTTCAAACATAGAATTTTATAGGTCTTTTACCTCTGATGTGGATACTTTGACCTTTCCTTGCCATGTTCTTTCATTTCTCTTTGCTTGAATGACAAGTTACATGCTTGTAGAGCTTGCTTTTAACTTGGTTTTGTTTTTCACTTGCCTTAACTTTAGAGATTGAGTTTGATAGGAACTTTTGTGACATTTTCAAATGAATTTCCAGAATTGAATACATGTCTTCATTTCTGACTTAGGTCTTTCAAATATCCACTTTGTGCTTGCTTGCTCATTATATGTTCATAAGTGTTAGATACATGATTTAGGTAACATCTTTGTATAAAATTTCCTACTCATTTGAACATGAATTGGTATGAATTTCATGAGCACTTCTTGACATTTCAAACTTCATTTACATGTCATGTGCTACTGCCTTGTATACTTGGGTACTCATTTAACTTGGTTTGAATCACCCTTTACTTGCATCACAATTAAACATGACTTTATGGAATTGTTTAGGTGCTAGTTTTGGTATATACTTGTAATATATTTGGATATGGTTTTCCATGAGAAGTTTTGTGTCAACTTAAGATGTTTCCACATTGAATCACATGTTTCACTTCTGACCTAGGTCTTTTATGAGTTCATATCATACTTGTTTACCCATTATGTAATCATGATTGATTGAAACATGCTTAAGTTGACATCTTTGTGCATAACTTGCAAATCTCTTAAACATGACTTAAGCTACTTTCATGATCACTTCTCACTACTTCAAGCTTGTATTTTACATGTTTACATCACTTGAATACATGGCTTAGCTTCCATTTGTGTGACTTTTAGAAGTTAACTTGACATAGCTTGTGGATGACAAATGTTTGTGTGTTAGTGTAGGATATAATTTGCATTCTTGTATGATTTTCTAGGACATTGACATGGGTATGGTTTGGTAGGTTTAGCTACTGCCCCTATTAGGTTCATACACCTTTAGGACACATCTCACCTTGTTTGTTGTTTGATATTCATCCCAGTGTAGTCTCAGGACTCTAGCATAGTCATAATTGTGTAGTTTTGCATTTTGCTTTCAACTATTCAATATTTGAGCTTGGCTTAGAGTTGGTAAGTATTTGTGGTGCTATACATTGATGTTTATATTTACATGAATTCCCTTTCATCTCACTTCTCCTTTAATTCTCTCTTTTGTGATTGATTAGTCTAATGTTTACTTGTGTTTGTTCACATGATCCCTTAGGATTCCTAGCTCCACTTGATCTCCGATTAAGTTGGAGGTAGGAGAGACATTAGTTTTGCAATCCATGCATGATAACAAGTAGGATAGTCCCCTCTACCTCAATCTTAGAACCATTGTGTATGACAACATTAGGACTTAGTTTCCCTTAGTTGTTTTCTTTGCAACCTTTGATTCATTTCTCCTCTCATCTCTAAACAAGTTCAAAACACCTAATAAATACAACGAGTATTGTACACCATGAGCCTTAAGTAAATGGGAAATGGAGGGTGAGGGGTTTCCCTTCACTTTTCTAGATTGTTTAGCATACGTCCCATCTTGGGTCGATTTACAATGCATTCGATCCTATGTCATAGAATTTAGTGCAATATGAGTTTCAAACTAACTTAATCCACTTTTGTCTAAAAAACACAAACAAAGTTCAAATCATTTTATCCTTCAGGATTAACAGGGTTTCAAATCATTTTTAGAAAAGAGCATGTTACTTCCGTTTTGTCGCAAATAGGCATCGACCCTAACCGCCGGACGCGAACTTAACGTCGCTCATAAAAAACAACAATGACCCTGTAGGTCGAACTACGACTGCTCTGATTTCCTCTTTCTCGTTAGATCGAGGATATGTAGGCACGATGTTATACCCAAAATTTTGACCACAAGATTTCCCATTATTGTGAAGATCATTACCACAATATCGATGTACCATCATACCTCATCAATCTCCTCAAGGATTGTTGAGCATTCACTATAATCAAGACTTAGGGTTTTGAACCCTCTCAGAGCACTCAGACAAAGGATCAATCAAGAATTGACATTATCTTCAACTTTTCAAGCCTATCAAATATCCATGAAGGATCAAGAGGTCTCCCATATCAAGAATCAAGCAGAACATTGCAACATCTCAAGCTAATCAAGCCTCAAGATCCACAGAGTCACCAAATTAGGTTTTTGGTCGACCAAAGCCTCCAGAGGAAACTTTTCATCTGGGAATGAGCCAATACTTCAAAACATGATGCAAAATGCTCAAAGGGACCTTATTAGTCCAATCATCAAGTCAAAATAGCCTCAGAGGAAGCATTCATCAAAAATCAAGAATTTGGGTTTCTAGACCTAATTCACCACTAAGTTGACTTTTGAGGCAAGACATGAACCAAGACCTCAAGACATGATTTGAGGGCCTCAAATACACCACATTGATCCAATTACAACAATGGATTGATCCAATAAGCTTGATTCACAAGTTTCAAATTCATCTGGACCACAATTAGGGTTTTGAAGAAAAAGTCAACTGTACCTTTAACTTTGGACCAAGACATGTTCCCAAACCTTGGGACATGATTCAAGACACCCTAAAACCCCTATGGAATCCATCAATTAGGTTTGAATTAGGTCAAGAACTTGGCTGCATAGAAGATCACACAATTTGGAATTCATTTGACAAAAAGTCAACTGTGCCCAAAATCAAGTTTGACTTTTTGAATTTTTTTTCACAAATGTGGCTCCCCTAAGTCAAAAACAATGTCTTCGCATGGTTTTGACCATCATCCATCAAGGAAAATCAAGAAAAATAGGGTTACTTGCAAAAGGGGCATCCATAGGAAACTTAAAATTTTCTAAGTTATGCAACAAAAGTGATTTGGTACCAACTTTGCAAGGTCATAACTTCCAAACCACGAGGCCTTTTTCTTCCATCCAAAGCTCAAATGAAAGTTCACATGACATACTTCAGAAGTGTCAACTACAAAAGATTCCAAATCCTCATGGATTTTGAGTTATGGATTGATCAAAATCACAATAACATGAAAATTACCACTTTTTCCAACACTTAGTGAAAATTTTGGACAAAATCTGTCTTGGATTTTCACCAACTTTGAGGCCATTTTTCACCTTGATTCAAGTTGATTCAAGACCATTGTTGGGCATCAAAGTTATAGTAGGATATACAAGCTTTCCAAAGAGTACTAGAACTCATCCTAATTCAACTTGAGTAGGGAGTTATGAGCATGGAAACATGACACCTCCAAGACTGGTTTTGCAAGACAGTCTTGCACTTGCCCCACGATTTTGTCATTTCCATGACTTGGCAAGCCTTGTCACCAAAAAAGACATGTTTCTAAAGTGCAAAGAACATGATCTCTGCAGAGCTACAACACCATAGAGCCTTGCAAGTCCAAAACCTCATCATTTGGCATGTGAAATTCAAAGTTCAAATCCAAAACTTTCAAATTTGTCATGAGGCATTGAATAGATGTATAGAGCTGGCATGTATCAGTCCACAACATTGCAAATGAGTCAAGATAAACTCAAGCATCAGAAGACCATAGGCCTGCAAAATTGACCCAAGTCAATGGCTAGAGAAGACTTGAGATTCCTTTTGAAAACCATTGGACAAAATTGTGTACCAGCCACCATTCGCTATTGCTGCAAAAAAAAACTTGTTGCACTATAAATAGAGCTCATTTGTAATAAGTTAGAGTACCCCAGAGCATAGCAACACATGCTTTCTAACATTTCACTCTATCTAGGCCAAATTTTACTTCTATTACAAGTCACTATCGAATTTTGAAATAGGAAGCAATTTTGCCAAAACCAATGATGCTAACACCTCATATACATCATATATAAACTATCCAAGCACTCATCCTTCATCTGTAACACTAAAATCACAAACCTCTATAGCCATCCTAGAGGTCATTTGCAGTTGAGGTACCACAGAGTGATCCATGTGCTTTCCATCCATTCCAAGCATTCATACACCTTATTTAAGGTCCCCTGAAGCTGTCTAAATCATTGTATAACATCTCTAACATCTCCATCATCAAATTCGATCACCATCTGCAAGAGGTAAGCTTGAAACCTTCAAACTCTATACTACATGCATCATCAATTTATTTTCAACTTACCAACTTGTTTATGGTAGTTCATAGAGTGATAACCCTCAATTAATTGCCATGTTTCATTCGTGTTTAGGATTTCATGATAGTTTTTGCAAATTCTAGGGTTTCTGTGTTCATACATGATAACTCTCTCCAAACTTTAAAAAAAATGAATTAAATGGTATCATCTTGTTCCTTGTTCGAAAACGAGTGAGATTGATGTTTGAATCGTGCAAAATCATTGAGTAATCATAGAGATATGAGAGGTTTTTCAAATCTAGGGAGGAAGAACATGTGTTCTTGGCGCCATTTTTTTATTTTTTGAATATTTGAGTTTTTATGTTTTATTAATTGATTTCAAAAATTAATTTCTCACTCATTTTTTATCATTTTTTATTGATTCTTTTTTTAAAAAGTCACAAAAATGTTAAATTATTTTATTCTACAAAAAAATCACATTTATATTATTTATTTAATATAGTTTGATTTTTTGAATTTAATTTTATTTTATTTTTTTAAACATTTTTAAAATGAAATTCTCACCTTGATTTTTCAAAACCAATTGGATTTCAAGCTTTCAGGTGATTAAACATGATTTTTCAAAATATTTTTCAAAGCTTACAACTTATTTTTAAATATATTTTATATTTTATATCATTTATTATTTAATTTTCTTTGAAAATTTGTATTTTTGAATTAAAATTAGGGGTTTTCTTAATTTTAATTTCTCAAACTTCATTTGAATCATTTTTGGGCCTCTTGGTATAGTGTATGTCCCATCCCTTTGAAATAAACTTTTTGGGCCTCAGTCATTGTATAAATCCCGATACGATTTTAAAAATCTCGGCGCGATCACCGTTTTCAAAACAATTTTCATATGGGCCTCCCTTTGGTTGTAAGTCTCATTTTCCTTATTTTTTAAACACTTTTGGGCCTGTAATAGAGTGTAAGACCCATACCTTGTCACACACAAACTTTTTGGGCCTCAGTCATTGTATAAGTCCCGATAGAATTTTCAAAATAAAGGTGCAATCATTGTTTTTCATCTGGGCATCTCCTTGAGTTGTAAGCCCCAACTCTTGTACAAAAATAACACTTTTAGGCCTCTAATAGAGTGCAAGACCCAACCTCCTTTGTACATAAATAATTTGGGCCTCAGACAATGTATAAGTCCCTCTGTGATTATCAAAACTACAACACGATCGTCACCTTTTCAAAAAAGATCATATGTGCCTCCATTGAGTATAAGCCCCAAACTTCCTTTTAAAACAACTTTCTTTTTTATTTAGATTCAAATTCAAAGTTTTATCAAAACTTTCTTCAATTTCTTGAATAACTAACCATACAGATGTAGTTACTATTCTTGGGCTTGCACAACTGTAATTTCCACTATCTTTTCAATATATACTTGTTTATATATTTCATCTGTATATGTACATGGTTGTATATACTTGCTTAGAGTTTTACCCATCAATTAGGTCTAGGTTTAGATCAAACCAATGGTTACTCTTTTAACACATTCAAAACTAGTTCCCCATAGGAAATTCCAGATACGGTCTTGCCTCCTCTTGGGATTATACAGTATGGAACAAAGAAAGGAATTATTCCCGGTGAAACTTTTCTCAAGACTATCCTAACTTAGAAATATATGTGTACAAGAAATTCGTTTCCCCATAGAGGATTAATTCCCGGTGAAACCTCTTTTGAATTTCTTCAAACCCTAGAATTGTTCAACAGAGAAAAGATTAATTCTCGATGAAACCTTTCTTGGACTTTTCTTAGGCTTGGACCCACAGGCTTCTTAAAAGCATCCCCAGCCTCATCTTGGGCTTTGTACAAGGACCCACAGGCTTCTTAGAAGTTCTCAGCCTTCTCTTGTGCTTAGTATAAGGAACCGAAGACCTCCTACAGGTATAGGACAAAACTTAGTCATCTCCACTAGTTCAATCCTCCGGAGAGTCAGAATTCCAAAACATCAGACCATTCTAGGGTTGATTCCTATCCCTTAAAACATCAGCCTCCTTTTGGGCATCATACTAAGATCATTCTCCAGCTAAGAGTCAGCCTCTTCATACCAGTAGACTTGGAAAGTCTCATCTCCTCTTGGATCTCAAAGAAACCCTCAAGTTTACTAAAAGCACAGAAAAAAACCCTGATCATTTCATCAACACACTAATCTCCAGCAGAGTTAGAACCTCCATAGGTTTTTAAACTCAATCTTTAACCTTCGCCTTAAAAAACACAGGCATGGTCAATTTACCATCAATAAAACCCTAACAGAATCAGAGCCTCATGGTCTCTGATATTTCAACTCTTCTCCAAATCCCCAGAAAGAGTAAAACCTTTGGATTCCCTAATACATATAGGACCTGCCTCTGAATTTCAATAATCCTCTGCAGATGCCAGCCTCCTCTTAGGCTTCATATAAGAATCTCCCCAGCCAGCCTCCTCTTAGGCTTTGTATAATGATCTTCCTCAGTAGAGTTAGCCTCAATCTTGGGCTTTGTACAAGACAGATAAAACCTCCCCAGTGGAGTCAATCTCTTTCTAGCCTCAATCTTGGGCTTTGTACAAGACAGATAAAACCTCCATAGTGGATTCAATCCAATTTTAGCCTCAATCTTGGGCTTTTTACAAGACAGATAAAATCTCCCTAGTAGAGTCAATCCCTTTTCAGCCTCAATCTTGGGCTTTGTATAAGACAGATAAAAATCCCTAAGCAAAGTCAACCTTTTAGCTTCAACCTTGGGCTTTGATCAAGGTACACAAAAATCAACATCCCCTCAAAGGAAATCAAGTGTTCTCTCTGTAGGAAGGTATTTCTCTGTACATCACACATCAAAGTAGACAATAAAAAAAACCCTAATTCCAGATAACAGCTGTAAGTGGCACACTTGTTGATTCAAAAATCCAAGTTGTGGTCCCTCTCTTATCCTGATAAACTTTCTCTTTCATCTAATTGTTATAAGTGGCAAGCCTCTGGATTATTTACATCCAAGCCAATGTCCTTCTCTTAGCATGAAAGATTCATAAGGAAAAGATGGCATTGCTCTACACTGAGTTAAAGTTTTCTTCCTTCATGACATTACCCTTATAAAGGAAATTATGGCATTTCTGGATTCACATATCCCTATTAAAGTGATTTCCCTTATAATCAATTTCCCAAAATTTGCGATGAATAGGTGAGATACCTCCCTTTGGGGATGACAAATTCTCTCTCAAATACCCCTCTAGTCTCAATCTTGGGCTTTGAACAAGACACAAATACTCAGTCAGCTTCAATCTTGGGCTTTGAACAAGACACATATACTCAGTCAGCTTCAATCTTGGGCTTAAACATTTTTCCTCCAATAGAAATAGGAGGAACTACGATTACTCTAATTTCTCGAGTATCTTTACGGGAATACGTAGGCATAAGATTGTGAAATCTTAGCGAGCATAAAATCAAAAACTTTAGGTCCAACACCTTCCCAAAAACAATGAAAAAACCCGAAAATAACAAAAACATCTTCTCAACACTCCCAAAGGAGAAACTTTCCCAACCCACAACAGATAAACACCAGAAAGTATTTAAACCAACTGAAAAACATGCCTTAAAAGGTCTATGGATAACCATATATACACTGGGTGATTGACAACTTCCCTTTGTATAACTTGACCCCGACCCCCCAATCTCTTAGCATTTGTTAAAGAAAACATTTGCGTGCAAGGTTAGTTTTAGATAGCTTCCCTTTCCTTTCTAGCTTCATAGGATAAATAAGAAATCATAAAGCAGCACCCAATTCCAACCATTGCAGTAAGGTGGTCGCGTCACCGACAAAAATCGCACGCTACACACGATATGGCGATGTCTTGGCGAGCAACCTTCCCCCCACAGTCCTGTAGTCTTCGAACTACGTTGACTCTGATTTTCCCGTTCCCGGGGGAATACGTAGGCATAGGACGACGATGTCTTACCGAGTCATCTTTTGCTTTCCGTTTCCTGTTAGCAGTAGGCTTTAGATGACTCACCCATGGATTAGACAACAAGCGTGGATCCCATCGAGTACGATGGACGCGAGGGGGTGCTAATACCTTCCTCTCGCGTAACCGACTCCCGAACCCAGACTATGGTTGCGATGACCATGTCTTACCCTTTTGAGGATTTCTTCAATCGTTTCCTTTCCTCTGTTGGGATGAATTACGTTCGGTGGCGACTCTTCTGTCATTTTTGCCGGTTGATTTTCGTCGTTACGACAGCTAGGATGACTGATAAACTTTGTTTAATACATTTGATTCATGCTTAATCTTTTGATTATTATGATTTTGTGGAAGCATTAGAAATGATCAAGGCATTTGTTTATATTGAGCATAACCACATCCAAAATTAACTTACCCGTGAGTAGTGAGAATTTGTTAACCCCTTTGAGCCTAAACAGTTTATATCTCATTTTAGTGATGAACTTGGTTTATGTACATAATTTGAAAGTTTAGTTCATCATTGAATTTTGTGAGATTCTAAAAAAATTTCTTGAATCTTTGAGAATTGTTTTAAAATTGATTTCCTTGTCATAAAAAGCAAGGAGCATTCACTTGAGGTTTGGTTGAAATCAAGTTGGGGAGAATGAAAAGAAAAATGGTAGGTTGCTAAAAATTTTGAAAAATTTCAAGTAAGCATTGAAAAATTGTGAATAGGAATGTGAAAAACAAAATAAAAAGAATGCTTGTTTGAAAGAAGAAGAAAAAAGAGATTGAAAAATAATTATGCAAAGGAAGTTTGGAAAGGGTGAGCAATAGAGAAAAGAAATTGGTGAATGAAGTTGTGATGTATAAATACCATGTATATTGAATGCTTCTTTTGTGTGGCAACTTCGATTCAATAGCCTAAGAAATGACTCTTTGTTGTAAAACTTGACCAAGCTACAAACTTTCAAGCCCTTAGTTATCTTTTTTCTTCAATAATTTTATTTTTGATTGATTTGATGAATGTATGAATTGGATTGTTATTTGCATTGTTTGTCAGGCGAGTGAAATTGCCCCGCGGTTGCAAACACGTTAATTTCTTCTTTCTTATTCTGAAGATGAGTGTTAGAGTGATTCAAGCATGAGAATTTAGTTGTTATTTGAAACATTGCATGATATTTGTTTAAGAACTAAATTCTTTATCATTGTTCGATTCTATTAAGTGGTAAATATTGCTTGTGTGCATTCTCATGTTAGAGAAAATCCTCTTATTTGAGAAAATCTCTCTTGTTTGAATTTGAATTGTTAATCCTTTCTTGGTTGAAGCTTATGCTTGAGCAAATCCTCTTGTTTGAGCAAATCTCTCTTGTTTTCATGAGGGGCAAACTTTGCTTGAGGACAAGCAAAAATCTTGTTGGGGAGAGTTTGTTAAGTGCAAATTTTGACTTAAATTGAACCATCTTTCTTTGCATTTTTCAACTCAATTCTCATGTTTTAATGGATTTGTTTCTTGTTCTTGTGTGATTCTTCAAGATATTGCAAATACCTTTAGATTCTTTTATGTGTGTGTTATTATGCAGGATATACGCATAAAACATCAATGATTAAGACACAAATGATTGGACAAGGAAGCCAAAGAAAAGAAAAAGCTTCAGCAAGTTCGTTGTGCGAACCAGTAGCGAGGTCAAGGCAAAAGTTCGATGTGCGAACTCACAACGAGGACCAAATGAAGAGGAAACCTTGGATGACAGTATGAAAAGGGCCATAAGTTTGTTGTGCGAAGCTGGAGTGAAGAAGCTCGATGTGCGAAGAATTGTTCGCACTGCGAACTTAGATATTTTTCAAGGGCGGTTTTTTTTTATTAATAATAATTGGATTAATTCAAAAAACATATAATACAAACGTGATCACAAAAGATCCGACCCTCCAAAAGAAATATTACATCATAAGTAAAGCTATATATTTCCTATGCTTTCTATTGCACCAGCCCCTTTGAATTATAACCTCTATGATGCTATTTACAATATCATCTTTTCTTATGTTATGTTTACTATTAAAACAAGTAGAATTCCTATAATTCCAACAATGATAAACAGTTTCTACCACCGTTATCTTCATCACTCCAACATTGCTACCTTTTCCCTGCAGTAAGTGTTAACCCAAATTAATTCCTCTCCCCAATGGCTAGGAATATGTGTCACTTGAAGCCAATGGAGCACACTCAACCAAATCTCCTTCATCACTTTGCAATCAAACAGGATGTGATCAATATTCTCAATGGCTTGACAGTAGCAGCAGATTCTATCATCAAGCATACCCCACTTAACTAACATATCCTTAGTGGAAAGCTTTACATGGCAAGCAAGCCAAAGACAAAGAACAACCCTAAGTCTGGATTTGGTTCAAGCAATTTAAGAGTACCAGTTGACATTAGGTTCCTGGCTTTGGATATCATTGTATACAACACCCAACTTGAAACTTCCCTCTCTCAGACTTTGATTCCAATACCTCTGCACATCAGGAATTTTCTGCCTAGCCTTCATAATGCCTTTTAGAATCCAAGATGAGCTCTTAGCCACCTCCATAGTCAACACATCATTGCTCTTTATGTAGTACATATGCATCCATTTGACCCAAAGGCAATCACTTTTCCTGCAAAAATTTCCTAAGAGCTTCAACATAGTAACAGTATTCCAAGTATCTAGATTTAAAATATTCAGGCCACCCTTAATTTTAGGGCTACAAACAGTTTTCCAGGCCACTAGACTTTTCCTGCTAGGGGAGGTACCACCTGTCCAGATAAAGGTCCTGCAGGAAGTGTGGATTTTCTCAATCACAACCTTAGGAATTGGAAAGCCCTAGAGCCAGTAGTTGGAAATAGTAAAAGCCACTACATTCACAAGTTGCACTCTGCCAGCTTGACTGAGTAACTTGGCACTCCAGTGATGAATCCTATGCAGAATTTTCTAAATGAGGGAAAGATAATGATTCGCTGAGTTTTTTGCTAGTTAGAGGAACTCCTAGATACTTGAAAGGGAGATTACCCTCACTATAACCAGTCATCCTGAGGATATGATGCTTTTCAGCCTCATCAACAACTCCAAGATACACCTTACACTTTGATGGATTAACCACCAAATAGTAGAATTTTTCAAGGGCAGTTTAACTGTTCCTGAGGCACTTGAAGTGCCTAAAAGTAGTCTTCGTTGTGCGAAGAAGGTGTTCGCTAGGCGAACATGACAAATTTTATTTTTACTATATATGTAATTTTCTCACTTTTTAGACATAACGTTTTTCAAAAGTTTTATAACTTGTATATTTTTCAGAATAGAACTTTATCTCACCACATTTCAAGCATATTCTTGAGAGAGAAACACAAACCCTAAGAAGGAGAAGGTTAGAGCTTAGATCTCTTGTTGGGTTTGGATGTAATCTTTTGATACCTTATGTATTTCATCTAATATATGTAGGTGAACTAGTTTTGATTCAATATTGATGTTTCCTTTGATTTCTTATTTGTGGGTCTTGACAAAACCTTTTCAAATCTTAGAACTTAGATACTCATCTATCAATGAGCAAACTTTTGACATAGTCTTGTAAGTTGATATTCACTTGTATCTTCTATTTTATTGTGTTGATTCATAGCATGAGTAGGATCAATACGGTATTGTGAGGATGGATGATAATAGATATGAAGAACTATGTTCACATACATTTGGAAAATTATATGAATGCATGTAAAAAGTGTTAAATGTATGTATGTATTCTGATTATGGAGTTTTATATGAATCAATCATAGATCTGATATGGGTGTCATCTTTGTTTACCTTTTTATCATTGATTTGAACCGTGATAGAAATATACTCTCCTGAACTGGATCTAGAATGATTATCTGTTAGGTTCTAGACTCTAGACATAGATTTAGGCTTAACATTTTCATGAGTATCAGTTCTTAATGCTATGTGTTGTTGAGTTACGTGAGACATCACCAATGAGAAAAAATGGCTGTTCTCTCGACATTGTGTTAGACATAACCTCTATTGTGCGTGACACGTAAGGATATTAGACGAATGATTGATTTGTGTTTAACTGGTCAGAAGAATGCATCTGTTATCAATTGATGAGATCCAATCCTAACAAGGCTCCATTTATTTTAAGTCTTTAATTTATATTTTCCGCCTTTTTATTTTCTGTCTTTATTTATGGTACCTTTTATCTTTCAACCAAATTTATTCACAATAAGCTTAGAAACGTAGAGACCGTTGAACGGAATTATTTCCCTCGCACTGATCCCTCTGGAGACGATATAAATCCTTGAGGGAATCCTTCTAAAACTAATTTTTTGTTTCTTGTTGCTTTACTGCTAATTGAACAATTATTCAGTTAACTGTTCATTATATTTATTTATGGTTGCTTAAAAGAATCAAAAGTGATGGGAGTTAGAACTTATTCTTTGGAACTTTTATCATTAATAAGAAGGATGTGATTACAAATTATTTAGAAATTCTAGTCTGTTGGATTGGCCCTAAGGTATTCCCTAGAATCATCTGACATGTCCAGATTATCTAAGTAATCTTGCCATTCTTCCTTGGCAAACTACAAAGCCTCATTTCTCAGATGATTTCTTCGTCTGGACCCAGAAGATCTTCTTCTTCTGTTTGTCTTCACAAACGATGCTGAAGAGGTGAAAGCTTCTAAAGTCATCTGCTTGTTAGTCGATCCTTCAACTACTGCTTTTCTTTCACTTGCCTGAGTTGCTGCATTCAATATGGGTGTCTTTCTGAAATCTATCTTTAGAAACCACATTTGCTTCTATTTGTACATCTTGGTGTTTTGAGGATTAAGTGATTATGAAAGTAAGCATGTTATGAGTTCTTATATAGACGTGTTACATACATTGTTCCAAGTGTTTGTTGCTTTAATATTGATTAAGTCTTATCAATATCTTAAATGATATATCTTGAAAATGTTATCTAACAATCTAACATATTAAAGATTCTTTAACAGCTATGAATTTTATACTTGACTCGTTTAACTGTTGTTTTTGGTGTCAATTTTACTTCATTAATGTTGTTAGATTTGGGTCGAACTTATGCTGTGTCGAAGGAGATCTTTCATGTGGTTCGACAGGAGGCAAGAATGCAGTCGAAGCTTGTTCATATGCTGGTGCCTGAGTTTTACATACTGTAGTCGAAGTTTTGTTCTAGTATGTACTGTCGAATTACTCTATCGAATTGGGCCTTGTGTTAAGGATCCAATTGTTTAGGTTTCTTGGGCTGTAAGATACCTAGTTAGTCTATAAATAGGCTAGTACACTCAGTTTGTTGAGTGTGGCAAATTGTGATATTCACTTGTAATTATTTGTGACTTTAATGAGAAAGTGAATAGTAAATAGAATTTATATTAGCCCAATCATTTTTGTTCCTTCTTCTTCTTCTTGTGTTTTCTTTCTTGGTTTTCCGTTAACCCTTGTTTTGGTTCTTGATTATCAAGAATCCGTTTTATACTTTTCTTAAAGATATCGTTTTTCACAATAAATTGATTCGGTGAGCGTGGAGAAGATGTCTTCAACAAAGTATGAGATTGAAAAGTTCACCGGAGTGAACGATTTCAGTCTGTGGCGCTTGAAGATGAAAGACCTACTGGTGCAGCAGGGTTGTTTGGAAGCGTTGAAGGGACAAACAGCCATGGATGCTGCGTTGACGGAAAGAGAAAAGACGGCAATGATCGAGAAAGCACACAACGCAATATTGTTGAGCCTTGGAGATAAGGTTCTCCGGCAGGTATCAAAGGAGACTACAGCGTCGGGATTATGGGTTAAACTTGAAGGTTTGTATATGACCAAATCTCTGGTGAATCGTCTCTACCTGAAGCAAGCCTTGTATTCATTCAAGATGAGTGAAGACAAAGCTTTGACTGAGCAGTTGGATATGTTCAACAAGCTGATTCTTGATCTTGAAAACATTGATGTGAAGATCGATGACGAAGATTAAGCACTGTTGTTGTTATGTGCTTTACCAAGAATGCATGCTCACTTCAAAGAAACCCTCTTGTATGGAAGAGAGTCCCTGACCTTTGAAGACGTTCAAGCAGCCTTGTATTCGAAGGATTTGAACGAAAGAAAATAGCAGAAACCATCATCAGTTGGCGAAGGGTTGTTCGTGAAAGGAAGATCGTCAAAGAAAGATGGTAGGTTTGACAAGAAGAAAGGAAAGGCTCAGCAAAAGTCTTATGGTGGTGATATGTCTAGTATCAAATGTTATCATTGTAAGAAGGAGGGTCACACAAGAAAGGTGTGCCCCGAGCGCCTGAAGAATCATGGAGGTAAGGACAATGGGAATGCAGCTATAGTGCAAGATGGTTATAAATCATCTGATGTCCTTATGGTGTCGAGCAGCAACTCTTGATAAGAGTGGATTATGGATTCTGGATGTACTTGGTATTTGACTCCAAACAAGAATGTGTTTGAAGAATTGTGTGACCAAGATGGTGGATCAGTGCTGCTGGGGAACAATAAAGCTTGCAAGATTGCAGGTATTTGATCTGTTAGATTCAAGCTCCATGATGAGTCAATAAAGCTATTGACTGGGGTTTGGTATGTACCTGATCTTAAGAGGAATTTAATTTCTCTTGGTGAATTCTACAAGAAAGGATATGTCTTCAAAGGAGAGCAAGGTATCCTGAAAGTCATGAAAGGGTCGAAGGAAGTCTTGAGAGGCGTGAAAAACCAAGGCTTGTATACCCTTGAGGCTGAGGCTGTAAGTGGTTCGACAAATGTTATATCCACGAAACCTGTGTCAAAGACAGAATTATGGCACATGAGATTGGGCCATGTCAGTGAAAGAGGCCTGGTTGAATTGGGGAAGAAGAACCTGCTAGAAGGTGACAAAGTCGAAAAGCTGAAGTTTTGTGAATCTTGTGTATTTGGTAAATCCTGTCGAGCGAAGTTTAACGTAGGCAAGCAAAGAACACATGGATCCCTTGATTACATTCATACTGATCTTTGGGGGCCTGCAAGGAATCCTTCACACTCAGGTGCAAGGTATTTTCTATCCATCGTTGATGACTATTCCAAAAATCTATGGGTATTCATTCAAAAGACGAAGGATGAATCTTTTGAGAATTTCAAAAGTTGGAAGGTTTGGTCGAAACTCAAACTGGCAGAAAGGTTAAGAGGCTGAGAACCGACAATGGCCTTGAGTTCTGCAACGAAGCATTCGACAATTACTGTGTTAAGTCTGGGATTGCAAGAAATAAGACTGTAGCAGGCATTCCTCAACAAAATGGCTTAGCTGAGAGATTCAATCGAACAATCCTTAAAAGGGTTAGATGCATGTTGGTTAGTTCTGGATTGAAGAAGGTGTTTTGGGTGGAGGCTGTTTTAACAGCAGCTTATCTAATAAATAGATGTCTCTCGACTACACTGGGAATGAAGACACCTGAAGAAGTTTGGTCAGGTCATCCACCTGATCTTGACAAACTGAGAGTATTTGGCTGTTTAGCCTATGCTCACATTAGGCAAGACAAGGTCGAACCTAGAGCTCTGAGATGCATGTTCCTTGGATATCCTGAAGGAGTCAAGGGTTATAGGCTGTGGTGCCTAGAACCAGGTCACAGAAGATGTATCACAAGTCGTGATGTAGTTTTTAATGAGGTCGAAATGGCTTTCAAGAAAACTGGTGATGTTGGTCGAAGTGCAGAAATCTCTGAAGAGGAGCTGGAACAGGTAGAGATGCCTATTAAGGTGGAACATAGTAATGCTGAAGTGCATAGCCCATATGAAGTCGAAGAGCAAGATGCTGAAGAGGCTGAGGAAACTGTCGATGACTACCTACTGGCAAGAGATAGGTCGAGAAGAGTCATCAAGCCACCTTAGAGACTTGGTTATGAAGATCTTATAACTTTTGCCTTAATCTCTGCAAGTGAGGTACTTGAGGAAGAACCTAGAGATTACAAGGAAGCTATAAGGAGTCGAGACAAGACTGAATGGCGAAAAGCCATGAATGATGAGATGAAATCTCTTCATTATAATAACACTTAGGAGCTGATTGAGAACCCTGCAGGAGCAAGGTAGTCAACTGTAAGTGGCTTTTCAAGGTCAAGGAAGGAATCGAGGGAGTGATGTCGAAGCGCTTTAAGGCGAGGCTGGTTGCTAGGGGGTTTACTCAAAAAGAAGGAGTTAACTTCAATGATGTGTTCTCACCTGTTGTAAAGCATAGATCCATTCGAATGCTGTTGGCCATGGTGGCAAAGTTCGAATTAGAACTTGAGAAAATGGATGTAAAGACAACATTTCTATATGGTGATCTAGATGAAACGATCCTGATGCGTCAACCTGAAGGGTATGCAGAAAAGGGAAAAGAAGATTATGTGTGCAAGCTGAATAGGTCTTTGTATGGCCTGAAATAATCTCCTCGACAGTGGAATAAGAGATTCGACAAGTTCATGGAACACATTGGTTTCACTAGAAGTCAGTTCGATCACTGTGTTTACTTCAGATTTCGACCTAGAAACTCACTTGTTATGTTGCTGTTGTATGTGGATGATATCCTCATAGCTAGCAACAGTATTCAGGATGTAACAAAGGTGAAGGCTGAACTCAGTACGGAGTTCGAAATGAAGGATCTAGGAGCTGCAGCCAGGATTCTTGGGATTGACATTCGAAGAGATAGAAAGCAGTCAAAGTTGTGCTTATCTTAGGAGACATACCTACGGAAGCTTCTCGACAAGTTTGGTATGTCGAATTCAAAGCCTGTTGTGACACCTACAAATCCTCAGTTTAAGCTTAGTACTACTCAAAGTCCGAGTAGTGAAGCCGAAAGAATGTATATGAATAGAATTCCATATGCTAGTGTAGTGGGTTCTTTGATGTATGATATGGTTTGTACGAGGCCAGACATAGCATATGGAGTGAGCCTTGTGAGCAGGTATATGGCCAATCCTGGAAAGGCACACTGGCTAGCTGTAAAGTGGATTCTCAGGTACATAAATGGGTCTCTGAAAAGAGTCTTGATTTATGGTGGAGCCTGTGATGGGGATAGCATAGTCAAAATCGAAGGATTTGGTGACTCTGATTATGCATGTTGTATGGATTCCAGAAAGTCTATTTTTGGATATGTTTTCACAATGTTTGGCACAACAATCAGTTGGAAAGCGACGCTTCATAAGGTTGTTACCTTATCAACCACTGAAGCTGAATATATTTCCCTCACTGAAGCTGTGAAGAAAGCATTGTGGCTTTATGGTTTTGCAAAGGAGCTGAAACTTCAAGGTCAAAGTATCATTATTAAATGTGATAGTTAAAGTGCAATACACCTGTCGAAGAATTCATCCTATCATGAGCGAACTAAGCACATCGATGTGAGGTTGCACTTCGTCAGAGAAATAATCGAGCGTGGTGAAGTCCAGGTGCTGAAGGTTTCGACTAAAGACAATGTTGCTGATATGATCACCAAGACATTGCCAAGTTGCAAGTTTTTCCAATGTATGCAGTTGATAAAGCTGCATGATGAAAGCTAGTTGATTCCCTTGTTGCTGAGTTAGATCCAAGGAGGAGATTTGTGAGATTTGGGTCAAACTCATGCTGTGTCGAAGGAGAGCTTTCATGTGGTTCGACAGGAGGCAAGCATGCAGTCGAAGCTTGTTCACATGCTGGTGCCTGAGTGTTACATACTGTAGTCGAAGTTTTGTTCTAGTTGTACTGTTGAATTATTCTGTCGAATTGGGCCTTGTGTTAAGGATCCAATTGTTTAGGTTTCTTGGGCTGCAAGTTACCTAGTTAGTCTATAAATAGGCTAGTACACTTAGTTTGTTGAGTGTGGCAAATTGTGATATTCACTTGTAATCATTTGTGACTTTAATGAGCACTATACCAATGAAGGGCTTAGACAACGCTTTTTTTTGGCTTAGACAGCGCTTAAAAGCGCTGCCTATTCAAGCGCTGCTATAAGTAAAGACAGCGCTTTAGTTAATGAAAAAGCGCTGCTAAATGTCAGCTTTAGCCAGCGCTTTTACTTTGAAAGCGCTTTCTGTTTGTCACTTTAGCCAACGCTTTGTCTTTAAAAGCACTGTCTAAAGAACCCCTTTAGGCAGCGCTTTTACTTTAGACAACGCTTTTGGTTATCTATAGGCATTGCTTTAGACGGCACTTTTCTTTAAAAGCGCTGTCAATTCTCTACTTTGAGCAGCGCTTTTTATTTAAAGCGTTGTCTAATCCCCACTTCAGGCAGCGCTTTTTTCTTTGAAGCCCTGTTAAATGTCCACGAAATTTTTTATATATAAAACTTAAAAAAAGCGCTGTCTGATATATACAATAAATATTTACCAGATTATCACCATATTTTGCACCAGGTTTTCACCACATTTTGCACCAGAATATGCATTTAGAATTTGCACCAAATTTTCATAAATTAGAGCTTCAATCCAATAAATATGCACCAAATTTGTCTATTTATATATACATCTTTAATCCAATAATTTATATATACAAAAAATTGATGATATTCAAGCTAAAACACAACAACAATTCATATATCTTGTTAGCTACAAAAAATCTGATATTCAAGCTCAAAAACAACAACAATGAACTTGTTAGCTCTATCTTCTACATCTACACATATAACCTGAAACAAAACAACAACAACATTAGACAAAATATAGAAGAAAACAAAGAAGGTATTGTTCTTATCTGATATTCAAGCTGCAAGCATTGCCAAATCTGATATTCAAGCTGCAAGCATTGCCAAAAGTGTCAACAAATGATCATGAGTTATTGAATATTGCCAAGTGCCTATGAAAATCAGTATATGATTCCAACCTTCTATGGCCAAGATATCAATCAATATTTGGCAGCACCAACACAATTTATGATTCCTACCTTCTATAACAAACAACAACAACATTGCAACATAATTTAATATACTAATGACGACATATTATCTCATCAAAACTCAAACTTATATATACTAAAAATTCTCATCAATGAAAGAAAGACAATATACCTTATAAAACTCTCAGCTCAATAATGAATTGACACCATTCCTCCTTAAGTTCATCCAATTGATCTTTTGAGTAATGAGCACATTTGAATTCATCAAAGTACTACATAATAATATAACATAGTATGGTTTAGCTAAAACTATTTAATTATATGAGACATATGTGGTAAATATTAAAATAATTCCTAAGTTAGAAATCCATACCTTGGATGGAATATCTATTCGATCCAAAAGAAGAGTTTCTTTCATAAGCCTCAACATGAAATATCCGCAATCTATTCCATTACGCTGACGAGGACACTACACATGGAAAGAAAATACGGATATATATCAGGATATACCCCTTAACTAGTTTTATCAAGTATCATCACTAATATAATCAAAATTGTGAAAATATACCTCCACTCTAATCCATGTAATGTTGTTGGCTTTGCTCTTTGGAACTTGAATATCTTTTTGTGATCGAAAAACTTGTATAACGCTAATAAAATATAAACGAATATTTAGAACATGTCACATAAATAAATAAATATACACACGAATATTTAGAACAATCTCACTTACGTATCAATCAACTTCTTCATATCTGGGTATGTTGCTTGATCATTGTGTAAAGAATCCAGATAATATACAATTTCTCTTATCGGATTAATTGCCACCAACAACCAATGTCCACTGTAAGATTAAACAAAGGTTAGATGGAAACTTTCTACACAACTTCAAAAAACAAAAAATTATAATAGATGAAGTTAGAATGAAAATCTAACCCGTTGCCAGTATTATATGGTAAAAAGAACAACTTTTCTATATCTTTGCTGGCCATAAATAAACCGAGTACATACTGTATGACTTCATCTTGTTTCTGTACGATTAACCATGAGTTGATAGTCATGGGAGATATGAAAGCGAATCTTTGTTCCAATCCACGCGGGCGCATCAATTTGTCATACAGAAACCTTAAATAAAAACATCATTAACATTTTAGACTATTCATTTGAAATGAGTAAATAAATTGTTCAATTAATTAAACAAAGTTGATTGGAGTATACCTAATGTATGTATCGACAACACCAATGCCTATTTCCAAATGTTTAAAAACTTGCTCCATATCCTCTCTACCAATTATTTCCGAATATTCAAAACCAAAAATACCTTCCTCCATAGGTATAAGCCGAGTACCACCATCCGGAATATCTGTTATAAGTAAACATGTCTGAAGGCACGACCTATACTGAGAAGTAGGTTTTTTTCTAGCCGCGGTCTTCTTAGCAACACCCTTTGTTTGTGTGGGAATGTTGCTAATTTCAGGCATCTTACCCCTACTGACTTGTTCAATCTCTTTAGCCTGAATCTAAATATCATATAATTAGTTAGGTGAAGTATAAGATCACGAATTTACATTTTCCATGCATAAATATCATATAATTGTGTTGTACCTCTTTTCTCGATGCAACTGACTCGGTTTGCCGCATAATCCCCTTATCATTTGATTTGGATTTTGTTGGAGTCTAACATTACCATGTAAAAAAAATGTACGTAAAATGCCCGTAAAAATTTTGAATACCCAAAGGTTCATAATGGTTTTAAGCTTACCTTATCATCTAGGCAAATGAGGCTTGACGGCCATGCAACAAACGATCCTATTGCATCTTCCAACAATGTTGCATCCGAAACATCGTCAGGTAGTGGTAATAAGGCATCCCCCTTTAAAACAATATCAATCGATACTTTCAAAAATCCAGTGGGGAGCGGTTTATGGTGAAGCATTTCTCCCAAAGTGTTATGCACTTTTCCCTTGCCAACCATTCGATAAGTCGGTGACGATAAATAGAGTTGACAACGGAAAATGCCCTAAAACCAATAATAAATATGACATTGTTCATGTGTATATATGTCAATTAAATAAATTAAGCTAATTTAATTTCATAATAATATATATAATTACCTCGGGAATATTCGGTTGAAAATTACAATTGATACTATCTTTCTCACTAGTATCTTTAAAAGCTGAAGCTTGATCTCTTTCTTTTTCCTTTTTCAATTCACGAACTTCAGATTTTAATGCTTCCAACTTTTCCTGCAGTTCTTTATTGCTAACCGTTTTTTTCTTTGGTTTTTTCAAGGATGTTGGAGTGATCCCGTATCCCTTACCCTTCACACGACCAGAATACTCACAAACATCTAATGCTCGACTAAGTAGGCTCCTACAATCACTGTCTTCATCTGGAGATATAGACTGAGATAGAGTCTCCTGAAATTCATATAATTATCGAAAATTTGACTTAATTATATGTTAATAACCTTTTGATTTAATTCAAGCAATAATGTTATACTTACACATTTCTTAAAAATTTGTTGAACATCTTCTTTAACAACTCCATCCTTACCCACACGGGCTTCCTTCCACAAAACATGTTCCGGAAGAGATGTTTCAGAACTTTTCTCCTTTGTTAACTACACATTAAGCCAAATAACATGATCAAAAATAACTCATGATGAACAAGTATATCATTGCAATTTATAGATACTTACTATAGATTGTTGTAAGCGTGCATATCCCATACGCCCTTTTTTGTATGGATACGCGGGACTTGATGCTCGTTGTCGATTTATGTCACTTACACTCTTAAATTCTGGGTTTTTTCGTTTCGATTTAAAAGTTTCCCATTCTTGAGGTGTAATCAAATCTGCATATTTCTGTGGAAGCTCTGCATCAATAAATTTTTTATCTGCATCCTTAAGAAACTTGTTTGATAAAAAAGATCTAAACCCTCTATGTATTTTTCCAGCCAATCCGAGTATATAATCTTTTCTGGTATCATCAATGTTGAAAGACCTCTACAAAAATCATACACAGGGTGCGTTAGTATAAGAAATTTAAATACATAATCGTCATTAAAAACAAATAACATCACATATGGTACATGTATCTCAATCCATATTTTGTCTTTAGCGTCTTTCAACGCTTTGTTTCTCCAATCATCACAAGTAATTAGAACTTCTCTCCTTGTAACTGAACCAAGATAACTTGTCAACGTTGAACCGTTAGGCTCAATTAGTTGGTTATCTTGACTCCAATACACATCATGTTTTATGCGTCGATCTCTATCATGAATGAGTCTCTTCATAATTGTTATTCCTCGTCTAATTTCCCTTTCCACTGCATTACCGGTCTCATCTCCATCATGAATAGAATCATCATGTGGGTGATCCTCGTTACTAGCCATCTAACCTGTAATAAGAGATTGTAATAGTTACAATTCCAACGAAAACTCATAAACATTTTTACTGAAACACTGAATTAGCTGACACTCTTACTGAGTTTTACTATTTCGTTTTGTTTTCTTTCCACAATCAACAGAACAGAACAAATCAAAATTAAACTTCAACCAAACAAAAAACCTAGAGTTCAGAACAACAACATCAACAGAGTCAAAAAATGGGGAACGTTACAGTTCCTTTTGTAGGGATGATACTTGCAGAGTGTGTTCAAGTTGCGTTAATCATATTAAGCAAACAGGTCATGGCACAAGGAATGAACAATTCTAACGAAAACTATCAAACTTCATAGCAATGAGTAACAAGAGAAGAAAAATAATTGAAAACCCTAAATTGATGAACACTCAACTAAGCATAGAAATTAAGAACCGAATCAATCAAAGAAAAAGTATACCGTGAAAAAGCTTCAGTTAAAAGATTGCAACTCTATCTTCTTCCTCTGATTGTGGAACCCATGAGCCTCGCTGGAGAGAGCAAACAGCCTTATGAAGGAATGGATGTAATAACGACTATGTAATAATATATTGATGATTACAATGAAGAGGACGGAGGTGCGTGAGAGAAGAAGATAAGATTTTTTTTGGGTTTAGGGTTTTTCGCGAGAGAAGAGAAACAGTTCTGAGAATAGAAAGAATGAATAGAATCTGTTTTTTAATTTTAATTTTAAACGACTTTAGCCAGCGCTTTTGTGAAGCGCTGTCTAATGAGTGCTTTTAGCAGCGCTTTTGCTTTCTAGTTGGGCCTTTAACTGCGCTTTGAGTAAAGCGCGTTCTAATATGGGCCTTTAACAGCGCTTCGTACATGGGCCTTTAGCAGCGCTTCGTACATGGGCCTTTAGCAGCGCTTTTGAGAAGCGTTATCTAAGGTGGGACTTTTAGCAGCGCTTTTGAAAAGCGCTGTCTAAGGTAGGCCTTTTAGCAGCGCTTTTGAATAGCGTTGTCTAAGGTGGGCCTTTTAACAGCGCTTTTACACAATTTCGTACATACTTTCCGTGTTTTATTTTTTATTTAACTTATAGCAGCGCTTTTGGAAAAAAGCGCTGTCTAAGGTGCGCTGCCTAAAATCATTTTTGGCGTAGTGGAGAATGTAAATAGTAAACAGAATTTATATTTGCCCAATCATTGTTGTTCCTTCTTCTTCTTCTTGTGTTTTCTTTCTTGGTTTTTCGTTAACCCTTGTTTTGGTTCTTGATTATCAAGAAACCGTTTTATACTTTTCTTAAAGATATCGTTTTTCACAACAAATGTCTTTCAGTAAATCTAAAGGAAGTTATTGAGAGTATTTGCATGTAATAAACAAAATTTGGTCAAAAAGGTACTTTTTTATTAATTGAAGCAGAGGATTACAAAAAATTGATTCATAAGGAACTGTTAATGCTCAGTATATGTCCCTATCTAAGTCATCTTGAGCCTTATGACGATAACAGTTATCATAGCCTATGTCTAGCTCATCTTCATCAATGTCTTCATCTTCTTCCCCTGGGATTGAATGGTATAACAGCTTATTGGACCGTCTTCTCTTCTTTGATATCTTCATTATCTTTCTTCTAGGCTTCATCACAACTTCTGATGAACCTACTCATGAAGGTTGTGTTGGAATTGCTGATGTTGCTTCTTTAAAAGTGAGTTTTGCAGAGGGCAAAGGCACAATAATAGATGATTCAAAAACAACTCGTTTCTGAACATTTTGGACATCTTGTCTCGTAGAGCTCTGGGAGATTTCTGTTATTACAGAACTCTTATGACTCTCAACTGATGCTTCCATGACTATGATGGATTTTGATGAAAATGAACTAGGTTTGAACTGCTTTTATAATGACTTATGAGCAACTCAAACGTCTGACTTAATCCTGCTTGATTCTTGGAACAGTAACAACCACTAAAAATTTAAGACATGTACTATACAATCCTTATTGACCCCATGTTACTTGATCTTTTTTCAATTCCTTGTAAACTGATCTTATAATGATGATTTATGATGCATTTATGACTGTAATTCTTTTCTTGTTCTCTTGTTTTTCTTTTTGATGTGACAAACGGGGGAGAAATAATGGTAAGTATTTAATTAGAAACTGAACCCATTGAGTACCTATTCACTTGTACATATTGATCATTTATAATTTTGTTGTTTATATTTATGTTTTTATGGTTATCTTGCTCGGGCGACATATATTAACTTTCTTGTACATAGAACTAAGAAGGAGCTTACAAACCTCAGCCTTAGCCTATCAGACTCAGAAGGAGCTTACAAACCTCGTATTCTGATGTTGCCAAAGGAAGTTAAAATAATATTTGTGGTTTTCTGAAATATGGAACTAAGGGGGAGCTTACAAACCTCAACCTTGGAACTATTTGACTCAGGGGGAGCTTACAAACCTCAGACTCTGATGTTAAGAAAACTGAATTACTATTTCTTGAGAGCAGTACCTAGTATGATGTTTATAGAACTCTGCTTTGGACTATTAGACTCAGGGGGGCTTACAAACCTCATACCTTGATGTTGCAAAGAAAATTATAATTGCCCAACATTGTCCTTTAAATATTTGTGTTTGTCATCATAAAAAATGAGGAGATTGTTAGAACAAGATTTGTTCATGACATATTTTCCTTGGATTTTGATGATAACAAAGTATTGAAAGATCAATGGTTTATTTTGATGTGTGTTACATGTGTGCAGGTTCTTATACTTATAAATATTATTGTTAGAATCTGTTCTACATTAAGCACACTTTGAGGGTTGCTGCGTTGCTAGCTTCTGGTGGCAGAATCTGAAGAACACTTGCTAAGTGATTTCTGGAGAAGACTCTGAAGATGAAGGTCTCAGCATCAGAAGAAGCAACATTATTATCTCTACACTCAGTAATTTCAAATTGGCTTCTGGTACCATTCAGAGTTAGTGATAAAGTTGAAGATGTCCATACAGCAAGAAAATAAGTTGTATTGTCAAATCAGTTTGTCAACTAGAGTCTGCAGATTGCAAGACTCAAGAAAAGCTGAGATGCTTTATGATATCTACTCTCAACGACTCTAATAGTACAGAATCTCTTGGAGACTCAAAGGTTAAAACTATTACACATTGGATTAAGATTTTATGGTGTATCTATCTTCAACGGCTCTTGTACTATGGGGTAACAACAAAGACTCTTGATCAAGTTACCTCCTCAACGGCTAGTTTCTGAATCTTTAACAAGGATCAACCAAAAGAAGGAGTAACAAGATCAACAATTATCAACTCAATATATATGCAAATTTTTCTGATGTAGGTTGTAATTGTAAATACCTTAATATTTCTTACACTTGTATCATGTACACCTTGTTTTCTATTCTGCTGAGCTTATTCAGCAGTTTAAATAAAAGTCTTGTGTCATTGGGATACAAGTAAGGAAGTCTCGAGCCAAGATGCTTGAGCCATGTAAGTCTCTTGCTATGTGCTTGAGTAGTGAAAGTCTTAATCAAGTGGATTGATTAAGCAGAAGTCTTGTATCATTGGGATACAAGCAAGGAAGTCTCGAGCTAAGATGCTTGAGCCACGTAAGTCTCTTGCTATGTGCTTGAGCAGTTAAAGTCTTAATCAAGAAGATTGATTGAGCGGGAAAGTCTTGAGCCAATGTGGCTTGACTAGGATAACACGGTTCATGAAATTTGGAGCAATATGTCTTGACCAGGAAGGTACAAGCAGAGGCTCGTTTCATGGAACCTTGAGCAGAAATCTTAAGCCTGAGGGGATTGAGCAGAAATGCTTAGTACATGGAATATATAAGTAGTAAGTCTTGACCTGGGAGGTGCAAGCAGAGAGGCTAGTTTCGTGGGACTCTGAGCAGAAGTCTTAGGCTAAGAGCATGAGCAAGGAAGTCTTGGGTTCGTGGAACCTAATCAGGAAGTCTCGAGTGAGGAGCTTGAGCAGAAGTCTTGGACCTTAGGTTTGAGAATTTGTAAAGTCTTATGCATAATGCATAAGAGAATGTAATCATGTTTTGATTATAGCAAAAATCTCTTATGAAGAAAGGGGACTGGACTACTCTCAATTAGGGGAGGAACCAGTATATATTTGTGTCTTCTGCTATTATTTATTAGCTTCTAGTAACATTCTGCTGCTAAGAACTAACCAGAATCTAAACACTAGTTTTGATTCTGAATTCTGATCAGATGCAAACTAAGAAAACGGAAAACACAATTCAACCCCCCTTCTTGTTCATTTTTCTCACCTTCATAGATTACTTTGGTGATTTCTATAGTTGCTAATAAAAATTGGCCTCTGATGACTTTAGTTGTGTAATCTACATTTCTGAATGGTCTGTTACAAGAGGAAGGTTACATGTCACAACCTCTTGTATTTGTGAAAAAGAATCAGAAAGGAATGGTGTACAAGTTACATAAAGCCTTGTATGGACTGAAACAAGCTCCTAGAGCCTGGAATTTAAAAATTGATTCACTTTTCAAGATTTAAGGATTCAGAAAATGCAAGAAGGAGTATGTTGTTTATGTTCAGCATACATCTAATAGCAATATGATTCTGGTGTGTCTTTATGTTGATGAATTATTGATAACAGGAAGATGTTCAAAAGAGATAGCTAAGTTTAAAAAGGTGTTGATGAATTAGTTTGTGATATAGGAAATATGACATATTTTCTAGGGATGGAGATTTTGTACTATGATAAGGGTATAACCTTGCATCAGCTGAAGTATGAACTTGAGCTCTGAAGAGATTTGAGCTAATGAAATGCAAGTGTGCAATCACACCTGCTTAAACAAATCACAAGTTAGGCTCTAATGTTGAGGGTGATGATGTAGATGCTATAATTTTTAAACAGTTGGTAGGCTCATTGAGATATCTATGTATTAACAGACTTGACATTTGTTATGCAGTTGAAATTGTGAGTAGGTTTATAAACAAACTAAAGTGATCACATTACCAAGCTAATGTCAGGATACTAAGGTATATTTAAGGAACTCTGAGGTATGAAGTTTTATTCCCCTCTAATGTTGAATTTGATTCAGAGTTGATGTGTTATTGAGACTCTGATTCATGTGGAGACAGAGTTGACAGAAGAAGTAATTATGGATATTTCTTCAAGTATTTGGGAGGTCTCATTTCTTGGTTCTCCTAGAAGCAACCAGTGGTTGCATTGTCAACCTATGAAGCTGAGTACATTGCGGGTGTTTTGTCTGCTTGTCAAGCTATGTGGATTCTGAACTTGTTGCAGGATCTGAAGATCAAGGCACTACTACGAAAAACCCATTTAACAACGGTTGGGAATGACATATAATGACGCGGGCGAGGGCGTTGTTATGTAGATTGTTGTTGTATATATGATACTTACAACGACGACCTTGTGTAGCGTTGTAATAATGAGGAAAGTGCGCTAACTATCATAATGGTTTTACATTACACCGTTGTAATAAATATAATTGTCCTCGGTTCGATTCCCAACAGCACAATTTTGATATTTATTTTTTGCTGTCCAGCGCGCCAGATATTATAACGGTTCGGAAATATAACCGTCGCTAAAGTTTCAGCAAAATTAACAAATATCATCCTGCTTTTATAATTAATCCCATTTTTTACCTGTATTATTGTTCTCCATATCTCAGCACAGCAGAAAAATACAATTCACATTTTGTGATACAGTTTTCATAATAATATTAATCGTGTCATATTCATAATATCACATATACTAGTTTACAGTTTATTAGAACAAACAACCTACATAAATAAAATATCACATATACCATATTACAGTTTACACACATTACATAACTTCACATAATTGTAACTTGGCGTATTGGTATCTTGTCTCTTGGTGTCTTGTCTCCTGGCCTGGTGTCTAGACTCAAAATACCTATGATTTCAAATAATTATACTTGTTAGTAAAAATACTTCTAAACTATAACATACAATTAATATATTATGAATAAATAATAAATTACGTACTTGTTAATTTTCCCATATGCCTTCTTCATGATCGACTCGTATAGCATGCACGACATCTCCATCAACTTCATCATATGAGGTAGGAACTTGTGTTGTGTAAGAAGGTGTGGACGGAATATCAAGACTTTCACCACTAAGAGGAATGTATTTTCCTTGGAGAACGATTGACCATTTCCCCGATTTGTCCGATGGATCGGAAACATAGAAAACTTGTTTTGCTTGAGAAGCCATGATGAATGGTTCTGTATTAAAAGATGCCTTGCCAAGGTCGACCCGGGTGAATCCTAAGTCATCAATGTCTACACCATTACTATTATTGGGAACCCACTTGCATTTAAATCAAGCCACTTTGAAAATAACATAATCAATCTCCCAAATCTCATCAATGACACCATAAAATGCGGTAGTTGCCAATACCAGATTCTTATCTTTCGAACTAGAGAAATACATCGATTCGGCGTCAACCATAACCCCACTATTTTGCATTGTACTACGATCATCTTTTGATTTTGTATAAAAGGTATAATGATCAATGTCGTATGCACTCCAGGTAATGACACAAAATTTTGGCCCGTACGACAACCATCTAAGTATCTCGGATGCACTGGGATCATTAGATACACTTTTATTAAACCAATCCATGAATCTATTGTTATGCTCTATCAACAACAACTTGTCATTCATTGGGGGATATTTTTTCTTCATAAGTCTTTTGTGAGTATCTATGAAAGGTTGAACCTCATCTATATTATTCAAAATATAGAAATGTGATTGAATAACTACATCCCGAGCCATCGACCTAACATTTAGACCTTGAATACCTCTTCCGTCTGTGTCAGCATGACGAGACTTTGGAATTCCTATAGAATCTGCATCCGACAAATAGTTTGTATAAAACTCAACAACTTCTTCTATGATGTACCTTTCAACAATCGAAGCTTCCGGTCGGTGATGATTCTTCGTATATCCTTTAAAGATCTTCATATATCGCTCTATTGGATACATCCACCTTAAATAAACTGGACCACAAATTCTGATTTCTCTAACGAGATGAACAAGTAAGTGAACCATAATGTCAAAAAATTATGGCGGAAAATACATCTCCAATTGACACAAGATTATGGCAGCCTCATCTTCTAATTCATCCAATTTTTTGAAATCAAGAACATTATTACATATGGCATTGAAGAATAAACACAGTCTCGTTATAGTTACTCTCACATTTTTTGGAAGGATCCCACGGATAGCCGCTGGTAGAAGTTGTTGCATCAATACATGACAATCATGAGATTTTAAACCAATTAACTTGAGATCTTTCATTGATACAAGTTTCTTGATGTTTGATGAGTAACCTTGTGGAACTTTAATGCCTTGCAAACACTCGCAGAACATATTCTTTTCCTTTTTAGATAGAGTGTGACATGCTGGAGGCAGATAAGTTCTTTTTCCTTTCTCTACTGGAGCCAATTGTTTTCGTATACCCATCTTCTCCATATCAAGACGGGAAGTCTTACTATCTTTAGCCTTGCCCGGAATGTTTAGAAGTGTGCCAATCAAACTATCACACACATTTTTCTCCACGTGCATCACATCAAGACAATGTCTAACATCAAGACTTGACCAATATGGAAGATCAAAGAAGATGGACCTCTTTTTCCATATATTTTTCGCAACTGCCCCTTTTTCTTTTCCTCTCTTCCCACCTTTTTCTTTTTCTCTCTTCCCACCTTTTTCTTTTTCTCTCTTCCCAACGTCAACATTAATGTATTCCTGCCGTTGATAAACTTCATCACCGGTTAAAGATTTATGAGCCTCACCAAACTCTTGCTCTCTATTTAAAGCCTTTCACAATCTACGATAAGGATGACCCGGTTTTAGAAATTTTCGATGCCCAAGGTAAACGGTCTTTTTTCCAAACTCAATTTGGTGATAACAAGTATCATCTTCACATATAGGACACGCTTTATGTCCTTTGACACTGTATCCCGCCAAGTTACCGTAAGCTGGAAAGTCGTTAATTGTGCAAAATAACATTGCACGCATATTAAACGTTTCCCCAGAATATGCATCATCAACTTCAACGCCTTCATCCCACAAGAGTCATAAATCATCAATTAATGGACTAAGATAAACATCTATGTCGTTATCAGGTTGTCGTGGTCCAGAAATCATCATACTTAACAATATATACTTGCGCTTCATGCACAACCAAGGAGATAGGTTGTAAATAGTGAGAAGAACAGGCCACGAAGTATGATTAGTGCTCATATTACCAAAGGGGTTCATTCCATCGGTGGCAAGCCCAAGCTTAAGATTTCTTGGCTCGACTCCAAAATCCGGAAACAACAAATCAATTTCTTCCATTGCAAAGAATCAGCTACATGGCGAAATGTTTCCATCACGAATCCTTTCATCTGCATGCCATCTAAGATTCTTTGCGTCATTCGAATTAGCAAAAAGTCTCTTTAATCGTGAAAGTATTGGCAAGTACCATAACACTTTAGCAGGAGGATGCTTCCTACTAACATTGTCATAGTGATCATTGTCATCACAATTGCTAGCCTTCTGCTTATAACGCGACACACTACATTTCGGACATAGAAACAAGTCTTCATACTCTTTCTGGAATAATATGCAATCATTAGGGCAAGCATGTATCTTGATATACTCCAGACCCAGTGGACACAATATCTTCTTGGCCTCATAGCAACGATCCGGCAATTTGTTATCTTCTGGTAACATTTGCTGTAGCAATTCAAGTAATTCCGTGAAACTTTTATCTGACCATCCATTTTTTGCCTTCAGATTAAACAACTTTAACACCGCCGACAATCGTGTGAACTCTGTGCATCCCTTATATAAAGGGGTGTCTTTATCACTACATAAATTATCATAAATATGAGCATTCATAAAAGAAGATTCCCCAATATCACGGAACATATCCTCTAGGTGATATTCCATATATTCATCTTCCTCCACTCTTTGACTTTGTGATGCCCAACTTTCCTTATTATCCACCTCACCATGCCACACCCATATTATATAATTTTGACATATACCATCACAACAAAGGTGATTGTGTATTTCTTTCTTTGTACCCTTTTTGATATTAGCGCAAACAACACAAGGACAATAAAAGATACCATCATTGCCGGGAAGATGTTTATCAGCGTATTCAAGGAATTCACAAACTCCGTTTTCATAAACCGGATCTAATCTATTGGCTTTCATCCAACTACGATCCATTACAACTTCTGAAATTTATACATGTATAATAATGTGAATGACACACCAAAATATAATCCAAAAACTCAAGCATATGCATATACAATATGAACAAAGAAAAAATCAATGAAGATGTACTCTAATACTAAACGTAAAGCATATGAAACATCTCATTCTGACTTGAGCATATACAATATGAACAAAGAAAGAAGGAATGAAGATGTTGAAGAGAACCTTACTTTGAAGTTGAAGAAGCAAATGAATGATGAAGACGGTCAATATTTAAGCATAAACCAAGAAAGAAGGAATGAAGATGTTGAAGAGAACCTTACTTCGAAGCTGAAGAAGCAAGTAAATGAAGACGGTCAATATTTGAGCATAAACCAAGAAAAAAGGAATGAAGATGTTGTAGAGAACCTTACTTCGAAGCTGAAGAAGCAAATGAATGAAGACAGTCAATATTTGAGCATAAACCAAGAAAAAAGAAATGAAGATGTTGAAGAGTGTAAAGGTTAGGGCGTCGCTGGCTCACATGTTCGATTAGGGCGTCTTATGAAAGAAATACATAATAAGTTTTGTTTTAATTTATCAGTAAACCTTTTAATCTCGGTGGAGAAACAAACCGTAGTGGAATCTTAAGTGAAATGTACTCTACAAAATGGAAAAAAATGTAGTTGCAGGAAATCGAAGCTTGTTACATTTCATTTATTACTACGGTTGTTCATCTTAACCGTTGTAAAATAATTTACAATTTATTTTATAAATAATGGACTTAATTGACACACGCTAAATGTACTCTAAAAAATGGAAAAAATGTAGTTGCAGGGAATCGAAGCTTGATATATTTCATTTATTACTACGGTTGCTCATCTTAACCGTTGTAAAATAATTTACAATTTATTTTATAAATAATGGACTTAATTGACACACGCTAAATGTACTCTAAAAAATGGAAAAAATGTAGTTGCAGGGAATCGAAGCTTGATACATTTCATTTATTACTATGGTTGCTCATCTTAACCGTTGTAAAATAATTTACAATTTATTTTATAAATAATGGACTTAATTGACACACGCTAAATGTACTCTAAAAAATGGAAAAAATGTAGTTGCAGGGAATCGAAGCTTGATACATTTTATTTATTACTACGGTGGTTTTATTCAACCATTAAATGACTCAGCTTTTAAATGGGCGCGAAATTTTTAACCTATTACAACGACATAAAAGGATGCGTTGTAAGCCTGGCGTTGTTGTTTTAGCGTTTTGTAGTAGTGAGGTCAGCAAGCCTATGAAGTTGATGATTGACAACAAATCAACTATAAGTCTTGCCAAGAATCCAGTGCTTCATGGAAGAAGAAAACACATTGACACAAAGTTTCCCTTTCTAAAAAACTAGGTACATAACGGAGTGCTTGAAGTTGTGCATTGTAGCACTCAGAAGCAGCTGGCAGATGTGTAGACTAAGGTTATCAAGACAGAACACTTTATCCATTTGAGGGATGAAATTGGTGTTGTTGATTTTGATTAGCTGAATATGAATTAAGGGATAGTGTTAGATTATAATTTATTTTCAGTTTCATTTAAGTGTAATTTAGCTTGCATTTAAATTTCATTTAGCTTGGGCTTGTGTGTATAAGGTAAAGCTTGGTTTAAGTTTGTTCGAGATTATTCATTCAGTTTAACTGTTTTCATTCAATAGAAAAGTTAGTTACAACTTTTCTCTCTTCTCTCTTCCAACTTCATCATTTTCATCTTTTTCCTTCTTGTGTACTAACACATAAAACTGATAATAGTAACATAGTATTTTAATGGCAACCACAATATGGTCACAAGTATAGTAGGTACAATGGTTTGGAGCAATATTCTCACATTTTATAAGGAGCTTAAACCTCAACTGAAAGCACACACAAGTAACTCATATAGAGGAGAACATAATATGTATAAATGGAAGCAAGATGATTCTAAAGTTCAATATGAGTCAAGTCAGAGCCAGCAAATGATTCGAGTTCAAAGCTTTGAGTTGGGTCATGCTGAACTTTAGAATCATCTTGCTGGTTTAAAGCCTCTGCAATAGATTCCATCATCAACTTATCATCACCATTTCACAGATGAGTAGGTGTGGTTTCATCTAACTGGATTACCAATCTTTTGTGTTATTTTACAGTTTTTTGTATTGTTTATTATTGTTGTCAAATTGTTCTTAAACTGATTTTAAAAGTTGGACAAGTTATCATATTTGTCCCCTGAAAAATAGAATTTTAGAACATATCTACCAGCCACCGTACCAAAATAATTAAAAAGTTTATGAAGCCTAAACATCGACACACATCTTCAAAACGAGAGAGGAAGAAGGAAACATTAACCTTGGGAAGACCAAAATCCGACCTCTGGGAACAACCAACCATTGACAGAATAGAGGGAAAAAAAACTACAAATACAAAAGATGCAGAAAACTAGATGCAAGGAAGGTAACATAAAAAAAGAAAGAAAGCAAGAAACTTATAAGGTATGAAGAGAAAAAGATATGCATGAAAAATGTATTAGAAGAGAAAAAGATTTCAACATAAACAAGAATTTATGCATAAAGTTAGTAATGCATAGGCATATGAATGTGTTTAAGCGAGAAGACATGATATTAAATTGCGGTTGTGGTTGCATACATTGCGATTGTGGTTATTATGAGTGTTGCAATACACATTGCAGCTATTGCAGCGTAAATGATAAATGAGAAGTGATTGAAATACACCATTGAAAGAAAGATTGTTAAAATTAATTTTTTCACAGTATTTAAAGAAGATAAAGATTTGGGGTTCTAAAGTTTTAGTTTTTAGCTAAAAGATCTGAATAAATATGATCAAAGTTATCTGATGTGCTGATGTGGTTTTTTATGCAACCGCATACACGTGATTTAAAATCATACAGCGGGTGTGATGTGGTTACGGAGCTTACCCCACCGGCAGTAGTGTAGCCGTAATTGAAAATGCAGACGACAATTTAAAATGATGGATGCATGAATGTGTTTGAGTATGAAATTGATAAGAAATATATAGAAAAAATTAGTCAAATCAAAATCCAATCTCCGCATGTATTCACTTATCAGGTTTGCTATCTTGACACCCCATTTTACACCTACACCGTATTTCCGTACTGTACGAACGACACTGTTCGTGTACGGACGAGCACTGTTCATGTACTAACGAGCATTGTTCACGTACGGACAAACACTGTTCATGTACTGAAATACACTACTGTTCATGTACGGACGACACTATTCACCGTACGGACATACGGTGTGGGTGTATGGTTGGTGTCAAAATAGCATTTTTGTTCACTTATTAATGTGTATGAATACATGAGTCAATAATCGCAACAATATAGAAACACCTAAATCATCAATCAGAACAATAATTTGAACCCCCAAGGGTTGGCCTAGTGGTGGAGGCTTGGGTCTTGAGAGTGTGCTCCTCTCAAGGTCTCAGGTTCGAATCCTACTAGGTGCAATCAACTCTTGTGTGGGTCAGTCCATACGGAGCTGTGCTCTGGCTTGAAAAAAAAAACAATAATTTGAATAAAGAAACTTCAATCTTGAAAATTACATGTTTGAATTTAATCACACACCTCTTTAAAAACCAGACAAACACAGTCACACAAACAAAGCAAAAGGCACTCTTCAGTCTTCACATCAAACCATGTTTATGAGCTAGCAAGCTAGCGCGGGTAAATGGAAAACCATGTTTGAACGAAAGTGAGAGCAAGCGCAATAAACGCCGCAACAAAACCAGTGATAGCCCAAGGATTGCTGAAATAAGTGTGATAACCACGGGCTATCCAAGTCTTCCATTTATTACAGTAGTGCTCGTGTATTTTAGCCCTAACTTCAAAGTATGTTTCTGAGTTAGGTACCAAGTCATTACTTATGATGTTGAAAAGATCAGCAACTTCCTCATCACTCCCAAGCGAATTCAGCAAAATACCTTTCGATCTCAGTTCCTTCACATCTTCAGGATGATCAATCAGCGAATCCATGAAAACCGCAAACGAACATATCCCGTAGTCGTTCTTAAAATCTGGGCACATCTCATAAGCTATCAGGTTCAGGAAAGTAGCAGCTGTGGAATCGTCCACAACAATCTCAGGAAGAGTCAGCTTTGCAGCGAACCAACCCTCGGAGAAATCTACGTCTGTTGGCCTTCGCGTCGCGCTGGATTTAAGTTTTATCCCTACTACCCTTAGATCTTGTATGTTCCTGTATGTCATCATCTTGGTTTTTTCTTCTGAATTTTTTCCAGTTTGTTTCTTCTTGTTGTTAGCTTCATTATCGGCTTCGGTCTAAGTATACAAAACAAATGGATTTCATTACATCATGTTACTTATGATATATATCAAAATAACAAAACTAAATTTTTACCTTGGAATTAGATTTAGTGAGATGATTTTACGCTAAAGATCAGGAAGATGAATCGGTGACGACTCCTTCGTTAATTCCAGTAATGTATCATTATGATGTACTTCTTCTTTTCCCTTTTTGCTGTGAACCATGCTAGAGAAAAAATGTGATGTCTCATTTTCTGTACTCTTATTCTCTAGAATGCGTTCCCATTTCCACTTCCTCTTAGTTTTTGGTGTAGCCCAATGATGACATTTGAGAAAATTCTTCATGGTATCTATCAATTCTGTCTCGTTGTCATTTTTCCACAACAGCTTCAGTACTAGATAAGGAAGCTGATTCTCCAACAAAAGCGCATCCATGATCACGAGAACAAGTTGATCAACCTTAATATTCACATCTTTTGGTCCATCAAGTTGATCAAGACTCACATTCACCAAAATATACAGCAAAGAGCATCCATCCACAAACAACAGCCATGACAGCTTTTCTTCAAGGCTGCGGAAGCCTTTTAGAGACTCCGCGGTATTGGCTAAAGCTAAAACATCGTCGGTGAAAAGACCCTTGAGTTCATCGATGTTACCGGCAATCTTTTTGTGTAGAATTTGTGGGCTGCATTGGGTGGTTTGGATGTTTGTAGCTCTCTCCTAACTTGAGACTTTGATTGTCATGATGGATGGGACCTATTGACACCAACTTGGGTGAGTATTGTTTGTCGAAATTTTTTCTATTTCGGAGATACTCAGGAACCTTTTGGATCTTGGGCCGGGGTGTGAGTTTTGGTGCGTTTGCTTTGCTTCTTGAAGCTCCACAAATTTCTCTTCAAGAGTAGTTTGGGATGCCATCATGTAATATGATACAATGGTGTTGCATAGTGAATATATATAAATATAATGAATGACTCGGTGCACTAGTGTTTGTTTACTTCTGAATAACTTTTACTATTTCATATATTTATTCATATATCATTACCATATGAACAAGATAAGTAAATATACTTAAGAAAAGATATTACGCCTCCACTTTAATTAAGATTTATCCATATCATCTTCAATACTAATAAAGTTTTAATGTCAGAGAACTAGACTATGCTTATCCACTTTACTCCATTGACAAGGAAAGTAAAATTCTTAGAAAAAGAATCTGCTCGCTGTTACTGTTCGTTTATTAAATTAAAAGACAATCTCACTACTCTTAGTATTATTTTAGGAAAAAAATTAGGCTCACACATTTCCTCTGAAGTTTAATAAAACGGCATCGATACCTCCTTAGGTTTTAATATATACAATAACCTCTCACGAGGTCTATTAGGACACTGACATTTTTTTTACTTTTTAGTAACAGCCAAAATTTATAAGTATAGGTGACCTTTACCTACAATTTTTTCCAAAATTCATCAGTATATATAACCTCATGGAAAATTAGTGTATAGTTTAAAATTAGAGGAGATATCATTGTCATTTTAATAAACTTCGGAGGAAAAGTCATGAGCATTAAATAATGGAGACTTATTTTCTGCATGCATTATTTTCTTCCTCACTTCTTCCCTTTGAATTGTGGAACAAACAGATGATAATGATGGAAGTTTGATGGACATGAGAAAATAACTGCGAAGATCATCATAGTCAGACCGAAGACTTGCTAACAACTGAAAAACTTTGTCCTCTTCAACTCGTTTAATGAATTTATTTTAATCTAGCCAGATCATTTATTAATAAGTTTCACTCTTTCTTTACCTCTTTGACACCAGTGGTGACAATCTTTTTCTTCAAGTCATCAAGAGAAGTATTGAAAGAGTAAGGAAAATTCAAAGATGGAATTGGAGGCAATCCTTTAATAACCATGGCACATGTAGCAACATATGTTTTTACTCTCTTAACTATCTGTGCAGAACAATCACAAGTAATCCGTGTTAGATTTATCTAACTTTTAATGGGCTACAATTAATTATTGTTTGGTTTGTGAAAAACGGGTTAATCGTGATTCTGATTGGGGTGTATATATAAGCTTTGTTATTAGTTAAGTAATTTCTTTTATTACTAAAGGCTGAGTATCTGAAATCTGATTGGTGTGAGTAAAAGTGTGGGTTTTAACTATGGACCCAAAATGGGTTGGAACTAGGATTATATATATTATATGGCTAAGTCCGCTATGTACAAGAGAATCAGAAACATAACTGACGGCTCTACAACTTGTCTCATTAAGAGTTGTGAACGTGAGTGTGAAATACAGATGAAGATTCAGTCTTCATTTTTTCGGGATGCAGAATAATGACTTCAACAAGTATTGTTCTAATTTCATATAATCGACTTTTGAATATTTCCACTTACATTTGGTATCAGAGTCAGATTATATGAGTTAGGACTCAATTGTGTGTTGTTAATATATAATTATGAATTAAGGGTACGAATTATCTTGATCTAATTTTAAACAATTGCTGCAATTAATTTCTAATCGATGGATTTCTGGGTTTTGTTCACGCAAAATCTAATTCCACAAATTTAATTTTACTTCCGCGACTTGTTTCTGCTGTTGCAAAGAAAATAAATAAAATATAAGTATAATTTGAAGCAATAGAAACCAGTGAGAAAACTTAAGTGCCGCCGATATTCGTCGGCACTGCTTTATGTACGTACTTATGAATCGTATTTGTTATTATTTGTCACTATACGATTTTACTTTTATGAGTGCATGTGCATGTATTTAGGCAATCATCTGTATTTAGGCAAATTGATTGTTGCTAAAAGCAAACTAGGTAAACTACTTTAAATTGTTGTTCCATAATTATTATTTGTTCACTATTAAAATATATTCTATAGTAAATTGAACATACCTATATTCATGATAACAAGTAATAGAACTAATCCATTTGTAATTAAGAAGTTCATTAATCTTATATACAATTGTAAAGCATGGTCACATGCTAGGCAGTCGATACCACCATAAGATATACTTTTTGGTTATGTTAAAAGTAATGCTTGAAACTTTTCTTTGTCAATGTTAAATTATTAATTAGCCATCTGGTCTTAAAATATAAGAAAGTTGTAGCAAGTTATTGGTGTTTAAATAAATTCAATACTAAAACAAAAATGTTATATTTGGTTAGTTTTGGAGTTGAATTAAGCCTAACCCAAATTCTACTATTTTGTTTTTATTAAATATTAAATTTGTTAAATATTTTGAAATATTATGTAATATCCTTTATAATATTGAGATTGATATGGTTGAGGACAGAATTTTTGGGAATGTTATATTGTTTAAATTCATGATTGGTTCATAATATATTTTGGAAAGAGAAACTTGATTCCTATGCAAGGAATTCTATAAATAATTGTGTGTGATTACCACTAAAGTGAGATCACTCATTTTAATTTATAAAAGTCTCTTTGTAGTTTGAAAAATGTTTTTGAGTAATTACTATGAATATCTTCCCAAAGGTGGACAATTGTATGTAAAGATTGTGGTTTATTAAGGATATAACCATTTGAGATACTTGGGTCCAAGAGATTTATTTACCCAAAGGAGATAAATTTCTAAACTCAATGTATGCTCACTGAGTAGCGTATTCTTGAAATTTGTTGATGAAGTTGTTGAAGGTGTTTTGGTTTAGAGAATTTATCTACCCAAAGGAGATAGATTTTCGAACCTAGTGTATGCTCATTGAGCGACTCATCTGGGGTTCTGACCTTGCTTGTGACATGGGTTTGCGCATTCCACCCAAAGGGGATTGCGTAATAATGTCAGCCTCTTCGTGATAGCTTATGTTCATTAAAGCTATATCTTACCTTTATTATTTGGTCTTATGCATTCCTATTTTGTCTCAACAGTGACCTTCTTTATGAACAATTGTTCTACTTCTATTGAGATCCTGAATGGGTCTAATTTTAATAAATGGAAGAAAGACTTAAATTTTTCATTAGGGATTGTTGATCTTGATATGGCACTGCGTAAAACCAAACCTGTGATCAATTATCAAAGTACACCTGAGGAGAAAGAAAAATTAGCTAAGTGGGAGAGGAGTGACCGACTTTGTAACGCCCGGTTATTTAATTAATTATTTAATTAAATATCTTCGTATTATTTGTTTGATTTGTGTTGGTTGTCGAAAATATTGTGTTGAGTTGCTATGTCGGTTTTAGTTGAATTAATTTAATTGATTTAAGTTGTGTTGGCTTTAGTTGGATTAATTTAATTAAGATTAAGTTGTATAAATAATATAGTGTTAATATATTAGAATTATAAGAGAATATTTGGCTTATTTAGATGGTGAGTGTAGTAGTAACAATTAGGGGGGGGGGGGGGGGGGGGGTAGAAAGTTTGCCCAAATGAAAGTTAATAGAATAATAGTGTTATTATATTAGGCATTTAGAAATAATGAGGAATTAGAAGTAGCAGTAGGAACGTGGAAGTTGCAGAGAAAGAGAAAATAAGGTTTTGGGAAGAGAACGTGGAAGTTACAGAGAAGAGGAAAAGAGGCAAAGTTGGGTCGATCGGAGATTTAGAGCAACCTTCAATCCAAGGTAAGGGTGAGGTTCTAACTCTATAATGGGGTATTTGATGAATGATATGTGGGGTTGGTTTGTAGAATTACCTTTATCTGTGTTGTAATGGTTGTCGTGGATATTTAAATACGTTTGTTGTTGATGAATTAGTTGTAGGAAAATTAGTCTATGTTACTTTAAGGTATAATTTTATTGCGTTTCTGTTGTACTGTGATGGGTGAATTTGGAACTGTTCTGGAATCTGAGGAGAGGTTTGTGAATTGGGGAGAACTGGAACGAAATACACTAAGACGAAGGGAATTGGGGGATGTGGCGACCGTGATAGAGGGCGTGACGAGCGTCACGCAGGTTGTGTGCGAGTGACGACCGTCACTCATGTATTACGACTGTCACACATGTGACAAGGGCCAGGGAGTGGTGACGAGCGTCACACAGGCCTGCTATGTGATTCTTTCTATTTCCGTTCTGTTCATTCTGTCTGCTATGGTTTCACTTGGTTCTGTTCCATTTTAATTTTAGTTTGAGAGGTTGGTATATAAGTCAGTAGTACTGGACAAAGAATTGATAATGGATTTAATTAACCGATTCTCAGTCGAAAACTACCGAACAATGACGTGATTGTTTGTAGTATATTTTAGTTGGCATAGAGTATGTTATAGTTGCTGTGATATTGTTGTTGGGAATTATAAAGTTGCTGGTATGAAATATGTTGCATTGCCTCTACTTAATGGCAAGAATTAAGTTGCGGACCTATGGCCAATGTTGATTTGTTGTTGTGTTGATATATAACTATCATTGTTGTTATTCTGACGTTCATGTTGAGTCGCATTGCATAGCATATCAAGTTGGAGCTGATGCTCGGTAAGTTGGCATGGATTGGCAAATTAAGTTGAAGGCTTATGCCTTGTTGACGCCTCTATTAATTGGCAGATTTTTAAGTTGGGAGTTCTGCTCAAATGGTACCACATGCATGTGCATATTATAAGTCGCATTCCATGTTGCATAAATTGTTGTTGTGTTGTTGATTAATGTTGATGGAAATGTTGTGAAGTGGTGACTTTATATAATCTGATCTAATATATTGTTTATCATATGCCCGATTATATTGTTTGATATCTCACCCCTTCTGTGTTTTGTGATGGTTTATACGCCATCCTGCAGGTAATCCAGAGTGAAGGCTGTCTACCTTCATTAGTTCGAGTCGGTGTCGTCGCTCTGATACGTAACACTCGGGGGGATGAACGCATGTTTCCTTTATTGTTGATTTTAGTATTGTTGCTGAATTTTAAGTTGTTTTCTTTAAAGACTTTTTATTTTGAAGTTGTTTTAAGTGGACAAAGATGGTATGTCATTAAAGTTGAATTTTTGTGAATCCGCTGTGTGGTAATGACAGTTGGTTTTATTTTTAAAGACTGAGCAGGTTGTTATCGATTCATCCAAAATTATGTGTTATGTATCTGTTTTCCAGGTGATTAATTGTCGTTGTTTTAAGTAGAAAGTGTAACATTCCAAATGTACGTTGAAACTTTGTAACTCTGATTTTATATTATTTGATGGGTAGAAATAGGGTGTTACATTAGTCGTATCAGAGCTGGTCGGTCCGTCCGGCCAAGTTGTCGAGTCGTAGTTTTGTTTAACAATCGAGTATTGTTAATTAGTTCTAGCCTTGTTTATGTTGTAGTGATGGTTGAGATGGCTGGAAGGAATGATGCTGCAATTGCTGCTGCGTTGGAAGCAATGGCTTAGGCTTTGCGGAATCATCTGAACGCTGACGAGAATGCTGGATCTCGTAGTTTAGCAACTTTTTAGAGGGAGAATCCTCCTACCTTCAAGGGCAAGTATGATCCTGATGGAGCGTTGGATTGGTTGAAAGAGATGGAGAGAATCTTCCGTGTGATAGACTGCACTCCAGCGCAGAAGGTTCGATATGGGACTCACATGCTAGCAGTCGAGGCTGATGACTGGTGGCTAAAGACTCGTCAGAGGTTGGAAGCTGCAGGTGAAGGTATCACTTGGGCCATGTTCCGAAAGGAGTTCCTGAGGAAGTATTATCCAGAGGATGTTCGTGGTAAGAAGGAAATCGGGTTTCTTGAGCTGAAGCAAGGAAATATGTCGGTTACTGAATATGCTGAAAAGTTTGTTGAGTTGGCTAAGTTTTATCCGCACTATAACGGGGATACTGCTGAGTTTTCAAAATGCATCAAGTTTGAGAGTGGGTTGCGCCCAGAGATCAAGAAGGCAATTGGATATCAAAAGATTCGTGTCTTCTCTGATTTGATTGATAGTTGCAGAATTTATGAAGAGGATAACAATGCTCATTATAAGATCATTAATGAGAGAAAGAGCAAGCACCAACAAAATCGTGGCAAGCCTTATGATGCTCCAGCTGGAAAAGGTAAACAGAAAGTGGCTGATGGTAAGAGGACTGGTGGGGGAGATGCTCCTGCTGGCGTAGTTTGTTTCAAATATGGGAAACCTAGTCATAAGAGTAATGTGTGTACTGCTGAGGTGAAGAGGTGTTTCTGTTGTGGTAAGACTGGGCATGCAATATCTGAGTGCAAGCATAAAGAGATGATTTGTTTCAACTGTGGTGAAGAAGGACACATTGGTAGTCAGTGTCAGAAACCAAAAAAGGCGCAAACCGGTGGGAAAGTGTTCTCTTTGGCTAGGACTCAGACAACTACCGAGGACAGACTCATCAGAGGTACATGTTTCATTAATAGTACTCCTTTAATCACTATGATTGATACTGGTGCTACTCATTGCTTTATTGCTGCTGAATGTGTTGAAAGATTAGGTCTTATGTTGTCTTCTATGAATGGAGAAATGGTCGTCGAGATTCTGGCTAAGGGATCGGTGACTACTTCTCTTGCGTGTTTAAAGTGTCCTTTAACGATCTTCGACAGAGGCTTTACTGTTGATTTGGTGTGTTTGCCGTTAACTGGGATGGATGTAATCTTGGGTATGAACTGGTTAGATATAACTATGTTCATATCAAATGTTATAACAAGTCAGTGAGATTTTCTACTCCTGAAGAGGAAGAAGCTGGTTTGTTGTCTTTTAGGCAGTCACAGCAGTTGATGCAAGAAGGAGCTCAGATGTTCTCGTTGATGGCATCGTTATCTTTTGAGAGCCGAGCTGTAATTGAGGAGTTGCAAGTGGTGCGTGAATTTCCTGAAGTTTTCCCTGATGAAATTCCTGATGTACTGCTGGAAAGAGAGGTGGAATTTGTAATTGACCTTGTACCTGGTACCAGACCTGTTTCTATGGCACCATAGAGGATGTCTGCATCTGAATTGTCAGAATTAAAGAAGCAATTGGAGGATTTGCTTGAAAAGAAGTTTGGGGGGCCAAGTGTATCGCTGTGAGGAGCTCTAGTGTTGTTAGTAAAGAAGAAAGATGGAAGTATGAGGCTCTGTGTTGATTATAGACAATTAAATAAAGTGACGATTAAGAACAAGTATCCGCTTCCAAGAATAGATGACTTGATGGATCAGTTGGTAGGTGCTTGTGTGTTTAGCAAGATTGATTTGAGGTCAGGCTATCATCAGATTAAAGTGAAAGATGAAGATATCCAGAAGACGGCTTTCAGAACGCGTTATGGACATTATGAGTATCGGTGATGCCCTTCGGTGTTACTAATGCGCCGGGAGTATTCATGGAGTACATGAACCGTATCTTTCATACTTATTTGGATCGGTTTGTGGTGATGTTCATTGATGATATATTGATTTACTCTAAATCGAAAATAGGGCATGCAGAACACTTAAGACTAGTATTGCAAGTTTTGAAAGAGAAGAAGTTATATGCAAAGCTGTCTAAATGTGAATTTTGGTTAAAGGAGGTTAGTTTTCTTGGTCATGTCATTTCAGGTAGTGGCATTGCTGTGGATCCATCTAAAGTAGATGTTGTGTTGCAATGGGAAACTCCAAAGTCGGCTACCGAGATTAGAAGCTTTTTAGGACTAGCCGGTTATTACCGAAGGTTTATCGAAGGATTTTCTAAGTTAGCACTTCCGTTGACTAATTTGACTTGTAAAGGTAGAGCTTTTGTGTGGGACATTCAATGTGAAGAAAGTTTTACGGAATTGAAGAAGAGATTGACATCGGCTCCGATTTTGACATTACCTAATCCGGGAGAACCTTTTGTGGTATGTTGTGATGCTTCTAAGATGGGTTTAGGAGGTGTGCTTATGCAGAATGATAAGGTAGTTGCTTATGCGTCGAGGGCAGTTGAGAACTCATGAAAAGAACTATCCTACGCATGATTTAGAGCTTGCTGCAATTGTTTTTGTGCTGAAAATTTGGAGACATTATCTCTATGGTTCTAGATTTGAAGTGTTTAGTGACCATAAGAGTTTAAAGTATTTATTTGATCAGAAGGAGTTGAATATGAGACAACGGAGATGGTTGGAATTATTAAAAGATTATGATTTCGGTTTGAACTATCATCCAGGTAAAGCTAATATTGTGGCTAATGCCCTAAGTCGGAAAACTTTGCATATGTCGGCGATGATGGTTAAAGAATTGGAATTAATTGAGCAGTTCAGAGATATGAGCTTAGTTTGCGAAGTGACACCGCAGAGTGTGATGTTGGGAATGCTGAAGATTAACAATGATTTTCTGGACAGTATCAAGGAAGCTCAGAAGTTAGACGTGAAATTGGTAGATTCGATGGTTGGGATCGATCAGTCTGAGAATGATGATTTCAAGTTAGATACGCAAGGTTTGTTGAGATTCCAAAATCGAATTTGTATTCCTGATGATGCGGAGATGAAGAAAGTAATTCTCGAGGAAAGTCATAGAAGCAATTTGAGTATTCATCCGGGAGCTACAAAAATGTATCAAGACTTGAAGAAATTGTTTTGGTGGCCTGGGATGAAGCGTGATATAGCTCGATTTATGTACGCATGTTTAACTTGTCAGAAGTCGAAAGTTGAACATCAGAAGCCTGCAGGGTTGATGCAACCGTTAGAAGTTCCAGAGTGGAAATGGGATAGCATTTCAATGGACTTTGTGACGGGATTACCTAATACTTCAAGAGGACACGATTTGATTTGGGTGATTGTTAATAGGCTTACGAAGTCGGCTCATTTTATTCCTATTAATATCAGTTTTCCAGTATCGAAGTTGGCGGAGATTTATACTAGCGTAATTGTAAAGCTGCATGGTGTTCCTCTGTGTATTGTGTCGGATAGAGATCCGAGGTTTACTTCTAATTTTTGGAAGAGTTTGCAAGAGGCGCTGGGTTCTAAGTTGAGATTGAGTTCAGCGTATCACCCTCAGACAGAGGGTCAAACTGAGAGGACTATTCAGTCGTTGGAGGATTTGTTGAGAGCATGTGTTCTTGAGCAGGGAGGTTCATGGGATACTTATGTTCCATGGATCGAGTTCACTTATAATAACAGTTACCATTCAAGTATTGGAATGGCACCTTTTGAAGCGTTATATGGTCCTAGATGTAGGACTCCTTTATGTTGGCATGAATCTGGAGAAAGTGTAGTGCTTGGACCTGAAATTGTTTGAGAGACTACTGAGAAGGTGAAGTTAATTCGAGAAAAGATGAAATCTTCCCAAAGTAGGCAGAAGAGTTATCATGACAAGTGAAGGAAAGATTTAGAATTTCAAGCAGGTGACCATGTGTTTTTGAGAGTTACACCTGTGACATGTGTTGGGCGTGCATTGAAGTCTAAGAAGCTCACTCCTCGTTTTATTGGTCCGTATCAGATTTCAGACAGAGTTGGAAATGTTGCTTATAGAGTGGCTTTACCGCCTAATCTTTCAAATTTACATGATGTGTTTCATGTGTCACAACTCCGAAAGTATGTTCCAGATCCATCTCATGTAATTCATATGGATGATGTGCAAGTACGGGATAATCTTACTATGGAAATGATGCCTGTACGGATCGCGGATCGTGAAATGAAGACTCTAAGAGGCAAGGAGATTGTGTTGGTAAAAGTAGTCTGGTTAGGAGCTGCCGGAGAAAGTATGACGTGGGAGTTGGAAAGCAAGATGCGAGAATCCTATCCCGAGTTGTTTGAACAAGGTAAATTTTCGAGGACGAAAATATCCTAAGTGGGGGAGAGTTGTAACGCCCGGTTATTTAATTAATTATTTAATTAAATATCTTCGTATTATTTGTTTGATTTGTGTTGGTTGTCGAAAATATTGTGTTGAGTTGCTATGTCGGTTTTAGTTGAATTAATTTAATTGATTTAAGTTGTGTTGGCTTTAGTTGGATTAATTTAATTAAGATGATTTAAGTTGTAGAAATAATATAGTGTTAATATATTAGAATTATAAGAGAATATTGGGCTTATTTAGATGGTGAGTGTAGTAGTAACAATGGAGGGTAGAAAGTTGGCCCAAATGAAAGTTAATAGACTAATAGTGTTATTATATTAGGCATTTAGAAATAATGAGGAATTAGAAGTAGCAGTAGGAACGTGGAAGTTGCAGAGAAAGAGAAAATAAGGTTTTGGGAGGAGAACATGGAAGTTACAGAGAAGAGGAAAAGAGGAAAAGTTGGGTCGATCGGAGATTTAGAGCAACCTTCAATCCAAGGTAAGGGTGGGGTTCTGACTCTATAATGGGGTATTTGATGAATGATATGTGGGGTTGGTTTGTAGAATTACCTCTGTCTGTGTTGTAATGGCTGTCGTGGATATTGAAATACGTTTGCTGTTGATGAATTGGTTGTAGGAAAATTAGTCTATGTTGCTTTAAGGTATAATTTTATTGCGTTTCTGTTGTACTGTGATGGGTGAATTTGGAACTGTTCTGGAATCTGAGGAGAGGTTTGTGAATTGGGGAGAACTGGAACGAAATACACTGAGACGAAGGGAATTGGGGGATGTGGCAACCGTGATAGAGGGCGTGATGAGCGTCACGCAGGTTGTGTGCGAGTGACGACCGTCACTCATGTATTACGACCGTCACACATGTGACGAGGGCCAGGGTGTGGTGACGAGCGTCACACGGGCCTGCTATGTGATTCTTTCTGTTTTCGTTCTGTTTATTCTGTCTGCTATGGTTTCACTTGGTTCTGTTCCATTTTAATTTTAGTTTGAGAGGTTGGTATATAAGTCAGTAGTACTGGACAAAGTATTGATAATGGAATTAATTAACCGATTCTCAGTCGAAAACTATCGAACAATGACGTGATTGCTTGTAGTATATTTTAGTTGGCATAGAGTATGTTATAGTTACTGTGATATTGTTGTTGGGAATTATAAAGTTTGCAGGTATGAAATATGTTGCATTGCCTCTAATTACTGGCAAGAATTAAGTTGCGGGCCTATGGCCAATGTTGATTTGTTGTTGTGTTGATATATAACTATCATTGTTGTTATTCTGACGTTCATGCTGAGTCGCATTGCATAGCATATCAAGTTAGAGCTGATGCTCGGTAAGTTGGCCTGGATTGGCAAATTAAGTTGAAGGCTTATGCCTTATTGACACCTCTATTAATTGGCAGATTTTTAAGTTGGGAGTTATGCTCCAATGGTACCACATGCATGTGCATATTATAAGTCGCATTCCATGTTGCATAAATTGTTGTTGTGCTGTTGATTAATGTTGATGGTAATATTGTGAAGTGGTGACTTTATATAATCTGATCTAATATATTGTTTATCATATACCCGATTATATTGTTTGATATCTCACCCCTTATGTGTTTGGTGATGGTTTATACGTCATCCTGTAGGTAATCCAGAGTGAAGGCTGTCTACCTTCATTAGTTTGAGTCGGTGTCGTCACTCTGATACGTAACACTCGGGGGGGGGGGGGGGGGGGGGGGGGGGGGGGGGGGTGAACGCATGTTTCCTTTATTGTTGATTTTAGTATTGTTGCTGAATTTTAAGTTGTTTTCATTAAAGTCTTTTTAATTTGAATTTGTTTTAAGTGGACAAAGATGGTATGTCATTAACGTTGAATTTTTTTGAATCCACTGCGTGGTAATTACAGTTGGTTTTATTTTTAAAGACTGGGCGGGTTGTTATCGGTTCATCTAAAATTATGTGTTATGTATCTGTTTTCCAGGTGATTAATTGTCGTTGTTTTATGTAGAAAGTGTAACATTCCAAATGTACGTTGAAACTTTGTAACTCTGATTTTATATTATTTGATGGGTAGAAATGGGTTGTTATAGACTTAGCCTATGTCCTATGAAGAGAACCATTTCTAAACGTTTGATAAGTGGATTGCCTGAGAAAGAGAACTCTAAAGAATATCTTACTGCTATTGCCAAATGTTAGACTTCCAAATTTTTCATGCTAAACCCCATTATGGTGAGAGTTCTTGGAAAAATAAGAAAAACACTCATAGTGCTTCTCATAGATATCCTGAATTTAGGAAACTAGGTAAAGGTCAACACCATAATATAGGAAAGTCCTAAGTCTATTGCTCTTAAGAAATCCTTTTGGTGCTTTTGGTGTAAGGAAAATTGGCATAAGAAAACTGATTGTCATGCTTTTAAAGCTTGGTTAGACAACAAGAACAAATCTGAAGGTAATCATTTAGCTTTTTTATGTTTTTAGTCTAACTTAGTTGATGTTCCCATTAATTCTTGGTGGCTTGATAGTGATATTGTTGTGTCCTTACATGGATTCAGAAACTAGCGGAGACTAAACTTAAGAGAAAGCAAACTCAGAGTATGAAATGATCTTGAAGTCATTGTTGAGCTAGTGGGAGATGTTAGCTTAGTTTTAGGAACTGGTTTTGAAAGATACATTTTATGAGGAATTTGATTTCAGTATCTTGTTTGGATAAGTTTGGATTTCAATTTATCTTTTATGATGCAAAAATAAATTTGATGTTGAATTCTCAAGTTGTTTGTAATGATATCTTGTTGGATGGTTTATATAAGTTGTCTTTGGATTGCGATAATATTTCCTCATCCTTGAATGTTGAGAGCTTCATTGCTAAAAGGACTAAATCAGAGAAAAATCCTTTTTGTTGTGGCACAAAGCGTTTAGGACATATCTCTAAAGAAATAGTTGAAAGGTTAATTAGAGATGATATTTTACCTTACTTAGATTTCAATGATTTAGGGACTTGTGTGGATTGCATTAGAGGAAAATTTACTAAGACGAATAAGAAATGTTCAACTAGAAGTTCATACCTTTATGAAATTATTCATACAGACATTAGCGGACCCACTATATATGGTAATAAATCTTTTATCACTTTTATTGATGATTTTTTTCCTGTATGGCTATCTCTACTTGATTAAGAAAAAATTAGAAGCACTTGAAAAGTTTAAAATCTTTAAAACTGAGGTTGAAAAGCAACTAGGAAAAGTGATAAAGGTGGTACGTTCTGACCGTGGTGGAGGTATTATGGTAGATATGATTCTACTGGCAACACATATGGCCTTTTGCAAAATACTTGCATGATTGTGGAATTGTTCCACAATACACCATGTCTGGTACTCCTGAACAAAATGGTGTAGCCGAAAGCAAAACCTCACCCATAAGGATATGATGAGAAGCATGACGAGTAAGTGTAATTTACCAGAATATTTATGGAGTGACACTTTGAAAATAGCCCATCTATATACTTAATAGAGTTCCTAGTAAATCAGTTCCAAAAACACCTTTTGAGCTATGGACAGGTAGAAAAACCCAGTTTAAAACCATCTTCGTGTCTGGGGGTAGCCCCGTAGAGGTTAAAATATATAATCCTTTTGAGATAAAGCTTGACCCAAAAAACAAGTCTTTGTTTTTTCATTGGATATCCAGATCGAGCTAAAGGGTACAAATTCTTCTGTCCTGGTAGAGGCAATAAAATTTTAGAGGCGATGCATGCAAAATTTCTTGAGCTTGATGTTTCCGAGCTTGTCATTGCATCTGATGATATTGATTATGTTATGCTTGATGTTGTTACTTTTGTCACTACCCAGTTTTGACAATGCTAGATCATCCATTACTCGTGGAGGTTTTGCTCCAAATGAGAATGTGGTTGAACATCCAGTTGGAGATGTAATTCAACCACTTATTGAAAATGTAGTTGATCCTCCTGTTATAGCTGAGGTTGCACAACCTGATGAGTTAGTTGAGCAAATTCATGTTATGAGGTCAGTAAGACAAATGCAACCTGTTATCTATGATGATTTTGTAGTTTATCTTAGTGAGGATGCTTATGATTTTGGTAGTGTTATTGATCCTAATAATTATCTTGAAGATATTACTTGTCCTCAATCTAGCATGTGGATAAATGCAATGCACGATGAAACGAAATCCATGGTAAATAATGATGTTTAGGAACTGGTGGAGTTACCAAGAAACCGTAAGGCGATTGGCTGCAAGTGAATATTCAAAACAAAGGACTCAAAGGGTAAAATTGAGAGGTTTAAAAATAAGACTTGTGGCTAAGGGCTTCACACAAAAGGAGGGGATTGACTTTAATGAAACATTTTCTCCTGTTTTCACTAAAGACTCTTTTAGAATTATTATGGCTCTTGTAGCACATTTTGACTGGGAATTGCATCAGATGGATGTTAAGACTGCTTTTCTGAATGGTGAACTTAAAGATGAGGTGGTAACTTCATTGGGTTTTTGAAGAAAATAAAGTTGATCAGTGCATCTATCTTAAGGTCAATGGGGGCAAATTCATCTTTCTCTCGTGTTGTATGTTGATGATATTTTGCTTGCCAGTAATGATCTTGTTCTACTTCATGAGACCAAACTCATGTTAACAAAGTTCTTTGATATGAAGGATCTTGGTGAAGCATTCTTTGTGTTGGGAGTTGAAATACATGGGGATAGATCATGTGGTGTGCTTGGTTTGCCACACAGGGCTTATATTGATAGAGTCTTGGAGAGGTTCAATATGCAGAACTGTAAGCCAGGAGATGTTCCAATTACTAAAGGGGGAAAATTTAGTAAAGATCAATGTCCTAAAAATGAGATTGAGCTGGCATAGATGAAGGGGAAAACCCTATGACAATGCATTAGGCAGCCTAATGTATGCTCAAGTATGCACTAGGCTTGCCATTACTTTCATAGCTGGGGTCTTGGGACGATACCAGTCAAATCCTGGGAATGATCATTGGATCGCTGCTAAGAAAGTGATGAGATATTTGCAGAGGACTAAAGAGTATATACTTGTTTTTAGGAGAGTTGACAACTTGGAAATAGTTGGCTATACTGACTCTGATCTTGCTAGGTGTGTTGATGATAGAAAATCGACTTCTGGTTACATTTTTATGTTCGCTGGAGGTGCAATATCATGGAAGAGTAAAAAGCAAACTCTCGTCGCCTCTTCAACTATGCAGGCAGAGTTTGTTGCTTGTTATGCTGCTGCCACTCATGCTGTTTGGTTGAGAAATTTAGTGACTGGACTTCGTATTGTTGATTCCATTGCAAAGCCAATAAAGCTTTATTGTAATAACAGTGCAACTGTGTTTTACTCTAAGAATAATTAAACTTCTAGTGGTTCTAAGCATTTGGAATTGAAGTATTTGACAGTCAAAGATTCTGTAAAGAAAAAATGACATCGTTGTTGAGTACATTTGTACTGATTTTCATGCTAGTCGATCCCCTAACTAAGGGACTTAGGCCCATTGGGTTCAAAAACCATGTCAATTGAGAGCATGGGCACCGTGAGTTCTTTTGATGTACTTGGTTAGTGGGAGTTTGTTCTTTATTTCATTTTCTTATCATGTTATATTTTATTTTGGACACTTTAAGTGTTGGATTGTCAAGTATTTTTTAGTTTAAGCAATTGATATTACAATGAATATTATTATTATTATTTGTCATTGTTTATTTATATGTCAATTGTTAAGATTGGGACTCAATGTCATCGGAACCCACCGTGCATATGGTCGACACTAGTTTGGAGTTCGAGGCATGGTTATAATTTTGAGCTAGGTATCTTCAGGACCACTATACTGGTGGTCGATGCCACATTGGAGCTGAGTTATGATTTTAAGCTCGGCGTTGTCAGGACCACTGTGTCGGTGGTCGACGCCATATTGGAGCTGAGCCATTATGGTTTGTAAAATCATGCAATTTCTTTGGCTTTAATGCATTTTAGAGAAATTGTTAAGGACTTGGCAAAGAAAATAGCAGTTGGTTGTTGGATCACATTAGCATGTTATTTTCTTGCCACACTCCACACTGATGACTAGTTGACGGAGTACGTAGTATTTGTAACCACAGAACGTTTTATGTCAATGAAGGATATAATAATCGCCGTGATTCAATACTGCTTGACTTTTGTTGGATGGAGTCATATTCAGATATTGCACCTGGAATCATGAACCCCGAGAGTCGTTTTCAAAATGTATTTTAAAATAAATATCATACAATTGATTTTGCCCAAGTGGGAGAATGTTAGATTTATCTAACTTTTAATGGGCTACAATCAATTGTTGTTTTGTTTGTGAAAAACGGGTTAATCGTGATTCTGATGGGGGTGCATATATAACCCTTTTTATTAGTTAAGTGATCTCTTTTATAACTAAAGGTTGGGTATCTGAAACCTGATTGGTGTGGGTAAAAGTGTGGGCTTTAACCTTGGGCCCATAATGGGTAGGGACTAGGGTTATATATATTATATGGCTAGGTCCCCTCTGTAATCACAAAAGAATCAGAAACATAACTGACGGCTGCACAACTTGCCCCATTGAGAGTTGTGAACGCACTACGCCAAACAAGACATTAGACAACGCTTTTTTAGGGCTTAGACAACTCGACAACTCTTAAAAAGCGTTGTCCTAAGCCAGCGCTGACGTAGGTAAAGACAACGCTTTTTATTTACGAAAAAGTGCTCTCTAAAGTATACATTAGAGGGCGCTTTTTCAACAAAAAGCGCTATCTAAAGGCCCGCTTTAGACAACGCTTTTTAAAGCGCTGTCTAAAGTATGCCTATAATTTTAATTATCAATTTTTCTATACCTTTAGAGGGCGTTTTTTCAAGAAAAAGCGCTGTCTAAAGGCCCCCTTTAGACAGCGCTTTAAAAAGCGCTGTTTAATGTAATTTTTTCTATACCTTTAGAGGGCGCTTTTTAGGAAAAGCGCTTTCTAAAGGCCCCCTTTAGACAGCGCTTTTAAAAGTGATGTCTAATGTATACCTATAATTTTAGTTAAGAATTTTTCTATACCTTTAGAGGGCGCCTTTTAGGAAAAGCGCTTTCTGTTGTGAACTATAGACAGCGCTTTTTCTAGAAAGCGTTGTCTTTTCTCTACGTATAATTTTAATAATTTTTTAAAAAAATCCCATTTTAACCATTTTTTTATGCAGAAACCTGTATAATTCAAGCCATTTCAATAAACCTGTATATTTCACATTTCCATTAACAATTTCTAGTATGGTTCATTAACCATTTCCACTAATCCCATAAATCGCATAATCCACATAAACCATTTCCATTATAATTCAAGTCATTTACATTAACCATTCACAAAACTATACAATTACATTCCAAAATCACATAAATAACATAAACCATTCACAAAACTATGCAATCCCATAAAATAAACCATTCACAAAACTATACATTCACATAATCCCATTATCCTATACCTTATATGACTTTTTTTTCCAATAAGGTATTCGCACAATTCCTGCTTAATTTCTTGCAATGTATCCTTCGTGTAATGAGAACACGCGTATTCATCAAAGTACTACATAACAAAACAAAATATGCATAATTTAATTAAAAATAATAAATTATATGACATATCCGATAAATATTAAAATAAATCCTAAGTTATAAATCCATGCATACCGTAATAGGAATCTCTAATCGATCCATTTGAAGGATTTCTCTCATAAACCTCAAAACGAAATACCCGCAGTCTATGCCATTATGCTGACGAGGGCACTACACATAGACAAACAAATAAGAATTAATATATAGTTGTTTTGTGTTATCAAGTAGCATCACTAATAAGCAACATTGTGAAAATTAATATACCTTCTGAGCTTCATTTTCATCATGTGTCTCGTGTGTGTCGTCGTGGTCACTAGCCATTTCACCTGTAAGAAAGAAAAAAATAAAAATTAAATGACAAATATAAAAATCCATAATCCATAATCCATTGAATGATATAAGCTATATATAACATGACAACTAATTAATATTATTGAATGATATAAGCTATAATTTTATAACTAGTATCTTTTCACTAACGCTCTTTCTTTTCTTGGTTGGAATATGTTCTACCCGTCTCTTAACAACACGGACGGTTGGATTGATCCAAATACCCTCATTATGATCATTTCTTGTATATGATTCATTTGCTATAATATTTTCATCTTGATCATTTCTAGTAAATGATTCAATATCAACATCAATATCACCTTGATCTCCAATGTTTTCATCAATTACTTTGTTAGATAAAAGCACTATAGACCATTTTGTACTTGTCGGATCAGTGACATAGAACACTTGTTTAGCTTGAGAGGCTAGAATAAAAGGCTCATCTTTGTACCCCACCCTATTAAGATCCACTTGCAAAAATCCTGACTTATCCATTCGTACGCCATTATTATTTTCAACCCACTTGCAACGAAATATAGGAATCTGAAACTTCTCATAATCAAACACCCACATGCGGTCGATAACCCCAAAATATGATAGATTTGCAAATTTGGGGTTTAAATCTTTCACACTTGAAATGTGCATTGCTTCAGCTACCACGGTGACACCACTATTTTGCATAGTACTTTTATCATCTTGTTCTTTGGTATAAAATGTGTATCCATTAATTGCGTATGCGCTATAAGAAAACACAACCAAACTTGGACCATATGCTAAACATCTCAACCTTTCTGTTATTGAAGTGGGATCTGAATAATACTTTGAATAAATATGATCCTTAAACCAAGGTATGAAACTTCGATTGTGCTCTCGTACTATCCAATTCTCATTTCTATTCGGATTTAAACCTTAGAGAACATCCTTGTGCATTTCAACATACGTCTCAACCTCATTCTCATTGTGCAGAACATACAAATGCACTTGATCCCGTTCAACCCTTGATACCGTCACAACTTCATTTCCAATTAACTTTTTCCTTCTTTTTTTCGACAATATGAGATTTGGGGAGTCCAATTGATTGTACATTGGACAGATATTCAGTACAAAACTCAATCGCTTCTTCAACAATGTATCGTTCGGCAATACAACCCTCTGGTCGACTTCGGTTTTTAACATACCTTTTAATATTTTCATATATCGAGATACACCGCATTTAGGACACTCATTTAACGATGCATACTCATTTCGAAACAAAACACAATCGTTTGGACAGACATGTATCTTATCATAGCTCATGCCAATAGAGCACAACATCTTTTTGGCCTCATATGTTCGATTGGGAAGAACATTATCCTCTGGAAGCATATCTTTCATAAGGGCCAATAACTCTGTGAAACTTTTATCCGACCATCCATTGCCCGCCTTTAAGTTGTACAACTTTAATACCGCAGACAATCTTGTGAATTTGGTGTAACCATTATATAACGGTTTCTCTGCATCGCTTACCAACCTCTCAAACATTTTGGGACAATCCTTAAGATCTTCTTCAAGTGCTTCTGCAATCTCTTCGACTCGATCAGAATCGTATGTATCTGTGCCATTGTCGTTTGAAGCATAGGTCGTATTATCCCCCGGTTCAACATTCCCGTTAATTTTCTCACCATGCAAATTCCAACATGTATAACTTCTATCAATTCCACTCCTCATTAAATGCGATCCCAACTGAACCGCATCAACCCGACTCCCAAAACAACAACCCAAGCAAGGACATCTCATCCGATTGGGGTCTTCGCAACAGCAAACTTAACGAATTCCGATACCCCATTCTCGTACTCTTTCGACAATCGACTTGAAGACATCCATTTCGTATCCATAGTCATTCTAATTAAACTAAATAAAAACAAAAATAAAAAATATTTACCTGTAGGGAAACGATCCGACTTTCACACTTTGATCACAAGTAACCCCTAATTACAGTGGCGAGAGAGAACAACTAATTACCTTTAGAGATGTAAACAACTTCTAGACCCACACAGTATCCAGATAGGTTAAAATTACCAAGATCCCCCTGTACACGCATCAAAAAGAGAAATATCATTAATTGACCAATTATGAGTCATAACTTGATAATTGGCAACATGTAATCACAAACAAGCAACATACTTAAGAGCAAGCATACTTAAACAAGTAACCAATCATACTTAAACAAGTAACCAAGCATTAGAGCAATTCATCCTAAACCTAACAAGATTCAAATCTAAGCAATACCTAAACAAGTAAACATGCATCAACTTAAACAAGTAACATTCATACGATAACCTAAATCTATCAAGAATCAAGTTTAAATCATACTTAAACAAGTAATCATCATATCACAAAGATAACCATCAAAGCAATTATTGAGCAAGATAAACATCTCATGCAAAGACAAATATCATACTTTCTTTAACCATGCAATACAATAACTATCATAACTCCACTTTCATGGCTCTATATATCATAACTCCATCAATACAATAACTATCAATATTAGAATAACTATCATACTTTCTTTAATCTAGAATATAGAAACAACAACTAATGAAAATAGAAACAACATGTTCAATATTAGTCATTCTGAAATCTGAATCTTTCACTTCTCATCTCCTTACCTCTCTTCAAAGCTTTGGAATAACTCTTTCAAAGAAAAACACAAGAATGAAAACAAGAATGAAAATCGTTTATTCTTTTTTTTTTTAAATAGTTTACAAAACAGAGGATAAAGATAAGGGTTAAGGGTTAAGTTTTTAAATAGTTTATTGATTTTATACTCAGCATATTTAGTGCTTATAGCTAAGGGTTAAGTTTTGGAGGAATGCATTTACAAATATATGTGAATACAAGGAAGTTAAGGCAAACAGAATGAAAACAGAGAAGAACGATAGCAATGGCGAATGAAAACAAGAATGAAAACAAGAATGAAATCAAGAATGAAAACAGAATGAAAATCGTACCTCTTCTTCGTTTCGTCTTCTTCTTCACGAAAGCAATGGCGAATGACGGAAAAAAGTGAACGACGGCAATGGCGAATGAACGACGACAATGGCGAATGAACGACGGCAATGGCAATGGTTTTCAGCAGAGAAGAACGATAGCAAGGGTTTCAGTAGAGAAGAATGGTCGAGAGAAGAAAATGAAAAGAAGTGTCTGAAAATGATTAGAAATTGTTTTATATTTTAATTCATAAATGACCTTTAGACAGCGCTTTTTTAAAGCGCTTTCTAAAGTAATACCTATAGCAGCACTCTGTTCAAAAAGTGCTTTCTAAGGTTAACCTTTAGACAACGCTTTTTTAAAGCGCTTTCTAAAGTAATACCTATAGCAGCGCTTTGTTCAAAAAGCGCTTTCTAAGGTGGCTTCCATTTTGGGCATTTAACAGCGCTTTTAAAAAGCGCTTTCTAAAGGCTGTCTTTTACAGCGCTTTTTTCACTACGCCAAAAGTAGGAATAGACAGCGCCAAAATGACAGCGCTTTTATAAAAAAGCGCTGCTAAAAAGAATAAAAAAATTTCGCTTAAAAAAAGCGCAGTAAAAGATAGGCTTTAGAAAGCACTTTTCAAAAGCGCTGTAAAAGAATGTAAAAGAGTGCCACTTTAGACAGCGCTTTCCAAAAAGCGCTGCTATAGATATCCCTTTAGAGAGCGCTTTTCAAAAGCGCTGCTATAGGGATCACCTTAGACAGCGCTTTTAGAAAGCGCTCTAATAGGGCTCAATTTCTTTTCACTTTAGAAAGCGTTTTCTAATGAAAAGCGCCCTCTAAAGTCATTTACTAATTAAAATATAAAACCATTCTAAGTGGCAAACAGGGGGGTCGAACCCACGCCCTTTAGGTAGGGAAATTAATATTAAATTATATTAACATATCAAATTATATTTAATATATTTAAATTATATATTTTAACTTATTTAAATTATATTTAATGTATATAAATTATATTAATATATAATTTAAAATATATTAATTTAAAATATACTTTAAATTATATTAATATATCAAATTATATTTAATATATTTAAATTATATTAAATTATATTTTAAATTATTTTAAATTATATTTAAAATTATTCAAATAAAATATTTAAATATATATGTTTTAAATACAAACATTTTAACTTATTTAAATTATTTTAAATACATATAAATTATATTAATATATAATTTAAAATATACTTTAAATTATATTTAATATATTTAAAGTATATTAAATTATATTTTAATTTATTTTAAATTATATTTAAAATTATTCAAATAATATATTTAAATATATATGTTTTAAATACAAACATTTTAACTTATTGAAATTATATTTAATATATATAAATTATATTAATATATAATTTAAAATATACTTTAAATTATATTAATATATCAAATTATATTTAATATATTTAATATATAAAAATTATATTAATATATAATTTAAAATGTACTTTAAATTATATTAATATATCAAACTATATTTAATATATTTAAATTATATTAAATTATTTTAACTTATTTAATATATATTTAATATATTTAAACTATATTTAATATATTTAATATATTTAATATATTTTAACATATTTTAATATATTTAACATATTTTAATATATTTAATATATTTTAACATATTTAATATATTTTATATATTTTAATATATTTTAACATATTTAACATAGTTTATATATTTAATATATTTTACATATTTAATATATTTAATATATTTTAACATATTTTAATATATTTAATATATTTAATATATTTTAACTTATTTTAACTTATTTAAACTATATTTAATATATTTAATATATTTAATATATTTAAATTATATTAAATTATATTAAAATATATTTAATATTAAATTATTTTAAATACAAACATTTTAACTTATTTAATATATATATATATAGAGTGAGAATAAACAATGGATGAGGGCGTAGTACCGCTGGTCAAGGAGGTTTGTGTATGTGTTTGCCATGCTTTGAGTCTGGGGTTCGAATCCCCCTCGCCCCAGACTCATTTTTAGATTTTTTGACATTTTCAGGTAAAATTGCTTCTAAAAATAGCCATTAGAAAGCGCTTTTGAAAAGCGCTGTAAAAGCCTGCCACGTTAGACCACCTTAGAAAGCGCTTTCCAAAAAGCGCTGCTATAGGTGTCACTTTAGAGAGCGCTTCTTAAAAGCGTTCTTTAAATGCCACCTTAGAAAGCGCTTTTAGAAAGTGCTCTTATAGGCCTCTAATTATTTTCACTTTAGAAAGCGCTTTCTTAGGAAAAGCGCCCTCTAAAGTCCTTTACTAATTAAAATATAAAACAATTCTAAACATTTTCAGAGACACTTTTATTCATTTTCTCTCTCGACCGTTTCTCTAAACCCTCGTCGTCGTTCTTGCCATTGCCATTGCCATTGCCGTTCGTGAAAACGTTGTTGTTCTTATTCTCTTATCGTTCTGAAAACGAAAACGTTGTTGTTCTTATTCATTTCTCAAATCGTTCTGAAAACGAAAACGAATAAGGTACTCTTTTATTATTCACTTCTCTTTTATTATTCATTTCTCTTTTATTATTCATTTCTCTTTTATTATTCATTTCTCTTTTACTATTCATTTCTTTGAAAACGAAAACGAAAAAGTTTTCACGATGAGGATAAAAGCTTCCTCTTTTATTGTTGCAGAATCTTTTTTCTTTTATTTTTCATGTATATTTTTACGAAAAGCATTCATGATACTTTTCATGTATATTTTTCATGTATATTTTTTCTAGTTTTGTTGAAGGTATTTTCATAAGGAAGCTAATATTAAAGTATCTTCACAACTATTATTATTGAAATTGTGAAGGTTACTTGTGTAGGGGTTACTTGTGTTCAAAATGTGAAAGTCGGATCGTTTCCCTACAGGTATAACTTTTTTTCTTTTTGTTTTTGTTTAGTTTAATTAGTATAACTATGGATAGGAAATGGATGTCTTCAAGTCGATTGTCGAAAGAGTACGACAATGGGGTATCGGAATTCGTTAAGTTTGCTGTTGCGCATGCCAAAGACCCCAGTCGAATGATATGTCCTTGCTTGGGTTGCTGTTTTGGGAGTCGGGTTGACGCGGTTCAGTTGGCATCGCATTTATTGAGGAGTGGAATTGATAGAAGTTATACATGTTGGAATTTGCATGGTGAGAAAATTAACGGGAATGTTGAATCGGGGGATAATACGACCTACGCTTCATACGACAATGGCACAGATACATACGATTCTGATCGAGTCGAAGAGATTGCAGAAGCACTTGAAGAAGATCTTAAGGATTGTCCCAAAATGTTTGAGAGGTTGGTAAGCGATGCAGAGAAACCGTTGTATAATGGTTGCACCAAATTTACAAGATTGTATGCGGTATTAAAGTTGTACAACTTAAAGCCGGGCAATGGATGGTCGGATAAAAGTTTCACAGAATTATTGGCCCTTATGAAAGATATGCTTCCAGAGGATAATGTTCTTCCCAATCGAACATATGAGGCCAAAAAGATGTTGTGCTCTATTGGCATGAGCTATGATAAGATACATGCCTGTCCAAACGATTGCGTATTGTTTCGAAATGAGTATGCATCGCTAAATGAGTGTCCTAAATGTGGTGTCTCTCGATATAAGAAAAAGTTGTCTCCAGCAAAAGTCTTATGGTATTTTCCTATAATTCCGAGATTTAGACGCATGTTTCATAGTGAGACCGATTCAAGACACTTGACTTGGCATGCAGATGAAAGAATTATTGATGGAAAGTTTTGACATCCGGCAGATTCACCACAGTGGATGAAAATTGTTGATGATTATCCTGAATTTGGAAAAGAAGCAAGAAACCTTCGCTTGGCATTATCTACTGATGGAATGAACCCACACAGTATTCAAAGTATCTCACATAGCACTTGGCCTGTGATCATAATGATTTATAACCTACCTCCATGGCTATGTATGAAGCGTAAGTACATGATGTTATCTATGTTAATTTCTGGGCCTAGACAACCAGGGAATGACATAGACGTATACTTGGCACCCTTAATCGAAGATTTAAAATTTTTGTGGGAGAACGGTGTGGAGGTTTATGATGGGTATAGGAAAGAAAGTTTCAACTTGAGGGTGATGTTGTTTGGCACAATTAATGATTTCCAGCATACGGAAATCTATCAGGGTACAGCATAAAAGGTCAATGTGCGTGTCCTATTTGTGAAGATAAAACAGATTGGACGCGATTGGAGTTTGGTCAGAAGAATGTCTTTCTCCGTCATCGTAGATTCTTAAATTCTAATCATCACTATCGTGGGTGGAGAAAAGCATTCAATGGAGAGCCAGAACATGGTAGAGCTCCAACTATATTGACAGGTGATCAAATTTTTGAAAAGGTGAAAGATGTGACAACTCAGTTTGGAAAGCCTTTTGCACATACACTTGTCAAGAGTGGGTGGAAGAAGAGGTCAATTTTTTTTGAACTGCCATATTGGAAGTCGTTGTATATAAGACATTTTCTCGATGTTATGCATATTGAAAAAAATGTATTTGACAGTGTTATTGGTACGTTACTCAATATACCAGGAAAGTCTACGGATGGCCTTAAAGCAAGAAAGGACTTGGTACATATGGGGATAAGAACTGAATTAGGACCCTTGAAGAAAGGAAAACGAACATATCTACCACCTGTTGCGTATACTCTATCTAGAAAGGAGAAAAAAGTATTGTGTAAGTTTCTAAGTGAAGTTAAAGTTCCAGAAGGATACACTTCAGATATTAGAAGACTTGTGTCTATGAAAGAACTCAAGTTAAAGAGTTTAAAGACGCATGACTGCCATGTTATAATGGAACATTTTCTACCAATAGGTATACGTTATATTCTGCCAGAAAAAGTAAGAAGCGCAATAACTAAATTGTGTTTTTTTTTCAAGTCAATTTGCAGTAAGGTGATCGATCCTGCGATCTTACCAACATTGCAAAAAGAACTAGTTATTACTTTGTGTGATCTTGAAATGTATTTTCCTCCCTCGTTTTTTGACATAATGGTTCATCTAGTTGTTCATCTAGTGAAAGAGACACAATTGTGTGGACCGGCTTATATGAGATGGATGTACCCTGCTGAACGTTATATGAAAATATTAAAAGGGTATGTGAAAAACCGAAGTCGACCAGAGGGTTGTATTGCCGAACGATACATTGTTGAAGAAGCGGTTGAGTTTTGTACTGAATATATGTCCAATGTACAATCAATTGGACTCCCCAAATCTCATATTGTCGAAAAAAAAGAAGGAAAAATGTTAATTGGAAATGAAGTTGTGACAGTATCAAGGGTGGAACGGGATCAAGTGCATTTGTATGTTCTGCACAATGAGAATGAGGTTGAGCCATATGTTGAAATGCACAAGGATGTTCTCCGAGGTTCAAATCCGAATAGAAATGAGAATTGGATAGTACGAGAGCACAATCGAAGTTTCATACCTTGGTTTAAGGATCATATTTATGCAAAGTATTATTCAGACCGCGATTCAATAACAAAAAGATTGAGATGTTTAGCATATGGTCCAAGTATGGTCGTGTTTTCTTATAGCGCATACGCAATTAATGGATACACATTTTATACCAAAGAACAAGATGATAAAAGTACTATGCAAAATAGTGGTGTCACCTTGGTAGCTGAAGCAATGCACATTTCAAGTGTGAAAGACTTAAACCCCAAATTTGCAAATCTGTCATATTTTGGGGTTATCGAGTGCATTTGGGTGTTTGATTATGAGAACTTTCAGATTCCTATATTTCGTTGCAAGTGGGTTGAAAATAATAATGGCGTACGAATGGATAAGTCAGGATTCTTGCAAGTGGATCTTAATAGGGTGGCGTACAAAGATGAGCCTTTTATTCTAGCCTCTCAAGCTAAACAAGTGTTCTATGTCACTGATCCGACAAGTACAAAATGGTCTATAGTGCTTTTATCTAACAAAGTAATTGATGAAAACATTGGAGATCAAGGTGATATTGATGTTGATATTGAATCATTTACTAGAAATGATCAAGATGAAAATATTATAGCGAATGAATCATATACTAGAAATGATCATAATGAGGGTATTTGGATCAATCCAACCGTCCGTGTTGTTAAGAGACGGGTAGAACATACTCCAAACAAGAAAAGAAAGAGACGTTAGTGAAAAAGGTACTAGTTGTAAAATTATAGCTTATATCATTCAATATAGCTTATATCATTCAATATAGCTTATGTCATTTAATTTCTGTTTTTTTCTTTCTTACAGGTCAAGTGTCTAGTAACCAGGCAGATACGCACGAGTAGCACGGGCTAGAGCAACCAATATTACATGGGTCAAAGTGGAGGTATATTAATTTTCACAATATTGCTTATTAGTGATGCTACTTGATAACACAAGACATCTATATATTATTTCTTAACTAATGCGTATTTTGTTTTGTTATGTAGTATTTCGATGATATGGCGTGTCCTTATTACACGAGGAATTGTGCGAATTTTTTATTGCAAGAAGAATTCTTTCTTGAATTAATGTATAGTTTTGTGAATGTAAATTCTAGTTTATTGAAATGTAAATTCTATGCAGGTTTGAAACCATACAATAGAATTTGTGTGAATTCTGCATGTAAATTCTAGTTTATTGAAATGTACAAATTCTAGTTTATTGAATTCTGCATTAAGTGTAAATTCTAGTTTTGAAATAGAATTTGTTGATAAATTTATTGAAATGTGAATTATACAGGTTTATGGAAATGTAAATTATACAGGTTTCTGCATAAAAAAAAATGGTTAAAATGGGATTTTAAAAAAAAATCTTCAAAATTATACGTAGACCAAAGACAGCGCTTTTGAGAAAAAAACCGCTGTCTAAGGTTAAACATTAGACAGCGCTTTAAAAAGCGCTGTCTTAAGTCCACCTTTAGAGAGCGCTTTTAAGGAAAAAGCGCTCTCTAAAGGTATAAAAAAAATCATTATACGTATACATTAGACAACGCTTTAAAAAGCGCTGTCTAAAAGCACCTTTAGAGAGCGCTTTTGAAGGAAAAAGTGCTTTCTAAAGTTTAAAAAAAAATATATTAAATTTTTAACTTATACTTTATACAGCGCTTTTAAAAGCGCTGTCAAAAGGCCCATTTTAGAGAGCGCTTTTTCATAAATAAAAAAGCCCTGTCTTTACCTACGACAGCGCTGGCTTAGACGGCGCTTTTAAGCGCTGTCATAGGCCAAAAAAAAACGCCCTCTTTTCCCTTGTTTGGCGTAGTGTCTTAAGCGAAATTTTTTAAAGACTTATAGCAGCGCTTTGTCCAAAAAGTGCTGTCTAAGGTGGCTTCCATTTTGGGCATTTAACAGCGCTTCGCTTTCTAAAGGCTGTCTTTTACAGCGCTTTTTTTAATCGAAATTTTTTAAAGACTTATAGCAGCGCTTTGTCCAAAAAGTGTTGTCTAAGGTGGCTTCCATTTTGGGCATTTAACAGCGCTTTTACAAAGCGCATTCTAAAGGCTGTCTTTTACAGCACTTTTTTTAAGCGAAATTTTTTAAAGACTTATAGCAGCGCTTTGTCCAAAAAGCGCTGTCTTTGTCCAATTTTGGCGTAGTGACGGGAGTGTGAGATACAGAGAAAGATCCAGTTATTCATTTTTTCGGGATTCTAAATCATGACTTCAACAAGTAAGTATTGATATTCTAATTTCATATAATTAATTATTGAATATTTCCACTTACAATCCGTTGCAGCACTTCCTTTTTAGACCCTTGGTGATGGTGTATCAAACACATTACATAAGTATAGTCACAGTATACTATTTGTGCAGAAAAATTCACACCCTGAGTCAGCATTCCAATTTGCAACGCTATTTTGAAAATCGGGTGTTAGTTGGTACTTGGTACTCCAACCTAGCTTGTATCTATACCTGGAAAAGTTGGTAGCACAATTGTAATTCTTAATGAACTGTAATTCTAAGCAAAAATTGTGTTTTAGAATACCTTAACTGTAAATCTTAGCAAAATTTGTGCTTTAGAATACCTTAACTGTAAATCTAAGCAAAATTTGTGCTTTAGAATACCTTACATATAGCAATTACTAATTTTTTTTTACCTAAAACAATTGATAGAATACAGTTAATGTGGAGAGGGAAAGGAAGGGAACTTATCTTGATATATATGACATTCTAAACTGAGAATTAAGTACTTCAATACAAGATCTTAAAACATACAGTGCTAAAAATTACATCACCAAACGAAATCTAGTAATGCTCCCCATTACCAACATTCCTATGACATATCTTACGCAATAACACATTGTTAATCGTTCTCATTTCTCCTTCTCAATTAAAAATAAAAATAAAACATATATTTCCTCGATTTAAAAAATAACCGAAGGTGTAGACTATATATTTTATTAATAAATAAATGATGGTATTCTAACAACATATACCATTATTGGTGAATATAGGTGAATGCTTTCTCATTATTTTCTTCATCATAATTGATAACTTTATATTTTTTATACAAAAATTAAATGGTTATACGCCTCTTTGTACCATTTGTTTTTAAGCTGATGGGTTCATATTTTCTTCCACCATTGTGCCTGAATTACACGTGTTCAGATTCACTCCAATTTCTGGTTACTCCAGTTTTCAATTCATGCAACTGCTGTTTGACATGTGGCATAAAAAAATTGACGGTTTTGATTTAAAAGGTTGAGTACACATATTTTTTATTTTCAGAAGCCACAATTCCACTCAATTCTAAATGTTTCGCAAAGAATTTTTCTCTTCAGCCATATCCTCTCTTTTAACATTGCTTTCTTGCCGGCATTGTTGTTGCTTGCTGGTGCCAACATCATCTCTGAATTAATCACTATCTTTCTCGCTGCCACTGTATTTTTCTCAGTCGCCACCACCGTACCTGTCCTGTCTCGCCGCCACCATATTTTTCTCAATCGCCACCACCGTATCTGTCTCGTCTCGCCGTACCGTACTGTACTCTAATCAGTGACGCCGCCACCGTATCTTTCTCACTCGCCGCCACCTTATCGTGCTTTTGTTCAGTTGTGCAACAATTTGAAGTTTGAATTGAAGATTATTGTTGAGGATTAGAGATGATTTGATTGTAATTGCTCTTAAGCTATTAGAATATTGATGTGATCATTGCACAAACAGAAAAAGAGAGAAAAGAAGGAGTAATCATTGTATTATTGAGCTCAAAAATGGAAGAAGATTACACTCAGTTTATATAACCATCAACTAAGCCTAACCAACTAACTAACCATAACAGAACTGTAACTAACTATCCTACCATCAACTGACACGTGTGCATGGAAAGGGAGAATAGTAATGGTAGCTGTAACTGCAATATTCTAACAGCCTGCCTCAAGCTTAAGCATGATATATGTTGATCATGCCAAGCTTGGATATGAATGTGTTGAATTTAGTTGGTTGTTGTGGCTTTGTAAGAAAATCAGCCAATTGTTCTTGAGATGAAATAGGTAGCAGGTGACAATCTATTTCAAGGTGCTTCGTTCTCTCATGAAACACGGGGTTTGATGCTATATGCAAAGCACTTTGGTTATCACAATACAAAACCGGAGGCTTGAAGCACAAGACTTGCAAATCTCTCAAAACATATAGCAGCCATATTAGTTCACAAGTAGCTGAACCTAAGGCTCTATACTCAGCTTCAGATGAGCTTCTCGACACAGTTTGTTGTTTCTTAGCTTTCCATGAAATGAGAGAACTTCCAAAGAAAAAACAATAACCTGATGTTGATTTTCTTGTATCCACACAGCCTGCCCAATCTGCATCTGAATAGCCCAGGATTTGCAGCTTGGATGCTCGAGGAAACATTAAACCATATCCAGGATTCTTCTTAAGGTATCTGATAATCCTACAAGCTGCTTGATAGTGGAGTTAAGTAGGTTTCTGCAAGAACTGACTCAACTGTTGTGTGGCAAGTGTTATATCAGGTCTGGTGTTGTTTAAGTAGATTAATCTTCCAATGAGCCTTCTATACAATGTGACATCTTTGAAGGGCTCACTATTATCTTGCCACAACTTGAAAGATGGATCTAATGGTGTGGTAGCAGGTTTGGATGCGAGTAATCATGTATCATTCAAGAGGTCTAAGCAATATTTTCTTTGAGAAATAGTGATGCCATCTTTTGAATGAGCTACCTCACGACCAAGGAAATATTTCAATATTCCCAAGTCCTTAATTTTGAAATTTGTATCCAAAATCAGCTTGATACGATCAAACTCCATTAATGATGTTCCTTCCAGCATTATGTCATCAACATATACCAGTAGAATGGTGTTGTGTTCATCCTTCTTGAAAGTGAACAAGGAGTAATCAGCAGTTGATTGTACATAACTGATACGTGTTATCCGCAAGTGTACGGATTGCGTCAGAGTAATATAAAAGATTTATCGTTCCCACAGAAACCAATGTCAATCTATCGAATACTATCGTTACGTTGTTTATCTAAGGCTAATTGATATCGGGGTAAAAGCTTTCTACTGAACGAAAATATAAATAAATCAGATAAATATTATACAGGGATGTAATTCACATCGATCAAACAATACTCCTATCATCTAAATAGTAACACTTATGGGGAAATATTTTCTTCTTTGAAAAAGAGTTAATTAAAAAGGATCCGCCGCGTTAGCGTGATCGGAACCAGACCTAACCTTTAATCTATACCAGCCGCTCACGCTGCACCGGTCGCTCCTTGCGTTAAAGTGATAAAGTCCTTTTTTATGTAATTCCCTCTAAGACTTAGTTAAAAAGTGCTTTCGATTGAAAATATTTTATACCAAAGGGTTTCTGGCATATGCTCGGCCAACCGGATCCTAAATCTATAAACGCGTCCGAAAATAGTTTTAAAACCTCTTTCTAATAATATAAAACTTTCCTAGTTAATCAATAAAGTGTTTCCACTGTATTTATCAGTTAACAACTAACAAACTCTTTTCTAAAGTGTCGGACGACTTTCGATCTTACCCGATCTAGTCACAGTCATTACGTGAACAAAAGCACGGTCTTATTTACGCAATTCCCGATCAATTGAAGTTCAGAAGAGTTTAATTAAAATAAAAAACAGCCCCTAAAGTATTTCTAAAGAGATGACATATGGAGTACCGTCAGAACGACGATCCTCACATCCCAGCAAAAGGGATTTAGCTAGACATAGTAATAGAGAACGTAAAAATAAATCGATTTGCAAAATAAGACATATTTAAAGTAAAGACGTGCGTAGTGTGAGAGTGTATTTCGAGAGAGTGAACACAAGTGTCACGCTTAAGTTCAGTTCCGAGAGACACAGATCACACAGATAAATAAAATAATAAGGTAATGGCAGAGACGGAAAATAAATGAGTATAAAGCAGTGCAGGAAAATAAATTAATATAAAAGCGATGCGGGTAAAATAAATTATATTTTATAAAAGAAACCTGCTCCAAAGCGGAGACTGAATCTGGTACAGATGCTGGAAAATAAACTGCGGGAAAGTAAATAGCACCTAACTATGATTGCTCCAATCCAACTAACAACTATAGTGCAACAACCCCTCGATGTGAAGGACTATTGCTTTACAAAGTGAACTCTATGTCTATGTTGAAAAACTAAGATTGGATGATATGAAAGTGAAAATACAAGTCCTTATATAGGAAACTCGAAGTTGTAACTGCCTCTAACCATAATGAAAAAACGTTTTAGAAACTAAATTCTTCAGGTGTAACTGCCAAAAACGTTTCAGACCGTTTGCCCTTTATAACTGTCGGCGTCCGCCGACCCCTGTTCCGCGTCCACCGAGTGTGGTTTGGAAGGTGAAACGTCTTTTGTGACCGTTGGCGTGTGAGTGAAGTCATTATGCCAACGGCGTCCTCCTTGGCGTCCGCTGAGTGAAACGGCTAGTGTACAGTTTACACAAGAAATCTTCATTTTAGCTCTGTTTTGCCTTGTTTTCTTACTGTAAGCTCAAATCAGGCAATGTATCTGAAAGTAAAACAAAATACCATAATAGCAAAGGAAAATAACAAATAAACAACTAAAATTATGTAAAATCGGAGCCAAATATACAGTGTATTTTAGTGTTATCAAATTCTCCCACACTTAAACCTTTGCTTGTCCTCAAGCAAACTCTGATAAGTAAACAAAAGAAAAACAGCAAACATGCACGTATCCGATCTGGGCTAGGAACTTAAGTTTGATCAATAATACATCAGTAGGTACTAACTCATGAACCAAGGGTATAGTAATGACACTTTCCGCGATTTGCGGGCATAAGTTTCTCTCCTATACAAACCAATCCAAACTATGATATTTTACTTAGGCCTATCTTACTCATTCCTTTCTTACCCCTTTTCATTCAAGCGAAGTCACATTAAGCCCGTTGTCTTTCACTCGCATGGTGAACATAACCTGTGGTAATCCTGATCCTTTTTATCAATGATTTGATACTTTTTACCAATTCTTTTCTTTTTTATTTATTTTTTCTTGCAAAAAAATTTTTTTCTGAAGATACTTGAACATCTTCTTGAAAAGTTTTTTTTTCTTTTTCTTTGGCCGGATCTTACCTATTTGCATCGGTTTGTCACTTAGCGGTGGTTAAGATGGTGCTGACTGCTAAAATAAACTACTTAAGGGTTAGTGATGAAGGGTGAGGTTTTAAGGCCACTGTATAATAAAAATCTAGATAAGCTCATATAATTGAGAAACTTACGGTGTAAAAACGATATCGATTTTTCAAATAGCTTTCCCAAGCCTTTGCAATTGATCTTACTTGTCCTAATAGCCCAAATTATCAAAATTAATGTTGTTTCTTTGTTAAAATTTTTTTTTTGTTAAGGCTCAAGAATTGGAAGAATAGATAAACTACACAAAAATGACTCGTAAAGCACAAACTAAACTATACTAGAAAACATTAAATAAAACAACTAAAAACAGTAAATATCTCCTCCCACACTTAAACCGAACATTGTCCTCAATGTTTCGATAAAAGTGAGAAAGGGATAGGTGAAACCTGGTACTCAATCATGTCGGCCACTGGGGCCATCTCCACCATGCTCTGGACGTCTGGGACGACGGCTCCTACTGCGATGTCGGGTAGTATGTGACAGCTCCATCTGCTCAATTCTCTCGATTAGAGAGGCATTTTGATCTCTTAGTGCTTGGAAACCCTCAAGAGTGGATTTCTGTGACTCCCGCATAAAATCCATCATCTCTTGTTGTTGTTGGTACATGGCATAGAATAGGCCATCACGCTCTTCTTCTCTGGCTTGTTGTGCTTGCCACATTTCTTCAGTGATGTAAAATCCGAAAGAGGTACCAGCAGGATGATCAGTAACAGGTGGGTGTGTGCAGGTGATACATGAATGGGAGACTGCTCCATATGGTCATATTCATCATCTGTCTCATTTCCTTCGTCCTCGGGGACGTTTGGAAGTAATGGGCCTAAAATCGGAGCAGCCTTCAAATCATAGAGCCAGTTTTCTCTTTTGCGCACATCAGTGCGTGTTGAACAAGGTAAGGCGACACTTGGGATGGCAGCATTGCGAACCATAAGGATATAGCCTCCTTCCGGCCTCGTTTTGCATAAACGCATATCTCGCAGAAATTTTAAATCAATGGTGCGAGGAGGAAGTGGTTCCAATGTGGCCAACTCAGCGTCCAGGTGGAGGGTTCGTGCAATGAAGGTAATCAACCCTCTAAATGACACGGTGTTGCCCTTTTTCTCAATTGCCCTCATATGTGATATCATAAATGGTACATGATTTAATCTTCTTCTAAGTAAAGCAGCCTGTAAAAATATAAATTCTTTGGAATTCATCTTGTTAGAGTTTTCACGAGCAAAAATAGTATCAGCTATTAAAAGGCGGAATACCCGTATGGCCGGGTTATGAATGTCACAAGCCAAATTTCCATCAAAGGAGCAAGTGGTTTGTCTTGAGATGTTTTTCCACAGTTGAAAGGCTTCAGTTGGCCAACTTGTGTCTATGGGTGCCTCACATGCTGCACCATTCCCAAAATGGAATCCTAATAACTCAGCAAGTGCATCAGTGGTGTAAATGTATTCAACATTGAACATCCTAAATCTCACTGTGCCTGCTGTGTTGGCAGTGTTCTCTCTGACAGTGTACTCCAAAGAAATCAAAAATTCGTGGGTTAGCCTTTCGTAGGTAGGCTCCTTGCGAATAAAAATATTCTCTAATCTCAAGTTTTGTAACAGATAAAATACGCTAAATCTTATACCAAGGTTATGCAGACAAATATCATTAATGTACCTTGTTGCAAGAATGTTGTGTGTCCGCAATTTCTCCCATTTCTCCCATTGCTTGACTCCGTCATTTCCATCTCGAAAAATGATGTTTTCTTGGTTCTTCGCTGCCATTGTTGAAGTGAAATGAAGGTTTGGTGATGGAAAATGGGTAATTTTTGTTTTTGGTAGATTTTGGTGAAATCTATGGTTTTTATAGAGATAATGTGTAATGGAAGGTGTAATGGTAGTGGGGAAGTTATGAAATGGGGATTTTAATGGTTTAATGGGGTTTTATGGTGATTGAAATCAGATTTTATGGAGGTAGAAGATGAAGAGAGTGGCAAAAATGGGTGTTTTCTTATTCTGGTGCGTTTTAGAACCCAGAACGCCTCCGCGTTCGCCGAGAGGGGGTCCGCGTCCGCGGACTGTGAAAATTGGGCTGGCACGGATTTGGGCTTTGGTTGGTTCATGAATCTCTCCTTGGGGTGTTTATAGCATATTGGTACATGAAAGAAACATAGGGAATATTTTGTTTATTTATTATTTTATATATTTGTAAATGTAGGATTTAAATAACAGTTATTTTTATTTTTATTTTTATTTTTATTTTTATTTTTTTTATTTTTATTATTATTTTTAAAATGAATGAATAAAAAAAATTAAATATAACCAATAGATTGTAATGATGTAGATATTTATTATAACTTTGAATAATATAACACTCGCAAAAAGCAATACGGTTTGCCATAATTCTAGTAACCATGGAAAATAAAATCTACTAATAGTCTGATAATAAAGATAATAACAATAAGGATATAAATGCGGTAAAGGTAAAAGTAAACGATCATAACAAGCATGTGGTAAGTCTCCTCCACACAAAGTGCGAGTTATGCCCCATAGCTCCTGAATATCTCCTAGGAAGACTGACGACGGACACCCTGAGTCATGTGAGGACAAGGTGCCCGTGCCTCTGCAAGCTAGCATTTTAGATCGCAAATCTCCTGCTCCAAAAGATCATATGATGAAGCGTTTGTTGCGTCTGAGATCTCTATCTGTAATGTCAGCTCGACGCATTCTTCGCGAAGAGAAATGATCTCCTTGCGCATAGCGTCCAATTCAGAATATATGTTCCTGCGTTGCAGATTAACGTTTGAAGAATAAACTGTAGTCCTTTCAGGATAGGGTGTAGGGTGGTACTCAGGCACAGGGTGGTTCCTTGGTTTGACGGGTGTCTCGTCTTGGCCTTCCAAAGCGTATGAGCAGTTAGCTCTATCATGGACACTTGTTCGGGTATGGTTTGGAAAACCAAAGTAGTGAATGACTTCGTTATCTATTAGAAGCTTAAAGTTATCTGCACTAAAGAATGATCTCCTGATAAGACCACGGTCAAGGCAATGATGAATGTCAATCAAGGTGTACCCACAATGAGAGGTGAGATGAGTTAGCTTATTGGCTAAACCCAGGGCATAAGCTATGTGTGTAATAGTACCGCCGACATGGATTGGTCCTCTGGAAGATGTAGCATTCAAATATAGGTTATACATCAGAAAATTTCCACTGGCTAATGGTCGTGATTCAGCAGTACAAAAGAGCATCAGAATCTCTTCTGCAGTAACTTGGTTCTCAGTTTCACTTCTACCAAAGAAAGTCTCAGCTAGGGTCATTTGGAAATAACGGAAAGCTGGATTGTGGATTTTGTTTGCTAATTGGGTGGAAGGATCCGGTCCTCCTCCGTCGGTGATTTTGCTCCAGAATAGGTCAAGCTCATCTTGCATAACATTGGTTTCATGCATAAAATGGATTGCATCCGAGCTATATTGAAAACCAAGTATTCTAGCAAAATCTCTGTGGTTAAGGGCATACTCATTTCCAAATAGTCTGAATCTTATGCTTCCACTGTTGTAACCTCTTCCACTATAAGGGTCATAAATGAGTGAACTGAGGAACTCTAGGGTCAGATGCTTATAGGTTACATTCATAGCTTCAGAATACTCATCCCACTGGAGCTAGTGACAGAGGTACCTCACACTAGCCTCAATACCTAAAGTTGTTAGACAGTTTGGGTCAGGGTACCTAGTGGGTAGGATTTGTCTCTCAGAAAGGACTACGTATTTCTTCCTCTGTTCGTCATCTCTGAACACAATGTGCATGTCATCATAGCTCTGCATCCTGCAAAGAAAGTTAGTGTGGAATGTCTGAGATGATGTGATCTGTAACCTGTAAACATAGACATTGCATAAGTCAATCACGTTAGAAAAAAATATAATATAAATAATAAATAAATATTTTTTTTTTGAAATAAATTCTATGCATAAATAAGAAAAATAACGAAAAGAAAATCGTGGGTTGCCTCCCACGCAGCGCTTGTTTAACGTCGTTAGCTTGACGACTGAAGAACTTACGTTGTGGATGTTGCTACAGGTGGGTCTATCAGAGTGTGACCAGAGTAGTAAGTAGGGATGTCACCTCCGTAGTAGGGTTTCAATCTTTGTCCATTCAATAGAAAGGGACTACACGAATGGTTTGCAATTTCAAATGCTCCAGATTTCAGGACTTTGGTGACCTTATAGGGTCCAGTCCATCTTGAGCGTAACTTACCTGGAAACAATCGTAACCTAGAGTTGAAAAGAAGTACAGGATCGCCTACGTTGAACTCTTTTTTGATAATCCTCTTGTCATGCCATGTTTTGGTTCTCTCTTTATATATTATGGCATTTTCATAAGCATTTCGGCGTAATTCTTCTAATTTATGAATATCTAGAATTCGTTTATCTCCGGCTGTTAAGTAATCCATGTTAAAGGTTTTTATGGCCCAGTAGGCCTTATGTTCAAGCTCAAAGGGTAAATGGCAAGATTTTCCGTAGACTAATTGATAAGGGGTTGTTCCTATAGGGGTTTTGAAAGCGGTCCTATAAGCCCACAAGGCTTCTTGTAGTTTTAGAGACCAATCTTTTCTAGAGATTGATACAGTTTTCTCTAAGATTTGTTTTATTTCCCTATTTGAGACCTCAACTTGTCCACTAGTCTGTGGGTGGTATGGTGTGGCTACTCGGTGTTTCACTCCGTATTTCTTTAATAGGTTCTCAAATATCCTAGATATGAAATGTGATCCTCCATCGCTTATAACCAATCGAGGTACTCCAAACCTAGGGAAAATATAGTTTTTAAATAGTTTAATGACTACACGAGTATCGTTGGTGGGTGCAGCTATGGCCTCAATCCATTTGGATACATAATCAATGGCTACTAAGATATACTTGTTTCCCATCGAAGATGGAAAAGGTCCCATAAAATCTATACCCCAAACATCGAAGATTTCCACCTCCTGAATATTTTTCAAAGGCATTTCGTCTCTCCTTGAGACGTTCCCAGTGCGTTGGCATTTGTCACATCTTACAATGTAGGCCTGAACATCGCGCCATAACGTTGGCCAGAAAAGACCTGCGTGAAGTATTTTAGCGCATGTTTTGGACGAGCCTAGATGTCCACCATAAGGTGAAGAGTGACAATGTTTAATTATACTTTCAACTTCTTCTTCAGGGACACAGCGACGGAATATTCCATCCGCGCCTCTCTTGAATAGAAGGGGTTCGTCCCAATAGAAGTGTTTTACGTCATGAAAGAACTTCTTCTTCTATTGGTAATTTAGATCAGGGGGTATGATATCAGCTGCTAGATAATTAACAAAATCTGCATACCAAGGTACGGTTGTCATTGTGAATGCTCTTTCGATGTCTACTTCTAAATAAGGGCCAGGATCATCATCGTGGATGGTTCTAACTGCTCCTACTAATCTATCGTATGCGAAATCATCATTGATAGGAACAAGATCTGGTTTTAAATATTCAAGCCTTGAGATGTGGTCAGCGACCACATTTTCAGTGCTTTCTTGTCTCGGATTTCCAAATCGAATTCTTGAAGTAAAAGGATCCAGCGTAGTAATCTAGGCTTAACGTCCTTTTTGCTTAATAGATATCTTATCGCAGCATGATCAGTGTAGACTATGATTTTTGCTCCTACTAAATAGGATCGAAATTTGTCGATTGCAAAGACTACTGCCAGGAGTTCCTTCTTGGTTGTGGCATAATTTAGCTGAGCCGCATCCAAAGTTCTACTGGCGTAGTAAATTACATGGAGTTTCTTATCCTTCTTTTGTCCCAAAACAGCGCCTATAGCGTAATCACTAGCATCGCACATAATTTCAAAAGGTTGATTCCAATCAGGTGGTTGAATTATAGGTGCAGAAATCAGTGCTTGTTTTAGGTACTTAAAGGCTTCAAGACATTTATCATCGAATTTGAATTTGGCGTCTTTCATAAGTAAGTTGGTTAATGGTTTAGTTATTTTGGAGAAGTCTTTAATGAAGCGTCGGTAGAAACCGGCGTGTCCAAGAAAACTTCGGATTTCTCTAATGGTTTTGGGTGGTTGAAGGTTCTCTATAACTTCTATTTTATCTTTATCAACCTCAATGCCTCTTTCGGACACTATGAGTCCTAGTACTATGCCTTCAGTCACCATAAAATGGCATTTTTCCCAGTTTAGAACAAGGTTGACTTCTACGCATCTTTCAAGGATTTTCTCGAGGTTTGTTAAACAGTTTTTAAAACTGGATCCACATACCGAGAAATCGTCCATAAATACTTCCATGATCTCATCAAGGAAATCTGCGAAGATTGACATCATACAGCGTTGGAAGGTAGCTGGGGCATTGCATAGTCCAAATGGCATTCGTCTGTAAGCAAATGTTCCATAGGGACATGTAAAGGTTGTTTTCTCCTGATCGTCAGGGTAAATGGGTATTTGGAAAAATCCTGAGTATCCGTCTAAATAACAAAAGTAAGAATGCCTAGCTAAACGTTCGAGCATTTGATCAATGAATGGAAGAGGGAAGTGATCTTTCTTAGTTAACTTATTGAGTTTTCTGTAATCGATACACATTCGCCAAACATTTTCTACATGTTTGGCTATTTGTTCTCCTTTTTCGTTTTGTACAACTGTGACACCTCCTTTCTTAGGTACCACATGTACGGGGCTTACCCATTTACTATCAGATATTTGGTATATTATTCTAGCCTCTAACAACTTTAACAATTCCCTTTTTACAACGTCACTCATTATAGGATTTATCTTTCGTTGATGTTCTCTGGAGGGTTTAGCGTCCTCCTCCAGCATAATTCGGTGCATACACACAGAAGGACTTATTCCTTTGAGATCGGAAATTTTATAACCCAGAGCTGAGGGATATTTTCTTAAAACATCTAAGAGTTGATTGGTTTCAGGACCATCTAGCGTGGCACTGACTATGACTGGGCGATTTAGTTCTTCATCTAAGAACTCATATCTTAAATTCTTAGGTAACTCCTTAAGCTCTATTGATGGTTTTTTCGTACATGGCATATGATCTGGGGTAAGTGCCAAGCATTCGTAAAGACTGTTATCAATGTAAGGTTTAGATAATCGTTCGAATACGTCGTCCTCCATAATGGGGATCGAAGGTAGTTTGATGATTTCCACAGGATCTTCTTTATCTAATTCTCTTATGCATTCATCAATTATATCAATGACATAACATGAGTCATCTATGGCTGGTGCATTTAAGAATTGGGATAGTATGAATTCTATTTTCTCATTATCTACCTCGAATGTCATTTTTCCTTTTTTGACATCAATTATAGCTCCAGCTGTTGATAAGAAGGGTCTACCTAAAAGGATTGGGATCTCATCGTCTTCTTTAATGTCCATTACTATGAAATCTGTTGGAATATAAAGTTGACCAAGTCTAACTGGGACGTCTTCCAAAATGCCAATTGGATATTTAACTGATCTGTCGGCTAATTGGAGAGACATCCTAGTTGGTTGTATTTCTCCTAGGTTTAACCTTTTACAAACGGCTAAAGGCATTAAGCTTACACTTGCTCCTAAGTCCAGAAGTGCTTTATCTATAACTTGGTTTCCCAAAACACAAGGTATAGAAAAACTTCCTGGGTCTTTCTCTTTCTTAGCAAGCTTATTCTCAGCGATCGAATTACATTCTATAGGTTTAGGATCTTCTAATCTTCGTTTATTGGTTAGAATGTCTTTAAGGAATTTGGAATAAGATGGTATTTGGGTAATAGCTTCGGTGAATGAAATCTCAACATGGAGTTTCTCAATCACTTTTATGAATTTCTTATATTGGTTATCCAATTTGGTTTGTTTAAGTCTTTATGGGTATGGAATCGGAGGTTTGTAAGGAGGAGGTGGTACATAAACTTTTTCATTCTCTTCTTTTTCCTTCTCCTTAACTTCCGTATCTTTAGAATTCTCAGGTTCCACCGATTCCTCATTTTCTTTCTCAGGTGTGGTCACAACTTCTTTCCTGGGAGGTCCCGGATTATTCAACCTAGGGTTTATAGGCCCATTGTAAGTGGTCTCGCTCCTTAGGGCTATAACATTAGCATGCCCTTTAGGGTTAGGTTGAGGTTGTCCAGGGAATTGCCCTCCAGGTGTAACATGAGTAGATTGTTGTTGTTCTACTTGAGAGATTTGGGTTTCAAGCATTTTGTTATGAGTAATTACAGAATCGAGTTTAGTACCCAACTGAGTAATTAGTCCATTTATGTGAATGTTTTGGTTCATGAACTCCTTGTTCTGTTGTAATTGAGCTGAGATGAATTCGTCCATCTCTTTCTCAAAATTTGACTTCTGAGGAGTATATGTTGCAGATTGGTTGGGCCTTTGAGTTTGGAAACTGGGTGGTCTTTGAGGTGTTGAATTTTGAGTGGGGTTATTATTCTTATAGGAAATATTTGGGTGATTCCTCCATCCAGGGTTATATGTGTTTGAATATGGGTTTCCTTGGGCGTAATTAACCTGATCTGTGGCACTCTCGGCTAGCAGGTTGCATTCAGCCATGGTATGTCCTAGGGTTCCACAGATTTCACATCCGGGTTGTACTGCTGCTACAGTTGTTGTGGGGTTGATAGTTAGGTTTTCTACTTTTTGGGCTATAGCGTCCATTTTTGCGTTCATATGGTCAAAACAACTTACTTCATACACACCTCCTTTGGTCTCTTTCTTCTCTACTTGTGCTCGTTCGGTCCCCCATTGGTAATGGTTTTGTGCCATATCCTCAATGAGAGCGCTAGCTTCGGCGTAGGGTTTGTTCATTAGAGCACCACCAGCGGCAGCGTCTATGGTCATCTTGGTGTTGTACATGAGTCCATTATAAAAGGTATGGATTATGAGCCATTGTTCTAAGCCATGATGTGGACATGCTCTTAATAGCTCCTTATATCTTTCCCAAGCGTCGAAAAGTGATTCTCCCTCGCTTTGGCTGAATCGGGTTATTTGGTTTCGTAAGACGGCAGTTTTACTCGGTGGGAAGTATCTAGCAAGGAATACTTTCTTTAGGTCATTCCATGTGGTTATAGAGTTGGCTGGAAGGGAATCTAACCATGATCGGGCTCTATCTCTGAGGGAAAATGGAAATAGTCTTAGACGTATTGCCTCAGGAGGAGCTCCGTTCGCTTTTAAGGTATCGACTAGTTGAATAAAGACTTTAAGGTGTTGGTTCGGGTTTTTTGTAGGAAGACCTGCGAACTGGTTCTCTTGTACCAATTGTAACAGAGATGGTTTTAATTCGAAATTATTGGCTGGTATAGTTGGGTTTACTATACTAGAATGTGGTTCTTCGTTAGAGGGTAAGGCGAAATCCTTAAGAGGTTTGGCGTTTTCTTCTTCTGCCATTGCTCTTTTAAGTTTTCGACGTAAAAGGCGAGCTCGGGCGTAACGTTCAGGTTCTTCTAATGGATCAACTAAGTTTTCGGTACTGCGAGTTCTTCGCATTTACCGGCTAAGGGATGCCTTAGTCTAGACGGTGTAACAACAGGGTACAAAATTTTAACGTAATTGGTCCCCGGCAACGGCGCCAAAAACTTGATGCGTGTTATCCGCAAGTGTACGGATTCCGTCAAAGTAATATAAAAGATTTATCGTTCCCACAGAGACCAATGTCAATCTATCGAATACTATCGTTACGTTGTTTATCTAAGGCTAATTGATATCGGGGTAAAAGCTTTCTACTGAACGAAAATATAAATAAATCAGATAAATATTATACTGGGATGTAATTCACATCGATCAAACAATACTCATATCATCTAAATAGTAACACTTACGGGGCAATATTTTCTTCTTTGAAAAAGAGTTAATTAAAAAGGATCCTCCGCGTTAGCGTGATCGGAACCAGACCTAACCTTTAATCTATACCAGCCGCTCACGCTGCACCGGTCGCTCCTTGCGTTAAAGTGATAAAGTCCTTTTTTATGTAATTACCTCTAAGACTTAGTTAAAAAGTACTTTCGATTGAAAATATTTTATACCAAAGGGTTTCCGGCATATGCTCGGCCAACCGGATCCTAAATCTATAAACGCGTCCGAAAATAGTTTTAAAACCTCTTTCTAATAATATAAAACTTTCCTAGTTAATCAATAAAGTGCTTCCGCTGTATTTATCAATTAACAACTAACAAACTCTTTTCTAAAGTGTCGGACGGCTTTCGATCTTACCCGATCTAGTCACAGTCATTACGTGAACAAAAGCACGGTCTCATTTACGTAATGCCCGATCAATTGAAGTTCAGAAGAGTTTAATTAAAATAAAAAACAACCCCTAAAGTATTTCTAAAGAGATGACATATGGAGTACCGTCAGAACGACGATCCTCACATCCCAGCAAAAGGGATTTAGCTAGACATAGTAATAGAGAACGTAAAAATAAATCGATTTGCAAAATAAGACATATTTAAAGTAAAGACGTGCGTAGTGTGAGAGTGTATTTTGAGAGAGTGAACATAAGTGTCACGCTTAAGTTCAGTTCTGAGAGACACATATCACACAGATAAATAAGATAATAAGGTAATGGCAGAGACGGAAAATAAACGAGTATAAAGCAGTGCAGGAAAATAAATTAATATAAAAGTGACGCGGGTAAAATAAATTATATTTTATAAAAGAAACCTGCTCCAAAGCGGAGACTGAATCTGGTACAGTTGCTGGAAAATAAACTGCGGGAAAGTAAATAGCACCTAACTATAATTGCTCCAATCCAACTAACAACTATAGTGCAACAACCCCTCGATGTGAAGGACTATTGCTTTACAAAGTGAACTCTATGCCTATGTTGAAAAACTAAGATTGGATGATATGAAAGTGAAAATACAAGTCCTTATATAGGAAACTCGAAGTTGTAACTGCCTTTAACCATAATGAAAAAACGTTTGAGAAACTAAATTCTTCAGGTGTAACTGCCAAAAACGTTTCAGACCGTTTCCCCTTTATAACTGTCGGCGTCCGCCGACCCCTGCTCCGCGTCCGCCGAGTGTGGTTTGGAAGGTGAAACGTCTTTTGTGACCGTTGGCGTGTGAGTGAAGTCATTATGCCAATGGCGTCCTCCTTGGCGTCCGCTGAGTGAAACGGCTAGTGTACAGTTTACACAAGAAATCTTCATTTTAGCTCTGTTTTGCCTTGTTTTCTTACTGTAAGCTCAAATCAGGCAATGTATCTGAAAGTAAAAAAAAATACCATAATAGCAAAGGAAAATAACAAATAAACAACTAAAATTATGTAAAATCGGAGCCAAATATACAGTGTATTTTAGTGTTATCAATAACCAAGTTTTAATAAGAGAGAAGTGAGTTTCTCATACCACTTTCTACTGGCATGCCTCAAACCATACAAGCTCTTCACTAGTTTGCAAACTTGATTTGGTTTGACACATGTGACACCTTGTGGTATGCTCATGTAAACATCTTCCTCCAAGTCTCCATGCAAAAAAGCATTATTTACATCAAGCTGATGTAAATGCCAATTATTGACAGATGCTACTGCAAGTAAAATCCTGACAGTGGACAATTTAGCAACTGGTGAGAAAGTATCAAAGAAATCTAAGCCCTCAACTTGGCTATACCCCTTTGTAACTAATCTGGCTTTGTATCTTTCTATTGATCCATCTTCTTTGTGCTTGATTTTATAAACCCACTTGTTTCCTATAGGTTTAACATTAGGTGGCATGTCCACTAGGATCCAAGTACCATTGGCAGCAAGTGCTGCTAGCTCAGAATTCATAGCAGCTCTCCAATTTTCATTCTTGCAAGCCTCCTCATAAGATTTAGGTTCAGAATCTTGAGTAACTGACATGCTGAATGATTTATGTTGAGATGATAATGACTCAAAAGGATGGAAAAGAAAAATAGGGTAAGAAATACCTGAAGATGATGATGCAGCCAAACAGTTTGATGAATTGCACACATAGTCTTTTAGGTGAGCAGGAGGCTGCCTTTGTCTAGCAGGTCTGGTATTGTTTGGGGAGGATTGGGTTAAGTTGTCTATGTTGAAAGGTGTATCTGAAAATTGTTCAGAAGGGATGGGTTCAGATTGAAGTGGGGACAATTGATTTTCAGGTGATGTTGAAATGTTTTGAGGGTCATTTGGTTGATAAGATGTGGTTCCACCAGTGTGATATTGCCAATGTGGTTTGAAAGGAAAAATATGTTCATGGTGAATAACATTTCTTGAAATGAATACTTCATGGTTATCAAGATCTAAGAGAATTGTTCCTTTAACCCCTTGCTTGTATCCCAAGAAAATGCATTTTCTTCCTCTATGGTCTAGTTTGGTTCTATGGGCTTGTAATGTGGAGGCATAAGTAAGTGTACCAAAAATCTTTAAAACATGTAAGTCAGGATCCTTATTGTATAAATGATAATAAGGTGACTTGTTTTTCAAGATAACACTAGGGACACGATTTATGATAAAGACAGCATGACTAACAGCAAAAGACTAAAATGTTTTAGGTATATTGGCTTGAAAAAGAAGGGCTCTAGCAATGTTTAATATGTGTTGATGTTTCCTATCTACCCTTCCATTTTGTTGGGGGGATTCAACACAACTTGTTTGATGGCAAATACCTTGTGAAGCATAAAAGTCAGACATGAGAAATTCTGGACCATTATCACTTCTAAGGGTTTTAACATTAGAGTTATGTTGAGTTTCAACCATTTTGATAAAATTGACAACATTTTGTCTTGTTTCAGCTTTTTTTTTCATCAAAATTAACCATGTGTACCTACTGAAATCATCTACAGCAGTTAAAAAATAAGAGTGGCCAGTATGAGATTTGATAGCTAATGGACCCCATACATCAAAATGAACTAATTCAAATGGTCTAGAAGCTTTATTAAAACTGGAATTGAATGATAATTTCTTGTCTTTGGCATAGTGGCATACATCACAATCTGCTTTATGATCAACAGTAATAAAAGGAAGTGTGGAATGTAAAACTTGCATTCTATTTTTTGAGAGGTGTCCTAACCTAAAGTGCCATAATGCATTTTCAGGTATAGTACATGATGAGGTATGGTTAATGCTAGAGGGAGCTGCATGCTTTCCTTCAAGAACCAAATGATACAATCCCTCAATTTTGTTAGCTGAACCAATCATCTTCATAGACAGTGGATCCTGAATAAAGCAGTTAGTGTCATTAAAACTAACAAGATATTAAGCATGCTGACATAACTTTGGAACTGAAATAAGATTAACAGAAAATTCAGGGATGTATAGAACATTTGAGATGATGAAATCAGGAGAAAATTGAACTGTGCCAATACTTGTGGTCATGACAAATTGACCATTTGGCAATTTTACAGTAATAGGATTAGTTTGACTAATGTATGTAAACCAGGAACTATTGGAGCAAATGTGATCACTAGCTCCTGAATCTATGATCCAAGAGTCAATGATGGAACATTTGGAAATGGATGAATGATGATTACCTGTAGCATTTACAAGTGTATGATCTGTAAATGAGGAAGAACCAACTTGATTGGAAACAGCTGAGGATGAGCTTCGGTTAAGATTGGAATTCTGAAGCAAATGCATCAGCTTGTCATATTGCTCTTGAGTGATATGAGCAGAGCTATTCTTATCAACTTGTGATTGAGTAGAGACATTTTTATCATCATCATTTTCAGTTGCAGAAGCATTGTTGGCCATAGATCCTTTACCATAATGAGGTGGAAAACCATGTTTCCTATAACAAACCTCTATAGTGTGACCAGATTTTCCACAATGAGTACACATTTTAGACTTTGAGGTGTTAGACTGAGAAGTGGAATTGCCTGATTTTGGACCTGATCTTTTGAAACCAACAACATTTATCAAAACCTGAGAATCATCAGAGGGAGCAAGTTTACCTTGCCTTTCATGTTGCAACACCATGGAAAAGATCTTGTTCATGGGTGGGAGAGGCTCCATTAACAAGATTTGTGACTTCACCACAACAAAGTTCTCATTCAGACCTGTCAAGAATCGTATAACATAGAGCAAATTATGATGATCTCTTGCATTCCTCATAGCTGCACAAGAGCATCGAATTCGACAAACACAATTTGGAATTGGCATATAGATCTCTAATTCTTCCCAAAGAATCTTGAGTTCTGAAAAGAAATCTCTAACAAATTTGGAATCTTGCTTCAAAGCATAAATTTCTTGTTGAAGCTCAGAAACTCTAATAGGATCACCTTGTGAGAAACGTTCCTTGAGATCGTTCCACACATCGATGGTGTTTTCCATATACACGATGGACTGAGCAATTGATTCAGAAACAGAATTGATAATCCATGAAAGGATTAACATGTTACATCGATTCCAAGCACGCATGGACGGATCAAACGGGTCTTCTGGAGTAGAAATGGAACCATCGATAAACTCCAGTTTCATCTTGGAGCCAAGTGCACGTCCCATCAATCGTGCCCAAGAATAATAATTCGGACCATTGAGGAGAGGTGTGACCTTGACTGAACCAGGTCCATCACTTGGATGAACAAAAAATGGACTGGTTTGGTCGAGTTGAGGATCAAGAGGAGGAGTACGCAGTGGCACCATTGAAGAAGATGAAAACAAGAAATCAGAGAATGAAAGAAGCGGAAGAGTAAGGTTGAATCGTAATGGCGAATGATACCATATTAGAATATTGATGTGATCATTACACAAACAGAAAAGGAGAGAAAAGAAGGAGTAATCATTGTATTATTGAGCTCAAAAATGGAAGAAGATTACACTCAGTTTATATAACCATCAACTAAGCCTAACCAACTAACTAACCATAACAGAACTGTAACTAACTATCTTACCATCAACTGACACGTGTGCATGGAAAGGGAGAATAGTAATGGTAGCTGTAACTGCAATATTCTAACATAAGCTCTAATTTTAGTGTTTAATTATAGGATTGTTAGAATCAATTTTAGAGATGAGATTGAAGACTGATGTAATTTTAGAAATGTTGTAATTTTAGGGAATCATTCAATTTTAAGAATTTATAACTTCTAAACCATTGAAAATTATGGTTGTAATAAAATTGCAGATTAATACAAAACAAAAAATTAGTGTCACTGCTGATTCTGTAAATTCTGTCTTAAAGCTGGCTCTGTTTATATTTTCTATTACTGTTGTGTTTATATTTTCACACTTGCAGATTCTGTTATATGTAGCATTAGCACTATTGTGTTTATATTGTCACTGCTGCTTTTGTTGACTTAGTGTCACTTACAAGTTTATATTAATAAGGCTCATAACATAATGCTTTTAACATAAAGTCATAACATAATGCTTCTAACATAAAGCCTCTAATTTTCCATTGTAGCTTATATTATATTTTTTTTAATAGGCAAATAGATTAAAACCAGAACAAGGGGTGCTGGAACCCTTTACAAGGAAAGGCAGGTTAGAAACAACCTCCTTAAACAAGCAAGAGGGCCAAACAACCAAGCTACACGGGAGCAAAAAGGAAACGAGGGAAACCCTCCCCAACAAAAGCCAACTGCACCCTGAATAGAAACAAAACAACCTGTAGAAAGAATACTAAACCAAACTGAAGTAGCCGCTAATGCAAAGCTCAGCAACTACCTTTTGAAACAGAGAAGAGGTAGAGAGTTCCAAGCAGAGAAGGCAAAATGGTCCGCTAACTTACAGCACAATCGAATCCACTTCCACGATCTAAGGGTAATAGACGTCATACATTCCGTGAAACTAAAGTCATCTTGTTTTAAAATAATGGCATTCCTCATCAACCAAAGAGTCCAAACAGACACTAACCAAATTACGCAAACTATCGTCTTATACATTTTAGAATTCACCTTGTCACAGTTATAGAAAAATTGCACAAACTCGTCAAGAGATATATCAATCTCAGGTCCGATCCACTCGAAATCCTTCTTCCACATTCTAGCTGTGAGAGAGCATTGGGAAAAAAGATGCAATAAAGTTTCCTTCTCCGAATTGCAATGGACACAACCCAAGTCCCTGAAATCTGTTAAAATGAGCATATGGAACAATAGATCTTTAGTAGGGATTCTTCCTAACAGCAGCCTCCACCCAAAGAAAATCACATTAGGAGGAATCTTCAAATCCCACAATTGATTAACAGCTTTGACAATTCTAACAGGGAGAGTGCTAGCCGAATGAGTTTGAAAAAGGAAAGAGTAGCAGGAGTTTACAGAAAAAACACCACTAGAACCAACCTGCCAATCAAAACTGTCATCATAGTTCTGAACCAGAGCACGATCATGAAACAAAACCGAAAATTTGCTCCAAGCTTCATCAGGAATCAGGCTGACATTGTCAACTAAATCCTCAAGCTTCCAACTCCACCCACTATTATCCCAAACACCAGCATCCACAACAGCATAGTTCTTGGCGATCGCACGGAGAAATATCTCTGGAAAAGATTCCTTCAAAGATTGATTGCCAAGCCAATTAGAGTGCCAAAAAGTGGCACGACTCCCATTGTGGACTTCGCTAAAACAGCCCCCCCCCCCCCCCCCCCCCCCCGAAGCTAATAACCGCTCCATTTGACACTAAGTTCGACAAAACTAAGTCCCTCCACCATATTGAATCCCTATTAGATAACACCTCTGCATTTCCAATCTGCACTTTTAACTCGTAGTTCCCGTATCTATGCCTTAAAAAACTGCTCCAAACCACATCTTTATCCTTCAGCAACCTCCATTTTCACTTAAACAACAAAGTCGTATTAAGAACTACAATATCCTTAACTTCGAGTCCCCCTTCCTCCCGCAGTTTACAAACATTAGCCCAACTCACCCAATGAATCGAACGTTTATTTTCAAAACCACTCCACAAAAAATTGCTTTGAATGCGTCTAATATCCGCAATCACTTTTGAAGGAGATTTGTAAAACGAAAGCGAATAAATAGGGATGGCGATCAACACTGAATTTATCAACACCACTCGAATGTGTTTTTTTATGAAACTACATTTCCTTTCAAAACTGATAATCCTTCCTCTGATGTAGCCTTAAATCCTACCCAATGTCTTGTTGACTATCCTTTTGACACTCATCCTTCTTCTTCTAGCACATAGCCCAGCACCATTGATGTATCTTTTTCTTCTGACACTAGTGATAATAATGATGCCAGTACTTCTCCCCTCACAGTCAACTCACCTTGTTCCAGCCCCCCACATATTAGCCCCACTGATTTGTCACATCACAACACCTTTAATCCTATGTCTGTACCTTCTACTGATGTTAACCTTATTTATCATTCCATTCCTCCTTGTAGTTCTGAACATAGTACACAAAATACTGAACCTGGTCCTACAACTACACCTACTCATTTACATTCCTCTCCTTTACCCGATGGCTATTTTCCTACTAATGAACAATATATTACAGAACCTACACCTCATCCTCTAATTGATTCTTTATCCAATCCCCAATTATCCAATGCTCCCTCTCAGAACTCTGATACTCCTCAGACTTCTGCAGATTCCACTCCATTACCCTCTAGACACTCATCTAGGATCTCTCATCCTCCTCATTACTTAAAAAACTACCATTGCTATTCCACAACCCATACTACTTCCTAAAAAATTTTATATCATTTATCATCTGTTCTTACATATGACCATAGTGCACCTTCTTATAAGCATTTTTGTTTATCTGTCTCTTCTAATGTTGAACCAAAAACATTTAACCAAGCCATCAAATTTGATTATTGGAAAGATGCTATGAATGTTGAGTTACAGGCTCTTGAGGCAAATCATACATGGAGTGTAGTTGATCTTCCACCAGGAAAGGTTCCTATTGGATGCAGGTGGGTTTATAAGATAAAATACAAGGAAGATGGCTCCATTGAGAGGTATAAAGCTAGGTTGGTAGCTAAAGGTTACACACAAATGGAGGGCATTGATTATTTTGATACCTTCTCACCAGTAGCCAAAATCACAACTGTTAGGGTCCTATTAGCTGTTGCTGCTATCAAAGGTTGACATTTAGAGCAGTTGGATGTCAATAATGCTTTTCTTCATGGTGATTTACATGAAGATGTATACATAAGCCTTCCTCCTAGTCTTTCCACATCTAATCCTTCTCAAGTGTGCAAGCTTCAGAAATCCTTATATGGACTCAAACAGGAAAGTAAGCGATGGTACTATAAACTCTCTTCTTTTTTACTCTCTTTGGGTTATTCTCAATCTCAGGCTGATCATTCCCTATATGTGAAATCTCACAGGGAATGCTTTATAGTCATACTTGTCTATGTGGATGATATTGTAATTGTTGGTAATTCCACTCATGAGATTCACTTTGTTAAAGGAGTCCTTGACCAGAAGTTTAAAATCAAAGACCTTGGGCAACTCAGATTTTTCTTAGGTTTTGAAATTGCTAGATTATCCAAAGGCATTTTCATGAACCAAAGAAAATATTCACTGGAATTGTTGGAAGACACTGGTTTTTTGGCTGCTAAACCATCTCTGGTTCCATTTGATCCCAACCTCAAATTATCTCCTACTGAGGGTCCAACTCTAGCAGATCTCACTTCCTATAGAAGGCTCATAGGCAGACTGATATATTTGACTAACACAAGGCCTGACATTTCTTGTGCAGTACAACATCTTAGTCAATATGTTTCTAATCCTCTTGATTCTCATTATCAGGCTGCTACAAAGGTATTAAGGTTCCTTAAATATGACCCTGCTAGATGTGTTTTCTTTTCTGCCTCAAGTTCCCTCAAACTTTCTACTTTTGCATACTCTGATTGGGCTAGATGTCCAGAAACCAGAAAATCGATAACTGGTTTTTGTGTTATGCTTGGTTCATCCCTTATATGTTGGAAATCCAAGAAACAAAATACAATGTCCAAATTTTGCACTGAGGCTGAATATAGAGCTTTAGCCTCTCTTACTTGTGAATTGCAATGGTTGCAATACCTTTTCAAGGACCTCATGACCACATTTCAAAATTATGCCTCTGTGTATTGTGACAGCAAGTCGGTCATCTATCTTGCCCATAATCCGGCCTTCCATGAAAGAAGCAAACATATAGAGTTGGATTGTCGTGTAGTAAGAGAAAAGATTCGCTCCAAGCTCATTCATCTGTTCCCTATATCTACTACTGCTAAGCTGGCTGGTGCTTTTACCAAACCATTACATTCTTCAGCCTTTTCCTCCATTGTGATCAAGTTAGGACTTTACAGCCTCCACAGTCCAACTTGAGGGGGGATATTAGTTTACATTACTTCCTTTTTGCCTTTGTTTATATAGCTTTCATTTATTTCTAGCTAATGTAATTTTATTGCTGAGCTGGCTTGTTGTAATTGGCTCTCTTTTTTATTGTATATATACCTTATCCTTGTATTGTAATAGTGAGCTGAATACAACAGATAAATATTTTTCACTTCATCTTCTTCAATGAGCAATTTAACTTCTTTCTGTTATTCTGTAACTGTTTTCTGTTACAAGTATTTGGCCATTGTTGACAAGGATTCACCAATACTTTTGTCGGACTTTTTATGGGATGAACATAGCAGATATTTTGCTAGGGATTGTTTAGAGCTATAATAACTAACATCTTTACAGGTTGAGGATCACGATAGCGGACCACATGAAAGAAATCTCAAGTATAGATATATTATTGAGCTCAAATACCATAAAAATTAAATGAACTCTTGGAGCAAAATGAAAGAGAGAAGGAAATCCTGAAAACATTTTGTAGCTTTTTATTCAACTCGACTCAACTCAACAGATAATGAAGCATCATAATACATTCTTATTCATGTACATATTATGACACTGGCTCTAATTTATATAACTGCATATAGTCACTTACTTCTTACCTTTCTATCTAACTAACTTGATGTAACTACATTGATGTGATGACTTGCAACAGAAGCAACCACATGTAACACTCTTCAGCATTGAACTTCAACTGATCAGCCTGCTAATACTTCAAACTAAATGATTTTTTTCAAAGTAACAAGCATTTAATGGAATATGCTAGGTGGTAATTTGGAAATCCATCCTTCTTGATCAATAAAAGAGAGACTCAAGAATTTATCAACTTCAGGTCCACTCAAGCGCTTCATCCATTTCACGCGTTTTGATTTATCCGCTCCAGGTCCTGTGCATCCCTCCTCCACAAAAGTAAGTTTCGATCTGTAGTAATGTTTATTTCACATGTTAATGTAAGATAGTGTTAATTTGATGATTCACTAGTAAGAATAAAACTTACTCATGCCCAACATATGTTCTCGGACTCCAACCCTCAGGTCTAACAGCATCTGATAGATAAGAATCTGCTATGATCACTCTTGCATAAGCTCCCATAGCCCTTCCAAGTTCAGTCTTACATCCTCCTGTCCCTTTTATCTTACAATTTTTAAACACAAACCCACTTGGATCCTTTGGTGAATCTCTATACTGTGCTGTAATAACCCCATCCCCATGTTGACTAGATTTTCCATTTGAAAATTATATTGTACTTGCCTGCATAATTATAAAGGAGGCCAGAAAAAGTAATTGTGAATAATACTTTTGTTATTATAAAATGATGAACAAAAATCAATTTGATTGTATTTTACCTCAAAGAGTGATTGACCATTCCCATATATGAAATCGGTTGAACCTTGGATGTAACAATTATTGTAGTAATGGCGACCATCGTCATCATTTAAGGTATCTTGCACTCCAAGAAAAGAACAACTATAGAAAGCACATTTATCTGCATGGATTTTGGTAGCTACGGCTGGTATGGCGTTAATGGCGTTTGATAGTACTGGGTTATTCAGTGTATTCTATGAATATATAGAGAACAAAAAATGAATTAATTCAAGAATTATTATGCTTTAAATAAATTCACTTATTGTATATAAATAATTTACCTTAAAAGTTATGCCCTTTACAGCAGTATTGCTTGCTTTTATATCGAAAGTAGCATTCTCATGAGAGCCCCATTCTATATTTGTAGAGTGGCTACCAGCTCCTTCCAGATAAATGCATGGTTTGTTTTTGGGAATTAAGACTTGTTCTCTGAATATAAACAAATTTGTATCATTTAGAATTCAATGTAAAATAAAAATGTAACATTTAATTTTAGTTAAAAAATAAATTAAAAAAAATACTTGTAAACACCAGAGGATATTTGGATGTAAATCCATTGAAAGTTTCCTTCAGGGACAGAATCAATGGCACTTTGAATTGTTTTGAAATCTGCTTTGCCTGATTGACTAACACTAATGCTCTTCAAGGGATTGCTACAATCATCAGATTCACAAATATCAGCTGCAAGAATTACAAATATTAAAATGAAAGTAATTGATGGTTGAGAATGCATTTTTCTCCAATTTTATGTGTAAATGTGGTGGTGCATATTCATCGTAATCATAAGATTTTATAGGAATAAAAAGATCACCATCAACTTATTCCACATGTATTCATTTAGAATTCTATTGGCGACTAAAAAAAAAGTAATTATTTTTTTATATTTTAAAAATTATTTTTATAAAAACATATTATAAAATAGTAAAAGTTATATTTTATGGTCAGAATCAATGGCATTGTATCCACCAACTTATTCCATGAATATTCATTTATAAGTCTATTGAACATTTTAAGGTCAGTTTTTTTACCTTTAAAAAAGTTATTTTTTTAATTTTTAAAAATGGTTTTTAAGAATTTTTTAAATTAATAAAAGTTTTTTCAAAAAATTCAAAGATTAATTGTGCAATCCAGTGACATAAATATACATCACTGAAAAAATTAAAATATATTCAAAATCACATAGTTTTTTTAAAAAGATATATCTTAAAGTTGATTTTATGAAAAATTATTAAAAGTAGTTTAAATTTATAGAATTTTTTAAAAAGTTGAAATTTAAAATAAAATTATAATAAAAGGACAAAATAACTAAAAAATACATTTTATAAAAAAAAAACTTAAACCAATTTTTTATTATATATATTTTTTTTTAAATTAGAAATCTTTTTTAAACAAAATATATAACACTACAAAACTATTTTTAGAAAAACTTGAACAAACATGCCCTTAGTAAGATCTTTTATTTCAATTTTTTTTATTTAAAGAATTTAATTATTCATATTGTAGTAATGTAATAAAGTTCTTGAAACTCTTTAAATTAACTGGTTTAAAAAAAACTACTAATGTATTAATAGCATAATATCATAGTTCCTTGTTTTGAAAATTTATTTATTATTTAATTTTTTTTTAATTTTATTTTATTTGGATTGTTATAAAAAGAACTTAATTTGATTTTTCAAAATTTTTTAAAATTTTGTTTAATCATAGAAAGTCTTATTTTATTTTAATAAAGCCAAGTTAATAAATAAAAAAGAAAAAACAGAAAGAAAAAAAAAAGGATGGGGATATAAAATCTAATCAATCAAAAAATTAGCAAAAACGATAGTTTAACATGCTCAACCTATTTCTTACAAAACTTTCAAAAGCACAAATTGAATGTGAATTCTACCAAGTGCTACAATCAACAAAAAAAACATGCATTGACTATTTTATCTGCACATGCATTTTCCTCTATGAAATTGTGAGATATCTTTAATTAAAAGAATAGTACAGTGTGTAAAGTATTCCTCCATTTTATTAAAATATGTCAAGGGACAATATTGAAATTAGAAAATGCACAAATGGCAGCATTGAATCAGTTTCAAAGCAAAGATTTCTCCAATTCTTCTTGTTAGTATATTTGATAGTCAACATAATTTCATTGAATTTAGCTTGAAAGGGGTTGAAAACACCAATATTAGGTGAGATAGCTCCCAAGAATGCTCCTAAACTATCCCTAAATTTGCCACCATGAGTTAATATTCCATGATTTCCTCTTGAAACTCCATTCGTGTTGCACTTAATCCAATTAGGATGAGAAAAACACCAATTTACTTGAATAAATCTTGGTACGGGAGGAGATTGACATTTGATGTCAAAGCATTTAATAATTGTAAACTCGTGAACTGGAGAGTATATGCACCCCTTGAAAGAAGTAGACGTCATATAGACCAATTGTTTTACATGAAGAATGTATCTATTAAAGTCAATGTTACCATCTGAAACTTGATATCATTTCTTGTTACAATTTTTTTCCAAGGAATTATTATGATAAGAGTCATGATCAGATTCTGAATTTGAGAATTCCAACTTTGATCAACAAGTTTGAAGAAGCTTTAGTAAGTAGTTTTATCAATGTTCATGCCAAACAATCTCTATTAAATGCAAGAAAAGTAAAGTGTACATACATCTTAGAAATAAGTGATCTAAATTTTTTACACCGTGATTGTTGAGACAACACCTCGAAATCATATGCATTCTCATTCGAATCAAGTTGTCTTATGATGCAATAACATTATGCATTATTTTCCAAGTCATTAATGACTTATCAGGTGTCATGTAGTGATGCCAAATGAATTTTGTTCAAGAAGGATCAATTTGATCCCTCCTGATATAATTGTAGGCATCTTTAAAAGATAGATCACCATTTGCAGATCTTGTCCAAATGAGTTAATCACCAGTAGTAGCATCAAATGACAAGTTAATCTTCAAAATTTCTTCAACAGTTTGAGGATCTGTCATACCCCAAATTTTACATACCCATAGATTTAATTTTTATTTGCATAACCATTCTAGGTCGTTCGTTTATGCATAGCTAACCAATTGCCAAGATATGGCTTTGCTTTATTTCAACTGTGAGTTACGAATTGCCTTAAGAGGTTCAAGGGATTGATCAGTCAAGGTTTTGGATGGATCATCAATCAATCAAGTTCTCATACACTCAAGAGATCTTCCTCCATCAATAATCAAGTGCAATATGGTCTCATTACAAGTTCTTCAAAATTCAAATTCATCCGGACAAGAATTAGGGTTTTTCATCCAAAGTCAACTGCATCTTTGACTTTTGATCAAGACTTGATCTCAATCCTTAAGACATGATTCAAGACATTCAAATACATACTTTGAGTCCTTTCATGGTGTCCAAATAGCTGAAGGGGTTGAAATCATTGAAGATCAAGAAGTGGAAATTCATATGATACACAAGCCAATCACTGCAAAGTCAAACCTTTGACTTTAGGGTTTCTTTGGTCAAATATGATCTTCTTAAGATAAATGTCATGGAAATATGTTTGATGATTGAATTTAATCAAGAAAAATCAAGAGAATTGAGGTTACTTGCCAAAAGGGCAATATTGAAGAATTTGAAATTTTTCTAAGTGATGGAAATACAATGATTTTTGTCCAACTTGCCAAGGCCATAACTTCCAATCCAACCATCCATTTTCTTTGCTCCAAAGACCAATTTGAAGAGCAATTTCCACACTACAACTTTGTCCCTGAGGATGAATTCCCAAAAAGTGCTTAGATTTCAAGTTATGAAACCATGAACTTGGTGTTTCATTCAAATGTGAAGTTAGACACTTAGAAAAGTTTTGATGCAAATATGCATTGTAAAAGTAGCTGACTTTAGGGCCATTTTTCATCATGATCCATTTTGATTCAAGGAAAACTAAAAACATGAAAGTTGTAGAGCATGTTTCAAGGTTTCCAAAGGGTCCAAGAACTCATTTTCCCATACATGAGCTAGGAGATTCAAAGAGGAAAATTTGGCCTTCCAAACATGAACTTTAGGTCATCTTCATGTCAAGAACTTGAAGTAAATCCAATCCAATGCTGCAAATCCCTTGATTACAGGTATTGCAACTTGAAAATCTCTCCTTAATCAGAAGATTGTACAAGTTTTGGAGGCATTGCACAAAGTTTTGAAGTATTATCCAAGTGACCATGCCACTTATGGAAGGTTTTGCCAAAAAGATCATACTTCCATTTGCATAAAGAAGCTTTAATCACAAAGTCCACTCTCCATGAGCTTTGCAATTCTTTCTTCTGCACAAACCTTTTGCAAAGAATCATAAGTAACCTCTCAACCACCCTACAACATTGTACTTTGCTTTGAAACCATGGAAATGTATGAAACCATACCATTCATTATCAACCAAACCAAGACTCAATAACTTGGCATTCTGATCAGTTCTTTTTCCCTCCACTTCGCCTATAAATAGAGGCCTCTTCTAAGCCTAAAAACATACAAAAAAAAAACATCCTCAAACCCTCTGAACCAAAACCTCACTCTACATGTCATTTTTCAACCTCCATTGAAGTGAAACTTGAGATTTTTCAAACCAAATATCTTCCATCCATTCCAACCATCCAAACCTCTTATATACATCACATATAGTCCATCCAAACCCTCAAACCATTTCTGAACCACTCATATCATCACCTACCATCCTCACTTTCATATTTTGCAAAAGGTTTCGTGTGGAAGAATACAAGCAGTTTCTAATCAAACCCTTCATTCAAACACTATCTATAAGGACCAAGGAAGCTCATAGGATCATTCATTTTCTTCTGCAACCATTATGATGGGGAATTGGACCTTGCTCTAATGGTTATGGTTTTTGCACTTTGAAAATCTTGATCCCTGCATCATTATTGAATAATTTTTGAAGCGAAGATGTAGACCCTTTGATGCTCAGTGTGTTTCTATGTTTGTTTGCTTTAGATCATGTTAATATGTAAAGCTTACAGTGTTAGAAATTTATGGTTTTGCTTTTGTTCTTGGCCTTCGTGTTCATTGTTCATTTAGTTTCACTAAGTGAAAATTACACCATTGGATTCCTTGTGAAAATAGATCTTTTTTGGTTTTTACAACTTTGAAAAATATTGAGAGATGAGTGAGATATTAATGGTGGAAGTATGGAGAAAAAATGAAAAAGAATAGGGCATGAAGAGAAAGAGATAAAGGGTGTGTGTTGTTGAAGAAGATGATGACGTGGCTAGGGTGCATTTTGGTTTTTGCTTTTCATATTTGTTTCATTGATTCCTTTTAATAAATGAAAGTATCGCCACCCCAGTGGCTTGTGCCTGCGTGTTAAGTGTGTTTGTGACCTAGAGGACTAGGGTTAGAATCTCCCTCGCCCCAGTCATTTTGTTTTATTTTTTTTCATGATTCCAAAGCATGTTACATATTTTATTTTATGAAGTCATCCTATGTTCAGTATACGTGTGTGGCCCAGTGGACTTATTTTGGGCATTCAACCTTCATGACCTGTGTTCAATCCTTGGTTGAAGCATTCTTATATTTTTATCACTATTTTTTTTTTAATTTTCTTCACAACTTTACATGATCATAACTTCATGCTCCCTTGGTCTTTTTGGACCATTAATTTTCCCATGTACTCAAAATTTAGCATACTTTATGAACACATTTTAAATTTCACAAAAATATTTATTTTTCATACCTTTTGTATAGTTAAAGTTAGGCACATTTTTTGTGTTTTTTTTAAGTCCTTAAGTGATGTTTTTGACTTGTTCCTTGATTCTAATTGTGCATATTGACTCTTGTGAATATAATACACCATGTATAAACCTTGTGTGAAGTTAACTACATGATCCTTTGAGTTTTGCTTAAGTTTAAAGCACTTTAATACATACTTATTCGTGTATAAATGACTTATTCTTCCATGTTTGGTTTTGAAACTTGTCTTTTGATCTTTTCCATGATACTTGTTGATTTTGTCATACCTTGTTGAACCATTATGTGCATGTATTCCCTTATGTTGTTTACCTTTGGTTATGTGTTCATAAATGCCTTAAACTTTGACAACCTGTCTTTACATGATTCCTAACTTATATACTTACCATGTGCAAACCTTTGTGATGTTTTAACCTTTGAATATGATCACCATGAACCTTAACATGTATCTTTGGTTGTTACCTTGATATCTTGAACCATGTTTAGGTGTTGCCATAACTTATCCATGATTGTTTGAACTTAAATTGTATTCATGATTATGTACTGTTATAACTTATCCATGATTTTTTGAACTTGTAAATTGTTTTCATGATTAAGTATTGTTATAACTTATCCATGATTATTTGAACTTGTAAATTGTATTCATGATTAAGTATTGTTATAACTTATCCATGATTGTTTGGACTTGTAAATCGTATTCATGATTAAGTGTTGTTACAACTTGTCCATGTTTGTTTTGTATTCAGGTTTAAGTGGTGTTAGTAAACCCTAATCCATGTCCTCACCTTGACTATAGTCCATGCTTACCCTAGTTATAACCTTGAACTTTTCATCCATGATACCATGTTGATATTGTTATATCCATGTTTGATTTTAATCCTTGCTTGATATTGTTATGTCTTGATTCACATGTTGATATTGTCATTTATGGATATTGCTTGATATTTTTATGTCTTGATTCACATACTTATCCATAAATGGACGTATGATCCTTGCTTGATATTGACAACAATTGACTATAGTCCATTTATATTGTCATTTTATTCTTGTTAGAACTATGTCTCATGTTTGTTTAGGCGTTGTAACATCCTTGTTTGCATGTGTTTACCTTGGTTGCTACCATGTTTATTTGTAACCTTATTAAGTCTTGAATGTTGTTATATCTTTGTTCATTGTTGTTACCTTGATCTTTTGTGACTTTGTCAAGTCTTGTTTTAGATGTTGTCACATCTACCTTTGTGTCTTGGTTGTTACCATGTGCATTTGAACTTTTTCTTACCTTATATGATTCCTTGATTAACATTATGTTTGAATGTTACCTTTGTTACTTATAATTAATATCATGTTTGAATATCATCCTTGTTCATCTCATTCATATTCACCCATATTGATCATGCTTACTTTAACTTTGTTAAGCCAATAACTTTTCAACTTAGCCTTAGGTTAGAGTTTGTAAACTCTATGTAAGTATTATTGTTATAAAAACTTACCTTCCCCTTGGAACATTTATCATAATCTAGTGTTCTTCACCCTTATTAAGGTGAACTACGTTTGCTCTGATTCCATCCTTGTAAGGATACGTAGGCATAAGACAGCGAAGTCTTGGCGAGCATACTTAGGAAAACCTCTAGGTCTCTCCCAATAGAACATTTCCAATCAATAGAAAACAACAATAACATAACACAAATACAACAAGAGGTTCCTATAGAGTACTATAGATACTTAGGGCGCTAATACCTTCCCTTAGTATAACCAACACCCGAACCTTGGATCTCTTTGCATTGTTGTTACATTGCACTAATTAGGTTTTTATTCGATCTTTTCCCTTTCCTTTGGATAAATTAATGTTTGGTGGTGAACATTCAATGTTTTGTGATTCAAGTAAATAGAATAGCTTGATATCCGATTCTCACTACAATAGAAATGGCGACTTCATTGGGGATATTCCCCTAAGAGGGTTAAGCCTAGCTTGTTTATTTGTGTTATTTATATATTTGTATATATTTGAGTGCTTGTGTTGCTTGGGTTTTCTAATTTGCATGGTGGAGACCTTTGTGTGGTGAGATAAGTCTTAACCCATACTTGAGGGAACAAATAAGATAGGAAGAGTGGTATAGTCAAGGAGACTTTGAGGGAGTAATCCCGAAGAAGTTGACTTGAGATCCCCCTCTCAGTGGAGGCCCTCCCGAAGGTAGTATTTGTTGAACGAGTAATCGTGAATACATTACTACTTTCTACCTAGGAGCCTGTGAAACTTAGGACCTTAGTTACCTCTTACCCCACTTGGCCTAATTAGGATGTAGTGCGGTGATTATGAGGGTGTAAACCCGAAGTAGTTGATACGCGATACTACACTCAAATGAGATTATCTTGAGAGTATTATTGATTTCCAAGTAATTGGTGTGTTAATAATATCCGAAAGATGGGTCAATGACTTTGGGAACCTCTTAGAACCTTGTTGTGCACGTACAAAAAACCATAGTTCATAGCCTTGGGATGGTTAGACCATAGCTCCATGCTCATGATCTCAAACCCAAATGTTTATGTATATGTGTATATGTGTGTTTGTGCATAAATCCATCCATGCATTCATGCATCCTTTTTTATAACTCTTCAAGGAACTTAGAGTTGTTTTACAAACATTATAGGATGGATTTTGGAAGGAGAAGAACTCAGAAATACACTTTCAAAAGTCCTAAGTTGGAAGACCTAAGGAAATTAGGAGGTTTGGTTAAAGACCAATTGGCTTTCAAGGATAGGTATGGAAGGATCTTGTCTCTTTTGAAGCTCAAGATGGTGGATGGAATTTTCTGTACCTTTGTGCAGTTTTATGATCCATTATACCATTACTTTACATTCACCGACTATCAGTTGATGCCCACGTTAGAGGATAATTCTTCTTTGGTTGGACTTCCTATTTCTTCCCAAGCTCCTTTCTTAGGTTTGGAGGATATGCCTAGAGGACAAGAAATTGAAGAGGCTACTCACCTAAAGTTATCAGATATCAAGGCTCATATGACCACTAAAGAGGGACTCCTTGGACTACCTTCCAAATTTTTGATGGAGAAAGCTCAGTACTACGCTGACATGAAGAGTGTAGATGCTTTTGAAGCCATCCTTGCCTTGCTAATCTATTGACGCCTATCACTCTGTGCATCTGAGGAATTCTCATGGTGGAGTAACGATTACCTGTTCACCTCTTTGCTCTACAAGTGGTTTATTTCACACTTGCCTCGGCCAACTACCTTTTGGGATCTCAAGGATGGGTTGCTTTGGTCACAAAAGATTATGTCGCTTACTCATTCTAAAATTGAGTGGTATAATCCTACTTTTTGAGGGGTAGCGATGATTGACAGTTGTGGTGAGCTTCCCAATGTACCTCATCTTGGTACAAAGGGATGTATAAGCTACAATCCAGATCTAGCTCATCGATAACTTGGTTATCCTATGAAGGATAAACCTAATACCTTATATTTGGAGGGAATTTTCTTTAAAGAAGGTGAGAATCCAGTGCGTAAAGATAAAATCGTGCACGCTTGGCGTCACGTTCATAGGAAAGGACTTATTGTATTAGGAAAGCCTAATTGCGTCGCTTTGGAGCCTTATCTCCAATGGGTTTAAGATAGGGCTATCAAGCTGAAGATGCCATATCCCAGTCATGAGCCCTTACCCATGGCTGTTAGAGATCCCACCTTGATCTTTATGAGTGAGGATGAGAAGCTGAAGATCGCCTTAACTAAAGAAAAGCGAGAAAGGGATGCTTGGAAGAACAAGTGCCAAGTCGTCAACCATGAGAATGGAGAGCTTCAGAAGCTTCTAAAGCATAGGGAGGAAAAAGGTTACGCTAAGAAGAGGAAGACGCGAGAGGATTTATTTTCCTCTAGCGTACCATCACCTCCTGTTGCTAGCTCAGATATTCCTCCAACGTCAGTTGCATGGTAGCTATATGTGGACAAGCTCATCCTTGAGAAGACCAAGATGAATGAGCATATTGAGAGGCTTACGAGGAGATTGATGTGTGTGTCATACACCAAATTTTGACCACTAATATTTCCCATCATTGTGAAAATCATCATCACAATATGGAGGAACCATCATACATCAGTAGTCTCCCCAAAGATGGGTGAGCATCCACTACAATCAAAATTAGGGTTACCAGCCCTCTCAGAGCTTTTAGACAAAGGATCAATCAATAAATGACATGATCTTCAACTTGTGTAGCCTCTTAAATATCCACAAGGGATCAAGAGGACTCCCACTTTAAGGATTAAGCACAAGGCTGCTCCCTTCCAAGTGGATCAAGCCTCAAGATCGACAGTGTCACCAAATTAGGGTTTGGTCGATCAGGGCCTCCAGATGAAAATTTTCCTCTGGGAATGAGCCAATGCTTCAAATCATATCCTAAAATACTCCATGGAACCTCATTGACCCAAGCATCAAGTCAATTTGACCTCAAGGGATGCATACATCAAAAATCAGGAATTAGGGTTTCTTGACCTAATTCACCCCTAAGTTGACTTTTGGGACAAATCATGAGCCAAGACCTCAAGAGAGGATTTGAGGGTCTCCAACATACCACATTGATCCATTTTTAACAATGGATTGGTCCAGGAAGCTTGAGCAGCAAGTCTCAATTTCATCAGTACCACAGTTAGGGTTTTGCGAGAAAAGTCAACTGTATCTTTGACTTTTGACCAAGACATGCTCCCAAACCCTAAGACATGATTCAATATACCCTATAACACCCATGGAACATGTCCATCAAGTTTGATTTAGGTTAAGGACATGATTTCCTAAAGGATCGCACTGTTTGGAATTCATCTGACAAAAAGTCAACTGTGCACAAAAGTCAACTTTGACTTTTTGAGATTTTTCAAAAAATGGTTTTTTAACCCTAAAATGATGTTAATGTATGATTTGAATCATCATTAATCAAGAAAAATCAAGAAAAGTGGGATAACTTGTAAAAGGGGTAACCATAAAAACTTAGAAAATTTTCTAAGTTATGAACAAAGTGGCAAGTGTACCAACTTTGGAGGATCATAACTCCTAAACCACAAAGCCATTTTCCCCATCCAAAGCTTGATGTGTATATCTCATTACCCTCTACAAAAGCCTAAAACTGACCCCCCCCCTCAGAATTCCTCATGGATTTTGAGTTATTGAATGATCAAAATCACAAAAAGTGAAAATGTCACTTTTTTCCAACACTTAGTGAAATTTTCACTAAGTCAGAATCTGCCTTCACTTTTTTCCAAATGTAGGGGGGTTTTTCACTTGGATCCAAAAGGTATCAAAACTAAATATGATCAGACAGTTGTTGTATCATATGAGGGCTTTCCAAAATGGCCAAGAACATCACCAAATTCCACTTGAGCCATGAGATATGACAAGGGCAATATGGCTTGCTGAAAACTGCCAAGGCTAGGCAGAATTTTGCATTTTTGCTCGATTTGGAAAAATCAGATAATTCCAAGCCTTGTCATCATTTTAGACACATCTGAGGATCAAATCTAAAGGGGACAAACACTGAGCCAAGCCTCTAAAGTCCTTGGAACAAGAAGTAACATGCCAAACCTAGAATTGCCTAAAAGAGGGACAAGACTCCAATTTTGGATTGAAGCATTCAATGCATACACCAAGGTGGCATAGACTGAGCCATTTACAACTGAATTTAGTCAAGACTTATCCAAGACCAAGGGAACCACAGCCCTGTGCCCTAACCTCTAGCCATTGACTAGAGGAGACTTGGATTCCAAAGTGCAACCATTGGCCAAACCTCTGCTGCAGTTGCCATTCACTATTGCTTGCAAAACAAATTTGCTCTACTATAAATAGAGCTCATTTGTGATCAGTTTGAGTACACCAAAGCCATCAAATAGATGCTTTCCTCAAAATCTCCTTCTTCACTCCAAAATTTCCTTCCAAAGCAAGTCACTATCGGATTTTGAGTTTGAGAGATATTCCAACCAAACCAATCACACACACACACCTCATAAACATCATATAGAAGTGATCCAAACACTTAAACAACATCTGGAACACTGATTTCTCAGAATCACCAGCCAGTTGCTCAAGGTTTTAACCAAGTTACAGCTGAGATGCCATGAAATGATCTAGCCATTTCCAGTCAAGTCCAAGCATTCAAACACACTCCATAGGGTGTAGGGAAGCTGTTCAGATCATCACAAATCATCTATAACACCTCCAACTCAAAAATCACATTGCATTTGCTGTCACGACCTTCAAGTAAGCCTAAACTTGGTCATCTCTTAATCTATGCATATTTCCTCGCACAATACTTTTGCCAAATGTTCATAATCATGCATAGAATGTTTCCCCTCAATTAATTGCTTTGTTTGAATCGTGTATCAAAATTCTCAGCCTTCATGCAAATTTTAGGGTTCTTGAGGTTTTATCTTGATTTCTTATTCCGTGTTAAAAATAAATGAAATTAAAGACCATAGACAGGATCGTGAGGTTGAAACGAGCAGATTGATAGGTGGTTTGCATGTTTCCATCAAGTATTCAGTGAGATTGGAGAGAAAATGCAAATCTGGGCAAAACTCAGAACACGCGCGTGTTCTTGGGTGTTCTTGGCGCCCTTTTTTGAAAATTCAAATATTTGAATTTTGTGATTTTATTTAATTGATTCAAAAATTAATTTCTCTCTGAGTTTTAATGATTTTGAGTTGATTCTTTTTTTAATAATTCACAAAAATTTTAAAATATTTTATTTTACCAAAAAATCCTAAAAATATTATTTATTTCATATAATTGATATTTTTGCAAAGAATTAATATTTTAATTGTTTTTTACATTTAAAATTTTTTTTCCTTCTTGATTTTGCAAATTTTAATGACTTCTAATCATTTTGTAGGTCAAAATATGATTTTTGAAACATTAATCCAAGATCACAATTTGTTTTCCACATGTTAAACAATTTTGATCATTTTAATTGAATTTTTTATTCAATTAAAATACATTTTGGAAACAAATTAGGGTTTTGATTAATTCAACACTCCTCAAACCTTTTAAAAAACACTTTGGGCCTCTATTAGAGTGTAAGACCCAATCCCCTTTTAACCAAAACTTTTTTGGGCCTCCGATATTGTATAAGTCCCTCTGCGTTAAAAGAAAATCTCGGCGCAATCGCCAATTCAAAAATTAAACCAAATGGGCCTACCCTCGTGTTATAAGCCCCATGTATTTTCTTTAAACCTTTTAGGCCTCTAATAGAGCGTAAGACCCAATCCTTTGTAAATACAAACCTATCTTGGGCCTCACTTATTGTATAAGTCCCGTTGTATTTCAAAAAGTTTGACGCGATCATCGTCCGTTGAAAAAATGACCCTGGGGCTCTCCTTGAGCTGTAAGCCCCACCACTTGTACAAAAATAAATCTTTTGGGCCTCTTGAGAGAGTGTAAGACCCATCCCCTTGTACAGAAAACTTTTTGGGCCTCAGTCACTTGTATAAGTCCCTCTGTACAAAACGACAGTGCGATCACTGATAAACCATGGGCCTCTCCTTGAGCTGTAAGCCCCAACATCTTTTCAAAATACTTTCTCCTTTGATTTTGAATATACTGTTGTTTTCAATCTTTCTTTGTTGAATAACTAACCAAACAGCATGGAAGCTCTACAACCGAGTAAGTGGTTATATGCTTTCATTTACCGCTTTCATATATATATAAACTGTATTGTGGGGTTGTTTCGCTGTAAGTCTTCTTTCATAAACTCATATCAACTGTGTAATACTAGTATAGATATTTAGAGTTTCCCTGGCAACTACGTCTAGTACTAAGCCCTGTTGATCACTCTTAAATAGACAAAACTAGAACCCCCATAGGATTACCAGATACAGTCTTCCCTCCTTTTAGGGTTAAACAATATGGAGACATGAAAGGCAGCATTCTCGGCGAACCCTTTCTCAGACTGTCACCTTTAGAAGTTGTCAAAGAGACTCTACTCCCCAGAGATGATCTTTTCTCTGTGAATGACATCTCTTGAGTTTCTTCCAAATTCTCGGACTTCCCTGGCTTGATCTATTCTCTATGAATAGCCTGTCTTGAATTTCTCAGGGTTTGGGGACCCACAGGCTTCCTAAAAGCATCCCCGCCTCCTCTTGGTCGTTGTACAAGGACCCTAAGGCTTCTTAGAAGTATTCACAGCCTCCTCTTAGGCTTCGTATAAGGATTCTTCCTTCAGGATGAAAGCCTCCTCTTGGGCTTCGTACAAATTATCCCGATGACGTCCTAGAGGTATAGGAACAGTAATTAGTCATCTTAATAGAACAATCATTCAAAGAGTCTAGATCTTTCTACCGTAAACGTACTACTACTATTTCTTTAAGCATAGTACAAAAGATAAAAATCTAGACTTGGACAGTCTAATCTCTTTGAGCCTCGAAGGCATTCTCAAGAATGGGGAAAACACCCATAGACTTGTACAGTCTAGAAACCTTCTAGATTCCCCATTTCCTTAAAGAACAGGAAATAACCCTGATCCCCTGATCAATCCTAAAGCATAGCCTTACTTTTAATCAGTCTCTTTATAAGAACTGATTTTCTCTTTTAACCAACCTACTGGACCTGTCACTCAACTGAAACAATAATCCTTTTAGCCTCCATCTCGGGCTTCGTACGAGATACAAATCACTCTCTTGTTAAGTATAAAAGACTCTCTTGTTGATTCAACCTTTAGCCTCCGTCTTGGGCTTCGTACAAGACACATCTAAAAGCACTCTCTTGTTGATTCAAACCCTTTTTGCCTCTCTCTCGGGCTTCGTATGAGACACACAAAAACACCCTCTTGTTGGGCCAATAGCCTCCTCTTAGGCTTTGTATAAGAAAAACCCCGGTTGAGTCAATCAACCTTTTAGCATCAAAATTGTGCCTCATTCACAGGATACAAACATCAACAACTTATTTCATCTAATCATTGTAAGCGGCAAGCCTCTGGATTATTTACATCCACGCCACTGTCCCTCTTTTAGCATGAGAAATTCCTAGGGAAAGATGGCATTGCTCTACATTGAGTTAAAGTCTTCTCCTTCAGGTTAAAACCCCCTATAAAGGAAATTATGGCATTGCTAGGATTCACATATCCCGGTTAAAGTAATCCTCCTTTATAGTCAGTCACCCAAAAATTCGTGACAAACAGACCCCCTTTAGAGACGACAAATTCTCTCTAAAGACAACACCTTTTTAGCTTCACATCTTGGGCTTTGAACAAGATATAAACCACCTTTTCAGCTTCACGTCTTGGGCTTTAAACAAGACACCAAAACACCATTTCCTCCCATAGAATGTGAGGAACTACGATCGCTCTGATTTCCCTGTTTCGGTAAACGGGAATACGTAGGCATAAGATTGAAAGAAAAATCTTAGCGAGCACACTAATCCAAAACCCAAATCTCGTACCTTCACATCTCAATCAAAAAGCGTCAGTCTTAACCTCCCACCAATTTCCCGGGCACTAATTTAACAAAATAACCTAAGAGAGACCCACAATCTTTGTAGCATCTGTCAACCAACAGTCATCTGTTCAAACTCAGTATGCAAGTAGGGTTAATTGGAGACATCTATTTCCCTTCCTTAATAAGCTTCAATAGGATAAAAAATGAATCAAACTATAGTACCCCAAAGGCGATAGTGCTTCGCAACCACGTCCAAAAATTCGCGCTACAGGAAAAATGGCGACTCTGCTGGGGACATTATTATACAGCGAGATCTTGTTCTCTTCCCACCTCTTAGGTAAAAACCTTAAAAAAGTGCCACAGAAAAGTAGCGCCCACCGTGGGGCTTTTTCTTTTCTTTCTTTCTTTGGGGATTTCACTGGGATAGGATTTTTTGTTGACTTCACTAGGATCTTAGGTCAAAACCTTTAAAGTTGGGAAGGTACCACAGAATGGCGACTCCGTCGGGGAGCTATTTTTTTCAGGAACATAGGATTCATAGCTCTTTAAAGTCTAGGACTTTAGGACAAATATATATACTGCTTTTCCGATTTGATATCTGTGTTTATTTTTCTGCTAATGGGAATGTGTGTGATGCCGCATGTGGAAAGATTGAGTATACACCTAGGAAAAACCTCTTTTAGTGGTGCGAAACTATTGGAAATGGTTGTCACGCGATACTACCCTCTTCTGATGGTTCTTCGAAAAATATCACCTAGCACGGTTCCCGGCCAGCTGGTGTTTTCTCAACAAGAACTGATGATGTTGAGAGACAGGTACAAAAATCACTAGTATAAACCTTTGGGGGGGGGGGGGGGGTAGAGCCTTGAATTCATGACACCGACCCTTTGACCCCATGTTTTTTCTATATTTTTGTGTGCTGCATTCATGCATTCATTTAAAAAACATTACATCAAAGAAAATTTTCTCTTCTAGTCTCTCTTTTTCAAATTAAACTAAGACAATGATTGCAAATGTCAGAGAAAAAGATTGCTCTTATGAATTTCGGTAGAAGGAGAACTCATAAGTATACCTTCAGGGTTCCAAAACTAGAAGATTTGAGAGGATGATCACTAACCCTGAAGCTTTCAGAGCCAAGTACGGAGGTCTGCTACCTCTATTAAGAGTCCATGTGATTGAAGGAATCATGGAGGTACTCATTCAAATTTACGATCCAGTCTATCACTGTTTCACATTCCCGGATTACCAGCTCGCACCAACGCTGGAGGAGTATTCTCACCTAACCGATCTACACATCACTGATCGAGCTCCATTTTCTGGACTGGAAGAAATTCCAAAGGATCAAACCATTGCAAGAGCAATCTATTTGGATGAGTCAGAAATCAAGACTCACATGACCACCAATGGTGGGCTCCCAGGTTTTCCAGCCCAGTTCCTGACAAAGAAGGCTATGTACTTTTCTAGTATAGGCAACATTACTGCTTTTGAAGGCATCTTTGTCTTACTCACTTACGGGTTATTTCTGTTTCCCAACATTAATAGCTTCGTCGATATCAACTCCATTAAGGTTTTTCTCATTGGAAACCCTGTGCCAACCTTGCTCGCAGATGCATATTATTCCGTACAATTAGGAAATTTGTACAGTGGAGGGATGATCACATGCTGTGTACCCCTATTATACAAATGTTTTATCTCCCATTTACCCAAGTCTGCTGCTTTTTGGGATCATAAGAGTGCCTTACGTTGGTCGCAGAAAATCATGTCTCTTACCAACTCTAACATAGATTGGTACAATAGGATTTATGACGGGATCAGGATCATTGATTGTTGTGGAAACTTCCCCAACATACCCTTCATAGGAACTAAGGGAGGAATCAACTACCATCCAGTGTTGGTTCGTCGTCAATTTGGATACCCGGTGAGGCATGTCCCGCGTAATGCTCATCTGGAGGGTCTTTTCTTCAAAGAAGGAGAAAATGCTAGGGCACTAAAGAAGGAAATAATGCACACTTGGAAACATGTTCATAAGAAAGGACGGGAGTCTCTAGGTAACCAGACTGTGTCTCGATGGATCCTTATCTCCACTGGGTATAAACAAGAGCTCTCAAGCTAAAGATGCCTTATCCTCGTCACAGAGTTCTTCCGCCGAGGGAATCTGTCATGTACTTCATGACTGAAATGGAAAAACTTCAGGTTACTCTCAACAAAGTTCAACATGAGAGGAGGTCTTGGAAGAAAAAATATCGCACCCTCAATGTAGAGTATACCAAAATACAGCGACTGCTAAAAGATAAGGATGCTCTGATCGAGATTTTAGAGCAACATGCTGTGGATAATCAGGATGACCACAGAAATTTGCTCGTTCCTTTCACTTGGCAAAGGAATGACAACCCGACAACGGCCCAAGTGCCCCGGTCCAAGAAAAGGAAAGTACCAGAATCAGCACCCGAGTTCTCCTCAGAGAGGACTCGGGACCCCTTAGTTTAGGTTTCCTTTTTCAGCACTTTGTAATCTACTGTATTTCCATTTTCGCAATCTTTTGAATTCAATAAAACGGGGTTTCCCCACTCTTTGATATTTGCAATCTAATTGTCGAAGTTTATTTTGATTAAAAAAACAATTAATATAATCATTGCATTCATCATTCTCACGTCACGTATTCTTCTTACCTACGAATCTCACGTTTGTGTCTCGGTTCTAGAGTCAAACTGTCTTATTCGTACAATACTCGGGCCAATCGTCAGAAAAAGATGGATGATCTCGAGGAAGAGAACAGAGAGTTGAGATAAGAGATCGACGCTATGAGAGAGGATATGAGAAAGCTTCATAACGACATGCAAGCCATGGCAGAAGCTCAGCTACAAAGGACTGTGATCTCGGAGATCACCTCAGTGCCCATAGTGGAAAAGTCCGATCCTAGGTACAAAATGCCGAAAGATCGTCCCTGGGGCATGCCACTTAACTATATCCCAGAAGGATATATCCCGTTGATCAATGAGGATTAGGGGACCGCAGTAGGAACCGCTGGTCCAGAAGGTTACAAACTTCGGGAAAGCGGAGATGCCAGGGGCATGACAGCAACTCCTGAAGGTTACAAACTTTGGGAGGCACCGAGAGTCTCGGCCATAACGACTATACCACCACCCGTGGTACACACTGTCCCGGAAGGACAAATTCCACAAATACCTTCTGGTGGAAACGACAACATGTTCGAAAGAATGAATGAGTTCCTGGAACAGTTCCTGGAAATACAAAAAGAGCTGCAGGCCCTTCGCGGTCAGGATTTATTTGGAAAGGACGTCGCGGGCCTCTGTTTGGTCCCTAATGTGAAGGTTCCGCACAAGTTCCAAGTGCCCGACTTTGAAAAATACAAGGGTAACTCTTTCCCTCATAGTCACTTGGTGATGTACGCTCGGCGAATGTCAGCTCAGACCGAGAATCAGGATTTACTTATTCACTACTTTCAGGATAGTTTAACCGGTGCCACCTTAAAATGGTACATGGGTTTAAACCGTGCTACGATTAGCACTTTCAGAGATCTTGGCACTGCCTTCGTCCAACAATATAAATACAATCTGGACATGGCACCCGATAGAGGTCAACTCAGATCAATATCACAAAAGGACAAAGGAACCTTTAAGGAATACGCTCAGAGATGGCGTGAAATTGCCGCTCAAATTTGTCCACCTCTTGAGGAAAAGGAGATGGCAAAGATCTTCTTAAAGACCTTAAGCTCATTTTATTACGACAGAATGGTTGCTAGTGCACCCAGTGACTTCACCGAGATGGTCGGTATGGGAGTTCGTCTTAAGGAAGCCGTCCGAGAAAGACGTCTAGTCAAAGACACTGGATCATCAAGTAGTACAAAGCGATATGGTAGTGCTCTCCCTAAGAAAAAAGAGCAAGATATTGGGAATATCTCTCTCGGAAAGCAAAGGCGACGTTATCAGCCGGTAGCGGCTGTGACTCCTGCTATCAATCCTGCGCCTATTTCTACGTATCAACCTCAGGTTGTGCATAGCCAACCTAATCCGCAAAGGACTCAACAGCCTCTTCAGTAGGCTCGTCCTCCATACAATAACAACCGTACAACGCGGCCACCAGGATTTGATCCTATACCCATATCGTACGCAGAACTATTTCCGTTACTACTGGCTAAGGGGCATGTCTAGACTAAGTCTCCTCTTACAGTACTGGAAAATCCACCTTTTTGGTTTAAGGCGGATCAGACTTGCCCTTACCATCAAGGAGGACCAGGGCATAACCTAGAGAACTGTCTCAATTTCAAATCCGACGTGCAGAAGCTTGTTAGGAGCGGGGTCTTATCTTTCAAGGATAAAAATTCTAATGTTCTCACAAACCCGCTGCCTCAACACGAGAAAGCTACAGTCAATTTGATAGAGGTAGAGACTAAGAACGTCTATCAAATTTATGATGTACTCATGTAAAATACCAATCTGGTCAAGATGCATTGTAGACAGAGTGGATATGGCCATGTGCCACCTAATAAATATCACCAGTGTGATATCTGCTCTAAATGCAATCGGGGATGTTCTGTGGTGCAATCAGCTCTACAGGAACAGATGGATCTCGGATGGATCCAAGAGCACCGAGTTCATGGAGTTAACATGGTTTACATGAATTCTAACATCATTCAGAACCACGACGTCGGTGCAATGAATGTTAACTTGGTGGCGATGCATGCCAGGCAAAGCCAGTATCGTAATCTGCCGCGACACGATTACAGTTCCTGTCTAACTTGCTCGGTAAACAAACAGGGATGCTCTTTTGTACAAGAGGCCCTCCAGCATCAGATGGATCTTGGATGGATCCAGGACTACCATGATAGGAATCCCTATCAGATCAACATGATTCAAATCTTCGATATTTGCTTGATGAATACCAGCCTGGTGGAGTTACATTCTAAACAGGTCCGACTCAGATTCCTGGTATCACATGATTATCAGAGCTATAGGGCGGGTTGCGAAAATGATCAAGGTTGTGCCCTTGTCCAGGAAACCCTTTAGTATTTGTTGAACCACTGGTGCTTCCAATCTATATGGATGAAGACACCCTGCATATTAGTATTACCAACGGGAACCCTACTCGACATCAAAGTCGGGACGTTCGATCTGTGGAAACTGACCTAGTGAGGTTACATTGTATTCAAAGAGGGCGTGGCCAGGTACCACCACACAACTATGAACGTTGTAGAGTCTGTTCGGAAAGTAACCAAGGATGTTACCTTGTGTGAGCAGCTCTTCAGGGCCAGGTGGATCGTAGAGAGATTCGCCCATATCCGGGTTTCAGACCAATCAACTGGGCGCCGGACTACCTCGCTGATCAAATTGAGGATGTTGTCGTAATCTCTGATCATCAGAGGGCTAGGGATGTTTGTACCATCATCCCTCTACTTGACTAATCGAGAGTTCCCAACCAGGAATGGATCGAAATTGCTTACAATGGTCGGAAAAATCAGAAGGCTCCCATAGTCATCTATCTACCAGGACCATTACCGTATGAATCAACTAAGGCTATCCCTTACAAATACGGTGCAACAACAGTCGAGAATGGAAAGGAAATTCCATTACCCTCCGTCGTGAATATTGCAGACATCAGTCGAGTAACACGGAGTGGTCGAATCTTCAACCGAGGAGTTAGAGAACTTAACAAAGAAAAGGAACCTCAGACAGAAGTTCCCGATCCACCAGTCGGTCAATCCAGTAATCCCGACCTTTCAAAAAACAACGATGAGATACTGAAGCTCATCCAAAGGAGTGAATACAACATTATTGATCAACTATTACAAACTCCTTCAAGAATCTCGGTATTGTCACTTTTACTCAGTTCAGAAGCGCACAGGGAGGCTCTACAAAAAGTCTTGGAGCAAGCCTTTGTGGAACAGGATGTAACAATCAGACAGTTCGATAGCATTGTCTCTAACATCACTTTCTGCAATAACTTGGGATTTAGTGATGAGGAATTACCTAAAGAGGGTCTTCGTCATAACATGGCGCTCAATATCACGGTCAGCTTCCAGGGCGATGCTTTAGCCAGCGTACAGGTAGACACAGGGTCAACCCTGAATGTTATGCCGAAGTCCACTTTGATGCAATTATCCTTCAAAGGACCTCCGATGAGAGCTAGTGAGGTCGTCGTCTGAGCATTTGACGTGTCCAGAAAAATGGTTATCGGCGATGTCGACCTTCCCATAACTATTAGTCGTCACACTTTCCAAGTCGCTTTCCAGGTCATGGACATCCGGGCAACGTACAATTGTTTATTAGGAAGACCTTGGATACATCAGGCTGGGACAGTCACCTCGACCTTCCACCAAAACTTAAAGTTCGTCCAGAACAACCAGCTCGTCACGGTCTGTGGAGAACAAGCCTTGCTCGTGAGTAACATATCATCATCTACTTGTGTAGAACCCGAGGAGGTTGTTGGGACTCAGTTCCAAGCACTGTCGGCGAGCAAGGACATTCAATCGAAGAAAGGAACCTCAATTTCCTCATACAGAGATGCTCTCGAAGTGATAAAAAATAACAATACAACAGGATGGGGACAGCTAGTCATTCCTACTGACAATAAAGCAAAAAAGGGTCTTGGTTTTTCTGCAACCTGTACCCAGACAGCTACTACCAGCGATGAAAGTCTTCATCCCATTCAAGACTTCTTCCACAGTGGAGGTTTCCTTCACCCAGTGCCTCAAGAAGTGTATATCATCAATAAAGATGATTCCTCTGATATGGAGGAAGAATGGGGGGGCCTATCTTAATAAGGACGGATATATGTATCAGGAAGAGGTGCCTACGCCCTTTTGCTTTCCTACACAGAGTCCGAGATTTATACCCAGGCCAGATGTCAAAATGGTATACAGAGATTGTGATCCGGAAGGATGTCGTGCTCCACCAAACTCATTAGAGGAGGACACTCTGATGAAGGACAACTTTGACCACAACTATTATGGACCGATGGATGGCCTGCCAATGTGGCAGCCGTACCCAGGAGACTTGGGGCAAGGAAATCATCTGAAGAATGAAAATCAGCTGAGCATCATTGAAAAGAATACCTGCATCCCCACCATGTCATGGGATCAACACCCAGGTCATTCAGAAAATGTCCAGTACGACGATGAATTTGCAACGTTTGCAGGACTAGAATTCATTAACTATGCTTTTCCAGAGGTCAACGTCATCGAGAAGAATGACGCATCCAGTTCCAAAGAAGTGTGGGACACCTTGGGACAACCGAGTGGAAAATACGACTATATGGTCAAGTACACCGCTCCTGAAAGCTCTCATATCAGGTTTTAAGACATCCAGCCAACTGGATTAGGAGATCTACCTATGAGCACAAATGTTGTGCAAAATGCAACACAGGAATCCTCCTACGACAACTCTGCCTGGGAGACAGACTCCAATGATCCTGCTCCACCAGAAATTAGCGTTATTTCTAAAGACAAATCAAGGAAGGTGCCAGATTGTGTGATTCACCAAGGAGTTCGCCGCCAATGGGTTGCTGTCGATGTTTCGAAGATTATTCATAAGTCAAAGTAATTGCCGTCTTTAACCTTTCACCCTGTCCAGGTGAAACGGATGTTTTGATAGGGCTCACTTTCTGTAAATTTCCCTCTTCGCTTCGCCCCAAACGGCAGAGTTTTGTTTTATAGGGCTGTAGTTTCAAGAATCGACTTGTTCATTAATAAAATAACGTCGTTCTGTAATTTTCGCATTAATTATTGTTTTCTCTTTTTGCTTTTCTCAGAAAATGGTAATCCTAAAAAACAACTCAATAATAACAAAAAAGCAGTTTTTCAAAGAAATAGACTGCACACTTTTGCATTCTCTCTATCTCTTCTAAACACAAATCATACCGTCATGCAGATTGCTTGTTTTAAACCCCGTTGAGACATACGATCCGATGCCTTCTCCCAACTTTGAATTCCCGGTATTTTAGGCTGAAGAAGAAAATGACGACGAAATTCTAGAAGAGATCTCCTAATTACTCAGACAAGAGAAAAGGTCCATTGAACCTCATAAAGAACCGTTGGAAACAGTAAGGTTCGCAAAAAGAGAGAAAAGAAATCAGGATTGGGGCACTGCTCAGTCCAACTGCCAGAGAGGGTTTGGTAAAGCTTCTCAAATAATTCCCCGATGTATTTGCTTGGTCCTATCAGGATATGCCAGGGTTGGATACCAGCATCGTGGAACATCATCTACCGTTAAGATCGGAATGTCCGTCAGTAAAACAGAGGTTGAGATGAACTCACCCGGACATCACCATCAAAATCAAAGAGGAGGTATAGAAACAGATTGACGCGGGTTTCCTCGCCACATCAGAATATCCTCAATGGTTAGCCAACATCGTACCCGTTCCAAAAAAGGACGGAAAGGTCAGAATGTGTGTAGATTACAGAGATCTAAACAAGGCAAGTCCAAAGGACGACTTTCCTATACCACACATCGACATGCTGGTAGACAGTACATCAAAGTTCAAAGTGTTCTCCTTCATGGATGGATTCTCGGGCTATAATCGGATCAAAATGGCGCCGAAAGACATGGAGAAAACTTCGTTCATTACCCCCTGGGGTACCTTTTGTTACAAGGTGATGCCTTTCGGTTTGAAGAACGCCGGGGCGACCTATCAAAGGGCCATGACTACTCTTTTTCATGACATGATACACAAAAAAATCGAGGTATATGTCGATGATATGATTGCAAAATCTAAGACAGAAGAGGAGAAAGTACAAACTCCGCTTGAATCCCAACAAGTGCACCTTCGGTGTCCGTTCAGAGAAACTCTTAGGGTTCATCGTCATCCAGAAAGGAATTGAGATTGATCCTTACAAGGTCAAGGCCATTCAAGAAATGTCTTCTCTGAAAACTAAAAAGCAAGTAAGAGGATTCTTGGGACGTTTGAACTACATCTCCAGATTCATATTCCTCATGACCGCGACTTGTGCGCCGATTTTCAAATTACTTAAAAAGAATAAGGACTGCGTTTGGACAGAAGATTACCAAACCGCCTTCGACAGTATCAAGGAATACCTGTCGAACCCGCCGATTCTATCACCTCCAGTGGAAGGAAGACTGTTGGTCATCTATGTAACAGTCTTGGAAGACTCAATGGGTTGTGAACTTGGCCAACAAGACAAAACCAAAAGGAAAGAGTCTGCCATCTACTATTTGAGCAAGAAATTCACCGACTGCGAGACTCGGTACACTATGCTTGAAAAAACTTGCTGCGCTTTGGCTTGGGCAGCCAAACGTCTTCGCCAGTACATGATTCGTCATACTACTTGGTTAATCTCATAAATGGATCCAATCAAGTACTTCTTTGAAAAGTTTGCTCTCACGAGAAGGATTGCCCGTTGGCAGATGTTGTTATCAGAATATGACATAGAATACCATGCTCAAAAATCCATTAAGGGAAGTGTTTTTGCCGATCATTTGGCTCATCAACCGATTGACGATCAAGAATCTGTCAGGTTTGACTTCTCAGACGAAGATGTCATGTATTTGAAAATGAAAGACTGCAATGAACCGCTACCCAGTGAAGGGCCAGAACCAGGTTCCCAATGGGGACTAATCTTTGATGGAGCTGTCACTTATTACGGAAACAGAATTGGCTAAATCATCATAACACCTCAGGGTACCCACATTCCTTTCACCTCCAGACTTACATTCAAGTGCACAAACAACGAGGCCGAATAGGAAGCTTGTATCATGGGTCTCGAGGAAGCGATCGATTTGAGGATCAAAAACTTGGATGCATATGGCGATTCAGCCCTGGTTATCAATCAAATCAATAGAGATTGGAACACATACCAATCAGGATTGATTCCTTACAAAGGCTACGCGAGAAGGTTGCTACCCTTCTTCAACAGAATCGAGTTTCATCATATCCCTCGTGAGGAGAATCACATGGCTGATGCATTAGCCACTCTCTCTTCCATGATTAGTGTAGGCCAATGGAATTACATACCTAAGATCGACATAATGCGCCTTGAACGGCCCGCTTACATCTTCACGATTGAAGCAGTCATAGACAACAAACCTTAGTATCACGATATCAAATACTTCCTTCAGAAACAAGAGTACCCACCTGGGGCACTAAGGAAGAACAGGAAAAACCTCAGAAGGTTGGCAGGCAGTTTCTTCCTGAGCGGTGATACACTCTATAAGAGAAATTTTTACATGGTCTTGCTCCGATGTGTAGACAGACCAGAAGCAGACATGCTAATAAATTAAATTCACGAAGGGTCCTTTGGCACTCATGCCAACGGACATACAATGGCGAGAAAAATTCTAAGAGCAGGGTACTATTGGTTGACAATGGAATCTGACTGCTACAAGTACATGAGGAAGTGTCACAAGTGTTAGATATACTCCGACAAAATTCATGTACCGCCAACACATCTCAAAGTTCTTTCTTCCCCATGGCCTTTTTCCATATGGGGAATCGACATGATTGGCTTGATTGAGCCCAAAGCTACAAACGGACATTGGTTCATCCTGGTAGCCATTGATTACTTCACCATGTGGGTCGAAGCAGCATCGTACGCTAATGTAACCCGACAAGTGGTGGTCCGATTTATCAAAAACAGTATCATCTGTCGTTATGGTGTTTCGAGCCAAATCATTACTGATAAAGGATCCAACTTGAACAACAAGATGATGAAAGAGTTATGCGCAGAGTTCAAGATCGAACACCATAACTCATCTCCCTACCGACCAAAGATGAACGGAGCGGTAGAAGCGGCTAACAAGAACATCAAGAAGATTGTTTAAAAGATGGTTATAACCTACAAAGATTGGCACGAGATGCTACCATTTGCTCTTCACGATTATCGCATATCTGTCCGCACTTCAACAGGGGCAACCCCTTTCTCTCTAGTATGTGGCATGGAAGCAGTGCTCCCTATAGAAGTAGAGATCCCATCCATCCGGGTATTGATGGAAGCTAAGCTTATAGAAGCTGAATGGTGTCAAAGTCGACACGACGAACTGAATCTGATCGAAGAGAAACGAATCACGGCACTATGCCACTGTCAGTTGTATCAACAGAGAATGAAGAAGGCGTTTGACAAAAAGGTTCGACCTCGCATCTTTAGGAAAGGAGACCTTGTGCTAAAAAAGATACAATCATTTCTCACTGACTCTCGGGACAAATGGACTCCGAATTATGACGGCCCCTACGTGGTCACGAAAGCTTTCTCAGGCGGTGCCTTGAGACTTGCAACCATGCACGGAGAGGAATTTGCCTGCCCCGCAAATGTTGATGTAGTCAAGAAATACTTCGCCTAAATAAAAAAAATGTCTGGGTGGATTGAAAACCCAAAAGGGCGGTCCAGGAAAAAATTAGAGACATGATCAAAAATCATCCCGGTGGATTGGAAATCTCAAAGTACAATCCAGGCAAAAATTAGGGATAATGGCAAGTAACTACTTTCGACAAAGGGGCAAATCCCTCGGCAGCAGTTACATCATCCGTCAGGAAAACTCCAGTCAAGGTCATCTTTGACAGAAGCTCAGGATGTCCCGAATTCAAAGTTGGTAGAAGGATAGTGGTCGTTATGTTTCAATGTAGCTCTTTTCCCTTAAATTTCCATTTTCAAACTTTGTAAATACTCTATGGAATCACGCGTTTGGCTGATCTCCATCCTATCAATCAAAGTTGAGCCCTTGTGCTTTTATTTGCAATTCATATTTGTTTTAGCTTTACAGAACGAAATTTTAACATGATCAACGATTCTTGAAATGAAACAAAAATGAATTTACTTGTTAAAATTGTTCTGATTTTAAAAATAAAGACGACAATTTTTTTTTGCTTCTCCAAAGGTAAGCAAGCCTCAAAGTGCAGAATCGAAGTACTCCTTCTAAACCAGTATGCCTGAATGAAGGATCAGCTATGTCAGATGCGAATGCTCCATCTGACCTCTTCGGCCGAGTTCCCATCTCCTAAGCCCGACCAGCGTCGCTCCCAACAGGGACCGTTTCTCCTAAGCAAGGCGGAATTGCTATCTTGAACCATCGGTACTTCTTCGCCCCGCGATGGCCGAGTATCCCATCGTGTTCATCTGTTAATTTGTATGTCGCGTCAGTTTTGTCAGCATATACATACATACATCATGCATTATTGATTTGCATTCACATTCATATTGCATCATTGTCGCTCCAGTCGGTCTTGTCCCGTAGTGATAAAAGTCCTCTCAATCGTGTTGTCAGTTCTTTCCTCGTCAGGAAATGTTGCGTCTGAACAATCTCTCCTCTAGTTTATTTCTGGATTAGAATTGGCCCTTGACCACTTTGATAACTTGAACCTCTGAAAAACCAGAGAACATTTGACAAACATCACTCTTTGCCATTGAAGATGATATCCTCGCTTTCCCGGATTAAAGAAAATCACCAGAGAAAGCCTCTTAATCAGAGATTCGGTAATACAGCAGTTTTTCTCCGAAAAGACCGCTGATGAAAAGGTCATCGGCACCTCAAAATTGGATCACATCATATGGCGTTTCTCCGGGAAGATCCCGAGAAAAGTATGATGTAATATCCCCAAGCGTGAAAGCAGTCTCTCAAGAGACTCGTTTTCCCCAGTAGGGTCGACAAATGGCATCTCCAACAGATAAGTTTGTACACCTCTACAACTTAGACGACTGGGTTCGCCCTGCAAGTCTGACATCAAAAGTTTTCCCATCAAATGGCATCTCCCCAGGAAAATTCGGTGAGAAGTTTGAGGAAAACCGCTATGCATAGCGTCCCTTGTCAAGAAAGTTTATTGACGAAAAAAACTAAGACCAGTTCCTTGGTAGGAAACCAGGATCGAGGGGAAGTTTACATCCGAAACTGAGACCAGTTCCTTGGTAGGGAACCAGGATCGAGAGGAAGTTTATTTCAGAAACTAAGACCAGTTCCTTGGTAGGAAACCAGGATCGATGGGAAGTTTACATCAGAAACTGAGACCAGTTCCTTGGTAGGAAACCAGGATCGAGGGGAAGTTTATTTCAGAAACTAAGACCAGTTCCTTGGTAGGAAACCAGGATCGAGGGGAAGTTTTTTACCTTTTCTAAGCATCATTGCTTAGCAAAAGAAGAAGGATGCGCAAGCTACCATTCTTAACCACCATCAAAATTTCGGGTATTCCGATATTTAATCCTCTTGCACCCTAAATGCCCGAATACCTTCGCCATTCACACCTTCGGGTCCAAGAAAATTAAATAGGGGCATCTGTCATACCCCAAATTTTGACCACTAAGATTTCCCATCATTGTGAAAATCATCATCACAATATGGAGGAACCATCATACCTCAGTAGTCTCCCCAAAGATGGGTGAGCATCCACTACAATCAAAATTAGGGTTTCCAGCCCTCTCAGAGCTTTTAGACAAAGGATCAATCAAGAAATGACATTATCATCAACTTGTCTAGCCTCTCAAATATCCACAAGGGATCAAGAGGACTCCCACTTTAAGGATTAAGCACAAGGCTGCTCCCTTCCAGGTGGATCAAGCCTCAAGATCGCTAGTGTCACCAAATTAGGGTTTGGTCGACCAGGGCCTCCAGATGAAAATTTTCCTCTGGGCATGAGCCAATGCTTCAAAGCATATCCTAAAATACTCCATTGAACCTCATGGGTCCAAGCATCAAGTCAATTTGACCTCAGGGGATGCATACATCAAAAATCAGGAATTAGGGTTTCTTGACCTAATTCACCCCTAGGTTGACTTTTGGGACAAATCATGAGACAAGACCTCAAGAGAGGATTTTAGGGTCTCCAACATACCACATTGATCCATTTGTAACAATGGATTGGTCCAGGAAGCTTGAGCAGCAAGTCTCAATTTCATCAGTACCACAGTTAGGGTTTTGCGAGAAAAGTCAACTGTATCTTTGACTTTTGACCAGGACATGCTCCCAAACCCTAAGACATGATTCAATATACCCTATAACACCCATGGAACATGTCCATCAAGTTTGATTTAGGTCAAGGACATGATTTCTAAAGGATCGCACAGTTTGGAATTCATCTAACAAAAAGTCAACTGTGCACAAAAGTCAACTTTGACTTTTTGAGATTTTTAACAAAAATGGGTTTTTAACCCTAAATTGATGTTAATGTATGATTTGAATCATCATTAATCAATAAAAATCAAGAAAAGTGGGATAACTTGTAAAAGGGGTAACCATAAAAACTTAGAAAATTTTCTAGGTTATGAACAAAGTGGCAAGGGTACCAACTTTGGAGGATCATAACTCCTAAACCACAAAGTCATTTTTCCCCATCCAAAGCTTGATGTGTAGATCTCATTACCCTCTACAAAAGGTTAAAACTGACCCCCCCTCCAATTTCCTCATGGATTTTGAGTTATGGAATGATCAAAATCACAAAAAGTGAAAATGTCACTTTATTCCAACACTTAGGGAAATTTTCACTAAGTCAGAAGAATCTACCTTCACTTTTTTCCAAATGTAGGGGGATTTTTCACTTGGATCCAAAAGGTATCCAAACCAAATATGATCAGACAGTTGTTGTATCATATGAGGGCTTTCCAAAATGGCCAAGAACATCACCAAATTCCACTTGAGCCATAAGATATGACAAGGGCAATATGCCTTGCTGAAAACTGCCAAGGCTAGGCAGAATTTTGCATTTTTGCTCGATTTAGCAAAATCAGATAATTCCAAGCCATGTCATCATCTTGGACACATCTGAGGATCAAATCTAAAGGGGACAAACACTGAGCCAAGCCTCCAAAGTCCTTGGAACAAGAAGTAGCATGCCAAACCTAGAATTGCCTAAAAGAGGGACAAGACTCCAATTTTGTATTGAAGCATTCAATGCATACACCAAGGTGGGATGGACTGGGCCATTTGCAACTGAATTCAGTCAAGACTTATCCAAGACCAAGGGAACCACAACCCTGTGCCCTAACCTCTAGTCAATGGCTAGAGGAGACTTGGATTCCAAAGTGCAACCATTGGCCAAACCTCTGCTGCAGTTACCATTCATTATTGCTTGCAAAACGCACTTGCTCTACTATATATAGAGCTCATTTGTGATCAATTTGAGTACACCAAAGCCATCAAACAGATGCTTTCCTCAAAATCTCCTTCTTCACTCCAAAATTGCCTTCCAAAGCAAGTCACTATCGGATTTTGAGTTTGAGAGATATTCCAACCAAACCAATCACGCACACACCTCATAAACATCATATAGAAGTGATCCAAACACTTAAACAACATCTGGAACACTGATTTCTCAGAATCACCAGCCAATTGCTCAAGGTTTTAACCAAGTTGCAACTGAGATGCTATGAAATGATCCAGCCATTTCCAGTCAAGTCCAAGCATTCAAACACACTCCATAGGGTGTAGGGAAGCTGTTCAGATCATCACAACTTATCTGTAACACCTCCAACTCAAAAATCACATTGCACTTGCTGTCACGACCTTCAAGTAAGCCTAAACTTGGTCATCTCTTAATCTATTCATATTTCCTTGCACAATACTTTTGCCAAATGTTCATAATCATGCATAGAATGTTTCCCCTCAATTAATTGCTTTGTTTGAATCGTGTATCAAAATTCTCAGCCTTCATGCAAATTTTAGGGTTCTTGAGGTTTTGTCTTGATTTCTTATTCCATGTTAAAAATAAATGAAATTAAAGACCATAGACATGATCGTGAGGTTGAAACGAGCAGATTGAGAGGTGGTTTGCATGATTCCATCAAGTATTCAGTGAGATTGGAGAGAAAATGCAAATCTGGGCAAAACTCAGAACACGCGCGTGTTCTTGGCGCCCTTTTTTGAAAATTCAAATATTTGAATTTTGTGATTTTATTTAATTGATTCAAAAATTAATTTCTCTATGAGTTTTAATGATTTTGAGTTGATTCTTTTTTCAATAATTCACAAAAATGTTAAAAGATTTTATTTTACAAAAAAATCCCAAAAATATTATTTATTTCATATAATTGATGTTTTTGCAAAGAATTAATATTTTAATTGTTTTTTACATTTAAAATTTTTTTCCTTCTTGATTTTGCAAATTTTAATGACTTCTAATCATTTTGTAGGTCAAAATATGATTTTTGAAACATTAATCCAAGATCGCAATTTGTTTTCCACATGTTAAACAATTTTGATCATTTTAATTGAATTTTTTATTCAATTAAAATACATTTTGGAAACAAATTAGGGTTTTGATTAATTCAACCCTCATCAAACCTTTTAAAAAACACTTTGGACTTCTATTAGAGTGTAAGGCCAATCCCCTTTTAACCAAAACTTTTTTGGGCCTCCGATATTGTATAAGTTCCTATGTGTTAAAAGAAAATCTCGGTGCGATCGCCAATTCAAAAATCAAACCAAATGGGCTTACCCTCGTGTTATAAGCCCCATGCCTTTTCTTTAAACCTTTTGGGCCTCTAATAGAGTGTAAGACCCAATCCTTTGTAAATACAAACCTACCTTGGGCCTCACTTATTGTATAAGTCCCGTTGTATTTCAAAAAGTTCGACGCGATCATCGTCTGTTGAAAAAATGACCCTGGGCCTCTCCTTGAGCTGTAAGCCCCACCACTTGTACAAAAATAAATCTTTTGGGCCTCTTGAGAGAGTGTAAGACCCATCCCCTTGTACAGAAAATGTTTTGGGCCTCAGTCACTTGTATAAGTCCCTCTGTACAAAACGACAATGCGATCACTGATAAACCTTGGGCCTCTCCTTGAGCTGTAAGCCCCAACATCTTTTTAAAATACTTTCTCCTTTGATTTTGAATATACTGTTGTTTTCAATCTTTCTTTGTTGAATAACTAACCAAACAGCATAGAAGCTCTACAACCGAGTAAGTGGTTATATGCTTTCATTTACCGCTTTCATATACATATAAACTGTATTGTGGGGTTGTTTCGCTGTAAGTGTTCTTTCATAAACTCATATCAACTGTGTAATACTAGTATAGATATTTAGAGTTTCCCCAGCAACTACGTCTAGTACTAAGCCCTGTTGATCCCTCTTAAATAGACAAAACTAGATCCCCCATAGGATTACCAGATACAGTCTTCCCTCATCTTAGGGTTAAATAATATGGAGACGTGAAAGGCAGCATTCTCGGTGAACCCTTTCTCAGACTGTCACCTTTAGAAGTTGTCAAAGAGACTCTACTCCCCAGAGATGATCTTTTCTCTGTCAATGGCATCTCTTGAGTTTCTTCCAAATTCTCGGACTTTCATGGCTTGATCTATTCTCTATGAATAGTCTGTCTTGAATTTACCGGGGTTTGAGGACCCACAGGCTTCCTAAAAGCATCCCCTCCTCCTCTTAGACGTTGTACAAGGACCCTACAGCTTCTTAGAAGTATTCACAGCCTCCTCTTAGGCTTCGTATAAGGATTCTTTCTTCGGGAAGAAAGCCTCTTCTTAGGCTTCGTACAAATTGTCCCTCGGCTTCTTAAAAGTTTCCAGCCTCCTCTTGGGCTTCGTACAAATTGTCCCGACGACCTCTTAGAGGTATAGGAACAAAAATTAGTCATCATAATAGAACAGTCTTTCAAAGAGTCTAGATCTTTCTACCGTAAACGTACTACTATTGTTTCTTTAAGCATAGTACAAAAGATAAAACTCTAGACTTGGACTGTCTAATCTCTTTGAGCCTCGAAGGCATTCTCAAGAATGGGAAAAACACCCATAGACTTGGACAGTCTAGAAATCCTCTGGATTCCCCATTTCCTTAAAGAACAGGAAATAACCCTGATCCCCTTATCAATCCTAAAGCATAGCCTTACCTTTAATCAGTTTCTTTATAAGAACTGATTTTCTCTTTTAACCAACCTACTGGACCTGTCACTCAACTGAAACAATAATCCTTTTAGCCTCCATCTCGGGCTTCGTACGAGATACAAATCACTCTCTTGTTAAGTATAAAAGACTCTCTTGTTGAGTCAACCGTTATCCTCCGTCTTGGGCTACGTACAAGACACATCTAAAAGCACTCTCTTGTTGAGTCAAACCCTTTTTACCTCTCTCTCGGGCTTCGTACGAGACACACAAAAACACCCTCTTGTTGGGCCAATAGCCTCCTCTTAGGCTTTCTATAAGAAAAACCTCGGTTGAGTCAATCAACCTTTTAGCATCAAAACTGTGCCTCGTTCACAGGATACAAACATCAACAACTCCTTTCATCTAATCGTTGTAAGCGGCATGCCTCTGGATTATTTACATCCATGCCACTGTCCCTCTTTTAGCATGAGAAATTCCTAAGGAAAGATGGCATTGCTCTACACTGAGTTAAAGTCTTCTCCTTCAGGTTAAAACCCCCTATAATGGAAATTATGGCATTGCTAGGATTCACATATCCCGGTTAAAGTAATCCTCCTTTATAATCAGTCACCTAAACAGTCATGACAAACAGACCCCCTTTAGAGACGACAAATTCTCTCTAAAGACAACACCTTTTTAGCTTCACATCTTGGGCTTTGAACAAGATATAAACCACCTTTTCAGCTTCACGTCTTGGGCTTTGAACAAGACACCAAAACACCATTTCCTCCCATAGAATAGGAGGAACTACGATCGCTCTGATTTCCCTGTTTTGGTAAACGGGAATACGTAGGCATAAGATTGAAAGAAAAATCTTAGCGAGCACACTAATCCAAAACCCAAATCTCGTACCTTCACATCTCAATCGAAAAGCATCAGTCTTAACCTCCCACCAATCGCCCGGGCACTATTTTAACAAAATAACCTAAGAGAGACCCACAATCTTTGTAGCATCTGTAAACCAATAGTCATATGTTCAAACTCAGTATGCAAGCAGGGTTAATTGGCGACAACTATTTCCCTTCCTTAATCAGCTTCAATAGGATAAAAAATGAATCGAACTGTAGTACCCCAAAGGCGATAGTGCTTCGCAACCACGTCCAAAAATTCGCGCTACAGGAAAAATGGCGACTCTGTTGGGGACATTATTATACAGCGAGATCTTGTTCTCTTCCCGCCTCTTAGGTAGAAACCTTAAAAAAGTGCCGCAGAAAAGTAGCGCCCACCGTGGGGCTCTTTTCTTTTCTTTCTTTCTTTGGGGATTTCACTGGGATACGATTTTTTGTTGACTTCACTAGGATCTTAGGTTAAAACCTTTAAAGTTGGGAAGGTACCACAGAATGGCGACTCCGTCGGGGAGCCATTTTTGTCAGGAACATAGGATTCATAGCTCTTTAAAGTCCAGGACTTTAGGACAAATATATATACTGCTTTTCCTATTTGATATCTGTGTTTATTTTTCTGCTAATGGGAATGCGTGTGATGCCGCATGTGGAAAGATTGAGTATACACCTAGGAAAAACCTCTTTTAGTGGTGCGGAAACTATTGGAAATGGTTGTCACGCGATACTACCCTCTTCTGATGGTTATTCGAAAAACATCACCTAGCACGGTTCCCGGCCCGCTGGTGTTTTCTCAACAAGAACTGATGATGTTGAGAGACAGGTACAAAAATCACTAATATAAATCTTTGGGGGGGGGGGGGGTAGAGCCTTGACTTCATGACACTGCCCCTTTGACCCAATGTTTTTTCTATGTTTTTGTGTGTTGCATTCATGCATTCATCTAAAAAACATTACATCAAAGAAAATTTTCTCTTCTAGTCTCTCTTTTTCAAATTAGACTAAGACAATGATTGCAAATGTCAGAGAAAAAGATTGCGCTCATGGATTTCGGTAGAAGGAGAACTCATAAGTATACCTTCAGGGTTCCAAAACTAGAAGATTTGAGAGGATTAGCGAGGATGATCACTAACCCTGAAGCTTTCAGAGCCAAATACGGAGGTCTGCTACCTCTGTTAAGAGTCCATATGATTGAAGGAATCATGGAGGTACTCATTCAGTTTTACGATCCAGTCTATCACTGTTTCACACTCCCGGATTACCAGCTCGCATCAACGCTTGAGGAGTATTCTCAAATAACCGATCTATACATCACTGATCGAGCTCCATTTTTTGGACTGGAAGAAATTCCAAAGGATCAAACCATTGCAAGAGCAATCTATTTGGATGAGTCAGAAATCAAGACTCACATGACCACCAGTGGTGGGCTCCCAGGTTTGCCAGCCCAGTTCCTGACAAAGAAGGCTCTGTACTTTGCTAGTATAGGGAACATGACTGCTTTTGAAGGCATCCTTGTCTTATTCACTTACGGGTTATTTCTGTTTCCCAACATTAATAGCTTCGTCGATATCAACGCCATTAAGGTTTTTCTCATTGGAAACCCTGTACCAACCTTGCTCGCAGATGCGTATCATTCTGTACACTTAGGAAATTTGTACAACGGAGGGATGATCACATGGTGTGTACCCCTGTTATACAAATGGTTTATCTCCCATTTACCCAAGTATGTTGCTTTTTGGGATCATAAGAGTGCCTTATGTTGGTCGTAGAAAATCATGTCTCTTACCAACTCTTATATAGATTGGTGCAATAGGATTTATGACGGGATCAGGATCATTGATCGTTGTGGAAACTTCCCCAACGTACCCCTCATAGGAACTAAGGGAGGAATCAACTACCATCCAGTGTTGGTTCGTCGTCAATCTGGATACCCGGTGAGGCATGTTCCGCGTAATGCTCATCTGGAGGGTCTTTTCTTCAAAGAAGGAGAAAATGACAGGGCACTAAAGACAGAAATAGTGCACGCTTGGAAACATGTTCATAAGAAAGGACGGGAGTCTCTAGGTAAACCGGACTGTGTCTCGGTGGAGCCTTATCTCCACTGGGTACAAACTAGAGCTCTCAAGCTAAAAATGCCTTATCCTCGTCACGAAGTTCTTTTGCAGAGGGAATTTGTCATGTACTTCATGACTGAAACGGAAAAACTTCAGGTTACTCTCAACAAAGTTCAACAGGAGAGGAGGTCTTGGAAGAACAAATACCACACCTTCAATGTAGAGTGTACCAAAATACAGCGACTGCTAAAAGATAAGGATGCTCTGATCGAGATTTTAGAGCAACAAGCTGTGGATAATCAGAATGACCACAGGAATTTGCTTGTTCCTTTCACTTGGCAAAGGAATGACAACCTGACAACGGCCCAAGAGCCCCGGTCCAAGAAAAGGAAAGTACTAGAATCAGCACCCGAGTTCTCCTCAGAGAGGACTCGGGACCCCTTAGTTTAGGTTTCCTTTTTCAGCACTTTGTAATCTACTGTATTTCCATTTTCGCAATCTTTTGAATTCAATAAAACGGGGTTTCCCCACTCTTTGATATTTGCAATCTAATTGTCGAAGTTTATTTTGATTAAACAAAAAAAACAATTAATATAATCATTGCATTCATCATTCTCATGTCACGTATTCTTCTTACCTACGAATCTCACGTTTGTATCTCGGTTCTAGAGTCAAACTGTCTCATTCGTACAATACTCGGGCCAATCGTCAGAAAAAGATGGATGATCTCGAGGAAGATAACAGAGAGTTGAGAGAAGAGATCGACGCTCTGAGAGAGGATATGAGAAAACTTCATAACGACATCCAAGCCATGGCAGAAGCTCGGCTACAAAGGACTGTGATCTCGGAGATCACCTCAGCGCCCATAGTGGAAAAGTCTGATCCTAGGTACAAAATGCCGAAAGATCGTCCCTGGGGCATGCCACTTAACTATATCTCGAAAGGATATATCTCGTTGATCAATGAGGATCAGGGGACCGCAGTAGGAACCGCTGGTCCTGACGGTTACAAACTTTGGGAAAGCGAAGATGCCAGGGGCATGACAGCAACTCCCGAAGGTTACAAACTTCGGGAAGCACCGAGAGTCTTGGCCATAACGACTATACCACCGCCCGTGGTACACACTATCCCGGAAGGACAGATTCCACAGATACCTTCTGGTGGAAACGACAACATGTTTGAAAGAATGAATGAGTTCCAGGAACAGTTCCCGGGAATGCAGAAAGAGCTGCAGGCCCTTCGCGGTCAGGATTTATTTGGAAAGGACAGCGCGGACCTCTGTTTGGTCCCTTATGTGAAGGTCCCGCACAAGTTCAAAGTGCCCGACTTTGAAAAGTACAAGGTTAACTCTTGCCCTCAGAGTCACTTGGAGATGTACGCTCGGCGAATGTCAGCTCAGACCGAGAATCAGGATTTACTAATTCACTACTTTCAGGATAGTTTAACCGGTGCCGCCCTAAAATGGTACATGGGTTTAAACCGTGCTAAGATTAGCACTTTCAGAGATCTTGGCACTGCCTTCGTCCAACAATATAAATACAATCTGGACATGGCACCCGACAGAGATCAACTCAGATCAATGTCACAAAAGGACAAAGAAACCTTTAAGGAATACGCTCAGAGATGGCGTGAAATTGCCGCTCAAATTTGTCCACCTCTTGAGGAAAAGGAGATGACAAAGATCTTCTTAAAGACCTTAAGCTCATTTTATTACGACATAATGGCTTCCAGTGCACCCAGTGACTTCACCGAGATGGTCGGTATGGGAGTTCGTCTTGAGGAAGCCGTCCGAGAAGGACGTCTAGTCAAAGACACTGGATCATTAAGTAGTACAAAGCGATACGGTAGTGCTCTCCCTAAGAAAAAAGAGCAAGATATTGGGAATATCTCTCTCGGAAAGAAAAGGCGACGTTATCAGCCGGTAGCGCCTGTGACTCCTACTATCAATCCTGCGCCTATTTCTACGTATCAACCTCAGGTTGCTCAGAGCCAACCTAATCCGTAAAGGACTCAACAACCTCTTTAGGAGGCTCGTCCTCCATACAATAACAACCGTACAACGTGGCCACCAGGATTTGATCCTATACTCATATCGTACGCATAACTATTTCCGTTACTCTTGGCTAAGGGGCATGTCCAGACTAAGTCTCCTCTTACAGTACCGGAAAATCAGTCTTTTTGGTTTAAGGCGGATCAGACTTGCCCTTACCATCAAGGAGGACCAGGGCATAACCTAGAGAACTGTCTCAATTTCAAATTCGACGTGCAGAAGCTTGTTAGGAGCAGGGTCTTATCTTTCAATGATACAAATCCTAATGTTCTCACAAACCCGCTGCCTCAACACGAGAAAGCTACAATCAATTTGATAGAGGGAGAGACTAACAACGTCTATCAAATTCATGATGTACTCTTGTTAAAGACCAATCTGGTCAAGATGCATTGTAGACAGAGTGGATATGGCCATGTGCCATCTCATAAATATCACCAGTGTGATATCTGCTCTAAAAACAATCGGGGATGTTTTATGGTGCAATCAACTCTACAGGAAAAGATGGATCTCGGATGGATCCATGAGCACCGAGTTCGTGGAGTTAAGATGGTTTACACGAATTCTAACATCATTCAGAACCACGACGTCCGTGCAATGAATGTTAACTTGGTGGCGATGCATGCCAGGCAAAGCCAGTATCATAATCTGCCGCGACACGATTACAATTCCTGTCTGGCTTGCTCGGTAAACAAACAGGGATTCTCTTTTGTACAAGAGGCCCTCCAGCGTCAGATGGATCTTGGATGGATCCAGGACTACCATGATAGGAATCCCTATCAGATCAACATGATTCAAATCTTCGATATTCACTTAATGAATACCAGCCTGGTGGAGTTACATGCTAACAGGTCCGGCTCAGATTCCTGGTATCACATGATTATTAAAGCTGTAGGGCGGGTTGCGAAAACGATCATGGCTGTGCCCTTGTCCGGGAAACCCTTCAGCATTTGTTGAACCACTGGTGGCTTCCAATCTATATGGATGAAGACACCCAGCAAATTAGTATTACCAACAGGAACCCTACTCGGCATCAAAATCGGGACGTTCGATCTGTGGAAACTGGCCTAGTGAGGTTACATTGTATTCAAATCGGGCGTGGCCAGGTGCCACCACACAACTATGAACGTTGTAGAGTCTGTTCGGAAAGTAACCAAGGATGTTACCTTGTGCAAGTAGCTCTTTCGGGTCAGGTGGATCGTAGAGAGATTCGCCCATATCAGGGTTTCGGACCAATCAACTGGGCGTCGGACTACCTGCTGATCAAATTGAGGATGTTGTCGTAATCTCTGATCATCAGAGGGCTAGGGATTTTTGTACCATCAGGAACGGATCAAAATTGTTTACAATGGTCAGAAAAATCCGAAGGCTCCCATAGTCATCTATCTACCAGGACCATTACCATATGAATCAACTAAGGTTATCCCTTACAAATACAGTGCAACAACAGTTGAGAATGGAAAGGAAATTCCATTACCCTCCGTCGTGAATATTGCAGACATCAGTCTAGTAACACGGAGTGGTCGAATCTTCAACCGAGGAGTTGGAGAACTTAACAAAGAAAAGGAACCTCAGACAGAAGTTCCTGATCCACCAGTCGGTCAATCCAGTAATCTCGACCTTTCAAAAAACAACGATGAGATGCTGAAGCTCATCCAAAGGAGTGAATACAACATTGTTGATCAGCTATTACAAACTCCTTCAAAGATCTCGGTATTGTCACTTTTACTCAGTTCAAAAGCGCACAGGGAGGCTCTACAGAAAGTCTTAGAGCAAGCCTTTATGGAACAGGATGTAACAATCATACAGTTCGATAGCATTGTCTCTAACATCACTTTCTGCAATAACTTGGGATTTAGTGATGAGGAATTACCTGAAGAGGGTCGTCGTCATAACATGACGCTCAATATCAGGGTCAGCTGCCAGGGCGATGCTTTAGCCAGCGTACTGGTAGACACAGGGTCAGCCCTGAATGTTATGCCGAAGTCCACTTCGATGCAATTATCCTTTAAAGGACCTCCGATGAGAGCTAGTGAGGTCGTCGTAAGAGCATTTGACGGGTCTAGAAAAATGGTTATCGGCGAAGTCGACCTTCCCATAAATATTGGTCCTCGCACTTTCCAAGTCGCTTTCCAGATCATGGACATCTGGGCAATGTACAGTTGTTTATTAGGAAGACCTTGGATACATCAGGCTGGGGCGGTCACCTCGACCCTCCACCAAAAGTTAAAGTTCGTCCAGAATACCCAGCTCCTCACGGCCTGTGGAGAACAAGCCTTGCTCGTGAGTAACTTATCATCATCTACTTGTGTAGAACCCGAGGAGGTTAATGGGACTCAGTTCCAAGCACTGTCGGTGAGCAAGGACAATCAATCGGAGAAAGGAACCTCGATTTCCTCATACAGAGATGCTCTCGAAGTGATAAAAAATAACAATATAACAGGATGGGGACAGCTAGTCATTCCTACTAACAATAAAGCAAAGCAGGGTCTTGGTTTTTCTGCAACCTGTACCCAGACAGCTACTACCAGCGATGAAAGTCTTCATCCCATTCTAGACTTCTTCCACAGTGGAGGTTTCCTTCACCCAGTGCCTCAAGAAGTGCATACCATCAATAAAGATGATTCCTCTAATATGGAGGAAGAATGGGGGGCCTCTCTTAACAAGGACGGATATATGTCTCAGGAAGAGGTGCCTACGCCATTTTGCTTTCCTACACAGAGTCCGAGATTTATACCCAGGTCAGATGTCAAAATGATATACGGAGATTGTGATCCAGAAGGACGCCGTGGTCCACCAAACTCATTAGAGAAGGACACTATGATGAAGGACAACTTTGACCGCAACTATTATGGCCCGATGGATGGCCTGTCAATGTGGCAGCCGTACCGAGGAGACTTGGGGAAAGGAAATCAGCCGAACAATGAAAATCAGCTGAGCATCATTGAAAAGAATACCTGCGTCCCCACCATGTCATGGGATCAACACCCAGGTCATTCAGAAAACGTCCAGTACGACAATGAATTTGCAACGTTTGCAGGACTAGAATTCATTAACTATGCTTTTCCAGAGGTCAACCTCATCGAGAAGAATGACGCATCCAGTTCCAAAGAAGTGTGGGACACCTTGGGATAACCGAGTGGAAAATACGACTATATGGTCAAGTACACCACTCCTGAAAGCTCTCATATTAGGTTCGAAGACATCCAGCCAACTGTATGGGGAGATCTACCTGAGAGCACAAATGTTGTGCAAAATGCAACAGAGGAATCCTCCTACAACAACTCTGCCTGGGAGACTGATTCCAATGATCCCGCTCCACCAGAAATCAGCGTTATTTCTAAAGACAAATCAAGGAAGGTGCCAGACTTTGTGATTCACCGAGGAGTTCGCCGCCAATGGGTTTCTGTCGATGTTCTGAAGATTGTTCATAAGTCAAAGTAATTGTCATCTTTAACCTTTCACCCTGCCCAGGTGAAACAGATGTTTTGATAGGGCTCACTTTCTGTAAATTTCCCTCTTCGCTTCACCCAAAGCGACAGAGTTTTGTTTTATAGGGCTGTAGTTTCAAGAATCGACTTGTTCATTAATAAAATAACGTCGTTCTGTAATTTCCGAATTAATTGCTGTTTTCTCTTTTTGCTTTTCTCAGAAAATGGTAATCCTAAAAACCAACTCAATAATAACGAACAAGCAGTTTTCAAAGAAATACACTGCACACTTTTGCATTCTCTCTATCTCTTCCTAACACAAATCATACCGTCATGCAGATTGCTTGTTTTAAACCCCGTTGAAATATACGATCCGATGCCTTCTCCCAACTTTGAATTCCCGATATTTGAGGCTGAAGAAGAAAATGACGACGAAATTCCAGAAGAGATCTCCTGATTACTCAGACAAGAGGAAAGGTCCATTGAACCTCATAAAGAACTGTTGGAAATGGTAAAATTAGGTTCGAAAAAAAAGAGAAAAGAAATCAGGATTGGGGCACTGCTCAGTCCAACTGCCAGAGAGGGTATGGTAAAGCTTCTCAAAGAATTCCCCGATGTATTTGCTTGGTCCTATCAGGATATGCCAGGGTTGGATACCAGCATCGTGGAACATCATCTACCGTTAAGATCGGAATGTCTGCCAGTAAAACAGAGGTTGAGACGGACTCACCCGGACATGGCCATCAAAATCAAAGAGGAGGTACAGAAACAGATTGACGCGGGTTTCCTCGCCACATCAGAATATCCTCGATGGTTAGCCAACATCGTACCCATTCCAAAAAGGGACGGAAAGGTCAGAATGTGTGTAGATTACAGAGATCTAAACAAGGCAAGTCCAAAGGACGACTTTCCTTTACCACACATCGACATGCTGGTAGACAGTACAACAAAGTTCAAAGTGTTCTCCTTCATGGATGGATTCTTGGGCTATAATCAGATCAAAATAGCGCCGAAAGACATGGAGAAAACTTTGTTCATTACCCCCTGGGGTACCTTTTGTTACAAGGTGATGCCTTTCGATTTGAAGAACGCCGGGGCGACCTATCAAAGGGCCATGACTACTCTTTTTCATGTCATGATACACAAATAAATCGAGGTATATGTCGATGATATGATTGCCAAATCTAAGACAGAAGAGGTGCATGTGACCCACCTGTCAAAACTATTCGAGCGGTTGAGAAAGTACAAACTCTGCTTGAATCCCAACAAGTGAACCTTCGGTGTCTGTTCAGGGAAACTATTAGGGTTCATCGTCAGCCAGAAAGCAATTGAGGTTGATCCTGACAAGGTCAAGGCCATTCAAGAAATGCCTTCTCCGAAAACTGAAAAACAAGTCAGAGGATTCTTGGGACGTTTGAACTACATCTCCAGATTCATATTCCTCATGACCGCAACCTGTGTGCCAATTTTCAAATTACTTAAAAAGAATCAGGACTGCGTTTAGACAAAAGATTGCCAAACCGCCTTCGACAGTATGAAGAAATACCTGTCGAACCCGCCGATTCTATCACCTCAAGTGGAAGGAAGACCGCTGATAATCTATTTAACAGTCTTGGAAGACTCAATGGGTTGTGAACTTGGCCAACAAGACGAAACCAAAAGGAAAGAGTCTGCCATCTACTATTTGAGCAAGAAATTCACCGACTGCGAGACTCGGTACACTATGCTTGAAAAACTTGCTGCGCTGTGGCTTGGGCAGCCAAACGTCTTCGCCAGTACATGATTCGTCATACTACTTGGTTAATCTCAGAAATGGATCCAATCAAGTACGTCTTTGAAAAGCCTGCTCTCACGGGAAGGATTGCCCGTTGGTAGATGTTGTTATCAGAATATGACATAGAATACCATGCTCAAAAAGCCGTTAAGGGAAGTGTTTTAGCCGATCATTTGGCTCATCAACCGATTGACGATCAAGAATCAATAGGGTTTGACTTCCTAGACGAAGATGTCATGTATTTGAAAATGAAAGACTGCAATGAACCGCTACCTAGTGAAGGGCCAGAACCAGGTTCCCAATGAGGACTAATCTTTGACAGAGCTGTCAATCATTACGGAAACGGAATTGGGGCAATCATCATAACACCTCAGGGTACCCACATTCCTTTCACCGCCAGACTTATATTCAAGTGGACAAACAACGAGGCCAAATACGAAGCTTGTATCATGGGTCTCGAGGAAGCGATCGATTTGAGGATCAAAAACTTGGACATATATGGCGATTCAGCCCTGGTTATCAATCAGATCAATGGAGATTGGAACACATACCAATCAGGATTGATTCCTTACAAAGACTACGCGAGAAGGTTGCTACCCTTCTTCAACAGAATCGAGTTTCATCATATCCCTCGTGCGGAGAATCACATGGTTCGATGCATTAGACACTCTCTCTTCCATGATTAGTGTAGGTCAATGGAATGACATACCTAAGATCGACATAATGCGCCTTGAACGGCCCGGTTACATCTTCACGATTGAAGCAGTCATAGACAGCAAACCTTAGTATCACGATATCAAAGGCTTCTTTCAGAAACAAGAGTACCCACCTGGGGCACTAAGGAAGGACAAGAAAACCCTCAGAAGGCTGGCAGGCAGTTTCTTCCTGAGCGGTGATACACTCTATAAGAGAAATTTTGACATGGTCTTACTCCGATGTGTAGACAGACTAGAAGTAGATATGTTGATAAAAGAAATTCACGAAGGGTTCTTTGGCACTCATGCCAACGGACATACAATGGCGAGAAAAATTCCAAGAGCAGGGTACTATTGGTTGACAATGGAATCTGACTGCTACAAGTACATGAGGAAGTGTCACAAGTGTCAGATATACTCCGACAAAATTCATGTACCGCCAACACATCTCAAAGTTCTTTCATCCCCATGGCCTTTTTCCATATGGGGAATCGACATGATTGGCTTGATTGAGCCCAAAGCTACAAACGGACATCGGTTCATCCTGGTAGCCATTGGTTACTTCACCAAGTGGGTCGAAGCAGCATCGTACGCTAATGTAACCCGACAAGTGGTGGTCCGATTTATCAAAAACAATATCATCTGCCATTATGGTGTTCCGAGCCAAATCATTACTGATAACGGATCCAACTTGAATAACAAGAAGATGAAAGAGTTATGCGCAGAGTTCAAGATCGAACACCATAACTCATCTCCCTACCGACCAAAGATGAACGGAGCGGTAGAAGCGGCTAACAAGAACATCAAGAAGATTGTTCACAAGATGGTTGTAACCTACAAAGATTGGCACGAGATGCTACCCTTTGCTCTTCACGGTTATCGCACATCTGTCTGCACTTCAACAGGAGAAATCCCTTTCTCTCTAGTATATGGCATGGAAGCAGTGCTCCCTATAGAAGTAGAGATCCCATCAATCCGGGTATTGATGGAAGCTAAGCTTACAGAAGCTGAATTGTGTCAAAGTCGACACGACGAACTGAATCTGATCGAAGAGAAACGAATCACGGCACTATTCCACGGTCAGTTGTATCAACAGAGAATGAAGAAGGCGTTTGACATAAAGGTTCGACCTCGCATCTTCAGGAAAGGAGGCCTTTTTCTCAAAAAGATACAATCATTTCTCACTGACTCTCGGGGCAAATGTACTCCGAATTATGACGGCCCTTACGTGGTCAAGAAAGCTTTCTCAAGCGGTGCCTGGAGACTTACAACCATGGACAAAGAGGAATTTGCCTACCCCACAAATGTTGATGTAGTCAAGAAATACTTCGCCTAAATAAAAAAAAAACGTCTCAGTGGATTGAAAACCCTAAAGGGCGGTCCAGGAAAAAATTAGAGACAAGATCAAAAATCATCTCGGTGGATTGAAAATATCAAAGTACAATCCAGGCAAAAATTAGGGATAATGGCAAGTAACTACTTTCGACAAAGGGGAAAATCCCTCGGCAGCAGTTACATCATCCCTCAGGAAAACTCCAGTCAAGGTCATCTTCCACAGAAGCTCAGGATGTGCCGAATTCAAAGTTGGTAGAAGGATAATGGTCGTTATATTTCAATGTAGCCCTTTTCCCTTAAATTACCATTTTCAAACTTTGTAATTACTCTATGGAATCACGCGTTTGGCTGATCTCCATCCTATCAATAAAAGTTGAGCCCGTGTGCTTTTATTTGCAATTCATATTTATTTTACCTTTACAGAACGACATTTTAACATGATCAACGATTCTTGAAACGAAACAAAAATAAATTTACTTGTTAAAATTGTTCTGCTTTTAAAAATAAAGACGACAATTTCTTTTGACGGTTGAACATCGAAAGAACATCGATCGCTTCTCCAAAGGTAAGCGAGTCTCAAAGTGCAGAATCGAAGTACCTCTTCTAAACCAGTATGCCTGAATGAAGGATCAGCTATGTCAGATGCGAATGCTTCATCTGACCTCTTCGGCCGAGTTCCCATCTCCTAAGCCCGACCAGCGTCGCTCCCAACAGGGACCGTTTCTTCTAAGCAAGGCGGAATTGCTATCTTGAACCAGCGGTACTTCTTCGCCCCGCGATGGCCGAGTATCCCGTCGTGTCCATCCGTTAATTTGTATGTCGCGTCAGTTTTGTCAGCATATACATACATACATCATGCATTATTGATTTGCATTCATATTTGTATTGCATCACTGTCGCTCAAGTCGGTTTTGCCCCTAGTGATAAAAGTCTTCTCAATCGTGTTGTCAGTTCTTTCCTCGTCAGGAAATGTTGCATCTGAACAATCTCTCCTCCAGTTTATTTCTGGATTAGAATTGGCCCTTGACCACTTTGATAACTTGAACCTCTAAAAAACCAGAGAACTTTTGACAAACATCACTCTTCGCCATTGAAGATGATATCCTCGCTTTCCCGGATTAAAGAAAATCACCAGAGAAAGCCTCTTAATCAGAGATTCGGTAATACAGCAGTTTTTCTCCGAAAAGACCGCTGATGAAAAGGTCATCGGCACCTCAAAATTGGATCACAGCATATGGCGTTTCTCCGGGAAGATCCCGAGAAAAGTATGATGTAATATCCCCAAGCGTGAAAGCAGTCTCTCAAGAGACTCGTTTTCCCCAGTAGGGTCGACAAATGGCATCTCCTACAGAGAAGTTTGTACACCTCTACAACTCAGACGACAGGGTTCCCCCAGCAAGTCTGACATCAAAAGTTTTCCCATCAAATGGCATCTCCCCAGGAAAATTCAGTGAGAAGTTTGAGGAAAACCGCTACGCATAGCGTCCCTTGTCAAGAAAGTTTATTGACAAAAGAAACTAAGACTAGTTCCTTGGTAGGAAACTAGGATCGACGGGAAGTTTACATCAGAAACCGAGACCAGTTCCTTGGTAGGAAACCAGGATCGAGGGGAAGTTTATTTCAGAAACTAAGACCAGTTCCTTGGTAGGAAACCAGGATTGAGGGGAAGTTTACATCAGAAACTGAGACCAGTTCCTTGGTAGGAAACCAGGATCGAGGGGAAGTTTATTTCAGAAACTAAGACCAGTTCCTTGGTAGGAAACCAGGATCGAGGGGAAGTTTTTTACCTTTTCTAAGCATCATTGCTTAACAAAAGAAGAAGGATGCGCAAGCTACCATTCTTAACCACCATCAAAATTTCGGGTATTCCGATATTTAATCCTCTTGCAACCCGAATGCCCGAATACCTTCGACATTCACACCTTCGGGTCCAAGAAAATTAAATAGAGGCATCTGTCATACCCCAAATTTTGACCACTAAGATTTCCCATCATTGTGAAAATCATCATCACAATATGGAGGAACCATCATACCTCAGTAGTCTCCCCAAAGATGGGTGAGCATCCACTACAATCAAAATTAGGGTTTCCAGCCCTCTCAGAGCTTTTAGACAAAGGATCAATCAAGAAATGACATGATCTTCAACTTGTCTAGCCTCTCAAATATCCACAAGGGATCAAGAGGACTCCCACTTTAAGGATTAAGCACAAGGCTGCTCCCTTCCAGGTGGATCAAGCCTCAAGATCGCTAGTGTCACCAAATTAGGGTTTGGTCGACCAGGGCCTCCAGATGAAAATGTTCCTCTGGTCATGAGCCAATGCTTCAAAGCATATCCTAAAATACTCCATGGAACCTCATGGGCCCAAGCATCAAGTCAATTTGACCTCAGGGGATGCATACATCAAAAATCAGGAATTAGGGTTTCTTGACCTAATTCACCCCTAAGTTGACTTTTGGGACAAATCATGAGCCAAGACCTCAACAGAGTATTTGAGAGTCTCCAACATACCACATTGATCCATTTGTAACAATGGATTGGTCCAGGAAGCTTGAGCAGTAAGTCTCAATTTCATCAGTGCCACAGTTAGGGTTTTGCGAGAAAAGTCAACTGTATCTTTGACTTTTGACCAGGACATGCTCCCAAACCCTAAGACATGATTCAATATACCCTATAACACCCATGGAACATGTCCATCAAGTTTGATTTAGGTCAAGGACATGATTTCCTAAAGGATCGCACAGTTCGGAATTCATCTGATAAAAAGTCAACTGTGCACAAAAGTCAACTTTGACTTTTTGAGATTTTTCACAAAAATGGTTTTTTAACCCTAAAATGATGTTAATGTATGATTTAAATCATCATTCATCAAGAAAAATCAAGAAAAGTGGGATAACTTGTAAAAGGGGTAACCATAAAAACTTAGAAAATTTTCTAAGTTATGAACAAAGTGGCAAGGGTATCAACTTTGGAGGATCATAACTCCTAAACCACAAAGCCATTTTTCCCCATCCAAAGCTTGATGTGTAGATCTCATTACCCTCTACAAAAGCTTAAAACTGACCCCCCTCCAAATTCCTCATGGATTTTGAGTTATGGAATGATCAAAATCACAAAAAGTGAAAATGTCATTTTTTCCAACACTTAGTGAAATTTTCACTAAGTCAGAATCTGCCTTCACTTTTTTCCAAATGTAGGGGGGTTTTTCACTTGGATCCAAAAGGTATCAAAAACAAATATGATCAGACAGTTGTTGTATCATATGAGGGCTTTCCAAAATGGCCAAGAACATTACCAAATTCCACTTGAGCCATGAGATATGACAAGGGCAACATGCCTTGCTGAAAACTGCCAAGGCTAGGCAAAATTTTGGGTTTTTGCTCGATTTGGCAAAATCAGATAATTCCAAGCCTTGTCATCATCCTGGACACATTTGAGGATCAAATCTAAAGGGGACAAACACTGAGCCAAGCCTCCAAAGTCCTTGGAACAAGAAGTAGCATGCCAAACCTAGAATTGCCTAAAAGAGGGACAAGACTCCAATTTTGGATTGAAGCATTCAATGCATACACCAAGGTGGCATGGACTGAGCCATTTGCAACTGAATTCAGTCAAGACTTATCCAAGACCAAGGGAACCACAGCCCTGTGCCCTAACCTCTAATCAATGGCTAGAGGAGACTTGGATTCCAAAGTGCAACCTTTGGCCAAACCTCTGCTGCAGTTGCCATTCACTATTCCAACCAAACCAATCACACACACACCTCCTAAACATCATATAGAAGTGATCCAAACACTTAAACAACATCTGGAACACTGATTTCTCAGAATCAGCAACCAGTTGGTCAAGGTTTTAACCAAGTTGCAGCTGAGATGCCATGAAATGATCCAGCCATTTCCAGTCAAGTCCAAGCATTCAAACACACTCCATAGGGTGTAGGAAAGCTGTTCAGATCATCACAACTCATCTGTAACACCTCCAACTCAAAAATCACATTGCACTTGCTGTCACGACCTTCAAGTAAGCCTAAACTTGGTCATCTCTTAATCTATGCATATTTCCTCGCACAATACTTTTGCCAAATGTTCATAATCATGCATGGAATGTTTCCCTTCAATTAATTGCTTTGTTTGAATCGTGTATCAAAATTCTCAGCCTTCATGCAAATTTTAGGGTTCTTGAGGTTTTGTCTTGATTTCTTATTCCATGTTAAAAATAAATGAAATTAAAGACCATAGACATGATCGTGAGGTTGAAACGAGCAGATTGATAGGTGGTTTGCCTAATTCTATCAAGTATTCAGTGAGATTGGAGAGAAATGTAAATCTGAGCAAAACTCAGAACACGCGCGTGTTCTTGGGTGTTCTTGGCGCCCTTTTTTGAAAATTCAAATATTTGAATTTTGTGATTTTATTTAATTGATTCAAAAATTAATTTCTCTCTGAGTTTTAATGATTTTGAGTTGATTTTTTTTTAAATAATTCACAAAAATGTTAAAATATTTTATTTTACCAAAAAATCCCAAAGATATTATTTATTTCATATAATTGATATTTTTGCAAAGAATTAATATTTTAATTGTTTTTGACATTTAAAATATTTTTTCCTTCTTGATTTTGCAAATTTTAATGACTTCTAATCATTTTGTAGGTCAAAATATGATTTTTTAAACATTAATCCAAGATCACAATTTGTTTTCCACATGTTAAACAATTTTGATCATTTTAATTGAATTTTTTATTCAATTAAAATACATTTTGGAACCAAATTAGGGTTTTGATTAATTCAACCCTCATCAAACCTTTTAAAAAACACTTTGGGCCTCTATTAGAGTGTAAGACCCAATCCCCTTTTAACCAAAACTTTTTTGGGCCTCCGATATTGTATAAGTCCCTCTACGTTAAAAGAAAATCTCGGCGCGATCGCCAATTCAAAAATCAAACCAAATGGGCCTACCCTCGTGTTATAAGCCCTATGTCTTTTCTTTAAACCTTTTGGGCCTCTAATAGAGTATAAGACCCAATCCTTTGTAAATACAAACCTATCTTGGGCCTCACTTATTGTATAAGTCCCGTTGTATTTCAAAAAGTTCGACGCGATCATCGTCCGTTGAAAAAATGACCCTAGGCCTCTCCTTGAGCTGTAAGCCCCACCACTTGTACAAAAATAAATCTTTTGGGCCTCTTGAGAGAGTGTAAGACCCATCCCCTTGTACAGAAAACTTTTTGGGCCTTAGTCACTTGTATAAGTCCCTCTGTACAAAACGACAGTGCGATCACTGATAAACCTTGGGCCTTTCCTTGAGCTGTAAGCCCCAACATCTTTTCAAAATACTTTCTCCTTTGATTTTGAATATACTGTTATTTTCAATCTTTCTTTGTTGAACAACTAACCAAACAGCATGGAAACTCTACAACCGAGTAAGTGGTTATATGCTTTCATTTACCGCTTTCATATACATATAAACTGTATTGTGGGGCTGTTTTGGTGTAAGTCTTCTTTCATAAACTCATATCAACAGTGTAATACTAGTATAGATATTTAGAGTTTCCCCAGCAACTACGTCTAGTACTAAGCCCTGTTGATCCCTCTTAAATAGACAAAACTAGATCCCCCATAGGATTACCAGATACAGTCTTCCCTCCTCTTGGGGTTAAACAATATGGAGACGTGAAAGGAAGCATTCTCGATGAACCCCTTCTCAGACTGTCACCTTTAGAAGTTTTCAAAGAGACTCTACTCCCCAGAGATGATCTTTTCTCCGTCAATGGCATCTCATGAGTTTCTTCCAAATTCTCAAACTTTCCTAGCTTGATCTATTCTCTATGAATAGCCTGTCTTGAATTTCTCGGGGTTTGGGGACCCACAGGTTTCCTAAAAGCATCCCCGCCTCCTCTTGGGCGTTGTACAAGGACCCTACGACTTCTTAGAAGTATTCACAGCCTCCTCTTAGGCTTCGTATAAGGATTCATCCTTCGGGAAGAGAGTCTCCTCTTGGGCTTCGTACAAATTGTCCCTCGGCTTCTTAAAAGTTTCCAGCCTCCTCTTGGGCTTCGTACAAATTATCCCGACGACCTCCTAGAGGTACAGGAACAGAAATTAGTCATCTTAATAGAACAATCTTTTAAAGAGTCTAGATCTTTCTACCGTAAATGTACTACTACTGTTTCTTTAAGCATAGTACAAAAGATAAAACTCTAGACTTGGACAGTCTAATATCTTTGAGCCTCGAAGGCATTCTCAAGAATGTGAAAAACACCCATAGACTTGGACAGTCTAGAAACCCTCTGGATTCCCCATTTCCTTAAAGAACAGGAAATAACCCTGATCCCCTGATCAATCCTAAAGCATAGCCTTACCTTTAATCAGTCTCTTTATAAGAACTGATTTTCTCTTTTAACCAACCTATTGGACCTGTCACTTAACTGAAACAATAATCCTTTTAGCCTCCATCTCGGGCTTCGTACGAGATACAAATCACTCTCTTGTTAAGTATAAAAGACTCCCTTGTTGAGTCAACCGTTAGCCTCCGTCTTGGGCTTCGTACAAGACACATCTAAAAGCACTCTCTTGTTGAGTCAAACCCTTTTTGCCTCTCTCTCGGGCTTCGTACGAGACACACAAAAACACCCTCTTGTTGGGCCAATAACCTCCTTTTAGGCTTTGTATAAGAAAAACCCCGGTTGAGTCAATCAACCTTTTAGCATCAAAATTGTGCCTCGTTCACAGGATACAAACATCAACAACTCCTTTCATCTAATTGTTGTAAGCGGCAAGCCTCTGGATTATTTACATCCACGCCACTGTCCCTCTTTTAGCATGAGAAATTCCTAAGGAAAGATGGCATTGCTCTACACTGAGTTAAAGTCTTCTCCTTCAGGTTAAAACCCCCTATAAAGGAAATTATGGTATTGCTAGGATTCACATATCCCGGTTAAAGTAATCCTCCTTTATAGTCAGTCACCCAAACAGTCGTGACAAACATACCCCCTTTAGAGACGAAAAATTCCCTCTAAAGACAACACATTTTTAGCTTCACATCTTGGGCTTTGAACAAGATATAAACCATCTTTTCACCTTCACGTCTTGGGCTTTGAACAAAACAACAAAACACCATTTCCTCCCATAGAATAGGAGGAACTACGATCGCTCTGATTTCCCTGTTTCGGTAAACGGGAATACGTAGGCATAAGATTGAAAGAAAAATCTTAGCGAGCACACTAATCCAAAACCCAAATCCCGTACCTTCACATCTAAATCGAAAAGCATCAGTCTTAACCTCCCACCAATCGCTCGGGCACTATTTTAACAAAATAACCTAAGAGAGACCCATAATCTTTGTAGCATCTGTAAACCAACAGTCATCTGTTCAAACTCAGTATGCAAGGAGGGTTAATTGGAGACATCTATTTCCCTTCCTTAATCAGCTTCAATAGTGTTAGTTCTTGGATTGGCTGGAATTTTGGTCAAACAAAGTATATGCAATGTTGATGTCAAGGTATTAATGTTGCAACATTGAGTTTTAACACTGGGCTGTGTTAAGTTTGTAATTACTGAAGTTGGATGTCTGATGTCACATAGGCGATGTTGTAACATCAGATCTGCAGAATTAACAACAGCAGGCTGTGATGTTGTTAGGGTTGCGTATTAGCTGGAATTGTGGAGAGCAAGCTGTCTCATTGGATGCGAATATCTTGGGATAGATATTTGCTGCTGCATAGGAGATCTGGTGCAGATTTGTAGGAGATTTAAAAGGTTGAAGATTTAAAAAGATTTTAGGAGAAAATCTGTTTTAAATATTCAGTTTTAAATAACAAATCTGGGAGATATTGTAGCAAGTCCAAGACCAATTCAAGGAGCTATATAAAGTGCACAAGACCAAAGGAAAAGGTACAGAAAACATTCAGAAGATCAGGAGCTGGAGGCTTAGTGTCTAGAGATTGTTTAGAGTGCTTGTAATTACACTATTCTAGGGTTTGAATAGGTGTTGTGTTTCTTTCCTCTCTAGAAGCTGTGAAGCAATAGAGAGTGGTTGCTTGATCGAAGCTGTGAAGTAAGATCAAGGTTACTCAAAGTGGTTTCTTTGAGAGTTTGTAAGGGATTGAGTGGTGTTCTCATACCTAAGTGGGTTCTTAGGTAGGAAATCATTAGTAGAGTATAAGTTTAGGAGATTGTCAACGGGTTGTTGAGTATGTAAATTATATCTACAAGTAGTGAATTCCATCCCTGGCTTGGTAGCCCCCAGAGTAGGTTGGTTGTAACCGAACTGGGTCAACAATTCTTGGTGTTATTTTACTGTTATTGTTGTCCATTGTGCATAGTGTGTTGTTGTGACATCGCACCTTAACATCACACGTCTGATACCAGAATTTCAAATAGGATAAAAAATGAATTGAACTGTAGTACCTCAAAGGCGATAGTGCTTCGCAACCACGTCCAAAAATTCGCGTTACAGTGTGATAACACAGAGAAATGTCTTCCTACAGAGAGATTTTGATTTCCTCTGAGGGGATATTTATTTTTTGTGTGCCTTGATCAAAGCCCAAGGTTGATGCTAAAAGGTTGATTGACTCCACTGGGGAAGTCCTTATACAAAGCCTAAGAGGAGGCTAGAAAAGACTGACTCAACAAGAGAGTGTTTATCTGTCTTGTACAAAGGCCAAGATTGAAGCTAAAAAGAGACTGACTCTTTTAGGGATATCATTATACAAAGCTTAAGAGGAGGCTAAAAGTTTGACTTTTCCGGGGAAATATTTTGTCTGTCTTGTACATAGCCCAAGATCGAGACTAAAAGGGATTTTGACTCCGATGAGGAGGGTTTGTATGTGTCTTGTACAAAGCCCAAGATTGAGGCTGAAAAGAAGACTTACTCTGTGGGAAAGAAATCTTTATATGTCTTGTACAAAGCCCAAGATTGAGGCTAAAATGAGACTTTACTGACTCGGCTGAGGATATTTTTAAGTGTCTTGTACAAAGCCCAAGATTGAGGCTGGAAGGAGGATGACTCTGCTAGAGAGTATTATCTGTCTTGTACAAAGCCCAAGATTGAGGCTAAAAGAGGATTGACTTTGCTTAGGAAAATTGATATGGTGTCTTGTACAAAGCCCAAGATTGAGGCTGAAAAAGGTTGACACAACAAGAGAGTGTTTTTATCTGTCTTGTACAAATCCCAAGATTGAGGCTGAAAAGATTGACTCAACAAGAGAGTGCTTTTGTTTTATACCATTGACTCAACAAGAGAGTGTGGAAAGGTGATTGACTCAACAAGAGAGTCTGAAGAGGTTAGCTCAGCTGGGGAAAATCATTGTACAAAGCCCAAGAGGAGGCTAACTTTGCTAGGGGAGAATAAAGGAAGAAATCGTTATACAAAGCCTAAAAGGAGGCTGAATATGCTGAGGAAAGGAAGGATCATTATACAAAGCCTAAGAGGATGCTAACTTCTGCTGAGGATTATTTAGATCCAGAGGCAGGTCCAAATGGGGAGTCAACTCTTGTTGAGGGTTTACAGAAGAGTTGAGATATCAGATGCCTTGAGGTTCTGATTTGGGATAGTATTAGACTGATGATAAACTGACCCTGACTGGGGAATTTTAGGAGAAATACTGGGTTTTAACTCTGCGGGAGATTGATTATAAATGACCAGGGTTCCTCCTATGTTTTTAAGGAACTTGAGAATGTCTTTGAGATCCGAGAGAGGATTAGACTGTCCAAGTCTACTGGTATGAAAGAATTTATCTTTGTATAATGCCCAAGAGGAGGCTGGTGTTATAAGGGATGAGAATAACCCTAAATTGGTCTGAGGTTTTGACTCTAGAAAGACTGCTCTAGCAAAGGATGACTAAGTTTTGTCCTATACCTTTAAGAGGTCTTCAGGGTCCTTGTATTAAGCCCAAGAGAAGGTATGAGAACTTCTAAGAAGCCGGAGGTTCCTTGTACAAAGCCCGAGAGGAGGCGGAGATGCTTTTAAGAAGCCTGTGAGTCCCAAACCTAAGAAAAGTTCAAGAAAGGTTTCACCGCGAATTAATCCTTTAGTGAACAGTTCTAGGGTTTGAAGAAATTCAAGAGAGGTTTCACCAAGAATTAATCCTCTACGGGGAACTAAACTTCTTTGACAATTTCTAATAGTGACAGTCTGAGAAAACTTTCACCGGGAATAATGTCTTTATCTTTGTTCCATATTGTTTAAGCCTAAGAGAAGGCAAGACTGTATTTGGAAGTCCTATGGGGATCTAGTTTTGACTGTATTAAAGAGTGGCCAACTGGCTTTACCTAGTTCAAGACCTAGTTGCCGGGGAAAACTCTAAGCAAATATACTAGTATATATACAGGGGATATATGACAAGTATTTAAAAGGATATGAAAGAAGGACTTACGGGTGAGCAAGCTTCCACCAATACAGTTATACATATGAAAGCATGTCAAGAAAGCTGATAAAAACTTACCGGCAAGCAAGGTTCCATTGTAACAGATGTATAGTTAGTTGTTCAAGAAATTAAAGAAAGTTTTGATAACAACTATGGATTTGAACCTAAATCAAAAGGGAAGTTGTTTTGAAAAGATTGGGGTTTATACTCAAGGAGAGGCCCAGATGAAAAACAGTAATCGTACCGTTGTTTTGTAAACTGTACTGGGGCTTATACAATAACTGAGGCCCAAAAAGGTTTTCTGTATAGAGGGATGGGTCTTACATCTCAAGGAGAGGCCCAAAGGTTTGAAAAACAAAAGAAATGGGACTTACAACACAAGGGTAGGCCCAGATGAAAATGTTTTGAAAAAGCGACGATCCCGCCGAGGTTTTGAAAACACAGTGGGTCTTATACAATGTCTGAGGCCCAAAAAGTTTTTTAATTACAAGGAATTGGTCTTACACCCTATTAGAGGCCCAAAGTTTATTTTATATACAAGTGATGGGGCTTACAACTCAAGGAGAGACCCATGTGATTTTTGTTTAAAAGGCGACGACCACGCCGAGATTTTAAAATCGTATCGGGACTTATGCAATGACTGAGGCCCAAAAAGGTTTATGTACAAAGGGGTTGGGTCTTACACTCTATTAGAGGCCCAAAATTTGTTTGAAAAATTTAAAATCGAGAGGAAACCCTAACTTTAAATTAAAATGTCATTTTTCAAAGGTAATTTAAATAATAAATGATAAAATATCAATTACATTCAAAAACAAGTTGTACACTTTAGAAAATATTTTGAAAAATCGTGTTTAACCATATGAAAGCTTAAAATTCAATTGATTTTAAAAGATCAAAGTGGGAATTTCATTTTAAAAATGTTTAGAACAATAAAAAATGAAATTAATTACAAAAATTCTAACTATCTTAAATAAATAATATAAATTGGATTTTTTTCTAAAATAAAATATTTAAACATTTTTGTGAATTTTGAGAAAAAGAATCAATTAAAAAACATAAACATTCAGAGAGAAATTAATTTTTGAATCAATTAAACAAAAATAACTAAAATTCAAAATTTTGAATTATGGCGCCAAGAACACTTGGTTCTTGCCCGCGCCCTCTGTTTTTGCAAATTTGCATTTTCTCACTTTTCTCCATGATTTCTCAATGGTTTTGCATTATTCAAGTACCAATCTTGTTTGTTTTTGAACAAGGATCACAACCATATAGTTTAATTGCATTTACATTAAGTATGGAGGAAGAAATCAACAGAAAACCTCAAGAGCCCTAACTTTAGCATGAACACAATGAAATTCCATACACGATTGATTCATGACATTTGATTGAGGGTTATTACTCTATATACATGCAAGAACAAGATGGTAACTCAAAAATTTAGTTATGATGCATGGAATATAGAGTTTGAAGGGTCCATGCTTACCTCTTGCAGCTGGTGATCGAGTTTGGTGATGGAGGTGTTGCAACTAGGTTCTAATGATCTGGACAGCTTCCTTAGGTGCCATGGAGTGTCTTTGAATGCTTGGAGTGGATTGAAATGAGCTGGAACTGGTTGTGGTACCTCAACTGCAACTCTGTCAAGAACTTGAGCAATTGGCTGGTGATTTTGAGAATCTGATGTTCCAGATGTGATTTTGTGTTATGAATCACTCACATAAGATGTTTATGAGGTGTGTGTGTGTAATTGGTTTGGTTGGAATTGCTCTCAAACTCAAAACCCGATAATGACTTGATTTAGAAGGCAAAAATTGGAGTGAAAGGGAGATTTTGAGGAAAGCATCAGTTTGGGTGCTTTGGTGTACTCAAACTGATCACAAATGAGCTATGTTTATAGTGGAGCAAGTTTGTTTTGCAAGCAATAGTGTGTGGCAACTGCAACAGGTCTGTGGCCAATGTGGATCAAATGGAATCTCAAGTCTCCTCTAGCCATTGACTTGAGGTTAGAGCACAGGCCTATGGTCTTTTGGTTCAGAGATTAGGTTTGACTCATTCAGTTAAGCTTGCCTCAGTTCATGCCACCTTGATGCATCCATTGAATGCATTGAAACAAAATTGGAGTCTTGGCACTTTTTAGCTCTTTTAGGTTTGGCATGGCTATATGTAGATTCTTGGACTTTGGAGGCTTGGGTATCAGATCATTCTCCTTTTGTTTTATCCTCAAATGTTTCCAAATGGAAGACAAGGCTTGGAGTTGTCCAAATTTTCCAAATCGAGCAAATGCACAAAATCTGCCTTGCTTGGGACAGTTGGAAATGGTGATTTTGAGGGATTCATATCTCCCTGTTCAGGTTGAGTTATGGGAGGCTCTTGTGCTTTTTAGAAATCCCTCATATGATACAAAACATGTGTGATCATAGTTTGTTTTGAAACTATTTGGATCCCATTGAAAAATCATCATGAACATTGATGTTCAAGGGTGATAACTTAGGCAGATTTTCACTAAGTGTTGGAAAAAGTGTTATTTTCATGTTTTTGTCATTTTGATCACTCCATAATTTAAAATCCATAGAGAATTGGAGTTTGAGGTAGTTGAAGCTTTTGTAGAGTGTAACAAGACATACAAATCCAGCTTTGGATCACCCAAAATGGTTCCTTGGATCTCAAGTTATGATCCTTGGAAGTTGGTACCAAAATCACTTTTATTCCATAACTTAGAAAAAATTTGGTTTCTCAAGGTTGCCCCTTTTGCAAGAAACCTCACTTTTCTTGATATTTCTTGATGGATGATGATCAATACCATACATTCACATTATTTTTTACTTAGGGGAACCATATTTGTGAAAAAAAATCCAAAAAGTCAAACTTGATTTGTGCAGAGTTGACTTTTTATCGGATGAAATCCAAACTGTGCGATCCTTTGTGAAATCAAGTCCTTGACCTAAATCAAACCTAATGGATGGATTCCATAGGTGTTATATGGTATATTGAATCATGTCCTAATGTTTGGGAGCATGTCCTGGTCAAAAGTCAAAGGTACAGTTGACTTTTTCTTCAAAACCCTAATAGTGGTCCAGATGAAATTGAAACTTGGGAATCAAGCTTCTAGGATCAATCCATTGTTGTAAATGGATCAATGTGGTGTATTTGGGGCCCTCAAATCATGCCTTGAGGTCTTGGCTCATGTTTTGTCCCAAATGTCAACTTAGGGGTGAATTAAGTCAAGAAACCCTAATTCTTGATTTTTTGGTAAATGCATCCCCCGAGGTTAAATTAACTTGATGATTGGATCCATGAGGTCCCTTGGAGTATCGTGGGTTGTGCTTTGAAGAATTGGCTCATGCCCAGATGAAAATTTCCATCTGGAGGCCTTGATCGACCAAAACCATAATTTGGTGACACTGGTGATCTCGAGGCTTGATCCACTTGGAATGTTGCAACTTTGTGCTTGATACTTAATGTGGGAGTCCTCTTGATCCTTTATAGGTGCTTTAGAGGTTTGACAAGTTGAAGATCATGTCATTTCTTGATTGATCCTTTGTCTAAGTGCTCTGAATGGGCTTGAAACCCTAATTCTTGATTGTAGTGAAAGCTCAACAATCCTTGAGGAAATTGATGAGGCATGGAGGTACATCCATATTGTGTTGATTATTTGCACAATGATGGGGAATCTTGGTGGTCAAAATTTGGGGTATGACAGATGCCCCTATTTAATCTTCTTGGACCCGAAGGTGTGAATGGCGAAGGTATTCGGGCATTCAGGGTGCAAGAGGATTAAATATCGGAATACCCAAAATTTTGATGGTGGTTATGAATGGCAATTTGCTCATCCATCATCTTTTGCTAAGCAATGATGCTTAGAAAAGGGTAAAAACTTCCCCTCGATCCTGGTCTTTAGCCAAGGAACTGGTCTCAGTTTCTTTTGTCAATAAACTTCCCCTCGATCCTGTTGGCAGAGGGTATCGTGCATTTAACCCTTAAAAAAACATAAAAATGTTTTGTATTAGTCTAGTTACCTTAAGTTGTTTCCTACGGTCTTTAATGTAATCAACAACTACATCCAATATAGCAGCTGTGCTACTTTGCTGCCATCACAGAATTACAAGAAATAACTCATCAAATTGCCTATCAAACTTTATTGTTAGCAGCCCAATCACGGCCTGACTTTGTGGGCGTGCAAACCGTAGAGTCTAAAATTTGTTACGGTTAAACCGTAATCAAAAGTTTAAGACGGCTATGAGTCCAATATATATAAAAGTTATATTACCTTATCTGAATTTTGGAAAAGGTCTTGCAATTTTTTTATTCTTGCTTTAATTCTTATTCTTCTTTCCTGCAATATGCATATCAAGATAGCAAATGAAGAAGCTCATTAAATTGAAACAAATGTGTTTATATGACTTGTGATTATTAACAAGGTTAGAATTTTACCCTCTCTGCAATGCTTCATGGGTGAGTGGCAAATCCTCTTTTGGCACGAATTTTACATGGAACAGATCCTTGAATGTGAAAATACTTGTCCATACTAGTCATCTTTGTAGAAGACCTTGGAAGACTCAAACCAAGTTTTTGGTATCCAAAGTCTAAATCCAAGTAACAGAAAATTTTCACACATCAACAATGAAACAGACTTTGATACCAACCGAACACGACACCACCACCAACACATAGATACTAAATTTATACAACATAAGTAACACGGATATAATTTGAAGTGACTGATAAATAAAATGTCATGGTGATTAATATGAAAAATTTACACACTTTTGTTTTATGTACCTGAGTTTCCAAAGCATTTGAGGTGGAAAACATGATTTCACCATTAATAGTGGATGTTTTTGGGGCATTGAATGTAGAACTGTCCCAGCAGTCAGTAGTGAAGCTAGGCACGTACCATTTTCCAATGTTTTTACTGTTAATACAACTTGGCTGAAGTGTTTCATTTTCAACAATTTGTGGCATGATGATAGAGTAAGAGGATTGGGTAGATGAGAAATTCATAGAACCGTTATGAAGTGAATAATTGGAGAAAAACTCAGCAGGAGAACCCTTGTGCCTAATGAGATTGGAGCAATTCTTAGTAGAAGAATCAATGTTACTTTCTGTTATATATTTCTCAGAATCCAAGGAACTCACAGCAGTAAATGAAGCATCAATGTCATTAGGCAATCCTTGATTCTGCTGAGTTTGGTAAATCATGCGATTTGAAGATGATACATAAGAAGAGTAATCATTGTAGTGTGATGAAAAAGGGTCATTTTCTTCTTGTTTCACTAGCAAATGTTGAGAATTGGTAAACATTGTTTCCATTTCTGAACTTCTGGAAGGAGAATAGTATTGCTGATTATGATTTCTGAAAGTTTCTTGATTGAAAAAACAAACGCTTGATTATGTTCATGTTAGTACTTTTTAAATCAACTAGCTAGATACGTTTATATCAAAGAAAAATTATACATGAAAATTTGAAATAAGAAAAGGACATACATGAAACTCAAATATTGCAAAATCAAGTCCAAGAAGTGTGTTGATGAGAGCTCAGAATGTAGAGACAGAACTAAGAAGAAGAGAGAATTTGAGGAAGAAAGTTGAGTTTTTTTGTGTCTCTGTTGGGATGTATTTATGTAGTATGATGTTCAATTATTGCCCTTATGTTTCACCATTATTAACGATAGTGCCACTTAACCACAATTTTTGTTGTATGTTTTTTATCTTGTGTTGTCTATGCTTATTCAACTTTGGAAATGTTGTGTTATTACTTCCTCCGCTTCACAATGAGTGACTCAATTGATTTTTCACATAAATTAAAAAAAAATATTAAATGAATGAGAGACTTATATTTTTATTAAAATATCCTTATCATGTATTAGAAATCATGAAAATAATATTAATTAAAGGGTAAAATTAGAAAAGATCCATTGAAAATTAAAATGGATCATTTATTTTAGAACATTTATTTATTCTAAAGGGATCACTCATTATGGGACGCAAACGCAAAGAGTATTTTATATTTTATAGAGTGGGATAACTGTGTCCGTGTGCACGTGCAAGAGATTATTTTTTTCAGCACTGTTTGATCCAAATAGACGGCCCCGCTGGATTCAAAGTAAAATATTTTTTTAAGGTCAAATAATATATCAAATATAAGAGGGTGTAAAGGACTTATCATAGTAGAAGAGTATATAATTAGATAACATAAGTGATACTAAAATGAAAACATAGTAAAATAAAAAGAAACAATTGATAAATATACATAAATAAACGAACAGAGCAAGCCATCGCCCCCTAGGAAAAACTAGAGAAATAAAATTTAATTTATAAAAATTTCAATCAAGAAAAGGAAATAAATTAGATCTCTATCAAAGTTAATACAGAAAGTGTGAATTTGGAATCAAGAACAAGAAATGTAAAGATGAAAAAGATTGAAAAGGAGCTATACTCATGTATTGATTGAACTAATTCAATTTACAATGAGAGAGAGAGTGGCTTTATATACAAAGTTTGAAAAATAGAAAAGGCGGGAAAGTAAAAGTATCACACTAGAATTGAAATTAGTTCACTAATGAGCTAAGTTAGATCACTAATACAAAGGTGAGTGTGATAAGCTTAACAGCCCCTCTCAAGCTAAGCATGGTAGATGTTGATCATACCAAGCTTGGAAATAAATTTGTTGAAAGTGACAATGGGCAAAGCTTTAGTCAAGCAATCAGCAAGCTGATCATGAGTTGAGATAGGAAGAAGCCTAAGTAATCCTTGTTGAAGCTTTTCACAGACAAGGTGGCAATCAATCTCCAAATGCTTGGTACATTCGTGAAACACGGGATTAGAAGCTATGTGCATAGCACTTTGGCTGTCACAGTACATAACTGGTGGTTTGCTACATGTAACTTGTAAATCCTTCAACAGGTATGTCAACCAAATCAGCTCACAAGTGGCAAAAGACAATGCCCTATATTCAGCCTCAGAAGAAGATCTTGAAATGGTCTGTTGTTTCTTCGTACGCCATGAGATGAGTGAGGATCCTAAGAAGAAACAATATCCAGAAATTGACTTTCTTGAATCTAGGCATCCTGCCCAATCTGCATCAGAAAATCCAAGTATTTGGAGTTCTGAATTTCTGGCAAAGAAGAGACCTCTGCCAGGACTGCTATTGAGGTATCGAATAACACGACATGCTGCTTGAAAGTGAGTCATGGTTAGATTGTGTAAAAATTGACTGAGTTGTTGTGTTGCATAAGTAATATCAGGTCTGGTGGTATTAAGATAGAGCAACCTGCCAATCACCCTTCTGTATGCTCCAATATCTTCAAAAGGTTTGCCACCATCAGCATGTAACTTTATGGAAGGATCAAGTGGCGTGGTGGCTGGTTTAGATCCAAGCAGTCCTGATTCTTGAAGAAGATCAAGGTAATATTTTCTTTAAGACAAAGAAATGCCTTCTTTTGAATGTGCAACTTCCAAGCCTAAGAAGTACTTCAACAAACCCAAGTCCTTGATGCTGAAATTGCTGTCTAGACATTCTTTAATCCTGTCAAACTCATTCATAGAATTCCCAGCTAGGATTATATCATCAACATACACAAGGATAACAGTAAAATTGTTGGCACTATTAAGGGTAAATAATGAGTAATCAGAATTTGATTGTTTGTACCCTTGTTGAGTGAGCTTCGGAGAAACGGTGACGGAGCCGGGACCGTCGCTGGGATGCACATAATATGGCGAAGTAGGATCTAAGAGTGGGTCAGGTGGCGGAGGGCGTGGCGGCGCCATGATTGCAGATGAGAAAAAGGAATCACAGATGGAACAGCGGAAGTTGGATCGAGAATGCGAATGATACCATATCAAAGTTAATACACAAAGTGTGAATTTGGAATCAAGAACAAGAAATGTAAAGATGAAGAAGATTGAAAAGGAGCTATATTCATGTATTGATTGAACTAACTCAATTTACAATGAGAGAGATAGTGGCTTTATATACAAAGTTTGAAAAATAGAAAAGTCGGGAAAGTAAAAGTATCACACTAGAATTGAATTAGTTCACTAATGAGCTAGGTTAGATCACTAATACAAAGGTGATTGTGATAAGCTTAACAATCTCAAGTCAAAAACATCATCATCAACAAATCAGAAACTTTCAACAAAAGAATCAAAATCACAAACTTTTTTAGACTAAATCAAAAATCTTGATCTGTTATAGGTTGATCTAAAGTATAGGGTTCTAAAATCATTTCGAAAAAGAGTATGAGTTCTCCACTTGTCTAAATTTGAATTCAGAGTAATTTATGTCTGGTCACCTTTATGTGGACGTGGAAATGGTGACTTATGTAAGAATAACACTTAGATGCTTAATTGATACAATAATACTAATGTAAGAAATAATTATTTTCTTAAGAAATATCTATTAAATGCATATTCCAATTGAAGTATGTATGTTCTATAAGCGAGGTTGAGTATGAAGTATTGAATGTTGGATTAAGAATAATAGTAAAGATGTGTGTCTTTAGAGTGCATGTTCCCATTGACTTCTAATTAGTGGTTAATAGTTTTTTTTTTTGGAAATCTTGGTATCCGGTCTTGCGAGCGACTAATCCAAGAGGGACCAATCCCATTGTCCAGTAGCGGGAGTCTCGTTTAAAGCTAAAGTAGAGCTTCGTATGGACTGGTCCACATAAGGATTGATTGCACCTAGTAGGATTCGAACATGAGACCTTGAGAGGAGCACACTCTTAAGATTCAAACCTCCACCACTAGACTAACCCTTGAGGGTTAATAGTTGAGACGTGAGTATAAATGCTTTGGTCATAAATTGGTCGGTTATGGCAAAATAGCCACCAAACGGTTTAAAAGACTAGATGATGTGACAATTTAACATTGTATCGCTATAAATGCAAAGGATCCCAAGAGGAAGCGACATAGCTCTCTTAAGATAGGTGATGTATCATGTCGGCCTTGTGAGAGACTCCTTAGCTGTCTATTTATTGAGATATGCATCCATTTCTTGATTATGTCGCCCGTTTTATTTATTACTCGTCTGTTCTTGATAACTTGGGAGCACTACTACAAATAATACATTTCATGACAAAACTTTCATCTCATCCATTGAAAAATTGAGGTCAAATGACCTAGAACGTGCCATTTATTTATTTTTATAAAAAAATTAAATCTTAAACCTCGGTTTTTGCACAAAATTAATGTTTTATTTAGAACCAAAAAGGAACCTTTATTTTATAAATCATCTTATCCCTGGGTTTTCTAGAAATCTGAGATGAAAACTCTAAATAATATTTTATTGAATTAAATTAAAATCAATTTTTACCTCAATTATGTTCCCTCGGGTTTTCAAAAAACCGAGATGAAAACTCTAAACAATGTTTTTTTCCTTCATCAGAATGTTAAGTGTCATTCATTTTTTGTGCCCTAGCGAACGAAAGAAACACCATTCTTCTCCACCTAACAAACTGAAACAACATTCTGCATCTTCTCCAAAAATTTGAAGGAAACTCAAACCTCTAACCAACACCTTTCTTTGAATATCTCATCATATTTTCGGTATGTAAAAATTTCTCCATGATTGTTGTTGTTGTAGTCGTGGTTGTTGTTGTTCTTGTTCTTGTTCTTGTTCTTGTTCTTGTTGATGTTAATGTTGTTGTCGCCGTTGATGTTTTTGTTGTTGTTGTTGTTATTGTTATGGGTTTTGAGACTTAAGGTATAATGTAGTTTTGTTTTTAAAGTATTTTTAGTTATTGAAATTTGTTGTTATTATTGTTCTATTAAGATAGAATGTTTATTTTCTTGGTTGTGTACTATTTTTATTTTATTTTCAGAAGTTGTATGTGATTATGGATTGTAGTTGAATTAAAGTCAATAGATTAAGTAAAAATTATGAGAATAGAGTGAATCAATTTCTTGAGTTCGTCGAAAAAAGTCTTCCTAGCGATAATGAGATTTTTTGGTGTCCTTGTAAAAATTGTCAAAATACACAAAAATATCCAAGGGATGTTATGTTCAATCATTTAAATTGTAATGAAATTATTCAAAATTACACGAAATGGGTATGACATGATGAAATGACAAAAAATACATGTGTCATGTTGAGTTGAAGTTGGTAAATTTATGAATGATACTCTAGAAGATATGATTCGTGATATTGGAGTAGATGCTTTTAAGAAAGCTCATGTGGAAGATACTTTGCAAAGAGACATGGAAGACTCATTATATACAGGATACAAAAAATTTACAAGAGTTTCAGTTGTATTAAGACTATTTAGTCTTAAGGCAAGAAGTCGGTAGACGAATAGAAGTTTTACTGAATTGCTTGAATTTTTGCAAGAAATGCTTTCAAACGGTAACACGTTGTCGAACCGTAGTGATTGCATATTATATAGGAAAGAGTATAAAAATTTCAAGGAGTGCTCAAAGTGTGGGTAGTCACGTTACAAGTAGAAAAACAATGGTGCTGAACTGAAGATGACGATGGTGTAACTAGAAAGGGTGTTCCTTCAAATGTGATGTGGTACCTACCGATAATTCAAAGGTTCAAGAGATTTTTTTGCTAATGTAAATGACACAAAGAATACTAGATGACATGTAGATGAAAGAGTATGTGATGGAAAAATTTTCCATGTAGCCGATTCATTGCAACAGAAGAAAATTGATTCGTTTTTTTAGATTTTGCCCTTGAGTAAAGGATCCTTAGGCTTAGACTTGCCACCAACGGAATGAACCTGTTTGGTAATTTGAGTACTGACCATACTTCATGGCATGTTATTTTCATAATTTACAACCTATCTTCGTGGCTGTGCATGAAACGCAAATATTAGATGTTATCAATTATAATTTTGGGTCCAAAATAATCAGTGAACCACATAGATGTTTATTTAACGCCATTGATTGAAGATTTAAGACTTTGGTGGGAGGTTGGTGTTGATGTTGATGATGCGTATATAGGTGATAACTTTAAGTTGTGTGTCGTGTTATTTTGCATAATTAATGACTTTCCTGGATACGGTAATTTGTCTGGATACAACGTCAAGGGACATAAAGCATTTCCTATATGTGAAAATGATACATACTTCCACCAATTAGAAAATAAAAAAAAAATACTATTTACTTTAGGCTTCAAAATTTTCTAAAGACCTAATCATTTATACCGTGGATTGTGAAAGACTTTTAATGGAAAGGAAGAGTTTGGTATTGCTCCAAAGCCCTTAACCAGAAATGAAGTTTATAAAAAACAACAACATATTAATGTTGTCTTTGGAAAGAAACAAAAAGGACTCGTGGTGGAAAATAATTTGAAAAATAGGTTGGTGTTCTTTGATCTTTCATATTGGTCTAGTCTCGATGTAAGACATTGTCTTGATGTGATGCATGTGGAGAAAAATGTATGTGATAGTTTAATTGGAATACTTCTTAACATTTAAGGCAAGATAGAAGATACTAAGAAATCTCGTCAAGATATGGTGGGGATGGGTATAAGATAAGATTTAGACCCCAAAGATATAGGAAATATAACATATATTTGCCCCCAACATGTCACACTTTATTTAAAAAAGAAAAAAAAATATGATTGTTTGTAGGGTATCAAAGTTCCTCAAGGGTACTTGTCAAATGTGAAGAAACTTGTGTCAATTAATGATTTCAAATTTGTTGGCTTAGAATCTCATGATTTTCACATCTTGATGCAACAATTCTACCAGTGGCTATCTGTGGCATTTTACCAAAAAATATAAGGGTAACCATAACCACATTGTACTTATTCTTCAATGTTATATGTAGTAAAGTCATTGATCCTGAAAATTTAGATGAATTGGAACATGAGGCTGCAATTATCTTGTGTCAATTAGAGATGTTTTATCGTCCATCATTTTTTGACATTATGGTTCACTTAGTTGTTCATCTAGTAAAGTAGATTAGAATTTATGGTTCAACGTATTTATGGTGGATGTATTTGGTAGAGAGATACATGAAGGTCTTTAAAGGGTATATAAAGAATCATCACCGTCCGGAAACTTTGATCGTTGAACGGTACATCATAGAAGAAGCTATTGAGTTTTCTAAAAACTATTTTTCATAAGCGAACTCTATAGGAATTCCTGAGACTCGTCATGATGGAAGATATGATGGTAGATGTATTCATTATTTAAATGTTAAGACTTTTGACCGAGATGTAGTTCTTCAATTACATTTGTATATATTGAACAACTTTGATGAAGTTCAACCTTACTTGCCTGTTAACAAAAATTTTATCAAGGAAAAATTCTCACGGATGAGTGAAAAATTGTTATTGACAGAGTATAACAAAACTTTCATAAATTGGTTTAATGCAAGGGTTTCTAAAGAGAGCAGTGCGTCGAGACAATTAAATGGATGTCACATATGCCTAAGTTTAATGTAATAACTTGGAGTGCATACAACATTACTAAATTTTCATTCTATGCAATATCAAAGGATGATCGTAGTACCATGCAAAATAGTGGAGTTATGGTTAAAGTTAAATCAATGTATTTTTCTAGTTGTGAAGAAAAGTACATTAATTTAGATGATGTGCATGTTATCCGTCATGATCATCAAGAGGGGGTATCGTGAAACTAGTAATTAAATGTTTTATATCACTTAGTAATATATTTTTATTCATTTAACCTTTTTTTTATTCTTTTTACTAAAGATTTAATGTTGTTGTTGTTATTGTTGATGATCTTAATTTGTTTCAAAGTTGTTCAAAGTATAGGTGTTTAACGACTGGTGACAAATCACAAAAGAGAGCTTTTGGACGGCTTACAAGACTTTGCATTTTGGCTATTGCTTTTGTTGGTTAATCATTTGTTTTAGTTTTTTTGTAAAATTATAAGGTGTGTGGCATTTTGACTTTGCAAATGGTGTAAACAATGAATATTTTTTGTACAATGTTTCTGTTTGAGAAATGGGAAAAAGTACAATATTTATGTTTTAAAATTTGGCAAAATATGATTCTGTAATACAAGTTCAAACGAAAATATAGAAAAATAAAAAAAAAATTAAATAATGATATTTTTCCTTCAGTTAATATTACAAACCGAGGTAATACTATTACTCTATTACTTCGATTTTACGTTTAACCTAGAGCAAATTTTGGGCATGTCATCCAGTTCTAAAAATAATAGAAATGCAGTTGTTGGGGATCAAACACATGTTTAGAACACTTTTCCCTTTGGTTATTCTAAACTATGGGGATAAACTGGCAAGTTTTCATGTCGTCCTTCGTTACCTCGCTTGTGTAATCGAGGTTAAATCTCCTTTGCATCAGAGGTTAAATGTGTTTCTTGTAATAGTGGAGGTGATGTGCCTTAGTCCACAACGATACTAGAGACAGATTCAAAAGGGAAAGATCGTGTTCTCTTTAATAATTGGGGAATTTACTATCCACTTCCCACATTGTTGAGAGTGGTTATTACACTCTTGGGGTCTAAGATCTAGGCCAAAGATTTTTATAAATTCTTCGTCTCTGAGGTTTAGAAGCATATTCAATTCATTACACAAAACACCACATACATAGCTTCTCATCATCACTACGTAAACTTGTTCTAACACTACAACAACCCTAAAAGCCTTTGACAACTCTAAAGAAGATGATTAGAAAGAAAATGAACTTGTACAAATGACTTTCGATTTGGTTATGCAGTAAAGAAAATTGATTTTTAGTGAATTGATTCGTTGATATTGATTTTGAATAAAAGTGAGTTGAAGGTCAAGTAATTTATATTTGAATAAATTCTTGCAAAAACGTTGAACAATAAATTTTAGTATAAAAATCATATTTAAACTCAAAAAATACAAATTATAACATCAAGTTAAAATAATTCTAAAAAATATAATCAATTCAAATCAAGAAAAACCAATCAGGTCGAAAACAATTCTGAACATCCATAACTAATTATGAATTCTCCAATTCTAAAACCAAACCTACACTATACCACCGTACAAGATTAATGTTCCGACTGCGAAAGAATGTCTAATAACTATACCATTTAGTTACACGCCTTCAAAGACAACATGATATTAAGACTAAAATATTTTACAAAAACATTTCTGAATATTGAAGATAAAAGCAATATGTAATAAGTGTACAAGCTAAGATGAGTTTAACTTTGTATAGATAGGATATAAATAGTTTACTACATGTAACTCTATCAACCAAGCATTGTAATAACAAAATCTTATCCTTTTCTCTCTTCTTCTCTCTCACCTGTAACAAAATTCTGTTACTCACAGATGAACCTCCATGTTCATCTCCACTTCCTCTAAAATGGTATCATTCGCTGGAAATGATTCCTTGTGCTTTCGTTCTCTGTGAATCATCATCCTTCGTGCGTTCTTCTTCCTTCACTTCATGGTGTTGTGTGTTATCAGCAGTAGCTGAGTTTGTATCAAGCTTCTTCAAGGTTCAACAATGGATTCCAACGAAAATCAAGAACCAATGATCAAAGATCCTCTTCAATCTCAAGAATTTGCCACCGGATTTGCTTCCGTGAAATCCATCAATCGTTTCGGACCAAAACTCTTTATCAAGATGCAAGAAAACAACTACCTCCTTTAGAATCAATAATTCGAAGGAGCCATCTTGAAACAGAAGATGCACAGAGTTGTCGTCAACCCTCAGATTCTGCAGAAATACAATTCTACTCAGGATCGCATCATAGGTACGATATCTGATGAGTATGAAGCTTGGTTAGTTCAGGATCAAGCCGTGTTTATCTGGATACTTTCCACCATATCAGAATCTATCTTTCCTTGTGTTCTTGTGTGCAAACACGCTTATGAAGTTTGGGACAAGATCCATCAATACTTCATAGCACAGATGAAGGCTAGGGTTAGACGATTGAGGGTGGAACTTAAATCAACCAAGAAAGGGAACAATACCATTATAGAATTTGTGCTAAGAATCAAAGTTATAGCCAACTCATTATTAGCTGTTGGTGATACAATCACTGATCAAGATAAAATCGACACTATTTTGGATGGCCTCCCTGAGGAGTATAACCCCTTTGTGACACAAATGTATGTTAATCCTATGTCACCATCTTTGTGTGATGTTGAAGCTCTTATGTATGTTCAAGAAGCCCGGCTGGATAAATTTCATCAGGAACTCTAAGCCTCCAACATTTCTGCTAATCTAGCTCACATAAGTCGTGAAAATAGTTCTAGAAGTGGTTTCTCAGGCAACAATGGCAGAGGTAACAAGTACACTCAAGGGCAAGTCATGGGCAGAACTAGGCATCCCATTGGTAATAGACCTACCTGTCAGTTGTGTGGTAAATATGGTCATGATGTTTTAACATGTTGGCATCGGTTTAATGAGAACTTCATGCCCCCAAATGCTAACAATGCTTAAGATAAACCAGGCAGGAAAAATCACCAGACAATACACAAAATTCTCAAGTTGTGGCTATGATGTCTTCCACTGGAACACCGCTTGATATCACTCAGGAGTACTCTCTCCCTGCAGAACTTGAATCTCAAGCATTGTTTGTTGATTCAGGTGCTTCCCACCATCTAACTCCCTATGCCTTTCATTTACAGAATTCTAAGTTATATACAAGATCTAACAAAGTCTATGTAGGGAATGGCCACACTCTCACCATAAAATCTATAGGCTTAACTCGATTTAGCTCTCCACTTGTACCAAATTGTAAATTGATACTCACTAATATACTACATGTGCCTGCTATTACTAGAAACCTTTTGTCTGTTTCAAAATTTTCACATGATAATAATCTTAGTTTTGAATTTTTGTCTAACAAATGTTACATTAAATCTCGGGCTTCTAAACAAGTTCTTGTTGAAGGAGTTCTAGATTCTAGTGGCCTCTACTACTTTCCACTTCTGCTTTTGGAGTATTCCAGGTCACATAATTTGAACACCAACTTGAATAATCTCAAGAACAATCAAAGTTACACGGATTTTAAATCTAGTTCTAGTTTTCATTCTGATGTTTGTAGGACAAATAAATGTAATACTAATATGCTATGGCATCATAGATTAGGCCATGCTAATTTTGCTTCTATTGCTCATATACTCAATTTGTGTAATATTCCTAGTTCAAATGAATAAACTTCTTTTTGCACATCTTGAAATATTGGTAAAGCTCATAGATTACATGCTCCTCTAACTCATAATGTGTATAATAGAGCCTTTGATGTTATCTATACTGATCTTTGTGGCCCTTCTCCATCACCTTCAAGTTATGGTTTTAGATAGTATATTGCTTTTGTAGATGCTCACACTAGATATACATGGCTTTACTTCCTTAAACAGAAATCTGAGGCCCTAGGAGCTTTCAAACTATTCCACAAATTTGTTCAAACACAATTCAATCTAACCGTTAAATCTGTACAGTTTGATTTTGGTGGGGAATTTAGGCCTTTCACTAAATTTCTGGATGAACTATGTATCACACATAGGTTGACTTGTCCTCATACATCACATCAAAATGGCTCAGTTGAAAGAAAACATAGATCCATTGTTGAGATGGCCCTTATTATACTAGCTCACTCTTCAACCCCTCTAACTTATTGGGATCACAGTTTTTCTACTTCTGTCTACTTAATGAACAAGTTGCCTACTTCTCCATTAACTACACATCACTCACCTTTTCATGCTCTCTATGGAAAACATCCAGATTACAAGGCTATTAGAGTTTTTGGTTGTGCCTGTTATCCCTTGCTCAGACTTTATAATCAACACAAACTTCAACTCAGAAGTCAAGAATGTGTATACCTTGGGGTATCACCTGAACATCGAGGTTTTAAATGTTTGAGTAGCTCTGGGAAAATTTATATCTCCAAAGATGTTACATTTAATGAACATCACTTCCTTTTTCCTCAGTTGTTCCCATCCAGCACTCAATCTACACCTGTATCCACTGGCACACACACGACCTATCCTACTAGGCTCTTTAATGCATCAGTTGTCTCAACTCCTTCTCATCATACACTAGTTGCTGAACTCATATTGCCTAACTCCACAGGTTAATTCAAATAATATTTCTCATACTCAAGATTCTACTCAGCATTCATGCCCCACAAGAGTGCCTAGGTCTAATTCTCAGTTTATTTATGAGAAACCTACATTGGCACTTTAACCTATCACAACTAGTCAGCCTCTTCTTGGAAATACTCTAGCTACTACGATTGAACCAGTCACAGCGGCTACTTCTAATTTCTTAGCAAAAGTCAATAGGTCTACCATTACACCTAAGCAGCTTGACCAGCCAGGTTCTGCATAGGTCACTCCAATTATCCCGAGGATAATGTTCAACAACCTAATTGTCCTAAGGACATTGTTTTTGGTCCAAATATTGGTGTCTCTTATTATCCAGAGGATAATGCACCAACTCCTTCTACTAGTTTGGATACCACAAATCATATTCCCATTGACTCAACTCATAATCCTCAGGTCACTCAAAGCCATCCCAGTGAATCAAACACAATCCCTATTTCACCTTCTCACTCTGGCCAATCAGAAGCAAACTCTCCCCTTCCCATTTCTGAGTCTTCCAACTCACACTCCATCTTAACTCATAAATCTTCTCCCCCTTTATTAGTAAATGACCATCCCATGATGACCAGAGCCAAGACTAGAAAATCTAGGCCTAAGGCTTTGCTTGCCCACATTGAAACTGGACCAACAACTGTCAAAAAAGCCCTTTTCTCATCCTGCCTGGGCCACTGCTATGAAATCTGAATATGAAGCTTTACAAGCCAATCACACCTGGACTCTAACCACTTTTCCACCTGATAAGAAGGCTGTTGGTTGTCGTTGGGTTTTCAAAATCAAAGAAAATGCTGATGGTTCTATCAATAAGTACAAAACCAGACTTGTGGATAATGGGTATCATCAAGAACATAGCTTTGACTATACTGAGACCCTTTCCCCAATTGTCAAACCTACCACCATAAGGGTTATTCTCATATTAGCTCTAACACATATATGGGATATTCAATAGATTAATGTCAATAATTCCTTCCTTAATGACACATTATGTGATGAAGTCTACATGACTCAATCTCTAGGATTTGTGACCTCTGACAAGAATTTGTGACCTCTGACAATTTGTTGAGATAGGCGTTCGATATCTGGTTCATGTATCTTCTTTGGTCCTAATCTCATCTCATGGAGCTCTAAAAAGCAGTCATTAGTTGCTTGTTCTTGCATTGAAGCGGAATATCAGGCTCGAGCTCATACGACAAAAGAACTGTTGTGGCTCAAATCCCTGCTGTCAGAACTCAAGATAATGTATTATACTCCAGTTCTGTTATGTGACAATCTGAGTGCGGTTATGATTTCTCACAACCCGGTTCTACACGCTCGTACAAAGAATATTGAGCTTGGCATTCACTTTGTCCGTGAACGGGTAGTGGCAAAACAATTGCACATTCATTCATGTACCAGTTGCTTCATGTAACTTTATCAACCAAACATTGTAATAATAGAATCTTATTATTTTCTCTCTTCTTCTCTCTCACTTGTAACAAAATTCTGTTACTCACATATGAACCTCCATATTCATCTTCACTTCGTCTAATACCAAAAAAAACACATAACCAAAAATAAAATATTTTACAAAATATTTATATAATAATAAATGTTTGAATTAGTAGCTAAAATATGTTTACTCTAACCATATATACTAATTATAAAATAATTTCATTTTCGTCAATAAATATGACCAAAGTACAACGAGAACAAATCCGAGGTGGCAACTAATTTTATCCATGTACTATATTTTCTTGTAAAAGCATGCATGTATACTATTCAACTTTGTTCAAATGTGAACAAAAAAGAAAGTATAATATAATAGTTTGAAGTCACATAAATGTACTTGTTAGAAGCCTTCCTTTCCTTTTATTTGGTAAAATATTGTTTCTACACTGTATTAAATATTAAGAGTGGCTATTTATCTTGTGCATGCACAAGAACAAAGAAAGTCTTTGTTGTCTGCGTAAGCTTCAAGTTCAGTTAGGACAATCAGATTGGAACATTGGTTAAAGGAAAAATACAAGTAAAAATATACTAAGTCATGGTCAAGGAGTTTTAAGACCAATGGTAAGAAGGCTCTAATAATATTTAAGTTTGATTATAATTTTGGTATTTTCCTTATTTTAAATTCAAAGTGGTCTTTCTTACACGTTTTTGCATGTATTATTTATATAATTAACATGTCAAATTATACAAGGATTTAAACACTAATAGAAATACTCTGTTTTCCTGCGGATTTTGACAACATTTCCGCAGGAAACATGTTACCTGCGATTCTTTATGCTATTTCCCGTTCCCAGCTAAAACCTTCGTGGGTAATTAATTTAGTAGGTAAAATCGCAGAAAAAAGTCGCAGGAAACAATCGCAGGTAAAACAGCTAAATTCGCAGATAAAACCGCAGGTAATTGAAATTTTCGCAGAAAAAGTCGTAGCAAGTTGAATATACGCAGGTAAATTCACAGTTAATTTCTCGCTCAAGTTTTTAATTTTTATTATTAGTTGTGTTTAATTCATATTTAAAATATTATAATTAATGTTAAATATCAAAGTTACAATAATATAAAAATAAAAATCTAATTTGAATAAGCCAATGCAACACTAATCACATTCAAACATAGACCAGTAACCGTTGTTTTAAATTGGAAAGAGCGCTATATATCACAATGGTTGATAAAAACCACCATTGTGATAAATCAAGTGGCTAAGGTTCGATTCCTAGCTGCGCTGTTTTGATATTTATTTTTTTCTGGATAGCGTGCGAGATATTATAACGGTTGTGTAGTATAACCGTTGTTAAAGCATAAGTTATTATTACGGTTATCGTGTATAACTGTTGTTATATATTCTGCAGATTTAATAAAAAGATTCCTGATTTTATAATTAATCCCTTTTTTTTACATGTATTATTGTTTAACATATCACAACAGAAAATACAACTAACATTTGTGATAAAGTAATCATACTAATGTTAATTGTATCATATTCATAATATCACATAACTGTATATGCAATTGTAACAAATATCTTACAATATATCAGAACACACAATCTGCAGTTTACACATTACATAACATCACATAATTGTATCATATTCAATTGTAACAAACATCTTACAATTCTACAGAACAAACAGCCTAGAGTTTACACATTACATAACATCACATAGTTAATTGTAACAAATATCTTACAATTTAACAGAACAAACAACCTACAGTTTACACAGTACATAACATCACATAATTGTAATTTGGAGTTTTGGTTTCTTCTCTCTTGGTGTCTTGACTCTAAAGACCTATGATTTCAAATAATTATACTTGTTAGTAAAAATATTTAGAAACTGTAATATACAATTAATATATTAGAATAAATAGTAGATTACATACTTGTTAATTTTCCCATATGCCTTCTTCATGATCGATTCGAACAGCGTGCACGGCATCTCCATCAACTTCATCATATGAGGTAGGGACTTGTGTTGTGTAAGAAGGTGTGAACAGAATATCAAGACTTCCATCACTAAGAGGAATGTGTTTTCCTTGGAGAACGATTGACTATTTTCCCGATATGTCTGATGGGTTGGTAACATAGAAAACTTGTTTTGCTTGAGAAGCCATGATGAATGGTTTGGTCATAAAAGATGCCTTGCCAAGGTCGACCCGTGTGAATCCTAAGTCATCAATGTGTACACCATTACTATTATTGGGAACCCATTTGCATTTAAATAAAGCCAATTTGAAAATAACATAATCAATCTCCCAAATCTCATCAATGACACCATAAAACGCAGTAGTTGCCAATACAGGATTCTTATCTTTCGAACTAGAGAAATACATCGATTCGGCTTCAACCATAACCCCACTATTTTGCATTGTACTATGATCATCTTTTAATTTTGTATAAAAGGTATAATGACCAATGTCGTATGCGGTCCAAGTAAAGACACAAAATTTTGGCTCGTACGACAACCATTTAAGTATATCGGATGCACTACGATCATTAGATACACTTTTATTAAACCATTCTATGAATCTCTTGTTATGCTCTATCAACAACAACTTGTCACTCATTCAGGGATATTTTTCCTCAAAAGTCCTTTATGAGTATCTATGAAAGGTTGAACTTCATCTATATTATTCAATATATAGAAATGTGCTTGAATAACTACATCCCGAGCCATTGACTTAACATTTAGACCTTGAATACCTCTTCCGTCTGTGTCAGCATGACGAGAAATTGGAATTCCTATAGAATCTGCGTCCGACAAATAGTTTGTACAAAACTCAACAGCTTCTTCTGTGTTGTATCTTTCAACAATCAAAGCTTCTAGTCAGTGATGATTCTTCGTATATCCTTTAAAGATCTTCATATACCGCTCTATTGGATACATCCACCTTAAATAAACTAGACCACAAATCCTGATTTCTCTTACTAGATGAACAAGTAAGTGAACCATAATTTCAAAGAATGATGGAGGGAAATACATCTCTAATTGACACAAGATTATGGCAGCCTCATCTTCTAATTCATCTAATTTTTTGAAATCAAGAACTTTATTACACATGGAATTGAAGAATAAGCACAATCTCATTATAGTAACTCTCACATTTTTTGGTAGGATCCCACGAATAGCCACTGGTAGAAGTTGTTGCATCAATACATGACAATCATGAGATTTTAAACCAATTAGCTTGAGATCTTTCATTGATACAAGTTTCTTGATGTTTGATGAGTAACCTTGCGGAACTTTAATACCTTGCAAACACTCGCAGAAAATTTACTTCTCCTTTTTAGAAAAAGTGTGACATGCTGGAGGAAAATAAGTTCTTTTTCCTTTCTCTATTGGAGCCAACTGTTTTCTTATACCCATCTTCTCCATATCAAGACGGGAAGTCTTACTATCTTTAGTCTTGCATGGAATGTTTAGAAGTGTGCCAATCAAACTATCACACATTTTTCTCCACGTGCATCACATCAAGACAATGTCTAACATCAAGACTTGACCAATATGGAAGATCAAAGAAGATGGACCTCTTTTTCCAAATATTTTTCGCAACTGCCCCTTTTTCTGTTTTTCTCTTCCCAAAGACAACATTAATGTGTTCCTGCCGTTGATAGACTTCTTCCCCAGTTAAAGGTTCAGGTGCCTCATCAAACTCTTTCTCTCCATTAAAAGCCTTCCGCAATCTACGATAAGGATGACCGGGTTTTAGAAATTTTCGATGCCCAAGGTAAACAGTCTTTTTTCCAAACTCAAGTTGGTGATAACAAGTATCATCTTCACATATAGGACACGCTCTATGTCCTATGACATTATATCCAACCAAGTTACCGTAAGCAGGAAAGTCGTTGATTGTACAAAATAATATTGCACGCATCTTAAACTTTCCCCCAGAATATGCATCATTAAATTCAACGCCTTCATCCCACAAGAGTCGAAAATCATCAATTAATGGACTTAGATAAATATCTATGTCGTTACCAGGTTGTCGCGGTCCAGAAATCATCATACTTAATAGTATATACTTGCGTTTCATACTCAACAAAGGAAATAGGTTATAAATAGTGAGAAGAACAGGCCACAAAGTATGATTAGTGCTCAGATTACCAAAGGGGTTCATTCCATCGGTGGCAAGTCCCAGCCTAAGGTTTCTTGGTCCAACTCCAAAATCCGGAAACAACGAATCAATTTTCTTCCGTTGCAATGAATCAGCAACATGGCAAATGTTTCCATCACAAATCCTTTCATCGGCATGCCATCTAAGATTCTTTGCGCCATTCAAATTATCAAAAAATCTCTTAAATCGTGAAATTATTGGCAAGTACCATAACACTTTAGCAGGAGGATGCTTCCTACTAACATTGTCATAGTCATTGTCATCACCATTGTTGGCCTTCAGCTTGTAACGCGACACACCACATTTTGGACATTGATACAAGTCTTCGTACTCTTTCTGGTATAATATGCAATCATTAGGGCAAACATATATTTTGATATACTCCAGACCCATTGGACACAATATCTTCTTGGCCTCATAACAACGATCCGACAATTTGTTATCTTTAGGTAACATTTCCTTTAGCAGTTCAAGTAATTCCATGAAACTTTTATCCGACCATCCATTTTTTGCCTTCAGATTAAACAACTTTAACACCGCAGACAATCGTGTAAAATCTGTATATCCCTTATATAAAAGGGTGTCTTTATCACTACATAAAGTATCATAAATATGAGCATTCTTAAAAGAAGATTCCCCAATATCGCGGAACATATCATCTAGTTGATCATCCATATATTCATCTTTCTCGACTCTTTGACTTTGTGACGCACGACTTTCCTCCACTTCACCATGCCACGTCCATATTATATAATTTTGACATATACCATCACAACAAAGGTGATGAAATATTTCATCATTTATGCACTTTTTGATATTTGCGCAAAGAACACAAGGACAATAAAAGATACCATTATTTTCGGGAAGATGTTTATCAGCGTATTCAAGAAATTCAAAACTCTTTTCTCATAAACAGGACCTAATCTATCGACTATCATCCAACTACGATCCATAACAATTTTTGAAATTTATACACGTATAATAATGTGAATGACACACCAAAAACTTAATGCATTTGCAAATATAAACCTAAAGCATATAAAACATTTACACTAATACTGACTTGAGCATATAAACAAAGAAAAAAGGAGTGAAGATGTTGAAGAATACCGTACTTCGAAGCTGAAGAATCAAATGAACGAAGATGGTGTGAAGATTTGAGCTACGAAGAGGGTAAAGTTTACGCTGCTGCTGTCGTCTCTGGTGGCTCGCTTGTTCAACTAGGGCGTATTTTGGAAGAAATAATACATAATAAGTTTTGTTTTCATTTATCAGTGAAAACCTTTAATTACGGTTGGGAAAAACAACCGTAGTGGAATTGAAGATCTCTTACAACGGTTCTTTTAACTCACCGTTGTAAACTATTTTACAAATTATTTTTAAAGTAATGGAAATAAAATCTATAACAACGGTTGATTTAAAAACCGTTGTAAAATCATTTACAATTTATTTTATAAATAATGGACTTAAGTGACAAACGCTTTATGTACTTTTAAAAATGGAAAAAGTATAACTGTTGAGAATCAAAGCATATTTATTACTACGGTCTTTTAACACAACCGTCATTATATTTCTTTTATACGTACGGCTAGTTACTAGGCGCGAAAATTTTAACATATTACAACGGTTTAGATGAATCCATTGTAAACCTGGCGTTGTTGTTTGCGCATTTTGTAGTAGTGAGTGTTTTGTAATCTATCTTCTTCTCTTCCTTGAATGTAGCTTTCTGAGCATCTGTAGCTTCTGCCCCAAGTGGTGTAACTCCATTGTTTATCACTTCAAGAACTTCTTGATACTCAAACAGAACTTTAATTTGTTTGGACGACTTGTCATAATTCTTCGAATCAAGAATCGGAAGGTTGATGGATACTCTATTGTCGAAAACAGTATTCATCGTTGCAGCGGATTAATGGATCAGAACAAGTGCTCTTGATGCCAAATGTTGGAACAAAGAACAATTCGATTGGGTTAACAATTATGGAAATTAGAATTTAGGAATTTGAAATTCAGAGAGAGAGAGAGAGAGAGAGAGAGAGAGAGAGAGAGAGAGAGAATTATAATTGGCATTAACCTCAAAATGGGAGCACAAAAGGCTATTTATACAACATGTACAAAATAATTGGGAAAATACAAAACAACTTAAAATTAAGTAACAAACACAAAAAACTCCCAGTATAACCAATTACCATATTTTGGGTAACCGGTTACCACAAAATCACCTAGCTACTGACTCTAGTTAAAAAAGCGTGTAACCAATTATCACGTATCCGATAACCGATTACACTAACTGAAATGACAGAAAAACAGTTTTCTAAAAAACAAATTAAAATTATGAAAATTAATTTGAAGCATTTAAATTGTAAAAAAAATTATCTTCTCTACCATTTTTAATTATCTTATCCAAACACACTTTTAAAATTAAGTCAACGTGTTTCAAGAAATTTAAGAAAAAACTATTATTTTATTTATGGTCTAACATATCACATTTTCCTTAGGAGTATATTTAATATTCCTCATTCAAGTTGACATTGGAAAAATAGTGACATATATGTAGTGTGTACATATACTGAAAACCTATTCTTAATTAAGACTTTCCAATTCAAAGTAAAATAAATAAATACTTCTGAAGGATATCCAGCTGCATGATCCTCTCATGAAAAGTCTTGAATTCAACAAGATACTCACAAGTTACAAATAATGAGGATTAACTAGTTAGTTAATAGGATATACTAATTTAAATAGTGGTCTTTGTTTGACTGACCCCAAATTGTGCGTATTTTACTGCATGAATTAATCCTCGTGTGGCATGGTACTGTTAAACATTTGATATTTTGGGTAATTATAATATGTCAACCCCCTTGATAATAAGACAAATAACTTTGCTGAATTGGTAAGACACGGACCATGCATGCTTTTCCTAGTAAGTAAGTAGTAAGGTTGAAAGTCAAAGAAATTTGGCAAATCTACAAGCAATGCATTAATTGTATTGGATTTATATATTTGTATTGTGCTATATGCATATGTGGACAATAAGTACTCAGAATGAAAGCTATTGGAATGTTTTCGCTACTATTATAATCACTAAAACATTTTTATCATATGACAACGCCTAATTTCTAGAAGTAAAAATATTGTTCTCGTAGAGAATAATACACAACAAATTATATATTTCGTTGCAATAGCCTATATATTTTTTTGTAACTTTTAAACAACAACTCAAAATTGTTCTTGTAGAGGACAAAGACAACCACTTTTATTTAGAATGCTTTAGAACCGTTCTCATATATTTTTTCATTAATTTAATAAATAATTTATTAAAAAATTGATATCACATTTTATTTAAAAAAAAAAATCATTTGTGGCAACGGTAATAAAGTGTGCTGTATTATAGACACCATTGTTGTATATATGGTAAAAGAAAGTAAGAGACGCGTCTACTAGAACGGTTTGAAATGCAACCGTTATCATATCAAGTAAAACAACCGTTCTCTAAAACATTTTAATTGCAATGATTTTAATTTGAAAACGGAATGAAACCGTTGTTGTTGGAAACCGTTCTCTAAAGAAAACTTAAACAATGGTTCTTTAAAAGACGTTGCCATTAGGTGAACAACCGTTGCGAAAGAATAAGACAACGCCTTGGTTTAGTACGGCCTAAAAACCGTTTTCGTAGATAAAAGGAACGGGTTTTTTAGATTGCGCAACGGTTTTCTTGCGTTGTCGTAGAGTCAAAATGTTGTAGTGCGTTTACAAAACAATGGCTTAAATTTTCTCTCTCTAAAAGTGGGCGAGGCGAGGTTTTTGGTTTCAATCTTCATGAACGGTGCTTCAATAGTCAAAGAGGAGGATGAATGAAGGCGAGGAAGAAGCCTTTCAGACATTGGACTCCAAATTGGGACTCATTCCGATCGGGAGAAGAATCGAGAAGATGGAATCGTAAAGTATCTCGTCATTTTATTTCTCGGAGTTCCCGGAGAGATGCAAAGCAAAAGATGTATTCGAGATATTCAGTTGTATCGGAGAGATAGTGGAAATTTCAATTTCAACAAGAAGGAATCGAATCAGAAAAAATTTGGTTTTGCTAGGTTTAAGGATGTAGAGAATGCTCGTATTTTGGTGGTGAAGCTGTATAATGCGAGGATTGACGGGAAGAAGATCCACGCAAATGTGCCCAGGTTTGAGAGAGGAAAAGAAACTGTTAGAAGAGATGTAAGGAGGGAGGAGCTCGCAGGGACAAAGATCCACCATCAAGGGGTAGCTCGGAGTTACAGAGAGGGGTTACAGGCTAGGCGAGATTTCAGAACTTTCGCAGATGTTGTTTCGTGTAGGGAAACGGAGGCAATTCCAGAAGAGAAGGTTGGGTTGAGCTATTCTTCAAATGAGGATGACTTGTCAAGGTTGCGGAAAGTGTACGTAGGACAGGTTTAATTTCCTGGAACAACATTTTTCGTTCAAAATTATTTCGAGGTGGAGGGATTTTATGCGGTTAAAGTATCTCTTTGGGTCCTAAATTGTGTTTACTAGAAGAATCAGAGGAAGGAGTTATTGAAGAGCTTATTGGGGAGGGAGAGGTGTGGTGGAACCAATGGTTTATGGAAATTCGGAGGTGGAGCGAAGAGGAGGTTGATAACGGAAGGATGATGTGGATTAAGGTGTTTGGCATTCCCGCTGAAGCATGGAACGGGGATTTCTTTGTGGATTTGGCAAATACTTTCGGCTATTTTGTTAGCTTAGACGACAAAACAACCAAGGGCCTTTCTCTTGATATCGCAAGAATTATTTTGCGAGTTCCTTTGAACTTCAAGCTACCGGAAGTATTGTGTGTCCGAATTGATGAAAAGCTCTTCAGATTGATGCTGCGAGAAGACTTTGCTAGTCTATTCCATTCTCGATTCATGTATGACTAAATCATAAATTACTGGAGTATCATCTTCTAGTTTCAGAAGATGATTGGTCTGTAGACATTTATGATAGGAAGTTTTATTCGAGTAATGAAGAACCTGCGGATTCTATTGAGGAGTTTTCGATTAATAATGTTGTGCCGAAGGAGGGTTCGAAGAAAAACGGTGTAGGAAACTTTAAGGAGGATGCTGTCGATAAGCAGGAAAAGGAATATAATGTTCCTGCTACTGATAGTTTTGCAAGTTCTAAATCTATAAAGGGAACTTTTGACAAAGCTGTTTCAAACACTATAGGCCTGAGCAATTCTGAGGACAATATGGCAGAATCTTTTGTTTAAGGTGTCGATTCTGGTGAGGCTGGTAGTTCCATGGTAAAGTGTTCCATTGCTGTTTGCCAAAAATTAAACGTACAAAAAAATGAAGTATGCAAATATGGGGGACATGGTTTGTGGTAAATATAAGAATTTCTTGAAGTCCAGCAAGAGAATCAGAAGGAAAGGTAAGGTAGCGCCAAGTCAGAAAGGTTTTGCAAAATCTTTATCTATCTCTAATTGTGTTAGTGAAAAGGTTGACAAAACCTCTTTCCTCTTGGCACCATTAAAGCAGTAGAGCAGAAGCCTTTCGGTTCTTCATGGAGACCAATCTGAGCATTCCGATATTTGCAGAAATAATGGGAGGCAGTGGGAGTATATAGATGGTAATGTCGGGGGGAAACTATGGACCGCTATTGAGGCTTTAGGGGTGATTGATGTAGTAGGCCGGAAGGATTATGCTAGTAGAATTGAGAAGTTGGAGAGAGTTGATAGAGAAATAAAGGTAGGTCGGAAGGAGAACAATAATTGTTTGAAATGATCATCGGATCCTTGAACATTAGAGGGGGAGGCAATGCTCTTAAAAGAAGAAGAATTTGTTCTTTGATTAAAAAGGGCAAGGTCGATGTTTTTTTGGTGCAAGAAACTAAGTTAAGCATATTCAAGTTTCTTTAGCTAATAGTTTCTGGAGTAACACGGAGATTGGGTATTCGTTCTCTAATTCATCGGGAATGTCAGGAGGCTTATTAACTTTATGGATAGAGGGGGTTGGGGAAGTCTTAAACAGTTTCAGGGGAGAAGGTTTTTTAGGAATCAAGATGATTTGGAAGTCAAACAGTTACTATGTGGTGAATGTTTATTCTTCTTGTATTTTTAGCAATAAGAAGTTGATGTAGAGTAGATTGTTGGATTTGAAGGAGACTTATAATGATTAAGAGTGGATTATCGTAGGTGCCTTCAATGCGGTCAAGTGTAGGAGAGAAAGAAAAGGGCGGTCGGAGATGGGGAATACCCTTGAAATGAGATCTTTCGCGCAGTTCATCGAAGAAAGCTTATTGGTGGATGTTCCATGTAAAGGGAAGAAGTTTGCTTGATATAGTGGTGATGGCAAATCTATGAGTAGAATTGATCGATTTATTTTGTCGGATGTTATTGTCAATAGGTGGGGAATAATCAATCAATTTATTGGTCAAAGAGATTTGTCGGGCCATTGTCCAATTTGGTTAGTTTAGGATAACTCTAACTGGGGGCCTAAACCTTTCAAATTCAACAATGAATGGTTTGCTCTTAATTCTTTTATTCCTTTTGTTGAGAAGGAGTGGAAAGATTTCAAATTGAAGGTAGAGGAGATTTTGTTTTAAAAGAAAAGTTAAGACTTCTAAAAGAAAAACTTAAGTGGTGGAATAGGGAAGTGTTTGAGAGGATAAATTTGGAGGTAGAGGAGGAAGTTGGCGATATCAATTTTGGGGATGATAGAGTGGAGGTTGAAGATGTTGGTTTGTTTCTGGCTATTATCAATTATAGGAAGGAAGCGACATGTCAATTTTGGAGGAATTTGAGGATTAAAGAGAATATGCTTATTCAAAAACCGAGATTTAAATGGCTTAAAGAAGGTGATTCAAATAGTGGTTTCTTCCATAAGGTGATGAAAGAGAGAAGGAAACATAATCATATCGGTCCTATTCTTTCTCCTAGAGGTTTAGTGGATTCGGTAAAGGAGGTTTGGCATCATTTTTCAAAAAAGTTTGTTGAAGCCGATATGGAGAGTCCTTTATTGGAGGGAATTTCATTCAAAACAATTAGTGGAGAGGAGAGCTTATTTCTTGAAATACCTTTTCAAGAGGAAGAGATAAAGGAGTTAATTTGGGGTTGTTGTGGTTCTTAACGTCCGGGCCTGGATGGTTTTTCTTTTCTTTTATCAAGAAATGTTGGTCCTTTCTTAAAGAAGATTTTATTTGGTATTGCAATTGTTTTCACAATGGTAGTGAAGTTTCTAAGGTGGTCACTTCTTCTTTTTTAACTTTGGTTCCTAAAGCTCCAAATCCGGTTACTTTGGACGACTATAGGCCTATTTGTTTAGTAGGGTGCATGTACAAAGTGATAGCAAATATTTTAGCGGGAAGATTGAATCGTGTTCTTAATTCTATTATTTCTCCGTGCCAAAGTGCTTTTGTTTCGAGTAGGCAACTTCTTAACGGAGTTTTGGTGGCTAATGAAGTGGTTGATTATGCGAAGAAGGAGGGGAAGAATTGTCTTCTTTTTAAAGTGGATTTTAAAAAAGCGTATGACAAGGTGAGTTGGAATTTTCTAAGATTTATGTTGATTAAAATGGGCTTCAGTCCATTATGGAGGAAGTGAATAGAATTATTAGTTTTTCAAAACAAGATGTCGGTGCTTGTTAATGGGAGCCCTAATAAGGAGTTTGTAGTTGAAAGAGTTTTGAGACAAGGCGATCCTCTATCTCCTTTTCTTTATGTTTTGGTGGCTGAAGGGTTGACGGGGTTGGTTAGAAAATCTTGTGAGAATGGAGAATTTATTAGCTTCGCAATTGAAAGGAAATGCACGGTTGATATCCTTCAATTTGCGGACGACACTTTATTAGTGGGAGAAGGGAATTGGAGACATGTGTGGGTGATTAAGTCGGTTTTGAGAGCTTTCGAGCTTATTTCGGATCTTGGCATCAACTATCACAAAAGTAAGTTGATTGGAATTAATACCAACAAAAACTTTTTGGAAGTGGCATCCTATGCTCTCTCTTGTAAAATAGAGGATAGCAAAAAAAATTCTTGGAATTCCTATTGGTTTCAATCCTAGGAAGTTCTCTACTTGGAACCCTCTTTTGGCTAAAATGAAGTTGCGGTTATCGGGTTGGAAGAATCGTTTCCTTAACCTTGGTGGTAGGATCTCTCTCTTGAAGTCCATTCTTTGTTCTTTATCCATTTTCACAATGTCTTTCTATAATATACCATTGAATGTTGTTAAAGAATTCATAAGGATTCAAAGCAATTTTTTGTGGGGAGGTGTGGAAGATAAGAGAAAGATTCATTGGGTTAGTTGGAAGGATGTTTGCTTACCTTTTGAGAAAGGAGGGTTAGGAATTAAAAATTTGGTGGACTTCAACCTAGCCCTTCTCAACAAATGGAAATAGAGAATACTTCAAAGACACAACGCTCTTTGGTATAATCTTTTGAGAGCTCGGTATGGAGATATTTCTTTGAAGGTTCTTTGCGGTGAAGAAGTTAAAAAAGTATATAATTCTCATCCCGTTTGGTAGAAGGATATTACTTTAATTAGGAAAAATTCCTTCAACGATCCTATTGTTACTAATAGTAGGTTCAAATTTGGAAATAGGTATACTATTCCGTTTTGGGAGAGTTTCGATTGGGGAAATGGGGGGGGGGGGGGCGGCGATAGTTGGTGTTGGAAGGATTTTGGTCTTACCGAAGCGGCGGGGCGAGACCTGAGTGTGTCGGCTAGGTTGGCATCTATGTCGGAGCGCCTTAGTACTCACGGTATTAAGAAAGTTTGGAATGATGGTATTTCTTGGGTCCTTGAACATGATGGAGGATATTCGGTGGCTTCTTGTTATACTTTTTATGCTTCTTTCCGTATTCCTTATGGTCCTTTTAATAGGAATGAAGCGGCTTTAGGCTTAATTTGGAATATGGAGCTGCCATTTAAGATAAAAGCTTTTAGTTTGAGACTTTTTGTGAATAGACTTCCGACTAAGGATTTTTTGGCTTGTAGAGGTATTAACTTTAGTATTGATGCTATAAAGTGTGTTTTCTATGGGATACATCCAGAATCTATGAAGCATTCATTTTTTACTTGTTATGTGGTGAAGAAGATTTGGAGAGAAATAACCATTTGGATAGGTAAATCGGAGGAGTTTGAGGAAGAGTGCTTATCAACTTTTATGAATTGGTACTCGTTTTGCCTTGTAAAAAAGGTAAAAGAGGGCAAATTAGGAATAGTTTGGCTAGCCACTACTTGGAGCTTATGGTTATTAAGAAATGGTGCTTGCTTCCGGTTGGAGGAGTGGAACATTAACAATACGATGTGGGATATAAAAGTTTTAGTTTGGAAATCGTCTTTTTGTGGGGAAATTACCCATTCCAATTGTAGTTTCTATGAATTTAGTAAAGACCATTTGCTATTTATTTCGTAAATCTAATTTGTTTGTAATCTCTCTTTTGTAATGGATTTATTTCGTTTTTGGTGTAATCAGGTTGGAGAACCCTTAGTTTTCCCTATTAATATATCTTGCTTACACAAAAAGAAAATATGTGGCCAATTAGAATGTATTTGTGTTGATAGAAAACACTTTAGTACCTTTAAATTTAATTGGATATTGATACTTTTCTCCTATCAAATAAGAATATTCAAGTACACATCATTTATATCGTTAGGTATTCTGACTAACTATTTGTATCACTATATTGAATTTTTATAATTGGCTTAATAGTCTCAAAATTTAAGATAAGGCTGATTTAGAACTAAAAGACGTAAAATAGAATAGGGATGACAATCAAATACATTAAGACAAAATTCATACAATCGATCCAATTCAACAATTTAGTGTTATGGATTAAATCCATCCAATAAATTTTAATAATCCAGAGAATTGTTTGATACTTTATTTTAATTTTAATACATAATTATTATAATCAAAAAATAAAAAAATATTTATGTAAAAATATAAAAAATTATTATTATTATGATTATATATATTTTATCCTCCTACTCATCTGGGCTTCAAGTGTATACCAAAATACTTCTAAATAGCATCATATATGAGTTTGGTATCCAACAATTATTGTCTAAGAGGTATTTGAAACTATTTTGGTGTTGAATAAGAAGTGAAGTGTTCCCTATTATTTCTCCTAATTTTTTTTATAAGCAAAATTAAATTAAAAATGCACAAAAGATACACAACCCGATTACAACCACCGCAAGGAAATAAACTAAAAACAAACACAAATCATCAAGAGGAAAAAATAAACTAACCCCAAATCCCAAAGCCGGAGTGACACACCACTCTGACCAGGATAACAAACAATTTAAGATTTTATCGACCAAAAGCCAATCCCACGACAAACGTTTAATCATCTCCAACCCATCAAACTTTACCAATAATCCACCTTAAAATATAATATAGTTCCTACAAGTCCAAATCGTCCAACAAATAACTAGTCTAAATAACCACTTGAAATATGCCTTTAACTTTATATTAACTGTATATCGCCTCAAGCGCCAGAAGTCGATCAATAGGAGGCAAGGAATCTAAAGATAAATCAATATGAAGCCAATAGATTGTTTGAATCCACCAAACCTTTGAAACCAGGCAACACCCAAAAAGGTGATCTGAATCCTCATTCTCTCCGCCACAAAAGGACACCACAAATTTGAAATACCATTCAACACACCTCGACACTCTAAATGTATTCTAGTAGGAAGGTGGCTCAGCACCAGTCTCCAACCGAAAATCAAAAACATACTCGGAATCTTCGTCTGGCACAATCTCCGGAAGGCTTTCAAAACAACCTCGTCAAGAGATGAGCCAGTAATACAACAATCCACAATCCAATTATAACATAGCTTCACTGAAAAACCTGTTGAACTCCTCCAAACGGTTCAATCAGGTTGCTGCCAAACCAACTGCATCTGCAGAAGCATCGCCTCCAGCTCACCCAACATTTAATCGGCCTGCGTAACATGCCAACATGCATAGCCATTGTCCAGGATCAACAACCCTCCATCCAACACACGTTCTGAGCAATGAGATTACGATCCGGATCCGACAAAAGAAAAATAGAACCAAACACCCTGCAATCCCCAACCACCTATCCTTCCAAAAATCAAGAATTTCATCATTTCCAAGTTTGCAGGCTATTATGGAATCAACAAAAACCAAGTTTGCAGGCTATTATGGAATCAACAAAAACCAAGTTTGCAGGCTATTATTAAATCAACAAACCAGTTAGTGTTTTCCGCCATTTCTCCCACCGAACAAATATTTTTCCACCACACTGACGCTCTCTTACCCACTAAAAGACGAGCCTCGCCAAGAATGAAACTCCTTAAGTTGTTGTACCTGCAAGAAAGAAACTAGTACCAAATAGCGTGTATGTCATTCAAAATGCGTCATTTCCACTTGCATAAGAGAGCGAGATTAAAATGTCCGCAATGTTTTATATCAAATCCCCCTTTCTTCTTCGAGAAACAAATTGTATTCCAACTAACCCAAACGATCTTCTTCTCCTCCCGGCCACCCCTTATGCACAATTTCTCATATGACATGGTGTTTACGTGTGACATGGTGTTTTTTTTTTCAAAAGGAAAACTTAGGACATACCGATTTCTCTTATTACTGCAAGAGACATCTTAGTCACATGTAATAGTACAAAATGAAGATCAACATGTTATATAGAATTTCAATAAACCACATATCGTAAGGTTGTATCTTTGATATAATATATAATAATAATACTAGCATTAATATAGCAAGACCTAAAAATCTATATAAACTATGACCTAAATGAAAAGATATAACGGGCCTTTGACCCTCTTTATTTAAAATATATATATATATATATATATATAGCAGGACCTAAAAATTTATACAAACTAGGCAAATATATTAAAACTATTCTATATATAATCACACTTGCTATTATTTAAGCACAACAAAATTACAAATTAAAAACAAATGCCTCCTTTCTTTTGTTATCTACAAGGATAAAAAAAAAAGCAAAAGATCTGAACATTTCTTCTAATTACTTGTACAAGTGCACTTTGCCTTGATGTCTGATAATATCTGCATGATGAAAAATAAAAAATACATGAAAAAACATCTACGGATAAAGTTATATTTTTGCAACAATTGAAAAAACATAAAAATGTTTTGTATTTGTGTAGTTACCTTAAGTTGTTTCCTTAGGTCTTTAATGTAGTCAACTGCTACATCCAACATATCTGCTGTGCTACTTTGCTACCAACACAGAATTACAAGAAATAACTCATCAAATTGCATATTAAACTTCATTGTTAGTAGTCCAATCAGGAACGACGTGCAAGACGAGCTACTGAATTTAAAATTAATTGTACTTAAATAGGATCTCATAAAATAATTATTACTTTTTAACTGTGGTTGAATAAAGTCTTTAATTGTTTTTTCATAGTGGAATTGTAGCTAATTTACACAAAATCTCCAAAAACTTAAGACAGATCTAAATCCAATATATAAATAAGGTATTTTACCTTATCTGAATTTGGGAAAAGGTCTTGCAATTTCTTGATTCTTGCACTAATTCTTATTCTTCTTTCCTGCAATATCCATATGAAGATAACAAATGAAGCAGCTCATTAACAGGCAACAAATTTGTTTATCTGACTTGGGATTATTTAACAAGGTTAGAATTTTACCCTCTCTGCAATGCTTCTTGGGTGAGTGGCAAAGCCTCTTTTTGCACGAATTTTACATGGAACGGTTCCTTGAATGTGAATATACTTGTCCATACTATTCATCTTTGTACAAGAGCTTGCCAGACTCAAACCATATTTTTGGTATCCAAAGTCTAAATCCTAGTATCATAAAATTTTCACACATCAATGAAATGGACTTCGAACCCAAACCTAACATGACACCAACACGTAGATACTAAATTTATACGATATAAATAATTACATGTAATCACAAATGTCAATGTTTAAGTTATCATTGAACACTAACACGTGTTGAACACATTTGAAGTGACTGATAAATAAAATGTCATGGTGGTTAATATAAAAATTCACAGACATTTCTTTTATGTACCTGAGTTTCCGAAGCATTTGAAGTGGCAAAGATGATTTGACCATTGATAGTTGATGTTTTTGTAACATTGAATGTAGAACTATCCCAACAGTCAGTAGTGAAGCTAGGCATGTACCATTTTCCAATATTTTTACTGTTAATACAACTTTGTTGAAGTGTTTCATTTTGAACAATTTGTGGCATGTTGATAGTAGCATTATGAAGTGAATAATTGGAGAAAAACTCAGCAGGAGAAGTCTTGTGCCTAATGAGATTGGAGCAATTCTTAGTAGAAGAATCAATTTTAGTTTCTGTGATATCATTCTCTGAATTAAAAGAATTCATAGCACTAAATGAAGCATCGAAATCATTAGGCAGTCCTTGATTCTGCTGAGTCTGGTAAATCATGTGATTTGAAGATGATACATAAGAAGAGTAATCATTGTAGTGTGATGAAAAAGGTTCGTTTTCTTCTTGTTTGACTGCCAAATGTTGAGAATTGGTAAACATTGTTTCCATTTCCGAACTTGTGGAGGGAGAATAATATTGCTGATTATCATTATGATTTCTGAAAGTTTCTTGATTGAAAGAACCAATGGTTGTATCAACAAGGCTTGACTCAACTTGAGTATAGTTTTGAGCATGATTATACACAATACTCATCTTAATATCTTGACAAAGAAAAAAAAATTTTGAGGAAGAAAGTTGAGATTTTGTGTTGCTGTTGGGATGTATTTATATAGTATGATGTTTAATAATTGCCCTTGTGTTTTAGCATTATTAACGAGAATGCCACTTGACGACTATTTTTGTCGTACGTTTTTTATCTTGTGTTTATTCAGTGGGAAAACCGTGTGCGGGTGCGGGTGCACGTGCTAGAGACTCATTTTTTGTAGCACTGTTTGATCCAAATAGACGGCCTGTACATGTGTATGGATACCTATAATCTAGATCTTGGATTCAATGTTAAATATTTTTTAAGGTAAAATAATATATCAAATATAAGAGGGTGTAAAGGACTCATCAAAGTAGAAGAGTATATAATTAGATAACATAAGTGATACTAAAATGAAAACATAGTAAAATAAAAAGAAACAGTTGATAAATATACATAAATAAACTAACAGAGCAAGCCATCGCCCCTATAGGACAAAACTAGAGAAATAAAATTTAATTTCTAAAAATTTCAATCAAGAAAAGGAAATAAATTAGATCTCAAGTCAAAAACATCATCATCAATAAATCAGAAACCTTCAAGAGAGGAATCAAAATCACAAACATTTTTAGACTAAATAAAAATTATTGATCCGTTATATAGATTGATCTAAAGTATAGAGTTTTGAAATCATTTTAAAAAAGACTATGAGTTTTCTACTTATTAAGACTCGAATTCAAAGTAATTTATGTCTGGTCACCTTTGTTTGGATGCTGAAATGGTGACTTATGTAAGAATAACACTTGAGGTTTAACTAATACAATAAGACTAATGTAAAAATAATTATTCTTGAAAGCTCTGCTGATTTGAGCAAATTTTGGGAAGGCAAAATGTCAAAAGATATTTTTAAACATGAAGAAGTCTGATGAAAGAAGACTGGTCAGATATGATGTCCTAACGAATGTCTCGACATCTTGAGTTGATATTGCAGGATGTTTCTAAATCTGTTGCAAGATTTAAGGAGCAATCAGAACATGGATCAAGGAAGAAATAAACAGAAGATTCGAAGCCCAAGGAAACAGACGTTTATAAAAGAAGATCTAGACCTAGAACTGGGAGTGAGACATAAATACCGTTTGTAACCTAGTTCTCTTGTGTAAAAATAAGGGTTTAGGGTTTTGAGAATCGTTGGCTCTCTAGGTTTGTAAGTCTCCCTTTGTATCGATTGATGCACTGTGGTTTACATAGGTATTGCACAGATCCATAAGCCTTTAGGTATTGGATTGTGTATTGTTCTTGGATGAAACTTTTAAGCAAATCCAAGTTAGTGTGTTGGTCAAGTATGCTTGACAGAACTCTGTATTGACAGGGATGGTGTAGACATCACAGTTGGTGATTAAGGGAAGTGAGTGGGGTATCTCATATCAAAGAGAGTGTTATTTGGTAAAGTCTTCATAAGGTAGTATTTAAGAGATAAAGTTGTAAACAGGGGAGTTTAGCTTTATGATAATTCTACAGATAGTGGAGTCTTCTTCCTGGATTGGTATGCCCCAGATGTAGGTGAATTGCACCGAACTGGGTCAATAATTGCTATGTCTTTTATCATTCTGCAGATTTACATATTATGTTTTTGGTATTGATAAACATGTTGGATCAGATGTCGTAACATATGTGATTCAAAAGTTTCATATATTCAAGGTATCAGTCTGCAGTTCTACTTCTTTGTTTAAATGTTTATGCAGAACAATGTCTTGACATTTGTTAGGACATCTGCTATCTACAATGCCAGAATTTCAATTGGTATCAGAGTAGACATCCTGTCTATTTCTGGATGAGATCTTTGGGAGATACTGGCATTTAAACAAGGAGGAGTTTTAAAGATCAGATCAATCAACTCAGACATACTCAAGGGTATTAATGGATGAGATGGATGTTCTGAATCGAAGGTAACAACCTGGTGGTTGTTCATGTTGTTGAGGAGATTCTACAACAACTGTAGGAGAAGTGGCTAGTTCTTATGTTGAGGTGTCTTATAAGATGTTCTGACATCTTATTAGGGCAAGCAGAATTTATTCCTTGGTGGTTCCGCTGCATATGTTTCTGATGGAAGAGCTCAGAAATTATGGGATTCTGGAGTTGTTACTGAAGACAGATGGTGGAAGATCTCAATCGTCGGCCTCTATATGTGATGATATCTGCATCTTTTTATTTCAAAGTCGGGAGCGATGGAATGAAGGGAGTTGTTGGAAGATGTCTGTTATGGTGACTTGTACATGGAAGCGTGGTTCCATGGTACAGTTTGAAGTCAGTTGAAGAGGAGAGGAGTTGAGTTTAGGTTTATCATGTTTTTGCTCTAGGAGTTTGATAAATTATTGATTGGTTAAGTTGTCAAAGATACTTGAGAATTCTCTCAAGTCCACTCATAAAGGCGTCTCAGACGTGCATCTGGAGTCTTCTAGTTATTCTTCTGACTAGAAGGTGTTTCTGTGAAATACAAACCTGAAGAAAGTGGAGTGATTTATTTTCACCATCCAAAACAACAAGGAAGAATTCATCTCTCCTAATCCTAAGGGTGGATCCAATCTGAATGGAGTTTTCATAACTGTTGAGGTAAATAGGATTCGTTTAGAGAGAATCTTAGTTACTTGAGTCAAGGGTGGCAGCCTTGGTATCTCAACAAGTTGTGTGTCAATGAAGATACTTGCAAAAGGTTGAATACTTGATAAGTGTTCATGAAGTGATCTGGTGGAGTGTGGCTTCAACAGTAAAATAGGATTATTGAACAAGGATTTAAGATCAATTGCTATTTGTGTTACTCACAAGTATTTAATTGATTATCCTTGAAGGTGGAGTTCAAGATTGCTGATGTTCAGCATGATGTTGGAACATCTCTTCATCTGGTTTGTGCAGAATCATGGGAGGAGTACTGCATAAGCTTTTGGATCTATTTCTCTTAGGTGTTGACCTAAGAATCTGCTTCAGTGTGATGTGGAAGAAGCATCTGATTTCTGGAGAGTTTCCTGGCAAGAAACTGGTCTAGACAATGGTGATGTGGAAGATGAAGAAGAAGACATCACAATATTGATGGATTGTTCTTGGATCAGTTTATTTCTGATCTAGGAGTATTGGAGTGCAGCAGGTGTGTTCAAGTTGTTACTAGAACTATCTGGTGTTTGTCTAGAAAGTGTCCTGGCAAGAGACTTCTCCAGAATAGAGTGCTGGTGATGGCACAACTTGGATCAGTTTATTTCTGATCTAGGTACTTGCGAGCATGGGATCTTGCTCATTTTGGAGGTCAAGGTTAAGTGGCAGTTATCTCTGACTTTCTACAGACTGCTCTACTAAGGAAAGTGGCATTCTTTAGTATGGCTATGGTGTAGTCTAGGACTACTTTCTCTTTAGAAGATTCAGACGTGGCAGGTGTGAATGCTTTGGAGTTTCAAAGCAGTTATTCATCAAGGTGTGAGCTTGAATGGAATACATGTGATAAGTTTAAGCAGGATAGAGGTTGTTTACTCAAACTTGGTTGTTGAATCAAGTCTATAAGAGCATAAAACTCTTGTTCTGTTAAAGGGAGGAGGTTCTTCTAAGTGGTAGATGGAGGAGCTGAATTCTGCAACTGGATGTCGTATCAGAATGTTCTGACATTAAGCTTAACATCAGAGTCTCAGCTGGTGATGTGGCACATCAGCTTAAGATAAGGTGATCTACATGAGAATGGAAGTTATGGATGCTTCAAAAAGGTCGATCTCGTGCAGTTTGTGGGAGCTATGGATTCAGAAGATGTTACATTTCTAAAGGCTTGGTGGATCCAAGATGTCTTGCTATGGAGCAAGTAGTTCATGTAACTTGAAGATCAGATTTCATTGGTGTATCAGTGTATTTTGTGGGAGTTCTGAAGAAGAATGAGATCAGTCAAAAAGTGGCATTTGGTTGATCTTTAGAGTGCATTCAAGCATGGTTCTTGGAACTAATTACTCTTGGGCAGAAGGGTAGTTGGTTGAAAACGTAAGGAGGTTCTGGTCTATCTTGGAGCTTGTGGTAGAAGTTCTAAGTTGATGATGGAGGATTACCTTCTTTTGGTGGATGAGAGTCTATTTCTCTCTTTGGTTATCTGGAGTTCTTGTTGATCAAGCTGGTGGCGCAGTGTTGTGTGAAGATCTTCAGTTGGATTACTATGCAGATAGTAAGTCCAGTGGTGGAGCATATCAAGAACCATGTTGGTTGGTGTCTATGATATGTGAAGGATGTCCTAAATGATGTTAGAATATTTTCTGGGTTGGCTATCCTTGGAGTAGGATGCTAAGTTCTGAGTGTAGAACTTGACACTCACATCTTGTCTAAGAGATATTTATCGTATCATACGGGAGAATGATAAGTAAAAGATTGTCTTGGAAGTCTGATGTGAATGAGACATGCTAGAAATGGATCAGTTTGGTGCTTGTGGAGCAAATGGGCTGAGAATTTCTGGAGCATGTATACGATATCTGACATCCTTAAGAAGATAACAAACTGAGAGGTAAGGTATCTCTTTGAGGAATGTGGAGCATTCCAGATCAATTGGGTTGTATCTCAGGGAACAAGGAGATCTATACTTGAGAATTCAGGAGGAATTCGTGTGGTGTATGGATGGTTTCTGGACGAGAGGGATCAATGGAGCTTTGGTCTCAATCCAAGAGTTTGTTAATTTAGGATGTTGATCCTAATGTGATCTCACGGGAAGCATGATTATTGGTTCTTGTCAAAAGTAGCAATAAGTACAGTTGATGATTGTGTTCAGTAGGTAGGTTGGACAGAGGGTGCACTCTTGAAGACATGAAGATGCATCTGATGTTTTCCATTCATCTACATAAGTGTTCATTGGAGGAGCACTGGTTATCTTAGATAGGGGGAGCTGCTCCTTGATCTAAGACGTATTACTATAGGGGTGCAGTTTAGAATCAACATTGTTTGGAGGACAAGCAAACTATGATTATTTTGGAGATGGGACGTCAAGAAGGGTGTCTTGACATTATACTGTTGTTGCTGGTCATGGGGGACTTTACAATAGAAAGCTGATTCCATCATTGAAGGGTCAATACAAGTATCTTGGGTGTCTTGGTGGCTAATTGGGAGATGTTTGAAGAAATGTTGTAACATCTTTGTCAGTTTTATTTTTCTTCTATTTAAAAGGATTATTCTTGAGACTCATCAAAAGGATGAAGACTATGCTTCAGATGGACGGAACAAGCCTAACAAAGTGTCAGGACATTATTTAAGACTTAAGGGTGGGTCCCAACTGGATGTTTTGGACGGTTACTCTTAAAAGTTGAAACAGTCTTATTCTAGTTGGGCGGTGCACTGTTATTAATGTTGAATTTACCTACCTAAATGTATTTCTCCATTGAATTGTTCAGCGGTAACTTCTTTGGACCATGAATCTCTAGAGAAACTTGTTGGGTATTTAAAGCATGCATCTGTTTATGGTATTCGAGGTTGAGAGTTGATTCGTCATGTTTTTCATTCGTGTTTGGGTAAGTAACATATGGATATGGAACTGTATTGGCTACTTTTGTCAATTTTTGGCTAAAAAGGGGGAGAATGGTTGTGTGGGGATGGGTATTTCAGCACACATCTGGTTCATCTTTGTAGTTGTTTTGCAAGGATGTTGGAGAGGATGTTTTAACATCCTATCTGAGTCTTTCCCTTTGTGCCTTGTGATATGAGTTATGAAGCAGGTTGTGTCTTATGACCTGAGTTACATTCTCTTTGAACTATGTGTTACGTATGATACAACTGTTTTGTCTTGAGCTCTTTCTGGACCTTCTTATGGGTTCTCTTATGCCCCTTAAGGGGAAGACTTATCCCTCAGTGGCAATGTACTGGTTTGAGGTGGAGTAGGTTAAGTACTCTTCCTCATGTATATCAACATACAACTAGGAATTTCAGGGGTAAGAAAGAGTCTCAAAAGTGTTCCAATCATATCTACCAAACGACGGACTTTCTTTTTCTACCAAAGGAGTTTTAACCAAAAATTTGTCAAAAGGGGGAGATTGAAAGCTCTGCTGATTTGAGCAAATTTTTGAAAGAACAAAATGTCAAAAGATATGTTTAAACATGAAGAAGTCTGATGAAAGAAGACCGGTCAGATATGATGTCCTAACGAATGTCTCGACATCTTAAGCTGATATTGCAGGATGTTTCTAAATCTGTTGGAAGATTTAAGGAGCAATCAGAACATGCATCAAGGAAGAAATAAACAGAAGATTCGAAGCCCAAGGAAACAAAAGATTATAAATGAATACCTAGACCTAGAACTGGGAGTGAGAGATAGATACTGTTTGTAACCTAGTTCTCTTGTGTAAAAATAAGGGTTTAGGGTCTTGAGAGTCGTTGGCTCTCTAGGTTTGTAAGTATTATTTTGTATTGATTGATGCATTATGGTAGACATAGGTATCACACAGATCCATAAGCCTTTAGGTATTGGATTATGTATTGTTCATGGATGAAACTTTTAAGAAAATCCAAGTTAGCGTGTTGGTCAAGTATGCTTGACAGAACTCTGTATTGACAGGGATGGTGTAGACATCACAGTTTGTGATTAAGGGAAGTGAGTGGGGTATCTCATATCAAAGAGAGTGTTCTTTGGTAAAGTCTTCATAGGGTAGTGTTTAGGAGATAAAGTTGTAAACGGGGGAGTTTAGCTTTATGATAATTCTACAGATTGTGGAGTCTTCTTCCTGGATTGGTATCCCCCAGATGTAGGTGAATTGCACTGAACTGGGTTAATAATTGATGTGTCTTTTATCATTTTGCAGATTTACATATTATGTTTTTGGTATTGATAAACATGTTGGATCAGATATTGTAACATCTTTGATTCTGCAATTTCTGATATTCAAGGTATTGGTCTGCAGTTCTGCTTCTTTGTTTAAATGTTTATGCAGAACAATGTCTTGACATTTGTTAGGACAACTGTTATCTGCAATGCCAGAATTTCAATTCTCTTAAGAAATATCGACTAAATGCATATCCCAATTGAAGTATGTATGTTTTATTAACGAGGTTGAGTATGAAATATTGAATGTCGAATTAAGGATAATAAAAGAGACGGGTGTCTTTAGGGTGCATGTTTTCATGGACTCATAATTATTGGTTAATAGTTGTGGCGTGAGTATGAGTGCTTTGGTCATAAATTGGTCGATTTTTGCAAAATATCCACCAAGATATTTAAATATTAGATGATGTGACAATTTAATATTGTATCGGTATAAGTGCAAAGGCCCGCAAAAGGAGGCGACATAACTCTCTCAGGATAGGTGATGTAGCATGTAGGCTATGCGAGAGACTCCCTAGTCCCCCATTTATTGAGACAGACATCAATTTCTTGAATACGTCGCCCATTTTATGGATTACTCGTGCGTTTAAGATAACCTGAGAGCACTACTACAAATAATACATTTCAGGACAAAACTTTTATCTCAACCATTGAAAAACTAAGGTCAAATGACCTGGAACATGCCATTTATTTATTTTTATAGAAAAATTAAATCTTAAGCCTCAGTTTTGCGCAAAACCAACATAAAATGTTGCTCAAGGTTTGAGCTTCGATTCTTAACTCCTTCAATTTTATGTTTTATTTAGAACCAAAAAAGGTGCCTTTATTTAATAAACCATCTTATCCCTCAGTTTTCTAGAAAATCAAGATGAAAACCAAAAACAATATTTTATTTAATTAAATTGAACTCAGTTTCTACCTCGGTTATGTTCCCTCAGGTTTTCCAAAATCGAGATGAGAAGTCTAAACAATATTTTATTCCTTCATCAGAATGTTAAGTCTCGTTCACTTTTTTCCCCCTAACGAATGAAAGGAACACCATTCTTCTCCACCTAACAAATTGAAACACCATTTTTCATCTTCTATCAGGAGCTTAAGGAAGTTCAAACCTCAAACCAACATTTTTCTTTGAGTCTCTCATCATATTTTTGGTATGTAAAAATTTACCCATGATTGTTGTTGTTGTTGTTGTTGTTGTTATGGTTGTTGTTGTTTTTCTTGTTCTTGTTGATGTTGTTGTTGTTGTCGTTGATGTTGTTATTGTTATTGTTAGGGTTTTTGAGACTTAAGGTATAATGTAGTTTTGTTTTTTACGTATTTTTAGTTATTATAAATTATTGTTATTGTAACCATAAAGGGTGTCTGAGGTGTGGGGATTCGCGCTACAAGTAGAAGGACAATGGTGTTGAACTGAAGATGATGATGATGTAACTATAAAGGGTGTTCATTCCAAGGTGATGTGGTACCTAGCGATAATTCAAAAGTTTAAGAGACTGGTTGCTAATGTAAATGACACAAAGAATAATAGATGACATACAGATGAAAGAGTATGTGATGGAAAAATTTGTCATGTAGCTGATTCATTGCAATGGAAGAAAATTGATTTGTTGTTTCCATATTTTTCCCTTGAGCCAAGGAACCTTATGCTTGGACTTGTCACTGTCAAAATGAACTCGTTTGGTAATTTGAGTACTAACCATACTTCATGGCCTGTTATTCTAATAATTTATAACCTATCTATGTGGTTGTGCATGAAGCGCAAATATATGATGTTATCAATGATGATTCCAGATTCATAACAACCAGGGAACGACATAGATGTTTATTTAACGCCACTGATTCAAGATTTAAGACTTTTATAGGAGGAATGTGTTGATGTTGATGATGCATATACAAATGATAACATTAAATTGTGTACCATATTATTTTGCATAATCAACGACTTTCTTACATATAGTAATTTGTCTGGGTACAATGTCAAGGGACATAAAGTGTTTCCAATATGTGAAAGTGATACATGCTTCTACCCATTACAAATGGAAAAGAATACTATTTACATTGGGCATCGAAAATTTCTAAGATCTAATCATCTATACCATAAATTGAGTAAGATATTTACTCGAAACCAGGAGTTTGATGTCAATTCAAAGCACTTAATCAGGAAGGAAGTTTATAAAAGACAACAACACATTGATGTTGTCTTTGGAAAGAAACAACAAGGGCCAGTGGAGAAAGATATTCGAAAAAAGACATCAGTATTCTTTGATCTTCCATAATGATCTAGTATGGATGTAAGACATTGTCTTGATGTGATGCATGTTGATAAAAATATGTAATATTTTGATTGGAAAACTTCTCTACATTAAAGGCAATACAAAAAATACTAAGAAATCTTGTCAAGATATGACGGTGATGGGTATACGACAAGAGTTAGCCCTAAAAGATGTAGGAAATAGAACATATTTTCCCCTAACATGTCACACTCTATCTAAAAAAGAAAAAAAATACAATTGTTTTTAGGGTATCAAAGTTCCTCAAGGGTACTCACCAAATGTGAAAAAACTTGTGTCAATTAAAGATCTCAGAACAGTTGTCTTAAAATATCATGATTGTCATGTCTTGATGCAGTAACTTCTACCAATGGTTATCTATGGCATTTTACCAAAAAATGTAAAGGTAATTATAACCGTGTTGTGTTTATTCTTCAATACTATATGTAATAAAGTCATTGATACTTGAAATTTAGATGAGTTTGAATATGAGTCTGCAATTATCTTGTGTTAATTAGATATGTTTTTCCCTCCATCATTTTTTGACATTATGGTTCACTTAGTTGTTCATATAGTAAAGGAGATTAGAATTTGTGGTCCATTTTATTTATGGTGGATGTATCAAGTAGAGCAATATATGAAGATATTTAAAAGGTATACAAAGAAACATCACCGCCCGGATGCTTCGATCATTAAACAGTACATCACAAGAAGTTATTGAGTTTTATACAAACTATTTATCATGAGACCTCTATAGGAATTCCCGAGTCTCGTCAAGATGGAAAATATGATGATAGATGGATTCAAGGTTTAAGTGTTAAGACATTTAACCAAGAAGTAGTTCTTCAAGCACATTTGTATATATTGAGTAACATTGATGTAGTTCAACTTTACTTGTCTACTCTCAAAAGTCTTATCAAGGAAAATTTCCCCCGGATGAGTGAAAAATTGTTATTAACAGAGGAAAACAAAACTTTCATAACTTGGTTTATTAAAATGGTTTCTAAAGAGAGTAGTGCATCAATGACAATTAAATTGACATCACATATTCCTAAGTTTAATGTAATAACTTGGATACGACATTACTGAATTCTCATTCTATACAAAATTAAAGGATGATCGATGTCCCATGCAAAATAGTAGGGTTATGGTTGAAGCTGAATTCATGTACTTTTCTAGTTCCAAAGATAACACTCATGTACTAGCATCTTGAGCCTACTTTTGGGTCATTGAGGAGATATTGGAGATTTATTATGTTACATTTAAAGTGCCTTTATTTAAGTGCAAGTGGGTTGACAATAATACTGGTGTAGAAATCGATGAATTAGGACTCACACATATGGATCTTCGAAAGGAAACTTATATGAGTGAACCATCCATCATGGCATCCCAAGAAAAATAAGTTTTTTATGTCATAGATTCTTTTAACACTAGATGGTCAATTGTTCTACAAGAAAATCATATTCTTGGTGGTGATGAAAATCAAGATTTAAATTTTGAGACCTCGTCTTTCGCACAAATGTACGTCTCTCTTCTGAAGAAAATTATTCAGATGATGTGCATGCTATTCTTCAGGATCATCAAAAGGGGATATTGGAAAACTAGTAAGTAAATATTTTATATCACTTACACTACAAGAAAAATGTGTTTTAGCTGCAATATTATATTAGCTGCAATGTTGTTGATGATCCTAATTGGTTGCAAATGTTGTTCAAATTATAGGTGCTTAACGACTGGTGAAAAATCACATAAAAGAAATTTTGGACGGCTTACAAGACTTTACATTTTGGTTATTGTTTTTGTTGGTTAATCATTTGTTTTAGTTTTGTTGTAAAATTATAAGGTGTGTGCCATTTTAACTTTGCAAATGGTATAAACAATGAATATTTTTGGTACAATGTTTCAGTTTCAGAAATGGCCGAAAGGTACAATGTTTCTGTTTCAGAAATCGGCAAAATATGATTCTGTAATACAGGTACAAACGAATAATATAGAAAAATAAAAAAATTAAATAATTATGTTTCCCCCTCAGTTAATATTACAAACTGAGGTAAAAATATTGCTCTATTATCTCGATTTTACTTTCAACCGAGAGCAAAATTTGGATGCGTCATCCAGTTCTGAAAATAATAAAAATGTAATTGCTTGAGATCGAACACACATGCAGAACAATTTACCCCTCGGTAATTCCAAACCCGTGAGATAAAATGGTGAGTTTCCATGTCGTCTTTCGTTACCTCGTTTGTGTAACCGAGATTAAGTTTCCTTCGCATTTGAGGTTACATGTGTTTTTTGTAGTAGTGGATGTGACATGTCACAGTCCACAACGATACTTGAGAGGGAGTCAAAAGGAGTAGATTAGGTTCTCTTTAATAATTTAAGAGTGTACTATACACTTCCCACGCTCTTGAGCGCAATTATTATACTCTTGGAAGCTAAGGTTCAATCCCAATAATTTTTATAAATACCCCAATCCTGAGGTTCAGAAGGATATTCAATTCATTACACAAAACACTTCATACATAACTTCTCACTAGATATTGAATTCATTACACAAAACACTTCATACATAACTTCTCACTAGTACTGCATAAGTTTGTTCTAACACCACAACAACCCTAAAAACCTCTGACATCTCTACACCTCAAATGATTATCATGTATTATATTTTTATCATGTACAAACACATATATAAAGAAGATGATTAGAAGGATAATGACCTTGTACAAATGACTTTCAATTTGGTTCTAGAGTAAAAAATTGATTTTGAGTGATTTGATAAAATTGATTTTGGATAAAAGTGATTTGAAGATCACCTGATTTATATTTAAATAAATTCTTGCAAAAATAAATTGAACAGTAAATTTTAGTAAGAAAATCTTATTTAAACTCAAAAGAATACTAATTATAACTTCAAGTTAAATCAATTCTGAAAAATATAATCAATTCAAATCAAGAACAACCAACCAGGTCAAAAACAATTCTAAACAACCATAACTAATTGTGAATTCTCCAACTCTAAAACCAAACCTACACTATACCACCGTACAAGAGTAATGTTACGACTAAGAAAGAATGTTTAATAACTATACCATTCAATACACGCCTTCAAAGACAACATGATATTAAGACTAAAATATTTTACAAAATATTTATACAATAATAAATTTATCCATCTACTATAATAGTTTTTTGTGAAAGCATGCTGGTATACTTTTCAATTTTGTTCAAATGTGAACAAAGAAAACAAGACCTGTTCATTTCAACCAAGTTAGCACATAGAAAATTTTTTTTAATATAATATTTTGAAGTCACAATGTACTTGTTAGAAGCCTTCCTTTCCTTTTATTTGGTAAAATATTATTTCCACACTGTATTAAATATTAAGAGTGGCTATTTATCTTGTGCATGCACAAGAACAAAGAAAGTCTTTGTTGTCTGCGTAAGCTTCAAGTTCAGTTAGGACAATCAGATTGGAACATTGGTTAAAGGAAAAATACAAGACAAAAATATACTCAGTCATGGTCAAGGAGTCTTAAGACCAATGGTAAGAAGGCTCTAATAATATTTAAGTTTGATTATAATTTTGGTATTTTCCTAATTTTAAATTCAAAGTGGTCTTTCTTACACGTTTTTGCATGTATTATTTATATAATTAACATGTCCAATTATACAAGGATTTAAATATAACGATTTATAAAAAAACATGTAATATGTCATTAAAAAAAAAGACATTATTAATTTTGAGTATAAATTAATGTCAGCGTTAAAATGTTTGAATTTAAAAAAGAAAAAATTTAATTCCACGAGTACGTTAAAATAAATAATCGAAATTGTAATTTAATCTATTATTTATAAATTTTTCCATTTTTTTATAAATAAAATATACCGATGAAGGTACAAATGATTCTTCAATTTGTACAATGACATTTATCATAGCTTGTTGGAACAAAGAGCAATTCGATTGGGTTAACAATGGTAAAAATTAGGATTTAGAGATTTGAAATTGAGAGAGAAAAAATAGACAGATATTAAGGGTTAGAATTATAATTGACATTAACCTCAAAATGGGAGCACAAAAGGCTATTTATACAACATGTACAAAATAATTGGGAAAATACAAAACAGTTTAAAATTAAGCTAAAACACAAAAAACTCCCTGTGTAACCGGTTTTCATATTTGGGGTAACCGGTTATCTCAAAACCACCTAGCTATTGACTCTAGTTGAAAAAACGTGTAACCGGTTACCACATATCCATTTTAAGCACTTTGAGTTTTTGACCACATTGCCGCTCCACCAAGGACTTAAAATTCTTGAACACATCAAGCAGCTCATCCTTCCTCTTGATAAGATAAGTCCATAGCTTTCTACTAAAATCATCGATAAAAGTGACAAAGTATTTATTGCCACCCAACGTGTCAACTTGCATTGGCCCACATACATCAGAATACACCACCTCAAGGTGATTCTTGGTCATATGACCCGCATCCTTGCTAAAACTAGCCTTGTGTTGCTTTGCTTTCACACATTCTTCACACAACTCGGCTAGAAGGTTGATGTGTGGCAGCCCGGTAACCATACCGTTTTGTTGTAAAGTTTTGAGAACTCGAAATTGAGATGTCCAAGACGGTAGTGCCATAACGAATCTTCTCTACTTGCCACTGTAGCTAAACACCTATGCTCCATAACTTTCAGCTCCACCTTGAAAGTTCTATTGGCAGCAATAGGAGCTTTAAGGATCAAAACACTATTTGCATCCACAACACGCAAAACCTTGTCTTTCACGCGAATTTTGTAACCCCTCTTAAGCAATTGACCAATACTCAAGAGGTTACATTTAATTCCCGTAATGTATAAGACACCTTTGATCATAGAATGTCCACCGTTCTTCCTTTTGATCAAAACATCACCGACACCTTCAGCCGCAAGAGTGGTATCATCCGTGAATTTTACTCTACTTTTAGCGGCTTGATTGGTTTGCACAAACCAATCCTTCCTACCCGTCATATGCGTTGAACAACCCAAATCCAAGTATCACTCCTCGCGGTATTGGATTCCATCACGCAAAGTAACCATAACGTTGTCGTTTTTGCACATTTCCGCAGAATTTTGAGCAACTCTGATGCATTTTTTGAAAGAATTTTCAGCACCTCTGCCACGGCTACAATCTCCTTCTGTGATTATTAATAAGAGTGTATTCTCCTCGTCTACCTCTTGCCTTGCAACCTTAGCTTCATCGCCTTGGGGATCTCTCTGTTTTGCACTACATTCCCTTGAGAAATGTCTAAGTTTTTGACAATTCTGTTGGTTGCAGAATAGGGCAAGCAAGCAAAAATATTTATTTTCGGAAGAATTCCCTCCGGGATTTATGTCGTGTCCACAGAGATCGGTTCGAGGGAAAAAATGCCGTTCGACAATCTCTCGCGTTAATGAGTTTGGATTAAATTGGTTTCAAACAAGAAAACAGAAAAGTAAATATTAAAACAAAAAGATATCATTCTTCAGAGAGAAAAACTCGTCAGAAAATGCATACAAATCACTCCTCACAAACTTAAACTTATCGACCAGTTATACTCCACCTACAATACTCCTCAATATCACCCAGCATCGCTCACAACACAGGTTATGTCAAACACAAAGTTGAGAAAACAACCGTGTTACTCTCTTCGTCACTCTCGCGAGCGAAACCTCGAAACATGAAAGGCATTAAGCTTCGACGCCTATTGAAGATTGTTAGCCCTAAATCTATCTCTAGAATCCAGAAACTAACAGACAATCATCCCTAATCGAAGTTTGCGACGGTTATCTCTAACGCACCCCAAACCCCGCGCATAAAGCAAAAATCAAAGACAATCCCCAATACAGATTTGTAAAGCAAGTTTTATACAATGCCATGGGCGACAAATATACATGAGTTCATAGCAAATACATATACACAACCCAAAAAAGTAGAAAAACATGAAGAAAATCAGAAATGAACCAAACATCTCGCGGTTTGTCGGCGCCGATCGATGAGAAATCCACCCCGGATCATCCACATGCAAGTTTCCATGATGTTTTCTAAGCTAATCTACTGAAAAAATGAAGTTTGATGAAGTTGGGAGAAAGTTCCCCCAAAAGCATAACATAAAAAATGATGAAAAATGGCTTAAATGGGCAAAACTGACTTTCCAGGTTCGCCTAGTGAGTCCCCGTTCACTAGGCGAATGTAAACCGTCTTAAAGTTGTGTTTTTTCACGATTCTGGAACTTTTTGTTCGCCCCGGTTCGCCTAGCGAACTCGCTAGCGAGTGCTCGCCACGGGGGTTCGCCCAGCGAACATGACAGAAAACCAGAACTTGTTTTGATCATAACTCTTGAACCGTAACTCCGATTGACGCACGGTTTGAAGCGTTGGAAAGCTTTTTTAATGCTCTTTATGAATATGGAAAAATACCATTGCTGGAACACCTACAAAAATAAATGAAAATCGATTAAACTCAATGATATTTACACGGTAACGCACTATACACCGAAAACGTAAAGTAAACGTATTTACACACAAAGTGGGGTTTATTCAACCAATTTTAACACAAAGTAAGGATAATTGCAACAAAAATTATATACAAAAATAGGTATAATTTGCACTTATCAAACTCTCCCCAACTTACATAATTGTTTGTCCACAAACAAGAATCAAACAAACTTGAAAATGCGCAAGAAATATCCAAAGAATGACGAATCAACAGGTTTTGAAAAATGGAAACGAATGAATGGTTCAAATGAAAATGGTACACACAAAAATTAAATACTTACCACTAAACTGCAACGATAACATAGTCACGAAACAAAAGCAAAGTACAAAAGTCATGCCAAAAATTCTAAAACAACACAAGTTCAAATGTGAATCACACCTAGCAAAAACAATCATCGGTAGATGAAAAACACAAACTGAGGTTCTTTCACTCACACAACAATCTTGCAAACAAAAGACTAAATTATGCATACATCCACAAATTCACATTGAAAATACAAAGGCAAGAATCACAAGGGCTTTTCAAGGTTGTAGCGTGGTCGGGTAAACAAACAAGGGGCAATTTCTAAAGGTAATTGAAACAAAAACTTGCCTAAACCTAAGGGAGTGAAAACTCACAAAGATTCACACACAAAATTTCAACCAACTTCTTCCAAAATCCCAAGTGCTACACAACACACAATACTTATTTAGCACAATTATTGCAACTCATTTTGTTTCCTTTTTCAAGGATTTTTCTTTTTTCTTTCTTTTTCACTTTTTTCTTTTCTTTTCTTTTTCAATCCTCATAGAATCCAACCAATGAGTAAACAACCATTCTCTCCCCAACTTGAATTCAACCACATCATCATGTGAATACTCCCTACTTTCTAAGGCAAGAAAAAAATCCATACAACAACACATAGTTGAGGTCCAAGAAAAAACAAAATCCATTCAAAAATAAGTGAACTAAATACTCATAGACAAGCATTAAGTTCAAATAAAAACATGGATCAAAAAGCTCAAAGGGGTTACGAATTCTCACACACTCACAAGGTGAATTGACTATTTGGCTAAGGTAGTTGTGCTCAAAATGAAACAATTGCCTGATCATTTTCATGCATTCATATAATCAACACAAATAAAAGATTCAACATAATAAAATCCAGTTATAACAAGAATGTTGGTTCTCCGCATATATGAACAATGGAAAGCCACCTCACAAAAAGGTTGGGAACTAAAGTGATTCACAATAGAACAAGCATACAAAAGAATGGATGGCATGGAAGTTTGTAAAATGCCTAAGTATCATGAATATGCTAAAGTATAGAAAGCGATAAATACATACCTCAGACGTGTACAAAACTTAACAAAATCATTACCATACATCCGCAAGTTGAAACAAACCAACTTGGAAAATCACAACAGCATCCTCAAGTAAGTCAATCAAAATCTGTGAGCAAACAACAACCAAAAACATTCGAAAAGAAAAACTATTAAACATGCTTGTTTTACGTCGTAAGCTCGACGCCTTTACGGTGCTTAATTAGAAACTTCCTTCATTCATGCCATGGTGATGTCCTACCGCGCAACCAAAAGCAAGCGTCCTAACCAAACACTTGAACAAATGTCAAAATGTACAAGTATCAATATAAACAAGTGAAAATATACAACATGTACGATATCTACAAAACTCAAAAACAAAGAAACTATCGCAATGCGATTCAATATTAAAACCAATCCCCGGCAACGGCGCCATTTTGTTGGTTACAGAATAGGGAAAGCAAGCAAAAATATTTATTTTCGGAAGAATTCCCTCCGGGATTTATGTCATGTCCACAGAGATCGGTTCGAGGGAAAAAATGTCGTTCGACAATCTCTCGCGTTAATGAGTTTGGATTAAATAGGTTTCAAACAAGAAAATAGAAAAGTAAATATTAAAACAAAAAGAAATCATTCTTCAGAGAGAAAAACTCGTCCGACAATGCATACAAATCACTCCTCACAAACTTAAACTTACCGACCAGTTATACTCCACCTACAATACTCCTCAATATCACCCAGCATCGCTCACAACACAGGTTATGTCTAACGCAAAGTTGAGAAAACAACCGTGTTACTCTCTTCGTCACTCTCGCGAGCGAAGCCTCGAAACACGAAAGGCATTAAGGTTCGACGCCTATTGAAGATTATTAGCCCTAAATCTATCTCTAGAATCCAGAAACTAACAGACAATCATCCCTAATCGAAGTTTGCGACGGTTATCTCTAACGCACCCCAAACCCCGCGCATAAAGCAAAATTCAGAGACAATCACCAATAGAGATTTGTAAAGAAAGTTTTATACAACGCCATGGGCGACAAATATACATGAGTTCATAGCAAATACATATACACAACCCAACAAAGAAGAAAGACATGAAGAAAATTAGAAATGAACCAAACATCTCGCGGTTTGTCGGCGCCGATCGATGAGAAATCCACCCCGGATCATCCACATGCAAGCTTCCATGATGTTTTCTAAGCTAATCTACTGAAAAAATGAAGTTTGATGAAGTTGGGAGAAAGTTCCCCCAAAAACATAACATAAAAAATGATGAAAAATGGCTTAAATGGGCAAAACTGACTTTCCAGGTTCGCCTAGCGAGTCCCCGTTCGCTAGGCGAACGTAAACCGCCTTAAAGTTGTGTTTTTTCACGATTCTGGAACTTTTTGTTCGCCCCGGTTCGCCTAGCGAACTCGCTAGCGAGTGCTCGCCACGGGGGTTCGCCCAGCGAACATGACAGAAAACCAGAACTTGTTTTGATCATAACTCTTGAACCGTAACTCCGATTGACGCACGGTTTGAAGCGTTGGAAAGCTTATTCAATGCTCTTTATGAATATGGAAAAATACCATTGCTGGAACACCTACAAAAATAAATGAAAATCGATTAAACTCAATGATATTTACACGGTAACGCACTATACACCGAAAACGTAAAGTAAACGTATTTACACACAAAGTGGGGTTTATTCAACCAATTTTAACACAAAGTAAGGATAATTGCAACAAAAATTATATACAAAAATAGGTATAATTTGCACTTATCAAACTCTCCCCAACTTACATAATTGTTTGTCCACAAACAAGAATCAAACAAACTTGAAAATGCGCAAGAAATATCCAAAGAATGACGAATCAACAGGTTTTGAAAAATGGAAACGAATGAATGGTTCAAATGAAAACGGTACACACAAAAATTAAATACTTACCACTAAACTGCAACGATAACATAGTCACGAAACAAAAGCAAAGTACAAAAGTCATGCCAAAAATTCTAAAACAACACAAGTTCAAATGTGAATCACACCTAGCAAAAACAATCATCGGTAGATGAAAAACACAAAATGAGGTTCTTTCACTCACACAACAATCTTGCAAACAAAAGACTAAATTATGCATACATCCACAAATTCACATTGAAAATACAAAGGCAAGAATCACAAGGGCTTTTCAAGGTTGTAGCGTGGTCGGGTAAACAAACAAGGGGCAATTTCTAAAGGTAATTGAAACAAAAACTTGCCTAAACCTAAGGGAGTGAAAACTCACAAAGATTCACACACAAAATTTCAACCAACTTCTTCCAAAATCCCAAGTGCTACACAACACACAATACTTATTTAGCACAATTATTGCAACTCATTTTGTTTCCTTTTTCAAGGATTTTTCTTTTTTCTTTCTTTTTCACTTTTTTCTTTTCTTTTCTTTTTCAATCCTCATAGAATCCAACCAATGAGTAAACAACCATTCTCTCCCCAACTTGAATTCAACCACATCATCATGTGAATACTCCCTACTTTCTAAGGCAAGGAAAAAATCCATACAACAACACATAGTTGAGGTCCAAGAAAAAACAAAATCCATTCAAAAATAAGTGAACTAAATACTCATAGACAAGCATTAAGTTCAAATAAAAACATGGATCAAAAAGCTCAAAGGGGTTACGAATTCTCACACACTCACAAGGTGAATTGACTATTTGGCTAAGGTAGTTGTGCTCAAAATGAAACAATTGCCTGATCATTTTCATGCATTCATATAATCAACACAAATAAAAGATTCAACATAATAAAATCCAGTTATAACAAGAATGTTGGTTCTCCGCATATATGAACAATGGAAAGCCACCTCACAAAAAGGTTGGGAACTAAAGTGATTCACAATAGAACAAGCATACAAAAGAATGGATGGCATGGAAGTTTGTAAAATGCCTAAGTATCATGAATATGCTAAAGTATAGAAAGCGATAAATACATACCTCAGACGTGTACAAAACTTAACAAAATCATTACCATACATCCGCAAGTTGAAACAAACCAACTTGGAAAATCACAACAGCATCCTCAAGTAAGTCAATCAAAATCTGTGAGCAAACAACAACCAAAAACATTCGAAAAGAAAAACTATTAAACATGCTTGTTTTACGTCGTAAGCTCGACGCCTTTACGGTGCTTAATTAGAAACTTCCTTCATTCATGCCATGGTGATGTCCTACCGCGCAACCAAAAGCAAGCGTCCTAACCAAACACTTGAACAAATGTCAAAATGTACAAGTATCAATATAAACAAGTGAAAATATACAACATGTACGATATCTACAAAACTCAAAAACAAAGAAACTATCGCAATGCGATTCAATATTAAAACCAATCCCCGGCAACGGCGCCATTTTGTTGGTTACAGAATAGGGAAAGCAAGCAAAAATATTTATTTTCGGAAGAATTCCCTCCGGGATTTATGTCATGTCCACAGAGATCGGTTCGAGGGAAAAAATGTCGTTCGACAATCTCTCGCGTTAATGAGTTTGGATTAAATAGGTTTCAAACAAGAAAATAGAAAAGTAAATATTAAAACAAAAAGAAATCATTCTTCAGAGAGAAAAACTCGTCCGACAATGCATACAAATCACTCCTCACAAACTTAAACTTACCGACCAGTTATACTCCACCTACAATACTCCTCAATATCACCCAGCATCGCTCACAACACAGGTTATGTCTAACGCAAAGTTGAGAAAACAACCGTGTTACTCTCTTCGTCACTCTCGCGAGCGAAGCCTCGAAACACGAAAGGCATTAAGGTTCGACGCCTATTGAAGATTATTAGCCCTAAATCTATCTCTAGAATCCAGAAACTAACAGACAATCATCCCTAATCGAAGTTTGCGACGGTTATCTCTAACGCACCCCAAACCCCGCGCATAAAGCAAAATTCAGAGACAATCACCAATAAAGATTTGTAAAGAAAGTTTTATACAACGCCATGGGCGACAAATATACATGAGTTCATAGCAAATACATATACACAACCCAACAAAGAAGAAAGACATGAAGAAAATTAGAAATGAACCAAACATCTCGCGGTTTGTCGGCGCCGATCGATGAGAAATCCACCCCGGATCATCCACATGCAAGCTTCCATGATGTTTTCTAAGCTAATCTACTGAAAAAATGAAGTTTGATGAAGTTGGGAGAAAGTTCCCCCAAAAACATAACATAAAAAATGATGAAAAATGGCTTAAATGGGCAAAACTGACTTTCCAGGTTCGCCTAGCGAGTCCCCGTTCGCTAGGCGAACGTAAACCGCCTTAAAGTTGTGTTTTTTCACGATTCTGGAACTTTTTGTTCGCCCCGGTTCGCCTAGCGAACTCGCTAGCGAGTGCTCGCCACGGGGGTTCGCCCAGCGAACATGACAGAAAACCAGAACTTGTTTTTATCATAACTCTTGAACCGTAACTCCGATTGACGCACGGTTTGAAGCGTTGGAAAGCGTATTCAATGCTCTTTATGAATATGGAAAAATACCATTGCTGTAACACCTACAAAAGTAAATGAAAATCGATTAAACTCAATGATATTTACACGGTAATGCACTATACACCAAAAACGTAAAGTAAACGTATTTACACACAAAGTGGGGTTTATTCAACCAATTTTAACACAAAGTAAGGATAAGTGCAACAAAACTTATATACAAAAATAGGTACAATTTGCACTTATCAAATTCTAACACTGAATTTTACTCTTGTCAACCTTTGGTTTTCCGCCTCTACCGTTGCTTTCATCACCATATCTATTGCAGCTGCTTTCACCCTTTTGCCTCATCGAAACTCTATAATTTTGTGGATCTTTTCCACCCAAATTCTGTAAATTTTGCTTCCCTCTCGAAGCCCATTTTCCTTTCGATCTTTTACTCTTCTTGGTGAACTGAGCTTGCAAAGCGATCTCCACCTTTGCCAGCTTGTCGCTATTCCTCTCATCCATCTGTTGCTAATGATCCTCAAGAGATCTTTACAGCCCCTCTTTGCTCATCGTCGCAAGGTCCTTCGATTCCTCAATTGCCACCACAATGTTGTCGAATCTTGGCGTTAGCAAATGCAAAATCTTCGAAACAACATTATGTTGCGTTGTAGATTCTCCACATGACTTAATTTGGTTCCCCAAACGATTAATTCTTGTAACATAATCACTTATTACTTCCTTCTCCTCCATTTGAGGTACTTCGAATTGATGTTTGTGAGTTTCTAACCTCACCACCTTGGTTTTGTCAGCTCCTGCATACGCTTTTTTCAAGATCTCCCAAACTCGCTTAGCCAAATCGCAATCGCCAACTTTATCAAAGTTATCACCATCGACACAAGATTGAATCAAGAAGAGTGTCTTGTAATCTTTCTTCTTCTCTTCCTTGAATGTAGCTTTTTGAGCATCTGTAGCTTCTGCCCCAAGTGGTATAACTCCATTGTTTATCAATTCAAGAACTTCTTGATACCCAAACAAAACTTTCATTTGTTTGGACCACTTGCCAAAATTCTTGGAATCAAGAATTGGTAGGTTAGTGGATACTCTATCGTCAGAAACGATATTCATCGTTGCAGCGGATTAATCACTAGTGCAGAAAATACTTTTTACATCGGGCGAAAAACACATTTTACATCGGATCTGGGTCCGATGTAAAGCCAAGCGATGTAGTAAATCAAAGACATTTTACATCGGGCAATAGCCCGATGTGAAAAATACACCTACTACATCGGTTGACTGTTACGTCTGATGTGAAATATGGGTTTAACTTTATTTATTTTTTAAATAAATGCACATTTTACATCGGTTGCCTTTCTGGCCTGATGTAAAATGTAGGTTTTTACATCGGTTGCCTTTCTGGCCCGATGTAAAATGTAGGTTGTTACATCAGTTGACTTTCTGGCCCGATGTAAAATATAGGTTTTTACATCGGTTGCAAGGCGCGTCCGATGTAATATGTATGCTATCTTTTTTAAAAAATTAGATTATTTTTTAGCGGAATCGAAATTTATAGGAAATAATTGTACCTATAAATTACCGTCCTATAATCAACAAATGTAATACAATGTCATTGTATTTAAACTAATCTGATTAATACAGATGCAGCATAAAAAACAAAAAAACATGAAACACTCTTACAAGGGAGATCTTATAATATTGCCATCACATTAAAATCAATTGATAGTAAAAAAACATTTAATTGAAAGTTGAAACTAATTTTTTATTACAATATAACAAGTAGATTAGGCACAAAGTGCATTTCAAGAAAGTAAATTGAAACATGGATCATGCTTAGAAGTCATTATTAATTTGATGGTGAAACAGGAGGAAGAATTCCATAGATGAATGATGAGATTAAAGTCAAAGCTCGTTCCAGCTGCCAGCTTGGAACAAGATGTCCAGCTCCTCTTATTGTAACAAATGTCAGTCTTTGTATCCAATAACATAGCCTCCAATCTGTCATTATCACAATTTGATCACATTTAAAAAATATCCAATTACTTGCTCTAGAAGAAAACTCACTAAATAGAATAATTCCAGTACCTCTTTTCCGGAATACCATGGACGCCAAGGAGAGTTGATAGGAAGCTTAAGAGTGTTGATTGAATATCTTGAAGATGTAACTGGAACCCTTGCATATGTATCACCACTGTAATAGATAATACAAAAATGCAACATCTCATTATTTACAAGTGTCTACATGGTATATTATTCTTCTTGTGTATTCAAATTTTCATAGCAGTGTTAACACTTTGCTATATAACATGAAATTGTGCTTGCCGGTATATCCATAATTTAATGCCATTGTCGATGAGGTACTTGATGGTGGGAAGGATGGTAACTGGAGTGTCTTTCACTACAACAGATAAGACCTTAGACAGCGCTTTTCTTGCCCTTAGACAGCGCTTTTAAGCGCTGTCTAAACCTGCGCTGCTATAGGTTTAGACAGCGCTTTGGTTAATACCAAAAGCGCTGTCTAAAGGTGGGTATATTTAACGAAAAGCGCTGTCTATGGTACCTTTATATAAAAAATTTCGTATACCTTAGACAGCACTTTTAGTGAAAGCGCTGTCTAAGCCCTACCTTTTTTGACTTTTTTTGGTATACCTTAGACAGCGCTTTCACCCAAAGCGCTGTCTAAGGTATACCTTAGACAGCGCTTTCACCAAAAGCGCTGTCTAAGGTATACGAAAAATTTTATATAAATTTTTTAAAACCTCAATTTTTACCAGGTTTTTTCAACCAGAATTTGACCTGTTTTTTCAACCTGTTTTTGACCTGTTCAGAAAAATACCACAATTTGGAGATTCAAATTAATCCAATTTATCCTATTTAAATGTACCAATTTACACCAAAATTATATATCCAAAACAATTGGCAATTCAAACCAATATATATATATTTAAAATTACAAACCAAAATTATATATACACCTATTTATAATTACAAATCATTACATTTTTTCTACAAATGCACATATCACTTATACTAGTACTTTTGCATCCAACCAAAGGTATGCTTCAAATCTACATTATAGGTCCTGAAAACACAAAGATTGTAATTCAATTAAAAGAATACATAAACAAAGTTACACATATTTAAATTCTCATCAATTAAAGTAAGAGTACAATATTATACCTTGTAAAATTCCGAGCTCCATAATGTATTGACACCAATCCTCTTTAATTTCATCCAATTGAGAAATTGAGTAATGAGCACACTTGCATTCTTCAAAGTACTACATAATAATATAACATAGTTTGATTTAGTTTTAACTATTTCATTAGACATGAGAGATATGTGTTAATATTAAAATAACTCATAAGTTATAAATACATACATCGGATGGAATCTCTATTCGATCCAACAAAAGAGTGTCTCTCATAAACCTCAACATGAAATAGCCGCAATCTATTTGATTGCGTTGCCGAGGACACTACAAATGAAAAGAAAATATGGATAAATCCTAAGTTTTATCAAGTAGCATCACTAATATAATAACACATGTGATAATTAATATACCTTCACTGTATTCCATGTAATAATAGGGTTGACTCTCCGCTGTGGTAGATGGCTATCTCGTAGTGCTAGGAAAGCTTGTATAGCGCTAATAAAATATAAGTGAATATTTAGAAAAATTCACATAAATAAATAAACAAACAAATAAATATACACATTCATATTTAGAACAATCTCACTTACGTGTCAATACACTTCTTCAAATCCGGGAATGTTGTCCAATCATTTCCTAACGAATCCAGATAATACACCATTGCTCTGCTAGGATTAATTGCGACCAACAACCAATGTCCACTGTAAGATTAAACAAGTGTTAGATGGAAACTTTCTACACGACGTCAAAATACAAAAAAAACTATAATAGATGAATTTAGAATGAAAATCTAACCCAGTATTAAACGGTAAAAAGAACAACTTTTCCGTTTCTTGGTTGTCCATAAAGACGTCGCGTATATACGCCAGGACCTCATCTGGTTTATTGATTATTAAGGTTAAGTTGACAGACGCCGGGCATAGGAATGCAAATCTTTGCTGCAATCCGTGTGGGCGCATAACTCTGTCATACAGAAACCTTAAATAAAAACATCATTAACATTAGACTATTCATTTGAAACATAAAGTAAATAAGTTGTTCAATTAATATACCAAAGTAGATCGGATATATACCTCACGTATGTATTGACAACAGTGCCGCCCAATTCTTCATGATTGAAAACTTGCTCGAAGTCTTCATTACTAATAATTTGGTCATGTTCAAAGCCATAGATACCTTTCTCCATATGTATAAGACGAACACCTCCGGTGATAATATCTGTCACTTGTACATACGTCTGGAGGCACGACCTAAACTTGGAGATAGGTTGTTTTCTACCCCTGCTCTTCTTAGCACCAACATTTTTTTGCATTGAAATGTTGCTAATCTATTTACCAGACAGCTATATATCATATAATTTGTTAGATGAAGTATAAGATATCCAATTTAACATTTTCTATGCATAAATATCATATAATTGTGATGTACCTATTTTTTTGAAACAATGGACTCGGTATGCTCCGGAATCCGCTTATCCTTTGTTTTGGATTTTGTTGGAGTCTAAATAACATTACCATGCAAAAAATGAAAATAAAATGCTCGTAAAATCTTTGAATCTACACATTAAGGTTAACAAAGGTTTATAAAGGTTTTAAGCATACCTCATATCCTACGAGTATGAGGTTTGACGGCCATGCAACATACGACCCTATAGCATCTCGCACCAATGTTACATCCGAATCATCGTCAGGATAGGGTAATGGTGCTTCCTCCTCTATAGCAATATCAACTGATACTTTCAAACTTCCAGTAGGGAGGGATTTATTGTGAAGTAATTGTACCCCATTGTTATACATTTTTCCCTTTGCAACATTCCGATAAGTTGGTGAAGATAAGAAGAGCTGACATTGGGAAACGCCCTAAAACCAAAAATAAATATGCCATTGTTAATGTGTATATATGTCATTTAAATAATTTAAGCTACTAATTTAATTTCATAAATATATATATAATTACCTCTGGAATAATCGGATGAAAGCTGCAGTTGATACTATCTTTCTCCGATCCATCACTAAAACATGAAGCGTTATCCCTTTCTTTTTCCTTTCGTAATTCCCGAACCTCAGCTTCTAGTGCTTCCAATTTAGCTTGAAGTTCTGCATTACTAGCAACCTTTCCCTTTTTAATATTCAAGGAGGTCGGGGTGATCCCAAATGCCTTACCCCTCACCCGACCAGAATACTCAGGGACATCTAATGCCCGACTAAGTATGCTCCTGGTATCGTTTGGAGATACAGACTGAGATAACGCCTCCTAAAAATAAGATGAATATCGAATATTTGTCAAATATTTGTTAATAAAGTTTTGATTTAATTAAAGAAATATTGTTATACTTACACATTTCTCAAATACTTGTAGAACCTCTACTGCAACAACTCCAGACTTGCCCACACGGGCTTCCTTCCACAAGACATGTGCAGGAAGAGATGTTTCAAAGCTATTCGCCTGTTGTAACTACATATAAAGCCAAATAATATGATCAACTATAACTCATGATGAACAATTATTATAGCATTGCAATATATTAATACTTACCAAAGATTGCTCCAAACGTCCATATCCAACACGTCCTTTCCTGTATTTATACTTGGGAGCTGATGCTCTTTCCCGATTAATTGCAATTAATCGTGTAAATTCTGGGGTTTTTCGTTTGGATTTAAACGTTACCCATTCTTGTGGTGAAATCAAACTTGCATATTTAGATGGATACTCTCCATCAACAAAGTTATCGTCAGCATCCCTAAGATAGGTGCGGTTTAAATATGTCCTAAACCCTCTTAGGAGCTTCCCTGCCAATCTCATCAAAAAAGCTTTTCTTTCTTCCTCGACGTTGAAGCACCTCTAAAAAAACCATACACATTGGTTAGTACAAATAATTTGAAGGACATAATTAGTTGGCATAATTAAAGACATAATTATGGTACCTTTATCTCATTCCAAATTTTTTCTTTGGTTTCCTTCAACTGTTTGGATCTCCAATCATCACAAGTAATAGGAACCGCATTCCTTACAAGTGCACCAATGAAACTTGTCAAAGTATGACCGTTAGGCTCAATAAGTGTATTCTGGGCGCTCCAATGCACATTATAAGTGATGCCTTGATCTCTAGCACGGATCACTCTCTTCATAATGGTTATTCCTCTTCTAATCTCTGCTTCCATAGATCTGTTACTTCCAACCTGAATATCGGGATCATCATCATGTAGGTGATCATCATCATGTAGGTGATCATCATCATGTGGGTGATCATTGTTAGTAGCCATCTAACCTGTAATAAATAAATCAAGGATATCAAATATAATATATAACAAATATAATAAAGAAATCAAGGATATCAAATATAACAAATATGACATAATATATAACAAATATAAGAAAGAAATCAAGTATATAACAAATTTTACCTCTTTAGCTATAATGGCTAAAGAGTTGGATATGTTTTAAAATAAAAGTTTTTTAGAAGATTTAATAAAACTAAACTAAACTATTTAGAAGGTGTTTTAAACAAAACTTCATTAAACTAAACTTCATTAAACTAAACTATTTAGAAGATGTTTTAAACAAAACTTCATTAAACTAAACTAAACTAAACTAAACGATTTAACAAATATAATAAAATATGTTTTAAACAAAAATATTTGGAGTTAGCTCACTAAAACTAACCTAAACTAGCATGTTAACAATTCAAATTCCAACAACAGTCCAATTAATTTCGACCTAAACAATAATTTCATTAACAAAACTCATCAAACATACACATTCACTACAAAACTTCATTAACAAATCTTCATTAACAAAACTCATTAACAAACTCATTAAATATACTCATTCACTACAAAACTTCATTAACAAAATTTCAAACATACTCATTCACTACAAAACTTCATTAATAAAACAGTCCAACATAACTTCATTAACAAAACTCATCAAAGAGCAGAAAGAACGAAATGAACGAACTTCATTAACAAAACTCATTTTCATTAACTTCATTAACAAAACTTAACAAAACACAACAACGACGTACCTTTAACGATGGTAACAACGGCAATGCAAGAACGAAATGTATCAAAGAGCAGAAAGGGACGGACGACGGCAATGAGCAGAAACGAACGATGACGGAAATGAGCAGAAACGGACGGACGGCAAGGTTTTTCGGTGAAGGTTTACGGTTGACGGACGGTTAAGGACGGTTGACGGTGAAGGTTTTTCGGTGAAGGGTTTTGAGCTCTGTTCGCATGCAGGGGAGAAGAAAGAGCGGAAATATGAAAATGAATACAGACTATTCATATATTTTAATTTTATTAGACCTTAGACAGCGCTTTTAATAAAAGCGCTTTCTAAGCTGGACCTTAGACAGCGCTTTTAAAAGCGCTTTCAAAGGTTGGCCTTAGACAGCGCTTTTGATTTTTTTTTTTTTTTAATTTTTAAGACCTTAGAAAGCGCTTTTAAGGTAAGCGATGTCTAATATTTTTCTTTAATTTTTTTTTTTAAATTAATAAGACCTTATAAAGCGCTTTTGACCAAAGCGCTGTCTAAGGTCTTATATTTTTTTGCGCTTTTACTTTTTTAAATGGCTAGTTTCCTTGTTTTTAACTTATAGCAGCGCTTTTGTATTAAAGTGCTGTCTAAGGTGCGATGTTATAACTTACTTTTGTTGTAGTGTTTCCAGGTATGAATAACACAACTGCTGAGTTTTCATAAAAAAATAATACATTCTTGATTAGCATAGAAAAATAAAGTTATTTAGGTGTAAAAAAAATAGTATTATTTTGCAATTTCTTAAAAAGGATTATGGATTACTTACGTGCAATGAGTCCAATCAGTAGGTTTTACATGAAGATCCTTTTGAACCTCTGGTCTATTTAGATAGGCAATACCATAGTAATCAGAACAAGGGTCAAAATCATTACTAACATAACCAGTTGAACTATTTTTTAGAGAAGAATCATGACACAGTGGAGCATAGATGTTATAGAAAACTATTTTTCCTTTCTCAATTAAGGCCTTTGTGGTTGCATTGGCACATATTGCTGAAACATTTTCAGAAGTGAAATCACAGTACTTGTCAATCAACTCATGAGTTTGATCTGAATTCAAAGCATGAGTCCAAAGGTAATCAAATAGCCCTTTTAAACTTCTAGCATCATCAATCTAAGCATTTCCTATCTGAAATTTTTTAAATACATGATAAGAAAGTTAGACATATATGATAGTGAGTCGTATTGCATTATCAGTGTTTGAAGTTTAAACAACATACAGAGATTCCTTTGAGGTTAATAATAGTTTGGTTATAGAATTTATTGTTGTTAAGAATAATGGATGCAAGCTGAGGACGACTAATGGTTTTAGAACCACAGTATTACCAGCAGCTATAGCTCCGACGACTAGATCAAGGGACAGCACTGGAAAAACAGAGAGTAATACTAATATTATAGTCTTCATAGATTATCATCAAGGAAACAATAAGCTGAAAATATCAACTCAAAAACATTTGAATGAACAACTTAATTAAGTAATTATAATTTATAACATAGTCGTTTATCATATAAATAATCTATAAGTTGTTTGTATAATTACAGATAAATGCAAATAAGTCAATCCAATCAGACTCGGCTGAGAGTCAACTTACAAAACGGATAGTTCCACGCGGAGCTGACTAACACAACACCAAGTGGTTCCGGTATGATTTCAGCTGAAGACGGAAAAGTTGTGATTGAAGTTTTAGCCTGAAATAATTAAAGAAACTTGATATGATAAATCAAATAAACTAACTACATATAAGCAATCAAAACTAAATAGACATTATGAAAGTTGTATACTATGTGTGATTTAGTTCAATCAAAAAAACAAGTAGAAAAATAATGAACCAGCAAACAGAACAGGACAAAGAAAAAATAAATATTATTTTGTCAATGTAACACAAGGCAATGGCCAAACTAGTTTCAGTACTGAACCTTAAGTTTTGTTATTGGAATACTTTCATGAAATTATCATGCAGAATCTCTTATAATAAGTAAAATAGAGAAACTTTCAAAATATAACTTAGTTCCTACCTAGTAATAGAAAAAAAAAACCAACCACGTGCCTCCACTTCCTATTTCTCTTTCCCCTTCTTCTGTGAGCCTTTCCCTTTAGTATTATCCGTGTAAGAATCCATATTAGTATCCTTGATATTAATCGCACCCTGGCTGAATTCTGGAGACAAAATCTTAGCAATCTCAGGAAAACCAACGTCGTTTCTGCCATGCAACAATGTTTGCAAATTCTGCTCCCAAAGCTTGTCTTTCTTAATACCAGGACTCTGCAGCGCCCCACATGCCATTGTCGAATAAGTGTAAAGTAATTAAAAGAGTAAACTCTCATTTTAGTCACTCACTGATCACTGTCACTCCTAGTTAGTTCAAAACTATATGAAAATAATAAGGTACTTAAATATATAAAAATTCATCCTTTAGTCCCTGAGTTTATGAAATAGTCATTAGCACAATATTAACTAAATATAATTTCCCTCATTCTCAATTTAAGAACAAAACTATATTTTAAGAACTACTTAGAAATAGTAGAACAACTAAATTGAGGGTTAAGTTTAAATAAAATTATAAAAATATGGCATGTTTTGTGAGTGAGAACGTTGATCAAACAGTTGGTGTGTATTGATGAAACAGAGGAAAAAAAGAGGGAAGAGTTGAAACCTAAAACCGTAGAGTTTGATGAACTTTGAAATGATGGAGGAGATTTTGGAACGAGAGTGATGAGGGATTCCCATGAAGGTGCAGAGCTCACTGGTAGCTTTTCGGTGCTTGGTTTTGCCGACACTGACAATTTCAGCGACGACTTTGGATACCGTCGACATGCTCCTCCTCCATGCTGCTGCACCCATCAAATTCATTGTTTTGGATGGATTCTTCTCTTCTCTCCTCCGATTTGATTTTGATGCTTTGCCGTTGATCCCACCCTAATACCATATTTTGTACAGTACTATGATGCTAATACCCGAAGAACTATTTGAAAGCTTAATTTTTACGCCAAGCCATGAATAAAAAGCTATATATATACGAAACTTTTGTACCAAAAGAATACCAAAAACCAAAGACCTGAACCGAATTGGGAATTAGGGTTATATACGAAGATGATAGAGGTGGTGTTGAACGATCGGTTGGGGAAGAAGGTCCGTGTGAAGTGCAACAATGATGACACTATTGGGAATTGGAAGAAGTTGGTGGCGGCTCAGACTGGAACAAAGACCGACAAGATCCGAATCCAGAAGTGGTACACTATCTACAAAGATCATATCACTCTTAGGGATTACGAGATCCATGATGGCATGAGTCTTGAACTCTACTACCACTGAACCCTAAGCTCGCTTATTTCTCTCTATTTTCACCTCAATTCATTTTAATTTCTCGAGAAAGTTTTTTTTTGTGAAGAATCTGTTGTTATCAAAGTGGCATATGATTTGAAATAGATGGCTGTGCTTGGAAAGAAAAAGAAATGATATTCGGCTGTGCTAGGATTTTAGTGGGATTGGAGTTTTTACATCGGTTGCAAAGAGGTCTGATGTAAAGGCCCACCTTTTTACATCGGATTCAAATCCAGGACCGATGTGAAATCTTTTATAACAAAACTTTATATTATTTATGAAACTGTCACCTTGTTATTTTTTCATTAGTAAACTTTTCACATCGGGTGCAAATTCAAGCACGATGTGAAATCCTTTATAATAAAATTTCATATTATTTACGAAATTGCCACCGCATTATTTTTTACATCAGTGGAAATAAATATCTAATGTAAAATCTCTAAATCAAATAATTTTTACTTCATATTGTTACAAAATCTGATGTAAAATCCTTTGACAAATATTTTTCACATCATATATCTTGAAATCTGTTGTAAAATCATTTAACCAAATGTCTTATTTTTAGTAGTGAATGGATCAGAACCAGTGCTCTTGATGCCAAATGTTGGAACAAAGAACAACTCGATTGGGTTAACAATGATGGAAATTAGAATTTAGGAATTTGAAATTGAGAGAGAGAGAGAGAGAGAGAGAGAGAGAGAGAGAGAGAGTTATAATTGACATTAACCTCAAAATGGGAGCACAAAAGGCTATTTATACAACATGTACAAAATAATTTGGAAAATACAAAACAACTTAAAATTAAGTTAAAAACTGTAGATGGCAACGATTTGGTATTTGTGGAATTTGTTGAATGGAATCATCTTTAGGAACGATAGTTGAAATGTTTTGGATACGATGTGGAATATTAAGGAGTTAGTTTGGAGATGGTCTTTCATCGAAAAAATTACCCGTGCCAATTGTAGCTTTTATGAGTTTAGTAAGTTCCCCGTGTTCTACTTATCATAAGGCTCAATTGAGTTGTAATTTTCTTTTTGCTTCGAGGTTTTCCTCGCTTTTGTAAGTGATTTTGAGAACCCATTGTTCTCTCTTTTAATGAAACTTGTTTATAAAAAAAAAAACAAAAAACTCTCAGTATAACCAGTTATCATATTTGGGGTAATCAGTTACCACAAATCCATCTAGCTACTGACTTTAGTTAAAAAAGCGTGTAATTAATTATCACGTATCCGAACAATTTTCTAAGATAACTTAGTATTATAGTGAACAACAAATTAAAATGATGAAAATTAATTTGAAGCATTTAAATTGTAAAAATATTTATCGTCTCTACCATTTTTAGTTATCTTATGCAAATACACTTTTATTTTAAGTCAACGTTTTTCAAGAAATTAAAGAAAAAAATATTATTTTATTTTTGGTCAAAAATATCACATTTTCCTTAGGAGTATATTTAATATTCCTCGTTCAAGTTGACATTGGAAAAAAAGTGACATATACGTAGTGTGTGCATATACTGAAAACCTATTCTTAATTAAGACTTTCCAATTCAAAGTAAAATAAATAAATACTTCTGAAGGATATCCAGGTGCATGATCCTCTCATGAAAAGTCTTGAATTCAACAGATACTCACAAGTTACAAATAATGAGGATTAACTAGTTAGTTAATATGCTATACTAATTTAAATAGTGGTTTTAGTTTGACTGACCCCAAATTGTGCTTATTTTACTACATGAATTAATCCTTGTGTGGCATGGTACTGTTAAACATTTGATATTTTGGGCAATTTCAATGTCAACCCCCTTGATAATAAGACAAATAACTTGGCTGAATTGGTAAGACATGGACCATGCGTGCTTTTCCTAGTAAGTAAGTAGTAAGGTTGAAGGTCAAAGAAATTTGACAAATCGATGTTTGTCCGTACAAGCAATGCATTAATTATGAGCATTTCTTAATACACCACACATGTTTCTTAGGCACCACGTGAATTTCTGTTTTTGCTCCTTGATTCCGGATGTGCACATCCGGACGCACCAATTTTTTAAAAAACGTTGATGTGTTCCGGAAATGCACATCCGGAAAAATTCCAGATCTGCAGTTCTGAAAAAAAGCAGAACTTTATATTCGACAACTTAATATATCGTCGAATATGTTAATATATCGTAGCAACTTAATACACTACAAGAAAACTGTCGTGTAGCGTCGGCCAAAAGCCCTCGCTAATAGGCTTAAAACCGACGCTACAGCGTATTAGCGACGGCTTAGCGTCGCAGTCGGGGCGGACATCCTAAAGGTTGTAGCAAAGCATAATCACGAGCCGTCGCTAACGTAGTGTCGGTTGTTGTAACGCTAGTGTGACGGTAAAACACACAAAACGACGCTAGTTTATTTATTTATTTAATTAGCGTCGGCTAAAGCGGACGCCAATGTCATATAGTGGCGGTTTAAATCGTCACTTATACAATCTCTACAGTACGTTAGCGTCGGTTATTATGAACACTAGTTGGGGTTTTCTAAAAATGGTGTCGATATAAACCGTCGCTACTTAGAAAATATAGTGTAATATAGCGGTACACATAACCGACGCTAGAGTTTATTTATTTTACGATTTGCTTTAGCGTCGGTTTTGTTTGACGTTATGATCTTAATAATGTTCTGTGTAGCGTCGGTTTTAGCCGCCGCTAATTTTTTTTTGGTTTTTTTTTTTATTTAAATGTATTCCTGTTAAAAATCAAATTTATTTGCTACATTAAATTTACTGAACCCTATTTTTAATTTCAAACTATTAATTGATCCACATTATCACATCAAAATTCTAACACAAGATAACAAACTTGTGTAAATCCATGATATTGCTACATTAAGATGTGAAAGTTATATTAAAATATTGACACTATATTAAACTTGTTCCCATCCACAATATTGCTACATAAAGATGTCAAATTACATCAAAATATCAAATTTGTGAAAATCCACAATAATTTGAACAAGTTCCAAAACTCAGAAAAAGAGAATGCGTATATGACTCAAAATCAATCACTCATATCTTCTAGATCCAATGACTGCTCATCAGAGTCATCATCGTAATGGCCATGAGTATTAGGATGGACACTATTAGCAGGAGCAATGGAAGTACCCGCCTGACTCGACTTCCAAGCAAACATCTCTTTTTGAAATTCTTGAAACTGCCTTTTCAATTCTTCTGTCTCAGCCATAGCTCTATCTGCATGTGCATTAGCTGATGCAGCCTCTTCACGTGCTATAGCAGCCTCAGCTCTAGCCGCCTCAATCGCTTGGCTATCCGCCTCTCTATTCTGGTTTGAAACTGTAACTTGTGTCAAATAAGACACACCATATCGTATGTTAACCGCCATTCGGGCGGTTCCATAACAACGACCGCGCGACTTACCGCCGGCAGCTTCTTTCCAAATTTGTAGCCTTTCTGACGCATCCACATTATTATCAGTTTGAGTGGCTTGTGTCAGACGGTTCACATAATTTTCCTGTAAAATACAAGACACATATACAATCAGCCACATTTCAAGAATTCTATAACAATAGGCCACTCAATGCATGCATCACAAGGCCCAAACTCAATGTAACATAACATTTCACAAACTTGAAAAAGTTCCTGAACTAATACACATTATTTGTACCACTGTAGCAAACACTTTAACTAATTTGTTTCAACCAAATAGTTCCTGAACAGCAGAAAAGTCTGCAACCAAACACTTTGTTTGGTTGAATCCAAATCCATGACAGTGTATCAGCATTACAAGTCTGCAACCAAACACTTTAACTAATACACATTATTTGTACCACTCAACTAGCCACATCACAAGGCTTGAACTAATACATATTATTTGTACCACATTATTTAACTCAATCCAATGGATGATCAGGAAACACTTTAACTGTTCTTGCAAACATAATAAAATACAACAGCATTACAAGTCTGCAACCAAACAGCAACAACAAAACCTTTGAAACACAGAAAATATTTGGAACAATTCAATTTAATGTTCTTAGAACCAAACAGCAGCAACAAAACCTTTGAAACACAGAAAATATTTGGAACAATTCAATTCAATCTTCTCTTGTTGCATTCACATCTTCTAGATATAGACACATTTAGATTGAAAACGATATAGACATATTTACATTAGAAATGATAGCAACATATATATTCTTTCAAATAGATGATGAGAACGGGTCAAAGCATGTCTCACACACTGCATATAACAAAAGGATTGACATGGCTGAAATAATTGGGAAGGGATTTGGTGCCTTTAATTTTCTATGCCTTTGTAAATTTGGTCTACATCTCTTTTACCTCTTCTTTCTCTCTCATACAACAACTTTTATAATCATTTATTTAAGTTCTAATACATGGCACAAAAGGTAGCCAATAGTTAAGGTAGAAATAATTATACAATTGAACCAATCATGTTCCAAAAAATTAAACTGACATAACAGAATTTCAAAAACAATCAGTAACTAACTCCAAAACTCATTTCAACTCTAACTTCACATTAACATTTAACTAACCAAAACAAAACTAACTTCATAGCACTTTAATCATGACAGTAACAGATTCACACTTAGAAGCTCATAACTGACTTTCAATTACAAGCAACTATAAATCAAGAAAGGACTTACATGTGTTGTTTCTGCACGACGGTCAACCCACTGCCCATTCTTCTTTTTGTGGGTGGTCATGAAGAGCTCGTCGGGATTTGGTGGTCGACCTAACTTCTTCTCCTATAAATAAAGACAACATATATATGGTTACAATGAATATCGGATATAAATATTTTGGGGCATATTATAATTACAAATAGAATACACACCAATTCTAGAGCAACATCATGATGAGCTCTACGTCCTGTGGTATGGACCGCCCCACCTCTAGCTGATGATCGATTTTTCTTATTTTGTTGAGAGAGCTTTTTGAATTCTTCAGTTTGCCACCCCTTAAGAAGATACTCATAATGCTTTTCACCCATCCAAGACAGCTTTGTCCCATTCCTCCTAATCTTACCAAATATATCAATTATTCTTTTACCACAAGCTTTATGAAACAAATCTTCCATTTTGCTGTCATCATATGGCTCCCACTGAACAAGATCCTGGAAAAAGAAATAGTTTAGAAGACTGTGTTGGTAAACATATCAGAACTTCACAACCATATAAGAAGCATGAAGAAATTACATCTTACTTTAAACGTTTTAAAGTATTGATTTCTCTCTTTTCTTCTACCACTTGATTTAAGCTCGCTATACCTCATGAAATTTCCAGAATAATTTTTTATTAAAACTTTTCTAATAGCTGCAGCAACAACATCGCCTTTACATAACCTACAAAACATAAATCAAACAAAAATCAAACATAAACTACAACCTGATATATACAAGATATTTGTGATAAGCATTGTAACATTCACATCATCACTTCATACACCAACAAAGTCATTATTTTGAATGTGAATCAGAATACATCATGAATGCATTAGCATATCAGTCACTATTTTGATAGAATCCCATATTGACATAAACCAACAGAGTCCTGATAAAAAATAAAAGAATTTTTAAGGAGAGATCTTTCTCTTATTCTTTCTCTTTCTCCATATAATATGATAAAGTATAATATGATCTATAATGTATCGTTGGTTGTACTTCACGCGACTGACTTAGTACATATTTCACTAAAATGCACACATAGTACGACATTAACATAGTAAATTATGGACCATTTACTAGTAAATTATCCATCAAGTGATGATATTTTCACTATAATTATGAATACAAGATTTCTTACCCTTGGCCCACAATACTAATCATTGGTCGTTGCCCACCAGCAAATACTTGTTCTGCGGCCTCCTCTCCCTCATCATAATCTGTTTGGTCTCTCTCCTCTTCCTCCACTGCTACCGTGGTGTGATGGGCAGCCGGACCTTGCAAAATATGATGTGTCACTCCCGGGGTAGGAACAAATGTGCATTCCTCAAAAGTTTGTGGTGATTTGGTTGTCTGAACCGGTGGCGGTGTTGTAGTTCTAGGAGGTGGTGGTGGTGTTGCGGTTGTTTGAGACGGGGGTGGTGCTGCTGCGTTTGTCTGAGACGGTGGTGGTGCTGCTGCGCTTATCTGAGGTGGTGGTGGTGCTGTGGTTATATGAGGCGGTGGTGGTGATGCGGTCGTCAGAATTGGTGGTGCTTGCTTTCTTTGATGCGTGCTAGAAGTGATGCTTTGGTTCCTTGTGTCATGCTTCATGTGAGATGTGTTTATAGCTAGAGCCCCAGGTGGCATATGTCGTGTCCGGCATAATCTATCAACACTGCATTAGCAAGAATGCATGAAATTAAAGATATTAAATTTTAAAGAAACCAAATAGTGAAAGTTTTTGTCATCTTACGGTTTCTTTCCCGTTGGTGCTCTCTTCTTTGACCCTTCTCTTGTCATTTCAAATTACACAGAGTATGAGCCACAAAAATCTACACAATTTAGGCGAAAACCAATCAATACTATATATTGAGCATGATGGTATTCATTGATTGATAAAGAAATGAAGTAAAAATATCACAGAGGCAGAAATGATTGTCTACAGAATTAGTTTAGATTTATCTCAGATATTGATATAGCTTAGATTTATCTCAAATTTTTTCTTGATGTTTAAGGCTAAGAAGACAAATGTTCATGAATCAGATATAAATTGCATATAGGATGTATAAAAGCACATGGATCAAATTACACTATAATGTTCTATTTTTTTAGGAAAAAAATGGCAGCCAACGCATCAACGGTGTCAAGATGTATCCCTATGGACCACTGAATGCAACCCTGCACTCCTCCCTTTTAAACATGCAAAATTGATTAAATTCAATAAAAGTATAATGCTTATGAGGATACAAAAATACTGTCAAAAGATTCTTCTGCACAGGAAGATCAATCTTTTTCTTCACCCTTTCAGAATTAAGTGTTATATGCAATTTATAACACTTAAAGGCAATAGTAATATGCTGAAATCACACATAAAGGCAATAGTAATATGCTGAAATCATTATACTGAAAGGCAATAACACATAAAGGCAATAGTAATATGCTGAAATCATTATAAGAATGAAAAACAAAGGACAATGATAACAATAATAATGTCATGAAGATCCAAGAGAAGTATATTTTATAGTTATAGATTCAAGAGAATTTAACACTGTCATGAATAGCTTCAAGAGAATTTACAGTTAAGGAGAAGAATTGGGTAACTAGAAATTCATATTCAAACTTGTAATATATGCAATTTAGGAAACATAAGAAATTAATAATATAATAACTATGTATTCAAGACTTAAACACAAGCTAGTGATATAACACATCTTAAATCATAAGAGAATAATGCTAAAAGTATTCTTGAGCATCTATAAACATTTAATGAAATATTTCATGGCTCTAGTTCAACACAGTATGAAGTAATGAATGTTATTGATGAAAAACAATTGTTCCCTGCAAAACACAAATGCTCCCTGCAAAATGCAATGCAAATTCACAAAAGTGCATTTTATCGAGTATAGAGTTACACTTGAATGCACTTGCTTCCTTAAATGATCACATAGGAATACAAAACAGAAATACTACCTTCTGAAAGACAACTCAGTCTCACCAAATCTACTTCCTTGCTACTCTCTGCATCAAGAACATCAACATCTATTCATTGTATATGTATTAGTATCCTCTGAAAGAGAATTGGACCTATCAGGTAATGAGGTCTAGCCTGCTGAAGATTCTTCCCTAGTACTAACTTACACGACTGACGAAGATTTCAATTAGAATAGTCCACACAAAAAAAGTAAATGAAGTTTTTAGTTACCATGTTTTTTGCTTGAAATTTTCATCTCTGTGGCTTTTAAACATTAGAAATATACTAAGCTTGGTTAGAATAAATTTGGAAACATCACTAAAGCAAACAATAGCATAGCACATATATATCATTCGAATGCAAACAATAACTTCATACAACATATTGAAATAACTATGAAACAAAAACATAATCGTTTCGATTTGGTTACATTTGAAGTTCATGTTGATGAGGGATGACATCATGGCACTAGTATTGGCTCGACCTCATCAATTAATCCTTCATCGGCTAAACCACGTATTTGTTCAACTTCTGTAATAGGCACAACTGGTGACATTTCATCAGATTGATAAGGAATTTCATCCTCGGTGTTATCTATCTCCACATAACCCCTTGGTTTTGTGGTGATTGCAGCACACCATCCACGCATGTTTCTACACATATCTGGATATGGGACATAATACACCTGTTTTGCTTCTTGTGCAAGAATGAACGGATCATATTGACGATATCGTTTATTCATCTTTATGTTAACAATATTGTACTCCTTATTAACTCTTGTGCCACTATTATTTGTTGGATCAAACCAAGCACAATAAAATAGGGAAATCTTGTTGCTAAAGCCATGGTATTCCAATTGAAGGATACGTTGGATGATACCGTAGAAATCATCTTCTCCTCCATTTGTAATTCCTTTAACATATACCCCACAATTAGTAGTCTTTTTACCACGACTCCATTCTTCAGTGTGAAACTTGTACCCGTTAACAAAGTAGATGTGCCACAAGCGCAGCAAATCATCAATCAAAGGTTGCAAATAGACATCTATTTTAGCTTTTGGGTTGTACGGTCCAGGCACAAGACAAGTCAAAAACAGGAATGGTTTAGTCATGCACATTTCGGGAGGGAGATTGTAGGGTGTGACTATTATCGGCCAACATGAATACGGAGAACTAGAGGCTTGAATGTAAGGTGTAAACCCATCAGTACACAAACCTAATCTTACATTTCTGGGATCACTAGCATAATCGGGATAAACTTCATCAAAGTGTTTCCATGCTTTTCCATCAGATGGGTGACGCAGAACATTTGGATTGCTTGTGTTCTCATGATGCCATCTCATTTGAGCTGCAGATTCCTTTGAAGCATAAAGTCGTTGTAACCTAGGAATGATTGGAAAATAGAACATTCTCTTCACTGCCACATCTTTAAATTTTCCCATTCCACTCTTTCGAGGAACATACCTAGCAGCCCCACAAACTCTACACTGAGTTAAAGTGCTATCTTCTTTATAATATAATAAGCATCCATTCACACAACAATCAATTTTCTCAACCTTCAATCCCAACTTAGACACCAACTTCTTCACTTGGTAATGATTTTTAGGTAAACATTGATTTGATGGACAAACATCATTAAGCATTTGAGTGAAAAAATCCATGGCCTTTTGAGGAACATGCCAGTTAGACATGGCAGCCAACAACTTAACTGAAATAGATAGTCTGGATTCAGAAGCTCCCTCATAAATGGGTTGGTTTACAGAGGTCAATAGATCATAAAATTGTTAAGCTTCTTCATTTGGTACCTCACCCTCACTAACGGTTTCGTTTTCCATATTAGCATTCACATTAGGGACATTAACAAATTGCCTACTAGCATCATACACCATTTCATTCATTGCATCAAATTGTTCTTCATCACTCGGATTATCTCCACCATAATTTCTGCCACTACTAGAATGACCATCAAAGTCTAAATTCTGATTCTTTTCTCCATGATCAGTCCATGTGTAATAGTTGGGTAAAAGACCATCTTTATACAAGTGATGTCTAACCTCACTAGGCGTCTTCAGGGGAATGCAGACGCATTTTACACAAGGACACCTTATCCCTCCGTCATTTAAAAATTCTGGCCGATTCATGGCTTTATTGACAAAATATTCAACTCCACTAACAAATTCATCTTTCAAACCATACCTATTAGAGTTCACTCTATCATACATCCAACTTCGGTCCATTTTCTACATGAAAAACAAACATAAGTTTCTAAATAAACATGTTCAATTCTATATGAAATTGTGAAAGTTTTATGTGAATTATAAAAGTCACATCAAGATTATCATAAGGGATATGTAGAGGTATATTACTGCACATATCATTGTGCTGAGGATTAATAATAAAAAATTATGGATAATAGATATATAATTGTGGGGCACATTTAGGCATCAAATAGAAAAAACACAACATGTTTTAAAGTATCAAACAAACAATAAAACTTTATGTGGATTCAAAGAAATCAAACATTTTATGTTCATTTTTTTAAGGATAACCTTATCTCTAATCACAAGTATACAATTATTACACTATAACCTCCATTTAAATCCTACATCAAGAGTTAGACTAAATCATAATTTTTTTTTTGCAAAACAAACTTTTAGCATATTGCAATAGAAAGAAACTAAACAATAGATTTTTTTCTGCATAATAAACTTTTACCAGCATAGTGAAATAAGTAAAAGACATAGTGAAATTGATAGTGAGTGATTAAAATATAGGCTCCTAATTGATAGGAAGTGATTAAATTCAGGGACCTTTTTGAAATAAATCTGCTTGATAGCACTTTGCAAAATCAGGGACTAATTTGGTTGTTTACTCTTTGTTTACAATTGACTTAAGATTTGCCTGTTTCTTTGCTTTTATGTGATTTACATTTTTTTCCCTCTGTATATCAAACTTTTGCTTATACAAAAAGGAGGGGAGCTTGAAGATTGTTTTCTTTTGCATTAGATATCAATATGTCTAGCTCCTTAATTCTCAGCTTTTGCTATGTTTCTCATATTTAGCATACATTTTTTATTTCTGTGTGCCTTAAGTTATATGTGATTTTTTTAGTGTTAATGTTTTCATCTTTTTACAAATTATTACTTTCCAGATGATGTAGACTTCATTAGGACTAAGTTAGTTGAGATTTTGCCTTAGCAATTTCTTCTTTTACCATACCTTTCTAAATGATATATCCTTTAAAGAAATTATTATTTTCGCATTGATGTTTAATTGTAAATTGTGTTCTGTGGTTGCTATAGGTTTTGATATGCCGAAATGAGGCTGAAAATTGCTTAATAGAAACGTCTATCAATTCACTAAGGATAAGTCTTAAGGTAAAACCTTTTATCTTTCTTTTTCTATGATGTTTTGTTGGAATAATCTGAAATTGGTTTTTGCCCTTTGTTGATATGATGATTAGATTACAGGCTTACCAAATTTGTGGTGTTCCATTAAGATATAAATTGTCTGTTCAGGCTGGCAATATTTTTCATTAAGTTTTGATTTTTCTTTGCAGTTCTTTTTCTTTTAGATTTCCTTTGTTTATTGTTCTGTTGGCACACTATATGTTAACAGTTTGTAAGTTTTGTTACTAATAGTAACAAGTGTAAACCTGATAGTGGACCTCTTCGTAAGACTTCAGATTGCTTTACTGTATGATCTGTACCTTTTACAAGTATCGAAATATGGTCAGCTTAGTACATGATAGTTAGGTATTTTGGCACATTCTACTTATTCTTTCTACCAAACCCTACCACCACTACCCAATTCCACTACAGCGGTGCTATAGCGTGCTATTGACAACATAGGTCTATACTCTATGAAACAATTACTTTCAGGCCCTTTTTTTCACTAGATTTAATAAGATCATCATGTTTACTTTGATATATTTGAGAGGAACTGGGTCAGTTGTTGGACATCAGGAGGTCAGATGTATCTCAGAGGTCTTCTTAGATGGGGTGTTGAAATCTAGCAAGTTATCTCCTCTAGTTAAATAAATTCAGATTTGTGATTTTAGATGATAAGAATGTTAATGGTTTAATGATCATAGTGGGGTTGAATTGTGGTGTAAGAGTTTTTTATGTAAGCATTAATTGACTATTTGTAAATTATATAATGTTTATTTAGAAACAGTAATCATCAACTTGTACTTACACAAAAAGATTCGAAAGTTTACAACTAAGAGCAACAACATGTTAAATGAATGGCCCTGTGGTGAATTTGAAACATGTCTGCACTACAAGACATAAGGAAACAAGCTCTCATTAATTTCGAAATCGACATTTGAACATGAGGGAATCTCGACACAATACCACCAAAAGTTCAAACAGCAACATCAATATTTTCACCAAATTCTATCATATCAAACAGCAACAACAATATATTGGATGAACAACTCAATATATGTAAGTCATCACAAATTCAAGCAACAACAGCAATATGTTAGATGAACAACTCAATATATGTAAGTTACCACAAGTTCAAGCAACAACTCATATCTGAACAAAAATAACAGAGACTTGAGGTTTATGTTAAAACTGATTATGAGTTCAACACTAATCTAAACAGCGTACGAACAGACTGTGAAAGATTACAGTACTAGAATCTCAACAAAACAACACCAACTACATGATATTTATGACATTTCCAAGTTGGAAATTAAACATTACAGTAGCTTGTACTTACACAAAAAGATTCGAAAGTTTACCGCAATGTCGACATGAACAGCTACCAATCAACGTCACAAATCTTCAGTATTTGTCGCACCGACGCTTCCGCAGGATTCCAATCTCGCAGCGCTTGCAGACTCAGATTCACAGCGTATGGAAATAAGCTGAAACCGGGATTGATTCACTGCTGTGTTGTTGGAAAAGAAGACGAACCACCCTTCGATGATGCTATACGCACAAATTTGGAACGAAATTGAGAGAGTTGTTGCTATTCACGGCGAAGTGTTTAAGGGTGGTGATGATTGAAATGGAAAATGTTGTCGTCGTGTCGGAAGTTGGATGAAGAGGTTGAACCATGGGTCGAATGGATGGTACCAGGGTTGTTTTGTGGTGATAGAAAGAGGACCTCTTGTGGTGGTGATGGGTAGAGTTTAGGGGATGAAACACGGTGGTGGTTCCGGTGTCGTTCACGACTGATGGAGGTGGTTCTGATGGGTATTGAGATGAAGAGGAAATAAGGGTTTGATTTTTCAACACGGTGGTGGTGAAATGAAGAGGAAAAAAAAGGAAGGTGAAATGAAGAGGCAATAAGCTGAGAATTTTTTTTATTATTTTAAATTTTATATATTTGATTATAATAAGCTGAAAAAATAAATACATAAAAAATAAAAATGGGAGGCAAACTAAAGTTGTGGGGGGACAAGCAAATTTTCACGCCAAACTTAGCGTCGGCTTTAAGCGACGCAAACCTTAACATAAATTATTAAATGAATAAGAAGAGACAAACGAAAATTAAGGGGGAAATGAATTATTTTCGCGCTAACTTTAGCGTCTATTAAAACCGTCGCTATATAAAAATATAAGTTAGCATCGGTCTTAACCATCGCTAAAACTCCTTTAAATAAATTATTTCCAATGAAACTGATTAATTCCATACATAGTGTCGGCTATAACCGACGCTAATAATAATATCCTATTAAAATAATTAAGACAAATGCTTTTATACGTTAGCGACGGCTATTTGTGACATGACGTTAACACTACTAGTGTCGGAGTCGGGGCCGACGCTAAAAGTTTGCGGCTAAAATGCATTTTTCTTGTAGTGATATACATTCGACAACATCCATATATAAAATGATATATATATATATATATATATATATATATATATATATATATATATATATATATATATATATATATATATATATATATAATAATACTCTGTCAAAATACAGTACATACATGTAATAAAAATAGAATACATAAAAAAAAACTACAGCGTATGGCGAAGGATCTCTCCTGGCTCCCCTGCTCCTCTGCCCCGATCTGCCGCCCTGGCTCGATGTCTGCGGTACTGAAGAGCCCCCGAGCAATCTCAATAATCCTATCCATGGCACGTCTGCCACCAGATCCCTCAGGGAGGTGACCGTCCGCAATGGCCGCCTGCGCTATCTGCTCTATCTCACGACAGCGAGGTAGGACATCCTGAGTATGGTCCAGCTGAGACTGCCGCTCCTCTAATATCTCCTGATGATCAGGTCTGGGTGGCGATCCCTCAGCAGTGGGCACCATGCATGGGTGTGAGACGGTGTAGAACCACATGATGTACCCGGCAGCAACGCTCCAATCTCTCGGCGCTCTGGTCGCCCATGCCTGTTTCGGTACCAAGTGGGACTGGAAGTCAGCATATATCTCATCTATCTGCGTGCGGGTCAAGCCTAGAGGAGCAGACTCATGAGGCATTCTGGGGATCGTCTGCGTGTAACCGAACTGGCGCAAGACGCGCTCCGGCAGGTATCGAGAAGTAATGGTCGAACTGCATGCCAACCATCCTGAGAACAGCGAAACCTCATCGAACGCGCGCGTCACACGGTGATCGGCATACGGGTGATAAAAAAATGTCTTCAGCAGCCACCGATCAAGATACACTCTGTAGGGATCGGGCGTTTGGTTCCCTCTGAGCAGGAGAAATGCAGCAGCACGTGGCATATCCTCAGTGTACCCGTCGACACTCCCCCAACCAGTAATCTTGGGAAAGTGCTGTAATATCCACTCCTGAAATGGAATACATAACATCGGTGTCAAACATTATAATGAGTATAGAAAGAAAAGAAATGAAAAAATGACTTAGAATATTATATTGTTACCACGTATAGCGTACAGCCTGCCACAGTCTTGGCTGCCCAGCGACAACCATCTGAGAGCCTGGAATAGGTGAATGCCAGCGCAGCCGTCCCCTAGTTGTACCCATGGATCTCTGTGGGATCCAAAAGGTAACTGAGCTAAACGACATCAACATAACTGGCGCTGGTTTCCACAAACACCTGTGTGCCGAGCAAAAACAGGTAGTAGCATCTTAGGGCACGCTGCCTGTGGATCTACACCTCAGCTGTATCCCCTGCTGCCTGTCCTGCCTCTGCAAGCGCCGTACTAAATCTGCGTGTCAAAAAGAAGAACCGGACGTGGGCGCCTCTCAACTGGGTCACCTCCGCAAGTGCCTCCTCTGGGGTAGCCCCAATCTCCTCAATCAGCATCTCCATTGCATCCCCCTTCGACATCCTACCATAACGGAGAAGGGTACATGTGATCGGTAGATGTAAAAGGCATGAGATGTCGTCGAGTGTGATCGTGATCTCACCGTACGGTAGATGGAATGAGGATGTCTCAAGATGCCATATCTCAACAAAGGCCATCAGCATACCGTACATGATCTGGGGACACCCAATCCTAGACAGGCTTCCAAGACCAGAGGTAGCAAGTGCAGACGTGAACCACTCATGCCCTGAAAGCGCCGCAAGCATGTCCATAACCTTGCCCCCATGGTTATAGAACTTCTGTGAATCCTTCTCCTGAAAATTTCCAAATAAAACAATGTTACAAATGAACATATTTTCAATGAAAACAATTCTATAAATGAATCGAGAAAGGTTACCTCTCCTAGCAAGACATATCTGGCAGTATGCTCAGAGTACCCCACGAGTAGGGACATATCAGACGGTCCCCCGGGGTAACCGTCCAGCTCATCGAAATCGTCATCGGCGTCACCACCCTCATGTGCTGGGTGATCACCCTCAGGAACAGGAACACGAACATGGGATGAAATAGGAGCAGCTGATGGAACTAGAGTCTCACGACGTCGCCTGTGTGGGGGCTGGGAACTTGATGAACCAGCAGTAGAAGCCCGACGCCTCCGAGATGTAGAATCGGCGACTGACGGGGGAGTGGCCTGAACCTGTGATGTGGAAATGGCCTGAACCTATGATGTGGATGGCTGTGGTGTAGGATGTCCCTCAGCTGTAGGGGCTACCCCAACTCCCTTTGCGCTGGATGCCTCGGCTGTAGACTGCATCCGCTCACGTCGGACAGATGCGTGTTGAGCTGTCCATCCATGTATGATATGATCGTCTCTGCCAGCCATGTAATCTGCAAAGCATAATAAATAAAGTAGAATTTTTTTAAAATAATTAAAAAAAACAACAACAAAAAAAAAAATAGAGACCTTTCGGATTTGCGCATCCGGAAGTACTCAGAATATTTAACGTTGGGTTTTTCTGGATGTGCACATTCGGAAGCACTCAGAATATTTAATGTTAAAATCCTTCCGGATCTGCACATCCGGTACGTATCTTCAAGTTCAAATATTGCAGCCATGGCTGTTGTACCATGGAAAAGGGCATTTTAATGCCCTGATAGTCCGTTTGACGCAACAAATAATACCTACATTGTCTCTAACCTACGTTATTCAACATTGTCTCTAACCTACGTTATTCATACTACCTAACAATTTCTACACCTAAATATCTACTCTAAATCGATTACTCGAAAATAACTCCGAAACTCTAAAATTCGAAAACTTACCGATTAAATTGAGATACTGAGGATTTGGAGTGTCTTGATCGTTGTAGAAGTTGCTATGCGCCGAACTCGAGTGAAAAAAGTCGAAATTTGTGTGATTGAGAATTTGAGAGTTTGAGAGAGTTTGGTGTTTGGAAAATGAAAATGTGAAGAATGAGGGGGAGGAAGAAGGTCTGGCGCGAATTAATAAGAAATTGTTCCGGATCTGCAGATCCGGAATTTTTCCGGATATGCATATCCGGAACACATCAACGTTTTTAAAAAAATTAGTGCGTCCAGATGTGCACATCCAGAATCAAGGGGCAAAAATGAAATTTCACGTGGTACCTAAAAAACTTGGGTGGTGTATTAAGAAATGCCCTTGCTTATTTGTATCACTAGATTGAATTTTTGTAATTGGCTTAATAGTCTCAAAATTTAAGATAAGGCTGACTTAGAACTAAAAGACGTAAAATAGAATAGGGATGACAATCAAATACATTAAGACAAAATACATACAATCGATTCAATTCATCAATTTAGTGTTATGGATTAAATCCTTCCAATCAATTTTAATAATCCATAGAATTGTTTGATTCTTTATTTTAATTTTAATGCATAATTTTTATATTCAAATAATAATAAAATATTGATGTAAAAATATAAGAAATTATTATTATCATGATTATATATATTTTATCCTCCTACTCGTGTGTGCTTCAAGTGTATACCAAAGCACTTCTAAATAGCATCATATATGTGTTTGGTATCCAACAATTATTGTCTAAGAGTTATTTGAAACCATTTTGGTGTTGAATAAAAGGTGAAGTGTTCCCTATTATTTCTCCTAATTTTTTAAAAGCAGAATTAAATAAAAATGGCAGGATACAACCCGATTACAATCACCACAACGTAATGAACCAAAGACGAACACAAACCATCAAGAGAAAAAAATAAACTAACCCCAAATTTCAAAGCCGGAGTGACACACCACTCCGACCAGGATAATAAACAATCTAAGGTTTTATAGACCAAAAGCCAATCCCACGACAAACATTTAATCATCTCCAACCCATCAAACTTTATCAATAATTCACCTTCAAAAATAATGGAGTTCGTACAAGCGAAAATCGTTCAACAAATAACTAGCCCAAATAACCACCTGAAATATGCCTTTAACTTCATATTAACTACCGCCTCAAGCGCTAGAAGCCGATCAATAGGAGGCAACGAATCTAAAGATAACTCAATATGAAGCCAATAGATTGTTTGAATCCACTAAACCTTTGAAACAGGGCAACACCCAAAAAGGTGATACGAATCCTCATTCTCCCCACCACAAAAACGACACCACAAATTTGAAATACCATTCAACACACCTCGATGTTCTAAATTTATTCTAGTATGAAAGTGGTTCAGAATCAGTCTCCAACCGAAAATAAAAAACTTACTCGAAACCTTAGTCCGCCACAATTTCCGTAAGGCCTCCAAAACATCCTCGTCAAGTGATGAGCTAGTAATACAATAATCCACAATCCAATTATAACATAGCTTCACCGAAAAACTTGTTGAACTCCTCCTCCAAACGGTTCGATCAGGCTGTTGCTGAACCAACACACATTCTGAGCAATGCGATTACGATCTGGATCCGGCAAAAGAAAAATAGAACCAAACACCCTGCATAACGGTTCAGTTCCCAACCACCTATCCTTCCAAAAATCAAGAATTTCACCATTTCCAAGTTTGCAGGCTATTATTGAATCAACAAACTAGTTAGTGTTATCCGCCATTTCTCCCATCGAAAAAATATTTTTCCACCACACCGATGCTCTCTTACCCGCTAAAAGACGAGAATCGCCAAGAATGAAACTCCTTAAGTTGTCGTACCTACAAGAAAGAAACTCCTACCAAATAGTGTTTATGTCATTCAAAATGCATCACTTCCACTTGCATAAGAGAGCGAGATTAAAATGTCCGAAATGTATGATATCAAGTCCCTCTTCATTCTTTGAGTAACAAACTGTATCCCAACTAACCCAAATGACCTTCTTCTCCTTCCGGCCACCCTTTATGCACAATTTCTCATATGACATGGTGTTTACGTACAGTGTTTTTTTTTTCAAAAGAAAAACTTTGGCCATACCGATTTGTCTTATTACTTCAAGAGACATCTTAGTCACATGTAATAGTACAAAATGAAGATCAACATGTTATATAGAATTTCAATAAACCACATATCGTAAGGTTGTATCTTTGATCAGAGGAATCAACTACCTACCAATTAATAAAACATGTACCCAAACTACCTCAATTACCCTGCTGTTAAAGTTAATTAATGAGTTAAAAAAGGGCAACAATGTAATTAACATATTCAAATATTCAGGTTTCCCTCTCATTAGTTTATGATGCCACTTATCACATTTCTATTGGTCCATTTCTTTCCTTGGTTTTCTTTTATCAAACCATTCATGTGTTTGTTCAAGTTTACAACTTCATTTCACAAAACCATGTTTTAGTATTTAGTAAACTTTTTCCATGAAGAAATTTTGGGTACAACTTTGGTTTTACATTAGCATGTTTGTGAAACACTCATGAAATCAAGTTTACATTTTTCTTATGGAAAGTTAGTATTTCAAGATTTTGTACTTATCCCGACTTTGAGTTCTCGGTATTTGGGGCTGAAGAAGAAGTTGACAACGAAATTCCAGAAGAGATCTCCCGATTACTCCGACAAGAGGAAAGGTCCATTGTACCTCACAAAGAGCCGTTGGAAACGATCAACATAGGTTCAGAGGAAGAGAGAAAAGAAGTCAAGATTGGGGCACTACTCAATCAAACTGCCAAAGAGAGTTTGACAAAGCTTCTCAGAGAATTTCCCGATGTGTTTGCTTGGTCCTACCAAGACATGCCAGGGTTGGATACCAGCATCGTGGAACATCATCTACCGTTGAGATCAGAATGTCCGCCAGTAAAACGAAGGTTGAGACAGACTCACCTGACATGGCCATCAAAATCAAAGAGGAGGTACAAAAATAGATTGACGCAGGTTTCCTCGCCACATCAGAATACCCTCAATGGTTAGCCAACATAGTACCCATTTCGAAAAAGGACAAAAAAGTCAGAATGTGTGTCGATAACAGATATCTAAACAAGGCTAGTCCAAAGGACGACTTTCCTTTACCACACATTGACATGCTGGTTGACAGTACAGCAAAGTTCAAGGTTTTCTCCTTCATGGATGGATTCTCGGGCTATAATCAGATAAAAATGGCGCCGAAAGACATGGAGAAAACTTCTTTCATTACCCCATGGGGTACCTTTTTTTACAAGGTAATGTCGTTCGATTTGAAGAACGTCGGGGCAACCTATCAAAGGGCCATGACTACTCTATTTCATGACATGATACACAAGGAAATCGAGGTATATGTCGATGATATGATTGCAAAATCTAAGACAGAAGTGGAGCATGTGACCCACCTGTCAAAGCTATTCGAGCGGTTGAGAAAGTACAAACTCCGCTTGAATCCCAATAAATACACCTTCGGTGTCCGTTCAGGGAAACTCTTAGGGTTCATCGTCAGCTAGAAAGGAATTGAGGTTGATCTTGACAAGGTCAAGACCATTCAAGAAATGCCTTCTCCGAAAACTGAAAAACAAGTCAGAGGATTCCTGGGACGTTTGAACTACATCTCCATATTCATATTCCTCATGACCGCGACATGTGCGCCGATTTTCAAATTACTCAAAAAGAACCAGGACTGCGTTTGGACAGAAGATTACCAAACCGCCTTCGACAGTATTAAGGAATACCTATTGAATCCGCCGATTTTATCACCTCTAGTGGAAGGAAGACCACTGATCATCTACCTAACAGTCTTGGAAGACTCAATGGGATGTGTACTTGGCCAACAAGACGAAACCAAATGGAAAGAGTCAGCCATCTACTATTTGACCAAAAAATTCACCGACTGCGAGACTCGGTACACTATGCTCAAGAAAACCTGTTGCGCGTTGGCTTGGGCAGCCAAACGTCTTCGCCAGTACATGATTCGTCACACTACTTGGTTAATCTCAAAAATGGATCCAATCAAGTATGTATTTGAAAAACCTGCTCTCGCGGGAAGAATCGCCCGTTGGCGGATGTTGTTATCAGAATACGACATCGAATACCACGCTCAAAAAGCCGTTAAGGGAAGTATTTTAGCCAATCATTTGGCTCATCAACCGATTGACGATCAGGAATCAATCGGGTTTGACTTCCCAGACGAAGATGTCATGTATCTAAAAATGAAACATTGAGATGAATCGCTACCCAGTGAAGGGCCAGAACCAGGTTCCCAATGGGGACTAATCTTTGACGGAGCTGTCAATCATTACGGAAACGGAATTGGGGCAATCATCATAACACCTCAGGGTACCCACGTTCCTTTCACTGCCAGACTTACATTCAAGTGCACAAACAACGAGGCCAAATACGAAGCTTGTATTATGGGTCTCGAAGAAGCGATTGATTTGAGGATCAGAAACTTGGATGTATATGGCGACTCAGCTCTGGTCATCAATCAGATCAAGGGAGATTAGAACACATACCAATCAGGACTGATTCCTTACAAAGACTACGCAAGAAGGTTGTTACCTTTCTTCAACAGAATCGAGTTTCATCACATCCCTCGTGAAGAGAATCACATGGCTGATGCGTAGACGGACCAGAAGCAGACATGCTGATGAAAGAAATTCACGAAGGATCCTTTGGCACTCATGCCAATGGACACACAATGGCGAGAAAAATTCTAAGAGCAGGGTACTCTTGGTTGAAAATGGAATCCGATTGCTACAAGTACATGAGGAAATGTCACAAGTGTCAGATATACTCAGACAAGATCCATGTACCGCCAACGCATCTCAAAGTTCTCTCTTCCCCCATGGCCTTTTTCCATATGGAGAATCGACATGATTGACTTGATTGAGCCCAAAGCTTTGAACGGACATCGGTCCATCCTAGTAATCATTGATTACTTCACCAAGTGGATCGAAGCAGCGTCGTACGCTAATGTAACCCGACAAGTGGTGGTCTGATTCATCAAAAACAATATCATCTGCCGTTATGGTGTTCCAAGCCAGATCATTACTGATAATGGATCTAACTTGAACAATAAGATGATGAAAGAGTTATGTGCAGAGTTCAAGATCGAACACCATAACTCATCTCCCTACCGACCCAAGATGAACGGAGTGGTAGAAGCGGCTAACAAGAACATCAAGAAGATTGTTCAAAAGATGGTTGTAACCTACAAAGACTGGCACGAAATGCTACCCTTTGCTCTTCACGGTTATCGGACATCTGTCCGCACTTCAACAGGGGCAACCCCTTTCTCTATACTATATGGCATGGAGGCAGTGCTCCCCATAGAAGTAGAGATCCCATCGATCCGGGTATTGATGGAAGCTAAGCTAACAGAAGCTGAATGGTGTCAAAGTCGACACGACAAACTGAATCTGATCGAGGAGAAGCGAATCACGACACTACGCCACGGTCAGTTGTATCAACAAAGAATGCAAAGGGTGTTTGACAAAAAGGTCCGACCTGGCGTCTTCAGAAAAGGAGACCTTGCGCTGAAGAAGATACAATCATTTCTCACTGATTCTCGGGGCAAGTGGACTCCGAATTATGACGGCCCCTATGTGGTCAAAAAAGATTTCTCAGGCGGTGCCTTGAGACTTGCAACCATGGACGGAGAGGAATTTTCCTACCCCACAAATGTTGACGCAGTCAAGAAATACTTCGCCAAAACTAAAAAAAACGTCTCGATGGATTGAAAACCCAAAAGGGCGGTCCAGGAAAAAATTAGAGACAATAATCAAAAATCATCCCGGTGGATGGAAATCTCACAGTACAATCCAAGCAAAAGTTATGGATAATGGCAAGTAACTACGTCCAACAGGGGAAAATTCCGTAGCAGCAGTCATGCCATCCATCAGAAAACTCCAGTCAAGGTCATCTTCGACAGAAACTCAGGATGCCCAGAGTTCAAAGTTGGTAGAAGGATAGTGGTCGTTGTGTTTCAATGTAACCTTTTTCCCTTAAATTACCATTTTCTAACTTTGTAAATACTCTATGGAATCGCGCGTTTGGCTGATTTCCATCCTATCAATAAAATTTGAGCCCTTGTACTTTTGTTTGCAATTCTTATTTGTTTTAGCTTTACAGAATGACATTTTAACATGATCAACGATTCTTGAAATAAAACAAAAATGAATTTACTTGTAAAATTTTTCCACTTTTAAAATAAAGATGACAATTTCTTTCGACTGTCGAACATCGAAAGAACATCGAACGCTTCTCTAGAAGTAAGCGAACTTCAAAGTGCAGAATCAAAGTACTTATTCTAAACCAGTGCGCCTGAACGAAGGATCAGTTATATCAGATGCGAATACTCCATCTGACATCTTCGGCCGAGTTCTCATCTCCTAAGCCCGATCAACGGTTGTTCCCCCACAGGGACTATCTCTCCTAGGCAAGGCAGAATTGCTATCTTGAACCAACGGTACTTCTTCGTCCCACTGTGGCCGAGTATCCAGTCGTGTTCATCTACTTGTCTGTATATCGTGTCAACTTTGTCAGCATATACATACATGCATCATGCATCATTGATTTACATTCATATTTATAGTGCATCACTATCACTTTAGTCGGTCTTGTTCCCTAGTGATAAAAGTCTTCACAATCGAGTTGTCAGTTCTTCCCCTTGTCACGAAATGTTAAGTCTGAACAATCTCTCTCCTCCAGTTTATTTCTGGGATGAAGTCGGCCCTTTACCACTTTGTTAACTTGAACCTCTGAAAGACCAGAGAAAATGTTCGGCAAATGTCACTCTTCGCCATTGAAGATGATATCGTCGCTTTCACGATTTAAGGAAAATCCCCAAAGAAAGCCTCACAACTAAAGACTTTCAGCAACGCACTGATTTTTCTCTCCGGAGAGTCGATGTTAATGAAGTCATCAGCACCTCAAAATTGGATCACATCATATGGCATTTCTCCGAGAAGATCTCTGAGAAAAGTATGATGTAATATCTCCAAGCGAAAGCAGTCTCTCAAGAGACTTGTTTTCCCCAGATATAGTCAACAAATGGCATCTCCAACAGAGAAGTTTGTACCCCTCTATAATTCAAACAGATGGGTTCCCCAGCAAGTCTGACATCAAAAGTTTTTCTATCAAATGGCATCTCTCCAGGAAAATTCGGCGAGAAGTCTGAGGAAAACCGCTACGCATAGCGTCCCTTGTCAATAAAGTTTATTGACGAAAGAAACTAAGACCAGTTCCTTGGTAGGAAACCAGGATCGAGGGGAAGTTTATATCAGAAACTAAGACCAGTTCCTTGGTAGGAAACCAGGATCAAGGGGAAGTTTATTTCAAAATAAACTAAGACCAGTTCCTTGGTAGGAAACCAGGATCGAGGGGAAGTTTATTTCAGAAACTTAGACCAGTTCCTTGGCTGAAAACCAGGATCGAGGGGAAGTTTTTACCTTTTCTGAGCATCATTGCTTATCAAAAGAAGAAGGATGCGTGAACTACCAGTCTTAATCACCATCAAAATTTCAGGTATTTCGATATTTAATCATCTTGCACCCCGAATGCCCGAATACCTTCGCCATTCACACCTTCGGGTCCAAGAAGATTAAATAGGGACATCTGTCATACCCCAAATTTTAACCACTAAGATTTCCCATCATTGTGCAAATCATCATCATAATATGGATGAACCATTAGTCTCCCCAAACATGGGTGAGCATCCATTACAATCAGACTTAGGGTTTCAAGCCCTCTCAGAGCTCTTAGACAAATGATCAATCAAGGAATGACATGATATTCAACTTGTCTAAACCTCTCAAACATCCACAAAGGATCAAGAAAACTCCCACTTCAAGGATTAAGCATAAGGCTGCTCCCTTCTAAGTGGATTAAGCCTCAAGATCGCCAGTGTCACCAAACTAGGGTTTTGGTCGACCAGGGCCTCCAGATGGAAATTTTTCTCTGGGCATGAGCCAATGCTTTAAAGCATAACCTATGATTCTCTAAGGGACATCATAAACCCAATCATCAAGTCAATTTAACCTCAGGGGATGCATTCACAAAAAAAATCAAGAATTAGGGTTTCTTGACCTAATTCACCCCTAAGTTGACTTTTGTGGCAAAGCATGAGCCAAGACCTCAAGACATGATTTGAGGGTCTCTAATACACCACATTAATCCATTTGCAACAATGGATTGATCCAATAAGCTTGAGCAACAAGTTTCAATTTCATCTGAACCACAGTTAGGGTTTTGCGGAAAAAGTAAACTGTAGCTTTGACTTTTGACTAGGACATGCTCCCAAACCCTAGGACATGGTCCAATACACCCTATGACACCTATGAAATCAATCCGTCAAGTTTGATTTAGGTCAAGGACTTGATTTCATAGAGGATCGCACAATTTGGAATTCATCTAATAAAAAGTCAACTGTGCACAAAAGTTAACTTTGACTTTTTTAGATTTTTCACAATTATGGTTCCTTAACCCTAAAATGATGTTAATGTGTGATTTGAATCAACATTCATCAAGAAAAATCAAGAAAAGTGGGATAACTTGTAAAAGGGGTAACCATAAAAAAACTTAGAAATTTTCTAAGTTATGGAACAAAGTGGCTAGGGTACCAACTTTGGAGGATCATAAGTCCTAAACCACAAGGCCATTTTCCCCCATTCAAAGCTGGATTTGTAGCTCTCATGGCACTCTACAAAAGCTTCAACTACACCTCATTCCAATTCATCATGGATTTTGAGTTGTGGAATGATCAAAATCACAAAAAGTGAAAATGTCACTTTTTTCCAACACTAGTGAAATTTTCACTAAGTCAGAATCTGCCTTCACTTTTTTCCAAATGTAGGGGCATTTTTCACTTGGATCCAAAAGGTATCAAAACCAATTATGATCAAACAGTTGTTGTATCATATGAGGGCTTTCCAAAATGGCCAAGAACTCCATCAAAGTCCACTTGAGCCATGAGATATGACAATGCCAATATGCCTTGCTGCAAACTGTCATGGCAAGGTAGATTTTGGAGTTTTGCTCGATTTTCTCAAATTTTACAAAGGGCAAGCAACTCTATCCATCTGAACACCTCAAGGGGGGACCAAGGAGGAACCAACTCTGATCCCTAGCCTCCCAAGTCTTTGGAACCAAAAATAGCATGCCAAACCTAGAAATCCCTAAAAGAGGGACAAGACTCCAATTTTGTTTTGGAGCATTCAATGGATGCACCAAGGTGGCATGGACTGAGCCATTTCTAACTTAATTCAGTCAAGACTTATCCAAGACCAAGGGAACCAGCAGCCTGTGCCCTAACCTCTAGTCAATGGCTATAGGAGACTTGGATTCTCATTGCTCAACATTGGCCATACCTATGCAGCAGTTGCCATTCACCATTCCTTGCAAAACAAACTTGCTCTAGTATAAATAGAGCTCATTTGTGATCAGTTTGAGTACACCAAAGCCATCAAACAGATGCTTTCCTCAAAATCTCCTTCTTCACTCCAAAATTTCCTTCCAAAGCAAGTCACTATCGGGTTTTGAGTTTGAGAGATATTCCAACCAAACCAATCACACACACACTTCATAACATCACATAGAAGTGATCCAAACACTCACATAACATCTGGAACATCAAAATCACAAAATCATCAGCCAACTGCTCAAGCCTTTGATAGACTTGCAGTTGAGGTGCCAAATCAAGTTCCAGCTCAAATCAAAATATTCCAAGCACCCAGACACACTCTGTAACACCCCAATTCCCATCGCGAATAAATAATACATAAATAAATCAGAGTAGATAAAAATTTATTTTTCCGACAGAAACAAGGATGCCACATTTTAAAGTAAGAAAACACAATCCCTGCACAATTATTCGATACATAACACATAATAGAGAAAATCATTAACGGAAAACTTTTTCCATCTAAAGGGAAAGGTCAATTATGGAATAAAGCGGAAAGATCCATAACCGACTTGTTTTACAACATAAATCATTTTAGAACATGAACTATATACACAAAAGTACTACAAAATACATTCAACAAATGTGTATATATATATAATCGTTCCCCGACCCCCGTGCTACGTATCAGAGCAGACAGACGACAAAGGACGGAGGATTAATCTTCACAAAAAGACCTCCAGCAACTCTAATCTGCAATGCCTCATAGAGCATTATAAAACAGCAGAAGGGTGAGAAATAACAACTAAATCAAGATTGCATAATAATATGCAAATACATAACAATTCACATGCATAGCTATTCTCACCACAAACACCACATACTAATACATATAACATACCGCATATACGTAACATATATCTATTAATCCAACAATATAACATATATCAAGTATCCAATATACTCACATATTTGCACATAAGGCATACCAAGTCATAACATTTAGAAACACATCACACATCACATAGCATATGTCAACGCATAATACATATTATCCACAACCAATGCATTTATCACATATGCACATCAAATTACCAATGCTATCACAATCTCAATGCATAACAAATCAATGCACAATTTCCCCACATAATCAATCAAGTCATGATTTTCCACACATAATGCATCCATTCACAATTCTCACACATAATCAATCAAATCATGATTTTCCACACATAATGCATCGATGATTTATGCAAATGCACAGAGACTGACACCACGACTCTATACAAATGCCATGCGGTACCGACTTCCAACAATTCTCAATACTAGTTCACTCAGGAACTCTGCTGGAACCATCGCTCGTTACTTAGTGTAACTCCCCGTCGGGCATACGATGTTCCCCGTCGCTCACACCTCTTTGTATAAGGCACACGGCGTTTATGGATCGCTCACACCTCTTTGTATAAGGCACACGACCCGATCGCTCACACCTCTTTGTATAAGTCACACGATCGTCTATAATCATCGCTCACACCTCTTATTTTTAAGGCACACGATCCATCCGATCGCTCACACCTCTTATTTTTAAGGCACACGATGTTATAACAGATTCCCTCTGGAACCAAACCTTCGCTCACACCCCACATGGGCACACGACATTACAAGATGCATATCATGATGCTTGACACACAAGAACTCATGACAATCAAATGCATCTTCACACATATATGCAACCATAATCATACATATATTTCAACTCATCAATTCCATACATTCACAATTCAACAATATGAATTATCTCATCATCAATATTCATGCATTGGAAACCAATTCAAACAATGCATTTCAAACCATAAAGGCCACCAAACCACGTATATTGAATTTCACACAAACAATACATTTCATCATAATCCACCAACTTCAACAATTAGCATTTTATCATATACATTCATATCAATCCACATCAAGAATTACTCACCATCAACCACAACAATCATACAATGTATTTCACCACACTACAACATCATTATCACATGCTTCGGCATCATATAGATAGCCCAAAAGACCCACATTTATATGACGATAACATATCGCATCAAACACAAACAAACACAACAAAACCTACAAATCACTAATTATCCCCTACCAAATAGTCTTAGTTAACACATGGTATCACATCACCATTTAATGGCATTTTATGTTATCTATCTATTGCCTCAAGTCCCACATCAATCGGACTCGCGATTCGGGAGTTATGGTGGAAACATAAACCGCACTTTTCACACATACATCACTTTTTCGTATTTTCTTATCAATCCATGGCTTAAACCTATGATCTTATTCCACTATCAAAAGGAGCATTGAATTAGCTTTCCAACGCATCCGACCGTGCCTCAATCCGATTTACGGAACAAAAGTTATGAAGGAATCAAAAACTGAAAATATGTCACGTTCGCAGTGCGAAGCTCCCAGCGAACCGTGGCAGTAGCAAAAATGATCTAATGTTCGCAATGCGAACGGCTAGCGAACGTTCGCTGATTCCTTCGCTGTGGCTCGCAATGCGAACCTGCGAAACTCAGAATTTCCAGCAGCGATAACATAGGTCATTTGGGGTCAAAATACATCATTTCTTCTACCCAAACACTTCCAAAACATCCTAAAACAACCAAAACATGATCCAAACCTAACGACAAGTATTCTACTCAGTTTATATCGAATTTCATCCGTGAAAACATCGATTTCTATCAATCCCTCCTAATTCCAATCGATACGAAAAGTCGCAAAACAATCAAAACAATTACAACAAACAACACATATACATACACAAGCAATATATAATTGAAACTTCTCACCCTTACCCGATTAATCGCGTTCGAAACGGAGTTTCCTCGATTTTGCTCTTTCTCCCTTTTTCTCTCCTCTTCCTTTCCTTCCCTTCTCTTTCTTTCCTTTTTCTTTCCTTTCTCTCTATTTCTCTCCACTTTTTATTTATATAAATATCTAATCCCCTAAAAAGACCATTTTACCCCTCAACTCAAATATCTCGCAAACGCTCTCAAAATGCGATAAAACATAAACAGCGATGAAAATAATATATTGTCAAATAAAAGTCAAAAATAGAATAATATAAAATAATATAAAACGAAAATAATTAAATCGACTCGATTAAATAAATAAGACAAAACCGGGGTGTTACACACTCCATAGCACATAGGGAAGTTGTCCATATCCTTGGAACCAAGCTGTAACACCTCTAACACAAAACACGATCACCAGCTGCAAGAGGTAAGTATGAGTTCTTCTAACTATATGATCCATGCATTTTTTGCTGCACAATAATTTGGCCATATGTTCATAATCATGCATGGAGTATTTTCCCTCAATCAATTGCATTGTTTGAATCGTGTATGGAATTTCTGAACCTTTATGCAAATTTTAGGGTTCTTGAGGTTTCTCTTTGATTTCTTATTCCATGTTTAAGATAAATGAAATTAAAGACCATAGACATGATCGTGAGGTTGAAACGAGTAGATTGATATGTAGATTGCATGTTATCATCAAGTATTCAGTGAGATTGAATAGAAAACGCAAATCTGCAGAAACAAAGGGTGGCGCGTGTTCTTGCCATGTTCTTGGCGCCCTTTTTTGAAAATTCAAATATTTGAATTTTGTGATTTTATTTAATTGATTCAAAAATTATTTCTCTCTGCGTTTTAATGATTTTGAGTTTATTCTTTTTTTATTAATTCACAAAAATGTTAAAATACTTTATTTTCACAAAAAATCCCAAAAATATTATTTATTTCATATACTTGATAGTTTTGTAAAGAATTAATATTTTAAATGTTTTTGAAATTTAAAATTTTTTCTCTTTCTTGATTTTTCAAATTTTAGTGATTTCCAATCATTTTGTGGATCAAAACCTGATTTTTGAAACATTAATCCAAGATCACAATTTGTTTTACACATGTTTAACAATTTTGATCATTTTAATTGAATTTTTATTCAATTAAAATACATTTTGAAAACAAATTAGGGTTTTTGATTAATTCAACCCTCATCAAACTTTTTCAAACACTTTGGGCCTCTAATAGAGTGTAAGACCCAATCCTTTGTAAATACAAATCTTTTTGGGCCTCAGATGTTGTGTAAGTCCCGTCGTATTTTCAAAATTGCGGCGCGATCGTCGCCTTTTAAAAGAAACCCTTGGGCCTCTCCTCGAGCTATAAGACCCATTCAAAACTTTTTGGGCCTCTAATAGAGTGTAAGACCCAATCCCCTTTTAACCAAAACAATTTTGGGCCTCAGATATTGTATAAGTCCCTCCGCGTTAAAAGAAAACCTCGGCGCGGTCGCCAGTTGAAAAATCAAACCTTTTGGGCCTCTCCTTGAGCTGTAAGCCCCACCACTTGTACAAAAATAAACCTTTGGGCCTCTTGAGAGAGTGTAAGACCCATACCTTTGTACAGAAAACCTTTTTGGGTCTCAGTCACTTGTATAAGTCCCTCTGTACAATTTCAAACAACAATGCAATCACTGATAAAACCTTGGGCCTTTCCTTGAGCTGTAAGCCCCAACAATCTTTTCAAAGCACTTTCTCCTTTGATTTTGAATATAATATTGTTATCAAAGCTTTCTTTGTTGAACAAACTAAACAAACAGCATGGAAGATCTACAACCGAGTAAGTGTTTACCCGCTTTCATATATATATATATATATATATATATATATATATATATATATATATATATATATATATATATATATAACTGTATTGTGAGGTTGCTCACTGTAAGTCTTCTTTCACAAACTTTTATATACTTGTCAAATATCAACTGTGTAATACTAGTATAGTTATTTAGAGTTTTCCCTGGCAACTACGTCTAGCACTAGGTAAAGCCATGTTGGTCACTCTTAAATACAAACAAAACTAGATCCCCATAGGATTACCAGACACAATCTTCCCTCCTCTTGGGGTTAAACAATATGGAGACGTGAAAGGCAGCATTCTCGCTGAACCCTTTCTCAGACTGTCACTCTTAGAAATCGTCAAAGAGACTCTACTCCCCAGAGATGATATTTTCTCCGTGAATGGCATCTCTTGAGTTTCTTCCAAATTCTCGGACTTTCCTGGCTTGATCTATTCTCGGTGAATGGCTTGTCTTGAACTTCTCGGGAGGCTTCTTCAAAGAATCCCCGCCTCCTCTTGGGCATTGTACAAGGACCCTTCGGCTTCTTAAAAGCTCTCATGCCTTCTCTTGGGCTTAGTACAAGGACCCAGAGACCTCTACAGGTATAGGAACAGAACCTAGTCATCAATTTACTAGAGCTGTCTTTCTGAGTCAAGTGTCAGACTTGTAATGGGTTGACCTTCATCCCTTAACATACCAGCCTTCTCTTGGGCATCATATAAAGATCATTCACTACCTGAGAATCGATTTCTCAAAACATTCGTAGACTTGGACAGTCTCAATACCCCTTGGATATCCCATTTCCTTAAACAACAGGAAATAACCCTAATCCTCCGATCAATCCCTGAGCACAATATTACCCATATAAGAACTGATTTTCTCTTTATCCAACATACTGGACTTGTCACTAAACTGAAACAGTTACCAGCACCCTATCCTCCTCTTGGGCTTTGTACAATGATTCTCCCCAGCGGAGCTAACCTTTTCACACTCTCTTATTGAGTCAACCTGTTTAGCCTCCATCTCGGGCTTCATACGAGATACAAAAACACTCTCTTGTTGAGTATAAAAGACTCTCTTGTTGAGTCAAACCCTTTTAGCTTCCATCTCGGGATGCGTACGAGATACCAAGTCACTCTCTTGTTGAGTATAAAAGACTCTCTTGTTGAGTCAAACATTTTCAGCCTCCATCTCGGGCTTCGTACGAGGTACAAAGACTCTCTTGTTGAGTCAAACACCTTTAGCCTCTCTCTCGGGCTTCGTACGAGACACATATAAAAGCACTCTCTTGTTGAGCCAACCCTTTTAGCCTCTCTCTCGGGCTTCGTACGAGACACATAAAAACCCCCTCTTGTTGGGTCAATAGCCTCCTCTTAAGCTTTGTATAAGGAAACCCCGGTTGAGTCAATCAACCTTTTAGCATCAAAATTTGTGCCTCGTTCACAGTATACAAACATCAACAACTCCTTTTCCTTCATCTAATTGATGTAAGCGGCAAGCCTCTGGATTATTTACATCCACGCCACTGTCCCTCTTTTAGCATGAGAAATTCCTAAGGAAAGATGGCATTGCTCTAAACTGAGTTAAAGTTTTCTCCTTCAGGTTAAAAATCCCCTATAAAGGAAATTATGGCATTACTGGATTCACATATCCCAGTTAAAGTAATCCTCCTTTATAATCAGTCTCCCAACAGTTGTGACAAGCAGACCCCCTTTAGAGATGACAAATTCTCTCTAAAGTCAAAACCCTTTAGCTTCACATCTTGGGCTTCAAACAAGATACAAATAGATCCTTCAGCTTCACATCTTGGGCTTTGAACAAGATACAAACCACCTTTAGCTTCACGTCTTGGGCTTTGAACAGGACACCAAAACAACCTTTTTCCTCCCATAGAATAGGAGTAACTATGATCGCTCTGATTTCCCTGTTTCGTTAAACGGGAATACGTAGGCATAAGATTGAAAACTCTTAGCGAGCACACTAATCAAAACCCCAATATCCCGTATCTTCATACATCAATCGAAAAGCATCAGTCCTAACTCCTACCAATAGCATAGTTCCGTCATTTCATTCTTAGCAAAATAAGCCGAGAGAGGCCCACAATCTAAACCGCATATGTAAATCAACAGTCATCTGTTTAAACTCAGTATACAAGCAGGGTTAATTGGAGACATCTATTTCCCTTCCTTCATCAGCTTCAATAGGATAAAAAAATGAATCGACCTGTAGTACCCCAGAGCGACAGTGCTTAAGAACCACGTCCAAAATCGCTCGCTACACATGGTGGAACAACCGTAAGCATGTTAGACATGCCTGAAATACCGATGCACGAGATCCATTTCAAACCAATTGGCGCAATCTTGCAAGGAGATTTTGAAGCTAACCATTTATACGGTAAAGCAATTTAACTCATATGAGACATTTTTTTACACTGTGTTTCATGAATCAATGAATATACTGACAATTTTAAAATTTTGCAGATGTTATTGGTGTACTACATCAAGTGATTAGAATTCAGGTTGTAGGTGGTGGCAAAAAGGCGTGCGTCAACATTGTTTTATTAGATGAGCTGTTGTTACCTTTGAATTACCTTCTAATGTCTAACAACTTGAATTACCTTCTAAAGTGCTTATTGATTCACTATTTGTCTATATTTTCTTTGAAGTGGAGGTGAAATGGATGTAACTCTATGGGAAAGGTATGCCAACCAATTTATGGCAGACGCTGCTTCAGAATCCACAAGTGATCCAAAATCATCATTCTAACTCATGCAATGAGCCTACAGAGTGCAAGTAAGCCTTCAAATTATGGAGAAAGGTTTGCATGATCTATTCTATTTCTTGTCTTTTCTAATGCTTTTTAAGTGTTGTATATAATGCATTCATGTATTATTTTTTGACCATTCGTGTATTGTTTTAAGTTATTTTGTATTATTTGTATTTTGTGTATTCCTACAACTTTCTGCTAACTTTTATCATTGTTGCTATATATGTTTTACCTGCTAACTCACATCTATGAACTTTATGGAAACTTACATCAGGTAAATACATCATGGTTTGTGGTGAAGTTCACTATAGAAACTTTGGTATGTTTGTTTATAAATCCTACCACTTATAACCTTTTTATAAATTTATCAATTAACAACACTAACATATCATGTCAACTTATGCACATGTAAATAGACTAACATGTCTGCTTCACAAAACTCGAATGACGATGTCCATTCAAGTCAAACCTCTTGTAACAGGTTGTCCCTAGAAAGTGAATTTCATGAGCAAGATCTTCAACTATGTTGTCTCCCAAACTATCTGCTACAAAAACTGCCAAGAGTGGCAAACATGCCAAGAGAAAAAGAATGTATTGCCTTTTGTAATGTATTTTGGTACAACAAACTTTCGTTATGTAGAACTTCCATCAAGGCTATGTTATAACAAATTATCTTTCCTAAAATATAACAAATCAATCCTAAACTTTATTTCAATTGGTATGACATTTATACATTAAAACTGGTATGACTTTTATAAATTTATCTGCTTCTTACAAGCTATAAAAATGATTGAAAAAAATAAGAAATTACTTGTAATCATTCTATGTTGTAGTTTTTAACATTGATTTGATGAGGTGTAGTTGACATATGCACCCGAAAAAATATTTGAATGCATTTTGTTTCAATGGATTTGCTTCACTGAAAATAAGACACAACAGAACTATGTAAGCTTAGCAGAACTATGTTAACTTCTATGAAAAATGTTTTTTAAGGCATTTGGATGAAATTGATTTGCTTCACTTTTACCTATCATTGTTATAGTTAAAAGTAATTGCTCAATTAGACCTAACCATCAGCATTTACTCAATGTGTAAAACTTACTGAAATTGACTTTTCCAAATAATTCATTTGAATACATATATCTTAATCTAAAAGTACTTACCTAGCTTTATAGTTTTACAGCAATTGAACATTAACACTGATTCATTTGTATATGTCGAACTTTAACTAAAAGGATATTAACCAAAAGTATATTCGCAAATGCTTACACATTGACTGCAACTTGCCTTGCCAACTTTATCGTGTCATCACTGAAACCTAGTAGCTTTAGTTATATATAATTAATATAAAGTAATCACCTACATATGCTTGATAAACACGTTATAGCATATGATTTTATCAAGTACTAATTCAATAAGAAAAAGTGTTGCCATCTTACTTATAATGCTTATTTTTATACTTCATTGCTGCTATGGAAAAGCGCATTGGGTGTAAAATCATCTAAACATGTCTTCCATGAGATTGACATTTCCTACATGGGTTTATGTAAATAGATCTGCAGAATCACTGCAACATCTCATGTGCTGTTGACCGATGGTTTAAAAGGACATTTGTTGTACACGGTAACAAATGTTCTACCTCTTTCAGCTACATTTCCGTACATGGGTCCATGCTTTTTCTCTTCATTTACAAAGCACGTGTCTACATCAATCTAATATCTTTTGGCTGTCAATGTAAAATAGATTTTTGAACATGGATTATAACTTGTCCAATGATAAAGTTTGATTTTAACTATGTCAGCCTTTGTGAAATCAACTTGTTGACGGTATTATGAATCAAACTTTTTTTATTGACATTTCTATAAAATATTATTTTCCCACATAAGTTAAATTTCTATTTTGTTTTTCACGTTTAAGTCAACAGACATTGTTGTAGTGTGTTTGAGGCAAAATCTGTTGAAGGATAAAAACTTGATATCAATCATGTTAATCTCATGCTGAATTTTTTGTACGACAAGTTCCATATGTTCATGCTATAATTCAAGGTATTACTTTTTCTGTTCCAATATCATTGTCGTATTGTGCATCCTTGAACGTTTGTTAATGATCATTGTTAGTTAAGATTTCTTGTAGTTACTTTCATATGGAAAATATTAAAACCAGATATTGCAAGTTTTGTGTTGTATTGTGCATCCTTCAATGCTTGCAAATTCAGCCTTTTTGTTAATACATTACATCGAGTCATGCATTGAGTGGGGTCATGATACTTTTCGCAGGTCTGCAAGAACATGTTCCATATCTTACAGCAACAACTTAATCATGCCATTTAAATTTTTCAAGTTTAGCATCATGTTATTGATTTATTAGACATTGCCAATTGAAGTACACCTTTTGTCTACTATCTATCTATTACAATTCAATTGCATGAACTCTCAATTGTTCTTTCATCACAAATTATTTACACTAATAAAAAGGAATTTTAGTAATCAACTAATGTTTACTTTTTTTCAATCTTATCTCCTAATATATTTGACATTAATTTATCAACCTCCACCAATTAAATAACAATTAAATATTACATACTCTCATTCTCTCTTTTCATTCAAATTTCTAATGGTCACTATTAGATCACAAGAAACTTTAGATTTTTTATTATATATAATTGATTGTTTGTAATTAACTAATAATTCAAATCTTTTTTACAATTTCCAACCATACAAATTACACATAACAATTACTGATGTTATCAAATAAGTTTTTAAACATTTTAAATAACGTGAGCCTTATAGTATTAGATTTCCAATTTGATGTAAGAGATGTATTTAATCAATAAACTTTTAATTAAAAATTTATAGCTGAGCATCAATACCATAACAACACCATATCAATCATAATATTATCTACTATTTCTTGACTTTCATTTATTTTATATGTGTAACACAACAATATTGTTTGCACTATATTACACAACAATATTGTTTGCATGATGCTTTTATTCTAACCAATCCAACTTATGTTCATGCTATAACTCAACGTTACTATAATTCTCATACAATAGCAATTGTGGTATTTTTCTTACTTATTCAGCATCTACTACTTGGTTTCCCATACTAACTATATCCAAATAGAAGAGGATTATTCATTCATTATTCATTCTTCAATGCTTAAAAAACCAGAAATATATTAAATGATACTCATTGGAAAAGCACTGCAATACCATATCCATTTAACAAACAAGATTAATTAAACAATATCCTTCAAAAAGCATATCAAATTCAGAAACTATAGTCATGAGTACTCATAAACACAAGGTACCATAATATAAACAACACCAAGTAAACTTTAGGTTTTGATACAACATAAAGCCAGCAAAAAGAATTACATCATCAACCGACACTACCAACATCCAAACTTTCTAACTCAATTTCACCCAAATACCTATACCAACCACCCTACAACTTGAACCGACTTTCAACAATTTAACAACTTGACAACAAATCACAGGGTGGGTCGCGAAGTATGAATGCTAGACGATCACCTCTATGCAGTTGTTTATTTTTCACAAACTCATACCACCCATTCCATATATACATTTCAACGCAATACTTTCGTCTGGAACGGTGGAGCTCACATTCATACCTTTCTTTGGTATCAAAATCAACCGACCACACATGTCTATCAACACCTTGCAAAGCACACCTAATCACTTTCTACGAAATTTGCTGTACATTTCCATAAATAAGTATCAATATATAGCAGTTTCCTATATTTCTATAACTATTATCAATAACAGAAGTATATAGCACTTACTAAGACATTTTTCGCAGCAGTCTTGCTAGAACGGATTTTCCTCTTCCAAACGTAGAATTTTGGCCTCTTTCCCACATCTTCATCACTTTGTTGTTCAATAGAGTTGCACAAACAACAATCATAAAATAATTCCATAACACAACCATTGCATAAACATCTATCATACAAACATCACCAGTATAAAACAAACCGTTTAAAATGTGTCCAAATAGTATAAAACAGCAATCATACCAATTATTGCTTGAAATGCTTATAACACATAAAATTTATATAACATACCAACTATCAAACCTTCCACAACACTAACTAACTAAAATCGATTATGTGAGATTTGGGTCGAACTCATGCTGTGTCGAAGGAGAAGCTTTCATGTATTTCGATAGAAGGCAAGCATGCAGTCGAAGCTTGTTCACATGCTGATGCCTTATTGTTACATACTGTAGTCGAAGTCTGTTCTAGTATGTATGTATTGTCGAAATGTTATTCTTTCAAATTGGGCCTTGTGTTAAGGATCTAATTGTTTAGGTTTCTTAGGCTGCAATTTACCTAGTTAGTCTATAAATAGGCTAGTACACTCAGTTTGTTGAGTGTGGCAAATTGTGATATTCACTTGTAATCATTTGTGACTTTAATGAGAAAGTGAATAGTAAACAGAATTTATATTTGCCCAATCCTTGTTGTTTCTTCTTCTTCTTCTTCTTGTGTTTTCTTTCTTACTTTTCGTTAAACCCTAACCCTTGTTTTGGTTCTTGATCATCAAGAAACCATTTATACTTTCTTTGAAGACATCGTTTTTCACAACAAATTGGTGCGGTGAGTGTGGAGAAGATGACTTCAACAAAGTATGAGATTGAAAAGTTCACCGGAGTGAACGATTTCGGTCTGTGGCGTTTGAAGATGAAAGCCCTACTGGTACAACAGGGATGTTTGGAAGCGTTGAAGGGACAGGCAGCCATGGATGTTACATTGACGGAAAGAGAAAAGACGGCAATGCTCAAGAAAGCACACCGCGCGATATTGTTGAGCCTTGGTGATAAGGTTCTACGGCAAGTATCAAAAGAGACGACGACGTCAGGATTATGGGTAAAGCTTGAAAGCTTATACATGACTAAATTGTTGGTAAATCGTTTGTACCTGAAGCAAGCTTTGTATTCATTCAAGATGAGTGAAGACAAAGCTTTGGCTGAGCAGTTGGATATGTTCAACAAGCTGATTCTTGATCTTGAAAATATTGATACGAAGATCGATGACGAAGATCAAGTGTTGTTGCTGTTATGTGCTTTGCCCAGATCGCATGCTCACTTCAAAGAAACTCTCTTGTATTGAAGAGAGTCCCTAACCTTTGAAGAAGTTCAAGCAACCTTGTATTCTAAGGATTTGAACGAAAGAAATGAGCAGAAACCTTCATCAGTTGGCAAAGGGTTGTCCGTGAAAGGAAGATCGTCAAAGAAAGATGGTAGGTTTGACAAGAAGAAAGGAAAGGCTCAGCAGAAGTCTTATGGTGGTGATATGTCTAGTATCAAATGTTATCATTGTAAGAAGGAGGGTCACACAAGAAAGGTGTGCCCTGAGCGCCTGAATAATCATGGAGGTAAGGACAATGGGAATGCAGCTATAGTGCAAGATGGTTATGAATCATCTGATGTCCTTGTGGTGTCGAGCAGCAACTCTTGCGAAGAGTGGATTATGGATTCTGGATGTACTTGACATATGACTCCAAACAAGAATGTGTTTGAAGAATTGTGTGATCAAGATGGTGGATCAGTGCTGCTGGGAAACAATAAAGCTTGCAAGATTGCAGACATTGGATCTGTTAGATTCAAGCTCCATGGTGAGTCAATAAAGCTATTGACTGGGGTTAGGTATGTACCTGGCCTTAATAGGAATTTAATTTCTCTTGGTGAATTTGACAAGAAAGGATATGTCTTCAAAGGAGAGCAAGGTATCCTGAAAGTCATAAAGGAGTCGGAGGAAGTCTTAAGAGGCGTGAAGAAACAAGGCTTGTATACCCTTGAGACTGAGGTTGTAAGTGGTTCGACAAATGTTGTATCCATAAAACCTGTGTCAAAGACAGAGTTATGACACATGAGATTGGGCCATGTCAGCGAAATAGGCCTGGTCGAATTGGGGAAGCAGAACCTGCTAGGAGGTGACAAAGTTGAAAAGCTAGAGTTTTGTGAATCTTGTGTATTTGGTAAAACCTGTAGGGCGGAGTTTAACAAAGGCAAGCAAAGAACACATGGATCCCTTGATTACATTCATGCTGATCTTTGGGGGCCCGCAAGGAATCCTTCACACTCAGGTGCAAGGCATTTTCTATCCATCGTTGATGACTATTCCAGAAAGCTATGGGTATTCATTCAGAAGACGAAGGATGAAACTTTTGATAATTTCAAAAGTTGGAAGGTTCTGGTCGAAACTCAAACTGGCATAAAGGTTAAGAGGTTGAGAACCGACAATGGCCTTGAATTCTGCAATGAAGCGTTCAACAGTTACTGTGTTGAGTCTGGGATTGCAAGGCATAAGACTGTAGCAGGTACTCCTCAACAAAATGTCTTAGCTAAGAGATTCAATCGAACAATCCTTAAAAGGGTTAGATGCGTGTTGGTTAGTGCTGGATTGAAGAAGGTGTTTTGGGCAGAGGTTGTTTCGACAGCAGCTTATCTGATAAATAGATGTCCCTCGACTGCACTGGGAATGAAGACACCTGAAGAAGTTTGGTCATGTCATCCACCAGATCTCGACAAACTGAGAGTATTTGGCTGTTTAGCATATGCTCATATTAGGCAAGACAAGGTCGAACCTAGAGCTCTAAGATGCATGTTCCTTGGATATCCTGAGGGAGTCAAGGGTTATACGTTGTGGTGCCTAGAATCAGGTCACAGAAGATGTATCACTAGTCGTGATGTAGTTTTCAATGAGGTCGAAATGGATTTCAAGAAAACTGGTGATGTTGGTCGAAGTGCAGAAATCTCTGAAGAGGAGCTGGAACAGGTAGAGATGCCTGTTGAGGTGGAGCATAGTGATGCTGAAGTGCATAGCCCAGATGAAGTTGAAGAGCAAGATGCTGAAGAGGCTGAGGAAACTGTCGATGACTACCTACTGGCAAGAGATAGGTTGAGAAGAGTCATCAAGCCACCTCAGAGACTCTCTGCAAGTGAGGTACTTGACGAAGAACCTAGAGATTACAAGGAAGCTATAAGGAGTCGAGACAAGACTGAATGGTGAAAAGCCATGAATGACGAGATGAAATCTCATCATGACAATAACACTTGGGAGCTGACTGAGAAACCTGCAAGAGCAAGGTTAGTCAGTTGTAAGTGGATTTTCAAGGTCAAGGAAGGAATCGAAGGAGTGATTTCGAAGTTCTTTAAGGCGAGGCTGATTGCTAGGGGGTTCACTCAGAAAGAAGGAGTCAACTTCAATGATGTGTTCTCACGTGTTGTAAAGCATAGATCCATTCGAATGCTGTTAGCCATGGTGGCAAAGTTCGACTTGGAACTTGAGCAAATGGATGTGAAGATAGCATTTCTGTATGGTGATCTAGATGAATCAATCCTAATGCGTCAACCTGAAGGGTATTCAGAAAAGGTTAAAGAAGATTATGTGTGCAAGCTGAATAGGTCTTTGTATGGCCTGAAACAATCTCCTCGACAGTGGAACAGGAGATTCGACAAGTTCATGGCACACATTAGTTTCACTAGAAGTCAATTCGATCACTGTGTTTACTTCAGATTTTGACCTGGAAACTCACTTGTTATGTTGCTGTTGTATGTAGATGATATCCTCATAGCTAGCAACAGTGTTGAGGATGTAACGAAGGTGAAGGTTGAACTCAGTAAGGAGTTCGAAATGAAGGATCTGGGAGCTGTAGCCAGGATTCTTGGGATTGACATCCGGAGAGATAGAAAGCAGTCGAAGTTGTGCTTATCTCAAGAGATATACCTACGGAAGCTTCTCGACAAGTTTGGTATGTCGAATTCAAAGCTTGTTGTGTCACCTACAAATCCTCAGTTTAAGCTTAGTACTAATCATAGTCCGAGTACTGAAGCTGAAAGAATCTATATGAATAGCATCCCATATGCTACTGTAGTGGGTTCTTTGATGTATGCTATGGTCTGTACAAGGCCAGACATAGCATATGGAGTGAGCCTTGTGAGCAGGTATATGGCCAATCCTGGAAAGGCACACTGGGAAGCTGTAAAGTGAATTCTCAGGTACATAAATAGGTCTCTGAATAGAGTCTTGATTTATGGTGGAGCCTGTGATGGTGATAGCATAGTCGAAATCAAAGGATTTGTTGACTCTGATTATGCAGGTTGTATGTATTCCAGAAAGTCTATTTCTGGATATGTTTTCACAATGTTTGGCACATTAATCAGTTGGAAAGCGACGCTTTAGAAGGTTGTTGCCTTATCAACCACTGAAGCTGAATATATAGCCCTCACTGAAGCTGTGAAAGAAGCATTGTGGCTTGAAGGTTTTGCAAAGGAGCTGAAACTTCAAGGTCGAAGTATCACTGTTAAATGTGATAGTCAAAGTGCCATACATCTGTCGAAAAATTCAGCCTATCATGAGCGAACGAAGCACATTGATGTGAAGCTGCATTTCGTCAGAGAGATAATCGAGTGTGGTGAAGTCTAGGTGCTGAAGGTTTCGACTGAAGATAATGATGTTGATATGATCACCAAGACGTTACCAAGTTGTAAGTTCTTCCACTGTATGCAGTTGATAAAGCTACATGATGAAAGCTAGTTAATTCTCTTGTTGCTGAGTTAGATCCAAGGTGGAGATTTGTGAGATTTGGGTCGAACTCATGCTGTGTCGAAGGAGAAGCTTTCATGTATTTTGACAGGAGGCAAGCATGCAATCGAAGCTTGTTCACATGTTGATGCCATATTGTTACATACTGTAGTCGAAGTCTGTTCTAGCATGTATGTATTGTCGAAATATTATTCTGTCGAATTGGGCCTTGTGTTAAGGATCCAATAGCTTAGGTTTCTTGGGCTGCAAGTTACCTAGTTAGTCTATAAATAGGCTAGTACACTCAATTTGTTGAGTGTGGCAAATTGTGATATTCACTTGTAATCATTTGTGACTTTAATGAGAAAGTGAATAGTAAATAGAATTTATATTTGCCCAATCCTTGTTATTTCTTCTTCTTCATCATCTTGTGTTTTCTTTCTTACTTTTCGTTAAACCCTAACCCTTGTTTTGGTTCTTGATCATCAAGAAACCATTTATACTTTCTTTGAAGACATCATTTTTCACAATAGATTATATTAACAACAACCACTAATTCTAACTCACATCATATTTTAAACTACTTCCTAATTGTATCTCAGCAAATCAATAAGTATTATACCTCTCACTGTCTGATGAAATCGAAATGTGAGATGACACAACTAATTTCTCACTTTTCCCACCATCACCCTTTTGGAATTCCATACTTGCTTTCTTTCTGCAAAATTGTAACATAACAAATATCAAAACCAGATACAGAAACATTTATACTTCCAGCTAAAGTATATCAATGAAATCTTAACAACCTGCCCTCATCGCTGCATAGAGATTTCGTTGAAATTTTTGGGTTTGACCCACCAACAATAGCTACAGATGGTTCACCTCTCTCTTTATACTCCTTAAACTCTTCAAAAGACATCATTATTGGCTTACCCTTTCTCCAGTTGCAAGACTCCTCATACTCCAGATAGTCTAACTCAACCTGTATTCTTCTCCATTTTTCGTCCTTGTCTTCATTCTGGGAAGACGAACTACAAACATAAAACAATGATAATGCAACATTGGAATGCCACAATGAAACAACATGCAACACATTTATCCACCGGTGAATCAACCAACCATTGAAGATGTTCATCAATAGCAAGGATACTACGACAAAACAAAATCTAAACGTATTACTACAATCAGAAAGCATATGATTTTTTATACCTTATCAGCCCTTGATTTTCATTTTTGATCGAAATTCTTTTCGCAATCATCGTTCTTCAATGACAACAACAATACACACCCACACGGTTCCTAATCGGTCTTGCACAGTTTGTTCAGACAACTTACTACTTAACCCTAACTTTTTTTTACTATCTGAGGATTTGGGACCCTAAAAATCTTTCCTTTTTGGGCCCACCTTTTCCATATTTCCTATTAATAATTCACAACATTACAAAATGCAACTTTCTTATCATAATTTCCTTTAAATTATTTTTTTATTTATTTAAAATTAATATAGTCATAATATTACTTAATTTATAAACAATGCCATAATTAGATTTTTATGCACTAAATTTTTTAACAGTTTTAGTGTTTTGTAAAACTAATACAACTGTTTTATTTTAAATTACCTAATATTCTTATATTTGTTTTTCCTTTTTCCAAGAATGTATCAAATCAAATAACTATTTTGAACACATCTTAATATATTTGTTATTTACTCGCTAATCAATTTGTTTCAAACACATCTTAATATATACATGCTCTTACCCGTACAGACGCACGAGTCTTCTACTAATATATAATAATACTAGCATTAATATAGCAGGACCTAAAAATTTATATAAATTATGACCTAAATGAAAAGATATAATGGGCCTTTGGCCCTCTTTATTTCAAAAAAAAATGAAAAGATATAAATATAGCAGGACCTAAATATTTATACAAACTAGGCAAATATATTAAAACTATTGTATATATAATCACACTTGCTATTATTTAGGCACAACTAAATTACAAATTAAAAACAAATGCCTCCTTCCTTTTGTTATCTACAAGGATAAAAAAAAAGCATAAGATCTGAACATTGCTTCTAATTACTTTGTACAACTGCACTTTGCCTTAATGTCTGATAATATCTGCAGGATGAAAATAAAAAATACATGAAAAACATCTACAGATAAAGTTATATTTTTTCAATAATTGAAAAAACATAAAAATGTTTTGTATTTGTGTCGTTACCTTAAGTTGTTTCCTAAGGTCTTTAATGTAATCAACTGCTACATCCAACATATCAGTTGTGCTACTTTGCTGCCAACACATAATTACAACAAATAAATGCATATCAAACTTCATTGTCATGATTCCATTCAGGGTCAACTTTTAGGACGTGCAAGACGAGTTACAGGATCTAATATTTGTTACGCTTAAACCGTAATTAAAGAGTCTCATAAAATTTTTATTATTTTTAACTGTGGTTGAATAAGGCCTTTAATTGTTTTTCAATGGTGGAATTGTAGTTTTTTTTTATAAGCAACTTTGTATTAAAAGGAGAAAAAAGGAATTGTCCAACCCAATACAAAAAGAAAACTAGAAACAAAAGGGACAAACTCCCCGAAACAGAATTACATAAAATCTAGCGGGGATTTCACCCAATCGTAGAAACTACATTTACTACGACCTAAATCCAACCAATTCCAAGAGAAAGAAAGGATACGGTGAAAGATTTGGTCGACGTCACAAAAATATTCACCAAAGATAATATTATTCCTTGCGCTCCAAATACACGACGTCGTGATAAACCAAATAAAACAACTCATATCTTCTTTGCACTTATCGACCAAAGACAAGAACCACAAGAGGGAATGATTACACAAAGAACCAGAGATTGGTCTAGCCATCCCAATCCACGCGTAAACCTTGGACCAGATTTGTTGGACTCACTACGGGAAAAGAGGGCGCTTTTTTTGCCCTATAAAAGCGCTGTCTAAGCCTGCGCTGTCGTAGGTAAAGACGGCGCTTTAATATTTACGAAAAGCGCTCTCTAAAAGGGAACTTTAGACAGCGCTTTTAAAAGCGCTGTCTAAAGTATACGTTTAAAATTTATAATTTTTTTTATAAACTTTAGAAAGTGCTTTTTCCTTCAAAAGCGCTCTCTAAAGTTGCTTTTAGACAGCGCTTTTGAAAGCGCTGTCTAATGTATACGTAAAATGATTTTTTTATATACCTTTGGAGAGCGCTTTTCCCTAAAAGCGCTCTCTAAAGGGGACTTTAGAGAGCGCTTTTTCCTTAAAAGCGCTCTCTAAAGTATACCTATAATTTTATTGATTTTTTCTACGTATAAAAAATCCCATTTTAGCCATTTTCTTTTATGCAGAAACCTGCATAGTTTCAAACCAGCATTTCTTATATAATTTCTTGCAACAACATAATTCTTATACATTTCAAGAAATAGAATTCTTGCAACAACAGAATTCATATATACATTTCAATAAAATTAACATTCACAAAACTTACAACAGAATTCACAAAATTTACAAAATTCACAAAATTCTTGCAACAACAGAATTCATATACATTAACAGAATTCACAAAATTTACAACAGAATTTTCTTATATTCACAAAACTAAAATTTACATTCACAAAACTATACATTCAAAAAATTCTTCTTAGAAGAAAGAATTCGCACAATTCTTCCGTAATATAATTCAATTGTTTCCTTGTGTAAGAAGAACACGCCATATCTTCGAAATACTACATAACAAAACAAAATACGCATTATTTAGTTAAAAATAATAAATTATATGACATATCCGATAAATATTAAAATAAATCCTAAGTTATAAAACCATGCATACCCTAATAGGAATCTCCAATTGTCCCATTTGAATGATTTCTCTCATGAACCTCAAAACGAAGTACCCGCAGTCTATGCCATTACGCTGACGAGGGCACTACACATAGACAAACAAATAAGAAATAATATATAGATGTTTTGTGTTATTAAGTAGCATCACTAATAAGCAATATTGTGAAAATTAATATACCTCCACTTTGACCCATGTAATATTAGTTGATCTAGCCCGTGCTACTCGAGTCTCTCTTTGTGCACGGTATAGTAGTATAGCACTATAAAAGAAAAACGTAAACTTAAAACAATGTCACAGAAATAATTAGATATACAAATACACACGAATATTTCGAACAATCTCACTTACGTGTCAACCACATCCTTCATATTCTGATATGTGGACCAATCAGTATCCAATGAATTAAGATAATAGACCACTTCTGTTATAGGATTAATGGCAACCAACAACCAGTGTCCACTGTAAAATATAACAAAAGTTTAGATGGATAATTTCTACGCAAAAGATACAAATTAAAGATTAGAATGAAATTATAATGAAAATCTTACCCGTTTCCAGTATTATACGGTAAAAGAAACAGACATTCTGTGTGGCTGGCCGTAAATCGCTCAAGTAAGTGGTCTCTTACTTCAATTGCATTCATACCAATTCTCAGTGCATTAACAAGGCTGCAAGAGAAGAAACGGAATTTGTTTGACAAATCCGTCCCCCAAATGAATTTTTCATACATGCACCTTAAATAAAAACATAATAAACATTAGACTATTATCATTGAAATGTGTAAATAAATTGTTCAACTAAATAAATAATAGATTGATTGGAGTACCAGATGTATGAATGCATAACACCGATGCCTAATTCAGTATGATTGAAAACCGGCTCCATGTCCTCTTTTCCGATTATCTCGGAATGAGGAAAACCAAAAACACCTTCGTCCATGTTGATTTGACGAATAGCACCTTCCATCAAATTTGACATTGACAAAAATGTTTCTAGACACGTCTGAAAGTGAGGTCTTTTTTCCTTCACGGTCCTTGTAGGAGCTTTTTTCTTGCCGGTCTGTTGTGAAGGTTGAGCAGGAACCTAACAATCATATAAGTTAGGTAAAGTAGAAAATCATGAATTCGGATAATAGAATAACACTTAAAAGCTACCTCTCTGTGTGATTCAACAGACTCGTTTTGCAGCAAAACCCCTTTATTCTTTGTTGCGGGTTTTGTAGGAGTCTAACATTACCATGTAAAAAAAATGTAAGTAATGGTTCAGAATGATTTTCATAATCGTTCAGAATTGACATTTGAATACTAAGAGATTCGTAATGGTTTTCAACATACCTCATCACCTATGGAAATGAGGTCTAACGGCCATGCAACAAACGAACCTATTGCATCTCGCAGCAATGTAACCTCTGAAACTGAGTCTGGTATCGGTAGTAACGCATCCGTATCTAAAGCGATATCAACCGACACTTTCAGATAACCTTGTGGGAGCGGATGATGGTGAAGTAACGCTCCCGCAAAGTTATGCACTTTTCCCTTGCCAACCATGCGATAAGTCGGAAACGACAAATACAGCTGGCAAGATGAAATGCCCTGAAGCAATAATTAATATGTAACTGTTAATATGTATAAAGGTCAAATAAAATAAATGTGTTAATTTAATTAAAATAAATATGTGCTAATTACCTCAGGAATTTTATTTGGAGAATTGATACTAGCTTTGTCACTAGCATCTTTCAAACCGGAACCGCGCCTTTCCGCCTCATATCTCTCTTTATCCTGCTGCAATGCTTGGACTTGCGCTTGTAGTGCCATCACAGTTTGCATGATTTCTTGGGTGGTGGGATTTTTTTTCTTTGATTGCTTATACAAGGATGATGGAGTCACACCAAATCCTTTACCTCTCACCCGACCGGGATACTCAGGAACATTTAGTACTCGACTAAGAATGCTCCTGCAATCATCCTCACCTGCTGGTATGGATTTAGATAGATTCTCCTGAAATTCATTGATATATCAAAAATTATTAGTGGGGATTAAAAATTAATTATAATTTAATAAAATTTCAATTAACTTTGAGATATAATGTTATACTTACACATTCTCCATAAACATGCTGAACATCTTCTGTAACAGCTCCACCCTTACCCACGCGAGCTTCCTTCCACAAAACATGGTCCGGAAGTGATGATTCTTCACTTTTAGACTCTTCTAACTACACATTTAGTTAAATAATAAGTTCATCAATTATAACACAATAATACAATTAATAAAATCATAGCATTAATATATACTTACCAATTTTTGTTGTAATCGTGCATATCCCAAACGCCTTTTTCTGTATGGATACGCGGGGTTTGATGCTCTTTCGCGATTAATGGCACTCAATTTCTGGATAAAAAATTTTAAGTCATATCAAAACAAACTAATTAAACACATATATAATACAATCAATAGACATGATAAGACAACATTACATTGAATTCTTCGGTTTTCCGTTTGTCTACAAAAATGCCCCATTCTTGCGGTGTAATCACACCCGCATACAATGGTGGAAGTTCTGCTTCAACAAATTTTTTGTTCTCATCCCTAAGATATTTGTTTGATAATAAGGCTCTAAACCCTCTGTGTCTCTTTCCGGCCAATTGAAGACAATACTTTTGCCGGCTTTCTTCAATATTAAAGGACCTCTACGAAAAAACATACACATATAAACATAAAGTGTTTTAGTATAAGTAAATTAAAGACTTAATCGTCAACAAAAATCTAATAACATCAATCATATTTGGTAAGTACCTGTATCTCAGTCTATATCTTTTCTTTACCGGCATCCAACGATTTCCTCCTCCAATTATCACTAGTGATTGGAATGTGCTGACGGACAAGTGAACCAATGTATGAAGATAACATTGAACCGTTAGGCTCAACTAGTTGGTTCTGGTCACTCCAATGTACATCAAATCTCATCCCTTTATCTCTAGCACGGATGATTCTCTTCATAATGGTTTTTCCTCTTTTTATTTCATGTTCTACATTCGAAGCTTCATTCTGAGCTTCCTGTGTATCTTGTGTCTCGTGGGTGTCTTCCTGGTTATTAGACATTTTACCTGTAAGAAAGAAAAAAACAAAAATTAAATGACAAATATAAACTCATAAAGCAAAAGAGTTTCTTACCTAGCCCTTTCAATACACATACTACTAAGAAATATAAACTCATAAAGCAAAAGTGTTTCTTACCAACACCCTCACTTCACTGTTAATGAATACTTACAACTTACAAAGCCTAAGCAAATTAAAGTGAAAATTGAAAAGGAAAAGAAAAATAATTAATAAACACTGAAATTGATACTTGTTAGTAACAGGTACCAACTAAATAAACAAACACCCTTATAAAAGAATGATAAGATTCTGAGTTTCTAATTCTAACAAGAAATTGATACTTGTTAGTAACAGGTAGCAAAAGGAGAGGTCAATAGTAATCCTACACAAAATATTCGAATTTTATCATCATTCTACACAGAAACTCTAGCTTTCACTGCAGGGTCATATTCTATTATATATACCAAACAAGAACAACAATAATAGTTTAAAAATCAAGAGAAATAAATTTACAAACAAAAAACATCAACAAAAATGTTGTTTTACGTTTCTTTAAAAAAAAAAAAAGAAGAAGTTACAGGTGGTGGTAAGAAACACTTTTGCTTTATGACAAGAACGAAGAACAACGAACAACAGTAACATGCAAGAACGATTGACAAGAACAGCAACAACGAACAATGTTAGAAGTAAGAACAACAACAACAATGTACCTCTTCTTCGTCACGACGGCAGCAAAACGACGGCAGCAGTGAAGTCACGACAATGAACGACGACAGCAGAACGACGGTACCCGCGAATGAATGACGGCAATGGCGGATGAACGACGGCAATGGCAAAGGGTTTCAGCAGAGAAGAAAGAGAGAAAGGGTTTCAGCAGAGAAGAAAGAGAGCAAGGGTCGAGAGAAGAAAATGATTAGAAGCAGTTTCAGAAAATGAAATGAAATGTGTTTTATATTTTAATTAATAAATGTCCTTAGAGGACGCTTTCCTTAAAAAGCGCTTTCTAAAGTGAGGAGACTTAAAGACCTTAGAGGGCGCTTTTCTTAAAGCGCTTTCTAAGGTTAAACATTAGACAGCGCTTTTCTAAAGCGCTTTCTAAAGGCTATTTTTAGAAGGCTTATAACAGCGTTTTGTCCTTAGAAAGCGCTGTCTAAGGTTTACCTGAAAATGTCAAAAAATATAAAAATGAGTCTGGGGCGAGGGGGATTCGAACCCCAGACTCAAAGCATGGCAAACAAACACACAAACCTCCTTGACCAGCGGTACTACGCCCTCATCCATTGTTTATACTCACTCCATAAATATATAAAATAAGGTGTCAACATATATATTTAAATATATTATTTGAATAATTTTAAATATAATTTAAAATAAATTAAAATATAATTTAATATAATTTAAATATATTAAATATAATTTGATATATTAATATAATTTAAAGTATATTTTAAATTATATATTAATATAATTTATATATATTAAATATAATTTAAATAAGTTAAAATGTTTGTATTTAAAACATATATATTTAAATATATTATTTGAATAATTTAAAATATAATTTAAAATAAATTAAAATATAATTTAATATAATTTAAATATATTAAATATAATTTGATATATTAATATAATTTAAAGTATATTTTAAATTAATATATTTTAAATTATATAGTTAAACTTTAGACAACGCTTTTCTAAAGTGCTTTCTAAAGGCTATATTTAGAAGGCTTATAACAGCGCTTTGTCCTTAGTAAGCATTGTCTAAGGTTTACCTGAAAATGTCAAAAAATATAAAAATGAGTTTGGCGTGAGGGGGATTCGAACCCCAGACTCAAAGCATGGCAAACAAACACACAAACCTCCTTGACCAGTGGTACTACGCCCTCATCCATTGTTTATACTCACTCCATAAATATATAAAATAAGGTGTCAACATATATATTTAAATATATTATTTAAATAATTTTAAATATAATTTAAAATAAATTAAAATATAATTTAAAATAATTTAAATATATTAAATATAATTTAATATATAAATATAATTTAAAGTATATTTTAAATTATATATTAATATAATTTATATATATTAAATATAATTTAAATAAGTTAAAATGTTTGTATTTAAAACATATATATTTAAAGATATTATTTGAATAATTTTAAATATAATTTAAAATAAATGAAAATATAATTTAATAACATTTAAATATATTAAATATAATTTGATATATTAATATAATTTAAAGTATATTTTAAAATAATATATTTTAAATTATACATTAATATAATTTATATATATTAAATATAATTTAATAAGTTAAAATGTTTGTATTTAAAACATATATATTTAAATATATTATTTGAATAATTTAAAATATAATTAAAAATAAATTAAAATATAATTTAAATATATTAAATATAATTTGATATATTAATATAATTTAAAGTATATTTTAAATTAATATATTTTAAATTATATATTAATATAATTTATATATATTAAATATAATTTAAATAAGTTAAAATGTTTGTATTTAAAACATATATATTTAAATATATTATTTGAATAATTTAAAATATAATTTAAAATTAATTAAAATATAATTTAATATAATTTAAATATATTAAATATAATTTGATATATTAATATAATTTAAAGTATATTTTAAATTATATATTAATATAATTTATATATATTAAATATAATTTAAATAAGTTAAAATATATAATTTAAATATATTAAATATAATTTGATATATTAATATAATTTAAAATTCCTTTCCCTACCTAAAGGGCGTGGGTTCGACCCCCCCTTTTGCCATTTTTTGTGATTCTTGATGTTTTTCAGTATAATTGTGCCAAACAACAAATACAGCGCTGTCTCTGAAAATGTTTAGAATTGTTTTATATTTTAATTATTAAATGACTTTAGAGGGCGCTTTTCCTTAGAAAGCGCTTTCTAAAGTGAAAAGAAATTGAGCCCTATTAGAGCGCTTTTTAAAAGCGCTCTCTAAAGTGATACCCATAGCAGCGCTTTTTGGAAAGCGCTGTCTAAGGTGGCACTCTTTTACAATCTTTTACAGCGCTTTTGAAAAGCGCTTTCTAAAGCCTTTCTTTTAAGGCGCTTTTTTTTAGCGAAATTTTTTTATTCTTTTTAGCAGCGCTTTTGCATAAAACCGTTGTCTTTTTTGTGATGTCTAATCATATTTTTGGCGTAGTGTGTAACACCCCATTTCTACCCAGTAAATTATATTAAAATCAGAGTTACAAAATTTTCGACATAAAACGGGATATCACATTTTCAACTTTAAAATCAATCACAATAATAGTTAATCATGAAAGATACATAACGATTCGAGGGAACATAAACCAACTATAAACTTCAACTTTATTCAACTTTAGCAAATGCAACGCAGCGGATTCATTAACAACTTAGTAGCATCTTTATTCAACATAAAACAACTTCAAATTAAACAACAAAGTATTTTTCAGCAATTTCATTAAAAATTCAGCATGTAGACAAATAAATAAAAGACATGCGTCATCCCCCCGAGTGCTACGTATCAGAGCGACAACCACCGACTCGAACTAAGGTAACCGGCTACTCCTCTTGATTACCTGCACGTTGCCAACATAGGGACAACATTCAAACAGAAGGGGTGAGTTACCGAATATTATAAACGGAGTATGATAAATAATACATAGATGGAAATCATACAAATAATCACCACTTCACATCAACCACCAACAAATAAAAATCAACAACAACTTAAGAAAATGCAACTTTAATGCGACTCGACAATGTTATGCATGTGGTACCATCGGAAATAAACTCTCAACTTAATATTGCCAGGTTATCGAGGCATCAAGGCATAAGCCTTCAACTTTCAACTTTAAACATGTGCCAATCCAGGCCAACGTGGTGTGAGCAACGCTCCGACATAAAATGCAATGTATGTTTTATGACATGCACAACTCAACAACATAAACAACTTAACAACATCCACAACATAATCAACTTAAACAACATAGCAACTTTTTCGACATAAACAACTTATATCAACGTTGGCTTATCAAGCCTACAACTTACAATTCGTCCGTAAACCAGAACAATGTTACAACTCAGCTGTACCTGCAATTCGACTTTTTCGACATAATTTCAACGAAATCATTCAACAAAAGTCACCTACTAAATTACCCGACTTACCACGACAATTTTTGTTAAATTCCGGGCAACTAAATTTTCCGCCTAAACCGGCTAAACCGACTAAAACTGCACTATTCTTAACCTCTGTTATTTAATACCAGTTTATTTCAAAATTCTACTTTCTGTTACGATTCCCCTAAAATCATTTCCAAGCTTCTGTCATGAATTGTTATTAATCCTGTTGCTGTCAAAATTCTGTTTGATGTAACAAAACCTGTTATTTTCATTTTCTGTTAAAACTGTTATTACTGCTACTTATTTGATTTCTGTCAAAACCTAATTAATAATTCATGAAACTAGCATCTTGTTTTCATACTATACATACTACTAAAACCAAACAATTTATTTCTATGAAAACCCAACACTGCAATTCATGCTAATCAATATTTTTTTGCTAACCTTCAATTAAGAACCTGACATTAATTTATCTAAATGAATTTTCATATTAAACAGAATACATTGATTTCCTTTCTTATGACTAATATTATATAAAACAAAAAGTTGTTTCCTTTAAACTATGGGTGGCCCACGCCACCCTTACTCTAATTCTAATTAAGTGGCTTGCACATAATAATTGGTGGCATGCGCCACATCTTTCTCATTAGTTGGTGATGGCTTGCGCCATGCCCATTGTAGCTCCCGCCACTCAATTATTTTCTTTCTTCTGGTGGCCTGCGCCACCCCTTTATGTGTGGTGGGTGGCCTGCGCCACCCCTAAAATACAATTTTCGTCCCAAGTCATTTCCCAGATTTCACTGCAACATTCGTACATCGTCCAACAACAATTTTTCTCAACAATCGACAATTAACATTTTCGTATAATTAATCCATATAACCTCCGCAACAACACATCGTCAAAATCAACTTAAATCAATCATCAACATCAGCCAGATTATCAACAACCACACAAAATCAACAACAACTTATCAAGAAATCAATTGGGAAAAACAATCATATAATCCCCAACCCTTATATCATTCATCCTAACTCGGTTATAATAATCGAACCCACCCTTACCTTGGATTGAAGGCAGCCCGACGATCGATCGGCTTCCGGAAATTCGACACCGGTAGCGGTTTCTCTCTCGCAACTTCTTCTTCTCTCACGTTCTCAACTTTTCTCCTCTAACTGATATCCAAAAACTCCCCACTCTTTTCTATTTCTTTTATTTTCCTCTTATTTTATTAAAATAATAATATTCAATTATAATATCTAATGGGCCTAAACATACACCCCCTAATTTACTAATTCCGACACTAAACCAAGCCCACTTAATCGAACACACTCCAACTACGATAATATTACTACTAATATTATTCCGCGACTATAATATTATTTCTATGACTTTTTGACTACCAACTTAAAATATTCGACTTAACGACTTAATTCACCGCAACACCAAAATCAACCGAATAACTCACAACAATTAAATCAATATCCAATTAAATAAATAATTAAATATTTTGGGCGTTACAACTCTCCCCCACTTAGAATATTTTCATCCTCGAAAATTTACCTGATTCAAACAGCTCGGGATAGGAGTCTCGCATCTTGCTCTCCAATTCCCACGTCATGCTTTCTCCAGTAGCTCCCAACCAGACAACTTTCACCAACGTGATCTCTTTCCCTCGCAAAGTCTTCATTTCACGATCAGCGATTCGCACAGGCTTCGTCTCCACTGTGAGATTATCCCGTACTTGCGCATCATCCATATTAACCACATGAGACGGATCCGAAATGTACTTCCGAAGCTGCAACACATGAAACACATCATGCAGATTCGAAAGATTTGGCGGTAACGCCATTCGGTAAGCAACTTTCCCAACTCTATCCAAAATCTGATACGGACCAATAAAACGAGGAGTGAGCTTCTTAGACTTCAAAGCTCTCCCAGCACCAGTCACAGGCGTGACTCTCAAAAACACATGATCGCCCGCTTGGAATTCCAAATCCTTCTTCCGCTTGTCATGGTAACTTTTCTGTCTACTTTGAGAAGCTTTCATTTTCTCTCGAATCAACTTCACTTTCTCGGTAGTTTCTCGAACTAATTCCGGTCCAAGTACTACACTTTCAACGGATTCATGCCAACACAACGGAGTTCTACACCTCCGACCATACAACGCTTCAAAAGGTACCATTCCGATACTAGAATGGTGACTATTATTATAAGTGAACTCGATCAATGGAAGATAAGTATCCCACGAACCTCCCTGCTCAAGAACACAAGCTCTCAACAGATCCTCCAATGACTGAATACTTCTCTCAGTTTGACCATCTGTTTGAGGATGATACGCCGAACTCAACCTCAGTTTAGAACCCAACGCTTCCTGTAGATTCTTCCAAAACTCCGACGTAAACCTCAGATCTCTATCCGACACGATACACAATGGAACACCATGCAACTTCACAATCACTCGGATATAAATCTCTGCCAACTTTGCAATCGGATATGTGATGTTAATAGGTATAAAATGAGCCGACTTCGTAAGCCTATTAACAATCACCCAAATTGAATCTTGTCCTCTTGAAGTCATAGGCAGCCCTGTCACAAAGTCCATAGAAATGCTATCCCATTTCCATTCTGGTACTTCCAATGGTTGCATCAACCCAGCAGGTTTCTGATGCTCAACTTTCGACTTCTGACAAGTCAAACATGCATACACAAATCGTGCCACATCTTCTTTCATTCCGAACCACCAAAATATCTTCTTCAAGTCTTGATACATTTTAGTAGCTCCCAGATGAATACTCAGATTACTTCTATGACCCTCTTCAAGAATCTTCTTTTTCATATCTGCATCATCTGGTATACAAATCCGATTATGCAGTCTCAACACACCTCGTGCATCAATCTTAAAGTCACTCTTATCCGATTGACCACAATCATTCATGATGTCCACTAGTTTCACATCCAGCTTCTGAGCCTCTCGAATACTGTCCAGAAAATCATTGTTAATCTTCAACATACCCAGCATAACACTCTGCGGTGTCACTTCACAAACCAAACTCATATCTCGAAACTGCTCAATTAATTCCAATTCCTTAATCATCATTGCTGACATATGCAAGGTCTTTCGGCTTAAAGTATCAGCCACAACATTAGCTTTGCCCGGATGATAATTCAAACCGAAATCATAATCTTTCAGCAATTCTAACCACCTTCGCTGTCTCATATTCAACTCTTTTTTATCAAACAAGTACTTTAAGCTCTTATGATCACTATAAACTTCAAATCTAGAGCCATAGAGATAATGCCTCCAAATTTTCAGCATAAAAACCACTGCAGCAAGTTCCAAATCATGCGTAGGATAATTCCTTTCATGAGTTCTCAACTGTCGAGACGCATAAGCAATTACTTTATTATTCTGCATAAGCACACCTCCTAAACCCATCAATGAAGCATCACAATAAACCACAAACAGTTCTCCTGGATTCGGTAATGTCAAAACCGGAGCCGACGTCAACCTCTTCTTCAATTCTGTAAAACTTTCTTCGCACTGAACATCCCATACAAAAGCTTTACTTTTACAAGTCAATCTAGTTATCGGAAGTGCCAACTTAGAAAATCCTTCAATAAACCTTCTATAATAACCAGCTAGTCCCAGAAAAATTCTAATCTCCGTAGCCGACCTTGGAGTCTCCCACTGCAACACAGCATCTACTTTAGAAGGATCCACGGCAATACCACTACCTAAAATCACATGACCAAGGAAACTAACTTCTTTCAACCAGAACTCGCACTTGGACAGCTTCGCATACAACTGCTTGTCTTTCAAAACTTCCAACACTGTTCTCAAATGTTCCTTTTGCTCTTCTTCTGACTTAGAGTAAATCAGAATATCATCAATGAATACAACCACAAAACGATCCAGATAAGTATGAAAAATGCGGTTCATGTATTCCATGAATACTCCCGGCGCATTAGTAACACCGAAAGGCATCACTGAATACTCATAATGTCCATACCGTGTTCTGAACGCCGTCTTCTGAATATCCTCATCCTTCACTTTAATCTGATGATAACCCGATCTCAAATCAATCTTGCTAAACACACGAGTACCTACTAACTGATCCATCAAATCATCTATTCTCGGAAGTGGATACTTGTTCTTGATTGTTACTTTATTCAACTGTCTATAATCAACACAAAGTCTCATACTTCCATCTTTCTTCTTCACTAACAACACTGGAGCTCCCCACGGCGATACACTTGGTCTTATAAACTTCTTCTCAAGTAACTCTTCCAACTGCTTCTTTAATTCAGATAACTCAGATGTCGACATTCTGTATGGTGCCATCGAAACAGGTCTAGTACCAGGTACAAGATCAATTGCAAATTCAACCTCTCTCTCTGGCGGCACATCAGGAATTTCATCAGGGAAAAATTCAGGAAATTCATTCACCACTTGCAATTCTTCAATCTTAGCTTTGCTCTCAATAGACAATGTTGCCATCAACGAAAACATCTGAGCCTCTTCTTTCATCAATTGCTGTAACTCTCTGAAAGACAACAACCCAACTCCTTCCTCTTCAGGAGTAGAAAACCTCACCGACTTACGATAACAATTTATATGAACGTAGTTATACTCTAACCAGTTCATACCTAGGATTACATCCATTCCGGTCAGCGGCAAACAAACCAAATCAACATAAAAGTCTTTATCGAAGATCGATAAAGGACACCTTAAACACACAAGAGAAGTAGTCACTGATCCCTTAGCCGAAGTCTCGACGACCATTTCTCCATTCATAGTAGACAATTTAAGACCGAATCTTTAAACATAATCAGCAGAAACAAAACAATGTGTAGCACCAGTATCAATAATAGTAATTAAAGGAGTACTATTAATGAAACATGTACCTCTGATAAGTCTGTCCTCATTAGCTGTCTGAGTTCCTGCTAACGCGAACACTTTTCCGGTCTGAGCTTTCTTTGGCTTCGGACACTGATTACCAATATGTCCCTCTTCACCACAATTAAAACAGATCATCTCCTTGTGCTTGCAATCAGATATTGCATGTCCAATCTTACCACATCGGAAACACCTCTTCTCCTCAGCAGTGCACACAGTACTCTTATGACCAGATTTTCCACATTTGAAACAAGTTATGCCAACAGGAGCATCTCCCCTACTATTCTTCTTGCCCTCAGTCTCTCTCTGTTTACCTTTTCCAGCTGGAGCATCATAAGGCTTACCACGGTTATGTTGTTGCTTGCCACTTCTATCACTAACAATCTTGTAGTGAGCATTGTTGTCCTCTTCATAAATTCTGCAACTATCGACCAAATCAGAAAAGACACGGATCTTCTGATACCCAATAGCTTTCTTGATTTCAGAGCGCAACCCGCTCTCAAATTTGATGCATTTAGAAAACTCAGCATCATCCCCGGTATAGTATGGATAAAACTTAGCCAGCTCAACAAACTTCGCAGCATAATCAGTAACCGACATAGTTCCTTGCTTCAGCTCAAGAAACTCAATCTGCTTCTTACCACGGACATCCTCTGGATAATACTTCCTCAGAAACTCCCTTCGAAACACATCCCAAGTGATAACTTCACCTGTAGTTTCCAACCTCTGACGAGTCTCTAGCCACCAGTCATCAGCTTCGACTGCTAGCATATGAGTCCCATAAGGAACCGTTTGCGCTGGAGTGCAGTCCATCACACAGAAGATCCTCTCAATCTCTTTCAACCAATCCAACGCTCCATCAGGATCATACTTGCCCTTGAAGGTAGGCAGATTCTCCCTCTGAAAAGTCGCCAGACTACGAGATCCATCATTCTCGCCACCATTTGGTAAATTCTGCACAGCCTGAGCCATTGCTTGCATTGCAGCAGCCATTGCAGCATCGTTCCTTCCAGCCATCTCAACTTATCACTACAACACAAACAAAAGTTAGAACCAATAACAATACTCGATTATTAAACAACTACGACTCGACACTTGGTCAGACGGACCGACCTGCTCTGATACCACTAATGTAACACCCCATTTCTACCCAGTAAATTATATTAAAATCAAAGTTACAAAATTTTCGACATAAAACGGGATATCACATTTTCAACTTTAAAATCAATCACAATAATAGTTAATCATGAAAGATACATAACGATTCGAGGGAACATAAACCAATAATAAACTTCAACTTTATTCAACTTTAGCAAATGCAACGCAGCGGATTCATTAACAACTTAGTAGCATCTTTATTCAACATAAAACAACTTCAAATTAAACAACAAAGTATTTTTCAGCAATTTCATTAAAAATTCAGCATGTAGACAAATAAATAAAAGACATGCGTCATCCCCCCCGAGTGCTACGTATCAGAGCGACAACCACCGACTCGAACTAAGGTAACCGGCTACTCCTCTTGATTACCTGCACGTTGCCAACATAGGGACAACATTCAAATAGAAGGGGTGAGTTACCGAATATTATAAACGGAGTATGATAAATAATACATAGATGGAAATCATACAAATAATCACCATTTCACATCAACAACCAACAAATAAAAATCAACAACAACTTAAGAAAATGCAACTTTAATGCGACTCGACAATGTTATGCATGTGGTACCATCGGAAATAAACTCCCAACTTAATATTGCCAGTTTATCGAGGCATCAAGGCATAAGCCTTCAACTTTCAACTTTAAACATGTGCCAATCCAGGCCAACGTGGTGTGAGCAACGCTCCGACATAAAATGCAATGTATGTTTTATGACATGCACAACTCAACAACATAAACAACTCAACAACATCCACAACATAATCAACTTAAACAACATAGCAACTTTTTCGACATAAACAACTTATATCAACGTTGGCTTATCAAGCCTACAACTTACAATTCGTCCGTAAACCAGAACAATGTTACAACTCAGCTGTACCTGTAATTTGACTTTTTCGACATAATTTCAACGAAATCATTCAACAAAAGTCACCTACTAAATCACCCGACTTACCACGACAATTTTTGTTAAATTCCGGGCAACTAAATTTTCCGCCTAAACCGGCTAAACCGACTAAAACTGCACTATTCTTAACCTCTGTTATTTAATACCAGTTTATTTCAAAATTCTACTTTCTGTTACGATTCCCCTAAAATCATTTCCAAGCTTCTGTCATGAATTGTTATTAATCCTGTTGCTGTCAAAATTCTGTTTGATGTAACAAAACCTGTTATTTTCATTTTCTATTAAAACTGTTATTACTGCTACTTATTTGATTTCTGTCAAAACCTGTTTAATAATACATGAAACTAGCATCTTGTTTTCATACTATACATACTACTAAAACCAAACAATTTATTTCTATGAAAACCCAACACTGCAATTCATGCTAATCAGGATTTTTCTGCTAACCTTCAATTAAGAACCTGACATTAATTTATCTAAATGAATTTTCATATTAAACAGAATACATTGATTTCCTTTCTTATGACTAATATTATATAAAACAAAAAGTTGGTTCCTTTAAACTATGGGTGGCCCGCGCCACCCTTACTCTAATTCTAATTAAATGGCTTGCACATAATAATTGGTGGCCTGCGCCACATCTTTCTCATTAGTTGGTGATGGCTTGCGCCATGCCCATTGTGGCTCCCACCACTCAATTATTTTCTTTCTTCTGGGTGGCCTGCGCCACCCCTTTATGTGTGGTGGGTGGCCTGCACCACCCCTAAAATACAATTTTCTTCCCAAGTCATTTCCCAGATTTCACTACAACATTCGTACATCATCCAGCAACAATTTTTCTCAACAATCGACAATTAACATTTTCGTATAATTAATCCATATAACCTTAGCAACAACACATCGTCAAAATCAACTTAAATCAATCATCAACATCAGCCAGATTATCAACAACCACACAAAATCAACAACAACTTATCAAGAAATCAATTGGGAAAAACAATCATATAATCCCCAACCCTTATATCATTCATCCTAACCTGGTTATAATAATTGAACCCACCCTTACCTTGGATTGAAGGCAGCTCGACGATCGATCGAGTTCCGGAAATTCGACACCGGTAGCGGTTTCTCTCTCGCAACTTCTTCTTCTCTCACATTCTCAACTTTTCTCCTCTAACTGATATCCAAAAACTCCCCACTCTTTTCTATTTCTTTTGTTTTCGTCTTATTTTATTAAAATAATAATATTCAATTATAATATCTAATGGGCCTAAACATACACCCCCTAATTTACTAATTCCGACACGAAACCAAGCCCACTTAATCGAACACACTCCAACTACGATAATATTACTACTAATATTATTCTACGACTATAATATTATTTCTAATATTATTTCTACGACTTTTTGACTTACCAACTTAAAAATTCTGACTTAACGACTTAATTCACCGCAACACCAAAATCAACCGAATAACTCACAAGAATTAAATAAATATCCAATTAAATAAATAATTAAATATTTTGGGCGTTACATAGTGACTTTAGGACAGGTTAAGAAAAGGTGATCAGAATCCTCATCTGCTTGAAAAAAAAAACACACACAGAGTCGTGCGGAGATATACTAATCCTTTAGAGACAAGAATCATCCTTGTCGGTAAACGATTTAAGAGAAGCCTCCAAGCAAACACTTTTAGTTTATAAGGAATACTAGTTCTCCATAACACTTTAATAGCTAATCTCTGATTTTCCTCCAAAGATATACCAGTGACTTCATCTCTAAGGGTCTTATAGCAAGACCTAACAGAGAAAGTATGGGATTTATCCAACAACCACAACCACTTGTCATGCTTGTCGCGCTGCAACAGCACTGGCTGCAGCAGGGTCTGCAACAGAGCAACAGACTCAGGATCTATCACCTGCTCATCCAGGCCAAGTTTGCCTACGTCCCACCTCCAAACATCAGCAACCCAGTTCCTAATTTCTCCCACGAAACAAACTTTGTTCGAGGAAGCTTGGTAGAGATTAGGAAAGACCAATTTTAAATTGAAATCACCACACCAGTTTGAATCCCAAAAGTCAGCATTCCAGCCACATCCGATTTCCAGACGATAAAAGCACGAAAAATTAATGGAGTGACTTATAGACATCAGGTCTCTCATCCATAAAGAGGCACCATTTTTGAAACAATAAAGGTCAGGATTAAGGACATAATGTTGGAGGCTGCCATATCTACTCGTTAAGAGATCTCTCCAAATCTGATTGCCTTCATGAATAAATTTCGACAACCACTTAGATAAAAGCGATATATTAAAAGTTCCCACGTGTTTAATAGCAAGACCTCCTACCTCTTTGGGTTTGCAAAGCTGACTCCATTTGACCCATGAAATACTAGTTTTATCCACCGAACCCAACCAAAGAAACTTGCGTTGGATTGCGATAATATCTTTCACAATTTTGGAAGGCGCCTTAAAGAAGGCTAAATAATGGATTGGTAGATTAGAATGGACAGAATTAATAAGCACCACTCTAGCCCCTATGGACATATTCCTACTAATCCAAGAGTTTAGCCGACACTTAAGTCAATCCAGAACCGGCTTCCAAAACTCCAACCTCCTATGGTTGCCTCTAATAATAATCCCTAAGAATTTAAAAGGGAGCCTACTTGACCTGTAAAAAAGAAAAGATTCAGCAGCTTGCAGGAATTCAGGTTTCAGCCTTATACCAAAAAGACGACTTTTGGCAAAATTAATTTTCAACCCAGAGACCATTTCAAATCCTCGAAGGATGGATTTAATTGCCCATAAATTAGAGAACTTTTCATCACAAAATAGGAGGGTGTCGTCTGCAAATTGCAGGAGCTCTATAGAAGTTTCACCGTTGATTCTAAAACCAGATAAAATATTGAGGGCAGCAGCACGACGGGTCATAACTGCTAAAGTTTCAGCAACCAGAACAAACAAGAACGACGCGAGAGGGTCCCCTTGTTTGAGACCTCTAGAAACCTCAAAATCTGCAGAGGGAGTCCCATTTATCAGGACTGAAATGAAGCTAGAGTAAGTATTGCCTTTAATCCATTTTATCCATTGGGGGCCGAAATTCATAGCAGAAAGTACAGAGAGGAGGAATTCTCAATTGACACAATCGTAAGCTTGGGTGAAATAAACTTTAAACAGAAGGAACTTACGCTTTTCTCTCCTATCCAAGTCCACTACCTCGTTTGCTACTAAAACTCCATCGTGGAGATTCCTACTAGGCACAAAAGCCGTTTGCGAATCCAAAACCAACTTAGAAATGACACCAGAAAGTCTAAAGGACATCAACTTAGAAATCACCTTAGAAATGCATCCTACAAGACAAATAGGTCTGAACTCCACAAAATCTTGGGGGCTATCAACTTTAGGGACCAGAACCAAAAACGAAGAAGAGAAAGCTTTGGGGAGGTTACCTGTCTTAAAGAAGAACTGAACACATTTGATAAACTACTCCCCCACAATCTCCCAAGCTTCCTTGAAATAATTAAGGGTAAAACCATCCGGCCCCGGAGCTTTATTCCCGTCACAGTCAAAGATAGCCTTCCTGATCTCGTCACCAGGAAAATCTGTCTCCAGAAATGCACGATCCAAGTCACCAAGTTTAGGAATGTCATGAAGATCCAAGACAGGTCTAACTTCAGAACCACATTGATACTTAGACTTAAAGTAATCAAAAGCAGCTTTTTAAATTTCTTCAGGACCTTTAATACGATTATCATCAGAGCCCAGGCCAAAAATTGAGTTTACTCTAATCCTAGACTTGACTGAAGCGTGGAAAAAACGAGAATTAGCGTCACCTTCCTTCTCCCAATTCAGCCTAGACTTTTGATACACCATACTTTCTTTAAAACAAAGATTCTTCCACGCATTTTCTTGTTCTTTCAGCCTATTCATGAGCTATTCGTCCGACAGGCCCTCCCAATTATCTGTCATATCCATCTCAATATCATTTAGTTTCTCAACACAACCTTCAATCTTGAGATCGATCCAACCAAACCCCTTGTGGTTCCACGACTTCAAACATTCCTTAAGGGATTGAAGTTTCCTCTTGAAGACATACGTCGGAGAGCCACGAAACTCAAATGACTCCCAGCAATCTTTAACGAAAACCAAGAAATCCTTATGGTCCAACCAAGCATTAAAGAAACGGAAAGGATTTGGGCCCCAATCGATCGTATTAGAAGAAAGCCAAACAGGCCGGTGGTCTGAGATATCCCTCTTACCCACAAACTGAGCCTTGAAGTCCCAAGTATCAATAAGGGAGTCATCCACTAAAATCCTATCCAACTTACTACAATAAAGGCCATTTGAATTAAAATATGTGAATTTGTTCCCGACAGAAGGTAAATCGATCAAACCTGACTCATCTATGAAGGTTTTAAACTCCAAACAGTCGCGAGTAGCTTGGAAGCTCCTTCCTCTTCTTTCTTCACGAGATTTAACCAAGTTGAAATCTCCACCTAAAATCCATCTTCCATCAGAACATCTGGCTTTAAGGCTAAGAATCTCAGCCCACATAGACCTTTTTTCCCTCAAAAGACAAGGAGAGTATAAGTTGACAACATACAGACTAATGCCTCTCCACAATAATTGACAACAAAGAAAATCTTTGCCTCTGAAACTAGCAATAGGCAGAAACAGATCCTTCCTCCAAATGGTAAGAATTCCTCCAGACAGGCCCTCTGAATCATAGGCCGACCACCCGAAATTATCATTACCCCACAAACTTCTAACGATAGAATCTTTCATTGAAACCACCTTGGTCTCTTGAATCAAGCACAACTCAACTTTTCCTTCTCTTAAAGAATGAGCAATCCTTCTCCTTTTTAGGGGGATGTAACAGCCTCTAACATTATAGGTGACTATAATCATTGATTACTCTTTTCAACAACCTTCTTCTTTTGAAATACGAGACAATCCTGATCCTCCAAACCCTTAATAATATTAGCGTATACCTCATCGTCTTCATTTGCTTCAAGGCCCAAAAGTTCAGCAGAAGTCCAGACTTTATTGGGGACCTTCTCAAGGATATCTTTACTTCTATTGTTGTTCCTCACAGTGTCAAAATTATCTATGGAACATAAATGAGAACCAGAGGGGGCGCAGGAAGGACCCCCCTCTCCAAAGAGATTCTTTTTTTAAACGATTTTTTGGGTGAACGTCTCCTCGAAACCTTACGAGAATGGTGACCTACAGGAGCAGCTTTGAGGAAAGTAGAAAAGAAAGAAGGGGAGAAAGGGATATTCCTATTATCGTAGAAAACAGATAGAGATTTCTTCTTTTTGGGCTTAATCCTAGCAGGGAAAAAACAGGGTTCCCAACTAGATTGGAAATTGAATCAAAGGCAACTAAACCCAATGGACCAAGCCCAAAACTAGGATCCAAACTCGGCCCACCTAGACCTGGATCGTCTAGGCACCCGTCCAAACTAGACAGAGACATTATGCACTGTTGACTTCCCAAGGAGCAACCAGGATTAACAACAGAATTCACCTTTTCTGACAGTTTAACACTTATCGAGGAAACCAAGGTAGTGTCAACACAATTTGTCTGATCACCATACCTGTCACCAGCTTTGACAAAAGTGTCATCACCAACCCCTATAATTTCACTAACAAGGGTATGATTGGACTCAGCGCTGCTCCCCAAATCTTCAAGATTAGCCTTAGTATCCAAATTGTCTCTCATCTCTCTAAGAGACCTAGGAAAGGACCTGTCGCTATCATCACACACCTCTGAAGACCAAACTTGATCATCTTCTGAATCAAGCAAACCGGACGACTCACCATCCAACTCGGTCAAGAGGAAATCAATTTTCCTGGGGCTAGGAAAATCGCTAAGGATTCTAACTTTGAACACAAGATCATTGACCTCAAGATCGACCATGTAGTTAATATCGGTATCGACATAGGTTTTGATAAGCAGACGAGCTTCATCAAACCTGGACTTTTTAACCGTATCGTCGTCACCTTTTATAAACAAACCAACTTTCTTCGTTATACTGGTGAAAACTTCATCGCTCCAAGCAAAACAAGGGATGCCAAGGCATCTCACCCAAACAAACCTGCTTTTGTCTATAACTTTCGGAGACCAAGGATAGAACTTAACAAATTTAGAATCAAACCAAGACTTGGCAGATTCTATGGAAGTAGAAACGTCTTCCCCTCCTCTAGATTCAAGAAGACAAAGGGTTGCCCCTAAGGGGAAGGCCAAAAAATCAAAAAGACCTTCTTCAATTAGGTCGAATCTCCAAAAGTAACCCTAAGTCCAATATATTACCTTATCTGAATTTGGGAAAAGGTCTTGCAATTTCTTGATTCTTTCACTTATTCTTATTCTTCTTTTCTACAATATCCATATCAAGACAACAAGTGACGAAGCTCATTAAATTGAAACAATTGTGTTTATATGACTTGTAATTAATAACAAGGTTAGAATTTTACCCTCTCTGCAATGCTTCTTGGGTGAGTGGAAAAGCCTCTTTTGGCACGAATTTTATATGGAACGGATCCTTGAATGTGAAAATATTTGTCCATACTAGTCATCTTTGAAGAAGAGCTTGGAAGACTCAAACCAAGTTTTTGGTATACAAAGTCTAAATCCTAGTACCTTAAAATTATCACTTATCAACAATGAAACCAACTTTGACCCCAACCGAACATGACACCAACACGTAGATACTAAATTTATACAATATAAGTAATTACATTTTATCACAAATGTAAGTGTTTGTGTTATCATTGAACACTAACATGTTTTGAAGTGACTGATTAAAAAAATGTCATGGTGATTAATATAAAAAAATTCACACACATTTCTTTTATGTACCTGAGTTTTCAAAGCATTTGAAGTGGAAAAGATGATTTGACCTTTGATAGTTGATGTTTTTGGGGCATTGAATGTAGAAATATCCCAACAATCAGTAGTGAAGCTAGGCATGTACCATTTTCCAATGTTTTTACTGTTAATAGAACTTTGTTGAAGTGTTTCATTTTGAACAATTTGTGGCATGTTCATAGTAGCATAATGAAGTGAATAATTGGAGAAAAACTCAGGAGGGGAAGTCTTGTGCCTAATGAGATTGGAGCAATTCTTAGTAGAAGAATCAATTTTACTTTCTGTGATATTATTTTCTGAGTCGAAAGAACTCACAGCAGTAAATGAAGCATCAAAATAGTTAAGCAATCCTTGTTTCTGCTGAGTTTGGTAAATCATGTGATTTGAAGATGATACATAAGAAGAGTAATCTTTGTTTACAAAGGGATGTGACTTACACTCTATCAAGAGGCCCAAGAGTTTTAAAAAGAAGAGAGAATGAGACTTATAACTCAGGGAGAGGCCCAAATGAAAAACAGTGATCGCACCGTTGTTTTTGAAAATTGTATAGGGTCTTAAACAATGATTGAGGCCCAAAACGTTTGTGGGTGACAAGGGATGAGTATTACACTCTATTAGAGGTCCAAAAGTGTTTTTAAAAATGTTTGTGAGGGTGAAAAATAATCAAAACCCTAATTTGATTGAAAAAATGCATTTTAATTTGAATTAAAATTATCAAAATTATCAAACATGTGTGAAAAACAAGTTGCGATCTTGGATTATTGTTTGAAAAATCAAGTTCTATCTATAGAATGATTTGAAAATCATTTGAATTTGAAAAATCAAGAGAAATAATTTATTTAAAATGTTTAAAAAATAATTAAAAAGGTATTCTTTACAAAAATTCAAAATATATTAAATAAATAATATTTTTTTTTATCATTTTTTTATGGAATAAAATATTTTAACATATTTGTGAATTTTGGAAAAAAGAATTATTAAAAAATGATTGAAATTGAAAGAGAAATTAATTTTTGAAGTTATTTTAGAAGTTGCAAAAAAATGAAGGAATTTAGTGGTAAAAAATATGGGATGGTCCTCCCAAGGTTTGAACCCACACCCTTGGGGTGGAGAGTTTAAAACTTTAGCATCCGAGCCATGTGCATTAGCTGATAGAGAATAGAATATGAAAATAATATAGGAAACTCTCTTTTGAAAATGGTTAAAAAATAAAACCAAAAGATCTGGGGCGAGGGGGATTTGAACCCCAGACCTCTCGCTCGCTACACACACACACAAATACTAGTGTTTCCACAAGGGGCGCAATGCCAATTCAAACATATATTGTCAATGGAATACTATATACTATGTTTGGTTCTAAAACCTTAAAATGGCACCATGGCCATCTTCTTCCTTGAACCAACATCGGATTTGCATGAAGCATGTTATCTCTCTCGTTTCTCAATCATTTTGGAAGATATAAAAATGAAAACCTTTCATTTTTAACAAGGAACATGGTGGCCCTTTTCAATTTTATTTATATTAAGTGTAACAAAAGATATCGTGTAGCAATCAGATGAACCCTAAAAAATGCAAGAACTAAATGAAATCTCATATATGCAAGATAAATGGCAATTGGTTGAGGGTTAATGATTTATAAGCAACCAGAATCATGACGGTAACTTAAAATAACATTTATGATACATGTAGTAATGAGTTTGAAAGTTTATAGCTTACGTCTGCAAGTAGGAACCGAATGCTGTTGTAGAGGTGCTATAGAAGTGAAACAATGATCTGGATAACTTCCTTAGGCGTTATGGATTGTGTTGCAAGCCTTGGAATGATTTGAAACTCCATAGAACTCTTGGCTCGAATCCATCTGCATGTTGAAGCAAGTGAGATATGGAGATTGGATTCTGGTGTTACAGAAGTGATTTAGAGGTTTAAATCACTTCTATAAGGGATATATGATGTGTTTGGATCATTGGTTCAAGCTGCATTGCTTTTTATTTCAAAACCCGATAGTCACTTCTTAAGAATTTGGAATTTTGATGCACAAGAGGGAATTCAGAGAAAACAATGTTGGGATTGTTTTGGTGTGTCTTAAGTGATCAAGTATAAGCTTTATTTATAGGTAAATAGATTTGTCAAGAATGAACAGTTGGAACTTTAAGGATAAGAATTGAATTTAATGGTCTTGGCTTAGCATAATTGCTTCTTACACAAGGTACAATAGGTGTCCCAAATAGCTAGGCTATGTATTGACTCAATCCACATTCTGCAGTCCTTTTAAATGTTGTTTATTAGAGCATCTTGACTACAAGGGATAGGAATCTTGAATATGCATTATTTGCTCATAATTGCCTTTGAAATTCAAGTCTTTGTACAAAGACTCATTATGCCAAATGATCAAGTTTTAAGCATCTTGGCCTAATTCTACAGGTTGGATCAAAGTTATGATGATCATATTGAATTTATTTGGCTCCTTTGATCATTGTACCTTGACTCAAAATCGTGGACAACAAGTTAATATCCAAACTGTCATGAAAACATTTGCAACAATGCCTCTTGTGACAACCATAACTCTTGGCTCAAGTTAAGTTGTATCATGCCAATGAACTCTTTGGATTGTTGGCAACATGTATAACAACTTTGATGTTTGCATTTGAGATTGATTCTTTTTGTAACTAGGTGTAAACATCTCCCAAGTTTTGGTGTTTTACCTAAAATATGTCTTGGACAGAATTTTGTCTAAGTGTTGGAAAAAAAGGCAATTTCATGTTTTAGTGATTTTGATTCAACCATAACTCAGAATTCATGATGATTTGGAATGAGATGTAGTTGACCTCTTTGAAGTATGTAAGATGAGCTTTCATTTGAGGTTTGGATGGAAGAAAAATGCCTTGTGTTTTAGGAGTTATGACCTTGCAAAGTTGGTACCAAATCCATTTTGTTCCATAACTTAAAAAAATTCAATTTTCTTATGGTTGCCCCTTTTGCTAGAAACCTCATTTTTCTTGATTTTTCTTGATGGATGATGATCAAAACCAAAAATTAACATTGTTTTTGACTTAGGGGAACCACATTTGTGAAAAATTTCAAAAATTCAAACTTGATTTTGGGAACAGTTGTCTTTTTGTCAGATGAACTCCAACCTGTGTGATCCTCTATGTAATCAATTCCTTGACCTAATTCAAACCTAATGGATGGATTCCATAGGTGTTTTAGGGTGTCTTAAATCATATCCCAAGGTTTGGGAACATGTCTTGGTTCAAAGTCAAAGGTACAGTTGACTTTTTCTTCAAATCCCTTATTGTGGTCCTGATGAAATTGAAACTTGTGAATCAAGCTTCTTGGATCAAATTATTGTTGTAAATGGATCAATATGGTGTATTTGAGGCCCTCAAATCATGTCTTGAGGTTTTGGTTCAGGTCTTGCCTCAAAAGTTAACTTAGGGGTGAATTAGGTCAAGAAACCCTAATTCCTGATTTTTGATGAATGCTTCCCCTGAGGCTATTTGGAATTGATGAATGGGTCCATGAGGTCCCTTTGAGAATTTTGGGTCATGTTTTGAAGTATTGGCTCATGCCCAGATGAAAATTTTCATCTGGAGGCCTTGGTCGACCAAAACACTAATTTGGTGACACTGGCGATCTTGAGGCTTGATCCACTTGGAATGTTTTGTCCTTGATTCTTGATATGGGAGACCTCTTGATCCTTCATGGATGCTTGAGAGGTTAGACAAGTTGAAGATCATGTTATTTCTTGATTGATCCATTGTCTAAGTGCTCTGGGAGGGCTCAAAATCCTAATTCTTGATTGTAGTGAATGCTCAACAATCCTTGAGAAGATTGATGAGTGTAGATGGTACATCCATATTATGGTGATGATATTCACAATGATGGGAAATCTTTGTGGTCAAAATTTGGGGTATGACAAGTTCCATTTTGTATCAGTGCCTTTTTTGTACTAGTGTCAAGAACACATGCTATTATATTGCCTTTTTGTATCAGTGACAAAAACACATGCTTTTATAAAGCAACATATTTTGTTAAAGTAATAGTCATCAACTTGTTATTTACATGATTTATCAACTTGTTCTTTATAATGCAGAACATTTTGTTAAAACAATATTTTTGTTAAAGCAATATTGTGTTCAACTATATGTTATCATAGAACCATAACAGACTAGTTATAAAATAATATTTTGTTAAAGCAATATTTTGTTCAATTATATGTTATCATAGAACCATTACAGACCAACAATTTCATACCATAGCAGAAATGCTTAAACATTGGATAGTATTTATAATATTCAACCCATTTCATTTAACAAAAATCAAACATTCTTACATTCATAACATCAAATTACATGTTGTGTTTCCCACAAATCTATTTCAAATACATTGTTACAAAAACTATATTAAACCCTAAACTAATAATGTCAAACAAAATTACATTTTTCAACATTTCTCTTGTGCTCAAATCCTCATTCTTCAACTTGAATATTTTCTTCTTTTGCCTTTTGTCGTACCCCAAATTTTGACCACCTTTCTTTTCTTCTTTTTACCTTTTAATTACTTATAAATAAAAATATTGGTAATAAGTAATTTGTATTTCTATTTTTTTTCCTTCCAAAAATTTTAATACTATTTCTATGCATAAAAAAGGGGGGAGACAAATAAAAAAATATAATATAGGAGTGCAAATTAAGAAATTAGATTTTTATGTTACTTTTTAGACGTAATTTCATTTCAAATCAATATAATAGTCTAGTTGGTAGAGGAATAGGCTTGAGGATTGTAAGGGAGAGTGCATGAGTTCGAATCCTACCTCTGCCACTTTTAGTTTTTTCCTTTATTACTAACCTTTTCTATTTAACTTTTAAATCATAAAAATAGTTTTTTTATTATTTAAATATTAATATTCGTATTTTATTTAATGAATATTTTAAAAAATTGATTTTTTCATTAAAATCTTGTTTTTATGGAAAAATCTTCAAAAAATCATATAAGTCAAATAAAATCAAATCTTTTTCTATTTTTTATTATTAGGCCATTTCCTTCATTTTAAAATATATTTTTTATTTAAATTCACCAAGCCATGAATCCATCCAGATTCATTGGCTTGGGCATTAAGAAATAAGAGAAAATCAGGTTAAATCAAATTGATCTAAAAATAGACAATCACATTCAAATTTTTTAACCTAATCTTTTCCTATAAATAGACCCTCATTCTCTACTATCTTGACACCCACAATTCACAGAAATCAGTATAAAAAGTTGTTGTTCTTCACATCGAAGAACAACAACACTAAAAGGGAAGAGGGGTCGGGGTATAAAGGAAATTACGTGGAATGTAAAGGAAATTACTGAGAAAAGGGATACGCGAGGAACGATAAAAAGGAACGTAAAGGAAAGAAGGGAGGGAAGCAGCTTAAATCGGTCATGGCATTTCAGGTTGGTAAACCTGAATCTAGAATGCATGATCTGATGTTTGCATATATAATATATTTGTCTGATTTAACCTTGTTTTAAGGGATTGTTCTGTGTGTTGTCTTAAGCTTTATACATAAACAATTAAATCAAATCTTATATACATAAATTTGATTTTATTTTTTGTATACAATTCATCGTCTAGATGTTTTTAGGGGGTCATTATGTAGATATTTCTAATTAAGTTTTTTTCTAAAAAATACCAAAGAGTTTTTAATTAAGTTTAGCCATTGTTAGTAAACCATCATTTATTTTAGCTATTTCGAATTGAAAAAATAACATTTTAAATAATATGAAAAACATTTTAAATCCTTAAAATAAAAACAATTAGGAATTTACAACAGAAAATCGTAACTGGGTCGAAAAACCAATCGGAATCCACCTCGGATCCGCCTCCGGCAAACGTTTCCTGGCAACCCCACACGAACACCGCAATTTTTTCCGCCAAAAAACCCCTCCGATTCACCGCCCCGAAAACGGCTGCCGCCTACGGACGTCCCCACACCGTCCACCGCGCGCGCAATCCATCGCGTCACCAAACGCCGTCGTCAATGGCTCGACCATCCCTCTCCAATCATGACTGTCAAGCATCCACCCGCCAGCAAATCGATCGGAATTCGCGTACGAAAGAGAGAACGGAGCTTTTGTATTTTCCACTTTTTTTGCTATGTGTTGCTTACTGTATGAATATGTTATACTGCACGCCTGTTTTGTTTTATCTTTTAGATGTGCCATTTTATTCTAATGAGGTTTGTTTTATGGCCCATTAAATTTGATTTGATTTTTATTGGTGAGTGATGCAAAGTTGAACAAAGGATAAACATGCTAGTAACATTAATCTGATCTAATAGTATGACCATTTAAAATAAATAACGTTATGAAAGTTTTTCTAATTAGATTAATTAGATAATTACATTTATAATTAATTAACTTGAAATAACTAGCATAATTTTATTTGTCAAATCATAATAGAATAAAAAATATATAAGTATAATTAGGGAAGTTTATTTTAAATTAAGGTTAATTAAGCATACGAGAGAGGGGCGCTCTCTCCTCACTGTTATTTTTTTATTATTATTATTTTATTTTTCCCTTTTTATTTATTAATTAATATTATCATAACTCATCTAGATTTAGGTTTAATTTAGATTAGGCTTAACCTATTGCTATCTACACTCCTGTTTCACGAGCCCAAATACTTTTCTGTAGTAAAGTACATCCCCTGAATTTATTCAATTAATTAAATTATTTACATAATTTAACTAATTAATTAGGATTTAAATATTTTGATTAAGATGTAAAATATTATTTTAGGTTATTTGATTAGGATAAATATAATTAGGGATTTAGGGTTAATTTTGGGTTTGGTTTTGTTCTAAATAAAAAGTTTTATATATTTAAAATATTTTGTTTATTAAAAATAAGGATGTGTTTATAAATGAGATTTTTGTTTTTTGGGGTGAGGTAGATTGGGAATTTTGAATCTTTATTAAAATTTGGTTTAGGATTTATTTTGAGGAAAGTAGTATTTTTGGATTTTTATTTAAATTGGATTTTAATATGGGTTTGGGGGTGAAAATAAATTAAAGCAAATTTAATTTAATTTTTGGGATTAAAATACTTTTATTTTTGGGATTATTTTGACTTTAGAAATTTTTTTTTAATTGGAATAGTTTGGGGATCAATTTTGCTATTTTTTTAGCATAATGGAATTTTGGATTTTTATTATTATTTCTTTATTAAATTCTTTGGAATTTTAGAGATTTATTTTTTTAAATATAAGGGATATAAAAGGATTTTGTAAGGATTTAAAATTTGGGGATTAAACTCTTTGTCCGAGAGTCTAAATAAGGGATGGGATTTAGGGATAGCACTCTTAGGTTCCAAGAGTATAAATATAGGCCAAGGGATAAGGGATTTTGGGATAGAACTCTCCATCCGAGAGTATAAACAATGGATAGGGGATTTTAAGGGATATAACTTCTTATCTAGGAGTATAAACATAGATTAAGGGATAAGACTCCTTATCTAGGAGTATAAATATAGATTAAGGGATAGAACTCCTTATCTAGGAGTATAAACATAGATTAAGGGATAGAACTCCTTATCTAGGAGTATAAATATAGATTAAGGGATATAACTCCTTATCTAGGAGTATAAATATAGATTAAGGGATATAACTACTTATCTAGGAGTATAAATAACAGATTAAGGGATAGAACTCTTTATCCAAGAGTATAAATAGTGGATTAAGTTTGGGGTTAGGGTTATGAATAGGATTAGGGGGGTTGGAATAGGGGAGGTGAACTACGGTTACTCTGATCCTTCAAAATCGAAGGTACATAGGCATAGGGTTGTAAACCCTAGCGAGTACAATAATAAAAAACTTAGGATTCTTTTGTGAATGAAGAAAAGACAACAAACAAACATACCCTAAAATCTAAGGAGGATCCCATTGAGTACAATGGAAGTGAGGGGTGCCTAACACCTTCCCATCACTTAACCGACTCCCGAACCTTAGGAATCTCTACCCTTAGGATTAGGATTTTAGGTTTATCATTTATTTTCCTAAAAAAATATGATGGCGAATCGATATTTTTTCCAGCCGCGACAGCTGGCGACTCTGCTGGGGACGCCTCCCTAAAGAGAGTTCCTCCTAACCTTAGGTTTTAGGGTCCTTGTTTGTTTTGCGTGTTTATTGTTTTTATTTTTTATTTTTTATTATGATTTATTTTATGTTTTAATTCGTTTTTATTTATTATATTTGTCCATTATATTTTTATTTTGTCATCATGCATTGGATTGGGGTATATTATGTGTGAAGCTAAAACCCAAGCTTAGAGTATAACCCTAGATTAGGACGTGGAACAGAAATGTTTTTGGGGGGATGTGACATCCCCAACAATTCATTGATGCCACACTCAGAATAGATCTTTCCAAAGGTGTCCTCATGGAAGGGCTAGCCCCTAACGTAGAGAATGATTTGGATGTGGTCCAAGACTCTGAGAACTTTTAGCCTACCCCTTGCCAACTCATGAAGACCCTATGTATTCAACCCTCAAGGGTTGTTACTAGGGTCCTACCCAGATGAGACTTATCCTGAAGGATTACCATAGGAAGGCTTGCTCCTTCTCATGGTAAAACAAGGGTATAGTCTGTACATTATAGGGTCGTTATGCTGTCCAAACTTTATATCCTACATGTGAGGGGATTGGGTAGATAAGATTTAGATCTAACATCGTAGAGAACCTACCTAGTTAGGGTCATGCTTGCATTTCATTCTTACCCTAACCAAATAAAACACTAAAACCAAATGTCCATGTCATCATGCATTTAAAAAAACATTTTTTTGCATATATGCATTTTTGTGGGGAATTTCAAGATGTGTTGTAGGAACATTGGAAAGATGGATCCATGTGATGAAATTGAAACTTGTGAATCAAGCTTCTTGGATTAATCCATTGTTGTAAATGGATCCATGTGGTGTATTTGAGGCCCTCAAATCATGTCTTAAGGTATTGGGTCATGCCTTGCCTCAAAAGTCAACTTAAGGGTGAATTAGGTCAAGAAACCCTAATTCTTGAATTTTGGTAAATGCATCCCCTGAGGCTAAATTGACTTGATGATTGGGTCCATGGGGTCCCTTTGAGTATCTTGGGTTGTGCTTTGAAGTATTGGCTCATGCTCAGAGGAAAAATTCCATCTGGAGGCCTTGGTCGACCAAAACCCTAATTTTGTGACACCGGCAATCTTGAGGCTTGATCCACTTGGAATGTTGCAACCTGGTGCTTGATTCTTGATGTGGGAGACCTCTTGGTCCTTTATAGGTGTTTGAGATGTTAGACAAGTTGAAAATCATGTCATTTCTTGATTGATCCTTTGTCTAAGTGCTCTGAGAGGGCTCAAAACCCTAATTCTTGATTGTGGTGAATGCTCTATCATCTTTGAGGAGATTGATGAGGCATGAAAGTACATCCATATTGTGGTGATGATTCTCACAATGATGGGAAATCTTGGTGGTCAAAATTTGGGGTATGACATATGCCTCTATTTAATTTTCTTGGACCCGAAGGTGTGAAAGGCGAAGGTATTCGGGCATTCGGGGTGCTAGAGGATTAAATATCGGAATACCTGAAATTTTGATGATGGTTATGAATGTCAGCGGTTTGCTCATCCATCTTCTTTTGCTAAGCAATGATACTTAGAAAAGGGTAAAACTTCCCCTCGATCCTGGTCTTCAACCAAGGAACTGGTCTTAGTTTCTAAGATAAACTCCCCCTCGATCCTGGTTTTTGGCCACAGAACTGGTCTTAGTTTCTTTGAAATAAACTTCCCCTCAATCCTGGTTTTTGGCCACGGAACTGATCTCAGTTTCTTCTTGAAATAAACTTCCCCTCGATCCTGGTCTTCACCCACGGAACTGGTCTCAGTTTCTTCTTGTCAAGTTCGTTCCTTGACAAGGGATGCTATGTGTAGCAGTTTTCATCAAACTTCTCGCCGAGTTTACTGGGGGAGACGTCATTTGATTGAATTTGATGTCAGACTTGTTGGGGAAACCCATTCGTTTGAGTTGTAGAGGTGTGCAAACTTCTCTGTTGGAGATGCCATTTGTTGACTCTACTGCAGAAAAACGAATCTATTGAGAGACCACTTTCGCTTAGGGATATTACATCATACTTTTCTTCGAGATCTTCACGGAGAAATTCCATGTGATATAATCCAATTTGGAGGTGCTGATGACCTTGTTGACAGCAAACATTTCAGAGAGAAACTGTTGTATTACCGAGAGTCTTTGGTTAAGAGGCTTTCTCTAGGGATTTTCCTTAATCCGGGAAAGCGAAAATATCATCTTCAATGGTGAAGATGGACGTTTTTCAAATGCCTTCTTGCCTTTCAGAGGTTCAAGTTATCAAAGTGGTCGAGGATAGTCTCCAATCCATAAATAAATTAGGGAGAGATAGTCTCCAATCCAGAGAATCGTTGATCATTGTTTAAATGTCATTCTGTAAAGCTAAAACAAATGAGAATTGCAAACAAAAGCACTAGGGCTCAAATTTTATTGATAGGATTGAAATCAGCCAAACGCGTGATTCCATGGAGTATTACAAAGTTTAGAAAATGGTAATTTATGGGAAAAGGGCTACATTGAAATATAACGACCGTTATCCTTCTACCAACTTTGAATTCTGGACATCCTGAGCTTCTGTCGAAGATGACCTTGACTTGAAGTTTTATGATGGATGGCATTACTACTGGGGATTTAACCTCGTCAGATGTAGTTACTTACCATGAATCCCTAACTTTTGCCTGAATTGTACTTTGAGATTTCCAATCCATCGGGATGATTTTTGCTTATGTCTCTAATTTTTGCCTGGACCGTCCTTTCGGGTTTTCAATCCACCGAGACGTTTTGTTTTTTTTATTTAGGCGAAGTATTTCTTGACTACATCAACATTTGTGGGGTAGGTAAATTCCTCTCCATCCATGGTTGCGAGTCTCAAGGCGCCGCCTGAGAAGGCTTTCTTAACAACATAGTGGCGCAAACTGAAAAAAAATAACTGGCGGAAAAAACTAGAACAGAAGAGTCGCTACCGAAAGTTATATATCCTGACGCAGGGAAAGGAAACGATCGAAGAAAACTGAAGAGGGAGAAGACATGGTCATCGCAACCATAGTCCGGGTTCGGGAGTCTGTTACACGAGGGGAAGGTATTAGCACCCCCACGCGTCCATAGTACTTGATGGGATCCATGCTCGTTGTCTAAACAAAGGGTGAGTTATCCTAAAGTCTACGGCTGAACAAAAAAAAACGGGGATGGGGAAGACTAAGACGAACTAGCAGGGACTTATTCGAAATCCAATGCCTACGTATCTTCGTGGACGAATGAAGAATCAGAGTCAACGTAGTTTGATGGACTATGCAAAAAGGGGGAAGGTTACTCGCCGAGATATCGCATCTCGTGCCTACGTATCCTCAATCGGACGAGAGAGAGGAAGTCAAAGCAGTCGTAGTTTGACCTAACAAGGTCGGTAAGTGTTTTTTACGTGAGCGATGAGCTCCTTTCTGAAAACAGTTTGAAACTTAACAATCCCGAAGGATGAAAATGATTTGAATTTATTTTTGTATTTTTTAGATAGAAGTGGATTGAAGTTAGTTCGTAACTTACATTGCACCAAAGTCTACCATGCGGGAACGAATGCGTCGCATGGTCGCCCCCAATGGGACGTATGCTAAACACTCTAGAAGAAGAGGGGAGACCCCTCGTTCTTCATTTCCTACACTTAAGGCTCGAGCGCAATATACGTTATATTTATTAAGTGTTTTAGAAATGTTATGAGATGAGAAGAGAAGACTCAAGTCGAAAAGAAAAGACTACGGGGAAATCTATCCTAATGTTGTCATACAAAAGTGGCCCTATGGCTGAGGTCAAAGGGAAAACATCTACCTAAATTAGCATGCTTGGATGGAATCCTAATGTCTATCCTACTCCGAGCTTAATCGGAAATAAAGTCGGACTAGGTGCCAAAGGTAGCAAGCAAAAGCAAGACAAAAACCAAAGCGATAAATCAAAACAGTGGCTACAATAGCGCTCCAGCACCTGCAGAGCGGTAAATACCAACCAATACACCAAACAACATTTAACAGCTCATGTTCAGCACAAAAAGGAGGTGTAAAAAGGCAAGCAGCAGCAGATACAACAGCACATATGCACCAAGACAACAGTGAAAATAGGGCAGCACACCGTGCATTTGAAAACAAATACTCATGCAAGCAACGATGGCAAATAGACACACAAAGCATGAAAAACCAATCATACAGGTTGCAAGCATCAAGAATGAATAACATGATCAAGTTAGCAATTCAAGAACAATTACTCAACAAAGTTTGCACAACTCAAGCATTGATCACAACGTCATACATAAGCAACCACGGAAACAAACAACAATCACGCATCACATGTCCAACAAGTTGAGCATCAATCAAGAATTAACATAATTCAAATGTGTTTGCATCGTGTTTGCCGCATTAATTAGTCAACAACGCACACATAAACATTTATCGATGAAAACCAAGAATCGCGTGTCGAAAAATCATGTCCATGCAAAGGTGTGAGGTGTAACATCATCAAAACAGTCCACAAATATGTGTCATATAAAACCATGAAGATTAAAAATGAAACGGGATCGAAACATGCTCAAAAATGCACAAAAATCACACTCTGCAGCAGTGTTAATAGATTAACCATTTGCAGTTCATTTTGGTTAATCGATTAACAGCTCTCATTATGCGAAATTTACACTAGTTAATCGATTAACCTAATTGCACTGCAATTGGTTAATCGATTAACCCTGTACCAGCAGCAAAAAATCAGTTAGAAAAATCACTTTCAGCAGCAAAATCACTTATGCAATCCTTTCCAATGATCATGTAACCAACAATGCACGAAAATTAAGTTCAATCACAACAATCAAACATCAATTAGATCCAATAATCATCAACATTAAGAATCAAATTCAAGCAAATGGATCAAAATCAATAACAACCAAAGATCTACATTGTATAAGTTGTAAATAAGCTAAATCAAGTCTAGATTTAAGGAAAACCAACCTACAAAGCTGAGATTTGCTTTGGTAAGTGTTGTAAACGAAAATTGATGAATCCAAGCAAGAAATCCAAGATCTATGCAAGAAACTTCAAGATCATAGCAAGAAACTTCAAGATCCAAACAATGTGATGATTTTGCTTCAAGCTTCCTCCAAAATCAGTTCCAAAATCTCAAATCTAAGAGTAAAACAGTAGCAAATTCAAGATTCTTCCAAGAATTAGTGAATGGATGAAGGTTTAGTTTCAAGATCAACAAATTTCAATGCAAAATTTGTTGAACTTTAATGGTGGAACTTTGAGTGAGGGTTTTGAAATGAGAGAAAAGTTGAGAGAAAATGGAGTGAGATGTGTAGAAAATTCAGAAAATGAATCAAGGTTATGAGAGGTTTGGAGTTGATTAGATTAAATAACTCCTAGGTTAGGAGTTAAGTTTGGGTTTGGAGTGCAGTTTAGTGGGTGGAATTGGGAGTGAAAAATGAATTAGGAAAGGAAATGAGGAATTGGAGTGGAAATTGGGTGGAAAATAATTCAAATTAGAACCCTCTCTAGATCCTTCTACTGGTGTGAGATTTGAATTGGTGATAAAAATTTGAACCCCAAAAAAATGCAGTGCTGCAAAATGAAGTATTTGGGCAAATTTTGCCTTGGTTAATCGATTAACCAATTTTAGTACAAATTGTGTTAATCGATTAACACAAGGAAAATTTGAATTTGGCGCCTTTTGGAGGGAAACTTGGAGAAATGCCCAATTCCACTTGTTCAGAGCCACAATAGACCTCTGAAACCTGTCATTTGATACTAACACTGAAACACACTTGAAATATACAGTGAATTTTGTTTCGTGCTCAGAATACTGCTGAAAATAGTCGTCTGGTGCTGCATCGCTGATGAAAAAAATGACTGCCGGAGCTTCTGATTATCAAGTCATCTAATGAGCAAAATAAAGGCTCGAAAAGACTTTGAAAGCTATCTGCTTGGCTCTGAACATTGTTGAAAATGATACTGGAACTGATGACGCCATGAGCTACTGGAAATACCTTGATCCCATGCCCAAAAGGACCATACAAATGCAGAAATGACAATGCAAACGAAATGAAACATAAGCCAGTTAGAGTTAGAAATAATAGGGAAAATTTTGGGGTGTTACAGCTGCCCCTATTCAAACTTCTTGGATCCGAGGGTATGGAAGCAAAGGCTTCCAGACGGTCAGGATACATGGAGATTGAATACCAAAATAACCGCACAAATTTGCATCCTGCAAAAGGAGAGACGACTCCGCTGGGGAACAAGTAATAAAAGGTGTCAAATAACAACACGGACGAGTGTCAGGAATCAATACGAACGAAGTATTGAATATGTATTGACACAAACATGGACGAGTGCTGACTATGCTGGGGATAAATACGGACGAGTACCAAAAAGGTCCACACACGGACGAGTGCTGAAAGAACACGGACGGGTGTTTAAAGGTCAATACGGACGGGTATTGGCTAAAAAGTTCAAACACTGACGGGTGATGAAAGAACACAGACGGGTGTCTAAGGTCAATACGGATGGGTATTGGCTAAAAAGTTCAAACACAGACGGGGGATGAAAGAACACGGACGGGTGTATAAGGTCAATACGGACGGGTATTGGCTAAAAAGTTCAAACACGGACGAGTGATGAAAGAGCACGAACGGGTGTCTAAGGTCAATACGGACGGGTATTGGCTAAAAAGTTCAAACACGGACGGGTGATGAAAGAGCACGGACGGGTGTCTAAGGTCAATACAGACGGCTATTGGCTAAAAATTTCAAACACGGACGGGTGATGAAAGAACACAGATGAGTGTCTAAGGTCAATATGGATGAGTATTGGCTAAAAAGTTCAAACACAGACGGGTGTCATAGGTCAATACGGACGGGTATTGGCTAAAAAGTTCAAACACGGACGGGTGTCTAAGATCAATACGGACGGGTATTGGCTAAAAGGTTCAAACACGGACGGGTGATGAAAGAACACAGACGGGTGTCTAAGGTCAATATGGACGGGTATTGGCTAAAAAGTTCAAACATGGATGGGTGATGAAAGAAACGGACGGGTGTCTATGGTCAATACAGACGGGTATTGGCTAAAAAGTTCAAACACGGACGGGTGTCTAAAGTCAAACTCGGACGAGTGCCGAAAGAACACGGACGAGTGTCTAAAAGGTCAATACGGACGGGTACTAAAATAAAGCAAAAGGTAACTTTACTGGGGATTGAAATGCTAAACCGAACACGGACGGGTGTTTAAAATCAATACAGACGAAGTATTGAGGAAATGGAAGAGAACACACACGGGTGTCAAAAGAACACGGACGAGTGTTTAACGCTAACAACTCTGAGGGGATAACCCACGAGACCACCTGGACGAAGGGGTGAAAAGAAACCAGGGACTGACGATCCTGACAGACAAATAAACTCTGCAGGGGTATACCAAACAGTCTCTCTAAATGACCAAGTCCACTGCTTGGGGTATAAAGTTGGACGATATCTCTTGAGTTACTGTTCTTCCCGTTGGGGAACGCTTGGCAAATGAGAACTCAAACCTGGCTTATGCTTCGAATGCATATGTTTGAATTTTTCTATGGCGTAATGCTCCACTCGAAATGGAAATGCTACGCTTTTGGGAGGTTGCCATGCAAGATGCTCATGCAATGTAAAAAAAAGCGCTCCAGCAAAATAAATGTCGAAGACGAAGGCAACTCCACCGGGGATGACAAACTAAATTGTCCTCTGAATCAAAGGCCCTGCTGAGGAAGTCATACTGATCGACCTTCCTAATCACAACCTCTGCTGGAGATGAAAACTCCAAGAGAAATTCCACTCTGTTTGGGATGAAGAAAAAAAATCACTAAAAATGGAACCCAAAGATCTGTTACGAAAAAGGTTCCAATAACCATTGGACTTAAAACCTGTTGGGGATGTCAACTACCGCTGAACAAACTGTTGCGAGGATTACCACCAAACTCCGCTTGGGGATACCATCAAGCTCAACCTGCTGCTGGGGGAAAATGACTTTACCCTCACCCTACTGGGGATTAGAGAAAACTGTTATCGACGAGACTATACTTCCTGACCGACTGAGGAAAGTAGACACCAAAACTTTATGGGGGCAATAATACCTCTGCCCAGGGAGAGTATTCCACAAATCATCTGCTGGAGATACAATGACGTCCACCCTGGAGCAATGAACTCCTGAATGGTTGTTGGGGAGTAATAAATTAATCATGACTCTGACCGGGGAAACAATCCTCTATACTTTGGATGGGGAAGCAGTCCTCTGTACTCTGGCTAGGGAGAGTGACAATCTGCTGAGGATGATGAAATCTCGAAGCTGGGGAGAGTAACTCTACAGAGGAGAAACTATGCTACCCTGCACACAACAACAGCAGAATATTCTATATGCAAAAATGGCTACCTCGATTACCATCCACGATATTCGTTGCCTGAGCAATTTCCATTGTTTTCCGATATGCTCCGCAAAGCTTAACATTTTCGCATGCAATGTTTATCAAAATATCAGACGTTTTCACAAACAAAACAGTAAGAGTAAAAACAAAAACAGAAAGCTATTTGAGTGAAAATGAAAGTTTTATTGAATGAATTGGCCTGTAAATAGGCGTTTACAATCGGAAGCAATTCCTGAATAGAGGTAATTGCGCAAAAGCAAAAAGAAGATACACATGTCGGCAATGTGGGAACAGATATCCACCATGATTCAATTCAGCTATGACTCATATGCCTTGCTTATCCACAGATGCTTTAACCTTTAAAGAGACTTTCTGGACTGATTCCTTTCCTTCGAAATTCCCAAGTGTCAAGAGTGCTCACAAATCGAACGCAAATCGTAGCCTCTTGCTTCCAAATCCTTAACTTTTGCCTGGATTGCCCTTTTCGGGTTTTCAATCCACCGGGATACCCATACTTGCTAAAGTTACCTTTTTCAGGTTTTCAACTTTGCGGGTGTATTTTTTTTCCTTTTTATCCCTAATTTTTTCCCGAACCTTCTCTGTTTATGGTTCGCCGGGATGCCTTTTTTTGCCTGGATCTTCTTTTTATGTTCAGCGGGTCTCTTTTATGCAAAGTATTTTTTGACTACGTCTGCGTTCACAGGGGACGTAAAGTCTTCGCCATCTATAATTGAGAGTAATAAGGCTCTGCCGTAGAAAACCTTTCTTACTACATATGGTCCTTCGTAGTTTGGAGTCCATTTGCCCCTGTGATCTGTCTGAGGAGGAAGGATCCTTTTCAAAACCAATTCACCTGTCTGAAAACATCGAGGATGAACTTTCTGATCAAAGGCATTCTTCATCCTGCTTTGATACAACCGGCCATGTGCAATGGCTGCCAATCTCTTCTCTTCAATAACGCTCAACTGATTCAACCGGGAACGCACCCATTCAGCTTCATCAAACTTTACATCTGCCAGAATTCTTAAAGAAGGAATCTCAACCTCTAATGGTAGAACCGCCTCCATACCATATACCAGTGAGAAAGGAGTTGCCCCAGTTGATGTGCGTACCGAAGTACGATACCCGTGTAAAGCATAAGGCAACATCTCATGTCAGTCATTGTATGTTACCACCATTTTCTGCACAATCTTCTTGATATTCTTATTTGCCGCCTCAACAGCCCCATTCATCTTCCGATAGGGAGAAGAATTGTGATGTTCAATCTTAAAGCTTTGACATAGCTCCTTCATCATGTTATTGTTCAAATTTGAACCATTATCAGTAATGATTCTCTCCGGGACTCCGTAACGACATATGATGTCCTTCTTTATAAACTGGGCTACCACTTGTTTGGTGACGTTGGCATATGAGGCTGCTTCCACCCACTTCGTGAAGTAATCAATGGCAACCAAGATGAAACGATGCCCATTGGAAGCAGTCGGCTCAATCTTTCCAATCATATCAATGCCCCACATGGAAAACGGCCAAGGAGATGACAGTACATTCAGAGGAGTAGGCAGTACGTGCACCTTATCAGCATAAATCTGGAATTTATGGCATTTCCTGGCATATTTGAAACAGTCAGACTCCATATTCATCCAATAATATCCCGCTCTCAACAATTTTCTAGCCATAGCATGCTCATTGACATGGGTACCGAAAGATCCCTCGTGAACTTCTTCCATTAACAGGCCTGCCTCGTGTTCATCAACACAACGTAGCAAGACCATGTCAAAGTTTCTCTTGTACAACACGTCGTCTTCAATCAAAAAAAAGTTTCCTGCCAACCTCCTTGGAGTTTTCTTATCCTTGGTTGGCGTACCCTCTGGATACTCTTGACTCTTCAGAAAACACTTGATGTCATGATACCAAGGCTTACCATCTAATACATCTTCGACTGCAAACACAAAATCTAGTCTATCCAGACACATGATTTTGATGGAGGGAGTCTCATTCCAACGGTTCACCTGATACATTAAAGACAACGTCGCCAACGCGTCTGCCATCTGATTTTCTGACCGGGGTATATGATGAAATTCCACCCTGTCAAAGAACGGTAACAACCTTCTGGCATAGTTGTTGGCACCATATTTTCCTGACGAGTTTCCCATTATCCTTTAATCTGATTAACCACCAATGCAGAATCATCATAAACATCAAGATTCTTGATCCTCAAATTAATTGCTTCTTCTAACCCCATGATGCATGCTTCATACTCTACCTCATTGTTGGTGCATACGAATGCTAACCGGGCAGTGAAGGGTATATGAGACCCCTTCAGAGTTGTAATGATTTCCTTGATTCCGTTACCGTATGAGGTGACGGCCCCATCAAAGACTAGCTTCCATTGAGATCCAATGTCAGGTCCTTCGTCGGGCAAAGGCTCTTCACAATTTTTCATCTTCAGAAACATAATATGCTCATCTGGAAATTCAAACTTCATTGGTTGATAATCTACTATCGGTTGTTCGGCAAGGTATTCTGACAAAACACTTCCCTTAATGGCTTTTTGGGAAACATACTGAATATCGTATTCTGTCAAAACCATCTGCCAACGAGCTATTCTCCCAGAAAGTGCTTGCTTTTCAAACACGTACTTAATTGGATCCATCTTCGAAATCAACAGGGTTGTGTGGATTAACATATATTGCCTCAAACGCTTTGCGGCCCAAGCGAGTGCACAACATGTTTTTTCCAGTATAGAGTACCTTGACTCACAATCAGTGAACTTTTTGCTTAGGTAGTAGATGGCATGTTCTTTTCTACTTGACTCATCATGTTGACCGAGCACACACCCCATTGAATTCTCAAGAACCGTGAGATACATAATCAATGTCCTTCCTGGTACTGGTGGCATAAGGACCGGAGGTTCCTGCAAATACTCTTTTATCTTTTCAAACTCCTTTTGACAATTTTCATTCCACCTGACCTCTTGATCTTTTCTTAACAATTTAAATATCGGTTCACAAGTGACTGTAAGATGAGAGATGAACCTAGCAATGTAGTTTAACCTCCCTAAGAAGCCACAAACCTCTTTTTCTGTTCTCGGCTCAGGCATTTCTTGTATGGCTTTTACTTTAACAGGATCGACCTCGATACCTTTTTCACTAACAATAAACCCCAGCAATTTTCCAGATCTCACCCCGAAGGTGCACTTGTTCGGATTCAACCTTAGCTTGAACTTCCTCAACCTCTCAAATAGCTTCTGAAGATTCACCAGATGTTCCTCCTCCGTTTGTGACTTCGCAATCATGTCATCAACATAGACCTCGATCTCCTTGTGAATCATATCATGAAAGAGAGTCACCACCGCCCGCTGATAGGTTGCCCCAGTATTCTTCAATACAAAGGGCATCACCTTGTAGCAAAATGTTCCCCACGGTGTTATGAACGTCGTCTTCTCCATGTCCTTTGGGGCAATCTTGATTTGGTTATACCCAGAGAAGCCATCCATGAAGGAAAATACAGAGTATTGAGCAGTGTTGTCCACTAACACGTCAATGTGGGGGAGCGGGAAATCATCTTTCGGGCTTGCTCTGTTCAAATATCTATAATTAACACACATCCTGACCTTTCCATCCTTCTTATGTACAGGCACGATATTAGCAACCCACAGAGGATAATTTGTCACAGCAAAAAATCCAGCATCCAACTGTTTTTGAACCTCTTCCTTGATTTTGACAGCCATATCCGGTTTCATCCTTCTCAGTTTCTGCTTAACTGGAGTACAACCTTCTTTAAGCGGCAGCCAATGTACCACAATATCAGTGTCAAGCCCAGGCATGTCTTGGTAAGACCAGGCGAAGATATCCACATACTCACGCAGCATTTCAATCAATCTTCCCTTGACAGTGTCTTCCAAAGCAGCCCCAATCCTTACTTCCTTTTTCTCATCCTCGGTTCCTAGATTAACAGTCTCAATTTCCTCCTAATGAGGTAGAATGACCCTTTCCTCCTGTTTCAGCAATCTGGCCAATTCCTCTAGTAAGTCGCAATCTTCGTCAGTCTCTTCTTCAGCCTGATAGTTAGGATTGTCGAAGTCATACCGAGCCATAGCTGAATCATTATTGGTGGCATCTAAATAAATAAATCTGCATGATTGATGATATATGTTTATTATGAATGCAACAAATAAGAAAACACATTGCCATTTTGATATGAGTTAATGCAAAAAGTAAAAACAGAAAAACATGGATCAAAACATTTGAATGCGAAAACGTCCTTTATTGATGATAAAATAAGCACACAAAACATTAGAGCCCTGCAAACAAATATCACCACGCCTTGGGCAGAACGTAGAATTAAGCAAAAAACAAAGGCAATTACTCTTGACGAGTCACTTGGATGACTTTCTCAGACGACCAATTGCATAGACTTTGACCGGGAGCGCAGGGGTGGATCCACTCATCCATGTCACAATCATTATCCCCCTCATCATCAATGGGATTAACCCGATTAAAGAAAACCCCAGCACTTGTGAACTGGACTGAACCATTAAACTTGGGTGGCTCCTGAGCTCGTCGGGGTGGCTTTTACCCCAGTCCATAAGTCTTCTGCTTCACCTGAAATTCAATGACCTGGCCCCACTTCTAGGAACTACCAGCTTCAACTACAGTGCGCACATCTTTGAAAGAAGACATTGAAACTTTCGGCTGATTTACCACTTCGGGTTGATTAACTACCTCAGGCTGGCTGACTACCTTTGGAGGCTCCTCGGGAATTTTCACAGCCTCAAAGGCTTGGTACAGAGTCTCATGTATCTCACCATCTACCTCCACATACTTGAAGGTTGATAGGTGACTCACCATGATGTCTTCCTCACCACAGACTATCACAACATGCCCATCCACCATGTATTTTAGCTTTTGATGCAGCATGGACGTCACTGCCCTAGCACTATGGATCCATGGATGACCCAACAAACAACTGTAGGCAGGCTGAATGTCCATGATATAAAAGGTGGCATCAAAAACTTCAGGACTAACTTTGATCGGCAATACAATCTCTCCAAAAGCAAACCTCTTAGAACCATCGAAAGCACGTACCTCCAAGTCACTTGGCGTGCAAATCAGCCCACGGGTATCTAACTTCATCAGAGCCTTCTTCGGCAACACGTTTAAAGATGACCCAATATCAACTAGCACACGTGACATTAAGGAGCCTCGACATTCCACTGAAATATGTAGAGCATTGTTGTAATTCCTCTCGGATGGGGTCAGATCCAAATCAGTGAAACCCAAACCATTACCAGCATTCACGTGAGCAACAACCCCTTCTAACTGATTAACGGATATTTCTTGAGGCACATAGCCTGTGTTCAAAACCTTCAGCAATGCATTTCGGTGTGCCTCAGAGAACAACAACAGAGATATGATGGATAATTTGGATGGCGTCTGATGCAACTGATCAACAATATTGTAATCACTCTTCCTGATTAATCTCATTAACCTCTTCCACATTTTCTGAGAAGGAAGTGTCAACTTGTTTCGTTGCGGAATCATTCACGACATGCTTCTGTATAATATCATCCATCACTTGTTTCCCTTTATCTTTTTTGGAAACGCCAACCTGATTATCTGACGGAATGAAGACTCTACCGCTTCTGGTAATAGCCCCTGCGTCAATAAAATTGTTAACCTCTGAACTCATAGCTGATGTTCCTACCAATTCCTGCTTCTTTCCATCAACAAACACCTCAGCCCCATAGTTCCACGGGACGACTTTGGTACTGTCATATGGGACTGGTCCCGGAACTATAATGATGACCGGCGCTGGTCTTGCCGGTGCTGATATAGTTACTGTCTTGAAGGGAATTGTTATAGTAGAAACATCATTCTCTTTGTCAGTCATTTCTCTCTGCTGATCACATCTGTCAAACTGTAACCGACCTTCATTAATCATTCTCTGAATACCTGATCTCAAAAAATCACAACCGTTGGATTGAAACCCATATTCAGAACAACCCTCATTACAACCAGGGAAGACCCCACCCTTCAGCAACCTTTCTTTTACCACAAACAAAGGAGTCTTCAATTCATTCACATCTAAGACCAAATTCAAGGATTCAACATCTTCAATAATGGCATTAACCTGTGGCCCACCGTGATTCAGCATTGGGTTCTGAATGACATTTGGCACGTCATTAGAGAAGTTGATGGCCTTAGAGTATACCAAATCTGGTACTTTATGATGGAACGCCCTACACCCTTCAATTATATGCCCTGGAGCACCAGAGTGAAAATCACAATGTGCGTTAGCATCATAGCCTGGAGGTAGCCTCCCAGTGGGCAGAGCCAGTGTGCGGAGCTCAGCTAAACGCAGTTGTAGCAAGTGTTGCAACAATTGAGCATATGACATGGGAGGTTGATCAAAATGCCTTTCAGCATTCCTTTGTCGGTTTTGATAGTGGTTTGGCTGCCTGGTTTGGTACTGATTAGGATTATTCCTCTGCTGCTGAGGTGCAGTAGGAATAGTTGCAGCCGGAATAGTTACAGAGGCAACTTGCTGATTGTAATTCTGTCATGCTCTTCCCCTACCATTGTACGATGAAACATAGTTTGTATCTCCTTCTTTCCTTTTGTAGTTTGCATATGGTTTCTTCCCTCCTCCAGATGAGGACCCTTCACTACCTGAGATCTTTCCAGCTTTGATCCCGCTTTCTACCATTTCTCCAACTAAGATCAAGTCGGCAAACTTTCCGGGCATACAAGGTACCAGCTTTTCATAATAATGACCCTGCAGAGTAGCCACGAACATATTTATCATCTCCCGCTCTAACATGGGAGGTTGCACCCTTACTGCTAATTCTCGCCACCTCTGGGCGTACTCCTTAAAGCTCTCGCTACTCTTCTGAGGCAAATTTTGCAATTGTGTCCTATTAGGAGCCATATCAGTATTGTACTGATAGTGCTTAACAAAAGCCTCCACCAATTCCTTCCAGTTGCGAACATGAGATCTCTCAAACTGCATGTACTATTCCAAAGACGCCCCAGACAAGCTATCTTGGAAGAAATGCATCAATAACTTTTCATCATTAGAATAGGCAGCCATTTTCCTAGCGTAGGTCCGGACGTGAGTCTTCGGGCAAGTAACACCGTTATACTTCTCAAAAGTAGGAACCTGAAACTTGTGCAGAATCTTGACGTCGGGGACCTGTCCTAAATCCTCCATATCCAAACCCAGGGAATTCTGATTCACAACCCCTTTCAACTGCTCTTCAATCATCCAGATTCTCTGATCATTATCAAGTCGGGGGTCAGAATCCCCACGTGGTATAGAAAATATATCATCCTGCTGATCATCATAGCGACGACCGTGCACTGCACAGACACTGTTATCTCCTCCTACCATAGAAGGAATCACATTCTCTCCTCCGCCCGGAGGGACAACAACACCAGCAACGGGACCACCCTGAACATCATTACCAATAATACCTCCGCCCGGAGGAACAACATTGTTATGAAGGCCACCGTGAAGGACACCGTCTTCGTCAACTCTTGCAACCAAGGGTTGGACAAGGGTCCTCAGCTGTTCTTGCCCCTGGGCAATGCCTTGCATTAACTCCATAAACTGGGCCATGCGAGTCCGCATCTCAATCAACTCGACTTGCACCTGATCCATGACTTTCTTCTGATTTTGTCTGGTAGAATACCGTGAATGTGTTGGTCAGCAATCCTGTCTGGAGAAAAGAACAAGATAAGAAAACCGGAGATAAACACCTGCTATGCAAAATGATTATGAATATGCAAATGCAAATGAACATGTTCGAATATTCGCAGGGCAATCCACCCCTTGATTCCAGTTTAATAACAAGATAGAACGGAACGTCTGCTCATATATTAAGAATACCAAAGGACAATCATCTATCAACAATTATAACCCAAGATACCGACAGAGGTCTGAATACAATAATCATAGATCCCAACCAACAATCCTGGCGGTGATCCAAGTATAATAAAAGAGAAAAAGCACACTACGGTGTGCCATCAAATCCACAAGCGCTAGTCCTCTCAAACCATTATGTTCTTTGCTCCAGTCTTGCGCTTCTTTGAACAATTTCTGGATTAACCTCTCCACTCGAATACAGTGACTCTCGGACGTCCTCTTCTCTTGGAGGCTCTTTCAAAGCATACCCGAATTGCCTAATAGCTAGAATAGGGTTGTAGTTAATTCCCCATTTTCTTCCTATTAAGGCACATTTGGATAACCTCCACAACTAATCATGATCTCTTGGCCTAACAAGTCACGATTGACCCAAACCAGATTATCTGCCCTTAATCCCATCAATCTCTTGGACCAATCCAATGTCCCTCGAGTTTCTACGAATGCCCCAGACTTGGGAAGGCGGTCAGCAAACCATTTGTAGAAGATTGAAGCACAACAATATAAAGGTCCCCCTCTTCTCTTCTCATGCTTGTAATGTAATGAATAATACAGATCTCCAAGAAAGGTAGGCACTGGATTCTTCATGATAAATATCCGGACAACGTGCATATCTATGAAGTCCTTCACATTTGGGAATAACACCGTCCCATAGACACACATAGCCAATATTGCGTTGAAAACCGACCAACACCCAGCCTTAGCATGTACAGAAGCCTGATCCACCAAAAACTTCATGTGAAAGCCTTTAAACCCTCCCTTACTGACAACGTTGCTTTTCAACAAAGATTGATCCATATGTAAAGCAGCGGAGATCTTTTCCAAATCAGGAAGTTCTTTAGAAGGATAGAAAAGAGCCCTTTCTTTGATAGAAACATCCAGGATAAGAGCAAACTCCTCCAATGTCGGAGCCAGAAGATAACCATTGAATAAAAAACATCGCAGGTGAGGGTCGTTGAATTGCACCAGAGTGTGCAATGCCCTATACTCGTAATCAGTGATGTCGCGGGCAAAATTCAGAATTCTTCCAGACTCTCCTCTAAATTCTGCCAATACCTCGGGCTCTGCCATAGCCAATATCTTGCGAACAGAATCCAGAATAAGCTGTGGGAACTTGTACAATATGATATTCTTTTTCTTCTCAGTATCAGTACTCATCTTCAATAGTCTTTAGAAACCGGAATCAAGGTTAGGATGCGCCCTACAAATGAACAAACATGTTAGAATGCAAGATGATGATGCAAATGCACACAAGGGATCAAGGTATCCACAATGCTCAATACTGCTGTTGTTCCACTGACCGAATAAAACCCAGAATATTAAAAACCCTGAAATCCAGAAAGACGGCCCATTCAAAATACCAGAATACCGGGATGTTAAATTCACACTGATAAGAAATCCAGAATACTGGGTATGTTGAAGGTCAAGGTTACCTGTAAACCTGCAGACACCCCGCCCCTCTCACATGTGGGTTCTAGAAAACTAGGGATCCTCAGCGTCAGATTCTCGATTTGAGAAGGAATAGTACATTCATCCCTCAGGGTACAATACTATCTCCAAACAAAGAGGTCGTCCACTGATTCCCCCAAAAATAAGGTCATCCTATAGCAAGTTCCCAGCATTGGGTCCTCAGATCGAGAAGCGTAATGGATTTGCCATTTCTGGTCTGCCATCATCACCTATCGGGAGGAGTGTCGCAACTGAGTCTTCGGGAAATGGTCGCCAGAGTAGACAGTTTTCTAGGTTACATTCCATCGTCTGCCCCAATGCGCAGGATATAATATTACCAAAGAAAACCTCGTCTAGATATGGAGTTTTCATGTATACTACGTTTGGAAAAATACCACACAAGTCACACTACTTTCCACGCTAATCATAGGTGTTTGCTCAAGCCTGGGTATTGGGCTTTTCTCTCATGAATCCCACCCACCCAACAGAACAACAACAGCAGAACAGTATGATAACAATAATCACAAATGCAGTAAAATGCAGTAAAACAGTAATATACAACATAATAAAGCACAACAGTAAACACCCCATGAAGATAAACAGATAAGCGCTAGGATTGACTCGCATAGGGGATGGACCAGCAAGAGGTCAACCTGTCCCCAGCAGAGTCGCCAGCTGGCGCAGCCTGCGAAAAAACAACCGGCGAAAAAAACTAGAACAGAAGAGTCGCCACCGAACGTTATTTATCTCGACGCAGGGAAAGGAAACGATCGGAGAAAACCTGAAGAGGGAGAAGACATGGTCATCACAACCATAGTCTGGGTTCGAGAGTCGGTTACGCGAGGGGAAGGTATTAGCACCCCCACGCGTCCATCGTACTCAATGGGATCCACGCTCGTTGTCTAAATAAAGGGTGAGTTATCCTAAAGTCTACGGCTGAACAAAAAAAATCGGGAAGGGGGAAGACTAAGACGGACTCGCATGGATTTATTCGAAATCCAATGCCTACGTATCTTCGTGGACGAACGAAGAATCAGAGTCAACGTAGTTCGACGGACTACGCAAAAAGGGGGGAAGGTTGCTCGCCGAGATATCACATCTCGTGCCTACGTATCCTAAATCGGACGAGAGAGAGGAAGTCAGAGCAGTCGTAGTTCGGCCTAACAAGGTCTGTAAGTGTTTTTTACGTGAGCGACGAGCTCCTTTCTGAAAACGGTTTGAAACTTAACAATCCCGAAGGATGAAAATGATTTGAATTTGTTTTTGTATTTTTTAGACAGAAGCGGATTGAGGTTAGTTCGTAACTTACATTGCACTAAAGTCTACCATGCGGGAACAAATGCGTCGCATGATCCCCCCCAATGGGACGTATGCTAAACACTCTAGAAGAGGAGGGGAGACCCCTCGTTCTTCATTTCCTACACTTAAGGCTCGAGCGCAATATACGTTATATTTATTAAGTGTTTTAGAAATGTTATGAGATGAGAAGAGAAGACTCAAGTCGAAAAGAAAAGACTACGGGGAAATCTATCCTAATGTTGTCATGCAAAAGTGGCCCTATGGTTGAGGTCAAAGGGGAAACATCTACCTAAATTAGCATGCTTGGATGGAATCCTAATGTCTATCCTACTCCGAGCTTAATCAGAAATTAAGTCGGACTTGGTGCCAAAGGGAGCAAGCAAAAGCAAGACAAAAACCAAAGCGATAAATCAAACCAACGGCTACAACAACGCTCTAGCACCTGCACAACGGTAAATACCAACCAATACACCAAACAGCATTTAACAGCTCATGTTCAGCACAAAAAGGAGGTGTAGAAAGGCAAGCAGCAACACATACAACAGCACATATGCACCAAGACAGCAGTGAAAACAGGGTTGCACACCGTGCCTTTGAAAACAAATACTCATACAAGCAACTATTGCAAATAGACAAACAAAGCATGGCAAACCAATCATAAAGGTTTCAAGCATCAAGAATGAATAACATGATCATGTTATAAATTCAAGAACAATTACTCAACAAAGTTTGCACAACTCAAGCATTGATCACAACGTCATGCATAAACAACCACATAAACAAATAACAATCACGCATCACATGTTCAGCAAGTTGAGCATCAATCAAGAATTAACACAATTCAAATGTGTGTGCATCGTGTTTACCGCATCAATTAGTCAACAACGCACACATAAACATTTATCGATGAAAACCAAGAATCGCGTGTCGGAAAACCATGTCCATGCAAAGGTATGAGGTGTAACAGCATCAAAACAGTCCACAAATATGTGTCATATCAAACGATGAAGATTAAAAATGAAACGGGATCGAAACATGCTCAAAAATGCACAAAAATCACACTCTGCAGCAGTGTTAATCGATTAACCATTTGCGGTTCATTTTGGTTAATCGATTAACAGCTCTCATTATGCGAAATTTACACTGGTTAATCGATTAACCTAATTGCACTGCAATTGGTTAATCGATTAACCCTGTACCAGCAGCAAAAAATCAGTTTGAAAAATCACTTTCAGCAGCAAAATCACTTATGCAATCCTTTCCAATGATCATGTAACCAACAATGCACGAAAATTAAGTTCAATCACAGCAATCAAACATCAATTAGATCCAATATTTATCAACATCAAGATCAAATTCAAGCAAATGGATCAAAATCAATAACAACCAAAGATCTACATTGTATAAGTTGCAAATAAGCTAAATCAAGTATAGTTCTAAGGAAAACCACCCTACAAAGCTGAGATTTGCTTTGGTAAGTGTTGCAAACGAAAATTGATGAATCCAAGCAAGAAATCCAAGATCTATGCAAGAAACTTTAAAATCCTAGCAAGAAACTTCAAGATCCAAACAATGTGATGATTTTGCTTCAAGATTCCTCCAAAATCAGTTCCAAAAGCTCAAATCCAAGAGTAAAACAGTAGCAAATTCAAGATTCTTCCGAGAATTAGTGAATAGATGAAGGTTTAGTTCCAAGATCAACAAATTTCAATGCAAAATTTGTTGAACTTTGATGGTGGAACTTTGAGTGAGGGTTTTGAAATGAGAGAAAAGTTAAGAGAAAATGGAGTGAGATGTGTAGAAAATTCAGAAAATGAATCAAGGTTATGAGAGGTTTGGATTTGATTAGATTAAATAACCCCTAGGTTAGGAGTTAAGTTTGGGTTTGGGGTGAGGTTTATTGGGTGGAATTGGGAGTGAAAAATGAATTAGGAAAGGAAATGAGGAATTGGAGTAGAAATTGGGTGGAAAATAATTCAAATTAGAACCCTCTCTAGATCCATCTACTGGTGTGAGATTTGAATTGGTGATAAAAATTTGAACCCCAAAAATGCAGTACTGCAAAATGAAGTATTTGGGCAAATTTTGCCTTGGTTAATCGATGAACCAATTTTAGTACAAATTGTGTTAATCGATTAACACAAGGAAAATTTGAATTTGGCGCCTTTTGGAGGGAAACTTGGAGAAATGCCTGATTACACTTGTTCTGAGCCACAATAGACCTCTGAAACTTGCCATTTGATACTAACACTAAAACACAATTGAAATATGCTGTGAATTCCGTTTCGTGCTCGGAATACTGCTGAAAATAATCGTCTGGTGCTGCATCGCTAATGAAAAAAATAACTGCCGGAGCTTCTGATTATCAAGTCATCTATTGAGCAAAATAAAGGCTCGAAAAGACTTTGAAAGCTATCTGCTTGGCTCTGAACATTGTTGAAAATGATACTGGAACTGATGACGCCATGAGCTACTGGAAAATACCTTGATCCCATGCCCAAAAGGACCATGCAAATGCAGAAATGACAATGCAAACGAAATGAAACATAAGCCAGTTAGAGTTAGAAACAATATGGAAAATTTTGGGGTGTTACACATAGGGGCCATCATAGTTTGGAGTCCATTTGCCTCGAGAATCAGTGTGGAATGATTGTATCTTCTTGAGCACGAGGTCTCCTTTCCTGAAGACACGGGGTCAGACCTTTTTGTCGAAGGCTTTCTTCATTCTTTGCTGATACAACTGACCGTGGCATAGAGCCGTTATTCATTTTTCTTCGATCAAATTCACTTCATCGTGTCGACTTTGACAGCATTCTGCTTTTGTTAGGTTAGCTTCCATCAATACCCGGATTGACGGGATCTCTACTTCTATGGGGAGTCTTGTACCCCAAATTTTACCCCTTAGATGTCATAACATCTTGCACTTGCATTTAGGTCTCAATCATCTATGCATTTGTTAGCTAACCACAATGTCTTGCCAGTTTTTTTCTTTTGTGTAAAAGTTAGGGTTGGCACAAGAAAGAGGATAAGATCAATAAGCCAAGTTCTCGACTCATTTAACATGATCAAGAGTTTCCCTCCATCAATAATCAGGTTTCAGTGTGCATCAATTCATGTTCACCAGGATCTCATGGCTTAGAACATGATTCGAAGGTTTCAAATGCATCTTTATGGCTCATTCATATGTTTAAAATGGCTCGGGAAGTTTGATCTATTGGTAGTTGAAGAATTTTGGTTCAATTGTTAAAAAGTCAACAGACGCTTAAAGCCAAAGTTTGACTTTTGACATTTTTTTGGTCAACAACAAACTTTTCGAGTCAATAATCGAGAAAATGTGGGAAATAATTGAGTTTGGTCAAGTTAAGTCGAGAAAATCGAAGAAAGAAAATGATTTGTTCAAAAGAAACACAAAAAGGAATAAAAAATAAGCCAATGGAAAAATTGTAATTACCAATGGAAAAATTATAATTATCAAAAAGCTGTTGAGGATCAGCGTGAGCGTGAGGATCAGCTGTTGAGGATCAGCGTGAGGATCAGCGTAAGCGTGAGGATCATCATTGTTCAATGGTAAAATGGTAATTATGGAACATGCGTGAGGATCAAGGAAGGAATATTCCTTACCTAGGTACCAAGCAATGGCAAAGTGGTAAATACCAAATGTCACTTGAGGATCAGCAAGTGAGGATCAGCAGCGTGACGATCAGCAATTGAGGATCAGCAGCGTGAGGATGAGCAATTGAGGATCAGCAGCAAGTGAGGATCAGCAACGAGAGGATAAGCATTACACTACTAATGACAGTTTTGTAATTACTAGTGGCAGAATTGTAATTAAGAGCTGATACTCAAGGCAGCCTTGGCACTAAAAAAAGGGGAGGATAAAAAATCATATAAATAGCCCTTTGGTTTCTTCATTTTTGGGGGGAGACCGGAGGAGATTTTGGGGAGGGAAAAGGTGATTTTTTGAGAAGATCAAGGATTCATTCAAGGAAAAATCAAGGGAAATGGTCATGAAATTCTTCCAAAAATCATATTCTCACTAAATCCATTATCACATATGAGTCGAAACTTCGAATCTCCCGATTTTTTCACTTCTCTTACATGAAACATAACTCATCAAATGCATTGAAACCCATCATTCCCACACACTCCTGGGGGCTCAGTGAAGCTGTAAACATCATCACATCTCATCTAGAAGTGCTCTAGAAGGTGCATTGGACACACTCTAATAGGTAAACCTTCTTGATTTTTGAACTCCCTCCTTAAGGTATCATTTTCATCCATTCAAGTTACCATTGTGTTTGTCTTGAAATATTGAGTGAAAACCCCATGAAAATGGGTATTGGTTAATCATATATGGTACCAAATTTTATTAATTTTCTTTTCAAATATTTTAATTTTCATCTTTATTTTAAATAAAAAATAAAAAAAAAACATTTTAATTATTTTCTTCTTATTATGTTTTTCATATTAAAATATCCCAAAATTATTTATTATTTTTGTATTAATTGTTAATCTTTGTTTATTTTTTAACTTAAACCTTAAAAATCAAAGAAAACATTTCATTCAACCTTAGAACTTTTAAACCACTTTCATCAACAAACCATTAGCCATCTCAAGAGATATCCATTAATCTCTTGTAACCTTTAACCCTTCCTTTAACTCTCCATAGAGATAGCTATTAATATCTTCTCTATTTACCACCTTTGACCTTACACTTTCAATTATTTTTGTCATAGAGATAACCATTAATCTCTTCTCCCTTTACCACCTTTAACTTATCATTCAAATCCTTTCATAAGAGATAACCATTAATCTCTTCACCTTTATAATCAATCCTCACAAGCTTTGCTTTCAAGCTTTTCATCCGTAGTCCGAACTACGATTGCTCTGACTTCCTATAAGGATACGTAGGCATAGGATTGCGATGATCCTAGTGAGCTACCTTTTTCTTTTTCTACCTTTTTCTTTTTCCACCTTTTTACTTTACATCCAATGCCTTCTTGGATTCCACCTTTTTCCTTTACATCCAATGCCTTCTTGGATTCAACCTTTTTCCTTTACATCCAATGCCTTCTTGGATTCAACCTTGTCTCTTTTTACACCCTTTTACCCCGTAGTGAGGGGAACTACGAATGCTCTGATTCCATTCCCGTCAGGATACGTAGGCACGAGATGTGATGTCTTGGCGAGCATACTTAGTAAATAAACCCCTAGGTCTTTCCCTTAGCACATTTTCCTTAGCAAGCAAACAATAGATAACATAAATACTAACAAGAGGTTCCTGTAGAGTTCTACAGACGTTTAGGATGCTAATACCTTCCCTAGACGTAACCAACCCCCAAACCTAGATTCTCTTAACTTAGGTTTTTTCGATCTTTACCCTTTCCTTTGGATAAATCAAAGACTTGTGGTGAATTTCAAAGATGTGTGATTCAAGTTAATTAATAGCTTGATATCCAATTCTCACCGCAACAGAAAAATGGCGACTTCACTGGGGACACCTCCCCTAAGAGGGTTAAACCTATCTTGTTTGTATTTGTGTCATCTTACATGTTTGTTTGCTATACTTGTACATATCTGTATATATTGGTATATCTGTTTGTTTGGGATCTTATGTCTGGCAGGGTGCTTATTTTGAGTGGTGAGATAAGTCCTAACCTAGAATTGAGAGTACATTTGATTAGGATCGTGGACATAGTCAAGGAGACTTCGAGGGAGTAATCCCAAAGGAGTTGACTTGAAGTTCCACACTCAGTTGATGCCCTATTGGAGGTGGTATATGTTGAACGAGCAATCGTGAATGCGTTACCACTTTTGACCTTGGTGCCAGGGATACTGATGACCTTTAGTTACCCCTTCACCCCACTTGGCCTATTTATGATGTAGTGCGATGACTATGAGGGAGTAATCCTAAATGGTTACTACGCGATACTACACTCAGACGAGACTCTCTTGAGAATTTTATTGATTACCAAGTAATTGGGAAGTCGATAAAATCCAAAAGATGGGTTGTCGACTCTGGGAACTTCTTAGAACCATGTTTTATGGATACAAGAACCCTAGTACACACCCGGTGATTTGTTCTTTACCCAGACTCCATGCTGTGATCTCGAACCCTTGATCCTGTTGCATGTGTTTTGCATCCTGCTTGCATTACATTGCATATCATTTGCATCTTTTCATGATTCTTTGCATGCGTCTGTCTGTCCAGTTACTCATCTCCAGCTGTCTCTATCCAATAGTGTCACATGTGAGTCGTCAAGCTGATTCCTTGACACAAGTACTGGACTAGAGCTAACTACAGACGCAAGATGTCAGAGAAAGAGGCACACAATGCTGAGATCCGAATGGAAATCGACGACATTAAGTGAAGTGTAACCAAACTCACTGAGATGATTCAAGTTTTGATTGCTAGGGGAGAGCAACCCCAAAGGATTGTCATCCAGGAAGTTTCAATCGCTAATCCTCCACCTGTTCAGACGCCGCCTTCAACTTGGCAAGAATTTGGTTTGCCACACAACTATTCTACACTTATTGTATCTACTGCTATGGTTGGTTAGACTGCTATGCCTGTATTTCAAGCTCCCATTTTCGCCGAGCCCAGACCTACAGTCCATGCCGTTCCACAGACTATTCAAGCTTCTTTTGAGAACCCCTTCTTTGAGTACAATGCTGCTAGTGCTCAGGGGGAAGAGCCTGAAGACTTTGTTGAACCTGAAGTTGTCTGTGAGCAGTTTCAGACCTTAGACAAAAGACTCAAAGCTGTTGAGGGTAATGACTTCTTTAATATGGATGCAGATAACATGTGCTTAGTGTCCGATCTTGTTATGCCTGCTAAGTTCAAAACTCCAGAATTTGTGAAGTACAAGGGCCATTCTTGTCCAAGGGCTCATTTGGTCATGTATCTTTGTAAGATGACTGCTTATATCAGAAATCAGAAGTTGCTTTTCCACTGTTTTCAAGATAGCTTGAGTGGAGCCTCACTCAAGTGGTATATGGGTCTCGAGAAAAACTCCATTCACTGCTTCCAAGATCTCACAAATGCCTTCATAAAGCAGTATAAGTATAACCTCGACATGGCTCCTGATCGCCGCCAAATGTAAAACATGACTCAACATGAGAATGAATCTTTTAAGGAGTATGCTCAGCGCTGGAGAGAGTTGGCTTCCCGAGTTTAACCTCCTTTGGCCGAGAAGGAATTGACTGGAATGTTCATGGATACCTTGTCTCCATTCTATTGGGAGAAGATGATTGGAAGTGCGTCCTCTAACTTCACTGCTTTGGTTACTATTGGTCAGAGGCTCGAGGAAGGACTCAAGAATGGAAAAGTGTCCAAGGCTTCTGAATCTTCCAATACTGTGAGGAAATCTTATGGAAACTTTCAGAAGAAGAAGGAATATCAGACTAATGTTGTAATGGTTGAAGTGAGAAGGCCTCATCCCCAACCTCAATATGCTATTCACCCTACTGTTGCTGCTGTTACTCCCGTGGTTACTGCTCCATGACCAGCTCAAGTTCCCCAACGTCCGACTACAGGACAAAACCAGTACCGTAATAGGAATCAATTTGATCCTATTCCCATGACATACACCGAGCTTTATTCTAATATGGTTCAACAAGGTTTAATTACCACAAGGCCTATGCCTCCTCCTCCAAATCCTATTCCAGCCGGCTATAGGGCTGATCTTTATTGTGAATACCATCAAGGCGGTGCAGGCCATAACTTTGAAGGTTGCTTTGCATTGAAGGCTAAAGTACAAGAGCTGATAAGAAACAAAATCCTCTCCTTTAAAGACAATCCAAATGTCCAAAGAAACCCTCTGCCAGGGCACGTCAAGTGAAGCTTCAGTCGACTTTAGCTTGGTTACTTCTCAAAGACAGGGACAACTCATCCTTATGTTTAACTAGTCAAGAGGCCTTGTTTCTTGTTGTTTGCATTTTCCTTATTTTGTAATAGCTGTTTGCTTTCAACTATGTTTTTACTTTCATGATAAATAAAATGAGCATTGCAACTTTTGATTCAATTCATTTTATCCACTAGTTACATCTTTATGCTTTCTTCTACAAAATATTTTATCCCTTTTCCACTTTCTTTTTTATTATGCAAAGATTCGAGGGAGGATGATGAAAACATTATATCCATAATTACTGTGGTATGCTTTCGATTAAATCTTGCCGAGGATGTAAGGCATTGTTTCAATTCCCAAACACTGGAGAAATAAGGAAGATAATCCCTCATTAACCACTTCGAGCCTAGAAGTAGTAGTTTTCTTTCCTTACACAAAAAACCCTTAAATTTAAACCTTGGGGCAGGGTAGTTCTCAATTTAACTTGGTTATGCATTCGAATGCAAGAGCTTCACGCAAGATGCTCGTCAGCTCTCTCAAATCAAGTGAATAAATTTTGTACAAGTTACTCCTGAAGCGATAAATAAGGAAGAATCATTGAGAAATCCTTAATCGAAGAATGAGCCGAGTTCCTTTCAAGCCAAAAGCCAAGAAAGATGGGAAGCCCAAACTTTGCCTTATACAAGGCTTGTACAACAACCAAGAAGAAGAGGTCTCATAACCTCAATAAAAAGAAGAGGTCTCATAATCTCAATAAAAAGAAGAGGTCTAATAACTAAACAAAAGAAGAGGTCTCATAACCTCAGTGAAGACAAGAAGAGGTCTCAAAACCTCAGCAATAAAGGATAACCAAATTTTGCAAGGGAGTAGTGACTACCGAGGTGTCTGAACCATCATCAACTATCATCAACTCATTCCTAACCTAGAGGAACCAGAATGTATAGCTTGAGTTAACTGAGCATAGGATTGGAAGTTCATCACGAAGATTGGGTGGGTACAAATAAACTTTGAGCCTTTATCCTTTGTTTCATGAGCCGTGAACCAAGCCACGTTACAACCCTTAAAAGACCTAATTGAGGTAAGGCTGTTTGAAAACATATTACAGCAAGGTTGCGTAAACTGACTCCCAAAGATCTTTACAGATCATCTGTTTTGGCACTATACCTTTCACTTTTAGATGTCTTGAACCGCCGTGTTCAGACCAATGACTCATTTTATTTTGCATCTTCCAAAAATAATTTTGATTTCAAAAGTTGCATGATTTTGCTTTAAAATTACCATGTTTGTACAAATACTTTTGATTGCAAACTGGATTTCCTCTCAAGGAATTTTAAAAAAATTAAGAAACTTGGTCGGTGATCCAATAGGGGCAAGTTCTTTCTGAATCCTATTGAAGAATCAGTTGTTCAGGGGAAATTCCTTCTCAGAATTGGTTTATCCAGACTTTTCAAGACTCGGACTAGGGCAAGCTTTCCAAAGAGCACTGTGAAACAGTCAGCTACAGAATCAGACAAACTGAAGCAATAATCAGTTCATCTACAACAAGACAACTAATCTGGGGCAGTTTATTTGAAGAATCCCCAAGCAGCTCTTCATCCTTCTTACAAGGATCATCACTTGATACAGTTTACCAATGTGGCAGAGATATGTCCAGCAGTAGCATCTCTAGTCCCCAAGCAGAATGGCAGTGATCTCCGTGTTGAGGAATCAGTCTTCTAGTATTGTCTTCTCACCAAAAGAGTCGAGTTGTGTCGTCAGCATATGCATTTGCATGGCATAATTCATATACCATATGCATATCATGGATGTTTCATCCTCATTTGTATTTTGTCCGAGGTCGTGTCGTTATCCACGTCTTACCTTGTGGTCAAAGTCCAACTTACTTGACGCCTACCAAAGCGTTATCCGTCATTTCATTTAGTGCCATTCCTGAATGTTGTCGTTTCCTTGTGCATCTAGTCCTGTTGTTAGATGTTTGTCTTCTTTCATTCCAGTGCCATTCCTGGATCTTTATATTCTTTCATTCCAGTACCATTCCTGGATCTTTATATTCTTCCACTCCAGTGTCATTCCTAATGTCCGTCTCTTGTGGTCCCCAGTGCCATTCCTGGATATCTCATTCCTCTTGTTTCTCCCAGTGCTATTCCTGGAAGTTTTTCCTATCTTCTGTAACCCCATCAAATTTGCTTAGATACTTTCAGTGCCATTCTTGAATGTTCACAGTCATATAATGCTGTCTTAGATACTGTGATTCGTTTTATCCAATGCTTTCTTGGATTACCATTTTTACCTCATTCTCTTCTGATGCCTTCTCAGATATTATGAGTTTACCTTTCGTTCAAAACCATTATTGAATGTCTAGTGACTATTTGTCCAATGCTTTCTTGGATCCTTACTTTGTTCACTTTATCTAAAGCCATTATTAGATATTGTGATTTATACCTTTCGTTCAAAGCCATTATTGAATGTCGGGTGACTGTTTGTCCAATGCTTTCTTGGATCCTTACTTTGTCACTTTATCTAAAGCCATTATTAGATATTGTGATTTATACCTTTCGTTCAAAGCCATTATTGAATGTCTAGTGTCTGTTTGTCCAATGCTTTCTTGGATCCTTACTTTGTTCACTTTATTTAAAGCCATTATTAGATATTGTGATTTATACCTTTCGTTCAAAACCATTATTGAATGTCTGGTGACTGTTTGTCCAATGCTTTCTTGGATCCTTGTTCACTTTTATCTAAAGCCATTATTAGATATTGTGATTTTTACCTTTCATTCAAAGCCATTATTGGATGTCTGGTTTCTTTTGCCACCTGATGTTTTTCTTGGATGTCACCTTTTATCTCATTTGCATCTGATGCCTTCTCAGATATTATGAGTTTGCCTTTCATTCAAAGCCATTATTAGATGTCTGGTGTCTTTCTGTCCAATACTTTCTTGGATTACCTTATTTATCTCATTCTCTTCTGATGCCTTCTCAGATATTATAAGCATACCTTTTATTCAAAGCCATTATTGGATGTCTGGTGTCTTTCTGTCCAATGCTTTCTTGGATTACCCATTTTTATCTCATTTTCATCCAATACCATTCTTGGATCCCTACCTTGTTCACAGTCATCTAAAGCCATTATTAGATATTATGATTATACCTTTCAATCAAAGCCATTATTGGATGACTGGTTTCTTATGCCATTCTTGGATCCCTACCTTGTTCACAGTTATCTAAAGCCATTATTAGATATTGTGATTATACCTTTCATTCAAGGCCATTATTGGATGTCTGGCTTTCTTTATCCAGTGCTTTCTTGGATCTCTTTTTGTTCACTTTCATCTGATGCCTTCTCAGATATTATGATCTATACCTTTCATTCAAAGCCATTATTGGATGACTGGTTTCTTTTGCTTTCTTGGATCCCTGCTTTGTTCACTTTTATCTAAAGCCATTATTAGATATTGTGATTATTGGATGTCTAGTTTCTTTTGCCATCTGATATTCTTCTGGATGTACCTTTCTCTTTCTGATGTTCTTCCAAATTGTTCCAAATTGGGTCTTTGTTATCTGATTCCCCAGTGGAGACCATCTTTCTGGTGCTACTTCCATTAAGGATCTTGTGTTTTCTTTTCTTTCTAAAGTGTCAGACGCTCATGCTTGAACCAGTTGCTCAGTCACCTTCAGCTTCCCCAGTGTTGTTATCCCCAGTGAGTACATATTCATTGTTGTGGCTCTATCCCTGCTTGCTTTCATTTTTGTCTGCATCTTGTATTTTGCATACCATCATCTCATCATACTAGAAGTTCATGGCATGTCAGCATTTGCATGTCTGTTACCTGTCCTTAGCATCTGCATTCCATCTAAGGGAAAAAATTTTGGTTTGCTATATTTAAATACCTTTCACCTTGATGTCCCGAGGATTTTCATTCCTCGTGCCATCCGGAAAAGCTATTCAAATAGGGGCAACTGTTGTACCCCAAATTTTACCCCTTAGATGTCATAACATCTTGCACTTGCATTTTAGTCTCAATCATCTATGCAGTTATTAGCTAACCACAATGTCTTGCCAGTTTGTTTCATTTGTGTAGAAGTTAGGGTTGGCACAAGAAAGAGGATAAGATCAATAAGCCAAGCTCTCGACTCATTCAACATGATCAAGAGTTTCCCTCCATCAATAATCAGGTTTCAATGTGCATCAATTCACGTTCACCAGGATCTCATGTCTTAGAACGTGATTCAAAGGTCTCAAATGCATCTTTATGGCTCATTCATATGTTTAAAATGGCTCGGGAAGTTTGATCTATTGGTAGTTGAAGAATTTTGGTTCAATTGTTAAAAAGTCAACAGATGCTCAAAGTCAAAGTTTGACTTTTGACATTTTTTTGGTAAACTACAAACTTTTCGAGTCAATAATCGAGAAAGTGTGGGAAATAATTGAGTTTGGTAAAGTTAAGTCGAGAAAATCGAAGAAAGAAAATCATTTGTTCAAAAGAACCACAAAAAGGAATAAAAAATAAGCCAATGGCAAAATTGTAATTACCAATGGCAAAATTGTAATTATCAAAAAGCTTTTGAGGATCAGCGTGAGCGTGAGGATCAGCTGTTGAGGATCAGCGTGAGCGTGAGGATCATCATTGTTCAATGGTAAAATGGTAATTATGGAACATGCGTGAGGATCAAGGAAGGAATATTCCTTACTTGGGTACCAAGCAATGGCAAAGTGGTAAATACCAAATGTCACTTGAGGATCAGCAGCGTGAGGATCAGCAATTGAGGATCAGCAGCGTGAGGATCAACAATTGAGGATCAGTAGCAAGTGAGGATCAGCAATGAGAGGATAAGCATTACACTACTAATGACAGTTTTGTAATTACTAGAGGCGGAATTGTAATTAAGAACTGATACTCAGGGAAGCCTTAGTACTAAAAAAAGGGGAGGATAAAAAATCCTATAAATAGCCCTTTTGTTTCTTGATTTTTGGGGGGAGATTGGAGGAAATTTTTGGGAGGGAAAAGGAGATTTTTTACTGGATCATGGATTTATTCAAAGAAAAATCAAGGGAAATGGTCATGAAATTCTTCCAAATATCATATTCTCACTAAATCCATTATCACATAAGAGTCGAAACTTTGAATCTCCCGATATTTTCACTTCTCTTACATCAAACATAACTCATCAAATACATTGAAACCCATCATTTCCACACACTCCTGGGGGCTCAGTGAAGCTGTAAACATCATCACATCTCATCTAGAAGTGCTCTAGAAGGTGCATTAGACACACTCAAATAGGTAAACCTTCTTGATTTTTGAACTCCCTCCTTAAGGTATCATTTTCATTCATTCAAGTTACCATTGTGTTTGTCTTGAAATGTTGAGTGAAAACCCCATGAAAATGGGTATTGGTTGATCATATATGGTACCAAATTTTATTTATTTTCTTTTCAAATATTTTAATTTTCATATTTATTTTAAATATAAAAAAAACATTTTAATTATTTTCTTCTTATTATGTTTTTCATATTAAAAAATCCCAAAAATATTTATTATTTTTGTATTAATTGTTTATCTTTGTTTATTTTTTAACTTAAACCTTTAAAATCAAAGAAAACATTTCATTCAACTTTATAACTTTTAAACCACTTTCATCAACAAACCATTAGCCTTCTCAAGAGATAGCCATTAATCTCTTGTAACCTTTAACCCTTCCGTTAATTCTCCATAGAGATAGTTATTAATCTCTTCTCCATTTACCACCTTTGACCTTACACTTATAATTAACTTTGTCATAGAGATAGCCATTAATCTCTTCTACCTTTACCACCATTAACTTTTCATTCAAATCCTTTAATAAGAGATAGCCATTAATCTCTTTACCTTTACAATCAATCCTCACAAGCTTTGCTTTCAAGCTTTTCATCCGTAGTCCAAACTACGATTGCTCTGACTTCCTATAAGGATACGTAGGCATAGGATTGCGATGATCCTAGCGAGCTACCTTTTTGTTTTTCTACCTTTTTCTTTTTCCACCTTTTTACTTTACATCCAATGCCTTCTTGGATTCCACCTTTTTCCTTTACATCCAATGCATTCTTGGATTCAACCTTTTTCCTTTACATCCAATGCCTTCTTAGATTCAACCTTGTCGCTTTTTACACCCTTTTACCCCGTAGTGAGGGGAACTACGAATGCTCTGATTCCATTCCCGTCAGGATACGTAGGCACGAGATGCGATGTCTTGGCGAGCTTACTTAGTAAATAAACCTCTAGGTCTTTCCCTTAGCACATTTTCCTTAGCAAGCAAACAATAGATAATATAAATACTAACAAGAGGTTCCTGTAGAGTGCTACAGACGTTTAGGATGTTAATACCTTCCCTAGACGTAACCAACCCCCGAACCTAGATTCTCTTAATTTAGGTTTTTTCGATCTTTACCCTTTCCTTTGGATAAATCAAAGACCGGTCGTGAATTTCAAAGATGTGATATTCAATTTAATTAATAGCTTGATATCTGATTCTCACCGCAACAGGGAGCACTGCTTCCATACCATATCTAGAGAGAAAGGGGTTGCCCCTGTTGAAGTGCGGACAGATGTGCGATAACCGTGAAGAGCAAAGGGTAGCATCTCGTGCCAGTCTTTGTAGGTTACAACCATCTTTTGAACGATCTTCCTGATGTTCTTGTTAGCCGCTTCTACCACTCCGTTCATCTTAGGTTGGTAGGGAGATGAGTTATGGTGTTCGATCTTTAACTTAGCACACAACTCTTTCATCATTTTGTTGTTCAAGTTAGATCCATTGTCAGTAATGATCTGGCTTGGAACACCATAACGGCAGATGAGATTGTTCTTGATAAAGCGGACCATAACTTGTCAGGTTACATTAGTATATGACACTGCTTCGACCTACTTGGTGAAATAGTCAATGGCTACCAGGATGAACCGATGTCCGTTTGAAGCTTTGGGTTCAATAATACCAATCATGTCGATTCTCTATATAGAAAAAGGCCATGGGGAAGAAAGAACTTTGAGATGTGTTGGCGGTACATGGATTTTGTCAGCGTATATCTGACACTTATGACATCTCCTCATGTACTTGTAGCAGTCAGATTCCATTGTCAGCCAATAGTACCCTACTCTCAGAATTTTTCTCGCCATTGTGTGTCCGTTGGCATGAGTGCCAAAAGATCCTTAATGAATTTCTTTTATCAGCATGTTTGCTTCTGGTCTGTCTACACATCGGAGCAAGACCATGTCAAAGTTTCTTTTATAAAGTGTATCATCGCTCAGGAAGAAACTGCCAGCCAGTCTTCTGAGAGTCTTTCTGTCTTTTCTGGATGCCCCAAGTGGGTACTCTTGTTTCTGAAGAAAACATTTGATATCGTGATACCAAGGTTTGACGTCTATGATTGCTTCGATCGTGAAGATATAAGTGGGCTTTTCTAGGTGCATTATGTCAATCTTAGGTACGTCGTTCCATTGACCTATACTAACTATGGAAGAGAGAGTGGCTAGTGCATCAGCCATGTGATTTTCTTCACGAGGGATGTGATGAAACTCGATTCTGCTGAAGAATGGTAACAACCTTCTCGCATAGTCTTTGTAAGGAATCAGTCCTAATTGGTATGTGTTCCAATCTCCTTTGATCTGATTGATAACCAGGGCTGAGTCTCCATACACATCCAAGTTTTTAATCCTTAAGTCAATTGCTTCTTCGAGACCCATGATACAAGCTTCGTATTCGGCCTATTTGTTTGTACACTTGAATGTCAATCTGGCGATGAAAGGAATATGGGTACCCTGAGGGGTTACGATGATTGCCCCAATTCCGTTTTCGTAATTGTTGACAGCTCCGTCAAAAATTAGCCCAATGGGAACCTGGTTCCGACCCTTCACTGGGTAGTGGTTCATCGCAATCTTTCATTTTCAAGTACATGACATCTTCGTCTGGGAAGTCAAATCCGATTGATTCCTGATTGTCAATCGGTTGATGAGCCAAATGATCGGCTAAAATACTTCCTTTGACGACTTTCTGGGCATGCTACTCGATGTCGTATTCCGATAACCACATCTGCCAACGGGCAATCCTTCCCGTGAGAGCAGGCTTTTTAAAGACATACTTGATTGGATCCATTTCGGAGATTAACCAAGTAGTGTGACAAATCATGTACTGGCGAAGACGTTTGGCTGCCCAAGCCAGAGCACAACAAGTTTTCTCGAGCATGGTGTACCGAGTTTCACAGTCGGTGAATTTCTTACTCAAATAGTAGATGGCAGATTCTTTTCTTTTTGTTTCGTCTTGTTGGCCAAGGACACAACCCATTGAGTCTTCCAAGACTGTTAAATAGATGATCAATGGTCTTCCTTCCACTGGAGGTGACAGGATAGGCGGATTCAACAAATACTCCTTGATACTGTCGAAGGTGGTTTGGCAGTCTTCTGTCCATACGCAACCCTGATTCTTTTTGAGCAATTTGAAGATTGGCGCGCATGTCGCGGTCATGAGGAATATAAATCTGGAAATGTAATTTAGACGTCCCAGGAATCCTTTGACATGTTTTTCAGTCCTTGGAGAAGGCATTTCTTGAATGGCCTTGACTTTGTCAGGATCAACCTCAATTCCTTTCTGGCTGACGATGAACCCTAGCAGTTTTCCTGAACGAACACCAAATGTACATTTGTTGGGATTCAAGCGGAGTTTATACTTTCTCAGACGCTCAAATAGTTTTAACAAGTGGGTCACATGCTCCTCTTCCGTTTTAGATTTGGCAATCATGTCTTTGACGTACACTTCGATTTCTTTATGCATCATATCATGAAATAAAGTAGTCATGGCCCTTTGATAGGTTGCCCCGCCGTTCTTCAAACCGAACGACATTACCTTGTAACAAAAGGTTCCCCATGGGGTGATGAACAAAGTTTTCTCCATGTCTTCCGGCCCCATTTTGATCTGATTGTAGCCCGAGAATCCATCCATGAAGGAGAAAACTATGAACTTTGTTGTACTGTCTACCAGCATGTCTATGTGTGGCAGGGGAAGTCGTCCTTTGGATTGGCTTTGTTCAGATCCCTGTAGTCTACACACATTCTGACTTTTCCGTCCTTTTTCGAAACTGGCACTATGTTAGCTAGCCATTGAGGATATTCTGAGGTGGCAAGGAAACCTGCGTCAATCTATTTCTGCACTTCCTCTTTGATTTTAATAGCCATATCTGGGTGAGTCTGTCTCAGCCTTTGTTTTACCGGCGGACATTCTGATTTCAATGGTAGATGATGTTCCACGATGCTGGTATCCCACCCTGGCATGTCCTGATAGGACCAAGCAAACACATCGGGAAACTCTTTGGGAAGTTTTATCAAGCTTTCTTTGACAGTCAGACTGAGCATTGCCCTAATCTTAACTTTTTTCCTCTCTTCTTCTGAACCCAAGCTGACTGTTTCCAACGGCTCCTTGTAAGGCTCAATGGACCTTTCCTCTTGTCTGAGTAATCGGGAGATATCTTCTGGAATTTCTTCGTCCTCTTCTTCTTCAGCTTCAAATACCGGGAATTCAAAGTTGGGAGAAGGCATTGGATCGTATGTTTCAATGGGGTTTAAAACAAGCAATCTGCATGACGTGATGATTTGTTTTTTAGAAGACATAGAGAGAAATGTAAAAGTGTGTGCAGTGTATTTTTTGAAAAATGCTTGTTTTATTTTGAGTTGTTTTTAGGATTATCATTTTCTGAAAAAGCGAAAAGTGAAAATAGCAATAAATGCAGAAATTATAGAATGACGTTTATTTATGATTTAGTCGATTCTTGAAACTACAGCCCTATCAAAAAAACCTCTGTCGCTTTGGGCGGAGCGAAGAGGGACATTTACAGAAAGCGAGCCCTATAAAAACATCCGTTTCACCTGGGTAGGGTGAAAGGTCAAAACAAAGACGACAATTACTTAGACTAATGGATGACTTTCGAGACATCGACAGTAACCCATTGGCGACGAACTCCTCGGTGAATCACAAAGTTTGGTACCTTATTTCTTGGTTTGTCCTTAGAAATGACGCTGATTTCCGGCGGAGCAGGATCATTGGAGTTTTCCTCCCAAGCAGAGTTGTCGTAGACGAACTCTTCTGTTGTATCTTGCACAGTGTTTTCATTCTCAGGCGGATCTCTCCATCCAGTTGCCTGGATGTCCTCGAGCCTGATGCGAGAGCTTTTAGGAGCAGTGTACTTGACCAAGAAGTCGTACTTGCCACTTGGTTGTCCTAAGGTGTCCCACACTTCCGTGGGACTGGAGGAGTCATCCTTCTTGATGACGTTGACCTCAGGAAATGCATATTTGATGAATTTTTGTCCTGCAATCTTGGCAGATTCATCGTTGTGCTGGATATCTTCAGAATGTCCTGAGTAATGATCTCACGACGTGGTGGGGATGCAGGTATTCTTTTCAATGGTGCTCTGCTGATAAGCATCGTTGGGAAGACTTTTTTTCCCCAAGGCTTCTGGGTATGGCTGCCAGATAGGCAAGTCATTCATTGGGTCATAATAGTCATAGTCAAAGTTGTCTTTCATCAGAGTGTCCTCCTCTGATAAGTTAGGTGGAGCATGGCATCCTTCCGGATCACAATCTCCGTACATCATCTTGACGTCTGATCTTGGTATATATCTCGGACTTTGTCTGGGAAAGCAAAATGGCTTATGCGTTTCTTCCCGAGACATATAACTGTCCTCGTTGAGATAGGACTTCCACTCTTCATCTGTATCGGGGGAGCCACCCTCATTGATGGTGTGTACTTCTTGAGACACTGGGCAAAGGAAACCTCCACTGTGGAAGAAGTCCTGAACGGGATGAAAACTTTCATCATTAGTAGCAGTCTGGGTACAGGTTGAGGAAAAACCAAGACCTTTCTTTGTCTTGTTATCCGTAGGAATGACAAGCTGTCCCCATCCTTTTGTGTTGTTACTCTCGATCATTTTGAGAGCATCTTTGTACGAGGAAATCGATGTTCCTTTCTCTGATCGATTCTCATTGCTCACCGAAAGTGCTTGGAACTGAGTTCCAACAACCTCCTCGGGTTCTACACAGGAGAATGTTGATAAGTTGCTCACGATTAAGGTCTGCTTTCCACAGACTATGACTAGCTTGTCATTCTTGATGAACTTCAGCTTCTGGTGAAGTGTCGAAGTGACTGCCCCAGCCTCGTGTATCCAAGGTCTTCCTAATAAACAACTGTATGCTGCCCGGATGTCCATGACCTGGAAAGTGACTTGGAAAGTGTGAGGAACGATAGTTATGGGAAGGTTGACTTCGTCGATAACTATTTTTCTGGATCCGTTAAAAGCTTTAACGATGACCTCACTGCCTCTCATCAGAGATCCTTGAAATGATAGTTGCATCAGAGTAGATTTTGGCATAACATTTAGAGCTGATTCGGTATCTACCAGTACGCTGGCTAGAGCATCGTCCTGGAAGTTGACTGTAATGTTAAGCGCCATGTTATGATTCTTGCCTTCTTCCGGCAGTTCTTCATCACTGAATCCTAAGTTGTTGTAGGAAGTGATGTTGGAAATGATACTATCGAACTGTCTTATCGTCACATCTTGTTCTATGAAAGCTTGCTCCAAGACTTTCTGTAAGGCTTCCCTGTGAGCCTCGGAACTGAGTAATAGAGATAGCACAGAGATTCACGAAGGAGTTTGCAACAGTTAGTCTACAATGTTGTACTCACTCTTCTGGATGAGCGTCAGCATCTCATCATTGTTCTTTGAAAGATCGGGATTACTGGATTGCCCGACTGGTTGATTGGGAACTTCTGCTTGAGGTTCCTTCTCCTTGGTGGGTTCTCCAACTCCTGTGTTGAAGATCCGACCGCTTCGTGTCACTCGACTGATGTCAGCAATGTTCACGACGGAGGGTAATGGAGTTTCCTTTCCATTTTCAATTGTTGTTGCACCGTATTTGTAAGGGATAACCTTATCGGATTTGTACGATATTGGTCCCGGCAGATAGATAACCACATGAGCCTTTTGATTTTTCTAACCATCATAGCTAGCTTCAATTGGTTCGAGGTTGAGAATATTTCTACTGTCAAGAGGAACTCTTGATTCATGGAGTAGAGGGATTATGGCACAAAAGTCTTTGGTTATTCATGATTAGAGATTATGACAGCGTCTTTGCTTTGATCAGGGAGATAGTCTGGCATCACGTTGATCGAACCAGTACTTGAACATGGTCAAATCTCTTTCCGATCTAAATATTTTTGAAGAGATGGCCGCACAAGGTAGCATCCTTGGTTATTCTCTGAGCAAATCCTACAGCGCTCATAGTTTTATGGTGGCACTGTCACGTCCGCTTTGTATGCAATGCAGCTTTACTAGATCTATTTCCATTGAGGGGACATCTTGACTTTGATGCCTATCAGGATTCCCGTCAGTCATACTGACTTGTTGTGTGTCCTCATCTAGGTAGATCGGAAGCCACCAGTGGTTCAACAGGTGTTGAAGTGTTCTTTGGACAAGTGAACATCCTTGGTCATCTTCACGACACACTTTATAGTTCTGATAATCATGCGAAGCCAGGAAACCGAGCCTGACTTGTTTAGCGTGTAATTCTACCAGACTGGTATTCATCAAGCGAATATCAAATATTTGAATCATATTGACTTGATAGATACTTCTATCACGGTAATCATGGATCCATCCGAGATCCATCTAACGTTGGAGGGCCTCTTGCACAAAAGAGCATCCCTGATTGCTTACTGAGCAGATCAGACATGAATTGTAATCGTACCGTGGCCTATCATGATGTAGACTTTGCCTTTAATGCATTGCCACCTGTCATACCCCAAATTTTGACCACTAAGATTTCCCATCATTGTGCAAATCATCATCACAATATGGAGGAACCATCATACTTCATCAGTCTCCCCAAAGATGGGTGAGCATCCACTACAACCAAAACTAGGGTTTCAAGCCCTCTCTGAGTGCTTAGACAAAGGATCAATCAAGGAATGACATGATCTTCAACTTGTCTAACCTCTCAAGCATCCACAAAGGATCAAAAGGACTCCCACTCCAAGGATTAAGCACAAGGATGCTCCCTTCTAGGTGGATCAAGTCTCAAGATCGATAGTGTCACCAAATTAGGGTTTTGGTCGACCAGGGCCTCCAAATGGAAATTTTTCATCTGGGCACAAGCCAATGATCCAAAACACAACCTAATGTACTCCATGGAACCTCATGGACCCATTCATCAAGTCAATTTTGCCTCAGGGGTTGCACTCATAAAAAATCAGGAATTAGGGTTTCTTGACCTAATTCACCCCTAAGTTGACTTTTGGGACAAATCATGAACCAAGACCTCAAGAGAGGGTTTGAGGGTCTCTAATGAACTATATTGATCCATTTGGAACAATGGATTAATCCAAGAAGCTTGAGCAACAAGTCTCAATTTCATCTGCACAACAATTAGGGTTTTAAGGAAAAAGTCAACTGTAACTTTGACTTTTGACCAGGACATGCTCCCAAGCCCTAAGACATGATTCAATATGCCCTATGACACCCATGGAACATGTCCATCAAGTTTGATTTAGGTCAAGGACATGATTTCCTGAAGAATTGCACAGTTTGGAATTCATCTGATAAAAAGTCAACTGTGCACAAAAGTCAACTTTGACTTTTTGAGATTTTTCACCAAAATGGGTTTTTAACCCTAAAATGATGTTAATGTATGATTTGAATCATCATTCATCAAGAAAAATCAAGAAAAGTTGGATAACTTGTAAAAGGGGTAACCATAAAAACTTAGAAAATTTTCTAAGTTAAAAATAAGGTGACAAGGGCACCAACTTTGAAGGATCATAACTCCTAAACCACAAAGCCATTTTTTTTCATCCAAAGATGGATTTGTAGCCCTCATTACCCTCTACAAAAACTTCAACTAGACCTAAGTCCAATCCATTAAGGATTTGGAGTTATGGGATGATCAAAATGGCTGAAAAGTGAAAATGTCACTTTTTCCAACACTTAGTGAAATTTTCACTAAGTCAGAATCTACCTTCACTTTTTGCCAAATGTAGGGGGATTTTTCACTTGGATTCAAAAGAGATCAAAACCAAACATGTTCAAACAGTTGTTGTATCATGTAAGGGCTTTCCAAAATGGTCAAAAACATTACCAAATTCAACTTACACCATGAGATATGACATTGGAAAGTTGCCTTGCTGAAATCTGTCAAAGGCAAGGCAGAATTTGCAACTTTGCTCGATTTTCCAAATGCAGCCAAATTCAAATGCTCCTATCCACTTGGACACCTCAGAGAATTGAATCTAAAGGGGACAATCACTGAGCCAAGCCTCCAAAGTCCATGGAACAAGAAATAGCATGTTGAACCTAGAATGGCCAAAATAGGGACAAGACTCCAAATTTGGATTGAAGCATTCAATGGAAGCATCAAGGTGGCATGGACTGAGCCATTCTTATCTGAAATCAGTCAAGACTTATCCAAGACCAAGGGAACCAAAGCTTTGTGCCCTAACCTCTAGTCAATGGCTAGAGGAGACTTGGATTTTCATTTGCCAACATTGGCCAAACCTACTTACCAGTTGCCATTCACTATTCCTTGCAAAACAAACTTGCTCTACTATAAATAGAGATCAATTGTGATCAGTTTGAGTACACCAAAGCCATCTAACAGATGCTTTCCTCAAAATCTCTTTCTCTTGGCAAAAATGCCTTTCTTAGTAAGGTAGCTATCGAGTTTTGAGTTTGAGAGCTTTTCCAATCAAGCCAATCACTCACACACCTCACATACATCATATAGAAGTGATCCAAACACTCACATAACATCTGGAACACAGATTTCACAAAATCACCAGCTGGTTGCTCAAACTTTCAATCAAGTTGCAACTGAGGTACCACAAATCGTTCCAGCCATTTTCAATCAAGTCCAGGCATTCAAACACACTCCATAGGGTGTAGGGAAGCTGTTCAGATCATCACCACTCATCTGTAACATCTCCAAGTCAAAAATCACACTGCACTTGCTGTCACGGCTTAGAGGTAAGCATACACTTGGTCATCTCTCAATTTATGCATATTTCCTTGCACAATAATTTGGCCATATGTTCATAATCATGTATGGAATGTTTTCCCTCAATTAATTGCATTGTTTGAATCGTGTATCAAAAATCCTAGCCTTCATGCAGAAATTAGGGTTCTTGAGGTTTCTTCGTGATTTCATGTTTTACGTTTAATTTAAATGAAATTAAGTGTTATAAACATGATCGTGAGGTTGAGACGAGCATAATGATATGTGGATTACATGATATGATTAAGTATTCAGTGAGATTGGATGGAAAACGCAAATCAGCCAAACCCAGAACACGCGCGTGTTCTTCAGCTTGTTCTTGGCGCCTTTTTTCCAAATTCAAATATTTGAATTTTGTGATTTTGTTTAATTGATTCAAAAATTAATTTCTCTCTGAGTTTTAATGATTTTGAGTTGATTCTTTTTTTGATAATTCACAAAAATGTTGAAATATTTTATTTTATCAAAAAATCCCAAAAATATTATTTATTTCATATAATTGATATTTTTGCAAAGAATTAATATTTTAACTATTTTTGACATTTTAAATATTTTTTCCACATTGATTTTGCAACTTTTAATGCTTTCTATTTATTTTGTAGGTCAATACTTAATTTTTGAAGCATTAATCCAAGATCACAATTTGTTTTTCATATGTTAAACAATTTTGATCATTTTAATTGAATTTTTATTCAATTAAATACATTTTTGAAAACAAATTAGGGTTTTTGGATTAATTCAACCCTCATAAATCATTTTCAAAACATTTTGGGCCTCTAATAGAGTGTAAGACACAATCCTTTTTTGACCAAATCATTTTTTGGCCTCAGTGTATTGTATAAGTCCTGATACCGTAAAAAACAAATGGCGCGATCGTCGCCTTTTGAAAAATAACCTTTTGGGCCTCTCCTCGAGCTATTAGACCCATTCAAAACTTTTGGGCCTCTAATAGAGTGTAAGACCCAAACCCCCTTTTAACCAAACATTTTGGGCCTCACTTATTGTATAAGTCCCTCTGCGTTAAAAGAAAACCTCGACGCGATCGCCATTTCAAACGGAAAAATCATTTGGGCCTACCCTCGTGTTATAAGCCCCACTCTTTTTCTTTAAACTTTTTTGGGCCTCTTGAAAGAGTGTAAGACCCATCCCTTTGTACAGAAAAACATTTTGGGCCTCAGTCACTTGTATAAGTCCCTCTGTACAAATTCAAACAGTGCGCTCACTGATAAAACCCTGGGCCTCTCCTTGAGCTGTAAGCCCCAAATCTTTCTTTTTCAAAGCATTTTCTCCTTTGATTTTGAATATACTGTTGTTTTCAATCTTTCTTTGTTGAACAACTAACCAAACAGCATGGAAGCTCTACAACCGAGTAAGTGGTTATTTCTTTCATTTACCGCTTTCATATACATATAACTGTATTGTGGGGCTGTTTCACTGTAAGTCTTCTTTCATAAACTCATATCAACTGTGTAATAATAGTATAGATATTTCGAGTTTCCCCGGCAACTACGTCTAGAACTAGGTGACGCCGTTTTGTTTCGTTTATACGTAGAAATAGACAACTAGATCCCTAATAGGATCACCAGATACAGTCTTCTCTTCGGCTGTCCTCATTAAGAATTATCAAGAAACTCTATTCCCAGAGATGAATGTATTCTCCGTGAATGACATCTTTGAGTTTCTTCCAAATTCTCGAACTTTCCTGACTTGATCTATTCCTTGTGAATAGCTTGCCTTGAATTTCTCGGGGTTTGGGGACCCACGGGCTTCTTAAAAGCATCGGCCTCCTCTTGGGCATCGTACAAGGACCCACAGGCTTCCTAAAAGCAACCCCGCCTCCTCTTAGTACAAGGACCCTACGGCTTCTTAGAAGTATTCACAGCCTCCTCTTAGGCTTCGTATAATGATCTCTTCCTCTGGGAATGATATCCTTCTCTTGGGCATAGTACAAGGACCGATCGGCTTCTTAAAAGTTTCCAGCCTCCTCTTGGGCTTCGTACAAATTGTCCCGACGACCTCCTAGAGGTATAGGAACAGAACTTAGTCATCTTCATAGAAAATTCCTTTCATAGAGTCTACTACTGTTTCTCAAAGCATAGTACAAAAGATGACACTCTAGACTTGGACAGTCTAATCTCCTTGAGTCTCAAAGACATTCTCAAGTGACCCCTTCGTTAAATAGGAAGGAAACCCGCAGACTCGGACAGTCTCAATACCCTTCGGATTTCTCGATTCCTTAAAGAACAGGAATAACCCGGATCCTTGGATCAAATCCTTGAGTACAGTGTTACTCATATAAGAACTGATTTTCTCTTTAAAATCAGTATACTGGACCTGTCACTCAACTGAAACAGTAACCATAGCCTCTCTCTCGGGCTTTGTACGAGACACATAAGAGACTCCCTCGTTGAGTCAATCACCCTTTTGCCTCCATCTCGGGCTTTATACAAGATACAAAAGGGTTCTTCCTGAGCCAAACGAATTTCCGCCTCCATCTCGGGTTTTATACGAGATACCAAAAGATTCCCTCGTTGAGTCAAAAACCTTTTAGCCTCTCTCTCGGGCTTTGTACGAGACACATATTAGCCTCCTCTTAGGCTTTATATAAGAAAACCACTGGTTAATCCAATTAACCTTTTAGCATCAAAACCGTGCCTCGTTCACAGTACACAAACATCAACAACTCCTTCCCTTTCATCTAATTGCTGTAAGTGGCAAGCCTTTGGATCATTTACATCCATGCCACTGTCCCTCTTTTAGCATGAGAAAATCCTAAGGAAAGATAGCATTGCTCTACACTGAGTTAAAGTCTTCTCCTTCAGGTTAAATTCCCCTATAAAAGGATATTATGGCATTGCCGGATTCACATATCCCAGTTAAAGTAATTCTCCTTTATAACCAGTCACCCAACAGTTGTGACAGACAAACCCTTCTTTAGAGATGACAAATTCTCTCTAAAGTCGAGGTCCTTCAGCTTCACGTCTTGGGCTTTGAACAAGACACAAATAGACTTTTCAGTTTCACATCTTGGGCTTTGAACAAGATACAAACCACCTTTCGCTTCACGTCTTGGGCTTTGAACAAGACACCAAATACCGTTTCCTCCCATAGAATAGGAGGAACTACGAACGCTCTGATTTCCCTGTTTCGGTAAACGGGAATACGTAGGCATAAGATTGAAAGAAAAATCTTAGCGAGCACAATCAACAAAAAACCTAAATCCCATACTCTCACATCAAAAAGCATCAGTCCTAACATCCTAATCCTTGTTCCCCGCCAGAAACCTTCTGTCTAGATAAAAAGAAAGAAACTGTATTGGCGAAAATACAAATAACCAGTACAAAGGCCCCCCCACATTGATAGCATCCGTAACCTAACAGACCGCTGTTTAAACTTAGTATGCAAAGCAGGGTTAATTGGAGACATCTATTTCCCTTCCTTATTTTAGCTCACAATAGGATACAAAATGAATCGACCTGTAGTTTAAGCTCAACCGCAGAGAGTGACCAGCGCTTAAGAACCGCGTCCAAAATCGCTCGCTACAGAAAAATGGCGCCCACCGTGGGGCTCGTCTTTCTTTTTCCTTTTTCCTTCTCTTCACTTATGTGAAAACCACAGATTGGGGCTTCCGCCGGGGAACCCATTTCTGTCAGGAACTTAGGATTCATAGCTTTAAAAGGTCTAGGATGTTTAGGACAAATATATATACTGCTTTTCCTAATTGCTATACATGTTTATTTTTCTGCTAATAGGAATGCGGGTGATGCCGTATGTGGAAAGATTGAGTATACACTTAAGATAAGTGATGGCGACGGGGTCGACCATCAACCTCAGTGGAGGCTGACCAACGCAACCCATTCTCTCACCTAGACAATGGGCCGGTTGTTAAGTCTGAGAAGCTGAGGAGCCAAACCCTTTCGTAGTGCAGAAACTATCGGAAATAGTTGTTACGCGATACTACCCTCATTTAAGGCTGGTGATCTATTCTCGGTGAATGGCACTTACTCTAAGATTGCTCTACAACTCGCTGGCGATCCGCTTGTTGTTTTGGTTTCCTGGGAGGAGCTGAGGATAATGAGTACAGGTACAAAAATCACCCTAGTATAAACCTTTGGGGGATGGGTAGAGCCTTGACTTCATGACAACGACCCTTTAACCCCATGTTTTTTATATGTTTTTGTGTGCTGCATTCATGCATTCATTTAAAAAAACATTAAAACATTCAAAAAATCTTCTCTTCTAATCTCTCTGTTTTTCAAATTAAACTAAGACTGTGATTGCAAATATCAGAGAAAAGGATTGCACTAATGGATTTTGGTAGAAGGAGAACTCATAGTTATACCTTCAAGGTTCCAAAACTAGAGGATTTAAGAGGTTTGGCGAGGATGATCACAAACCAAGAGGCTTTCAGAGCCAAACACGGAGGTTTGCTACCGTTGTTAAGAGTCCATGTGATGGAGGGAATCATGGATGCGCTCATTCAGTTTTATGATCCAGTTTATCACTGTTTCACATTCCCGGATTACCAGCTCGCACCAACACTGGAGGAGTATTCTCATCTGATCGATCTACATATCACCGATCGAGCTCCATTTTCTGGACTGGAAGAAATTCCAAAGAATCAGACCATTGCAAGAGCAATTCATTTGGACGAGTCTGAGGTCAGGACTCACCTAACCACTAAGGGTGGCATCCAAGGTTTTCCAGCCCAGTTCTTGACAAAGAAAGCCCTGTATTTTTCCAGTATAGGAAACGTGACTGCTTTTGAAAGCATCTTTGTCTTGCTCACCTACGGGTTATTTTTGTTTCCCAACATCAATAACTTCGTCGATATTAACTCCATTAAGGTTTTTCTCATTGGAAACCCTGTGCCGACTTTGCTCGCAGATGCGTATCATTCTGTACACTTGGGCAATTTGTACAGCGGAGGGGAGATCACATGCTATGTACCTCTGCTTTACAAATGGTTTATCTCCCATTTGCCCAAGTCTGCTGCTTTTTGGGATCGCAAGAGTGCCTTACGTTGGTCGCAGAAGATCATGTCTCTTACCAACTCTAATATAGATTGGTGCAATAGGATTTATGAGGGAATCAGAATCATTGACCGTTGTGGAAACTTCCCCAACGTACCCCTCATAGGAAATAAAGGAGGAGTCAACTACCATCCGGTGTTGGTTCGCCGTCAATTTGGATACCCGATGAGGCACATCCCACTGGGTGTTCATCTGGAAGGTCTTTTCTTCAAGGAAGGAGAAAATGACATAGCACTAAAGATGGAAATAGTGCACGCTTGGAAGCATGTTCATAAGAAAGGACGAGAGTCTCTGGGAAAACCAGAATGTGTCTCGGTGGAGCCTTATCTCCACTGGGTACAAACTAGAGCTCTCAAGCTAAAGATGCCTTATCCTCGTTACGGAATCCTTCCGCCGAGGGAATCTGTCATGTACTTCATGACGGAAACTGAAAAGCTTCAGGTTACTCTCAACAAAGTTCAACGGGAGAGAAGGTCTTGGAAGAACAAGTACCGCACCCTCGACATAGAGTGCATCAAAATACAACAATTACTAAAAGAAAAAGATTCTTTGATTGAAATTTTGGAGCAACATGCTGTAGAGAATCAAGATGACCAAAGGAATTTGCTCGCTCCTTTCACCTGGCAAAGGAATGACAACCCGACAACGGCTCAAGAGCCCCGGTCAAAGAAAAGGAAGATACCAGAATCAGCACCCGACTTCTCTTCAGAGAGGACTCGGGACCCATTAGCTTAGGTTTCTGTTTCTGCACTTTGTAATCTACTGTATTTCCATTTCTGTAATCCTTTGAATTCAATAAAAAGGGGTTTCCCCACTGTTTGATATTTGCAATCTAATTGTAGAAGTTTATTTTGATTAAACCAAAAAAAACAATTAATATAATCATTGCATTCATCATTCTCACATCACGTATTCTTCTTACCTACGAATCTCACGTTTGTGTCTCGGTTCTAGAGTCAAACTGTCTCATTCGTATAATACTCGGGCCAATCGTCAGAAAAAGATGGATGATCTTGAGGAAGAAAACAGAGAGTTGAAGGAAGAGATCGACGCTCTGAGAGAGGATATAAGAAAGCTTCGTAACGACATGCAAGCCATGGCAGAAGCTCAGCTACAAAGAACTGTGATCTCAGAGATCACCTCAACGCCCATAGTGGAGAAGTATGATCCTAGGTATCAAATACCGAAAGATCGTCCTTGGGGCATGCCTGTTAACTATATCCCGGAAGGATATGTTCCGCCGATCACTGAGGATCAGGGAATCACAACAGAAGCCGCTGGGCCTGAAGGTTACAAACTTCGAGAAAGCGAAGATGCCAGGGGCATACTGAAGACTCCTGAAGGTTACAAACTTTGGGAGACGCCAAGACTCACTACCGTAGTTACGGTACCACCTCCTGTGGTGCACGCTGTCCCGGAAGGACAGATTCCACAGATACCTTTTGGTAAAAAGGAAACTATGTTTGACCGAATGGATGAATTCCAGGAACAGTTCTTGGAAATGCAGAAGGAGCTGCAAGCCATTCGCGGTCAGGATCTATTTGGAAAGGACGCCGCAGACCTTTGTCTGGTCCCAAATGTGAAAGTCCCGCACAAATTCCAAGTGCCCGACTTTGAAAAGTACAAGGGTAACTCTTGCCCTAAGAGCCATCTGGTGATGTACGCTCGACGAATGTCAGCTCAGACGGAGAATCAGGACCTACTGATTCACTACTTCCAGGATAGTTTAACCGGTACCGCATTAAAATGGTACATGGGTTTAAACCGTGCCACGATCAGCACTTTCAGAGAGATTGGTACTGCCATCGTCCAACAGTACAAATACAATTTGGACATGGCACCCGACAGAGATCAACTCAGATCGATGTAACAAAAAGACAAGGAAACCTTTAAGGAGTATGCTCAAAGGTGGCGTGAAATTGCCGCTCAAATTTGTCCACCTCTTGAGGAAAAAGAGATGACAAAGATCTTCTTAAAGACCTTAAGCTCATTTTACTATGACCGAATGGTTGCCAGTGCGCCCAGTGATTTCACCGAGATGGTCGGCATGGGTGTACGTCTTGAGGAAGCCGTCCGAGAAGGACATTTGGTAAAAGACACTGGATCGACGAGCGGTACTAAAAAATACGGTAGTGCTCTCCCTAAGAAAAAAGAGCAAGATATTGGGAATATCTCTCTCGGAAAGCAAAGGCGTCGGTATCAACCAGTAGCAGTTGTAACTCCTGCTATCAGCCCTGCGCCTATTCCTACATATCAACCTCAGGTTGCGCAGAGCCAACCTGATCAGCAAAAGACACAACAGCCTCTTCAGCAGGCTCGTCCTCCATATAACAACAACCGTACAACACGGCCACCGGGGTTTGATCCTATACCCGTGACGTACGCAGAGCTGTTTCCATTACTACTGGCTAAGGGGCACATCCAGACTAAGTCTCCTCTTACAGTACCATAAAATCTTCCTTTTTGATTTAAGGTGGATCAGACATGCCCATATCATCAAGGAGGTTTAGGGCATAACATAGAGACTTGCCTCAATTTCAAGTCCGACGTGCAGAAACTTGTTAGAAGCGGGGTCTTATCCTTCAAGGATACATATCCTAATGTTCTCACGAACCCGCTGCCTCAACATGAGAAGGCTGCAGTCAACTTGATTGAGAAAGAGACTAACAATGTCTATCAAATTCACGATGTACTCTTTTTGAAAACCAATCTGGTTAAGATGCATTGTAGACAGAGTGGATATGGCCATGTGCCACCTCATAACTATCATCAGTGTGATATTTGCTCTAAAGATAACCAAGAATGTTCGGTAGTGCAATCAGCTCTACAGGAACAGATGGATCTCGGATGGATCCAAGAGCACCGAGTTCGTGGAGTTAACATGGTTTACACGAATTCCAACGTCATTCAGAACCACGATATCCGGGCAATGAATGTCAACTTGGTCGCAATGCACTCAAGGCAAAGCCAGTATCATAATCTGCCGCGGCATGATTACAGTTCCTGTCTTACTTGCTCGGTAAACAAACAGGGATGCTCTTTCATACAGGAGGCCCTCCAGCGTCAGATGGATCTTGGATGGATCCAAGACTACCATGATAGGAACCCTTATCAAATCAACATGGTTCAGATCTTTGATATCCGCTTGATGAATACCAACCTGGTAGAGTTACATGCTGAACAGGTTCGACTCGGATTCTTAATATCACATGACTATCAAAGCTGTAAAGCGGGTTGCGAAAACGATCAGGGTTGTACCCTTGTCCAGGAAGCACTTCAGCACTTGTTAAATCATTGGTGGATGCCAATCTACATGGACGAAGATACTCAGCAAATTAGTATCAGTAACAGGAATCCTACTCGTCGTCAAAGTCAGGATGTTCGATCTGTGGAAGCTAACCTAGTGAGGTTACATTGTATTCAAAGTGGGCGTGGCCAAGTGCCACCACACAATTATGAACGTTGCGGCGTCTGTTCGGAAAGTAACCAAGCGTGTTACCTTGTAAGAGCAGCTCTTCAGGGTCAGGTCGATCGTGGAGAAATTCGTCCATATCCGGGTTCTGGACCCATCGACTGGACGTCGAACTACCTTGCCGAGCAATTTGAGGACGTTGTCACGATCTCTGGACATCACAGGACAAGGGATGTTTTTGCCATCATCCCTCTACTCGACGAATCTAAAGTTCCCAACCGGGAACAGATCGAGATTAATTATGATGGTCAGAAAAATCAGAAGGCTCCCGTAGTCATCTATCTACCGGGACCACTACCGTATGAATCAGCTAAGGCTATCCCTTACAAATACGGTGCAACGACAATTGAAAATGGAAAGGAAATTCCATTACCCTCCGTCGTGAATATTGCAGACATCGGTCGTGTAACACAGAGCGGTCGAATCTTCAACCGAGGAGTTGGAGAACTTAACAAAGAAAAGGAACTTCAGACGAAAGTTCCCGATCCACTAGTCGGTCAATCCAGTAATCCCGACCTTTTGAAAAATGATGATGAGATACTGAAGCTCATCCAAAGGAGTGAATACAACATTGTTGATCAACTGTTACAGACTCCTTCAAAGATCTCGGTATTATCACTGTTACTCAGTTCAGAAGCCCACAGGGAGGCTCTACAGAAAGTGTTGGATCAAGCCTTTGTGGAATAGGATGTAACAATCAGACAGTTCGATAGTATTGTCTCTAACATCACTTCCTGAAATAATTTGGGATTCAGTGATGAGGAATTACCCGAAGAGGGTCGCCGTCATAACATGGCGCTCAACATTACAGTTAACTGCCAGGACGATGCTTTAGCCAGAGTACTGGTAGACACAGGGTCAGCCCTGAATGTTATGCCGAAGTCCACTTTGATGCAATTATCATTCAAAGGCCCTCCGATGAGAGTCAGCGAGGTCATCGTCAAAGCGTTCGACGGATCCAGAAAAACAGTTATCGGCGAAGTTGATCTTCCCATAACTATTGGTCCTCACACTTTCCAAGTCACTTTCCAGGTCATGGACATCCGGGTAACGTACAGTTGTTTATTAGGAAGACCTTGGATACATCAGGCTGGAGCGGATACTTCGACCCTCCACCAAAAGCTAAAGTTCGTCAAGAACGATCAACTTGTCACAGTCTGTGGAGAACAAGCATTGCTTGTAAGCAACTTGTCATCATCTACTGGTATAGAATCCGAGGAGGTTATTGGAACGCAGTTCCAAGCACTGTCGATGAGCGAGAACAATCAGTTCAAAGGATGAACCTCAATTTCCTCATACAACGATGCTATCAAAGCGGTTGAGAGTACCTATACAACTGGATGGGGACAGCTTGTCATTCCCATTGACAATAAAACAAAGAAGGGTCTTGGTTATTCTGCAACCTGTACCTGGACAGCTGCCAACGATGAAAGTCTTCATCCCCTTCAAAACTTCTTCCACAGTGGAGGTTTCCTTCACCCAGTGTCTCAAGCTGTACATGCTATCAATGAGGAGGATCCCTCTGACACAGATGAAGAATGGAAGTCCTACCTTAACAAGGACGGTTATATGTCTCAGGAAGAGGTGCCTACGCCTTTTTGCTTTCCTACAGAAAGTCCGAGATTTATACCAAGATCAGACGTCGAAATGATATACGGGGATTGTGATCCGGAAGGATGCCGTGCTCCGCCAAATTCATTAGAGGAAGACACTCCGATGAAAGACAATTTTGACTACAACTACTATGGCCCAATGGATGGCCTGCCAATGTGGCAGCCTTACCCAGGAAACTTGGGGCAAGAAAGTCAGCCGAGTAATGAAACTCAGCTGAGCATCATTGAACAAAATACCTGTGTCCCCACCATGTCATGGGATCAACACTCAGGTCATTCGGAAACTACTCAACATGAAGATGAATTCACAACGTTTGCAGGACTTGAATTCATCAACTATGCTTTTCCCGAGGTCAACTTCATCGAGAGGGATGACTCCTCCAGTTCGAAAGAAGTGTGGGACACCTTGGGACAACCAAGTGAAAAATACGACTATATGGTCAAGTACATCGCTCCTGAAAGCTCTCGTATCAGGCTTAAAGATATCCAGCCAACTGGACAGGGAGATACAGCTGAGAGCACAACTACAATGCAAAATGCAACAAAGGAATTCTCCTACGACAATTCTGCCTGGGAGACAGATTCCAATGATCCTGCTCTGCCAGAAATCAGCGTTATTTCTGAAGACAAATCAAGGAAGGCACCAGACTTTGTGATTCACCAAGGAGTTCGCCGCCAATGGGTTGCCGTCGATGTTCCGAAGATTGTTCAAAAATCAAAGTAATTACCATCTTTAACCTTTCACCCTGCCCAGGTGAAACAAATGTTTTGATAGGGCTCGCTTTCTGTAAATTTCCCTCTTCGCTTTGCCCGAAGCGACAGAGTTTTGTTTTATAGGGCTGTAGTTTCAAGAATCGACTTGTTCATTAATAAAATAACGTCGTTCTGTAATTTCCGCATTAATTGCTGTTTTCTCTTTTTGCTTTTTCAGAAAATGGTAATCCTAAAAAACAATTCAATAATAAAAAACAGGCAGTAAAATAAAACACTGCACACACTTACATTTTCCTCTATCTCTTCTAAACATGAATCATCACATCATGCAGATTGCTTGTTTTAAACCCTGTTGAAACATACGATCCGATGCCTTCTCCCAACTTTGAGTTCCCGGTATTCGAGGCTGAAGAAGAAAATGACAACGAAATTCCAGAAGAGATCTCCCGACTACTCAGACAAGAGGAAAGGTCCATTGAACCTCACAAAGAGCCATTGGAAACGGTAAACTTGGGTTCAGAAAAAGAGAGAAAAGAAATCAGGTTTGGGGCACTGCTCAGTCCAACTGCCAGAGAGAGTTTGATAAAGCTTCTCAGAGAATTCCCCGATGTATTCGCTTAGTCCTATCAGGATATGCCAGGGTTGGATACCAGCATCGTGGAACATCACTTACCGTTGAGATCGGGATGTCCGCCAGTGAAGCAAAGGTTGAGACGGACTCACCCAGACATGGCCATCAAAATCAAAGAGGAGGTACAGAAACAGATTGACGCGGGTTTCCTTGCTACGTCTGAATATCCTCAATGGTTAGCCAACATCGTACCCGTTCCCAAAAAGGACGGAAAGGTCAGAATGTGTGTCGACTATAGGGATCTGAACAAGGCTAGTCCAAAGGACGACTTTCCTTTACCACATATTGACATGCTGGTGGACAGTACAGCAAAATTCAAAGTCTTCTCCTTCATGGATGGATTCTCAGGCTATAACCAGATCAAAATGGCGCCGAAAGACATGGAGAAAACTTCGTTCATCACCCCATGGGGGACCTTTTGTTACAAGGTAATGCCATTCGGTTTGAAGAATGTCGGGGCAACCTATCAAAGGGCCATGACTACTCTCTTTCATGACATGATACACAAAGAAATCGAAGTGTATGTCGATGATATGATTGCAAAATCAAAAACAGAGAGTGAGCACGTTGAACATCTGTCAAAATTGTTTGAACGTCTAAGAAAATTCAAGCTCCGCTTGAATCCCAACAAGTGCACCTTCGGTGTCCGTTCAGGGAAACTACTAGGGTTCATCGTCAGCCAAAAAGGAATCGAGGTTGATCCTGACAAAGTCAAGGCCATTCAGGAAATGCCTTCTCCAAAAACTGAAAAACAAGTCAGAGGATTCCTGGGACGTTTGAACTACATCTCCAGATTTATATTCCTTATGACCGCGACGTGTGCGCCGATTTTCAAATTACTCAAAAAGAACCAGGATTGCGTTTGGTCAGAAGATTGCCAAACCACCTTCGACAGTATTAAGGAATATCTGTTGAATCCTCCGATTCTATCACCTCCAGTGGAAGGAAGACCACTGATCATTTACCTCACAGTCCTAGAGGACTCAATGGGATGTGTACTTGGCCAACAAGACGAAACCAAAAGGAAAGAGTCTGCCATCTACTATTTGAGCAAGAAATTTACCGACTGTGAAACTCGGTACACGATGCTTGAGAAAACTTGCTGTGCTTTGGCTTGGGCAGCCAAACATCTTCACCAATACATGATTCGTCATACTACTTGGTTGGTCTCCGAAATGGATCCAATCAAGTACGTTTTCGAAAAGCCTGCTCTCACGGGAAGAATTGTCCGTTGGCAGATGCTGTTATCAGAATATGACATAGAGTACCACGCTCAGAAAGCCGTTAAGGGAAGTATTTTAGCCGATCATTTGGCTCATCAACCGACTGACGATCAAGAATCAATCGGGTTTGACTTCCCAGACGAAGATGTCATGTATCTAAAAATGAAAGATTGCGATGAACCGTTACCCTGTGAAGGGCCAGAACCAGGTTCCCAATGGGGACTTATCTTTGACGGAGCAGTTAATCATTACGAAAACGGAATTGGGGCAATCATTGTTACCCCTCAGGGTACCCACATTCCTTTCACTGCCAGACTTACATTCAAATGTACAAACAACGAGGCCGAATACGAAGCTTGTATTATGGGTCTCGAAGAAGCGATTGATTTAAGGATCAAAAACTTGGACGTATACGGCGACTCAGCCTTGGTTATCAATCAGATAAAAGGAGATTGGAACACATACCAATCAGGATTGATCCCTTACAAAGACTACGCAAGAAGGTTGCTACCTTTCTTCAACAGAGTTGAGTTCCATCATATCCCTCGTGAAGAGAATCACATGGCTGATGCATTAGCCACTCTCTCTTCCATGATTAGTGTAGGTCGATGGAAGGACATACCTAAGATCAACATAATGCGCCTTGAAAGGCCCGCTTACATCTTCACGATTGAAGCAATCATAGACGACAGACCTTGGTATCACGATATCAAATGCTTCCTTCAGAAACAAGAGTACCCATCTGGGGAACTCAGAAAAGACAGAAAAACCCTCAGAAGATTGGCTGGAAACTTCTTCCTGAGCGGTGACACTCTCTATAAGAGAAATTTTGACATGGTCTTGCTCCGATGCGTCGACAGACCAGAAGCAGAAATGCTGATGAAAGAAATTCATGAAGGGTCCTTTGGCACTCATGCCAACGGACATACAATGGCGAGAAAAATTCTGAGAGCAGGGTACTACTGGTTGACCATGGAATCCGACTGCTACAAGTACATGAGGAGGTGTCACAAGTGTCAGATATACTCCGACAAAATTCATGTACCGCCATCACATCTCAAAGTTCTTTCTTCCCCATGGCCATTTTCCATATGGGGAATCGACATGATTGGGTTGATCGAACCTAAGGCTTCAAACGGACATCGGTTCATCCTGGTAGCCATTGGCTATTTCACCAAGTGGGTCGAAGCAGCGTCGTACGCTAATGTAACCCGACAAGTGGTGGTCCGATTTATCAAAAACAATATCATCTGCCATTATGGTGTTCCAAGCGAGATCATTACTGATAATGGATCTAACTTGAACAATAAGATGATGAAAGAGTTGTGTGCTGAGTTCAAGATTGAGCACCATAACTCATCTCCCTACCGACCCAAGATGAACGGAGCGGTAGAAGCGGCTAACAAGAACATCAAGAAGATCGTTCAAAAGATGGTTGTAACCTACAATGACTGGCACGAGATGCTACCCTTTGCTCTTCACGGTTATCGCACATATGTCCGCACTTCAACAGGGGCAACCCCTTTCTCTCTAGTGTATGGCATGGAAGCAGTGCTCCCCATAGAAGTAGAGATCCCGTCAATCCGAGTATTGATGGAAGCCAAGCTCACCGAAGCTGAATGGTGTCAAAACTGACACGACGAACTGAATCTGTTCGAAGAAAAGAGAATCACGGCACTATGCCATGGTCAATTGTATCAACAGAGAATGAAGAGGGCGTTCGACAAAAAGGTCCAACCTCGTGTCTTCAGGAAAGGAGACCTCGTGCTCAAGAAGATACAGTCATTTCTCACTGATCGCGAGGTAAATGGACTCTGAATTATGATGGCCTCTATGTGGTCACGAAAGCTTTCTCAGTTGGCGCCTTGAGACTCGCAACCATGGACGGAGAGGAATTTGCCTACCCCACAAATGTTGATGTAGTCAAGAAATACTTCGCCTAAAAAAAAAACGTCTCGGTGGATTGAAAACCCGAAAGGGCGGTCCAGGCAAAAGTTAGAGACATGAAAAAAATTATTATCCCGGTGGATTGGAAACATCAAAGTACAATCCAGGCAAAAATTAGGGATAATGGCAAGTAACTATGTTCAACAGAGGCAAATCCCTCAGCAGCAGCAGTTATACCATCCATCGGAGGAAAACTCTAGTCAAGGTCATCTTCGACAGAAGCTCAGGATGCCCCGAATTCAAAGTTGGTAGAAGGATATTGGTCGTTATATTTCAACATAGCCCTTTTCCCTGTAAATTACCATTTTTTAACTTTGTAAATACTCTTTGGAATCACGCGTTTGGCTGATCTCCATCTTATCAATAAAATTTGAGCCTTTGTGCTTTTGTTTGTAATTCTTACTTGTTTTAGCTTTACAGAACAACGTTGTTAACATGATTAACGATTCTTGAAATAAAACAAAAATGAATTTATCTATTAAAACTTTTTCTGCTTTTTTTTTTAAATAAGAGATGGCAATTTCTTTTGACTGTTAAACATCGAAAGAACATCAATCGCGTCTCCAAAGGTGTTCGAACCTCAAAGTGCAGAATCAAAGTACTCCTTCTAGGCCTAGTACGCCTGAATGAAGGGATCAACTGTGTCAAAGACCTTGTTTCGTCTGACACACCTCGGCTGAGTTCTCATCTCCTAAGTCCGACCAGCATGGTTCCCCCCAGGATCGAGGGGAAGTTTATATCAGAAGCCGAGACCAGTTCCTTGGTAGGAAACCAGGATCGAGGGGAAGTTTATTTCAAAAGAAAACTGAGACCAGCTCCTTGGTTGAAGACCAGGATCGAGGGGAAGTTTACCTTTTCTAAGCATCTTCGCTTAGCTAAAGAAGATGAATGCGTAAGCTACCATTCATAACCACCATCAAAATTTTGGGTATTCGGATATTTAATCCTCTCGCACCTTGAATGCCCGAATACCTTCGTCATTCACACCTTCGTGTCCAAGAAGATTAAATAGGGGCATCTGTCATACCCCAAATTTTGACCACTAAGATTTCCCATCATTGTGCAAATCATCATCACAATATGGAGGAACCATCATACTTCATCAGTCTCCCCAAAGATGGGTGAGCGTCCACTACAATCAAAACTAGGGTTTCAAGCCCTCTCTGAGTGCTTAGACAAAGGATCAATCAAGGAATGACATGATCTTCAACTTGTCTAACCTCTCAAGCATCCACAAAGGATCAAAAGGACTCCCACTCCAAGGATTAAGCACAAGGATGCTCCCTTCTAGGTGGATCAAGTCTCAAGATCGACAGTGTCACCAAATTAGGGTTTTCGTCGACTAGGGCCTCCAAATGGAAAATTTTCATCTGGGCACAAGCCAATGATCCAAAACACAACCTAATGTACTCCATGGAACCTCATGGACCCATTCATCAAGTCAATTTTGCCTCAGGGGTTGCACTCATAAAAAATCAGGAATTAGGGTTTCTTGACCTAATTCACCCCTAAGTTGACTTTTGGGACAAATCATGAACCAAGACCTCAAGAGAGGGTTTGAGGGTCTCTAATGAACTATATTGATCCATTTTTAACAATGGATTAATCCAAGAAGCTTGAGCAACAAGTCTCAATTTCACCTGCACAACAATTAGGGTTTTAAGGAAAAAGTCAACTGTAACTTTGACTTTTGACCAGGACATGCTCCAAGCCCTAAGACATGATTCAATATGACCTATGACACCCATGGAACATGTCCATCAAGTTTGATTTAGGTCAAGGACATGATTTCCTGAAGAATTGCACAGTTTGGAATTCATCTGATAAAAAGTCAACTGTGCACAAAAGTCAACTTTGACTTTTTGAGATTTTTCACCAAAATGGTTTTTTAACCCTAAAATGATGTTAATGTATGATTTGAATCATCATTCATCAAGAAAAATCAAGAAAAGTTGGATAACTTGTAAAAGGGGTAACCATAAAAACTTAGAAAATTTTCTAAGTTAAAAATAAAGTGACAAGGGCACCAACTTTGAAGAATCATAACTCCTAAACCACAAAGCCATTTTTTTTCATCCAAATATGGGTTTGTAGCCCTCATTACCCTCTACAAAAACTTCAACTAGACCTAAGTCCAATTCATTAAAGATTTGGAGTTATGGGATGATCAAAATGGCTGAAAAGTGAAAATGTCACTTTTTCCAATACTTAGTGAAATTTTCACTAAGTCAGAATCTGCCTTCACTTTTTGCCAAATGTAGGGGGATTTTTCACTTGGATTCAAAAGAGATCAAAACCAAACATGTTCAAACAGTTGTTGTATCATGTAAGGGCTTTCCAAAATGGTCAAAAACATTACCAAATTCAACTTACACCATGAGATATGACATTGGAAAGTTGCCTTGCTGAAATCTGTCAAAGGCAAGGCAAAATTTGCAACTTTGCTCGATTTGCCAAAATCAGCCAAATTCAAATGCTCCTATCCACTTGGACACCTCAGAGGATTGAATCTAAAGGGGACAATCACTGAGCCAATCCTCCAAAGTCCATGGAACAAGAAATAGCATGTTGAACATAGAATGGCCAAAATAGAGACAAGACTCCAAATTTGGATTGAAGCATTCAATGGAAGCATCAAGGTGGCATGGACTGAGCCATTCTCATCTGAAATTAGTCAAGACTTATCCAATACCAAGGGAACCAAAGCTCTGTGCCCTAACCTCTAGTCAATGGCTAGAGGAGACTTGGATTTTCATTTGCCAACATTGGCCAAACCTACTTACCAGTTGCCATTCACTATTCCTTGCAAAACAAACTTGCTCTACTATAAATAGAGCTCAATTGTGATCAGTTTGAGTACACCAAAGCCATCTAACAGTTGCTTTCCTCAAAATCTCTTTCTCTTGGCAAAAATGCCTTTCTTAGCAAGGTAGCTATCGGGTTTTGAGTTTGAGAGCTTTTCCAATCAAGCCAATCACTCACACACCTCACATACATCATATAGAAGTGATCCAAACACTCACATAACATCTGGAACACAGATTTCACAAAATCACCAGCTGGTTGCTCAAACTTTCAATCAAGTTGCAGCTGAGGTACCACAAATCGTTCCAGCCATTTTCAATCAAGTCCAGGCATTCAAACACACTCCATAGGGTGTAGGGAAGCTGTTCAGATCATCACCACTCATCTGTAACACCTCCAAGTCACAAATCACACTGCACTTGCTGTCACAACTTAGAGGTAAGCATACACTTGGTCATCTATCAATTTATGCATATTTCCTCGCACAATAATTTGGCCATATGTTCATAATCATGTAGGGAATGTTTTCCATCAATTAATTGGATTGTTTGAATCGTGTATAAAAAATCCTAGCCTTCATGCAAAAATTAGGGTTCTTGAGGTTTCTTCGTGATTTCATGTTTTATGTTTAATTTAAATGAAATTAAGTGTTATAAACATGATCGTGAGGTTGAGACGAGCATAATGATATGTGGATTACATGATATGATTAAGTATTCAGTGAGATTGGATGGAAAACGCAAATCAGCCAAACCCAGAACACGCGCGTGTTCTTCAGCTTGTTCTTGGCGCCTTTTTTCCAAATTCAAATATTTGAATATTGTGATTTTGTTTAATTGATTCAAAAATTAATTTCTCTCTGAGTTTTAATGATTTTGAGTTGATTCTTTTTTTGATAATTCACAAAAATGTTGAAATATTTTATTTTATCAAAAAATCCCAAAAATATTATTTATTTCATATAATTGATATTTTTGCAAAGAATTAATATTTTAATTGTTTTTGACATTTTAAATATTTTTTCCACATTGATTTTGCAACTTTTAATGCTTTCTAATTATTTTGTAGGTCAATACTTAATTTTTGAAGCATTAATCCATGATCACAATTTGTTTTCCATATGTTAAACAATTTTAATCATTTTAATTGAATTTTTATTCAATTAAATACATTTTTGAAAACAAATTAGGGTTTTTGGATTAATTCAACCCTCATAAATCATTTTCAAAACATTTTGCGCTTCTAATAGAGTGTAAGACCCAATACTTTTTTGACCAAATCATTTTTGGGCCTCAGTGTATTTGTATAAGTCCCGATACCGTCAAAAACAAACGGCGCGATCGTCGCCTTTTGAAAAATAACCTTTTGGGCCTCTCCTCGAGCTATAAGACCCATTCAAAACTTTTGGGCCTCTAATAGAGTGTAAGACCCAAACCCCCTTTTAACCAAACATTTTGGGCCTCACTTATTGTATAAGTCCCTCTGCGTTAAAAGAAAACCTCGGCACGATTGCCATTTCAAACGGAAAAATCATTTGGGCCTACCCTCGTGTTATAAGCCCCACTCTTTTTCTTTAAACTTTTTTGGGCCTCTTGAAAGAGTGTAAGACCCATCCCTTTGTACAGAAAAACATTTTGGGCCTCAGTCACTTGTATAAGTCCCTCTGTACAAATTCAAACAGTGCGCTCACTGATAAAACCCTGGGCCTCTCCTTGAGCTGTAAGCCCCAAATCTTTCTTTTTCAAAGCACTTTCTCCTTTGATTTTGAATATACTGTTGTTTTCAATCTTTCTTTGTTAAACAACTAACCAAACAGCATGGAAGCTCTACAACCGAGTAAGTGGTTATTGCTTTCATTTACCGCTTTCATATACATATAACTGTATTGTGGGGCTGTTTCACTGTAAGTCTTCTTTCATAAACTCATATCAACTGTGTAATAATAGCATAGATATTTCGAGTTTCCCCGGCAACTACGTCTAGAACTAGGTGACGCCGTTTCGTTTCGTTTATTCGTAGAAATAGACAACTAGATCCCCAATAGGATCACCAGATACAGTCTTCTCTTCGGCTGTCCTCATTAAGAATTGTCAAGAAACTCTATTCCCAGAGATGAATGTATTCTCCGTGAATGGCATCTTTGAGTTTCTTCCAAATTCTCGAACTTTCCTGACTTGATCTATTCCTTGTGAATAGCTTGCCTTGAATTTCTCGGGGTTTGGGGACCCACGGGCTTCTTAAAAGCATTGGCCTCCTCTTGGGCATCGTACAAGGACCCACAGGCTTCCTAAAAGCAACCCCGCCTCCTCTTGGGCTTAGTACAAGGACCCTACGGCTTCTTAGAAGTATTCACAGCCTCCTCTTAGGCTTCGTATAATGATCTCCTCCTCCGGGAATGATAGCCTTCTCTTGGGCATAGTACAAGGACCGATCGGCTTCTTAAAAGTTTCCAGCCTCCTCTTGGGCTTCGTACAAATTGTCCCGACGACCTCCTAGAGGTATAGGAACAGAACTTAGTCATCTTCATAGAAAAGTCCTTTCATAGAGTCTACTACTGTTTCTCAAAGCATAGTACAAAAGATGACACTCAAGACTTGGACAGTCTAATCTCCTTGAGTCTCAAAGACATTCTCAAGTGACCCCTTCGTTAAATAGGAAGGAAACCCGCAGACTCGGACATTCTCAATACCCTTCGGATTTCTCGATTCCTTAAAGAACAGGAATAACTCGGATCCTTGGATCAAATCCTTGAGTTGAGTGTTACTCATATAAGAACTGATTTTCTCTTTAAAATCAGTATACTGGACCTGTCACTCAACTGAAACAGTAACCATAGCCTCTCTCTCGGGCTTTGTACGAGACACATAAGAGACTCCCTCGTTGAGTCAATCACCCTTTCGCCTCCATCTCGGGCTTTATACGAGATACAAAAGGGTTCTTCCTGAGCCAAACGAATTTCCGCCTCCATCTCAGGCTTTGTACGAGATACCAAAAGATTCCCTCGTTGAGTCAAAAACCTTTTAGCCTCTCTCTCGGGCTTTGTACGAGACACATATTAGCCTCCTCTTAGGCTTTATATAAGAAAACCACTGGTTAATCCAATTAACCTTTTAGCATCAAAACTGTGCCTCGTTCACAGTACACAAACATCAATAACTCCTTCCCTTTCATCTAATTGTTGTAAGCGGCAAGCCTCTGGATCATTTACATCCATGCCACTGTCCCTCTTTTAGCATGAGAAAATCCTAAGGAAAGATAGCATTGCTCTACACTGAGTTAAAGTCTTCTCCTTCAGGTTAAAATCCCCTATAAAGGATATTATGGCATTGCCGGATTCACATATCCCGGTTAAAGTAATTCTCCTTTATAACCAGTCACCCAACAGTTGTGACAGACAAACCCTTCTTTAGAGATGACAAATTCTCTCTAAAGTCGAGGTCCTTCAGCTTCACGTCTTGGGCTTTGAACAAGACACAAATAGACTTTTCAGCTTCACATCTTGGGCTTTGAACAAGATACAAACCACCTTTCGCTTCACGTCTTGGGCTTTGAACAAGACACCAAATACCATTTCCTCCCATAGAATAGGAGGAACTACGAATGCTCTGATTTCCCTGTTTCGGTAAACGGGAATACGTAGGCATAAGATTGAAAGAAAAATCTTAGCGAGCACAATCAACAAAAAACCTAAATCCCATACTCTCACATCAAAAAGCATCAGTCCTAACATCCTAATCCTTGTTCCCCGCCAGAAACCTTCTGTCTAGATAAAAAGAAAGAAACTGTATTGGCGAAAATACAAATAACCAGTACAAAGGCCCCCGCACATTGATAGCATCCGTAACCTAACAGACCGCTGTTTAAACTCAGTATGCAAAGCAGGGTTAATTGGAGACATCTATTTCCCTTCCTTATTTTAGCTCACAATAGGATAAAAAATGAATCGACCTGTAGTTTAAGCTCAACCGCAGAGAGCGACCAGCGCTTAAGAACCGCGTCCAAAATCGTTCACTACACCACCAAGTTGACATTCATCGCCAGAATGTTGTAGTTCTGGATAATGTTGGGATTTGCGTGAGCCATATTGACCTCACGGATTTGGTGATCATGGATCCATCCGAGATCCATTTGTTCTTGTAGAGCTGATTGCACTACGGAACATCCTTGATTATTATTTGAGCAGATATCACACTGGTGATAATTGTGAGATGGTACATGACCGTACCCGCTATGTCTACAATGCATCCTGACCAGATCGATTCCTAATAGGAGTACATCGTGAATTTTATAACTGCGGTTAAATTCTTTCTCTATCAAATTTACGGCAGTTTTCTCATGTTGAGGAAACAAGTTCGTCTGAACATTTGGATTTGTATCTTTGAAAGATAGGACCTCGTTCCTGACAAGTTTCTGTACATCAGATTTGAAGCTGAGACAGTTTTCTATGTTGTGCCCTGGTCCTCCTTGATGGTAAGGGCAAGTTTGATCTACTTTGAACCAAAAAGGCAGATTTTCTGGTACGGTAAGAGGAGACCTGGTTTGGACATGCCCCTTGGCCAGTAGAAGTGGAAACAGTTCTGCGTACAACATCGGTATAGGGTCGAACCCTGGTGGTCGTGTCGTACGGTTGTTATTGTATTGTGGACGAGCCTGCTAAAGAGGCTGTTGTGTCCTTTGTTGATACTGTTGTTGATTCGGTTAGCTCTGAGCAACCTGAGGAAGATACGTTGGAGCAGGCGTTGGGTTGATAGCAGGAGTTACCGCTGCTACTGGTTGATACCTTCACCTTTGCTTTCCGAGAGAGATATTACCAATATCTTGATCTTTTTTCTTAGGGAAAGTACTGCCGTATCTTTTGGTACTGCTTGATGTTTCTGTACCTTTGACCAATCGTCCTTCTCGGACTGCTTCTCCAAGACGTACCCCTATGTTCACCATTTCAGTAAAGTCACTGGGCGCACTGACGACCATTCGGTCGTAATAGAATGAGCTTAAGGTTTTCAAAAAGATTTTTGTCATCTCTTTTTCCTCAAGAGGGGGAAAAATTTGGGCAGCAATTTCACGCCATCTCTGAGCATACTCTTTAAAAGTTTCCTTGTCCTTCTGCGACATTGCTTTGAGTTGATCTTTGTCTGGTGCCATGTCCAGGTTACACTTATACTGCTGAACAAAGGCAACTCCAAGATCTCTGAAAGTGACGATCTTAGTGCGATTTAAACCCATGTACCATTTGAGCGCGGCACCGGTTAAACTATATTGGATATAATGGATCAGTAGTTGTTAATTTTCAGTCTGAGTTGACATATATCAAGCGTACATCACCAAATGACTTTGAGGGCAAGAGTTACCCTTGTATTTTTGAAAGTCCGGCACCTTGAATTTGTGCGGTGCGGTATCTTTACATTAGGGATCAGACAAAGGTTTGCGGCGTCCTTTCCGAATAAATCCTAACCGCGAATGGCATGCAGTTCTTTCTGCATCTCCAGGAATTGATCCTGGAACTCATTCATTTTCACGTACATGTCTTTGTTTCCACCAGAGATTACTTGTAGAATCTGTCCTTCCGGGACAGTATGTACCACGGGTTGTGGTATAGTCATTACGACGGTGACTCTTAGTTCTTCTATGCCTCGAAGTTTGTAACCTTCAGGAGTTGCTACCATCACTCTTGAGTCTTCTCTTTCCCGAAGTTTGTAACCTTCAGGCCCAGCGGTTCCTGCTGCAGTTTTCGGGTCTTCCGTGACCGGCGGGATGTATCCTTCAGGGATGAAGTTGATAGGCATGCCCCAGGGACGGTCTTTAGGCATGTTGTACCAAGGGTCATACGTCTCCACTATAGGCATAGATGTGATCTCCGAGATCACAGGACTTTGTTGTTGTCTCTGAGCTGCTGCCAGAGATTGCATGTCATTATGAAGTTTTCTCAAATCTTCCTTCAGAGCGTCGATTTCTTCTCTCAACTCTCTGTTCTCTTCCTCGAGATCGTCCATTTTCTTTTGTTAATTGGCCGCCCGAGTATTATACGAATGAGACAATTTGACTCTAGAATCGTAACGTATATGTGAGATTCGAAGGTAAGAAGAATGTGTTATGTGAGAATGATGAATGATATTCAATGATATATATTTTTAGTTTTTTTTTGCTTTAATCAAAAAGAAACTTCAACAAATAGATTGCAAATATCATACAGTGGGGAGATCCCGTTTTATTGAATTTTGAAAGATTGCGGAAATGGAAATACAATATTTTACAAAGTGATGTAAAAGGAAATGTCTAAGTTCATGGGTCCTGAGTCCTCTCTGAAGAGAGCTCAGATGCTGGTTCTGGTATTTTCCTTTTCTTTGACTGAGGCTCTTGAGCCGTTGTCGGGTTGTTGGTCCTTTGCCAAGTGAAAGGAGCAAGCAAATTTCTCCGGTCTTCTTAATTTTCTACAACATGTTGCTCTAATATCTTAATCAGAGTGTCCTTTTCTTTTAACAGTTCATGAATTTTGGTACACTCCACATTGAGAATACGGTACTTGTTCTTCCAAGATTTCTTTTCCCGTCAAACTTTGTTGAGAGTGACCTTGAGTTTTTCCGCATCAGACATAAAATAAAGGACAAATTCCTTTAGAGGAAGAACTTCTTGACGAGGGTAAGGCATCCTCAGCTTGAGGGCTCTAGTTTGTACCCAGTGGAGATAAGGTTCCATGGAAATACAGTCTGATTTTTCTAGAGACTCTCTTGCTTTCTTGTGAACATGTTTCCAGGCATGCACTATTTCTGTCTTTAGTGCCCTGTCATTTTCTCCTTCATTGAAGAAAAGACCTTCCAGATGAACATTACGCGGGATATGCCTCATCGGGCATCCGAGTTGACGGCGAACTAAAATTGGATGATAGTTGATTCCTCATTTAGTTCCTATGAGGGGTACATTTGGGAAATTTCTACATTTGTCAATGATCCTTATCCCGTCATAGATCTGATTGTACCAATCTATGTCAGAGTTGGTAAGAGACATGATTCTTTGTGACCAACAGAGAGTACTCTTATGATCCCAAGAGGCAGCAGACTTAGGTAAATGGGAAGTGAACCACTTGTAAAGCAAGGGTACACAACATGTGATCATTCCTCTACTGTACAAATTCCTTAAGTGTACAGAATGATAAGCATCTGCGAGCAAGGTTGATACCGGGTTCCCAATCAGAAATATCTTAATGGCATTGGTATCGACAAAGTTATCGATGTTGGGAAAGACGAAAAGCCCGTATGTGAGTAGAACAAAGATATATTCGAAAGCAATAATGTTTCCTATACTAACAAAGTACAGGGTTTTCTCTACCAAAAACTTGGGTGGTAAACCTTGGATTCCATCCTTAGTGGTCATGTGAGTCCTGACTTCTGACTCGTCCAAATAGATTGCTCTTGCAATGGTTTGATCTTTTGGAATTTCTTCCAGTCCAGAAAAGGGAACTTGGTCAGTGATGAGTAGACCAGTCATATGAGAGTACTCCTCTAGCGTCGGTGCTAGTTAATAATCCAGGAATGTGAAACAGTGATAAACCGAATCATAAAACTGAATCAATGTAGACAGGATTCCTTCAACTACATGGACCCTTAATAGCGACAGCAGTCCACCGTATTTAGCTCTGAAAGCATCAAGGTTGGTGATCATCCATGCCAACCCCCTTAAATCCTCTAGTTTTGGAGCCTTGAAGGTGTACTTGTGCGTCCTCCTTCTACCGAAATCCATAACGCAATATTTCTCTCTAATATTTGCAATCATTGTTTTAGTTTAATTTGAAAAAAAAGAGAGGAGAAGAGAAGATTTTTCTCTGTTTAAGAGTTTTTAAATGAATGCATGAATGCAGCACACAAAAACATTGAAAAAACATGGGTCTACCCATCCCCAAAGGTTGTATTCTGGTGAATTTTTGTACTTGTAGAACAGGTTAAAAGTTCCCAAAATCATTGACCCCCTAGGGATGACAACAGCAAGCTGGTTCACCCGAGCGAGCTGTATCAACCTAGGGTAATCTCAATTGAGTGTAGTATCGTGTGTCAACTATTTCTGATAGCTACTGCACTACCAAATGGCCACATGGTTACTGTCTACTAAATCCTCAGTTTCACGGATACCACATTGGGATAATTTGTCTTCACAACGGAGTCGTTAAGCATTGAATCCGCAAAGGGTATCTCCACTGATTTGATGGTCTACCGGGACAGCTTATTCAGGATTCACTCCCTGTAAGATTGCCCGTCTATGCCATCACCTATCACAGGGTTCCTCATACTTTCCACATGCGACATCACTCACATTCCCATTAGCAGAAAAATAAACACGGATATGTAGTAGGAAAAGTAGTATATATATATATATTTAATATGATTCCTAAAACTAACATCCTAGACCTCTTAGGAACTATAGTCTTAGCCCTAGACAGACAAAATGACTTCCCAGCAGAGTCGCCATTTTTACTGTTGGAAAATGGTGACGAATAATGACTAAAGTAAGACAGATCCTTCTATAAATCCCCAGCAGAGTCGCCATTTTTACTGTAGCGTGCGATTTTTGCCGGTGACGCGACCACCTTATCGCCATGGGTTCCTCCTCACCGCAACGGTAGGGAAGGGGTGCTACTTTCTGATTTTTTATTTATCCCATGAAGCTGGAAGGGAAAGGGAAGATATCTAAAACTAACCTTGCACGCGAATGTTTAACTGAACAAACGCTGAGAGAGATTCGGGGTCAGGTTATACAATGGGGAGTTGTCAATTACCCATCCTATATGTGGTTATTCACAAGTTGTTAGCATTAGGTTCTGCTTTGTACTTGATGGTGTTTATCTATAAACGGGAAAGTTTTTTCTTTGTAGGGATATTTGAGAGAGAGAAGAGAGGGAGAGAGAGAGAGAGAGAGAGAGAGAGAGAGAGTTTTTGATGATTTTGGTGAGGTACTGGACCTCAGTTTTGATTAATATGAAGGTACTGGACCTAAAGTTTTGATTGGTATGTGAAGGTATTGGACCTAAAGTTTTTGATTGGTATGTGAATGTACTGGACCTAAAGATTTTGATTGGTATGCTCGCTAAGATTTTGCAATCTTATGCCTACGTATTCCCCTTTAAAGAAACAGGGAAATCAGAGCAATCGTAGTTCCTCCTATTTTATGGGAGGAAAAAGATGTTTTGGTGTCTTGTTCAAAGCCCAAAATTGAAGCTAAAAGGTTGAGTATTTGTGTCTTGTTTAAAGCCCAAGATTGAAGCTAAAAGTTTGACTGAGAGAGGATTTGTCATCTCTAAAGGAGACATCTCGTCCGTTTGTCACAACTGTTGGGTGACTGATTATAAAGGAGAATTACTTTAACTGGGATATGTGAATCTAGCAATGCCATAATTTCCTTTATAGGGGATTTGTCCTGAAGGAGGAAACTTTAACTTAGTGTTGAGCAATGCCATTTTTCCTTAGGAATCTTTCATACTAAGAGATGGACAGTAGCGTGGATGTAAATAATCTAGAGGCTTGCCATCAATTAGATGAGAGAGAGGATTTACCAGGATAAGAGATGGATGATAGCTTGGATATTTGAATCAACAAGTGTGCCACTTACAACAGTTATCTGGGATTAGGGTTTGTTTGATTTTTCTGTTTTTATGTAGTGATATACAGAGAAATGTCTTCCTGTAGAGAGTTTTTGATTTCCTCTTAGGGGATGGTGGTTTTTGTATGTACCTTGATCAAAGCCCAAGGTTGAAGCTAAGAGATTGATTGATTGACTCCACTAGGGCAATTCTTATACAAAGCCTAAGAGGTGGCTAGAGAAGATTGACTCAACAAAAGAGTGTTTATGTGTCTTGTACAAAGCCCAAGATTGAGGCTAAAAAAAAAGAATTCACTCTTTTGGCGATATCATTATACAAAGCCTAAGAGGAGGCTAGAAATTGACTTTTTCGGGGAAATATTTTGTCTGTCTTGTACAAGGCCCAAGATTGTGGCTAAAAGGGGAAACTGACTCTACTGGTGAGAGGTTTTATCTCTCTTGTACAAAGCCCAAGATTGTGGCTGAAAAGAGTTTGACTCTGTGGGAGATATTTATAAGTGTCTTGTACAAAGCCCAAGATTGAAGCTGAAGGATATTTATGGGTGTCTTGTACAAAGCCCAAGATTGAGGTTGAAGGGAGGATCGACTCCTGTTTAGGGATATTAATTCTCAAAGCCTAAAAGAAGGCTGGGAGGAATTGACTCAGCTGGGGAAGATATTTATCCGGAGCTTAAGAGAAGGTTTTGACTTTATTAGAGAAAGTTTATATATGTCTTGTACAAAGCCCAAGATTGAGGCTTGAAATTCTGGTATCAGATATGAGATGTCGAAATAGATGTCACGACACTAATATCTGAACAATGATCAATATAAAAATGATATAAAAACAGTAAACAATAGCCAAGAGACACAAGCAGTTGTTAACCCAGTTCGGTGCAATCACACCTACGTCTGGGGGCTACCAAGCCATGAAGGAAATCCACTAAACAGAATTAGTTTGAAGACTCTTAGTAAACACACTCCAGTTTATAATCTTCTCACCTAATCTCTACCTGTGAGACTTCTATCTAAGACACTTAGACAAGAGACACCTCTCACTCCCCCTCAATCACATGCAGTGATAACTACAGAACAATACTAAAGAGAAGAACACACTTCAAATACAAAGCTTGATCTTGCTTAAAAGCTTCAATCAAGAACAAAGAACTCGTACTTAAAAGCTTAGAGTGGAAAAATTACAACTCAACTAACCAATCCAATTCAAGCATCTAACAGATGAATGAATCCTCACAAAAACAATACAATGATTAAACCCTAAAACTCGAACGCAGCTTTCAATAACTTATTCTCACTACTCAGCAATTAGGGTTGAACATCTTTAAATAGTAATAAACTTCTTGGGCTTGGGCATTAGCAGATCTTTGATACAATTAATAATTAAAGCTAATTATTCTCCATATCATTTTGCAAGAAAATAGCAACAACCTATTCTTCAAAATATCACAGAAATTGCTTGCTTCAATTTAGAGATACTCCAAGATTTTCGCACACAATTACTGAATAAAAGCACAACAGATTGCAAAAAGAGGGCCGCAAATAAATCATAACATTCTCAAAAGAATGTTCTGTTAACTGATGTTAGGACATCGTGTTTGACATCATGCACAAAGTCCTGCAATACTAAGAAACACCATCTGCAGAATGTTAGAAACAACATGTCAAGACATCAAGTAAGACATCTTGATGAACCACTTTATTTTAGCAAAATTGCTGCCAATACAGAACAAACAAACTCCCCCTTTGGAAAATTATGGCTAAAACACTATAGCACCAACACTGAACAGAGATCCCTGCAGCAAAAGCAACACACAAACACATCTAACATTCCAAGATAACCAGAAACTCCCCCTCAAGCCAAGGAGCAGAGAAAACCAGCAAAGAAAACCAGCTGCACACACAGAACAAAACTACTAAGCTACTCTCCCCCTTTTTAGCCATAATTAGACAAACATCAGATAGAAAATTCCATAACAGACATAGCTAAAATTATCATATAGAAGCTGTCATCAAAAGAGCAGTACAAACATCTTCAAAATTAAGATTATGCACACAAGAGTTCCACCAGTAAACCATAACAGAATTCAAGCACCCAAGGGTGCCAAAAGAAATCCAGAAAAAGAACCAAAATAACAACAAAAAAAACTTCATGAACAGATCACTCAAGCATCTCCAGAACCAGCAGAGTCCTCACTCTCAGAATTGTCTTCATCACCCTCTACATTGCCATCAGACTCACCAGAACCCTCCTCAGAACCTTCCTTCTCATTTGCATCCTCAACAGTATCACCTTCAGCCATTCTAAGAGTCATGATAATTCTTTCAAACTTCAGTTTTCTTTCAGTACTGACTCTAATAACCTCAGCCAGTTCCTTGCAGGCTTCTACCAACTCAGAAATTACCCCAGACTTGTTTGTGGCCTGGTGTGAAGTAAAATCAGATGTCATGACAATGTCAGGGACATGTTGACCTTCAAACAATTTATAGTGAAGGGACAAGGCAGACCCCTTTTTGCAAACAACATCAGAATAAGATAGGATACCAGGGTGCTGATTTAAAATAATGCCACAGATAAGGGAGGGGAAGGCAATGGGCATCTTCACAGCAAAAGTGCCAGCTTGCTTCATAGTCTGATCAAATATAAAGGAACCAAAATCAAAACGCTTCTTAGTCCCAACAGCATATATAAACCTTCCCAAACCAACAGAAATAGTGGAAGTGTGATTTGTCGGGACCCAGTTAGCAGCACCTATCCTATGCAAAATAGCATATTTAACACTGAGCAGGCCAGCAGATAAGTTGTGTTTCATAGGCCAACCTTCAACCTGATTAGCTGTGATAGTTTTGCACACCTGATTATCAGTATCTTCCAGCTCACATTGATCATCTTCAATTCTACCAAGGTACTTGTTGATTATGGTAGGAGAGAATTCCACACACTTTGAAATCCTTACTATTCTTATCATTACAATCAACAGGAATGTTGACTATAAGCTCCTTCACTAACACATCATAGCATTTTGAAAACTTGGTCACTGTCTTCATCAATCCAGCATGCTCAATCAAAGCCATTACCTCCTTACACTCCCAAGCGTCTTTCCCTAACTCTCTCTCTAGTGCTATCCTTCTTTGATAAACATACTTCCACCTTTGAACACTGTCAGCATAGTAGAAGGATATGTTATTCAAAGGAACATCAGGGACTCTTCCAGAAATCCTTTTTAACACAGTCTTTTTCACAGGAGTGATATCTTGGACATCTTCTTCAACATCAAAGTCTGAATCAGTGTCAGACCTAGACGTAGGTGTGATTCCACTGAACCGGGTTAACAATTGCTTGTGTCTCTTTGCTATTGTTTACTGTTTTTATATCATTCTTATATTGGTCATTGTTCAGATATTAGTGTCGTGACATCTATTTCGACATCTCATATCTGATACCAGAATTTCAATTGGCATCAGAGCAGGCACCCTGTTCTGTTTCTGGGTGAGATCTAGGGACGACATTTTCTGGTACTATGGATAAGGAAGGAGGATTTGTGAATAGACCACCCATCTTGGATGAATCTAACTATGATTATTGGAAACCACGCATGGTGGCCTTCTTGAAATCATTGGATAGTAAGGCCTGGAAAGCTGTCTTAAAAGGATGGAAACATCCTGTCATTTTTGGGAAAGATGGAAAAGAAACATCTGATCTGAAACCTGAAGAGAATAGACATAAAGTCAAGATCAAATGTCAAGAACAACTCATTTGACATCAGCAGGTCCAGTGATGGTGGAAGGAGAACAAGGTCTGAAGAAAAATCCACTCAAGGAAAAGGAATTTAATGTCATGGTTGTGAGGGATTTGGTCACATTAGAGCTGAATGTCCTACTTACCTCAAGAAACAAAAGAAAAGCCTAGATGTCTCCTGGTCTGATGAGGACTCTGAAAGTGAAATTGAAGAAGAATATGCTAAACATGTAACTGCCTTGACTGGAAGATATGTCTCTGATGAAAATTCTAGTGATGATGAATTGACCTTTGAAGAACTTGCAGCTTCCTACAAAAAGCTGTGTCTCAGAAGTGAAGAAGTATGTCTTGAAGGGGAGAGACAGAAGAAACTTATCATTCAACTGAAGGCTGAAAAAGTTGAGCTAGAGAATGAAGTCATGTTGTTGAACTCCAAACTTGATCAAATGACCAAGTCTGTCAGAATTCTGAACAGTGGAACTGAAACATTGGATGAAATCCTTCAGAGTGGAAAAATGGCAGGCGATCTTACTGGGTTGGGATTTAAGGGAGAGAAGAAATCATCTTCTGATGATAGTCCTTCTGGACCTAAACGTAACATGTCACATTAGATGTCTCAACATCATGGGAGAAAACATGTATCTGAACCTAAACATAATATGCCTCAACATCATAGGAGTGGTCATTCCAACCACCTAAGAGGAAGATTCCAAAGATGGAAATGCCATTACTGTGGGCGTTTTGGTCACATAAAACCTTTTTACTTCAAACTCTATGGATATCCTAAACTTGCCCCTCAGCCTAGGTCAAATACAAACATTTCTACTAATGGAAGACAATGGGTTCCCAAGACTGCTGCTACCAGCTTGATAGCTCACATGTCTCTCAGAGTCTCAGCTAAGGAGGATTGGTATTTTGATAGTGGTTGTTCTAGACACATGACAGGGATTAAGAATTTGTTGGTTGACATCAAATCTCACTCCACAAGCTATGTGACTTTTGGTGATGGAGCCAAGGGTGAAATCAAGGGAGTTGGAAAGCTGAACTGCTCAGGAGTTCCAGACCTTGATAATGTGCTGCTGGTAAAAGGGTTAACTGCGAATTTGATCAGCATTAGTCAACTGTGTGATCAAGGATTCAATGTCAACTTCATGAAATCTGAATGTTTGGTTACAAATGAAAAGAATGAAGTGATCATGAAGGGAGTCAGATCTAAGGATAATTGCTACTTATGGGTTCCTCTGGATTCTAGTTACTCATCCATTTGTGCTCTTGCTACAGATGATGAAGTGAAGTTATGGCGCCAAAAACTTAATCATATACATCTAAAAGGTATGAAAAGAATCATCTCCGTGGAAGCTGTCAGAGGAATACCTAAGCTAAAGATTGAAGAAGGAAGGGTATGTGGTGAATGTCAAATTGGAATGCAAACTAAGATGTCACATCAGAAGATTAAGCATCTCACTACTTCAAAAGTGTTGGAACTACTTCACATGGATTTGATGGGGCCTATGCAAGTGGAAATTCTTGGTAGGAAGAAGTATGTCTATGTGGTTGTTGATGATTTCTCCAGATATACTTGGGTGAGTTTTATTAGAGAAAAATCTGAAGTGTTTGATGTGTTCAGAGAGCTTTGCCAAAGACTCTAAAGAGAAAAGGAGAGTAATATTGTTAGAATCAGAAGTGATCATGGGAAGGAATTTAAAAATCACAAATTTTCTGAATTCTCTTCCTCTGAAGGGATCGGCCATGAATTCTCTTCTCCCATTACTCCACAACAAAATGGAGTTGTGGAACGAAAGAATAGAACTATCCAGGAATCAGCTAGAGCTATGATTCATGCCAAGAAATTGCCTTACCATTTCTGGGCTGAAGCTATGAACACTGTCTGTTATGTTCATAATATAGTGACCCTAAGAACAGGAACCACTACTACCCTGTATGAGATATGGAAGGGAAGAAAACCTACTGTTAAATACTTCCATGTGTTTGGTAGAAAATGCTATATCTTGGCAGATCGTGAACAAAGAAGAAAGATGGATCCAAAAAGTAATGAAGGAATATTCTTGGGCTACTCTACTAACAACAGAGCCTACAGAGTGTTCAACTCCAGAACTAAGGTTATGATGGAGTCCATAAATGTTGTTGTTGATGATTTGCATAAGGAGGCAGATGTTCTAGAGGATGTTGGAACATTCCTTGATACATCTGCAGAAATTTCAGACAAAAATGTTGATCCCAATCCTACTGTTGCAGAATCTGATTCTGAGCCAGTAAACAAAGGACCTTCCATCAGAATTCAGAAGGATCATCCTAGAGACCTTATCATAGGTGATCCAAATGAGGGAGTCACTACCAGATCAAGAGAAGTCATCACAAGCTCTTGTTTTGTGTCAAAAATTGAACCCAAAAATATCAAGGAAGCTTTAACTGATGAATTATGGATCAATGCCATGCAAGAAGAGCTAGGGCAATTCAAAAGAAATGAAGTATGGGAGTTGGTTCCAAGACCTGAAGGAACAAATGTGATTGGAACAAATTGGGTTTACAAGAACAAGTCAGATGAAAAAGGTGTGGTCACAAGAAATAAAGCTAGACTGGTTGCTCAGGGATATGCTAAAATTGAAGGGGTTGACTTCGATGAAACTTTTGCTCCTGTTGCTCGTCTTGAATCTATCAGGTTGCTATTAGGAGTTGTTTGCATCTTGAGGTTCAAGCTATTTCAGATGGATGTCAAGAGTGTCTTTTTGAATGGTTATCTGAGTGAGGAAGTTTATGTGGAACAACCTAAGGGATTCATTGATCCAACCTATCCTGCACATGTTTATAAGTTGAAGAAAACTCTATATGGTTTGAAATAAGCTCTAAGAGCGTGGTATGAGAGACTTACTGAATTTCTTGTTGAGCATGGATACAGAAAAGGTGGCATAGATAAGACTCTTTTTGTCAAAGATGAAGGAGGGAAACTCATGGTTGCTCAAATTTATGTTGATGATATTGTGTTTGGTGGGATGTCAGATAAGATGGTTAAACATTTTATTCAACAAATGCAGTCTGAATTTGAGATGAGTCTTGTTGGTGAGTTAACTTATTTTCTTGGGTTGCAAGTCAGGCAGATGGAAGACTCTATATTTCTATCTCAGAGTAAATATGCCAAGAACATAGTTAAGAAGTTTGGGATGGAGAATTCCAGTCACAAAAGAACACCTGCTCCTACTCATCTGAAGTTGTCTAAAGATGAAAATGGTGTTAATGTGGACCAAAGTATATATAGGAGTATGATAGGAAGTCTACTTTATCTTACAGCTAGTAGGCCTGAAATTGCTTTTGTTGTAGGTGTTTGTGCTAGATATCAAGCTAAACCCAAAGTGAGTCATATCAATCAAGTCAAGAGAATTCTGGAATATGTAAATGGAACATGTGATTATGGTATGCTATACACACATGGGTCTGGCTACACTTTATCTGGATATTGTAATGCTGATTGGGCTGGAAGTGCTGATGATAGGAAAAGCACTTCAAGAGGTTGCTTCTTCTTGGGGAACAATCTTATATCATGGTTTAGCAAGAAGCAAAATAGTGTCTCTCTATCTACTGCTGAAGCAGAGTATATAGCAGCTGGAAGTAGTTGTTTTCAACTAGTGTGGATGAAACAAATGCTCGCTGAATATAATGTCACACAGGATGTCATGACATTGTATTGTAACAATTTGAGTGCTATAAACATATCCAAGAACCCTATCCAACATAGCCGAACCAAATACATTGATATTCGTCATCATTTCATAAGGGAACTTGTAGAAGACAAGGTTATTACTCTAGAACATGTTGCCATAGAGAAGCAGTTAGCTGACATTTTCACTAAGGCTTTGGATGCAAGTCAATTTGAAATCTTAAGAGGAAAATTAGGCATTTGTATTTATGAAGATCTGTAGCAATTAATGGCGTGTGGGCAACTTTCATTGAAATTTAAAAATTTAAAAGGCCATTTACTATTTTGTGGAAATATCATTTACTTCCTTTTAAGTTTCCAACAAAAGCAGCCCCCTACCATAGGCAATCATTTTATCGTATTGTTCCCACGCGCTACATCCATCTTGCTTCTTACGTGCTCAGTCCTTTCACCTCCCCTCTCAGAAAAAGAAGTCTTTCTACTCCAAGTTCAAGCCTTTGCAAGAAGTTTACAATGTCTCAACAATATTCTTCTCCGTTCAAGAACTCGCCTGCTAAAAATCCTACCCCGTCAAAATCTAGGGTTTCTTCAGAAGGTATCTCTCATGAAGCTGTTCTTGACGTTGCTCCATTATCCATGATTCCCCATTCTGAAACTGAAAAGACAAGGCCCAGCAAACTGCATGTAAGAAGTTCCAAATGTACACCTGCAGGTAAGTCCTCTAAAACCACTGTTGAGTATTCTTATGATCATAGGGAAGGTAGTAAGTATGTGGATAGAACCATTAAAAGTATTGTCACTGGACTGTTGTATGGTGATCGTAAGGTTCCTGGGATTTCGATCCCACTAGCTCAAATTAATGTTGTCCCCACTTTAAATGAGAATCAAAGTGAGGAAAGGGATGATGATGCTTCAAATTCTGAGGAAGATAACCCTGAAGAAAATCTTCACACACTGGCTAGCTCTGTGTTGGTAAATGCTGGAACTGTGGTTGAACAAGATGTTGAAACATCTTCGACAAAGAAAAGCTCTCCTACCAAGAGTAATGATCCTGACCCTAAGGAAAAGGAGCATGCAAAGGCTGACAATATTGTGAATGTTGATGACCTGTCAGACAATGACCCTGGGATGGTCAAAAGATTGAAGACCAGAAGAGGAATAGATACTGTTGAGAAAACTCCTGCTAGGAGTACTAAGAAGAAACCTGCTGTTGGCCCTTTAAAATCTTGGAGCAAGGTGGCTACCAGCTCCAAGAAAAGGAAGGCTAGGTCTGACACTGATTAAGACTTTGATGTTGAAGAAGATGTCCAAGATATCACTCCTGTGAAAAAGACTGTGTTAAAGAATGTTTATTTTCCATCTTTCCATCTAATCACTCCAGGAAGGAAATCCACTAAACAGAATTAGTTTGAAGACTCTCAGTAAACACACTCAAGTTTACAATCTTCTCACGTAATCTCTACCTGTGAGATTTCTATCTAAGACACTTGGACAAGAGACACCTCTCACTCCCCCTCAATCACATGCAGTGATAACTACAGAACAATACTAACGAGAAGAACACACTTCAAATACAAAGCTTGATCTTGCTTAAAAGCTTCAATCAAGAACAAAGCACTCGTACTTAAAAGCTTAAAGTGGACAAATTACAACTCAACTAACCAGTCCAACTCAAGCATCAAGCAGATGAATGAATGGCTCACAAAAATAATACAATGCTTAAACCTTAAAACTCAAACGCAGCTTTCAATAACTTATTCTCACTACTCAGCAATTAGGGTTGAACATCTTTAAATAGTAATAAACTCCTTGGGCTTGGGCATTAGCAGATCTTTGATACAATTAATAATTAAAGCTAATTATTCTCCATATCTTTTTGCAAGAAAATAGCAACAACCTATTCTTCAAAATATCACAGAAATTGCTTGCTTCATTTTAGAGATACTCCAAGATTTTCGCACGCAATTACTGAATAAAAGCACAACAGATTGCAAAAAGAGCGCAACAAATAAATCTTAACATTCTCAACAGAATGTTCTGTTAACTGATGTTAGGACATCGTGTTTGACATCATGCACAAAGTCCTGCAATACTAAGAAACACCATCTGCAGAATGTTAGAAACAACATGTCAAGACATCAAGTAAAACATCTTGATGAACCACTTTGTTTTAGCAAAATTGCTGCCAATACAAAACTAACAAGGCTGAAATGGAATAACTCAACAAGAGAGTGTTGAAAGATGATTGAATCAACAAGAGAGTACTTTGTTTGTCTTGTACAAAGCCCAAGATTGAGGCTGAACAAGCTGGAGAAATCATTATATAAAGCCTAAGAGGAGGCTAATTTCTGCTAGGGGAAATCATTATACAAAGCCTAAGAGGAGGCTGACTTCTGCTGAGGATTGTTGAAATCCAGAGGCAGGTCCAAAGTGGGGAATCAACTCTTACTGAGGGTTCCAGAAGAGTTGAGGTATCAGATGCCTTGAGGCTCTGATGATAAGCTGACCCTAGCTGGGGAAACTTAGGATGAAAGACTGAGTTTTAGATCCTGTGAGGATTTCAACTCTACTGGAGATTGTTTGAATGACCAGGGTTTTTCCTATGTTTGTAGGGAATTTGAGAATGTCTTTGAGATCCAGAAGGAGATTAGACTATCCAAGTCTACTGGTATGGAAGAGTTTATCTTTGTATAACGCCGAAGAGGAGACTGACGCTTTTAAGGGATGAGTATCAACCCTAAAATTGATCTGAGGTTTTGACTCTTTTAGAAAGACAACTCTAACAAAGGATGACTAAGTTTTGTCATATACCTTTAAGAGGTCTTCAGGGTCCTTGTATTAAGCCCAAGAGAAGGCATGAAAACTTCTAAGAAGCCCGAGGGACCTTGTATAAAGCCAAAGAGGAGGCGAAGATGCTTTTAGGAAGCCTGTGGGTCCAAACTTTAGAAGAGTTCAAGAAAAGTTTCACCGGGAATAATCTTTTCTTTAGTGAACAGTTCTAAGGTTTGAAGAAATTCAAGAGAGATTTCACTGAGAATTAATCCTCTCTGGGGAATTGAATTTCTTTGACAGTTTCTAATAGTGACAGTCTGAGAAAAGTTTCACTGGGAATAATGCCTCTCTCTTTGTTCCATATTGTTTAAGCCCAAGAGAAGGTAAGACTGTATCTGGAATTCCTGTGAGGAACTAGTTTTGACTGTATTTAAGAGTGACCAACTGGGTTTACCTAGTTCTAGACCTAGTTGCCGGGGAAAACTCTAAGCAGATACACAAGTATATATACAGTTGATATATGGAAAGTATTTAAAAGGATATGAAAGAAGGACTTACAGGTGAGCAAGCTTCCAGCAATATAGTTATATATATATATGAAAGCATGTAAAGAAAGCTGATAAAACATACAGGCGAGCAAGCTTCCATAGTAACAGTTGTATGGTTAGTTGTTCAAGAAATTAAAGAAAGTTTTGATAACAACTATGAATTTGAACCTAAATCTAAAGAAAGTTGTTTTTGAAAAGAAGATTGGGGCTTATACTCAAGGAGAGGCCCAGATGAGAAACAGTAGTCGTACCTTTGTTTTGTAAACTGTACTGGGGCTTATATAATGACTGAGGCCCACAAAGGTGATATTTACAAAGAGAGTTAGGTCTTACAACTCAAGGAGAGGCCCAAAGTTTTGAAAAAAGAAAAAGAAATGGGACTTACAACTCAAGGATAGGCCTTGATGATTTTTAAAAGGTGACGATCGCACCGAGTTTTCAGAAATCGCAATGGGCCTTATACAATGAATGAGGACCAAATTAGTTTTGTTTTCAAAAGGGGTTGATTCTTACACTCTATTAGAGGCCCAAGAGTGATTTGAAAAGATTTGTTAGGGTGATAGTGATCAAAACCCTAATTTTTTGTTTTTAAATGTATTTTAATTGAATAAAAATTCAATTAAAATAATCAAACATGTGAAAAAAGGTTGTGACCTTGGATTTATATTGGGAAAATCATGTTTCATTCATGGGGTGATTTCAAAATCATTTGAATTTTGCAAAACCAAGAGAAAGATATATTTTTTTTTATGTTTAAAACAAATAAAAATATAATTCTTTACAAAAATATCAAATATATGAAATAAATAATATTTTTGTGAAATTTTCATGGAATAAAATATTTTAATATTTTTGTGAATTTTCAAAAAAAGAATCAATAAAAAATAATTAAAATTGAGAGAGAAATTAATTTTTGAATTAATTAATAAAAACCACGAAAAATATGAAAAATAGCAAAAATGTGGCAAAGTAGTAAAAAAGGTCTGGGTGGGGTTTTAACCCACGACCTCATACACAAACACACTTGCGCGATACCACTGGGGTGGTGATATATCCGTGTATCAAAACCACCCCATTAATACATAAAGGGTGTCAAGTTTTCAGGCCTGGCCAAGGCAAGGCAATACAAGTTTTGGCAATTTACGTGAAGCCTCTAACTTTCTCATTTCTCCATGGATTGGGACAAAATGTAGGTGTATCTGACCCAGAATTTCATGAGAAATCCAATGGTGCCCTTGGAATTTTCAGAAAGTGTCCCTATTTTAAAACCCGATAGTGGTTTCAAAATAGGCCTAGATTTGCATGTTCTATGCTATCTCATGGTACAGGCAAGAATTGCATGACAAATTGGTTCAAACACAACATATACAACATGTATGAGATGTTTATGATTAGTGGACATCAAAGGAATGCATAATTCAAAGAGTTCAAGTTGTCATGCACTTACCTCTTGGAGCTTCTTGTGCTAACAGTCAAGATCCTTGTGCCAGAAGTAATCCAATGCTTTGGACACTCTTGATTGATCCCTTAGAAGCTTTTAGGATGATCAAAACCAGGTGGAATCCTCAGGAACAAGTTTTAGCTCTTTCTTGCAAAAGGGGTAAAAGTGACCAATATGGCAACTCTCTCAAATGTTGTTCCAGATGAGGGGAACCATTTGGGATAGTTGGAGGATGATATTTGGAGTGTGTTTGAGGCCTTGTTTGGTTTTGGAAGTGACTAAATCAAGACATGGCTTGAAAATGCAGAAAAGTCCAATTTTGAGGTTTTGGAGATGGATTTTCTGATTTTTGTGTTTCAGGTCATAAGTGAGTGTTTGGACAGCTTAGATATGACATATTGGATGTGTTTGGATCATGAGCTATGGTGGAATTGCTGTCTAACTCAAAAACTGAGAGATAACTTGCAAAAGAAGGCATTTTGGCCTAGAGAAAGAGATTTTGAGGAAAGTAAGTGTTGTAGTGCTTTGGTGTACTCAAACTGATCACAATTGAGCTCTATTTATAGTGTGTCAAGTTTGTACTGGCAGCAATAGTGAATGGCAGCTACAGCAGGCCTTTGGCCAATGTTGATCCAAGGGAAACTTTAGTCTCCTCTAGCCATTGACTTGAGGTTAGGGCACATGCCTATGGTTCTTTGATTCAATGTTGATTCTTGACTCATTCAGTTAGGAATGTGTCAGTCCATGCCACCTTGGTGTATCCATTGAATGCTTGGAAACAAAATTGGAGTCTTGGCACCTTTTTAGCCTTTTAAGGTTTGTTATGGCTAAGTGTAGATTCTTGGACTTTGGAGGCTTGGGGATCAGATCATTCTCCTTTTGTTTTATCCTCAGATGTGTCCAAATGGATGACAAGGCTTGGAGTTGTCCAAATTTTCCAAATCGAACAAAACACCCAAGTCCGCCTTGCCTAGGACAGTTGGAAATAATGATTTTGAGATATTCATATCTCCCTGCTCAGGTTGAGTTATGAGAGGCTCTTGTGCTTTTTAGAACGCCCTTATATGATACAAAACATGTGTGATCATAGTTTGTTCTGAAACTATTTGGATCCAACTGAAAAAACCTCATGAGCACTAATGTTCAAGGCTGGTAACTTAGGCAGATTTTCACTAACTGTTGGAAAAAGTGTCATTTTCATGTTTTTGTGATTTTGATCAATCCCTAACTCAAAATCCATGAAGAATTGGAGTCTGAGGTAGTTGAAGCTTTTGTATAGTGTAGCAAGACCTACAAATCCAGATTTGGATCATCCAAAATGGTTGCTTGGATCTCAAGTTATGATCCTTGGAAGTTGGTACCAAAATCACTTTTGTTCCATAACTTAGAAAAATTTTGGTTTCTTATGGTTGCCCCTTTTTCAAGAAACCTCACTTTTCTTGATTTTTCTTAATGAATGATGATCAATATCATACATTAACATTATTTTTGACCTAGGGGAACCATATTTGTGAAAATTTCCAAAAAGTCAAACTTGATTTTGTGCACAGATGACTTTTTTATCGGATGAAATCCAAACTGTACGATCCTTTGTGAAATCAAGTCCTTGACCCAAATCAAACCTAATGGATGGATGCCATAGGTGTTATAGGGTGTATTGAATCATGTCCCAAGGTTTGGGAGCATGTCTTGGTCAAAATTCAAAGATACAGTTGACTTTTTTCCTCAAAACCCTAATTGTGGTCCTGGTGAAATTGAAACTTGTGAATCAAGCTTCTTGGATTAATCCATTGTTGTAAATGGGTCCATGTTGTGTATTTGAGGCCCTCAAATCATGTCTTGAGGTCTTGGCTCATGCCTTGCCTCAAAACTCAACCTAGGGGTGAATTAGGTCAAGAAACCCTAATTCCTGATTTTTGGTAAATGCATCCCCTGAGCCTAAATTGACTTGATGATTGGGTCCATGGGGCCCCTTTGAGTATCTTTGGTTGTGCTTTGAAGTATTGGCTCATGCTCAGCGGAAAAATTCCATCTGGAGGCCTTGGTCGACCAAAACCCTAATTTGGTGACACCGGCGATCTTGAGGCTTGATCCACTTGGAATGTTGCAACCTGGTGCTTGATTCTTGATGTGGGAGGCCTCTTGGTCCTTTATAGGTGTTTGAGAGGTTAGAAAAGTTGAAGATCATGTCATTTCTTGATTGATCCTTTGTCTAAGTGCTCTGAGAAGGCTCAAAACCCTAATTCTTGATTGTGGTGAATGCTCTATCATCTTTGAGGAGATTGATAAGGCATGAAAGTACATCCATATTGTGGTGATGATTCTCACAATGATGGGAAATCTTGGTGGTCAAAATTTGAGGTATGACAGCCTTTTCTAGCCACGTGTAGAACCTTGATTGATGTAGAAAGAGGAGAGCTCACTATGAGAGTCAGTGGATAACAAGTTGTCTTCAATGTCCTCAATGCCCTGTAGTATCCAGAGGAAGATGTAGCTGATTGTTCCATGATTTATAGATGGGAAGGAATAATTCATAAAAATCTTCTCAAGACCAGCAACGTGTTGAAACAAGAGTTAGGAAAAATGGAAAAAGAAGAAGTGCCACATGAAGCAATCATCAATGGTCCTATGAAGCGATGTGTGGAAGAACCTTTGGAAGTATTGGAATCAACAATTGTGACTCAGAAGCGACATTTACCTTCCATAGAAGTTCCACCTGAACTAGAATTGAAGCAACTTCCTGATCATTTGCAATATGCTTATTTGGAGGCAGGACAAAAATTGCCTGTGATCATCGCTACAGATTTGGATGAAGATTAGAAGTATCAACTGTTAACATTGTTAAAGAAGCACAAGAAGGCTATTGCTTGGCAAATCTCTAACATAAAAGGGATCAATCCCACAGTTTGTATGCACAGAATCTTGTTGGAAGATAATGCTAAGAATAGTATTGAAAGTCAAAGGAGGTTGAATCATATTATGAAAGAAGTTATCAAGAAAGAGATCATCAAGTGGTTATATGCTGGAATTATCTACCCTATCTTTGATAGTGTGTGGGTGAGCCTTATTCAATGTGTGCCTAAAAAGTGAGGCATGAATATGATTATCAACGAGAAGAATGAATTGATCCCTACGAGAATAATTTTTTGATGGAAAATATGTATGGACTACAGGAAGTTGAACAAGGCTACGAGGAAAGATCATTTTCCACTACCATTCGTTGATCAGATGTTGGACAGATTAGATGGTAAGGAGTATTATTATTTCTTGGATGGATATTTTGGGTATAATCAAATTGCCATAGCTCCAGAAGACCAAGAAAAGACAACATTCACATGTCCTTAGGGTACCTTCGCTTTCAAAAGAATGTCCTTTGGGTTGTGCAATGCTCCAGCCACCTTTCAACGTTGTATGTGTCGCTCCCGGGATTTTCATCCAAGTACAAACGCGAAAGTGGCACCGAAATAGAGTCGCCAACAATGTGTATTTATCCCATGAGAGGGAAAGGAACACCGCATAAACCTGAAGGAAGGAAAGAACACGGTCTCACGGCCAAGAGAACTGGGTTCGGGAGTCGGTTACGCGAGAGGAAGGTATTAGCACCCCCACGCGTCCATCGTACCCGATGGGATCCACGCTTGCTTGTCTCGATCAAAGGGTGATAGAAAAGATGCTGGAAAAGGAACTGCTAGCTGGAAAGAAAGGTAAAAAGGAGGGAGAAAGAGAAACAAATGTAGGGAAAATAAAAGAAGTGCCCGAATGGGCCCTACCCCACTGCCTACGTATCTCATCGGAAACATGAGAATCAAGCGACGTAGTTCCCCTCAACGAGGGAAAGTTGTTTGTGTTTTTTTGTGGAAACATCAGAGTGCTTGTTCCAGCAGTTTAGGTGTTGCAGCTCGCTGTCGGGAGACTTAGGCGTTACCTGTTTGCGGTGGAACGGACTTGACGCATCCTGGAGGAAAGAGTGAAGAGATGAGAAAAGAAATTGTTTGTTTGAAGTTTTTTAAGAAGAAGTGTCTTGATTATTTGATGTTTTGTAACACATATTGTATTTAAGTCCTTCACGTGGGATCGAATGCCTCGCATATCGACCCAAGACGGGACGTACGCTAAACATTCCAAGAAAATGAGAGAAGACCCCACACCTTCTTGTTCCCACATGAAAGGCCTAAATACAATAGGTGTTATGCCTTTATTAAGTGTTTTTTACCTTTATTATAAGATGAGAGAAGAGACTCAAAGGGAAGCAAAAGGTGAAAACTAATGAGGGAAACTAAGACTCAATCTTAATGTTATCATGCATGGTGATCCTATGGTTAATGAGGTATGAAAACTAAGTCTAAAAGTAAAAGGGGGATAGCATTACCTAATGCTTATCCTACCTCACTTTAATCAAAGATTAAAGATAAGCTAGGATCCTAAAGGGTGTGAGAAAGTTGTACACAAAGCATTATATCATGCTATTCATAAAAGAGAAAGACAAGTAAAAGAGACAAGTCAAATATTTATCAGAAATTAATCAACAATAAGCACCAAAAATCAAGATCAACAAATAATCCAAGATAAAGTGCAATATTAAAATCAAGATTAAAAGTTAGTCACCAATTAGCCTAAGAGTTAATCAACAATTAGTATCTAAATCTAAAATTAATTCATATTAATTTCTAAGAATTAAACTAAAATTAATTTCTAAAGTTAATTCAAATCAAATTCTAATGTTAATCTAATCTCTAATTAATTTCTAGAAAAAACTAATTAAAACAAGTTAATTTCTAAAACTCTAATTATCCTAAATTAATTGGTTAAACAATTAAGACACAAAAACTAAATTTAACTAAACAATTTAAATGATGGGTACAATTAGTATTCTGGGGGTGAGAACTGAATGCTAAGCATATGGGCTTATACGTGCCAGGCCCAACGATTTTACCAAGAAGCCAAGGGGTTGAGCAGAGTAAAACAGAGGTGTGGCAGTTACCAATTCTGGGCGAACGGGCTGAATGAAATCGGGCCCAATACCTTGTAAGAAGCCAGAAGGGGGGTACGAATGGTGATTCTGGGGTGTATGGAAAGGTAAACGTGTGGGCCTGAAGCACAGAAGGCCCAACGACCTTTACGAAGCCACATGCGTGGTGTGTTAGCGAAAGAGAGGTGCGAAAATGGAAGCAATGTTGGGCTTAAGAAACCCGGTCCAATATGGAGCAAAATAATGTCAAAACCCTAAAGATTCAGATTCCACCCTTCATACTCGGCTCCCTCTCGTCTTCTTACCCTGCGCCGTGCTCACCACCATCTCCATCAACCTTTCGATCTTCGTCAACTCTTCATCAACTTCCAATCTTCGGCGCCGGCAAAACAAAGCTACGTCGTATCTTGTCTCAGCTTCGTCATCCTTCAACATCATTATCATCAACGTCTCCGTCGTCTTTGTCGCGATCTCACCTTCCTCCGCCGTTACAGAACAAGCTCCACCGGAAGCTCTACTTCCTCCGTTCACTCTCGATCGCTCAACATATGATCGCTCAGCTCTCACACTACTCCTCTCTATCTCGACGACGACCGTGACACGAAAACAACATCTCACCGGAAGAACCAACACAAACGTCGCGTTGGAACTCAACCTCTCAACATTCCGACGCTCTCACAAAACGCACAACTCGCAGCACAATCAACATCGCACAAACAAGATCAAGACAAATCAACAGAGAGAAAGAGATTCGGAATACCTATCGGAGTCACTCTGATGGCGCTTCAAAGACGATAGCAGCAGAAAACCAGAGATTATCCTTCAGGTATCTTACTTCCTCGATCTTGCATCGTTGTTGTTATTGCTTCGATTCTGAATTTGCCGCGAATTGATGTTGCTATTCCGTATCTGAAATCAACCGTTGAATTTGCGTTGAATTCTTCTTTTTCCTTTCTGCGATTTCTGGAGATTTGGTTACAGGTTATGGAGCTTTGAATTGATTATGGAGAGTTGAATTGTAGCAGTGTTTGATTTGATGTTGAATTTTTCTACAGGTTTGTGATCAAGAAGATGATGAATGAAAAAAGTGAAAGAGATGAAGAATTGTGAAGGTGAATTGAAGCCGAGAGATGGTAGAATAATTGAAGATGAATCGTGAAGAAGAAGTCGAGAGAGAAATAAGTGAGAGTGAAGAAGAATTTATACTGTGATCAAGAAGAATCCATAAGAAAAGTTTGTTACGAGTCTGTTATGAATTGAATTTCTTTTGCTGAAGCTTATTTTCCCTTTTCTTTAATTTTCTTTCGCTGCACATTGATTTTCACTGCTATGAACTTTATATTATTTGGATGATGAAGAGTTAGTCTTTGTTTTATAATTTTTCAATGAATTTTTGTTTGAAGTGTAACCTTTTTTCTTTACTGATTGGACTTTTTCTTCTACTACAAACTGCTTCGTATTTTCTCGCTTTTACCATTATGCAGCATTTTCTTCCTGTTAGAATGAATCAGCACTTGGTCAACTTGTGAGGCAATATTTGGATTTAACGGTCTATGAACTTGTTTGATTAACTGTGCCACTGGTGTTTGCAGCTTGAAAATCCTTTTGTAGTGGCTGAGAATGTATTTGGATATTGAAAACTAGGAGTGGTCAATTGGAATCTATGAAAAGAAATTATTTTGGATGACTATTTTTAAAGAAGTGGAATAATGGGTATAAAAAATGGAATTTGGTTAATTGGATTTGGAAAACTAGATGGTTAAAAATGGATCTAAATGGATTTAAAATGGATATTTTGAAAAAGATTATTAATTAATAACTAAAATTAAGAAAAACATGGATTTAGGAATTGACTTTGGATAAAGATGGATATCTAAAAAGCAGATAATTGAAAAGTGAAAATAGACAATGGGTTTAATGGTTAGAAATGGATTTTGACTAAAAATAAATAGAAAATGGACCAAGAAAAGTGGAATGAATAATGGGTTTATGGATTTAAAAGTTAGACAAAATGGATATGGATGGATTTGAGAAATTGAAAATGGTTATCCAAATGGATATGTGGGTTTGAATATGAAATGGACTTTGGAAATGGATAATTGGTTTAGAAAAATGGATGAAATATGGTTACTTGTGATAGCATGGATAATAGGAAAGGTAAAAATTGGATTTGAAAATGGTAAGGACTGGATATTGAAATAAATTTGAATGTGGAAAGAAAATTGGTTAAAATGGTTGAAAATGGTCATGATGGATAGAAAATGGATAACCCAAAGAATTCAAAACCAACCACAAACTATTCACAAGCCTCTGATAAAATGGTCACAGCTACCACTGAACAATCTGGCCACTCACAGGATCCACTGAAGAATCTCAACCAATAAACAGTCCACAAGCTCAACCATGAATAAAACTTAAATCACCTAGATGTACGCTGATGAACTTCGCAAAAGATGACTTGCAGAATCGTCCTAAACAGGGCAAACACTTATAACAAGAAAATCCTTCGATCCCATGTCTCAGAAAACCAACGCAATGATATTATTATGAGTTATGACCTAAAAATGCAGATGAACGCGAAGCAAAAGCCAGAAAAAGGTAGGGCAAATTTTGGGGTACTACAGCTGCCCCTATTCAATCAACTTGGACCTGAAAGGATGATAGCAACTGCTTTCAGACATTCAAGGTACAAGGTGATTGAATACAAAGAGAACCGCAAAATTTTCACTATGTGGAGAATAAGAAAAAGGATATAAACCCAACCAAATGAACACTGCTTGGATAAAACTCTGGTGGGAAGAATAGCATTGGAGAGATGTCTTTTAGAACGACGCCAGACGACTACTGGCTTGCCACACTACGGGTGGACTTTCGCCAATCTACGGTTGGACTTGCAGCTGATTTGCCACCCTTGGATGGACTTTTGCCAATCTACGGTTGGACTTAGCTGATTTGCCACCCTTGGATGGACTTTAGCCAATCTACGGTTGGACTTAGCTGGTGTCTTTTTGAATGAAGCCAGACGACTACTGACTTGCCACACTACGGGTGGACTTTAACAATGTCTTTTGTATAACGCCAGACGACTACTGGCCTGCCACACTACGGGTGGACTTTAGCTTTCTTGCCACCCTAAGATGGACTTTTGCCAATCTGCGGTTGGACTTTGCTGATTTGCCACCCTAAGATGGACTTTTGACCGGAGGTTTGTAGAATCAACGGTCCTACAAAGATGACTCCGCTGGGGATAAGAGGGTAGACCATCAACTCTGAGGTTGAGAAAATTCGAAGTAAACAATAACACTGAGGTTGAGGAAAAGGCAGACATCAACTCTGAGGTTGAAAAAAAACCATAACTTCAACTCTAGGGTCGGAAGAAGGATATACGTTAACTCTGAGGTTGGAGACATGCCACAATATGCCTACTCTGAGGTCGGGGACGAAAGGCGTCAACTAAGAGTTTTAGGAAGAAATGGACGTTCATCAACTCTGAGGTTGAGAAGAGGTACACGACAACTTTGAAATTGGGGCAGAAAATGATATTCATCAACTCTGAGGTTGAGAAAAGGACCACGACAACTTTGAAGTTGGTAAAGAAAAGGATATTCATCAACTCTGAGGTTGAAAAAAGGTATACAATGACTTTGAAGTTGGGGAAGAAAAGGATATTCATCGACTCTGAGGTTGAAAAAAGGTATACAACAACTTTGAAGTTGGGGAAGAAAAGGATATTCATCAACTCTGAGGTTGAGAAAAGGTATACAACAACTTTGAAGTTGGGGAAGAAAATGATATTCATCAACTCTGAGGTTGAGAAAATGTATACGTCAACTTTGAAGTTGGTATAAAGGCGTCAACTATGAGGTTGGGGAAGAAATACATACGACAACTCTGAGGTTGGTAAAAGATATACGACAACTCTGAGGTTGGTAAGAAAGGGCGTCAACTCTGAGGTTGGAGCTCTCTTCGGAGGATTGGAATCACTGTATTGATTGTGGGTTGATCTGGGATTTTGCACAAAGTACCAAATCTGGCTTATGCTTCGATGCATGTTTGAATTTTCTTTCTATGGCGTAATGCTCCACATGAAATGGAAATGCTACGCGTTTTGAGGATGCAATGCAATGATGATTACTACATTCAAGAATAAGAGGACACTCCACCATGGAATACGCAGAATAGAACAAGCAGACTTCGCTGAGGAAGGGATCACCAATATCTGATCTCCTGCAGGGAGATAACCAACTGTACCACCAATAACCACTGGTGATGCCAACCCTGTCGAGGAACCTGCAAGCTGAATGGCGAACCCTATTGGGGAGATGCCAATAAAGATTAGACTTTGAACCGCTGAGAATGCCAATAACTGTTGGACTTTAACTTGCGTGAAAATACCAAACCTGACTTTTGAGGAAGAGAATACTCTGACTTATCACCGTCTTCAAACAGCTCGACGATATTCCATCGTCTCACCCTACTGAGAATGAGAAATCCACCTGCACTGCTGGGGATAAGGAATCTTCATAAAGAACCTTTTTCGATTTGAGGACGATTCTCTGCTTGGGGAAGAATATCAATTCCAACACCTTGCTGGAAAAGAGACTTAGTACTGCAAGTTTCTACCGACCAACTGCATACTGATTGTCAAGAGTGAACAACGGTTCCTTTATGACTTGCCCCAGACCACAGGGTCTAATGGAAGAAATAATCTCAAGAGGATTTTATAGAAGACCGGGCGTTCATACTGTCCCAGGGTCTTCAAACTCTTGGAGAGATTTATTGGATCTCGACGTAACTGCCCCAGACTGTATGGTCTTTGAAGGAATTTTCCCCGAGAGGACTTGTACTGACTTGAAATACTCTGCCTCAGCATTTTGAACCTTGAAGAGGTGCTTCTGATTAACCGTCTTCTGGAGAGGATAACTTCTCATGCTCCGGAGGTGGCCTGCCTCGATACGAGCTTTGAAGTGGCTTTGCCCCTGATCTTCGAATGAATGCCCCAGAATAACTGAACTTCAGAGAGATTTCTCGACGTGACTGCCCCAGATTGGCTACATCTCAACACGACATACTGGGGAAAGCCCATTCTGCACTGAGTTTCTTGGCGACATGCCCCTTGATATGACTGTCCTTCAGAATTTTCAAGCATCCCAACTCGGCAAGATCAAGCTTCTCGACTGACATTCACTGTGTAAGCTTCATTGATGCTTAGGTACATGTATGCAAGCAGAACAAGTTTACTATGAGAATGATAATTCTAACGCAACAAACATGTTAACCTTGAATTTTATTGAAAGTATGTCGCTAAACCCTGTGAATGAGTCACTAGTTACAACATTGATTTTTGAATGGAAAACAATACGCAGATGCAATACCAACAAAAATCTTATTAGCACAACTCATGGGAGTCAGGAACGCTATCTTGTTGAAGTACGCCTTCATAATAAACCCTGCTTCAATTAGGACTTTTAAGGGTTGTAACGTGGCCTGGTTCATAGTTTTAGAAAAAAGGATTTATGGCTCAAAATTTATTTGTACCCACCCATTCTCCTTGATGTTCTCCAGTCCTACGTTCAGTTAATTTGGCACAAGCGCTCATCTCCCAAAAGGGTTTTTGCTAGGATCGATGGTTAAGGAACCCATGAGGTTTGTAAAATGACAGTCACCCTTTTTTTGTTCAGTGTTTCGGTCACACGACTTTGTTCTTATTTGAGGATTTTTCTTTTGTAATCCTTTTCTGCTTTTCGCCTTTCATTCTTTTGATTCCTGATTTTGCCTGGACTGAATCTTTTGAGTTTTTCGATTTTGAAGTCCAGCGGGATGCTCTAAATTTTGCCTAAGTTGCTTATTTTCAAGTTTGGACTTAGCGGGCTTTTTCTTTTGATTTGATTTTTTTTTTCAACAAATTGTGTCACACTGTTTTGTCTGACTTGTTTGAAAGGGTTATGACTGCCTCACTCCTTGATTGTTGAGGGATAACCATCGTGGTTTCAACTCCCTTAACCTCCTGATGTGTGAGGGAAGAAAGGTAATGGGTCCTCGGATTCACATTCCTTTTGAAATTTGAACGCTTGGTCAAATTACTACACCTACCTTGCCCCTGGTTAAATGTGAGGGTTTTTTTGAATGAAAAGAAACTCCTACTTCAAGGCTCAAAGGGGTTGACGAGGGTCTATCTCCCTTATCTCTCCAGTGTTTGGGGATTTGAAGCAATGCCTGTACATCCTCAACAAGGTTTAATCCAAAAGCATACAACCAAAGACTTTGCGTTTTTACCTCATCATCCTCCCTCCAAGAGTTTAAGCAAGAAAATTGGTATTGCAATGCGCAGAAACATTATATGAATGAATAAAAATGAATTACTTCAAGAAAAAACATATTCATTGCATTAAAACATCATTCAGAACACAAACAAGTTTTTTAGGCATACAATGCTTTAACAAGAAATGAAAAACTACAAATGAAGATGCAGTAAAGAAGCTGAAAATTGCCATCGTTGAGGAGGCTTGATTCTGTCTGGACGTTCTTGTAAACTGAGTGCTCACTTGAGACATGAGGCTTCAATTGATTTACATATCATCTTTAGTGAATGCAATGATCTCTGAGTCGACCAGATCTTGCACCTTGTGCTTGAACACGTTGTAATTTTCAATGGAATGGCCCGGTGTGTCCGAGTGATACTCGCATCTAGCATCCAGATCATAATCAGGAGGAATGGGGTCAGGGACAGGCTTGGCATCCCTTAGTTCAACCAGAGAACTCTCAAGTAGACGGGCAAGAACATCACTATGAGGAATAGGGAGTGGATCGAACCTTCTCGCAGGCCTTCGTGATCTTTGTTGTCTCTGTTGCTGAGGAGCATAAGGTCGCTAATACTGAACAAGCTGTTGAACAATAGAAGGAAAATACGCAGCACTAGTTTCTCCTTCCTTTCCCTTGGAGGACCCAGCATAAGATTTCTTTGCATCTTCAGCAGCAATTCGAATCTTTCTCGTCTTGATGCCATTTTCGACTCTTTCTCCTGCCAATACAAGACCTGAAAATCCAGCTGACAAACATCCAACCAATTTCTCATAATAATGCCCCCGAAGCGTATCCATGAACATATCAATGAGCTCTCTTTCCAACATCGGAGGTTGAACTTGGGAAGCCAATTCACGCCACCTCTGGGCGTATTCTTTGAAGCTTTCGTTTTGTCCCTGAGAAAGACTCTGCAATTGTATTCTATTGGGCGCCATGTCTGTGTTGTATTGATAATGCTTGATGAAAGCCTCTTCCAAATCTCTCCAGCTTTTAATATGCGTTCTCTCCAAGCTCATATACCAGTCTAAAGATGCCCCAGTGAAGTTGTCCTGAAAGAAATGCATCAGCAGCTTCTCATCATCCGTATAGGCAGACATTTTGCTGGAATATGCCCTGATATGAAGCTTAGGGCAGGTGCTTCCATTGTATTTTTCGAAAGTAGGTGCCTTGAACTTCGGAGGAACTTTCACACCTGGGACCAACCCTAAGTCATACATGTCCATACCCAAATCATTATGGCCTTTAATAGCCTTCAATCTCTCTTCGATCATACGAAGCCTCTTGTCCGCCTCAGTAGGGAAATTCATCTCAGCATCGTAAAATTGTTCTTCTTGATTATCCACCTTCTGACGAGGAACATGAATCCTAGCAGCACATCCTCTGGATTGACTCATAGGAGAGGGTGGAGGAAGATCAACATGTGGAGGATTCACAACTCCGCCCAGAGTATTACCAACAACATTCCCATTACCAGCCTCTGGGATAACAACAGCAGTCCTTTGAATAACTGCCCCTAGTTCCTCTTGTTGTTGAGCCATGCCCTGCATCAACTCAAAGCACTGGGCCATACGAATCTGGAGTTCCAAAAACTCTGGTCGCATCTGATCCATGATCCTCCTCTGATTGCTTTAAGTTGCGTAGTGGTGAGAAGTCAAGCTTGCAGTTCTGGAGACAATACCAAGTCAGAATAAGAATCCCCGTTTGAGAATACCTGCTATGCATATGAGTATGAGAATGCAAAATGTCATGCAATGAAAATGCAAAGACACGGGATCAAGGTATCCACCAAGCTCTGGATAAGTGCTGTGCTACTGTCTGAATAGGTTCACAGGTCAGCTCTGAAGAGAACACCGGAATACCAGAATACCAGATGATCAGAATACCAGAATACCAGGCTGATAAGTCTACACTGATAGGAAATCCAGAATACCGAGTATGTTGAAGGTCAAGGTTACCTGCAAACCTATAAACAACCCGCCCCTCTCACATGTGGGTACTAAGATCCTCAGTATCTCGGGCTCTCAGGTCGAGAAATGATGATACGTTCACCATTTCTGGTTTGGCATCATCATCAATCGAGGAGGCCTCAACTGATTCACAAAAATGAAAGATCCTCAGCTTCAGGCACTGAAGTCGAGAAGCAATAGTACATTCATCCCTCAGGGTACAATACTATCGCCAATCGAGGAGTGCCTCCACTGATTCTCTTTCAAAAAGGACATCCTATAGCAAGTTCCCAGTATTGGATCCTCGGATCGAGAATGTGCAATGGGTTTGCCACTATCACATCTCGGGAGGAGTGCCGCAACTGAGTCCTCAGGAATGGTCACCAGAGTCGACAGCTCTCTAGATCAACATTCTGAAATGCGCAAGATACGCACGTCAGAACATGTCCCAAGATAGCGTCGTCTGGCTGTGAATTTCGTGAATACCCAACGTACTCCAGACGGCACGTAGGTCCCACTACTCTCCATTCTAATTCTAAGTGTACACTCAAGCCTGTGTAATGGGCATATCTCTCAGAAATCCCATCCTGCCAAACAGAAAAACAGTCCAGCACAACAGTAATAATATGATATGTAATGCTAAAATGCAGTAAATACAGTAAAGTAAATAAACAGCAAAATAAAGCACGAAAGTAAACACCCAATGAAGGAAAGAAAAAAAACAAACAAGCGTTAGGATTGACTCGCTTAGGGATGGACCAGCAAGAGGTCAATCTGTCCCCAGCAGAGTCGCCAGTTGTCGCTCCCGGGATTTTCATCCAAGTACAAACGCGAAAGTGGCACCGAAACAGAGTCGCCAGCAATGTGTATTTATCCCATGAGAGGGAAAGGAACACCGCATAAACCTGAAGGAAGGAAAGAACATGGTCTCACGACCAAGAGAACTGGGTTCGGGAGCCGGTTACGCGAGAGGAAGGTATTAGCACCCCCACGCGTCCATCGTACCCGATGGGATCCACGCTTGCTTGTCTTGATCAAAGGGTGATAGAAAAGATGCTGGAAAAGGAACTGCTAGCTGGAAAGAAAGGTAAAAAGGAGGGAGAAAGAGAAACAAATGCATGGAAAATAAAAGAAGTGCTCGAATAGGTCCTACCCCACTGCCTACGTATCTCATCGGGAACGTGAGAATCAGAGCGACGTAGTTCCCCTCAACGAGGGAAATTTTTGTTTGTGTTTTTAAGTGGAAACGTCAGAGTGCGCGTTCCAGCAGTTTAGGTGTTGCAGCTCGTTGTCGGGAGACTTAGGCGTTACCTGTTTGCGGTGGAACGGACTTGACGCATCCTGGAGGAAAGAGTGAAGAGATGAGAAAATAAATTGTTTGTTTGAAGTTTTTTAAGAAGAAGTGTCTTGATTATTTGATGTTTTGTAACACATATTGTATTTAAGTCCTTCACGTGGGATCGAATGCCTCGCATATCGACCCAAGACGGGACGTACGCTAAACATTCCAAGAAAATGAGAGAAGACCCCACACCTCCTTGTTCCCACATGAAAGGCCTAAATACAATAGGTGTTATGCCTTTATTAAGTGTTTTTTTACCTTTACTATAAGATGGGAGAAGAGACTCAAAGGGAAGCAAAAGGTGAAAACTAATGAGGGAGACTAAGACTCAATCTTAATGTTATCATGCATGGTGATCCAATGGTTAATGAGGTATGAAAACTAAGTCTAAAAGGAAAAGGGGGATAGCATTACCTAATGATTATCCTACCTCACTTTAATCAAAGATTAAAGATAAGCTAGGATTCTAAAGGGTGTGAGATAGTTGTACACAAAGCATTATATCATGCTATTCACAAAAGAGAAAGACAAGTAAAAGAGAAAAGTCAAATATTTATTAGAAATTAATCAACAATAAGCACCAAAAATCAAGATCAACAAATAATCCAAGATAAAGTGCAATATTAAAATCAAGATTAAAAGTTAGTCACCAATTAGCCTAAGAGTTAATCAACAATTAGTATCTAAATCTAAAATTAATTCATATTAATTTCTATGAATTAAACTAAAATTAATTTCTAAAGTTAATTCAAATAAAATTCTAATGTTAATTTAATCTCTAATTAATTTCTAGAAAAAACTAATTAAAACAAGTTAATTTCTAAAACTCTAATTATCCTAAATTAATTGGTTAAACAATTAAGACACAAAAACTAAATTTAACTAAACAATTTAAATGATGGGTACAATTAGTATTCTGGGGGTGAGAACTGAATGCTAAGCGTATGGGCTTATACGTGTCAGGCCCAACGATTTTACCAAGAAGCCAAGAGGTTGAGCAGAGTAAAACAGAGGTGTGGCAGTTACCAATTCTGGGCGAACCGGCTGAATGAAATCGGGCCCAATACCTTGTAAGAAGCCAGAAGGGGGGTACGAATGGTGATTCTGGGGTGTATGGAAAGGTAAACGTGTAGGCCTGAAGCACAGAAGGCCCAACGACCTTTACGAAGCCACAGGCGGGGTGTGTTAGCGTAAGAGAGGTGCGAAAATGGAAGCAATGTTGGGATTAAGAAACCCAGTCCAATATGGAGCAAAATAATGTCAAAACCCTAAAGATTCAGATTCCACCCTTCATACTCGGCTCCCTCTCGTCTTCTTCCCCTGCGCCGTGCTCACCACCATCTCCATCAACCTTTCGATCTTCGTCAACTCTTCATCAACTTCCAATCTTTGGCGCTGGCAAAACAAAGCTACGTTGTATCATGTCTCAGCTTCGTCATCCTTCAACATCATCATCATCAACGTCTCCGTTGTCTTTGTCGCGATCTCACCTTCCTCCGCCGTTACAGAACAAGCTCCACCGGAAGCTCTACTTCCTCCGTTCGCTCTCGATCGCTCAACATACAATCGCTCAGCTCTCACACTACTCCTCTCTATCTCGGCGACGACCGTGACGCGAAAACAATATCTCACCGTAAGAACCAACACAAACGTCGCGTTGGAACTCAACCTCTCAACATTCTGACGCTCTCACAAAACAGACAACTCGCAGCACAATCAACATCGCACAAACAAGATCAAGACAAATCAACAGAGAGAAAGAGATTCGAAATACCTATCGGAGTCGCTCCGATGGTGCTTCAAAGACGATAGCAGCAGAAAACCAGAGATTATCCTTCAGGTATCTTACTTCCTCGATCTTGCATCGTTGTTGTTATTGCTTCGATTCTAAATTTGCCGCGAATTGATGTTGCTATTCCGTATCTGAATTCAACCTTTGAATTTGCGTTGAATTCTTCTTCTTCCTTTCTGCGATTTCTGGAGATTTGGTTACAGGTTATGGAGCTTTGAATTGATTATGGAGAGTTGAATTGTAGCAGTTTTTGAATTGATGTTGAATTTTTCTACAGGTTTGTGATCAAGAAGATGATGAATGAAAAAAGTGAAAGAGATGAAGAATTGTGAAGGTGAATTGAAGCCGAGGGATGGTAGAATAATTGAAGATGAATCGTGAAGAAGAAGCCGAGAGAGAAAGAAGTGAGAGTGAAGAAGAATTTATACTGTGATCAAGAAGAATCCAGAAGAAAAGTTTGTTACGAGTCTGTTATGAATTGAATTTCTTTTGCTGAAGCTTATTTTCCCTTTTCTTTAATTTTATTTCGCTGCACATTGATTTTCACTGCTATGAACTTTCTATTATTTGGATGATGAAGAATTACTCTTTGTTTTATAATTTTTCAATGAATTTTGGTTTGAAGTGTAACCTTTTTTCTTTACTGATTGGACTTTTTCTTCTACTACAAACTGCTTCGTATTTTCCCGCTTTTGCCATTATGCTGCATTTTCTGCCTGTTAGAATGAATCAGAACTTGGTCAGCTTGTGAGGCAATATTTGGATTTGACGGTCTATGAACTTGTTTGATTAACTGTGCCACTGGTGCTTGCAGCTTGAAAATCCTTTTGTAGTGGCTGAGAATGTATTTGGATATTGAAAATTAGGAGTGGTCAATTGGAATTTATGAAAAGAAATTATTTTGGATGACTATTTTTAAAGAAGTGGAATAATGGGTATAAAAAATGGAAATTGGTTAATTGGATTTGGAAAACTAGATGGTTAAAAATGGATCTAAATGGATTTAAAATGGATATTTGGAAAAAGGTTAGTAATTAATAACTAAAATTAAGAAAAACATGGATTTAGGAATTGACTTTGGATAAAGATGGATATCTAAAAAGCGGATAATTGAAAAGTGAAAATAGACAATGGGTTTAATGGTTAGAAATGGATTTTGACTAAAAATGGATAGAAAATGGACCAAGAAAAGCGGAATGAATAATGGGTTTATGGATTTAAAAGTTAGACAAAATGGATATGGATGGATTTGAGAAATTGAAAATGGTTTAGAAAGAAAATGGTTATCCAAATGGATATGTGGGTTTGAATATGAAATGGACTTTGGAAATGGATAATTGGTTTAGAAAAATGGATGAAATATGGTTACTTGTGATAGCATGGATAATAGGAAAGGTAAAAATTGGATTTGAAAATGGTAAGGACTGGATATTGAAATAAATTTGAATGTGGAAATAAAATTGGTTAAAATGGTTGAAAATGGTCATGATGGATAGAAAATGGATAGCCCAAAGAATTCAAAACCAACCACAAACTATTCACAAGCCTCTGATAAAATGGTCACAGCTACCACTGAACAATTTGGCCACTCACAGGATCCACTGAAGAATCTCAATCAATAAACAGTCCACAAGCTCAACCATGAATAAAACTTAAATCACCCAGATGTACACTGATGAACTTCGCAGAAGATGACTTGCAGAATCGTCCCGAACAGGGCAAACACTTATAACAAGAAAATCCTTCGATCCCATGTCTCAGAAAACCAATGCAATGATATGATTATGAGTTATGACCTAAAAATGCAGATGAACGTGAAGAAAAAGCCAGAAAAAGGTGGGGCAAATTTTGGGGGTACTACAGTATGATGGCCATATTTTCATATATCATTGAAAATTCCATGGAAGTTTTCATGGATGATTTTTCTGTCTTTGGGGAATCGTTCAAGAAATGCCTGGATAACCTGGATTTGGTGCTGGCTAGATGTAAAGAAAATAATTTGGTGCTGAACTGGGAGAAATGCCATTTTATGGTAAAAGAAGGAATTATTCTTGGGCATAAGATTTCAAAGAAAGGTTTAGAGGTGGATCAACCCAAAGTGGAAGTAATAGAGAAGCTACCACCACCTGTTAACATTAAGGGAATCAGAGGTTTTCTAGGGCATGCTAGATTTTATAGAAGGTTTATCAAGGATTTTTCAAAAATTACCACAATTGAGAAGGAGGTGCTTGCTGTAGTTTTTTATTAAAGCACAAATCAATTACACCACAACTGAGAAGGAGTTGTTTGCTGTAGTTTTTGCATTTGACAAGTTTAGACCTTATTTGGTTGGAACAAAAGTCTTTGTATACACAGATCATGCAGCCATCAAGTATTTGATTGCTAAGAAGGATGCTAAGATGAGGCTTATTAGATAGGTACTCTTGCTACAAGATTTTGACCTAGAGATTAGAGACAGGAAGGGTGTGGAGAATTCAGTTGCAGACCATCTCTCAAGATTGCCAGAGGAAGTGCAAAACAACAACAATAGAGAAATTCAGGAAGATTTTCCTGATGAAAACTTATTGTTGATAACTGTAGCGGTAAAAATCGTGAGTGTAAACTATTTACTAACTTAACTTATAAAGCAAGAGTCGCCACCGCACTTTTATTTTATCCACAAAGGGAAAGGAAAAAGAGCGAACAAAACCTAAAGAGTTCTAAAACAACAAGAACCAAAAGAGAATGGGTAAGGGGGGTTGGTTACACAATAGAGAATAAAGAAAACTAGATCCCTAGATAATCCTATGAGAAGAAGTCCCAGCTCTATCTTCCAGCTTCTTGACGTGGGCCTGCATCTGAGTCTTCTCAATCAGCAACTGATCAACGATTAACTTCCAAGGAGATTTTGAACTCTTCGGAATATCAAAAACTGGTTGAATGCGAGAGGAAAATAAATCCTCTTGCGCCTTTCTCTTCTTGTTGGCAACTTCATCTTCATTCTTCTTCTTGAAGTGCTCTTGAAGCTTTGCATTCTCTAACTCAACAATCTGATACTTGTTTTTCCAAGCATCTCTCTCTTGTTGCATATCGGCCAAAGCGATATGAAGCTTCTCTCTGTCTTCCATAAAGTAGAGAATAGGCTTCTTATCAGTTAGAGATAAAGGCTCCTGACGCACATAAGGCATCTTCAAAGTAATAGCTCTATTTTTAACCCACTGGAGGTAAGGTTCCAAAGAGACACAATTCGGATTTCCCAAACTTTCCTTTCCTTTTCTAAGAATGCTGCACCAAGCTTCCACAATTTCTCTCTTGAGAGCAACCTGAGATTCTTCTTCCTTGAAAAAGAGACCAACCAAATGAATGTTCTTCGGTACCTCTCGCAAAGGATATCCCAACTGACGACGAGTCAACACCGGATTGTAGCTAATTCCTCCCTTTGTACCAAGAAGAGGCACGTTGGGAAAATCACCACAAGTATCAATAATCATCGCTCCAGAAGGAACAAGGCTACACCAATCAATATCAGAATGAGTGAGAGGCATGATTTTCCGTGACCAATATAAATTGTCCTTGAGATTCCAGAAAGCTGCAGATTCGACAAGTGAGAAATAAACCACTTGTAAAGCAAAGGCGCACAACAGATAATCATCCCTTCACCATGGAAATTCCTTAGGTGAATAGAATGATAAGCATCGGAAAGCAAAGTGGGAATTGGATTCCCAATCAAGACGATCCAAATAGCGTTGATATCGACAAAGTTCTCAACATTCGGGAAGAGGAACAGTGCATAAATAAGCAAGGCAAGAATAGCCTCAAAAGCAACTGTGTTCTTCACACTAGCAAAGTGATGAGCTCTATCCATCAAGAACTTAGCGAGTAACCCAAGAATCTTTCCTTTGTTATCCATACGAGCCTTAATCTCGGAAACCTTCAAGTGAGTAGCCTTCGCAATAACATCATGCTCGGGAGCGGGATCCAAACCAAGCAGGAGAGAATACTCCTCTAGCGTAGGTACCAACTGATAATCAGGAAAGGTGAAACAATGAAGCAAAGGGTCATAGAACTGAACCAAAGTAGCAAGCAATCCTTCAGCCATATCAACCTTCAAGAGAGATAAAAGCCTTCCATATCTGGACTCGAACTTCTTAGTATCAACAACCAAAGATCCTAGCTCTCTCAAACCCCCTAACTTAGGATTCTTAAAAGTGTACTTCTTTGTACTTCTTCTTCCAAAATCCATAACAAAAGTTCCTGCAACGTTTGCAATAACACCTTTAAGTTCCTTGAAACCTTCTTAGAAGAATGCTCAGGAATGCATGAGTGCATGAATGCAACACCCACAAACAAGATCACACAAAGCACACGGGTCAAGGTTCAAGTCACGAGCATGAAGCCAAGGGTAAGAACCAATCCCACAAAGGTATGTACTAAGGTTTTGTCTTCATTGTACCTGCAGAAAACATCGGTTCTAACAAAGTGCCTAGGGTCCACAATCCACTATCAGACACACCAGCGCACCGATTTGCTCGGAGGTTGGTAGTTATCCTCAAGAGAATCTAACTCGAGTGTAGCATCGCGTGACAGCTAAGTCAGATTTGCATCTTCATAGCTTCCGCGCGACGATCCTAAAAAGGCTAGGATGGGTTAAGGGTTACTACGGTCCTCAGTGTTATAGGCTTCTATGGAAAAAGTAATGCCTTCTTGATCGCTCGATCGGCATCATTAATTCCAAAGAGGCAACCACCGAGTGGATAGATTCTCAAGTTCTTCTTTTTCAGGATTCGACTCCTTCAAAGTTCCCTTGACTATACTATCCTCCTATCTCAAAGTGCACTCTGGTCCGGGTATAAGACCTATCTCACACACAGAGGAACTCCCAAACAGAACAAACAGGTAACAAGCAAATCAAACAAAAAGCCGTAAATAAATCAAAGTAGGCTAGACCCCTCAAAGGGAGAATATCCCCAGCAGAGTAGCCACTCTTCTGTAGCGGTAAAAATCATGAGTGTAAGCTATTGATTAACTTAACTCATAAAGCAAGAGTCACCACCGCACTTTTATTTTATCCACAAAGGGAAAGGAAAAAGAGCGAACAAAACCTAAAGACTTCTAAAACAACAAGAACCAACAGAGAATGGGTAAGGGGGGTTGGTTACGCAATGGGAAGGTGTTAGCACCCAAAACGTCTATAGTACTCTATAGGAACCCTTTGAAATATCTACCGCTTTTTGGTTTGAAAATGGTTTACTTGTAAAGAGATGGGGAGAGATGAGAAGAGAAATATTTTTTAAGATTTTTGTGTTTGGAGAGACTTATCGCCTCATGCCTACGTACCCACAATGTGCAATGTAGGATCAAAACCCCGTAGTTCGTGGTACAAAGAACAAAAATTTGTTTGTTTTGGTTGATTTTAAGTGTAAAGACAAGTCGTCATTTCCAAGCGAATAATTCCCCTTAAAGAAACGAATCATGTCTAAACTTATGAAAAAGTTTAAAAGAAAAAAAAGTGCACAAAGCACACAAAAAAATTTGATGAGTTTTTGTATTTTTTATGTTTTTATGAAATAGTCAAAATATGGTTAATATTGATTGACATTTATTAAAGAAAACAAAGCTTAAAAAAAACACTTGACCAAAGTCAAGGTTTTATTATGAAAGCGGTTTTAAGTTTGAAATCAAGAAGGTTTTGAAAAAGAGATGAGGTTTTGAAAATTGAAGAATGGGTGGAGAAGAAGTGACTATCCTAGTGCATGAAAATAAAAGCTATGGATAAGAAAGATCTAACCACATGGATAAGCTCCATAGCATAAGCATTTTTCCATTTTTGATTTGGTCTTGATTCAAAATAAGTCTTCAAAAGAGGACTCCAAGTATCCAAAATCCAAGGTTTTCCATCACAAACTCCCAAGCATAGGTTAAGATCTTAACTCTAAGTCCATAAGTCCATAATCAAGAGTATAGGTCCTCCAATGCAAAGGATAGTGGCCATAGTCCAACAATTATGAGCACAAGTCTTTTAGTGGTTTAATCCTATATTAATGTTTTTGTGTCCAAAATGGACAAAAGAAAAACAAAGCACAAGATAATAAGGTCCAAGTGGACAAAAGAAAAAATGACATAAACATAAACATGATATGATAAAATGACATAAAGCATAAAAAATAAAGAGAGATAGGGAACGAGAAGGAAATATAAAGTTAGAAGTTAGTGGTTAGAAGCACAAGGCTCTAGTGCCATAAGCCTTCACAGATTATTCCGTTCCGCGTTATGAACTATAGTGATTAAACAATGCACTTAGGCCAAAGTTAATGAACTTGACAGAAGATTGGTAAAACCAAAGCCTCTACAACGCCAAGTTTCAAAGATTATGGACCTAATGCAAAAGATCAATCACCATTGGGTTGACGCGACCAATCAAGGTCCGGACCACGAAAGTTCAAATTCCGAATTGGATAAAGAGGGACAAATGTTGCGCTATGTTAAGAAATCGCCGATTAATTTACGGAGTAATTACCCTACAATGAGGTCGGTCAATAGCCCTTTGTGCTAATGCATGCTAGATGAACGATATGTAGATCGTCATCCGAAAGCAATACCGCACGAAAAGAAAATAGGTAACGATCTAGTCTTGATCAAGAATTCAACAAAGAAATTCTAAGATCCATAAGACTTTCATCGATCAAAATAAAAGGAAATAGATGAAGAGAAGGCCAATTGAATTACAACGTCAAGAACCTTTCATCTTCAAGTTCAATCACTTTTAGTTGATAAGTTTAAGTGTGAAAACATATCACTAATTCAAAGCATCTCAAATGAATTCAACAATTCATTAAAAGATAGATTTTAACTAATGAATGTTGAATTAATTTAACCATATCCAAAGTCCATTGAAATAGAAGATAAATTAATCTCAACAATGCATTTCAAGGCTAAAACAACAAGAAAGGGGAAGAAGGAGGAAGAAAAACCAAAACAGCCCAAAAAACAAGTGAAAATATGCATTCTGTTTCGAAGTAACCGGTTATAGCATAACTGCTAACCGGTTACTTAGTTTAAAATAGGCGTAATTTTTCAAAATTAACACAGAGTAACCGGTTACAGCATATCTGCTAACCGTTACTCTGCACCAGAATGCAGAAAAATGTGCAAAATTCAGCATGATCCAATTCCAAAACTTTTTACAAACACTTTGTGATCATGGAACTTAAATTGCACAGAATTTAAAGTAAAATAACAGTGAAAACCAGCAATTAAACACAATTACAAGATCCAAAGGATCAAGTAACAAAGATCTCCAAAGATCTACATTATGGAAGATGAAGATGAAGCTTCAATAATGATGGAAGATGAATTACCACTTCAAATCTGAAAATTCCTTCAAATTGCTTCAAGATCCAAACTCCAAAGCCTTGATCTACTATAATTGATGAACAAAAACAAGAATGGATGAAGGTTTAGCTCAAAGTTGAACAAGATTCAATGTGAATTCTTGTTAACTTTAAAAAGAAGAAATGTGAGCTTTGGTGAATTTTGTGGTTGGGAAGAGAATTTGCAAGAGGTTTGTTGGCTATCAAAAGCTTGAAGAATGAATGAAATGAAGCCTCTATTTATAGAGTTTAGGCTTGGAAATTTGGTGGTTTGGAATTAGGCTTGGATGTCAGGATCAGTATCAAGACCAGGCATGTCTTAATAGGACCAAGCAAACACATCAACATATTCTCTAAGAAGCTTCACAATCCTCTTCTTAACATCTGACTGAACCAGTTCCCCAATCTTGACTTCTTTTATATCATCATCTGAACCCAAATTAACCAATTCCAATGGCTCTTCATGAGGCTGAATGGCCTTTTCCTCGTGCTCAAGCAACCGAGAAATTTCATCTGGAATCTCCTCAATACCCTCTTCTTCAGCTCCAAACTCAGGGAACTCAAAATTGGGAGAGGGCATAGGGTCATTGTTTTCAATGGGTTTAACAATCAATATGCACAATGATTTATGTTTGATTTTAGAATATGAACAAAAGTGCAAGTACCATGCAGATAAAGGTGATCATCACATTATTATTATTTTTTGGTTTTTTTATGTTACCATTTTTCAGAAATAAAGCAAAAAGGGAAAACATAACACGGATAAACAAAATAACATTTTATTGATGATGATAAAATTTGAAACAAAGCCCTCACAAATTCACTTTCACCTTGGGCAGAGTGAAAGGATTTTTGAAAGAAACAAAAACAAATTACTTTGAACTATGAACAATAGTGGTAACATCAACAGCTATCCAATTCTGGCAGATTTGTCCATGTGCCACGAAGTTGGGAAGTTTTTCCTCTTCATCACCTTCAATGATGGCACTGACTTCATATTCAGGTTCCTTAAACTTCTTCCGAGGGGAATAAAAAGGCACATATGCACCCTCTGGGGACATATAACCGGGGTCTTCCAAATAAGGCTCCCAATCTTGAGCAGGAATGACATCACTTTTAGAACCAAATGGATATAGCCTACAGGGTCATCTTCAAGAATTGCAGCTGTAGAATGATCTTTGTTGATGAATCCAACGCTGTGAAAAGTCTCATTAATACGCGTCAAATCTCTTATGATTGTACCAGGCGTAAAGCCTAAACCAGTTTTGCCCAAGTTATCAACCATGTAACACCCCTTCTATACCCCGTACAAAAACGGAATAAACTAATCTTATAATAAAACATCAGAGCAAAGATTAAGTCATTTAGATATAAACAGAGATGTCACATCAACGTGAACTAAAACAACCTGCTCATAAAGATATATAACACCTGGATAGTTTTTATAAACAAAGGAACTCCGTTCCAAAATATCAGCATTCAGTTACAGAATTAAAGCGGAACATCCATAACTGATGTCATCACAAAATATAAGTATGTCATATACATATTCATACAAAGCCACTATATACAAGCCAAAAGAAACATCTACACTCGAACCCCGACTACCCGTGTTACATATCAGAGCCGACGGAACGACAAAAAGACGAAGACACTAATCTTCGCAAAAGACCTCCAGCGTCTAATTGCAATGCCATTACAGCATTAAACCACAGCAGAAGGGTGAGAAACAGGATTATAATATAATTGCATATCATTATAAAACACTTAGCAAAATATGCACAATTATTCTCACCACACAAATACGATACTTGTAAACAACACAAGACATATTAAACCCATTTCACACATCAATCACATAAGCATATACATTAACACAATGCATAACAAATCCTTCTCAAAATTCAACACATAAACATTCCTGTAATGAATTATGCAAATGCACAGAGACCGACACAACGACTCTATGCATGCGGTACCATTAGTCCCCCAGGAACTCTTGGAATCATCTCTCGTTACTTAGGGTAACTCCCCGTCGGGCATACGATGTTCCCCGTCGCTACCACTTATCAACAAGCATACGACGTTATGGATCGTTTTTAGTCCTTTATAATAGGCACACGATCAATACAACAATTGCTTACACCCATAAGGGATCTACAATTCAAAGTGCATTGTTTACACCCACAAAGGGATCTTACAATGTCTTCATGCATTGTTTACACCCACAAAGGGATCTTACAATGTCTTCATGCATTGTTTACACCCACGAAGGGATCTTACAATGTCTTCAACATGATGCATGTCATATAATGACCCATGGAAATCGAGGCTCATATATTAAATCATGCATTTCAAGTACCTATAATACAATGCACATAATTTCCAAACTGCCACAAATCTTCACCACAACATCATATACCCATCAAACATCCCCCACACAAGTCATACGTTACATATCAGATCCTATCGCACAATATAGAAAATAACTCAAAATTCCATTTTTACGGTTTCTCAGAAAAGTCGGCTAAAAGTCGGCCAAAAATAATATTTTCTATCATCATCAAAAAGTACTCATCGACAACTTCGATTCGGTATAAAGAACTCTTAAATACGATAAACGGTTAACAAGATATGAATATTTCAAAATAACGCAAAAACATAAACCGGACGCCCGACACTACGAAACGGTTCGTAAAAACTGTACCGATTGGACCAAGTTCAGACCTCAAAACTATTTTTCCTAGAAAGAACATCTCGTTAGCTTTCCAACGCTTCGAACGGGGGTTAAAACCGCCTTACGGTTCAAGAGATATGAATTTCCGAAGTTTCCCCGAAAAACCAGATTTTTATGGTTCAGCACAGTATGTATCGATACATAGGCTCATGTATCGATACAAAAAGCCACATGTATCGATACATAGCACGCATGTGTCGACACATGCTGTAGTGAAAATGTTGTTTTTCCCAATTTTCACAGTATGCATCGATGCATAGGGGTTATGTATCGATACATAACTCTGTTTTTTCCTCAAAAACCAGATTTTCTCAAAATACACCTTTGCTGTCCCTTTTCCAAAATGCCCGGAAACTCGACTAAATCGAACATTTTCACCGAAACAAACATATACGCCCAACCACCAAATACATAAGAACAATTTAGAACACATAAATGAAATTTCTACGACGTTCGATTTTTCGATTAAATTTCAACCTTTCAAAAACCAAAATTTTCAAACATCACCAAATCGAATAAAAAGCACGACATACGACGACCTAACCTTACTCGATACAACTACGTAATTTATTTCGAATTCTAACCGTGAAAACATCGGTTTTTATCGATTTCCTACAATTCGACCTAAACGAACAAAACAACGGAAACATAACGAAAACTAACCAAAACATAACCAAACTTCATGAAACTTTAAACAGCAGCTCACATACATATAACCAACCAACACATGTATTTATACGACTTTTCGACCGTAAAAACATCGGTTTCTATCGATTTCGTCCAATACGGCATAAATGGAAACATATGGAAAACCAACCTAAACATCCACACAAAACATTCATAATCATACACAATGATATAATAACCGGGTTTCGCACCCTTACCCGATTTAATCGTGTTCTAGAAAGTCGGGAGATTGATTTCTTCCTTCACAAGTTTTTCCTCTCTTTTCTTCTTTCTCTTCTCTTTTCTTCTCCTCTACTTTTCTTTTCTCTCTTTTTCTTTCTATTCTTTCTATTTCTATTTTTCTTTTCTTTTCTTACTAACTTAGTGAAATTAAATGGGAAATGTCCAAAATACCCCCACACTCAAATATCTCGCAAACGTTCCCAAAACGCGATAAAATATATTCCCGCCGAAAAATAACATATTTTCACATAAAAGTCGAAATTAGAATAAAATAATAATAAAATAATCCAAAAAGACTCAATACAATAAAACTGGCAAAAACTGGGGCGTTACAAACCACATCATTGACCCGGCCCCAACCGTCAGATCGACCAGTCTTTAACACATGCAGAGCATCTTTAAAAGAAGACATGGGTAACTCATTCTTCTTAACAGCTTTGTCATCAACAGAAAGAGCTTGGAATAGAGTTCCAACAGTTTCATCAATATCAACATACGAAAAGGATGAAAGGTGGCTCACCAGCATCGCTTGCTCACCTCCAACAATTACTAGCTTATCATTCTTAACAAATTTCAATTTCTGATGGAGATTCGAAGTCACTGCCCCAGCCCCATGGATCCAGGGTCGGCCAAGCAAACAACTATAAGCAGGATGAATATCCATTACTTGAAAAGTAATATGGAAGAAGCGTGGTCATATTTTGATTGGAAGATCAACCTCTCCAATCACAGTTTTTCGAGATCCATCAAAAGCTTTAACAACAACCCCACTATACCTCATGGGAGGACCTTGGTAAGAAAGCCTTGCTAAAGTAGATTTTGGCAACACATTTAAAGAAGAACCAGTATCAACCAACACATTGGAAAGTGCATCTTCTTGACAGTTCATGGAGATATGTAAAGCCAAATTGTGATTTCTCCCCTCCTCGGGTAACTGTTCATCACAGAAACTCAAATTATTACATGCTGTGAGGTTGGCAACAATTCCATCAAACTGATTAATAGTCACATCATGTTCAACATATGCTTTTTCCAATACCTTATGCAAAGATTTCCTATGAGCTTCATAATTCATCAGTAAGGATAACACTGAAATCTTGGACGGGGTATGCAAGAGTTGATCTACAACATTGTACTCACTCTTCTTGATCAATTTCAAAACTTCATCCTCATAGGCCTTCGAACCACTGGAATGACCAGAAGCATTGACATTACTCTCATCTTGTTGTTGTTTGCCAGCCACAACATTCTCCACAATTTTGGAGGCTTAGGAGCAAAAACTCGACCACTCCGGGTCATTCTAATCACATCAGTGATGCTTACCACAGAAGACAAAGAAGGAATGGGCACTTCCTTACCATCTTCTACCATGGTAGCATTGTACTTATACGGAACAGCATTGTCAGATTCATAGGGTACCGAGCCGGGCAACTGAATAACCAAATGCGTAACAGCGGTCTTCTGACTATCATAAGAGATAACAACTCTTTCAGGAATATTAAAGCGTGGTGCAATAACATTCACCTCATTCTGATATTCATCTCTCTTAGCAGTGACTTCAATAAAATTCTTGTCCATCATCCTTTGAATATCCCTCTTCACTATCACATAACCACGTGGATTCACGGAACAGATGCAACAGGCTGCATAGTCATGATCAATATCATGGTATTCACTCAAAAGTGCATGTATTTTCACAAGAGATCTGCGGATCCAACGGATATCAAATATTTTGAATGTACCGGGACAACCATAAACCATATTGACAGACGCCTTGCCATGATTGGGCAGCGGATTTGATTGGACATTAGGGCCGGAATCTTCGAAAGACAAAATACCACTTATAGCCAACCTTTGCACTTCCATCTTCAATGGATAACAGTTCTCAGTATCATGTCCCGCTCCTCCCTGATGGAAAGCGCAGTGAGCTTCGGGCTTATACCACCATGGCAAATCTTTTGGAACAACAGGTGGTGCACGGGTCTGAACAATATTCTTCTGAATTAAGCAAGGAAGCAAATCTGTATAGGTCATCGGAATCAGATCAAAATCTTTCTGAAAACGGCCCTTCTGATTGTTCTGTTGATTAAAACGTTGTTATTGAGCAGGAGCTGCCTGAACAACAGGAGCTGAACTGATAATAGGAGTAACAGATGCAACATGTTGCTGACACTGAATGTTCTTACTGTAACTCTTTTTGCGCCCTCCATGGGAAATGGTATGGGTCTCACCCTCTTTCTTCTTGGCAAATCCTCCACCATACTTCTTGGAATTACCAGCAGAATTACCATCTTTTGATAAACGTCCCTCACGGACACCCTCTTCCAATCTCATCCCCATATTAACCATCTCAGTGAAATCACTTGGGGCACTAGCAATCATACGCTCATAATAGAGAGGACTCAGAGTTTTCAGAAAAATCTTAGTCATCTCCTTTTCTTCCAAAGGAGGGTTGATCTGAGCAGCAATCTCGCACGACCTCTGCGCGTATTCTTTGAATTTCTCCTTATCTTTCTGAGCCATTGCCCGAAGCCGGTCACGACCAGGAGCCATATCCACATTATAATTATATTGTTTCACAAATGCCTCACCCAAATCTTCGAAAGTGCGAATTCGAGTATTGTCGAGTCCCATGTATCATTTCAAGGCTGCACCAGACAAACTATCTTGAAAGTAGTGAATGAGAAGCTGATTATTATCCTTCTGAGCCGACATCTTACGATCATACATAGTCAAATGACTCATCGGACAAGAGTTACCCTTATACTTTTCAAAGTCAGGGACTTTGAACTTATGCGGGATCTTCACATTATGAACCAAGCATAACTCATGATCATTCTTTCAAAACAGCTATTTACCTCTCAAGGCTTTGATCTCTTTCTGCATTTTAGCAAACTGGTCTTGAATCTCTTCCATTCTATCATAAGCACTGGCATTTTCACTTGGAGCAGTATGGAAAACTAGTTCTTCACCAAAAGGAATAGTATGAACCACAGGCGGTGGCACAATCATCACAGGTTGAACGGTAGGAACAATTGGAATTTCAGGAGGTGGTGGTGGTTGATAACCCTCAGGAACAAAGTTAACAGGCATGCCCCAGGGGAAACTAGGAGGCATGGAGTATTGAGGAACACTAGCGGGCGCCACAGAGATGGGCGTGGAGACAATCTCAGAAATGACTGTCCTTTGCACAAGAGTTGAAAGCGGAGGAGAAGGGGGTGGTGGCTAATTATGAGCAGCCACCGAAGGTTCCATCATAGCAGTGAGTCTTTCCAAACCATCCTTCAGAGGCGTCACTTCCTCACGAAGGTCACGGTTCTCTTGTTGCAACTGATCCATCTTCTTCTTCAGATTAGCTCGAGTATTATACTGGTGCGACAACTTGGCTGAATAAAGACCAAATGGGAAACAATAAGACACCTGGAAAAGGTAAGAAACAATGCAGAATGATGTTTGATATGCAAGATGAAAATGCAAAGTTTCAAGGAAATATAAGGCATATTGCAAAAATTGTTATTTGAAATACCAAAATCTCATTCATTAATGATTGAAAAGATTACATCTCGGAAGTACAAATTCAAGAATCCTAAAATAATAGATAATAAAGAAAACTAGATTCCTAGAGATTCCTATGAGAAGAAGTCCCAGCTCTATCTTCCAGCTTCTTGATGTGGGCCTACATCTAAGTCTTCTCAATCAGCAACTGATCAACGATCAACTTCCAAGGAGATTCTGAACTCTTCGGAATATCGGAAACTGGTTGAATGCGAGAGGAAAATAAATCCTCTTGTGCCTTTCTCTTCTTGTTGGCAACTTCATCTTCATTCTTCTTCTTGAAGTGCTCTTGAAGCTTTGCATTCTCTAACTCAACAATCTGATACTTGTTCTTCCAAGCATCTCTCTCTTGTTGCATCTCGGCCAAAGCGATCTGAATCTTCTCTTTGTCTTCCATAAAGTAGAGAATAGGCTTCTTATCAGTTAGAGATAAAGGCTCCTGACGCACATATGGCATCTTCAAAGTAATAGCTTTATTTTTAACCCACTGGAGGTAAGGTTCCAAAGAGACACAATTCGAATTTCCCAAACTTTCCTTTCCTTTTCTACGAATGCTTCACCAAGCTTCCACAATTTCTCTCTTGTGAGCAACCTGAGATTCTTCTTCCTTAAAAAAGAGACCAACCAAATGAATGTTCTTCGGTACCTCTCGCAAAGGATATCCCAACTGACGACGAGCCAACACCGGATTGTAGCTGATTCCTCCCTTTGTACCAAGAAGAGGCACGTTGGGAAAATCACCACAACTATCAATAATCATCGCTCCAGAAGGAACATGGCTACACCAATCAATATCAGAATAAGTGAGAGACATGATTTTCCGCGACCAATATAAACCGTCCTTGAGATTCCAGAAAGCTGCAGACTTCGGCAAGTGAGAAATAAACCACTTGTAAAGCAAAGGCACACAACAGATAATCATCCCTTCACCATGGAAATTCCTGAGGTGAATAGAATTATAAGCATCAGCAAGCAAAGTGGGAATTGGATTCCCAATCAAGAAGATCCGAATAGCGTTGATATCGACAAAGTTTTCAACATTCGGGAAGAGGAACAGTCCATAAATAAGCAAGACAAGAATAACCTCAAAAGTAACTGTGTTCTTCACACTAGCAAAGTGATGAGCTCTATCCATCAAGAACTTAGCGGGTAACCCAAGAATCTTTCCTTTGGTATCCATGCGAGCCTTAATCTCAGAAACCTTCAAGTGAGTAGCCTTCGCAATAACATCATGCTCGGGAGTGGGATCCAAACCAGAGAAAATCTGACCATGAACAGGCAAACCAAGTAGGAGAGAATACTCCTCTAGTGTAGGTACCAACTGATAATCAGGAAAGGTGAAACAATGAAGCAAAGGGTCATAGAACTGAACCAAAGTAGCAAGCAATCCTTCAGCCATATCAACCTTCAAAAGAGATAAAAGCCTTCCATATCTGGACTCGAACTTCTTAGTATCAACAACCAAAGATCCTAGTTCTCTCAAACCCCCTAACGTAGGATTCTTGAAAGTGTACTTATTTGTACTTCTTCTTCCAAAATCCATAACAAAAGTTCCTGCAACGTTTGCAATAACACCTTTAAGTTCCTGGAAACCTTCTTAGAAGAATGCTCATGAATGCATGAGTGCATGAATGCAACACCCACAAACAAGATCACACAAAGCACACGGGTCAAGGTTCAAGTCACGAGCATGAAGCCAAGGGTAAGAACCAATCCCACAAAGGTATGTACTAAGGCTTTGTCTTCATTGTACCTGCAGAAAATATCGGTTCTAATAAAGTGCCCAGGATCCATAATCCACTATCAAACACACCAGCGCACCGATTTGCTCAGAGGTTGGTAGTTATCCTCAAGAGAATCTAACCTGAGTGTAGCATCGCGTGACAGCTAAGTCAGATTTGAATCTTCATAGCTTCCGCACTACGATCCTAAAAAGGCTAGGATGGGTTAAGGGTTACTACGGTCCTCAGTGTTATAGGCTTCTATGGAAAAAGTAATGCCTTCTCGATTGCCCAATCGGCATCATTAATTCCAAAGAGGCAACCACCTAGTGAATAGATTCTCAAGTTCTTCTTTTTTAGGATTCGACTCCTTCAAAGTTACTTTGACTATACTATCCTCCTATCTTAAAGTGCACTCTGGTCCGGGTATAGGACCTATCTCACACACAGAGGAACTCCCAAACAAAACAAACAAGTAACAAGCAAATCAAACAAAAAGCAGTAAATAAATCAAAGTAGGCTAAACCCCTCAAAGGGAGAATATCCCCAGCAGAGTCGCCACTTTTCTTTGGCGGTAAAAATCATGAGTGTAAGCTATTGATTAACTTAACTCATAAAGCAAGAGTCGCCACCACACTTTTATTTTATCCACGAAGGGAAAGGAAAAAGAGCGAACAAAACCTAAAGAGTTCTAAAACAACAAGAACCAACAGAGAATAGGTAAGGGGGGTTGGTTACGCAATGGGAAGGTGTTAGCACCCAAAACGTCTATAGTACTCTATAGGAACCCTTTGAAATATCTACCGCTTTTTGGTTTGGAAATGGTTTGCTTGTAAAGAGATTGGGAGAGATGAGAAGAGAAATATTTTTTAAAATTTTTGTGTTTGGAGAGATTTATCGCCTCATGCCTACGTACCCACGATGTGCAACGTAGGATCAAAACCCCGTAGTTTGTGGTACAAAGAACAAAAATTTGTTTGTTTTGGTTGATTTTAAGTGTAAAGATAAGTCATCATTTCCAAGCGAATAATTCCGCTTAAAGAAATGAATCATGTCTAAACTTATGAAGAAGTTTAAAAGAAAAAAAAAAGTGCACAAGGCACACAAAAAAAGTTGATGAGTTTTTGTATTTTTTATGTTTTTATGAAATAGTCAAAATATGGTTAATATTGATTGACATTTATAAAAGAAAATAAAGCTTAAAAAAAACACTTGACCAAAGTCAAGGTTTTATTATGAAAGCGGTTTTAAGTTTGAAATCAAGAAGGTTTTGAAAAAGAGAGGAGGTTTTGAAAATTGAAGAATGGGTGGAGAAAAAGTGACTATCCTAGTGCATGAAAATAAAAGCTAAGGATAAGAAAGATCTAACCACATGGACAAGCTTCATAGCATAAGCATTTTTCCCTTTTTGATTTGGTCTTGATTCAAAATAAGTCTTCAAAAGAGGACTCCAAGTATCCAAAATCCAAGGTTTTCCATCACAAACTCCCAAGCATAAGTTAAGATCTTAACTCTAAGTCCATAAGTCCATAATCAAGAGTATAGGTCCTCCAATGCAAAGGATAGTGGCCATAGTCCAACAATTAAGAGCACAAATTTTTTAGTGGTTTAATCCTATATTAATGTTTTTGAGTCCAAAATGGACAAAAGAAAAACAAAGCACAAGATAATATGGTCCAAGTGGACAAAAGAAAAAATGACATAAACATAAACATGATATGATAAAATGGCATAAAGAATAAAAACTAATAAGAGATAGGAACGGGAAGGAAATGTAAAGTTAGAAGTTAGTGGTTAGGAGCACAAGGCTCTAGTGCCATAAGCCTTCACCAATTATTCCGTTCCGCATTATCAACTATAGTGATTAAACAATGCACTTAGGCCAAAGTTAATGAACTTGACAGAAGATTGGTAAAACCAAAGCCTCTACAACGCCAAGTTTCAAAGATTATGGACCTAATGCAAAAGATCAATCACCATTGGGTTGACGCGACCAATCAAGGTCTGGACCACGAAAGTTCAAATTCCTAATTGGATAAAGAGGGACAAACGTTACGCTATGTTAAGCAATCGCCGAGTAATTTACGGAGTAATTACCCTACAATGAGGCCGGTCAATAGCTCTTTGTGCTAATGCATGCTCGATGAACGATATGTAGATCGTCATCCGAAAGCAATACCGCACGAAAAGAAAATAGGTAACGATCTAGTATTGATCAAGAATTCAACAAAGAAATTCTAAGATCCATAAGACTTTCATCGATCAAAATAAAAGGAAATAGATGAAGAGAAGACCAATTGAATTACAACGTCAAGAACCTTTCATCTTCAAGTTCAATCACTTTTAATTGATAAGTTTAAGTGTGAAAACATATCACTAATTCAAAGCATCTCAAATGAATTCAACAATTCATTAAAAAATAGATTTTAACTAATGAATGTTTAATTACTTTAACCATATCCAAAGTCCATTGAAATTGAAGAGAAATTAATCTCAACAATGCATTTCAAGGCTAAAACAAGAAGAAAGGGGAAGAAGGAGGAAGAAAAACCAAAACAGCCCAAAAAACAAGTGAAAATATGCATTCTGTTTCGAAGTAACCGGTTATAGCATAACTGCTAACCGGTTACTTAGTTCAAAATAGGCGCAATTTTTCAAAATTAACACAGAGTAACCGGTTACAGCATATCTGCAAACCGGTTACTCTGCACCAGAATGCAGAAAAATGTGCAAAATTCAGCATGATCCAATTCCAAAACTTTTTACAAACACTTTGTGATCATGGAACTTAAATTTCACGGAATTTAAAGTAAAATAACAGTGAAAACCAGCAATTAAACACAATTACAAGATCCAAAGGATCAAGTAACAAAGATCTCCAAAGATCTACATTATGGAAGATGAAGATGAAGCTTCAACAATGGTGGAAGATGAATTACCACTTCAAATCTGAAAATTCCTTCAAATTGCTTCAAGATCCAAACTCCAAAGCCTTGATCTACTATAATTGATGAACAAAAACAAGAATGGATGAAGGTTTAGCTCAAAGTTGAACAAGATTCAATGTGAATTCTTGTTAACTTTCAAAAGAAGAAAAGTGAGCTTTGGTGAATTTTGTGGTTGGGAAGAAAATTTGCAAGAGGTTTGTTGGCTATCAAAGCTTGAAGAATGAATGAAATGAAGCCTCTATTTATAAAGTTTAGGCTTGGAAATTTGGTGGTTTGGAATTAGGCTTGGATGATCAAAATTAGGATTGGAATTCAAATTTGGAGGGAATTATCATAAGAGTGGTGATTAGTGAAGGTGCATGGTGGAAAATGATCAAAGTGATGTAGGGGAATTAAAATGAGGTGGTCTAGAATATTCCAAATGTGATCAAGGGCTGAGATTGGTGCCAATTGCTGAAATTTGAATTTGCTGCCATTTTTCAAAATTTCACGAGGGTAACCGGTTACAGCACAACTGCTAACCGATTACTCAGTACAAAATTTGTGAAAAATGAGCATTTTGTTGCACTGTTGTGGTTCCGGCTCGATTCCTTTGCTTGTCAAAGAAGGCATGGAAATAAACACACGAACCTTGGAGTCCCTTGAATAATAATCAATTAAATCTTGGAAACTCTTGATCAGATAATTCTTGAATTAATTGCAGATCAACTTTGACTTTGTTCAAATGAAATTCGTTCGAGCTAAGGGACTGATTTTTTGTATTTTTAACCTGTTCTTCCCCTGAAAATGTTAGTGAAAGAAAAACAAAATATTTTTTTGGATTTTAATTAATGGTTAGTAAACATAAACAAATTAAGCAATAAACAAATAACAAACATACACACACAAACCCAAAGATCCCTGCAAGGCACAAACCTATAGAAGGGGAAACCAATGTGTGATCTTGTTTGTGGCATGAAATGCAAATGACATGTGGGATCATAGGGGTAAGAATTAGGGTATTACAATAACCATTGGCGTGACTGTAATACCCCAAATTTTGACCACTTAGATTTCCCATCATTGTGAAAATCATCATCACAATATGGATGAACCATCATGCTTCATCAGTCTCCCCAAAGATGGGTGAGCATCCAATACAATCAAAATTAGGGTTTCAAGGCCTCTCTGAGTGCTTAGACAAAGGATCAATCAAGAAATGACATGATCTTCAACTTGTCTAATCTCTTAAATATCCACAATGGATCAAAAAGGACTCCCACTTCAAGGATTAAGCACAAGGCTGCTCCCTTCTAGGTGGATCAAGTCTCAAGATCGACAGTGTCACCAAATTAGGGTTTTGGTCGACCAGGGCCTCCAGATGGAAATTTTCATCTGGGCACAAGGCAATGATCCAAAACATAACCTAATATACTTCATGGAACCTCATGAACCCATGCATCAAGTCAATTTTGCCTCAGGGGATGCATTCATCAAAAATCAGGAATTAGGGTTTCTTGACCTAATTCACCCCTAAGTTGACTTTTGGGACAAACCATGAGCCAAGACCTCAAGACATGATTTGAGGGTCTCTAATATACCATATTGATCCATTTGGAACAATGGATTGATCCAAGAAGCTTGAGCAACAAGTCTCAATTTCATCTGCACCACAATTAGGGTTTTAAGAGAAAACTCAACTGTAACTTTGACTTTTGACCAAGACATGCTCCCAAACCCTAATACATGATTGAATATACCCTATGACACCCATGGAACATGTCCATCAAGTTTGATTTAGGTCAAGGACATGATTTCCTGAAGAATTGCACAGTTTGGAATTCATCTGATAAAAAGTCAACTGTGCACAAAAGTCAACTTTGACTTTTTGAGATTTTTCACCAAAATGGATTTTTAACCCTAAAATGATGTTAATGTATGATTTGAATCATCATTCATCAAGAAAAATCAAGAAAAGTGAGATAACTTGTAAAAGGGGTAACCATAAAACTTAGAAATTTTTCTAAGTTAAAAATAAAGTGGCAAAGGTACCAACTTTGGAGGACCATAACTCCTAAACCACAAGGCCATTTTTTCTCATCCAAAGATGGATTTGTAGCCCTCATTATCACCTACAAAAACTTCAACTACAAGTCATTCCAATTCATTAAGGATTTTGAGTTATGGAGTGATCAAAGTGGCTGAAAAGTGAAATAGTCACTTTTTCCAACACTTAGTGAAATTTTCACTAAGTCAGATTTTGCTTCACTTTTTGCCAAATGTAGGGGGATTTTTCACTTGGAATCAAAAGAGATCAAAACCAAATTTGTTCAAACAGTTGTTGTATCATGTAAGAGCTTTCCAAAATGGCCAAGAACATTGCCAAATTCAACCTACACCATGAGATACAACATTGCCAAGTTGCCTTGCTGAAATCTGTCAAGGCAAGGCAGAATTTGCAACTTTGGTCGATTTGCCAAAATCAGCCAAATTCAATTGCTCCTATCCACTTGGACACCTCAGAGGATTGAATCTAAAGGGGACAATCACTGAGCCAAGCCTCCAAAGTCCATGGAACAAGAAATAGCATGTTGAACCTAGAATGGCCAAAATAGGGACAAGACTTCAAATTTGGAATGAGGCATTCAATCAAACCATCAAGGTGGCATGGACTGAGCCATTCTCATCTGAAATCAGTCAAGACTTATCCAAGACCAAGGGAACCAAAGCTCTGTGCCCTAACCTCTAGTCAATGGCTAGAGGAGACTTGGATTTTCATTTGCCAACATTGGCCAAACCTACTTACCAGCTGCCATGCACTATTCCTTGCAAAACAAACTTGCTCTACTATAAATAGAGCTCAATTGTGGTCAGTTTGAGTACACCAAAGCCATCTAACAAATGCTTTCCTCAAAATCTCTTCTTTCACTCCAATTTTGCCTTCTAAGGCAAGTCACTATCGGGTTTTGAGTTTGAGAGCAATTCCAATCAAACCAATCACTCACACACCTCACATACATCACATATGAGCTGATCAAACACTTAGATTACTTCTGAAACATCAATTTCACAAAATCACCAGCTGGTTGCTCAAGGTTTTAACCAAAGTGCAGCTGAGGTACCACAAAATGATCCAGCCAATTTCAATCAAGTCCAACCATCCAAACACAATCCATAGGGTGTAGGGAAGCTGTTCAGATCATCATCACTCATCTGTAACACCTCCAAATCAAAAATCACTTTGAACTTGCTGTCACGACTTGGAGGTAAGCACATGCTTGGTCATCTCTCAATCTATGCATATTTCCTCGCACAATAATTTGGCCATATGTTCATAATCATGCATGGAATGTTTTCCCTCAATTGATTGCATTGTTTGAATCGTGTATCAAAAATCCTAGCCTTCATGCAGAAATTAGGGTTCTTGAGGTCTCTTCGTGATTTCTTGTTGTATGTTTAATTTAAATGAAATTAAAGTACATAAACATGATCGTGAGGTTGAGACGAGCATAATGATATGTGGATTGCATGATATGATTACGTATTCATGGAGATTGGATAGAAAATGCAAATCTGAGAAACCAAGAACACGCGCGTGTTCTTCAGCTTGTTCTTGGCCCCATTTTTAGAAATTCAAATATTTGAATTTTGTGATTTTGTTTAATTGATTCAAAAATTAATTTCTCTCTGAGTTTTAATGATTTTGAGTTGATTCTTTTTTTAATAATTCACAAAAATGTTAAAATATTTTATTTTCACAAAAAATCCCAAAAATATTATTTATTTCATATAATTGATATTTTTGCAAAGAATTAATATTTTAATTGTTTTTGACATTTTAAATATTTTTTCTACATTGATTTTGCAACTTTTAATGCTTTCTAATTATTGTGTAGGTCAATACTTAATTTTTGAAGCATTAATCCAAGATCACAATTTGTTTTCCATGTGTTAAACAATTTTTTATCATTTTAATTGAATTTTTATTCAATTAAATACATTTTGAAAACAAATTAGGGTTTTGGATTAATTCAACCCTCATAAATCATTTTCAAAACTTTTGGGCCTCTTGAGAGAGTGTAAGACCCATCCCCCCTTGTACAAAAAATTTTTGGGCCTCACTCATTGTATAAGTCCCTTTGTACAAGTAAACGGCGCGATCGTCGCCCGTTTAAAAATAAAAAAATCATCTGGGCCTCTCCTTGAGCTATAAGACCCATTCAAAACACTTTGGGCCTCTATTAGAGTGTAAGACCCAATCCCCCTTTTAACCAAAACATTTTGGGCCTCACTTATTGTATAAGTCCCTCTGCGTTAAAAGAAAACCTCGGCGCGATCGCCATTTTTAAACGAAAAATCATTTGGGCCTACCCTCGTGTTATAAGCCCCTCTCTTTTCTTTAAACCTTTTTTGGGCCTCTTGAGAGAGTGTAAGACCCATCCCTTTGTACAGAAAACCTTTTTGGGCCCCAGTCACTTGTATAAGTCCCGCTGTACAAAGTCAAACAGTGTGCTCACTGATAAAACCCTGGGCCTCTCCTTGAGCTGTAAGCCCCAAATCTTTCTTTTTCAAAGCACTTTCTCCTTTGATTTTGAATATACTGTTGTTTTCAATCTTTCTTTGTTGAACAACTAACCAAACAGCATGGAAGCACTACAACCGAGTAAGTGGTTATCGCTTTCATTTACTGCTTTCATATTATAAACTGTATTGTGGGGCTGCTCACTGTAAGTCTCCTTTCATAAACTCATATCTACTGTGTAATAATAGTATAGATATTTCGAGTTTCCCCGGCAACTACGTCTAGAACTAGGTGATGCCGTTTCATTTATTCGTAGAAATAGACGCCTAGATCCCCAATAAGAGCACCAGATACAGTCTTCTCTTCGGCTGTCCTCCTTAGGAATCGTCAAGAAGCTCTACTCCCCAAGATGAATGTATTCTCCGTGAATGACATCTTTGAGTTTCTTCCAAATTCTCGAACTTTCCTGACTTGATCTATTCCTTGTGGATAGCTTGCCTTGAATGTCTCGGGGTTTGGGTACCCACTACGGTCATAATCTTGGACCTTAACTAAGGAACCCTCTTTAAAAGTTAAAAGTTGCTGGATAGTAAACCTCGCACGTTTACCAGTGGTTTTTATCTTTAAAAGAGTTATCTCTCCTAATGGAAAGGAGATGATAAGACCCACGGGCTTCTTAAAAGCATCGGCCTCCTCTTGGGCATTATTCAAGGACACTACGGCTTCTTAGAAGTATTCACAGCCTCCTCTTAGGCTTCGTATAATGATCTCTTCCTCCGAGAATGATAGCCTCCTCTTGGGCTTCGTACAAGGACCCGTCGTCTTCTTAAAAGTTTCCAGCCTCCTCTTGGGCTTCGTACAAATTGTCCCGACGACCTCCTAGAGGTATAGGAACAAAACCTAGTCATCCTCATAGAACAGTCATTTCATAAAGTCTACTACTGTTTCTCAAAGCATAGTACAAAAGAAAAAAAACTCTAGACTTGGACAGTCTAACTTCCTTGATTCTCAAAGACATTCTCAAGTGACCCCTTCGTTAAATAGGAAGGAAACCCGCAGACTCGGACAGTCTCAATACCCTTTGGATTTCCAGTTTCCTCAAAGAAAAGGAAACAACCCCGATCCTCAGCTCTAACCCATGAGTACAGTGATGCTCATATAAGAACTGATTTTCTCTTTCAAAATCAGTATGTTGGACCTGTCACTTAACTGACACAGTAACCTTAGCCTTCTCTTGGGCTTTGTACAAATGATTCTCCCCAGCGGAGTCAAACAACGTTTTAGCCTCTCTCTCGGGCTTTGTACGAGACACATAAGAGACTCCCTCGTTGAGTCAATCACCTTTTCGCCTCCATCTCGGGCTTTATACGAGATACAAAAAGGTTCTTTTTTTGAGCCAAACAAACTTTAGCCTCCATCTCGGGCTTCGTACGAGATACAAAAACACTCTCTTGTTGAGTATCAAAGACTCCCTTATTGAGTCAAACTTTTAGCCTCTATCTCGGGCTTTGTACGAGACACACAAAGACTCCCTCGTAGAGTCAAACAAACAATAGTCTCTCTCTCGGGCTTTGTACGAGACACAAATTAGCCTCCTCTTAGGCTTTTGTATAAGAAAACCACTGGTTGATCCAATCAACCTTTTAGCATCAAAGCTGTGCCTCGTTCACAGTACACAAACATCAACAACTCATTTCCTTTCATCTAATCATTGTAAGCGGCAAGCCTCTGGATCATCTACATCCATGCCACTGTCCCTCTTTTAGCATGAGAAATTCCTAAGGAAAGATGGCATTGCTCTACACTGAGTTAAAGTCTTCTCCTTCAGGTTAAAACCCTTTCTTCGGAAATTATGGCATTGCTCGGATCCGCGTATCCCAGTTAAAGTAATTCTCCTTCCCCCCCTTTAGAGATGACAAATTCTCTCTAAAGTCGAGGTCTTTCAGCTTCACGTCTTGGGCTTTGAACAAGACACAAATAGACCTTTCAGCTTCACATCTTGGGCTTTGAACAAGATACAAACCACCTTTCTCTTCACGTCTTGGGCTTTGAACAAGACACCAAAACACCAAAAACCAATTTCCTCCCATAGAATAGGAGGAACTACGAACGCTCTAATTTCCCTGTTTCGGTAAACGGGAATACGTAGGCATAAGATCGAAAGAAAAGATCTTAGCGAGCACAATCAACAAAAACCCAAAATCCCATATCTCCATCAATCAAAAGCAGTAATTCAAAAGCATCAGTCCTAACATCCTAATCCTTGTTCCCCGCCAGAAACCTTCTGTCCAGGTAAAAAAGAAAGAAAACAGTATTGGCGAAAATACAAATAACCAGTACAAAGCCCCCCCCCCCCCACATTGATAGCATCCGTAACCTAACAGACCGCTGTTTAAACTCAGTATGCAAGCAGGGTTAATTGGAGACATCTATTTCCCTTCCTTATTCAGCTCACAATAGGATAAAAAATGAATCGACCTGTAGTCAAAGCTAAAACCGCAGAGAGCGACCAGCGCTTAAGAACCGCGTCCAAAATCGCTCGCTACAGTGACGCCATGGTATGCTGATATTGTCACTTACCTGGTCAGCATATATGTTCCCCATGATTTCAACTTCCAACAGAGGAAAAGGTTTTTCCATTTGACCAAAATTTATTTTTGGGATGAACCTTTCCTCTACAAAAGATGTATTGACCAACTACTGAGAAGATGTATAGATCAACTAGAGGCATGACAAATCTTATGTGCTTGTCATGATGCTCCTTATGGAGGAAATTTTGGAGAAACCATAACTGCTGCAAAAGTATTGCAATCAGGTTATTTATGGCCCCCTCTTTTTAAAGATGCTCATGAACTAGTCAAGAAGTGTGATAAATGTCAAAAAAATAGGAAATATCTCCATGAGGCAAGAAATGCCTCTCACCAACATCCTTAAAATTTGAAATTTTTTATGTATAGGGCATTGACTTCATGGGGCCATTCCCTCAATCTTTTGGAAATCTGTACATTGTAGTGGTTGTAGATTACGTGTCTAAATGGATAAAAGCAATAAAAACTCCCACTAATGATGCTAGAGTCGTGACTAAATTTTTTCTAAAACACATTTTGTCAAGGCATGGCACGCCTCGAGCCATCATCAGTGATGGGGGTTCCCATTTCTGCAATAAGATCTTTGAAAGTCTAATGGAAAAATATGGGATCAAACACAAGGTTGATACAGCTTACCATCCTCAAACAAATGGCCAAGTTGAGTTGTCTAATAGAGAGATCAAAAGGATTTTGGAAACGGTTGTTAACCCCACAAGGAAGGATTATTCTAAACACTTGGATGAAGCTCTCTAGGTATACATAACTGCTTATAAGACTCCTTTAGACATGTCTCATTATAGACTAGTTTATGGGAAGGCTTGCCACTTACCCATTGAGTTAGAGCACGAAGCTTTTTGGGCCGTTACGCAATTGAACTTCAATTTAAAATCTACTGGTTAAGCTAAAATGCTTCAACTCAATGAGTTAAAGGAGCATAGGTTATTCTCATATGAAAATGCTGAGGTGTACAAAGAAAAGACTAAAAGGTAGCATGACAGTAAATTCCAGAAGAAGGAATTAGTGAAAGGACAATGACTTTTGCTTTTTAACTATATATTGAACATATTCCCTGGAAAATTGAAATCAAGATGATCAGGACCCTTTAAGTTGATGAAAATCTACCCTCATAGGGCAGTGGACTTATTGAATGAAAAAACTGCTGAGATATTCAAAGTGAATGGTCAAAGGATCAAAAATTACTTTGGTGACCCCTCAAACAAACAAGGGACACCCTTAACCTCATTGATTAAAGAGCTTTTGTTTTGGCCAGACTATAAGACCTTAAAATGGCGCTACTGGGAGGCAACTCAGCTTGATGTTTTTTATTTTTTTTAGTTTGTACACGTGATTTAATTTGTGGTGAATAAAAAAGTGCCAAGTGGTGTCACGACACCTGGAAAGAATTTCAACAAGAAGAGAAGAAAAAAGTTGAAGTCAAAGACAATATTTTTCTAAGTGTGGAAAATAGGATTGATGTTGAGCTGGCATTATTTCCTAATACTTTTATTCAGGGAAGACAAAAGGGTTGGTCAAGGATAGAGAAAAAGCTTAGGAAGAGCACGCACACCTAGAGCTGTGTGTAATCACGTCATTATTGAAGATGTCTAACACGTTAGACTGAAATTTCACTGCTACACGCCAACTGGTGAAACAACCATTTTCTGCAGAAAAATTAAAAAATTTCCCACTTCCCTCCATCGCATAAATCGTCCTTTCAAGTCTTGCCCTAATTTTCCTAAACAACTCTCTCTCTCTCACAAAAACACTTCTCATTCCAATTTCACTTTCTCTCTCTTGCATTCATCCCCAAATTTCTCTCTCTGAAATAAAAACCCTAACTTCTCACCAAAACAACACTCACCCATGAATATTCAACCTGGAAATCGCATGAAAAAGGTAGCGAGAAAGAATGTCATCCCTCATGTCGTCTACTCTGGTGAAGAATCGGATGTTGCTGAAACTTTTATAAATAGTGAAGCTTTCTGGCACTTCACTAATCAGTTTAGGGGCATGGGTGTGATCTCGGAAAGGGGATTTGTGTTTGACAACCAAGAAGACGATCTAGATATCCCAGGAAATATTGGGGTTATAATCAAAAAGCTGAAATGGACGAAAATTTGCAAGTAACCAGGGCCATACAACATTTATATGGTGAAAGAGTTTTACGCAAATCTCACTGATCCTGCTAGCAAAAGGATGGAAGTCATTGTTAGGGGTACCAAAGTGGTGTACTTAGAGGCAACTATCAACCTAACTCTAAACTTTGTGGAAAAGAATGACGAATATCAAGAACTGTTGGAGAAATCTGATGATCAAGACTATGAAGTGTACATGCAGTCTCTTTGTAATGTAGGAACTACTTGGCTTGAGTCGAGCTCTGAGAAAACAGTAAGGAGACTAGACTTGCAGCCAGAAGCTAAGGTGTGGTATCAGTTTCTCAATCACTCTTTAAGGCCAATAACGCACAACGAGACAGTCAGTAAGTCTAGACTGTTATTGCTCTACTGTATCACATCCTTAAGCAAAGTCAGTGTTGGAATAATAATAGTTTAGCAGATCGAAGATTGTTTAAGGAAGAAAGACGAAATGGTATACTTTCCTTGTTTGATTACCTTTTTGTGCAAACGCCAAGGTGTGTCTGAAAAGGCCACTGATGAAATTTTCATGCCTCAAGCTGCTTTTGACAAAGCGGCCATTCAAACTTTGATGAAGCCAAGGGCTAGGAAAAGGTTTGGAGAGGCACGACATGGGAAGTCTGAAGGAGAGGAGGTTCCTGAATTAATGGTGTTTTGTGGGATGTGTTATTGCAAATGCAGAAGGATTAGCGTGACTTTTTCAAGTTTCAAAAAGAAAAATTTGAGTGCCAGGAGAGGAAAAGTGACATTCAGTACCCATCAAGTTTGCTAAACCCTCCATCATTTCCAAATCACATTCTTGGAAAGTTGGATGAGGAAAAGGAAGAATTTGAACCAATGGTTGTTAAGCAGAGGTCTGAGAAGAAAAAGTAATCTAAGAAGGAAAAGAAGAGTAAGGGTGAGAAGAAGAAGGCTGATGTAGAAGCACCAGGGTCGAGCAGTGTCGTGTCTGAGAAGGATAAGCCAACCCCGTCCCAAAAGAAGAAGAGGGAAAAGTTTGTTGATGTTCCAAAGGCGAGCAAAGCCATGTCTGCATAAGACACATTGAGCTCCCCTAAGAAGAACAAAATGAAGAGGGAATGGAGGCAAAAGAAAGAAGCTCCTACTGCTGACCCACCTGTTGATAGTCCGGTAAAGGACTTTGACCTAAACTAAATTGATCCAGAAAATCAAGAAGAAGATACTATTCTTAGAGATTTAATTGATGAAGCTGACAAGGATAATGAAGAAATGCAAGTGACTCCAGAAGAGAAAATTGTCACCAATGTCAGTATGGAGGAAAAGGAAGAACCTGCTGAGGAAAATAATGCTTTTGAAGACAAATTTCCAGAAGAAGATCATGCTATTGAGGATTTTCCGAAATACTATTTAAGTACAGAGGAGTCCTTCCTAGGGTCCTATAAAGTGGAGGCAAGGAAAAATTCTGAAGGAGAGAATCAAGAAGAGGAAACTGGCAGCGAGGAAGGTGAAGACAAGACTTCAGTCGTAACTCCGATGACTACCCCAGAAGTGACTCCTGTCAAGCTTCCCTGTGCAAAGGAAGTTATTGTCAAGCCTGCTGAAGTGCTTGTGAATAGCCCCTAGAAAAAAGGCCCTGACGAAAAGTCCAAAGAAAAAAGGAAACGTGAAGGGAGCTGTGGAGAAAGATGAAGAGCCAGAGGCAGTTATGACTGAGGTCGCCGTTGAAGCAGTTGAAAAGACAGAGTAGCCAAAGAAAGGTGAAGTCAAAGCTACTGCAAAGAAGGAAGCCAGGAAGAAGAAATTGCAAGATGTAGCCATTCGTAAAAGTAACAGGCTCCGTGCCTAGAGTGGTATCTTCAGAAGGCAAGCTCAGTCTTGCCTCTCCTTATCAACTGTAAGTGAGGACAATGTCCTTACTCTAAGTTTGGGGGAGAGGTAAATTGAGCCTGACCTTTATTATCCCTTCTTTATCTATCTTTTTTTGGTTAGAATATTTTTCTAGATATGGATTATCTCTGATGTTTTGTTGGATATGGTGGTTTCATGGATTCAGTAGGTCGTGGTTTGGCCTTGTTGGTTTGAACATGTTTGATTAATTCACCTGGTTAAGTTTATGCCTGTTTTGTGTTTGTATAAGTTAGTTTTAATGCTTAGTTAGTTTTGCATGTTTAGTTAGATAATTAGTTTTGAATTTTTAAGATGTGTGTTCAGTAAGAATAACAGAAGAGAATTCAATAATTAAAAACTTAAGATCTAGAGAATATCTTTTTGAACTCAAAATAATAGATAATAGGACTGTTAAATTTTTTGGATATGAAGTTGAACATTGACTTAGTGTATCGCTGCAGAGGTTACTGGTGACCTGTGTAACGCCTCTGGTAATTAGCAAAGCTTTTTTTTTAGAAACCAGTTTGTTTAAAAATGGGAAACAAGTGAGAATTTTAAGGAATCATTAAGGGGAAGATAGTATGACTCTAATAAAGACTTGACTTCTTTTAAAAAAAAAAGGGACACTGAAGCTAGCGGGATTATACTTGAGTGAATCGCACACTCAAAGATACAACAGAGTCGCCACCGAACTTTATTAAGTCCCAGAGGACAGGGAAAATATCGATAAAACCCATAGGGAAGAGAAACGGGTAAGGGGTTGGTTATGCGAAAGGAAGGTACTAGCACCTTACGCATCCGTCATACTCGACGGGAACCATTTCGCTTGCTTCTAGGCTTGGATGGGTTATCTATCTAAAGGCTTCTAGCTAAAAGAAGAGAGAGAAGAGAACAGAAAAAAGAAAGAAAAAAAGAAAGTGTTTACGGAGGATTAGGGCCCTCGTGCCTACGTACCCTCATAGTGCAATGAGGAAATCAGAGCTCCGTAGTTCGTGGAACCAGGAAAAGAGAAGAAGAATGGAAGAAGGTGGAAGTTTACTCGCCAAGATCATCGCAATCTTGTGCCTACGTATGTTACATTCGAACGAATGTAGAATCAGAGCTTCTGTAGTTTGTGGAACAAAGACGGAAAAGAGAAAGGAAAGTGGTGTCAAAACCAATAGCAAAAGAAGAAGAGAAAACTCCGCTGGGGGATGCAAAGAATTGGTGTCAAAACTAAGAAAATAGTGCAAAGGGAAATATAGTAATGTTAAGTGCAAATTTTGACTTAAATTAAACCATCTTTCTTGGTACTTTTCAACTCAATTCTCATGTTTTCATATATTTAATTCATGTTCTTGTGTGATTCTTCAATATTATTGCAAATGCCTTTGGATTCTTTGATTTTTGTGTTATTGTGTGGAAAAAGGCATTAAGTCATCGAAGAAGTAAGACACAAGAAAAGAGATGCAATTTGCCAAAGGAAATGAAGGAAATGAAGAAACTTCAGAAAGTTTGCTTTGCGAACTTGCCAGCGAATGTTTACTTTGCGAATTTTCCAGCGAATACTCCCATACTTGAGGCAGTAAGAAAAAGCACCAAAGTTCGCATTGCGAACTTTCCAGCGAGTGTTCGCTTTGCATATATTTATTCGCATTGCGAACTTATGCACAATCGCAGAGGCGGTTTAACTGTTCCTGAAGTAGATCAGGTGCCTAATTTGGTGTTCGCTGGGAGAAGAATTTGTTCGCAGTGCGAACATGACAGATTTTGAATGTATTATATAAGTACTTTTCATCATTTTTTTAGCCATAACTTGTAATTTTAGGATCAGAACTTTATCTTTCTTCAAATCCAAATATATTCTAGTGAGAGAAACTCAAACCCTAAGAGGGAGAAGGTAAGATCTTTGATCTCTTGTTGGGGTTTGGATGTAATCTTTTGATACCTTATGTATTTCATCTAATGTATGTTTGTGAACTAGTTTTGATGCTCTATTGTTGATTGTCTTTGATTGCTTATTTGTGGGTCTTGACAAAACCTATTTCAAATCCTTGGTCTTGGATTTTTATCTATCAATGAGTAAACGTTTGACATGGTTTTGTGAGTTGATATTCATTGTATCTTTTATTGTATTGTGTTGATTAGTAGCATGAATAGCATGAGTAGGATCGACGCGGTATTGCGAGGATGTGTGATAATAGTGATGAAGAACAATATTCACATACATTTGGACAATTAGTTGATGCATGTAAAAAGGGTTAATCATATGTACATATTCTGATCATAACATTGTATATGAATTACTCATTAGTTTGATATGGATGTTATAGTAATATCTGTTGGGTCTAGATTCCAGAAATGAATGTAGGCTTAACATTCATGTAAGGTTTTAAATACTTTATATTGATTGGTAATGTGAGAGAGAAATTATTGATCGGTACAAAATCACTCACAACATGCGAAAACTGAGAGGATATGTATGTCGTGAGTGATACGTGAGGATATTAGACGAATGATTGATTTGTGTTTACTTGATTAGAAGAATTCATGTGTTATCAATTAATGAGATCCAATCCCAACAAGGCTCCATTTATATTTCAGTCTTTACTTTATAATTTCTGTCTTTATATTTTAAGCCTTTAATTTTGGTGCCTTAAATGTTTTAAACCAAAACTTTTGCACCAAAAGCTTAGAAATATAGAGACCGTTGAACGACATTCTTTCTCGCACCGATCCCTGTGGAGACGACAAAACTGGGTACTTAATTAATTTTTGCTTGCTGCTTTACCGCTTCAACAAAATGGTGTCGTTGCCGGGGATTGGTGTTTGGATATTGAATCGCATTACGATAGTTTATATTTTTTAGCTTTGTACATTTGTTTATATTGTATATATTGGTTTTCTTTTATGTTTTCTCTAGTTTGAATAGGAATGATGAGAACTCCTTCTAGATTGGTTGCTATTTGTATAAAAGTATTCAATGAAGCTTCGACTGAGTCTGGATGGTGATGATAGGATGGTGAGCATTTAATGTCTGCAAGGTAAATTGTACCGCTTTATAGAATGTTAGATTGATTTAAGAATTTTGTGCTTTGTGAAAATGTGTATTCTTGTTTCATTTTGCAACTTTTTTGAATGCTTGTTTCACTTAGGTCCGACAACCACAAATTGTGAGAAACCTCCTTTGTTTACTATATGCTAGGATGACTGAAAACTTTGTTTAATTCGCTTGATTCATGTTTTATCTTTTGATTATTGTGATTTTGTGGAAGCATTAGAAATGATCAAGGCATTTGTTTATATTTGAGTACAATTGTATCCAAAAGTATCTTACCCGTGAGTAGTGAGAATTCGTTAACTCCTTTGAGCCTAAATAGTTTAGATCTCATTTTAGTGATAAGCTTGGTTTATGTACATAATTTGAAAGTATAGTTCATCATTGAATTTTGTGAGGTTCTAAAAATTTCTTCTTGAACCTTTGAACATTGTTTAAATTTGATTTCCTTGCCATAAAAAGCAAGGAACATTCACTTGAGGTTTGGTTGAAATCAAGTTGGGGAGAATGAAAAAGAAGAATGGTAGGTTGCTATAAACTTTTGAAAATTTTCAAACAAGCATGAAAAGAAAAAGTGTGAATATGAATGTCAAAAACAAAAGAAAAAGAATGCTTGTTTGAATAAGAAAAATAGAGAATGAAATAATTGTGCATAAGGAAGCTTGAGAAGGTTTGTGACAAAGAAATGAAAGTGGTGAATGAAGTTGAGATGTGTAAATACCTTGTATAGTGAATGTTCTTTTGCATCAGAAATTTCGATTCCATGGCCTCTAGAAATGTCCGTTTGTTGTGAACCCGACCAAGCTACAACCTTTAAAGCCCTTAGTGGTCTTTTTGCTTCCATTATTTCATTTTTTGATTGTTAGATGGATGTATGAATTAGATTGCTATTAGCATTGTTTTTCAGGTGAGTGAAATTGCCCTGCGGTTGCAAACATGTTAATTTCTTCATTCCTATTCTGAAGAGGATTGTTAGAGTGATTCAAGTATGAAAATTTAGTTGTTACTTGAAACATTCCATGATATTTGTTTAAGAACTAAATTATTTGTCATTGTTCGATTCTATTGAGTGGTAAATGTTGCTTGTGCGTATTTTCATGCTTGACTAAATCCTCTTATTTGAGAAAATTTCTCTTGTTTGAAGTTGAACCATTAATCTTTTCTTGGTTGAATCTTATGCTTGAGCAAATCCTCTTGTTTTAAGGAGGGGCATACTTTGCTTGAGGACAAGCAAAAATCTAGTTGGGGAGAGTTTATTAAGTGCAAATTTTGACTTAAATTGAACCATCTTTCTTGGCACTTTTCAACTCTATTCCCATGTTTTCATAGATTTAATTCATGTTCATGTGTGATTCTTCAATATTATTGCAAATGCCTTTGGATTCCTCGATTTGTGTGTTATTGTGCAGAAAAAGGCATTAAGTCATCAAAGAAGTAAGACACAAGAAAAGGGATGCAAGTTGCCAAAGGAAATGAAGGAAATGAAGAAACTTCAGAAAGTTCGCTATACGAACTTGCCAGCGAATGTTTGCTTTGCGAACTTTCCAGCGAATACTCCCAGACTTGAGGCAGTAAGAAAAGGCACCAAAGATCGCATTGTGAACTTTCCAGCGAATGTTCGCTTTGCGAATAATTATTCGCATTGCGAACTTATGCAAAATCGCAGAGGCGGTTTAACTGTTCCTGAGGCAGATCATGTGCCTAATTTGGTGTTCGTTGGGCGAAGAATTTGTTCGCAGTGCAAACATGACAGATTTTGAATGTATTATATAAGTACTTTTCATCATTTTTTAGCCAGAACTTGTAATTTTAGGATCAGAACTTTATCTCTCTTCAAATCCAAATATATTCTAGTGAGAGAAACTCAAACCCTAAGAGGGAGAAGATAAGATCTTTGATCTCTTGTTGGAGTTTGGATGTAAACTTTTGATACCTTATGTATTTCATCTAATGTATGTTTGTGAACTTGTTTTGATACTCTATTATTGATTGTCTTTGATTGCTTATTTGTGGTTCTTGACAAAACCTATTTCAAATCCTTGGTCTTGGATTTTCATTTATCAATGAGTAAATGTTTGACATGGTTTTGTGAGTTGATATTCATTGTATCTTTTATTGTATTGTGTTGATTAGTAGCATGAATAGCATGAGTATGATCGATGTGGTATTGCGAGGATGCGTGATAATAGTGATGAAGAACGATATTCACATACATTTGGCCAATTAGTTGAATGCATGTAAAAAGGGTTAATCATATGTACGTATTCTGATCATTGCTTTGTATATAAATTACTCATTAGTTTGATATGGATGTTATAGTAATATCTGTTGGGTCTAGATGCCAGAAATGGATGTAGGCTTAAGATTCATGTAAGGTTTTAAATACTTTGTATTGATTGGTAATGTGCGAGAGAAATTATTGATCGGTACAAAATCACTCACAACATGTGGGGACCAAGAGGATATGTATGTCGTGAGTCATACGTGAGGATATTAGACGAATGATTGATTTGTGTTAACTTGATTAGAAGAATGCATGTGTTATCAATTGATGAGATCCAATCCCAACGAGGATCCGTTTATAATTCAGTCTTTACTTTTTATTTTCAGTCATTATATTTTATGCCTTTAATTTTGGTGCCTTAAATCTTTTAAACCAAAACTTTTGCACCACAAACTTAGAAATATAGAGACCGTTGAACGACATTCTTTCTCGCACCAATCCTTGTGGAGACGACAAAACTGGGTACTTAATTAATTCTTGCTTGCTGCTTTACCGCTTCAACAAGTAACTGTGCTGAGGATAACGTGCAAGGATGGTGTCGAAACCAAGAAGATAAAGGAGCAAAAGAATAATAGAGACTCCACTGGGGGAGTGAGCAAAGGGGTAATGTTGAAACCAGGATAAAGAGGATTCAGTATATTAACTGATAAACAGTTGTTAACCAAAGAAAGAAAAGATTGCAACTCCACAGGGAGAAAGGTTTTAACAGATAAACTGTGATCAACCAAGAGAATGGGTGTAGAACCAAGCGAATGTCGTGACCCAAAGGATGGGTGTGGGACCAAGCGAAGGTCGTGACCCAAAGGACGGGTGTGGGACCAAGTGAAGGTCGTGACCCGAAGGATGGGTGTGGGACCAAGCGAAGGTTGTGACCCAAAGATCGGGTGTGGGACCAAGAAAAGGTCGTGACCCAAGGGATTTCAGTACACTGACTGAACAAGCAGTACTTGACCGAAGAAAGGGTATTTGAACAAAAAGAAGGTTACTAACCCAAAGGTGTGAGTATTCAAACCAAGAGGAGGTTACTAACTCACAGGGGTATTGGTTTTAACAGAAGGATTGTGATTAACCAAAAAGAATGATTGATTAATCAAGAGAAGGTGATTAACTCAAAAGAGGGGCTCAGTATTTTAACAAACAGGTTGTGGTTAACTGAAAAAATGGGTGATTAACCAAGAGAAGGTGATTAACCCAAGAAGAAACTGAGTATGTTAACAGACAGGCTGTGGTTAACTAGAAGAAGTGCAAATTAGTGTTTTAACTGACACGTAGTGATTAACCAATCAAAGGGAGAAGAACCAAGAGAAGGTTGCGAATTCCGCAAGGTTTTCAGTGTTTAACAGGAAGGTTGTGTTGGCCGAAGAAAAAGATTGTGACTGAAGGGGAAAGAGAGCATTGGTATTAACAGTATGACTGTGTTTAACTAAAGAGGAAAATGATCATGACTCCGGTGGGGAATCAATGAACAATGATTGATCATAAGATAGGTGTCGAACCAAAAGATGGTTGCTAACCCGAGAAACCAAGATCTTTAACCAAGAGAATGGTGATTGATCTAAAGAGAGATTTAAAGGGGTAAGAATGATTAAGGATCGACTCAACTGAGGATTGAGAGACACTACAACTTAGAGATAGAGACGATTAGTCCAGGAACATGGTCATTCGTCCCCTACCCAAAATAATCAAAAAGAGTGTAGGAATTCTCCACTCTCATCCCTTCTCTAGCACCAAAGTATAGTGCAGAAATTGAAACAGACAACATAACCGCGCCAATTTGTACATTGCTCCAGTGCGTCGTGCAAATCTCTGACTTGGCAGGGGAGAAAGAGAAATAAGGCTTAAAAGAAACCTAGAGAGAAGAGAAATGAAGGATCAACTAGTCGAAACAAGGTTTCGATTAATTAATCAAAGGGAATTAACATGCTAATAATTTTCCAAAGAGATGAAAAAAATTAAAGTAAAAGTGTAGCTTATTGATTATAAAATATTAAATTTGCTCAATCAAGAACAAACTTAATGTGATCAAGAATGAAAGTGCAAAACAGTACCAAATGTCAATTAGCATGCATCACAAATCATGTTAACAAGTGAGCAAAAGGATGTGCAAGAATGATCATGCTCCATGTAATGTCAAAATGCAAACAATTACATAATCAACAAATCTTGCATCGAATTATTGCAAGCATGCTTCAAACAGAGGTTAAATAGCACCTAAAATATCCACAAATATCAAGCATATCAATCCATGGAAGTTAAAGGAGGAAAGGATGTCAAACAAGCTTGAAAAACACCAAAAATGGCGCTCTGTTACAGTGGTAATCGATTACCACATGTAGGTAATCGATTACCTGCTTGAAAATAGCAGAAATAGTGGAAAAAGGTGCAGAGTAATTGATTACCCTCATATTGGTAACCGATTACCACTATAACAGTGGCAAAAAAACAGCAAAAGCAACTTTTCAAAAGCAATTTTTAGCACCTAATCACTTATCCAAACTACCACATGTTATGGGATGAATTTTTGCACGAAAATTACATGAATTAGGAGAAATTAATCATCAATTGAAATCATCAAACATGAGGATCAAAGATCAAACAAACACATGATTCATCGAACCTAAAAACTATCGAAACTACATCGGAAATGCACGAAAGTGATCGAAACAGTAGATTGAGTGAGAGCTACCAACCTACAAGCCGGAGAATTGGCTTGGTGATTGTTGTGATTGAAGTTGATGAAAATAAGTAGAGAAAACCAGATAATTCTACACTTGCGCTTCGAACTGTAGCGAAACCGAGCAAAATTGCGAAAATGCATCGAATACCGATTAGCACCAAAATTACTTGAGTTGATTACTTGAAGTGGAGTAAAAGCTACTGTGGATCCAAGAATCCAAGCAAAACTGAAGATGAATGAAGGCTTAAGCTCAAGAGATAAGAAATTTCAATGTGAAATTTGTTTCTCTTCAATGGTGGAATTAAGCTCTAGTGTGGGTTGGGGAAGAAGATGAAGATGAATGTGAAAAAACTTGCAGAAAAATGCAGAGAGAATTTAGAGAATTAGGAGTGAAAAGTGTGAGAAATGATTGAAATGGTTGAAGGTCCTTTGAAAAATGATTGAAAGTTTATTTATATAGAGTTTTGGTTTGGAGTTGCTAGGTTTGGAATATGCTTTGGAATTAGATTTGGAGCTAGGTTGGGAGTTAGTTACACTTGACTCACCGAGTCAGCAGTTAACTCAGTTAGTTAGGTAGTTAACTCGGTGGAGTAATCCCAATGTAAATCCAAATCAATGACTCACATCCTTGGAAATTAAGGAACATTGTGCACTCAATTCAAAGTGATGTATTGGAGTAAATGTAAGTGGAGTATCTTGAATGGTTTTGAACTGTCTAGAATGTTCCACACAATGCTAGAACCAAGTGGGATCAAAAAGCAAATAGAGTGCAAGGTTGCTCTCCCAAAAATGCAGCAGGAATTGCAAAACTGCACAGGGTAATCGATAACCCTGTTTTTGCCTAGAAATAGAGTAATCGGTCACTCTAGGCAAATTTTGCCAAAATTGCCTAGGAGCAAGTGTTGAAGTCCCGGTTTCGATTTTCCACCTCTTGATTTGATGAATAATCATAGAAACCATTATTTTGTGCTTGTTTTGAGGATTTGATGACCTTGTGAGGATGTGATTAATCGGGCTTAGAAAACCTGAATATTCCTGCAACAAAAATCACAGAGAAAAAGTGTGAGTGCTTATGCCAACGATGCAAATGCATATGCTTATGTAAAAGGAAAAAGGGAGGTCAAATTTCGGGTTACGACAGCTGCCCCTATTTAATTCTCTTGGACCTGAATGTTCGAATTGCGCCAGCTTTTCGATGATTCGAGGTAGAAGGGGATTAAATAAAAGAGTAGCTCGAAAATTTGGCCGACGGCGGAAAAAAAAAGAGAGGTGCAAGCATAGAGAGTTTGTTAGGGGCGAGGTTTGGGTGAAAATCTGCTGGGGAGATGAATCAGGCAAAAGGGAGTATGTTAGATGCATATGCTATGTATGTGTGATCTACATGATGTTTGATATCATTCAATGCAAGGATGCAGGTTAAGATATAGTGTCACAAGTTTGCAGGTTCTGGACGGACCAGAAAGGTTTTGGACGGACCAAAGAATCGAAAAGATTTCGGAAAGGTTTCCCAAACGAGGACTGGACTTTGAAAAAGTTTTCCAGACGAGAACTGGACTCTCGAAAAGTTTGCCAGACGAGAACTGGACTTTGAAAAAGATGTGCCAGGCGAGAACTGGAAAACTTTGCCAGACGAGAACTAGACTTTGAAAAAGTGCGCCAGACGAGAACTAGAATTTAAAGAGACAAATCAGACGAGAACTAAATACCAGACAAGAATTGGGTTTCAAAGAGGCAAGTCAGACGGGAATTGACTACCAGACGAAAAATGGATTTCAAAGAGACAAGTCAGACAAGAATTGACTACCAGGCGAGAACTGGATTTCAGTCGGGACGCATGTTTGAACCTGTATGGTGTAATGCTCCGTCCTGATGAATATGCTATGCGTTTGAAAATACAATATTATGGGATGATGATTACTATAGGTAGAATGTCAGTAATCGGGTTTTAAAAAGATGTCAAATATGATCGGGCTAATGTCAAGGATTCATACTATGTCAGATGAGTGAAGCGACATGATTAATGCATGAGAGTGGTCTATGAAATGGTTCTTGAGAATATGTCAAGTGCTTTTATTGTGGGAGGCAAAAGAGTTAAGGTTAGGGTGTAATCCATAAAGACGTGATTCCCCGACACCTACTTCAGGATTAGCAGTTGGTGATGCACCATTGCCCTTGCCTCAAAATAGGAAGAGAACTTGTACTTTGGTAGCCTGTCTCTGCCCCAATTTGTTGGGTATCTGCATGAGTTTCCCCAGTCACAAATTATGAAGTGATCTTGTGATCTGACTTTGACCTGCCCCAGCGTATCAGAATAGTATACCCTGATTAACCGTCTCTTGGAGAGGTCGACTTCTTGTGCTCTTGGGATGCCTACCCCAGTATGAGCTCTGAAGTGGTTTTGCCCCTGGCTGATCGATCTTTGGAGGAATGCCCTTGACCAACTGATCTTTGAGAGATTTGTCGAGTCTCAACGTGACTGGCCTAAATTGACTGAATCTTGAGATGGCTAGGCCCTGTTGCTCAGCGGATTTTTAAGGCATTTTGCCCCTTGAGATGATCAAACTTTCCATTGTGGAAACTTTCTTGATGTCAAGTGCTTGTTCACAAGTAAGAAGTGCTTGTTTCAAAAATGATAATGTTAAAGCCATGCATATGTCAGTTTTGAAATTCAAGTATGTTCACTAAGATTATGACATATAGTGAATGGATCACCATTTAGAATGCCATGTCAATACCAGCACAAATGATAAGCAAATCTTTAGGAGTCAGCTTTGACGTGATTTTACCGTAGTATGCTTTTGAAATAAACCCTGCTTCAGTTAGGTCTTTTGAGGGTTGTAACGTGGTCTGGTTCATGGTTTAAGAAAGAAAGGATATAGGCTCAAAATTTATTTTAACCCACCTATTCTCCTTGTTATTCTCCAGTCCTACGTTCAGCGAGTTTGACACAAGCATTCACCTTTCAAAAGGAGTTTTGAATGATAGAAGTGATGGTAGAGGAACCAACGAGGGTTTTGGAGCAGCAGTTACTCACCTTTTGTTTTTGTCACATGTGATCACACGAACTTGTTCTTGTTGAGAATTTTTCTCTTTTGATTTTGTGTTTTGTTCGTTTTGTTTTCCCTAATTTTTATGTAGACTAAATATTTTGAATTTGCAGTCTACCGGGATGCCCTAATTTTTGTCTAAGTCATTTGTTTTTTGACTTAGCGAGCTTTTTGCTTTTTTGCTTTTGTATTTTTTTGTATTTTTTGTTTTGAACAAAATCGTGCGACATGTGTTTGCTTTGACAGAGTGAGTTGTGACTGCCTCATTCCTTTGACTGGTGAGGAACAACCATTGTGGATTTGTGATTTTTCCGTCCTTTTGCAAGGGATAGGATGTGGTTGATCCGCAGATGGGGTAATCCTCTTTTGAAATTTAAACGCACGGTCAAACTAACTGAAGACTACCCTGCCCCTGGTTAAGATTGAGGGTTTGTGTATACAGAAAGAAACTCTTACTTCAAGGCCCAAAGGGGTTGACTAGGGATTATCTTCCTTATACCTCCGATGTTTGGGAATAGAACCAATGCCTTACATCGTCAGCAAGGTTTTATTAAAAAGCATACAGACAGTAATCTCATGTCTTTTTAATTTCATCATTCTCTTTTTTATTTTGCTTGATCAAATGTGTGATACAGATAAAAAGTATGAGTGAACACAAATGAATTTATTCAAAGCATGCATATTCATTTCATTATTATTATCATTTGACAACAAACAAGTTTTACAAATGAACAATGCTTTACAAATACAAAGATTACTAAATGGAAATGATGGAATGACATAATGGTTGCCGATGTTGAGGAAGTGCTCACAGGCTTATTCAAGGGATTCTTTTGCAATCTTGGCCCTTACACGAACAAGGGATTTTCGTTCACCCACAGTATCTCATCTTGAACAGTTAAGTGTTTCTTGTCAATCAACTGTTGGACCTTAGCTTTGAAGGTGTTACAATCCTCAGTCGAATGCCCAGCTGACCCAGCATGATATCCGCATTGTACATTAGGATCATACCCGGGTGGGAATGGTTTTGGCGGAGGCTTCAGAGATTTGGGGACTACCAACGAGTTCTGAACCAGACATGGGAGAAGTTGACTGTAGTTCACAGGAATCGGATCTATAGGAGCATTCCTTCGTCCTAGATTTTTCTGGAGCTTGTGCTGATTTTGATGCTCTCAGCCTTGGGATCGCTGATTATGACCCTGAAGAGATTGTTGATATTGGGTTGCAGTAACATGCGAGAATGAATAGTACGGCGTAGAAGCCAGAGGTGCTTGAGGATGAATCTGACGAGTAGCATATTGCGGGAATACTTGAGCATGGTGCATCAGTCCTGGATTAACCGTCTGATTAACTGTCTGACAAAATTGGATCCCATATGGAGCATAGGGTGCCCCAGGATAAGCAACTGGAGTTGCAACAGCAAAGGGTGCCCCGGGATAGGAAAAAGGCATTCCAGAGTTAGCAGACTGAAAACCTTGGTAGGGGTATTGCCCAACAAGTTGGACAGCTGGAGGAATTAGCATGTGAATAGGAGGACCTCTATTCTTTGCCTCAGTAAATGTTTTGGCAATCCCATGTGCAGACTTTTGGCAAGGTTTCTCTATAAAGCATAACAAATTTTGATTGATGAGCTCTTAGACTCTTCTCTTAAAGAAAACACAGGCTTCTGTAGAATTCCCCACATATCCAGCATGGTATCCACATGTGGCACTTGGATCATGCTTAGGGTGATCAGGAAACTTGGCTGGATCTATCTCTTTAGGAACTATTGCCCTAACATGAATCAGAGCAGATAGTAGATGCGTGAAAGTCACAGGAATTGGATCAAGACGGGGATGTCTCCTCCCTTGATTGTTGTTCCCTTTGATGATTTGCTTACGCTTTTGTTTCTGATTGCCTTTAGTGGCCTTCTGATTAGACAAGGGGTGAACCGGCGGATTACTTGTATTCGCATTCATGATCTTATCCATCATCTGGCCATCCTGGGCTTGCTCATCCAACACAACCTGATCTGAGAAGTTTATTGTCTTACTGTCCAGAAGTAGTTCCACAATCATATCAACCTTGCCTTTCTTGCGCATTGTATTCTCATACCTAACCTGTTCCATGATTTTTTGGCTTTCGGGGTCGGAGAATCGTTGTCTTTGGGCTGATGAAGGGAAGAAAGTGAGATTTCTCTGGTTTGGATATATGCAATGCAAATGTATGTATGCATATGTTGTTTATGCATATGGAATGCAAGTGAGCTATGCAACATCCATTGATGCAAAAGTTAGATGGTGCAACAATTCAGCGTACATATGATGATGCAATAACCCAAGTTCCAAAGTTAAGCACACATGATGATGCAATAACAGTATGCAAAAATGCAGGTTAGAGATGCAACGTTTTCTGGATAATCTGCGCATGTAACTCTGTGTAGGTGCAAAGATCTGACGTGCGTGAGAGAACAAAGGTATGAAGAGGATTAGTTTCCTGCAAAAACCCATATCCCACTCACAGGTGTGATCTAGACACAACAAGGTGGTCCCTAGAAATATCGCCCAAACCATAGGACTCGGAGTGAAAACCCCCCGCCGTAGCGAATTCTCGTAGGACGAAAGTATTCTCAAGCGAATCACGGTCTGGGATATGGCTCTCGTGATAACCCAACGCGCAAAACACAGGCCTCGTGACTATCCACGTTCTAGCCTAAGTGCATGCTCAAGCCCGGTGATTGGACTTTTCTCTCCAATAATATCTACCCATCCCAACAACAGCAGAAAATATAGTATCATTTCGCTTGCTTCTAGGAAAGTACTAGCACCTTACGCATCCATCGTACTCGACGGGAACCATTTCGCTTGCTTCTAGGCTTGAATGGGTTATCTATCTAAAGGCTTCTAGATAAAAGAAGAGAGATAAGAGAAGAGAAAAAAAGAAAGAAACAAAAAGTGCTCGCGGAGGATTAGGGCCCTTGTGCCAACGTACCCTCATAGTGCAATGAGGAAATCAGAGCTTCGTAGTTCATGGAACCAGGAAAAGAGAAGAAGAATAGAAGAAGGTGGAAGTGTGCTCACCAAGATTATCGCAATCTTGTGCCAACGTATCTTACATTTGAATGAATGTAGAATAAGAGCTTTCGTAGTTCGTGGAACCAAGACGGAAAAGAGAAAGGAAAGTGGTGTTAAGACCAAGAGCAAAAGAAGGAGATAAAACTCCGCTGGGGGTGCAAAGAATTGGTGTCAAAACCAAGAAACTAGTGCAAAGGGAAAGATAGTAATTGTGCCGAGGATAACGTGCAAGGATGATGTCGAAAACAAGAAGATAAAGGAGCAAAAGAATAATAGAGACTCCACTGGGGAGTGAGCAAAGGGGTGGTGTTGAAACCAGGAGAAAGAGGATTCGGTGCATTAACTGATAAACATTGGTTAACTAAAGAAAGAAAAGATTGCAACTCCGAAGGGAGAAAGGTTTTAACAGATAAACTATGATCAACCAAGATAATGGGTGTAGAACCAAGCAAAATTCGTGACACAAAGGATGGGTGTGGGACCAAGTAAATGTCGTGACCCGGAGGACGGGTGTGGGACCAAGCGAAGGTCGTGACCCAAAGGACGGGTATGGGACCAAGCGAAGGTCGTGACCCAAAGGACAAGTATGGGACCAAGCAAAGGTCGTGACCCAAAGGACGGGTGTGGAACCAAGCGAAGGTCGTGACCCAAAGGACGGGTGTGGGACCAAGCGAAGGTCGTGACCCAAAGGACGGGTGTGGGACCAAGAGAAGGTCGTGACCCAAAGGACGGGTGTGCGACCAAGCGAAGGTCGTGACCTAAAGGACAGGTGTGGGACCAAGCGAAGGTTATGACCCAAAGGACGGGTGTGGGGCCTGTCGTACCTCGAAAAATACGATCCTCACGATGGACGCGGAAAAAACTGTTCAAAACAGAGTCGCCACCGAACTTTATTCATTCCAAGGAAGGAATAGGAAAATATCGATAAAACCTCGAAAGGGATAAGAAAATGGTCATCGCAACCAAATTCGGGTTCGGGAGTCGGTTACGCAAGAGGGAAGGTATCAGCACCCTCTACGTCCGTTGTACTCAACGGGAACCTCTTGATTCGATTCGTGAGAAAATTAGTTAGGTTTGTTTGTTTGTTATCTTCTAAGGTAAAAGGATTAGTTTTTAAGGGGAAAATGGGTGGTTTTTTATTAGTGTGCTCGACAAGGATTAAGAATCCTTGGGCCTACGTATTCCCTCGTGCAATGGGAAAGTCAGAGCATTCCTAGTTCGTGGGACTACGGTTGTTTGGTTTGTAATTTTTAAACGAACGAGTGTTTAATTCGCATTCTAACTGCTAAACGTTGGCTTGTCGGCTCGTCATGGGAGGCTGAAGCGCTAGTTCATATGCGCGGAAGAATGGACTAAACAATGTTCTTTTTGTGAAAGTTGTGTGAGTTGTGGATTAAGTATGCTAAAGATTTAATTGAGAAAAAGAGTTGGATTTGGACATGTTTTAGGCGAATGAGAGTTTAGGTTGCATTCTAACTGCTAAACGTTGGCTTGTCGGCTCGTCATGGGAGGCTGAAGCACGAGTTCATATGCGTAGAAGAATGGATTAAACAATGTTCTTTGGGAAAGGTGTTTGATTTGTGGATTAAGTATGTTAAGATTTGATTGAAAAAAAGAGTTTGATATGCGTATACTTTAAGGTTTTGGTCGCACGGAGGCGAGGAAAGAAGTTTTATTCGTATTGGATGTTTTCGAGGGGACAATTGCTGACACACGAGTAAAGGAACCCGCACCCAAGCAAAAGGTGACAATTGCTCACACACGAGTAAGAGAACTCGCACACAAGCAATCGACGAATTAAGGTTTATGTTTTTTAGAAGTGTCAATTGTTCACACACGAGTAAGAGAACTCGCACCCAAACAACTGAGGAGAAAGGTCAAAGACTTGGCCCCCCTCACATCACCTTTTAGGAAATTGTATTTGAATATATGATTAAGTATATTAAAGAGTTTGATTAAGAAAATAATTTGATCTGCGTGCGTATTTTAGGGCTTCGCTCGCGCGGGAAAGAAGAGTTTTAGTCGTGTTGGATGTTTTAGAGGTGACAATTGCCCACACACGAGTAAGAGAACTCGCACCCAAACAATTGAGGAGAAAGACCAAAGACTTGATCCCCCTCACTTCACCTTTAGTAAAAGTGTTTAAGTAAAGATTAAGTGTTTTGATAATTTGATTTTAAAAGATTTGAATGTTTGTCGAGTTCATGTGTTTTAAAGGCGTCAATTGTCCACACACGAGTAAGAAAACTCGCACCCAAACAATTGAGAATTTAAGATCAAAGTTTTTCAGAGGCGTCAATTGTCTACACACGAGTAAGAAAACTCGCACCCAAACAATTGAAGAGAAAGACCAAAGACTTGATCCCCCTCCTTTTCACCCAAAAAAAATGTGTTTGAATAGAGATTAAACGTATTAATGATTGATTAAGAAAAGGGGTTTGAGTGTTATCGGATTATATGTATTTTAAAGGCGTCAATTGCCCACACACGAGTAAGGAAACTCGCACCCAAGCAATTGAAGAGAAAGACCAAAGACTTAGTCCCCCTCTTTTTCAACTTTATGAAAATGTTTAAGTATTATTACGTATGTTGGCTTGATTTGAGAGAAGCACTAGACGTTGGATCGAGGTTTTAATTTACGTTTGAGGAGGTTAAGAAATGGAAGGAAAGGAAGTTATGGTGTGAAGTGAAAGTTGGAAATACTTGATATATGGATCAAGTAAATGCTTGGGATTGAATTGATTGAATTTATTTGGAAAATACTTGATGTTGGATCCAGTTTGCTTTACTCTTATAAAAAGGGTTGATTTTAATCTTATGGAATTAATTAAGCCATGATTAAACATAAACCAATCACATACAGGCATACAAATCAAAATAGAATGGGTAATCGTTGCATAAGGCCCAAGAGGAGGCAAAGGGGAGGTCGGTTGCGATCGTTAACACGATCGACTTATCAGGTATGAAAATGATTGACACGAAGTCCAAATATTAGTTGAAAAATATTTTGATTTGAATAAACACGTGATGACATAGCATAATATAATCAAGGCACGAAATAAATCCACAAGAGAAAATTATACACCTCACAAAGATTAAAAATCAAACAAAGCGGGGGGAAGAAACATGCTTCTAACATGGATACAACCCTAGAATGATACTTGAAAGTGAAAATTGAGATTCTAGGGGTACCTAACGGAGAAGGTCCGTTGCCTCTTCGATGCACACAGGCTCAAGAATTGTTAGAAGCTTCACCGTTGTCAATCCGATTAATCCTCAAGTGTCCAACGTCACAAATCAACATCCAAGATCAACTGAGTTAAGATCAAAAGTGCTATCAAGAGAATCAAAAGGTTAGCAAGAACTTAAGAAAATCAATTAAAATTCTAATCAAAATCAACTAAGAAATTAGTCATTTGAACAAAAAAATAATAATAATAATAATAATTAATATCAAGATTGTCGCTAAAAGTTAAGTCAAGACTTAACATAAAAAATTTAACCTAAAACAATTAATCTAATATCTAATTAAAACTAAAATCTAACTAGGGATGAAAATCAACATTAAATAGTAAAAAAAAAGTTGTATGCTCATGGGGGTGCAAGCAGAATCATATAGGCTATGCGGCCCATCATCCCAACGGGTCATACATAGATTTAACATAAAAATAAAATAAAAAAAAAATAAAAAAAAACAAAACGACATAACAAGGTTCAGCAAGGTAATGACATGCTTAACATCTAAAACCACCATCCAACATTGTTCGCAACAGACAAAAGTGGTTTGGTATAGCAATAGTTCAGAGTCTAAGAACAGAGCAAGGTCAAGAACAAAATCAACTTATTCCAATCCCCACTTCCTCGCGATCCAATCGTCTCTCTCACTTGATTCGCCTTCTCGGCCTGCTTCCATGGAGAAACTTCTTCGACCAGAAATCGTACAACACGCATCCTATTTGAAGTCATCTCACACTTCCGAATCCATCATCATTTTCATCCAACATCGCAACCGGATCAAAAACTCAGAGGATAAAAAACTCCAAATCGGAATGGAATAAGTTTAGTGCGGTGGTTTCTTTGCTCGATTAAGGTTTTGATCTGTTTTTTTTATTTTGTTTGGGTTTGTGTTTGTGACTACTTCTCTTCGTCTCACTCTTATTTTCTGGGTTGTTTGTAGTTTAGGTTTGAGGAAGGAGATTTGTGAGAGTTGAAAGGGTTGTTATTGGTGCAAGGATCTGTTGAAGTTGTTTGTTTGAAGAAGACCGGTTTCGATTGGAGGTTGAGGCGGAGGAATGATTTTGGAAGGTTATAGCGGAGAAGGAAAAGTCGAAAAGTGTTTGAGGTAATTTTAGCAGAGTTTGTTTAGGGTATCCCCCATTTTTTCTGGTGGAAGGATCGTGTAGTTTTATAAAGGAATTTGAGGGTAGAAATGGGAATTGAGGGAAGCTTGGAGAGAAAGTTGTGGTGACTTGTTGTTGCTAGCTGGAATTTGTGAAAACCGTTTATGAATCGGATGTTGCGAATTTGTTATTATCTGTTATGGTACAGGTCGTGTAAGAATTTGTTGGGAATATTGGTGATGGCTGCGTGAGGATTTGTGCGTTGCAGTGGGCTGTGCATTTGTTGTACGAAAACGGTTTTTTGCGTGCTGGTTTGTACGGAGTTGCAGGAACAAGTTCGTACGTTGGAGGCTGGTGCGGATTGAGACGTTTTATTTATGGCCAGTTGTTGCTGAACGTTGGTACAGGGTGTAAATTGAGGCATGTTAATGGCTTGCTGAACAATGGTTTGTGAATCACGTTGTTGTGTGTGTTGCGAAAACAAGGCAATGGCTGATGATGTGTGTGAAATTACGGTTGGCACGACCCATGATTCTTGCAGGTCACTCTGTTGTGTAATAGCAGTGCAAAGTGGGAAAATAGTGGCTGATGGAATCAAATGGATATGTCATGGCTACTGAGGTTATATGGGGTCAATTGTTTTGTATGAATGGTCTGGAATAAGCATTTGGTCTGCCCTTTTCTTTATTTTCAACTGGTGTGTAACCTTGGGCAAGATAGGTGTGGGCCATGTAGGTTGAATTGTGTGTAACTTATTCGTGAGACATGGTTTGGAGAATTTGTGGTGATTGAAATGCTTGGCTTTGACATTAAATTTTGACTCACGTGGTGTGTATGGTCTTCTGTAGGATGGCCGCGTATATGTGGCCTGTAGAAATAATAGTTTTTTTTGAAATGGAAGAAAAGTGATTAAAAAAATGGTTTTGGATATTTAAAGTGAAATTGGTTAATAAATGGATATTATGGAAATTAATAAAAATGGATATGGGTAAAAATGTATTTGAAATGGATTAACAAAGAATTTGAATTAAAAAAGATTAAAATGGATATGGATTGGATGAAAATGGATTTTGAATAAAAATGGATATGGATATTTGTAATGGATAATGGAAATGGTTATAAAAAACGAATAAAGAAAAAAATAAGATAGGTTAATTAAAAGTGAAAATGGACAAATGGATTGGATATAGATATGATGGTTAGTGGATGAATGTTCAGAAGAAATCCATTCACAGGTAGGACAAATTTGGGATATGACAGATGCCCCTATCTATTGGCTTAAACCGAGAGAGTGAACGGCTACGGCGTTCATTCTAAGGGTAGAAGTCAATTAGATATAAGAATGCCCCAAAATTTGTCTCACAAAAGGTAAAGTGTTGTAGAGTAAGAGTTGACAGAATGAAGTAGCGGGGTTCAAACTGAACAACATAATTTGAGGTCCTTTGGGTCGTCGAAGCAGTCCCTTACTCATTAAAGTTCTCCAATGATACCAAAGTAGTATTTTTGAAGGCAGACGATTCTCTGGGTCGTCGAAGCAGTCCCTTATCCATTAAGGTTCTTCGATGATACCAAAGCAGTATCTCTGAAGGCAGACGATTCTCTGGGTCATCGAAGCAGTCCCTTATCCATTAAGGTTCTTCGATGATACCAAAGCAGTATCTCTGAAGGCAGACGATTCTCTGGGTCGTCGAAGCAGTCCCTTATCCATTAAGGTTCTTCGATGATACCAAAGCAGTATCTCTGAAGGCAGACGATTCTCTGGGTCGAAGCAGTACCTTATCCGTTAAGGTTCCTCGATGATACCAAAGCAGTATCTCTGAAGGCAGACGATTCTCTGGGTCGTCGAAGCAGTCCCTTATCCATTAAGTTTTTTCGATGATACCAAAGCAGTATCTCTGAAGGCAGACGATTCTCTGGGTCGAAGCAGTACCTTATCCGTTAAGGTTCCTCGATGATACCAAAGCAGTATCTCTGAAGGCAGACGATTCTCTGGGTCGTCGAAGCAGTCCCTTATCCATTAAGTTTTTTCGATGATACCAAAGCAGTATCTCTGAAGGCAGACGATTCTCTGGGTCGAAGCAGTACCTTATCCGTTACGGTTCCTCGGTGATACCGAAGCATTATCTTTGAAAGCAGACGATTCTCTGGGTCGTCAAAGCAGTCCCTTATCCATTAAGGTTCCTCGATGATACCAAAGCAGTATCTCTGAAGGTAGACGATTCTCTGGGTCGAAGCAGTACCTTATCCGTTAAGGTTCTTCAATGATACCAAAGCAGTATCTCTGAAGGCAGGCGATTCTCTGGGTCGAAGCAGTACCTTATCCGTTAAGGTTCCTCTATGATACCAAAGCAGTATCTCTGAAGTAAATTTGCTAAGAGATAGTTGAGCAAGATTCCTGTCGGAGGAAATGTGCTGGCTCTGCAGGGGAAAGCTCACAAGAAACTTTCTAGGATATCCTCTGCTTGGGGAGTAAGAATAGCAACAGCTGCTGGGGATTGTCAATATCAACTGCATGGCCGAAGAATGACTTGCTGGGGAATAGAATTCCGTGAGCACGTGCGGGGTATCAACTCCTTTCAGATGAATACTGCCGACTTTGATGGAGGACTGGCCAAGATGCTTGCGAACTGATCCTGGATCCTGCTATGCTATGCTGGGGATGGATATGCCATGCATACAGGAATGCAAATGAACTCGAATGAACTGTTTACATGAGATGCATATGGGAGTGCAACTGGGCAAAGCCTCAATTCTGGTTTCCAAAGAAGGATTAATGGGGATTAGATGGAGCAAGGTGAAAGGCTCACTGGGAATACTGGCATATCAACTCGGGGGTTGAGAAAAGGAAATACACTATCGACTCGGGGGTCGAGAAACATTAAGATAAACTGTAGTCAACTAGGGGGTTGAAAAAAAAAGGTAAAGGTAATATCGACTCGGGGGTCGAGGAAATAAAGACAATATCGACTCGGGGGTCGAGAAAATAAAGGCAAGGTAATCTATCAACTCGGGGGTTAAAGGAAATAACAAAATATCAACTCGGGGGTTGAAGGTAAAAACAAAATATCAACTCGGGGGTCGAGGGCAAAGATAAAGGAAATGTCGACTCGGGGGTCGAGGAAGTAAAGGATAACAATGACTCGGGGGTCAGCACAAGCAATAAGATGTCAACTCGGGGGTTGAAGATGTAATAATGATATCGACTCGGGGGTCGAAAACTAAGGCAATATCGACTCGGGGGTCGAGAAAATAAAGACAAAATATCATCAACTCGGGGGTTGAAAGAAAGGTAAATGTCGACTCGGGGGCCGAAGAAAATAAAGACAACATTGACTCAGGGGTCAAGAATAAATCAATATATGTCAACGCGGGGGTTGAGGAAGGAAATAGGTTATTATGTATGCATATGGTGCACGTATGTTGTATATGATGCATATGCGAATGCAAGCAGAGTATTGGTTTATAAAGGTGCCAACAGGGTGGACTTTTGATGGTTGCCAAGCAAGGTTGGACTTTTATAGGTGCCAAGCAGGGTTGGACTTTGAGGAGTTGCCAAGCAAGGTTGGACTTTGAGGAGTTGCCAAGCAGGGTTGGACTTTTGGTGGTTGCCAAGCAGGGTTGGTCTTTTGGTAGTTGCCAAGCAAGGTTGGACTTTTATAGGTGAAAGGATTTGATTTCCCGACACTTAGTATCTGATAGTGTCATTATCAGAGGACAGCTGTGGATGCTCTTGGTGCCCCAAGTTTGATCCTTTGCAGAATTTACATGCTTGTTCCCGAGAGAACCTCACTTCTAGCTGATATGCCATAAATGGTTGTATGAGCGTAGCGACTTATCCAATGCATTCTGATGGTGCATTTGCTCTGCCCCAAGGCTTTTAATTCTTGTTGAATTCAAGGGTCGCTTAGTGCATGACATGGTCAGCCTGACCAACTTGAATGTATGAAGGGAATCTGCCCCTGTTTGGAGGGTAATGAGATGATCTGCCCAAGTGTCTGGATCAGTGGTATGCCCCTGTGTCTTTGATTTTGCAGTGGTCTGCCCCAGTCTTGGCTTTTGAAAGACTTGCCTCAGATTCACGAGGTATTGCTTTGAAGGACTTGCCCCAGATTAACAAGGTTATGAGATAGTCTCGATTCGAGTCAGTGCCAACGAATGCTCAAGTTTCTCTTTGATTGCACTTTGTTGGAGATTCCAAACTGTCAAGTACTGATTTGCAGCTAAAATTGATCGTTCAGAAATGGTAATTTTAATGCGACATTCATGCACATTTTGAAAAATCATTTATTGGAATGATGTGTCAGTGTGTGACGAGTGAACCATTAGTCCAAACGCAGTACTGATTTACTGGTGTGTGAAAGATATAGCAAAAAAAAATGACACCAATACAGAAGATTAGCAAATTCGTAGGAGTCAGTTTACGCAACCTTGCTGTAGTATGCTTTCAGAAGAAACCCCGCCTCAATTAGGTCTTTTAAGGGTTGTAACGTGGTCTGGTTCACGGTTATAGAAACAAAAGATATAAGGCTTAAAGTTATATTGTTGCACCCCAAAATTTGCCCTCCTTACTTTTTACTAATTGGCTTATGTTTCATTTCATTATCATGTATGCATATCATTAGCATGGGGTCAAGGTGCCTGAGGCAATCCAGGAAGGTCATATCTGGTCCATCACATCATCAAGGGTTCACAGGTGGCAAGGGATCTCAAGTGGATTACTCCCTCCTAACCAGTGCATGAATTAGGGTTTTGAGATTCTTGGGTTTATTGCTCCAATGGGCAAGCTCTTTGGGTTTTTATCATCAACAAATGGCATATCTTATCTTTGTTGGAGAGGATACACATCATATTCAGAGGAATTTGAATTTGGAGACTGTGTTGTTTCCTCCTAGACTGAGGGTACCAAAACTAGGGTTTGCTATAAAGTCAGTTTATTTCTGATTTTTTGGGCAAGACTTGATTCCATGGTTTTCCTTGGGTCCCTGAGTACCTAGGAGTGAAAGATTGGCCATCAGTTTGATTCAGGAGAAGTTCAATTGGCCAATGGATTGAGAATCAGTTAACTTGGTCAAAAAGTCAACTGTGGTCAACACAAAGTCAAACCTCAAGATTTTTGGTCAACATCAAGATTATGGGGTGAAATTCATCATTTGATCAAGGGTTGATCACAATTCATCAGGGAAACCTCAGAATCATCAAGAATCAGGAGTTACTAAATTAGGGTTTTTGTAGGAAAAGTCAACTGTACTTTGACCAGGCCTACCTTCCACATACTTCATCAAAAATTCCTCAACCAAAGCCCATCTTGAAGGAAATTTAATTCCCTACAACTTTGTGTCTCACAAGCCAAGGCCAGAAATGCTTCATTTGGGAGATATGAGCTAAGACATTATAGGTCATTTTGAAAGTTAACAAAAGTCAACCTTCTTCAAAAGCTCATAACTTGAACATGGAAAATCAAATTGACATGGGACCAAAAGGGTTGATTAGAGTACATCTTGAGGTTTCTAAAAAGTATTAGTTTGCATTAAGGAGCCAAAAATTGAAGGAGTTATGCTTAGTCAAAGTCGGGCCATTTTGAGGAGGTGCACAAAGCAAACTATGCCTAAAATCCAAATTTTGACAAATGGGCCATAAGTTTCTTAAACCAAACTCAAACATAAAGCCATGCACGACCCAAAGAGAATATATTTGATTTTTCCTCATTTTATTTTATTTTTATTGGATTTAATTAGTTAAAATTCAATATTAAATGAAATAATGCAAAAATCATTAAACTTGGAATTACCCAAGCCCAAGTCATTGTCAGAAGGAAACCCAAGTCTTTATAAGCCAATTCATGCTAGGGTTGAGGAGGAGACACGAAAATTTGGAGAGGAATTCAAGCTTGAACCCTAGAGCCCTTTTTCACCAAAACTCACGATCCACAAGGTTTTCTCAAAGGATTTTTCCACAGACATCTTCCTGGGGATCCAAGGAGTAGATATCAATCACCACTTGCAGCCAAGAGCACGCACGCAAAGGGAGCCATCTCAGGTTGGGAGGATTTTTAAGGATCCTAAAACTCTTTTTTATTATGTCTATATTGTCGTGATAAGTCTGCTGATCATCCTAACATAATTGGTTTTTAATATGGATGTGTATGTTGCTTGCTATATGCATTTGAAGTTTTATGCCCTAACACTAATCCATGCGTTTTTCATTATACGTTGATCGTTTGTAATTTTGGATGAAAGATTTGGAATCCTCACGATTTTCTGGTCAGGACAGTATACTCACACGAAATTTCTGGGCGATTTTAACTTGCAGGTGACCGGAGTAAGGGCCGGAACCCTAGCTCTGGTGGTAGTCGGAAAAACCAGTCCGGCGGAGGGTTCTACGGGGAAGATGCAACCTGGGCCTTTGATTTTCTCCATCGTGTGGCCACCAGCGTGCCACTTGTTTTTCTTTTTATTTTTTTCTGATTTTCAATTTAATAGTTGCATGTATATTACCCCACGCGTGATATGGTGTGCACCCAACCAGGTTGTCTCATTTGAATTACTTTTATTTTTTGGTTGACTAATACTAACCGCATGATGGATCAAACGGATCTCAAGCCGCCAACGCATTAAAATGTCACACGCCCAGCACGTGGTGAGTACACGGTATTCTTTTTTTTCTTTTTTTTGTTCGCTGGTTGGTTTAGTGGGCTATAACACCCCCCAACCTCAGGCCCAACCTTTATTTCAACAGGTTTCCATTACTATACGCACCCCCAGGGTTTTTTTTTATTTTCTTTTCAGACGGATTTAACACATGGGCCATGCTGTTCGCACCCCCGTCTCCAGCCCAATTCCCTTTTCCTCCATGTTTTCGTTACTAACACACCCCCAGTCTTTTTATTCCATTTTTATTTTTTATTTCCATTACATTTTCATAATTTTAATTTTAAAAATACTTAGATGCATTCAAAAAATCTCAAAAAAATTATACATCATCTTTATTCATTTATAAAATTTTTACAAATTTTATTTTTTATTTTTATTTTGTTTTCATCATTCCTAATTAATTATTTTCTTAATTCCCTTTTTAATTACGCATCTCATGCATGCATAAACTTATTTATTTTCATTCTCCTCATCTATAAAACATTTTTCCGCCGTTCCTTTTGCATTCATTCATTAACATATTAAATTGCATAAAAATATTTTTCTTTCATTTTTAAATTTATTTTACATTGCATTTAAGTCCTTCTCTTTGGCACATTGAAACCCTCTCCCTTATTTGACTTTCGTGTGATTATTTGAGTGGCTAACACTTTGAATTTTTGCAGAGATTTTTTATATATTGTTTGCCTCTGGTTGAGGATCCCTTAGGATTAATTTGAGAATTTTAGGAATCATTTTTCTAATTATTGGAGTTATTTTCACTTGAGATTTTCTTGCAGGCACATCTTTGATCTTATATGATTACCTTGTTTGAAAGGCATTCATGCCATTTGCTTTGAGGGTGTCCCTTTGATTTCTAAATTCATGATTGGATTATGCTTATTATTGTTTGCCCTTGTTTGATTTTCATTCAACTCATTGCTCTTATCCATGTCTGTTTCTTACTAACCTTTTATGCAGGATCAAGGTAAGTTCCTTAAGGGCATGGATAAGCATCCATGGTTACCCTTACCTTTTTCTCTCCTATCTTCTTCCTCTAGGATTTAGGTTGCCTTCAAACCTCACTAACCGTAGATCACTCATGCATGATAACTTTAGGATTCTTAGTTCCCTTTAGAGTTACCCTTGTGTCTTCTCTCTTCTCATCTCGAATCTCTTTAAAACACTTAATAATAATAAGGTGTATTGCGCACGAGCCTTAAGTATGGGGAATGAGAGATGAGGGGCTTCCTCTCATCTTTCTAGAGTGCTTAGCGAGCGTCCTGTCTTGGGACGATGCGTTAAGTATTCGCCCCAGTGCCCTAGACTTTGGTGCAATGCAACTTAGGAACTAACTTAAGTCACTTCTGTCCTAAAAAACACAAACCTACCTCAAACCTTTTTGTCCTTCGGGACCTTCAACTTAAAGGCTATTTTCAAAAAGGGCACGTTACCCTCCGTCTGAGACGCAAACAGGCATCGACCCTAACTGCCGGACGCGAGCATAACGTCGCTCATAAAAAACACAAAAAGAACTTGGTCCAAACTACGTTGACTCTGAATTCCCCATTGCACAGAGGGGGTACGTAGGCCTAGGACGTCGACGTCCTACCGAGTCGGTCTTTGTCTTTCCCCTCCCGTTTTAGCACAGCCCTAGATGATAGTATAACTTACCCTTAGAATAGACAACAAGCGTGGATCCCATCGAGTACGATGGATACGTGGGGTGCTAGTACCTTCCCTTCGCGTAACCGACTCCCGAACCCAGGTTATGGTTGCGATGACCATTCCTTTCCCTCTTCCTAAGGTTTATGCGGTGTTCCCTTTCCCTCTCTTGGGATAAATTTACACGGCTGGCGACTCTGTTTTTCCGCGCCACTCTCGCGTTTGTACCTGGATGAAAATCCTGGGAGCGACAGCTGGCGACTCTGCTGGGGACTCTGGTTGACCTATGTTGGTCCATCCCTAAGCGAGTCAGTCCTAACGCTTGCTTGTCTTTGTTCTTTTTGGGTGTTTGGTTTTGATTTACTTTAAGTGTTGTATTTTTATTTTTATTTTTTTACCGCATTTTCTGCATTTCATTTTTTATTACTGTCATACTGCTGTGCTGTGCTGGCTGTCTTTGTTTTGCAGGTTGGGTGGGTTTGAGAGCTAAGCCCAATACCAAGGCTTGAGAATACCCTAGGACTAGAGTGGAAAGTAGTGGGACCTACGTGCCCGCTTGGTACGTTTGTGTGTTCATGAAATTCACAACCAGACGAGGCTATCTTGGGACGCATTCTAACGTGTGTGTCTTGTGCATGTTGGGATGTTGATCTAGAGAGCTGTCGACTCTGGTGACCGATCATTGAGGACCTTAGTGGAAACATCCCTCTTTAGTGGTGACAGTGGCAGACCACATCCTGTGGCAAACCCATTCGCACCTGAGGGCCCGCTTTGGAACTCGCATAGGACGTCCCCTACGTTTTGAAGAGAATCAGCGGAGGCACTCCTCGATTGACTTTAGTACTATACCCCGAGGAATGAATGCCCCTCGAACGTAAGGATACTTTAGCAAAAGACGCTTACGAATAATATCATCACAGTCCCTTCGATATAAAGATCATAGTCCCTCGATGACCCTTCAAGTTGCCTACAAAAAATGATCTTGTCCCTCGATGACCCTACGGAAAAGTGATGGTAGTCCCTACGAATTGCTAAGGTATCCTTACATGTTGCCTCCTATAACTATTTGATGACCCTTCGTTGTCCCTCCACATCCAATAGATAGGACTACCTACCCACTAATGGTATGGATAGTGCTATCTCTCAAGGAAAATGATAAGTACAAGAAAGACCTCATAAATTAAGGGTAGGTAACTTTTAAATGCTCGCTCACAACTCAAAAAACAAATACTTTTCACACCTCACACTTTCAAAAATATTTTCAAAAACAAACACTTTGTATACGTTCTTACACGAATTATTACAAAGTCAACTTTTACGAAATATTTTCTAAACACACACCACATTTAAAAAAAAAGCAAGTTAAAGTGAGCTAGCAATTAAGAGCCCGTAGATAACTACGGATGAAAAGGGGTGCTAACACCTTCCCTTTTCATAACTTACCCCCCGAACTCAAAAATCTTTTCAAAACGGTCTTTCCTGTTCTTTTCACCATTCCTAAATAAATTGGATAAAAGAAAAGTCGGTGGCGACTCTTGCTAACCGCAACATGTTTTGCGAAAAACAAAAGTAAAAAGTCATTTCTCCACCGTACTATTGTTCCTCGACCTCAGTGCCAAAGCTGAGGACCTTCCGCTTTGGAGAATCAGTTGAGGCCTCCTCGATTGATGATGATGCCAAACCAGAAATGGTGAACGTATCATCATTTCTCGACCTGAGAGCCCGGGATACTGAACATCCTAGTACCCACATGTGAGAGGGGATGGGCGTTTGCAGGTTTGTAGGTAACCGAGACTTTCAACCTACCCGGTTTTCTGGATTTCTCATCAATGTCTGATTATTTGGGTTCCTCAGTGGTTCAGAGTTTTGGTTTTCTGGTTCCTCGTTCAGCTAACAGCACAGCACATCCAACAGTGTGCCTTGACCCCATGTTTGCATGAGCATATCATTTTTTTTTGCATTCTGACATGTTTGACATTCTGTAGGGCTTGCATCTTACTCTTGATTCCGGTTTTTTGAGGTTACTTCAGCATGGATGTTCGGAGAAAGAAGACTGTTGCCTATTCGTTCCCAGAGCCGACTTTGACACTGATTCATAAATTGATTAATATGGCTGGTTCCGGAGTTCGTACAGAGTTCAGTGGAAGGTATGGAAGACTTCTGAAATTTGTCTATAATATCTCCCAGTATGAGAAGGATGCCATTCACACACTTCTTCAGTTTTACGACCCGCCTCTGCGTTGCTTCACTTTCCCGGACTACATCTTGGCTCCGACGTTGGAGGAGTTCTCATTTATTTTGGGAATTCCTATTAGTCATGATATAGTTTTCTTTTTTGAAGAACACCCCGGTATAAAAGATATGGCTGTTGCTCTTCACATTAGTGAGCCTGTTCTTAACAGTAATATTGCAGAAAAACAAGGAGTTAAGGGTTTCCTATTGAAGTTCCTATTTGATCAAGCTTGTATACATGTCAAAGAGAAGAACTGGACTGCTTTCCAAGCTATTCTAGCTGTGTGTATCTATGGGATTGTTCTGTTTCCGAATATCCCTGATCTGGTGGATGTGCACGTCGTCAGGATCTTTATGTCGAAGAATCCTATACCTACCTTGCTAGGTGATGTGTACCATTCAGTTCACTATAAGAATGAGAATAGGCGTGGGAAAACTCTGAGTTGCTGTGCGCCGCTCTTAGCTACTTGGTTTTTGAGTCGTCTCCCTGAATCTGGCGCTTTCGTTGATACGAAAGATTCTCTGAAGTGGTCTAAGAGGGTTATGGGCTTGACTGCCGATAACATCGTTTGGATTAATCGTGACTTGCTAGGAATAGAGATTATTTGCAAATGCGGAGAATTTCCTAATGTTCCCTTGATAGGGAGGAAAGGTGGAATTAACTATAATCCCTCCCTAGCTATCAGACAGTTTGGCTATCCTTTGAAGAATCCACCCGAAGAGCGAGATGTCTGAGAATCCTTATTCTTCAATGGTATTGAGGATCAAGGGTTGATAAGGAAAGTTGTGAATGCTTGGAAACAGGTGACTAAGAAGGGTAAGATTCCATTCGGGAAAAGTAACAATCGGGTTTTCCATCCATATAAAGAGTGGATTAAGAAGAGAGCAAAAGAGGAGCTTCTCCCATTCCCGGTGGAACCACCTCTGTATCCTTTGGTGATCGAGCCTCCTACCACTGTTAAGTTGGAGAAGTATAACACATTATGGGCTGAAAAAGAAAGGTTGCGGGAAGAGAATAGTGAGCTAAAGAGAGAGATTTATCAGTGGAAGCATGAGCGGGGTGAAGCTGTTCATACCGCCAAGTTAAAAACAGAGCTCCTTGCTAAAGCAGAAAAAGAGCTTGCTGACATGGTTGCATCCAGGGAAAGAATGAAACAAGCTTTGGATGGTATCAGTAGCGTTCTCAGGTCCAAGGAGGAGGAATTAGGCAAGGCTTTGTTGAAGATTCACAGGTTCAATGATCACCAAGAAACTGCCATGGCTGAGAATAAAAGAAAGGAAGACGCTTACCTAGCTAAGATTGATCAGTTGAAGTCTACACTCAAGAAGAAAGATGCTGAGATCTTATCAGGGATATTCAAGAGACAAGTAGTCGAGGGTCGACTCAAGGAAGCCATAGCCTCCACGTAAGAACTGAAAGTCCAAGCTGAAGTGAAGAAACCTAGACATGAGGGTCCTAGCACGGATGGTGTTTCTGGAGAAGACGCTTGGGAGTTACGTTGCCGATACTTGGATGGGATCATACACAGGAGAGACCTTCTTATTCAAGGACTGATTCAGAGACCGAAGCACCCCGATACCAGAAAGCTATTCAAGGAAGTTCAAGACTGGTGCAGAAAGCATAATGGATGGGGGGGATTGACACTTGTGAATTTTGATGACATGCCTTAGTCTGCTTCTCTCTTTTATTGTATGTGGATCACCACCAGGCTTGTTGGTTGGGACCTACAGTTTTTATGTTCAGACTTATTATCTCGGATTTGTGATTGTTGACACTTGGCTTTTCTCTGGTTTTCTTAATATATGAGCAGAAGTTCCATTATATCTTGTTATTAAATCGGAATCAAGGGGTGGATCGCCCTGCTAATATTCAAACATGTTCATTTGCATTTGCATATTCATAATCATTGTGCATAATCATTTTGCATGACAGGTGTTTATCTCCGGTATTCTTATCTTGTTCTCATCTCAGAATTGCAGACTTAACTCCTCAGGCCGTTCAGGGTTGATCATGGAGCAAGTTCAAGCTGAGTTGAGGGAAATGCGAAGCCAGATGGGGCAATTTGGGGAAGACATGCTCCAGGAGCAGAGGATGCTAAGGGAAGAGATCAATCAGGTGAAGACTCAGATGGGTTTGATCATGGAAATTTTGAATAGGGTGTTGAAAAAGGAAGACAGTCCTGTGCCCGCTTCCACAGCAGAGGATCTCACTCCTCCCATCTCTTTGGAGTCTCCTCTAGACATGAACTGCCTCGTGGATCCTCCCCACCGTCAGAGCTTTTTCATCAACAACCATTTCTTGAGGGTCTTAATCCAAAAAAGCTTGAAAAGAAGTTTGATCAGATCCCGGTGCCATACGCTCAGTTGCTTCAGCACCTGCTCAAGTTTCAGCTGATTGAATTGATTGCTGCGGGACCTCCACACACCAAGTTTCGTATGGGTTCCAACGTCCATGATAGGTGTGAATTCCATTCAGGGGCACCTGGTCATAATGTTGAAGACTGTAAGATGCTCAAGTATAAAGTCCAAGAGCTCATTGACTCAGGGGAAATCAAGTTTACATCAGTTGGCACTGGTAAACAAAGTGATGTTACTCCCAGTGTTACAAAGGGACTGATGACTCCCTCTTTTGCCAAAGGATCCACCTCGCGTCAGGGATCTCTTCCACAACCGTTGTTTGTGCCTCAGCCGAGTGCAGAAAGGAAAGTGCGGGGCCAGACTGGGCGCCCAAATCAGCACCGATAGTAGAATTATCAGCAACAGGGGCAATCGAGACCAAGAAGGCCCAAAAGGATAATTGATCTTGTTCCTATCCCTTATAGTCAACTGTTTACGCGCCTGCTTAAGAAGTATCTGATTCAAACAAGGGGTACCGTGCCAGTACCGTACCCTATTCCTCCCGATTATGACATGACTGCTAGGTGCGAGTTCCACTCGGGAACGTTCGGGCACACGATTGATGAGTGTAATGTATTCAGGCATAAGGTGCAAGACCTGGTAGACTCAGAGATCATTGTATTCACCGAAGATGATATGTACATCAATGGAAGTCTCCTCGCTCAAATGAACACTCAGCCTGCAAGTACGTCCAGGCAGAATTAAGCTTCCTCAGCAATAGCAATCTTCAGCTTCTTTACTGCATTTTCATTTGTAGTTTTTATTTTTTGTTAAAGCACCTTATGTATGCAAGACTTGTTTGTTTTTATGGTGATATTAATGCAATGAGTATGTTTTCCTTGAAGAAATCCATTCGTATTCACTCTTAAATGTTTATATGCACTGCAATATTAATTTACTTGTTAAGAACTCTTGAGGGAGGATGACGAAATAAGAACGCAGGTCTCTAATGGTACGCTTTTGGATAGAACCCTGTTGAGGATGTACAGGCATTGTTTCAAAACCATAAGCACTGGAGAGATAAGGAGATAAACCCTCGTTAACCCCTTTGAGCCTCGGAGTAGGAGTTTCTTTCGTACGAAAAAACCCTCATATTTAACCCAGGGGCAGGGTAGGCGTCAGTTAGTTTGACCGAGCGCTTAAATTCCAAGGAGAGTGTGCAAGAGATATGAAACCCCGATGGTTATCCGTCAACAACTAAGAAGTGAGGCAGTCACAACCCTTTCAAGCAAGTAAGACAACCAGTGTCACACGCTTTATTCAAAAGGGGAATAAAAAGAGAAGGCCCGCTAAGTCGAAGCTTAAGAACAAACGACTTAGGCAAAAGTTAGGGCGTCCCGCTGGACTTCAAAATCGAAAGAGTCAGTCCAGGCAAAAGTTAGGGATTAAAATAAAAAAAAAAAGCGAAAGGCGAAAAGAAAATCCCCGATAAGAACAAATTCGTGTGATTACAGACACAAAAGATAAAAGGGATGACTGTCTCTCCAAAACCTCCTTAGGGGTCAAACCATTAGTGGCATAGGTTCCTTGAAGATCATAAATCTTTCGAAAAATGAGCGTTTGGGTCAGATTAACTGAACATAGGACTGGAGAACATCACGAAGAGTGGGTGGGCACCGATGAACTTTGAGCCATAAATCCTTTTTCTGAAACCGTGAACCAGACCACGTTACAACCCTCTAAAGTCCTAATTGAAACAGGGTTTATTCCGAAGGCGTACTTCAACAGGACAACGTTCCTGACTCCTATAAGTTGTGTTAATAAGATTTGTTGGTATTGCATGTGCGCATTGTTTTGCCATTCAAAATTCAAGGTCGCGTCCCAGCTAGTGATTCGTTCACAAGGTTGGGCGACGCATTTTCAATAAAAACTTCAAGGTTAACATGAGTGTTGCATTAGAATTCTCATAGATAACTTGTTCTGTTTGCATATATGTGCCTAAGCATCAATGTAGCTTACACAGTGAAAGTCAGTCAAGAAGCTTGATCCTGCCAAGTTGGGTTGCTTGAAAATTCCGAAGGACAATCATATCAAGGGGCATGCTGCCAAGAGACTCAGTGTTGAGTGAGCTCTCCCAGTAAGTCGTGTTAAGATGGAGCCAATCTGGGGCAGTCACGTCGAGAAGTCCCTCTGAAATTCTATTACTCTGGGGCATTCATTCTAAGATCAGGGGCAAAGTCACTTCAAAGCTCATATTGGGGCAGGCCACCTCCAGAGCGTGGGAGATTATCCACTCCTGAAAATGGTTAATTGAAAGCACCTCTTCAAGGCAGAATATTTCAGGTCATTGCAAATCCCTTTCGAAGTAGTGTACTTCATGGATTATGAAGACTGGGGCAGTTATGTTGAGATGTGATAAATCTCTCCAAGAGTTCGAAGACCCTGGGGCAGTGCGAACGCCCGGTTTTCTGTAAAATCCTCCTGAGGTGATTTCTTCCATTTGACCTGGTGGTATGGGGCAAGTGGAAAGTTCAAAGGGCCGTCTATGACCTTAGAAACAAGTCAGGATTGAAGGGCAACAGGATCGCACTTCCCCAGCAGCTTACTCTCCCCAGCATTGAGGTTGCACTTTCCTTAGCAGAGCAGACCTTCCCTAGCAGGAGACTTGGGAAGTATTTTCTGATCAAGACATTATTTCCCCACAAAGTCTGAACACTTATGTTCCTCAGCCAGTCAGAAATATTTTTCTCAGCAGCAACGGTGCGATCTGATTCTCAACAGATAAGTGAGCTTTATGATATCCGCTAGCGGGGTGGATGTCAGCATTTACCGTTCCCCCAAGCAGAGTTTGGTGATAATCCTCGCAATAGTTTGTCCAACGGTGGTTGACATCCCCAGCAGGTTTCAAACCCAAGTGATATTTGACACTCTTCTGATTCAGGTCGTGGCCTCCCCTTTCAAAGAGTTACGTATAATCCCCAGTAGAGCAGATGTTCTTTTGGAATTTCATCCCCAGCAGAAGTTGTTGATCCAAAGATTCGGTCGGAGTGATCCTTCTCAGCAGAGTTCGTGGATTCAGAGGACAATTTATTTTTGTCATCAGCTGAATTGGTATTTCCTCTCCGACATTTATTTTGCTGGAGGGACCCCTTTGCATATCATAAGCATTTGAATCGCATCCTCAAAAACATGGCATTTTCATTTGCATTCGAAGCATAAGCCAGGTTTGATACTTTCTTTGCCAGCAGGAGGTGGCATCACTCAGGAGATTTTGGAGGGACGCGTTCCTCATACTTGTACTCCCTGGCAGAGTCTTTTATCTAGACTTCTTCTTCCCCAACGGAGTCATCTTACCAGTAGGTTCTGAAACGAGGTGGTTTAAAACAGAAGTTTTGTTTTCACGTTATCCCCAGTAAAGTCCACTTTATGTTGGTTATCCTTTGCGGGTATAATTGAGGTTGTATTCGTTTTGTGGGTGCGATTAAGGTCGTATTCTTATTTTATTTGTGGGAGTGATTGAGGTCAGTCTTCCTTTGCGGGTATAATTGAGGTTGTATTCATTTTGTGGGTGCGATTGAGGTCGTATTCATATTTTATTTGTGGGAGTGATTGAGGTCAGTCTTCCTTTGCGGGTATAATTGAGGTTGTATTTGTTTTGTGGGTGCGATTGTGGTCGTATTCTTATTTTATTTGTGGGAGTGATTGAGGTCAGTCTTCCTTTATGGGTATAATTGAGGTTGTATTCGTTTTGTGGGTGTGATTGTGGTCGTATTCTTATTTTATTTGTGGGAGTGATTGAGGTCAGTCTTCCTTTGCGGGTATAATTGAGGTTGTGTTCGTTTTGTGGGTGCGATTGTGGTCGTATTCGTATTTTATTTGTGGGAGTGATTGAGGTCGGTCTTCCTTTGCGGGTATAATTGAGGTTGTATTCGTTTTGTGGGTGCGATTGAGGTCGTATTCTTATTTTATTTGTGGGAGTGAATGAGGCCAGTCTTCCTTTGCGGGTATAATTGAGGTTGTATTCGTTTTGTGGGTGCGATTGAGGTCGTATTCGTATTTTATTTGTGGGAGTGATTGAGGTCAGTCTTCCTTTGCGGGTATAATTGAGGTTGTATTCGTTTTGTGGGTGCGATTGAGGTCGTATTCGTATTTTATTTGTGGGAGTGATTGAGGTCAGTCTTCCTTTGCGGGTATAATTGAGGTTGTATTCGTTTTGTGGGTGCGATTGAGGTCGTATTCGTATTTTATTTGTGGGAGTGATTGAGGTCAGTCTTCCTTTGCGGGTATAATTGAGGTTGTATTCGTTTTGTGGGTGCGATTGAGGTCGTAGTCGTGTTTTATTTGTGGGAGTGATTGAGGTCAGTCTTCCTTTGCGGGCGATTGAGGTCGTATTCGTTTTCTTGTGGACATGATTGAGGTCATATTCCCTTTTTCCAGCACGCTCCGTCTCGTTGTTCTCATCACTAGCAAATTTCTGGGGTTCTTTCAGTATTCAATCCCCGTGTATCCTGGAATTTCTGAGAGCCGTTACTATCATACCATTCAGGACCAAGTTGATTGAATAGGGGCAGCTGTTGCACCCCAAAATTTGCCCTCCTTACTTTTTACTAACTGGCTTATGTTTCATTTCATTATCATGTATACATATCATTAGCATGGGGTCAAGGTGCCTGAGGCAATCCAGGAAGGTCATATCTGGTCCATCACATCATCAAGGGTTCACAGGTGGCAAGGGATCTCAAGTGGATTACTCCCTCCTAACCAGTGCATGAATTAGGGTTTTGAGATTCTTGGGTTTATTGCTCCAATGGGCAAGGTCTTTGGGTTTTTATCATCAACAAATGGCATATCTTATCTTTGTTGGAGAGGATACACATCATATTCAGAGGAATTTGAATTTGGAGACTGTGTTATTTCCTCCTAGACTGAGGGTACCAAAACTAGGGTTTGCTATAAAGTCAGTTTATTTCAGATTTTTTGGGCAAGACCTGATTCCATGGTTTTCCTTGGGTCCCTGAGTACCTAGGAGTGGAAGATTGGCCATCAGTTTGATTCAGGAGAAGTTCAATTGGCCAATGGATTGAGAATCAATTAACTTGGTCAAAAAGTCAACTGTGGTCAACACAAAGTCAAACCTCAAGATTTTTGGTCAACATCAAGATTATGGGGTGAAATTCATCATTTGATCAAGGGTTGATCACAATTCATCAGGGAAACCTCAGAATCATCAAGAATCGGGAGTTACTAAATTAGGGTTTTTGTAGGAAAAGTCAACTATACTTTGACTAGGCCTAACTTCCACATACTTCATCAAAAATTCCTCAACCAAAGGCCATCTTGAAGGAAATTTAATTCCCTACAACTTTGTGTCTCACAAGCCAAGGCCAGAAATGCTTCATTTGGGAAATATGAGCTAAGACATTATAGGTCATTTTGAAAGTCAACAAAAGTCAACCTTCTTCAAAAGCTCATAACTTGAACTTGGAAAATCAAATTGACATGGGACCAAAAGGGTTGATTATAGGACATCTTGAGGTTTCTAAAAAGTATTAGTTTGCATTAAGGAGCCAAAAATTGAAGGATTTATGCTTAGTCAAAGTCGGGCCATTTTGAGGAGGTGCACAAAGCAAACTATGCCTAAAATCCAAATTTTGACAAATGGGCCATAAGTTTCTTAAACCAAACTCAAACATAAAGCCATGCACGACCCAAAGAGCATATATTTGATTTTTCCTCATTTTATTTTATTTTTATTGGATTTAATTAGTTAAAATTCAATATTAAATGAAATAATGCAAAAATCATTAAACTTGGAATTACCCAAGCCCAAGTCATTGTCAGAAGGAAACCCTAGTCTCTATAAGCCAATTCATGCTAGGGTTGAGGAGGAGACACGAAAATTTGGAGAGGAATTCAAGCTTGAACCCTAGAGCCCTTTTTCACCAAAACTCACGATCCACAAGGTTTTCTCAAAGGATTTTTCCACAGACATCTTCCTGGGGATCCAAGGAGTAGATATCAATCACCACTTGCAGCCAAGAGCACGCACGCAAAGGGAGCCATCTCAGGTTGGGAGGATTTTTAAGGATCCTAAAACTCTTTTTTATTATGTCTATATTATCGTGATAAGTCTGCTGATCATCCTAACATAATTGGTTTTTAATATGGATGCGTATGTTGCTTGCTATATGCATTTGAAGTTTTATGCCCTAACACTAATCCATGCATTTTTCATTATACGTTGATCGTTTGTAATTTTGGATGAAAGATTTGGAATCCTCACGATTTTCTGGTCAGGACAGTATACTCGCACGAAATTTCTGGGCGATTTTAACTTGCAGGTGACCGGTGGTGGTCGGAAAAACCAGTCCGGCGGAGGGTTCTACGGGGAAGATGCAGTCTGGGCCTTTGATTTTCTCCATCGTGTGGCCACCAGCGTGCCAGTTGTTTTTCTTTTTATTTTTTTCTGATTTTCAATTTAATAGTTGCATTTATATTACCCTATGCGTGATATGGTGTGCACCCAACCAAGTTGTCTCATTTGAATTACTTTTATTTTTTGGTTGACTAATACTAACCGCATGATGGATCAAACGGATCTCAAGCCGCCAACGCATTAAAATGTCACACGCCCAGCACGTGGTGAGTACACGATATTCTTTTTTTTTCTTTTTTTTGTTCGCTGGTTGGTTTAGTGGGCTGGGGTGCTATACGCACCCCCCAACCTCAGGCCCAACCTTTATTTCAACAGGTTTCCATTACTATACGCACCCCCAGGGTTTTTTTTATTTATTTTCTTTTCAGACGGATTTAACACATGGGCCATGTTGTTCACACCCCCGTCTCCAGCCCAATTCCCTTTTCCTCCATGTTTTCGTTACTAACACACCCCCAGTCTTTTTATTCCATTTTAATTTTTTATTTCCATTACATTTTCATAATTTTAATTTTAAAAATACTTAGATGCATTCAAAAAATCCCAAAAAAATTATACATCATATTTATTCATTTATAAAATTTTTACAAATTTTATTTTTTATTTTTATTTTGTTTTCATCATTCCTAATTAATTATTTTCTTAATTCCTTTTTAATTACGCATCTCATGCATGCATAAACTTATTTATTTTCATTCTCCTCATCTATAAAACATTTTTCCACCGTTCCTTTTGCATTCATTCATTAACATATTAAATTACATAAAAATATTTTTCTTTCATTTTTAAATTTATTTTACATTGCATTTAAGTCCTTCTCTTTGGCACATTGAAACCCTCTCCCTTATTTGACTTTCGTGTGATTATTTGAGTGGCTAATACTTTGAATTTTTCCAGAGATTTTTTATATATTGTTTGCCTCTGGTTGAGGATCCCTTAGGATTAATTTGAGAATTTTAGGAATCATTTTTCTAATTATTGGAGTTATTTTCACTTGAGATTTTCTTGCAGGCACATCTTTGATCTTATATGATTACCTTGTTTGAAAGGCATTCATGCCATTTGCTTTGAGGGTGTCCCTTTGATTTCTAAATTCATGATTGGATTATGCTTATTATTGTTTGCCCTTGTTTGATTTTCATTCACCTCATTGCTCTTATCCATGTCTGTTTCTTACTAACCTTTTATGCAGGATCAAGGTAAGTTCCTTAAGGGCATGGATAAGCATCCATGGTTACCCTTACCTTTTTCTCTCCTATCTTCTTCCTCTAGGATTTAGGTTGCCTTCAAACCTCACTAACCGTAGGTCACTCATGCATGATAACTTTAGGATTCTTGGTTCCCTTTAGAGTTACCTTTGTGTCTTCTCTCTTCTCATCTCGAATCTCTTTAAAACACTTAATAATAATAAGGTGTATTGCGCACGAGCCTTAAGTATGGGGAATGAGAAATGAGGGGCTTCCTCTCATCTTTCTAGAGTGCTTAGCGAGCGTCCTGTCTTGGGACGATGCGTTAAGTATTCACCCCTGTGCCCTAGACTTTGGTGCAATGCAGCTTAGGAACAAACTTAAGTCACTTCTGTCCTAAAAAACACAAACCTACCTCAAACCTTTTTGTCCTTCGGGACCTTCAACTTAAAGGCTATTTTCAAAAAGGGCACGTTACCCTCCGTCTGAGACGCAAACAGGCATCGACCCTAACTGCCGGACGCGAGCTTAACGTCGCTCATAAAAAACACAAAAAGAACTTGGTCCGAACTACGTTGACTCTGAATTCCCCATTGCACAGAGGGGGTACGTAGGCCTAGGACGTCGACGTCCTACCGAGTCGGTCTTTGTCTTTCCCCTCCCGTTTTAGCACAGCCCTAGATGATAGTATAACTTACCCTTAGAATAGACAACAAGCGTGGATCACATCGAGTACGATGGACGCGTGGGGTGCTAGCACCTTCCCCTCGCGTAACCGACTCCCGAACCCAGGTTATGGTTGCGATGACCATTCCTTTCCCTCTTCCTAAGGTTTATGCGGTGTTCCCTTTCCCTCTCTTGGGATAAATTTACACGGCTGGCGACTCTGTTTTTCCGCGCCACTCTCGCGTTTGTACCTGGATGAAAATCCTGGGAGCGACATATATTTGTACCCACCCCTTCTTCGTGATGATCTCCAGTCCTACGTTCAGTTAAATCGACACACGTACTTAGATATTGACGGTGTAAGAATGAAGATGAAGGTTCAAGATTCGCTTGAAATGGCAGTCATCTTATTTTGTTTTTGATGGACGTCAGTGACCTTTTGATTTTGATTTGGTGGTCACTGAATCTTATTTTGCTTCGCCTGAGGATTCGAGGGCCTCTTTTGACTTTTATTTTGATCCCTAATTTTGCATGGACTGATTTTGTTCTACGAGTCCATCGGGATTGCCCTAATTTTTGCCTAAGTCTCCTTTTTGAGGTGTTTGACTTAGCGGGCTCTCTTCTTTTTTTTTTAGAGTAAGGCTTGTGACTGCCAAATCAGTAGTCATTGAAGAACAACCATCATAACTTCTGAATTTTGCATGATTTTTTCGTCACCTCAGGACGTGTACGGAGAATACAGAGTCAGATTAACTGAACATTACCTTGCCCCGGGTTGAGTGTAACGGTTTGAATATCCAAAGGAAACTTCTACTTCTTGGCTCGAAGTGGTGAACTAGGGATTAACTCCTTATCTCTCCAGTGTTTAGGAATTTGAAACAATGTCTGTACATCCTTGGCAGGATTCTATCCGAAAGCATACCATCAGCAATTATGTGTATCTTATTTTCATCATCCTCCCTCCGATCTTTGCTAAACAACAATCTGGTAAAGAAAGTGAATGAGAGGTACATAGATGGACATTTTTTTTTCATATAAGTGAAGAATATGTGAGCGAATGTGACGTGATTAGTTTAAAAAAATGCATGATCACTTCATTAATATTACCATTAATAAACAACAATGTCTAAAAGCAAATAACACATAACAAAAAAGAAACTACAAATGCATAGAAATGAACAAATTACCAGCATTGGGGACTGGGCTTTTCTTTCTTGTTCCACTGTTGGACTAGCATTCTTGTTCATCGAGACCACGATGATAGCCTTCTTCACACCTACTCTCAGCAACTTCTTCCATAACATGGGCGGATGGACCCACCTGATCAAGTGAAGGATTGACGTTGATTTGAAGACCTCGAGGTGTAAATGAGATTAGCTTGGACTCAATCAGGTCTTGGACCTTGTTTCTGAGCTGTTTGCAATTCTCAGTTGAATGCCCCATGGCGCCAGCATAGTATCCACATCGTGCATTGGCGTCGAAGCCTAGTGGGTATGGAGGAATAACAGGATCCAAGCCCTTTGGCACTATTAACCCACTACTAATCAAACGTGGCAATATATGACTGAACGACACTGGCAAATGATCAAAATGCCTTTTTGGTCTTTAACTATAGTAGCGTCGGGGTTGTGAAGAATATTGTTGTGCAATCTGTTGTTGACGAGGGGGACCTCTATTGGCAGGAGTATATTGACCATGTGGAGAGAATGGAATCACACAGGGAGACCCATAGGATTGCTGACTTTGAACATTTGAGATGCTTGGGTATTGAGGATAAGGTACCGGAGACGGAGCTTGTAGAATGTCCCAGATTACATTGATTTCATCCTCCTCTTCCTCTTGAGAACTGACAATGGATTCAGTCTCTCTATCCTGGATGCTCGAGGCATCTTGGATCTTTCCACTCTTGATATGACTCTCAATGCGTTCTCATACTAAAACCAAGTCAGAGAAGTTTGATGTCCCATTGCTCCTCATCTTTTCCAAATATGGGCCTTGCAAAGAATTTATGAACAGGTCAATCAATTCTCTATCTAAAAGTGGTGGTTGAACGCGAGCAGCTACCTCTCTCCATCTCTGAGCATACCCTCTGAAGGATTCGTTCTCTTCTTGAGATAAGCCTTGCAACTGTATGCGGTTGGGAGCCATGCCAAGATTGTATTGGTATTGCTTCACAAAGGCGTTGGCTAAGTCCAACCATGATTGGATATGGCTACTCTGTAGCCGCATGTACCAACTCAACGATGCCCCACTGAGACTGTCTTGGAAACAGTGGATCATAAGTTTGTCATTGAGAGCATTGGACGTCATCTTTCTGCAAAACATCACCAAATGTTGCTTTGGACAACTATCTCCTTTGTATTTCTCAAATTTTGGCATCTTAAACTTTGGAGGTAATACAAGTCCGGGTACCAAGCACATGTTCACAACATTCAGATTAAAAGCATCACGCCCCTTTATGGTTTCAAGCTTCTCTTCCAGCACACGACATCTTTCAGCAAACTCAACATCTTGAGGTCGTTTGGTATTCACCATCAAGCTTGTCCCTCGGGAATTCGGTGTAGTGAATGCAAAGCTATGATATTCAATTGCATCATGAGACGAGGCATGTTCATCTTGAATAGTGTGACATTCTTGTATAACCTGGTCCCCAACAGGAATCCGCATAGGCTGAAATTAGGCAAGATTATTCACTTGAGGCAGAATGACGTTTGTAGTGACTGTAGGCCTTTGAACATTGTCCTCTTTCCTTGCCATAGCTTCCACAAGTTGGTCTAGCTGGTTCTTCATCAAGTCAACATCTGCTCTTGACGCAAACTGGTTCTGCCCTTCTGAGTCCATGATTCTTCCAAAATTGGCTTCAATTCCGATACGAGTGTCGGGAAATCAACTGCGGGTTATGGACAAAGGATGATTGAGTTTATGGTTTTGGAAAATGATATGCAATGCTGATGAGTATGCAATGCTTATGCACGGTTCCAAGATCAAAACAACATCTGATTCTGAGGAAGGAGTTAGATACAGGATATCTCTGACCATCGAATTCCCCACAGGTAGGCTCTAAACGGGTAGGTGCCTAGAGTTGTGGATACCTTTCAAAGACATTATAGCCATGACAAAGGAACATCAGACGATAATATTTTTGAAAGGATCTCGTCTAGGTGAGGTCTTCGTTTCTTCCCCACGAGAAAGACTCCTCGGAGGCGCCCACTACACAACCATCGACACACGGGTTCTAAGCAGGGTTCTCAGAATCCTAGATCGAGGTCGAAAATATTACTATCAGGAAGTAATACGTTCGAGGGATCTCATCTGATTGTGACGTCCGCATTAACTCACATAGAATTAACACTACTAACCGCCATGGATAAATGGGTAAAAGGTCCTTGGGATCAACGATTCAGGCTCGAAAATATTACCGCCATGGTAAAGTTTCACCACAACAATAATATCCCCAAGGGAACCTATTCCAAGCGGGGTTTTCGCTTCAACTCACGCGGAAGAGACCACGCAAGCCTACACTACACAACCACCATCCTAATCCTATGGTTATACTCGGACTCGGGTATAGAGCCATCTCACAGAGCACCAATGATCAGAGAAACTCCACAATAATAATAGGATATAAAAAAAAAAAAAGCAAGCAAGTAGATAATAGATAATCAGACAAGCAAGCAAACAAGCAAGATAAAATAAACCAACAAGCGAATCTAACACTCACGAATCGAGTCAAGTTAGGCTTGACTCTCTCTAGCATAGGGCAATGCATGTCCCCAGCAGAGTCGCCATCTGTTCGAAATAGAGTCGCCACCGAACTTTATTCATTCCAAGGAAGGAATAGGAAAATATCGATAAAACCTCGAAAGGGATAAGAAAATGGTCATCGCAACCAAATTCGGGTTCGGGAGTCGGTTACGCAAGAGGGAAGGTATCAGCACCCTCTACGTCCGTTGTACTCAACGGGAACCTCTTGATTCGATTCGTGAGAAAATTAGTTAGGTTTGTTTGTTTGTTATCTTCTAAGGTAAAAGGATTAGTTTTTAAGGGGAAAATGGGTGGTTTTTTATTAGTGTGCTCGACAAGGATTAAGAATCCTTGGGCCTACGTATTCCCTCGTTCAATGGCAAAGTCAGAGCATTCGTAGTTCGTGGGACTACGGTTGTTTGGTTTGTATTTTTTAAACGAACGAGTGTTTAATTCGCATTCTAACTGCTAAACGTTGGCTTGTCAGCTCGTCATGGGAGGCTGAAGCGCTAGTTCATATGCGTGGAAGAATGGACTAAACAATGTTCTTTTTGTGAAAGCTGTTTGAGTTGTGGATTAAGTATGCTAAAGATTTGATTGAGAAAAAGAGTTGGATTTGGACGTGTTTTAGGCGAACGAGAGTTTAGCTTGCATTCTAACTGCTAAACGTTGGCTTGTCGGCTCGTCATGGGAGGCTGAAGCACGAGTTCATATGCGCAGAAGAATGGATTAAACAATGTTCTTTGGGAAAGGTGTTTGATTTGTGGATTAAGTATATTAAGATTTGATTGAAAAAAAGAGTTTGATATGTGTATGCTTTAAGGTTTCGGTCGCACGGAGGCGAGGAAAGAAGTTTTATTCGTATTGGATGTTTTAGAGGGGACAATTGCTGACACACGAGTAAAGGAACCCGCACCCAAGCAAAAGGTGACAATTGCTCACACACGAGTAAGAGAACTCGCACACAAGCAATCGACGAATTAAGGTTTATGTTTTTTAGAATTGTCAATTGTTCACACACGAGTAAGAGAACTCGCACCCAAACAATTGAGGAGAAAGGTCAAAGACTTGGCCCCCCTCACATCACCTTTTAGGAAATTGTATTTGAATATATGATTAAGTATATTAAAGAGTTTGATTAAGAAAATAATTTGATATGCGTGTGTATTTTAGGGCTTCGCTCTCGCGAGAAAGAAGAGTTTTAGTCGTGTTGGATGTTTTAGAGGTGACAATTGCCCACACACAAGTAAGAGAACTTTCACCCAAACAATTGAGGAGAAAGACCAAATACTTGATCCCCCTCACTTCACCTTTAGTAAAAGTGTTTAAGTAAATATTAAGTGTTTTGATAATTTGATTTTAAAAGATTTGAATGTTTGTCGAGTTCATGTGTTTTAAAGGCGTCAATTGTCCACACACGAGTAAGAAAACTCGCACCCAAACAATTGAGAATTTAAGATCAAAGTTTTTCAGAGGCGTCAATTGTCTACACACGAGTAAGAAAACTCGCACCCAAACAATTGAAGAGAAAGACCAAAGACTTGATCCCCCTCCTTTTCACCCAAAAAAAATGTGTTTGAATAGAGATTAAACGTATTAATGATTGATTAAGAAAAGGAGTTTGAGTGTTATCGGATTATATGTATTTTAAAGGCGTCAATTACCCACACACGAGTAAGGAAACTCGCACCCAAGCAATTGAAGAGAAGACCAAAGACTTAGTCCCCCTCTTTTTCACCTTTCCCAAAATGTATAAGTATTATTACGTATGTTGGCTTGATTTGAGAGAAGCACTCGACGTTGGATCGAGGTTTTAATTTACGTTTGAGGAGGTTAAGAAATGGAAGGAAAGGAAGTTATGGTGTGAAGTGAAAGTTGGAAATACTTGATATATGGATCAAGTAAATGCTAGGGATTGAACTGATTGAATTTATTTGGAAAATACTTGATGTTGGATCCAGTTTGCTTTACTCTTATAAAAAGGATTGATTTTAATCTTATGGAATTAATTAAGCCATGATTAAACATAAACCAATCACATACAGGCATACAAATCAAAATAGAATGGGTAATCGTTGCATAAGGCCCAAGAGGAGGCAAAGGGGAGGTCGATTGCGATCGTGAAAACGACCGACTTATCAGGTATGAAAATGATTGACACGAAGTCCAAATATTAGTTGAAAAATATTTTGATTTGAATAAACACGCGATGACATAGCATAATATAATCAAGGCACAAAATAAATCCACAAGAGAAAATTATACACCTCACAAAGATTAAAAATAAAAAAAAAGTAGGGGGAAGAAACAGGCTTCTAACATGGATACAACCCTAGAATGATACTTGAAATAGAAAATTGAGATTCTAGGGGTACCTAACGGAGAAGGTCCATTGCCTCTTCGATGCACACAGGCTCAAGAATTGTTAGAAGCTTCACCGTTGTCAATCCGATTAATCCTCAAGTGTCCAACGTCACAAATCAACATCCAAGATCAACTGAGTTAAGATCAAAAGTGCTATCAAGAGAATCAAAAGGTTAGCAAGAACTTAAGAAAATCAATTAAAATTCTAATCAAAATCAACTAAGAAATTAGTCATTTGAACAAAATAATAATAATAATAATAATTATTAATATCAAGATTGTTGCTAAAAGTTAAGTCAAGACTTAACATAAAAAATTTAACCTAAAACAATTAATCTAATATCTAATTAAAACTAAAATCTAACTAGGGATGAAAATCAACATTAAATCCTAAAAAAAAGTTGTATGCTCATGGGGGTGCAAGCAGAATCATATGGGCTATGCGGTCCATCATCCCAACGGGTCATACATAGATTTAACATAAAAATAAAATTAAAAAAAAAAAAAATGACATAACAAGGTTTAGCAAGGTAATGACATGCTTAACATCTAAAACCACCATCCAACATTGTTCGCAACAGACAAAAGTGGTTTGGTATAGCAAAAGTTCAGAGTCTAAGAACAGAGCAAGGTCAAGAACAAAATCAACTTATTCCAATCCTCACTTCGTCGCGATCCAATCGTCTCTCTCACTTGATTCGCCTTCTCGACCTGCTTCCATGGAGAAACTTCTTCGACCAGAAATCGTACAACACGCATCCTATTTGAAGTCATCTCACGCTTCCGAATCCATCATCATTTTCAACCAACATCACAATCGGATCAAAAACTCAGAGGATCAAAAACTCCAAATCGGAATGGAATAAGTTTAGTGCGGTGGTTTCTTTGCTCAATTCAGGTTTTGATCTGTTTTTTTATATTGTTTGGGTTTGTGTCTGTGACAGCTTCTCTTCGTCTCACTCTTATTTTCTGGGTTGTTTGTAGTTTAGGTTTGAGGAAGGAGATTTTTGAGAGTTGAAAGGGTTGTTGTTGGTGCAAGGATCTGTTGAAGTTGTTTGTTTGAAGAAGACCGGTTTCGATTGGAGGTTGAGGCGGAGGAATGATTTTGGAAGGTTATAGCGGAGAAGGAAAAGTCGAAAAGTGTTTGAGGTAATTTTAGCAGAGTTTGTTTAGGGTATCCCCCGTTTTTCTGGTGGAAGGATCGTGTAGTTTTATAGAGGAATTTAAGGGTAGAAATGGGAATTGAGGGAAGCTTGGAGAGAAAGTTGTGGTGACTTGTTGTTGCTAGCTGGAATTTGTGAAAACCGTTTATGAATCGGATGTTACGAATTTGTTATTATCTGTTATGGTACAGGTCGTGTCAGAATTTGTTGGGAATATTAGTGATGACCGCGTGAGGATTTGTGCGTTGCAGTGGGCTGTGCATTTGTTGTACGAAAACGGTTTTTTGCGTGCTGGTTTATACGGAGTTGCAGGAACAAGTTCGTACGTTGGAGGCTGGTGCGGATTGAGACGTTTTATTTATGGCCAGTTGTTGCTGAACGTTGGTACAGGGTGTAAATTGAGGGATGTTGATGGCTTGCTGCACAATGGTTTGTGAATCACGTTGTTGTGTGTGTTGCGAAAACAAGGCAATGGCTGATGATGTGTGTGAAATTACGGTTGGCACGACCCATGATTCTTGCAGGTCACTTTGTTGTGTAATAGCAGTGCAAAGTGGGAAAATAGTGGCTGATGGAATCAAATGGATATGTCATGGCTACTGAGGTTATGTTGGGTCACTAGTTTTGTATGAATGGTCTGGAATAAGCATTTGGTCTGCCCTTTTCTTTATTTTCAACTGGTGTGTAACCTTGGGCAAGATAGGCGTGGGCCATGTAGGTTGAATTGTGTGTAACTTATTCGTGAGACATGGTTTGGAGAATTTGTGGTGATTGAAATGCTTGGCTTTGACATTAAATTTTGACTCACGTGGTGTGTAAGGTCTTCTGTAGGATGGCCGCGTGTATGTGGCCTGTAGAAATAATAGTTTTTTTTTGAAATGGAAGAAAAGTGATAAAAAAAATGGTTTTGGATATTTAAAGTGAAATTGGTTAATAAATGGATATTATGGAAATTAATAAAAATTGATATGGGTAAAAATGTATTTGAAATGGATTAACAAAGAATTTGAATTAAAAAATATTAAAATGGATATGGATTGGATGAAAATGAATTTTGAATAAAAATGGATATGGATATTTGTAATGGATAATGGAAATGGTTATAAAAAACGAATAAAGAAAAAAAAAGATAGGTTAATTAAAAGTGAAAATGGACAAATGGATTGGATATAGATATGATGGTTAGTGGATGAATGTTCAGATGAAAACCATTCACAGGTAGGACAAATTTGGGGTATGACAGGGCCAAGCAAAGGTCGTGATCCAAATAACGGGTGTGGGACTAAGCGAAGGTCGTGACCCAAGGGATTTTGGTGAACAAATAGTACTCGACCTAAGAAATGGTATTTGAACCAAAAGAAGGTTACTAACCCAAAGGTGTGAGTATTCAAACCAAGAGGAGGTTACTAACTCACAGGGGTATTGGTTTTAACAGAAGGACTGTGATTAACCAAAAAGAATAAGTGATTAACCAAGAGAAGGTAATTAACTCAAAAGGGGGGCTCAGTATTTTAACAGACAAGCCGTGGTTAACTGAAAAAATGGGTGACTAACTAAGAAAAGATGATTAACCCAAGAGGAAACTCATTATGTTAACAGACAGGCTGTGGTTAACTGAGAAGAAGGGCAAATTCGTGTTTTAACTGACAAGCAGTGATTAACCAATCAAAGGGAGAAGAACCAAGAGAAGGTTGCGAACTCCGCAAGGGTTTCGGTGTTTAACAGGAAGGTTGTGTAGACCGAAGAAAAAGATTGCGGCTGTAGGGGAAAGAGAGCATTGGTATTAACAATAGGACTGTGATTAACTAAAGAGGCAAATGATCATGACTCTGGTGGGGAATCAATGAACAATGATTGATCATAAGAGAGGTGTCGAACCAAAAGATGGTTGCTAACCCAAGAGACCAATATCTTTAACCAAGAGAATGGTGATTGATCAAAAGAGAGATTGAAAGGGGTAAGAGTTATCAAGGATCAACTCGACTGAGGATTGAGAGACACTACAACTTGGAGATAGAGACGATTATTCGATGCACAGGGTCATTCGTCCCCTGCCCAAAATAATCAAAATGAGTGTAGGAATTCTCCACTCTCATCCCTTCCTAGCACTAAAGTATAGTGCAGAAATTAAAACGGACAACATAACAGCGCCAATTTATACAGTGCTCCAGTGCATCGTGCGAGTCTCCGACTCGACAGGGGAGAAAGAAAAATAAGGCTCGAAAGAAACCTAGAGAGAAAAGCAAGGAAGGATCAACTAATCAAAACAAGGTTTCGATTAATTAATCAAAGGGAATTAATATGCTAACAATTTTCCAAAGAGATGAAAAATCATTAAAGAAAAAGTGTCGATTATTGATTATACAATATTAAATTTGCTCAATCAAGAACAAACTTAATGTGATTAAGAATGAAAGTGCAAAACAGTACCAAATGTCAATTAGCATGCATCACAAATCATGTTAACAAGTGAGCAAAAGGATGTGCAAGAATGATCATACTCCATGTAATTCCAAAATAAAAACAATTACATAATCGACAAATCGTGCATCGAATTATTGCAAGAATGCTTCAAATAGAGGATAAATAGTACCTAAGACATCCACAAATATCAAGCATATCAATCCATGGAAGTTAGAGGAGGAAATGATATCAAACAAGGTTGAAAAACATCAAAAATGGCACTCTGTTACAGTGGTAATCGATTACCACATGTAGGTAATCGATTACCTGCTTGAAAATAGCAGAAATAGTGGAAAAAGGTGCAGAGTAATCAATTACACTCATATGGGTAATCGATTACCACTGTAACAGTGGCAAATAAACAGCAAAAACAGCTTTTCAAAAGCAATTTTAAGCACCTAATCACTTATCCAAACTACCACATGCTATGGGATGAATTTGTGCACGAAAATTACATGAATTAGGAGCAATTAATAATCAATTGAAAGGATCAAACATGAGGATCAAAGATCAAACAAACACATGATTCATCAAACCGAAAAACTATCGAAACTACATCGGAAATACATGAAAGTGATCGAAACAGTAGATTGAGTGAGAGCTAGCAACCTACAAGCCGGAGAATTGGCTTGGTGATTGTTGTGATTGAAATATGATGAAAATAAGTAAAGAAAACCAGAGAATTCTACACTTGCGCTTTGAACCGTAGCGAATCCGAGCAAAATCGCGAAAATGCACTTAATACCGATTAGCACTGAAATTGCTTGAGTAGATTACTTGAAGTGAAGTAGAATCTACTGTAGATCCAAGAATCCAAGCAAAACTGAAGATGAATGAAGGCTTAAGCTCAAGAGATAAGCAATTTCAATGTGAAATTTGCTTCTCTTCAATGGTGGAATTGAGTTCTAGTGTGGGTTGGGGAAGAAGATGAAGATGAATGTGAAGAACTTGCAGAAAAATGCAGAGAGAATTGAGAGAATTGAGAGTGAAAAATGTGAGAAATGATTGAAATGGTTGAAGGTCCTTTGAAAAATGATTGAAGGTTTGTTTATATAGAGTTTTGGTTTGCAGTTGCTAGGTTTAGAATATGCTTTGGACTTAGATTTGGAGCTAGGTTGGGAGTTAGTTACACTTGACTCACCGAGTCAGCGGTTAACTCAGTTAGTTAGGTAGTTAACTCGGTGGAGTAATCCCAATGTAAATCCAAATCAATGACTCACATCCTTGGAAATTAAGGAACATTTTGCACTCAATTCAAAGTGATGTATTGGAGTAAATGTAAGTGGAGTGTCTTGAATGGTCTTGAACTGTGTAGAATGTTCCACACAATGCTAGAACCAAGTGGGATCAAAAAGCAAAGAGAGTGCAAGGTTGTTGTTCCAAAAATGCAGCCGGAATTGCAAAACTGCACAGGGTAATCGATTACCCTGTTTTTGCCTAGAAATTAAGTAATCAGTTACTCTAGGCAAATTTTGCCCAAATTGCCTAGGAACAAGTGCTGAAGTCCCAGTTTCGATTTTCCACCTCTTGCTTTGATGAATATTCATGGAAACCATTATTGTGTGCTTGTTTTGAGGATTTGATGACCTTGTGAGGATGTGATTAATCGGGCTTAGAAAACCTGAATATTCCTGCAACAAAAAACACAGAGAAAGAGTGTGAGTGCTTATGTCAGCGATGTGAATGCATATGTTTATGCAAAAGGCAAAAGGGGGGTCAAATTTTAGGTTACGACAGACACACTCCACAAATAATGAATGAACACATAAAGTGTGTAAAATAAAAAGTTCTTGTGCCCGAAACTGGAGGAACAACCAATGATTTTATCTCAATAGAAGGTTGGACTCATTACAAGTGAGATCCCGTCAAGTGAAAATGTGAAGAATTGTGCTAATAAAAAAGGAGAAAAAAAGCAAATAAGTGGAAAGTGTGGTCCCAGCTGATTTGAGTCAAAAGTCAAAAGAAGAGTTAGACAAAACCCCCTCTTGAAACCAGAAAGGTAACCCTTGGATCACCGGATTAATAAGTTGGAATCACAAAATTGAGACTAGCTTATTCTTCTGAAGAGTACTGGTGTGACAGTAGGAAGTTGGTGAGCTTAAGCTTGTGATCACTTTAGGACAATTGCAAGGCTGAATTAAACTAATTTTTTGAAGCAGGCCACTAATCTAGAAAAATCAAAGTTGCCTCATTACTCTGATCCTGATTGGTTGTAATTGAGATTTTCTTCTGTCGTTCATTGTCGCATCACTTGCCAAACACAAAAATAATAAAAAACATTTCTCTTCTCATCTCCCTAATCAATCTCAAATAGCAAACAACTTTAACCATAACACAAATAGTACAAGAGGTTCCTATAGGATACTATAAATACTTAGAGTGCTAATACCTTCCCTTAGTATAACTAACCCCCGAACCTTATATCTCTTTATTGCTTTGTCTTTGCATTGCATATTTATGGGTTATTCTCTCTTTTCCCCTTCCCTTGGATAAATTAAAGATCGTTGGCGATATCTCAAGATTTGTAAACCTAGTTAACTTAATAGCTATGGTCTCTGATTCTCACCACGACAGTCGCAACCTCCAATGGTCATTCATAATTGCGACGTGGGAATCGTGACACAAATAAATGTGTCAGTCAAACCTTATTATCAAGTCATGGTCAGAGTCTTTTCCCTCCATGACATTTTTTTTACTTTCATGTTGCGACGTGACTATAAAGTCACAACTTAAAATTTGAAAATTTGAAAATCTCCCCCCATCTGCTACCCCTCTATGCCTGAATCCCTTTATTTTTTTCATTGTACTTTTTGTGTTCCGAAGTGATTACCATGTCACAACATTTTGATTAAATATTTTTTTGCCTTCCCCATGTGCTTGCGTCAGTTTCATTTTTTTTAAAATAAAAGCATGTAGCGACGTGATTATCATGTTACAACTCCTTTTTTTTTGCCACGTGATTTTCACGTCACTATATCATGTGGCTGGAGAGAATTTTTCTTGTAGTGTATTACTTTAATCCCATTGATCAGTGCACATTAATTTTGTTTATAGGAAAAACTATATATTAATAAGGAATATGTTATGAATAAAGATAAATAGTGGATGTCCATTCTAATTCTTCTTTACATCTTCCTATTCCCTATTAATAGCTGTGACTTTCCATCTCCCTTAGGTCCTATAAATAAGGTCCATATTGCAATATAAAGTGTACACTTTTGCAGAAGATAATATAATATCACTTTTCTTCTTCTCTTTGTCTACTTCATCTCTATATTATTTTGCTTAATTTCATAACACGTTATCAGCACGAAACTTTACCATATGAATGTTAACTAATTGTCTAAGAAGTGATACAAATAGTTTGATAATGAAGGTCTAACAATATGAAGCTCCAAGATTTAGAAGGTAATATTATTATTTTTTGCTTCGTAATATATATTTCTAATTCTGCCTATTTTGTATTGATATGTTGATTAGAAGAAAAAAATAAACAATGATTTTCATGCATCCTAGAAGGATTGGATAAATAATGTTAAAATATTTCTGAAAGACTATAAAATAATGTGTTTGTTATATAGTTCCTAAAGAACTTCACAAATATCCTTGATGGATAGAAAAATAATAATTTATTATATAGTTCTTGAAGAACTAATCAAATATTCCTGAAGAAGAGCAACATAATAATTTATTATATAGTTCCTGAAGAATTTATCAAGCATCCCTGAAGGATAGCAAAATAATAATTTATTATATAGTTCCTAAATAACTAATCAAGATCCATGAATGATTGAAAAATAATAATGTATATAGTTCTTGAAGAACTTATAATGCATCCCTGGAGGATTGTACGAAAACTGTTTGTCTTTATCATTGTTTGAAGATCTATGATCTACCTCTCGAAAAAAATTATATATTTATAAAGGATCCCTAGAGAATTGTTCAAAGAATGAATTATTTTTATTCATTCATAAAAGAATGGTTATCCCTTGATGATTGATAAGAAAATAATTATTCTGTCTCCATTGATTAGAAAAGTATCAATGACAATTTTCATGGATCTTAGAAAAATTGACAATCACAGAAGGATTTCATGAATAATATTAGTAAATGTAAATTTATTAAGATTGTAAAATATATATTATACAAAAATTATTTTATATTTACTAGAGATTGAAACAAATTAGAAGAATATAATCACATGTATTATGGTAAACTAGATGTTTACAAATCACACTTAAGTGTGTTGTTGGCAAAATCGGTTGAGTCATTTCAGATGTATTATAATGTGAGAACTAGTTTTGAAGAACCAGAAGTTTCTTCAATCCAATAAAATTTGTATGTTCCTAAAGGAAGATTTGAGAAATTGAGTTTTAATGACATTAATTATTGCATCGACTAAAAGATTGTGCACATGTCTATTCACAGCCAGAAGTTTGTGAAATTATTTTCTCAACGAATTAGATTAAGATCTTGTTTTCTGGATTTTTTAGAAATTCCTTGATAAGTATCACACTAAAATTAATATTGAACATCTTGAAGGACATGCTCATAAAAAAAATGGACTTGAAGATCCATTCTTTAGACGTTTAAAGTTAGTTATATAGTTGATACTTGTGAGATCATCAATTCTAAATTAGATATTTGAAACTCACAAAGTATGATATTAAGATATTTATTCGCATTAAGCCAACAAGTTAATATAAGATGATTCTCCCCTTAACTTACAAATTAGTTTAGGTTAATAACCTATTATATCTCATCTAAGTAAACTTTACGATGTGTTGTAATTATTCAATTACTCCAATATATAGTACGCTAATATGAGTTTTGAAAGAATTTTGAGAAAAGGTATTTTATATGAATCCCGTACTTGAGGATATACCTTGATCCAATAAGTGAATACTTATTTGAAACCCAGTAGGCTGATTATCAATTGATAAATTAATTTTATCAATATTAGGGGGAGAGAATAAGCAGCTGAAAATGAGAACCAGAAGTTCAAATTAACAATTTGAAATAAAATATTATAATATCATTTTCATCTTCAAAGTTCAAAACACAATTCATTTTCAAAGTTTATGAAATAAATTATTGGCTGCTAATAGTCCACTCAAAGTGGATTCTCATATTGGACAATATAATAATGCAAATGAGTTATAATCGCGCCTCAAACGTGGTAGAAAAGTCGGTTCCGATGTTAAAAATCCTCTACCAAGAAAAGAAACTAAAGTTAAAAATGACCCAAGTGAGGATATGAAAACTCTAAGAGCACTTTGATATAATTTAATTTTGAGTTCCAGAAGAACTAACCAGGTACCTGAAATTTATGAAAATTAAGAGATCTCGATAAATTATGTCATGAATGGAATATGATGGAACCAAAATAAAGTCAATATTGACAATTTCTTTGTGTATAATATAGCGGTAAAGATGATAAATGATAACGAGGATCATGATTCAAAGTCTGTCAAAGATTGTAGACAAAGTGAGAATTGGCCAATATGAACATATTCAATTGAAGAAAAATTAAACTCACTTTAAAAGTGACTCGATTTTGGACCTGTAGTTCGAACACCTCAAGATGTGAAATCAATTGAATATAAATGAGTTTTTGTGAAAAAGCAAAATAAGAATGGTATAAAGCTTGATTTGTTGCTCAAGAATTTTCACAAAGACCTAAAATTCATCTTGATGAAATATATCCACCTTTAGTGGATGCAATTCGATTTTGATATTTAATTAGGTTTGTAGCACATGAAGGGCTCAATTTGCACATGATGGATATTGTAACAGCTTATCTGTATGGTTCACTTGATAGTAAAATTTACATGAAACTCCCTGAAGGGTTCAATATACCAGATACACACAACTCTGAATCTTAAGAAAGTTACTCCATAAGATTGAACAAGTCTCTCTATGGGCTGAAACAATCTGGACGAATGTGGTATAATCGTCTCAGTGAATATTTGCTTAGAGAGGAATATACAAATAACTCCATTTGTCCTTGTATTTTTATAAAAAGACCAGTTAAGAAATTTTCAATAATAGCTGTCTATGTGGATGACATAAATATTATTTGAACTCCTGAAGAGCTTCCAAAAGCTATGAATTGTTTAAAGAAAGAGTTTGAGATGAAGAACCTAGGAAAGAAAAAATTATATCTAGGTTTACAAATTGAACATTTAGACAAAGGAATATTTGTACAACAAGAAGGCTATATAGAAAAGGTGTTAAAATGTTTCTATATGGACAAATGTCACCCGTTGTCTACTCCAATGGTTGTTAGATCATTAGATGTGGAGAAAGATTCTTTCAGACCTCGAGAAAAGGATGAAGAATTGCTTGGTCCTGAAGTACCATATCTCAGTGCAATTGGAGTACTAATGTATCTTGCTAATTATACACGTCCTAATATATCATTTGTTGTCAATCTATTAGCAAGATATAGTTCTTCACCTACACGAAGACATTGGAACGGAATCAAACATATACTTCGTTACCTTAGAGGTACAATAGACATGGGTTTGTTTTATACCAAAGTATCCAGATTTGAATTAACAGGTTATGCAGACCTAGGTTACTTGTCAGATCCTCATAATGGTAGATCACAAATAGGTTATTTGTTTACATGTGGGAGTACAACTATTTCATGGAGATCAGTCAAACAAACCATAGCAGCAACATCATCTAATTATGCAGAACTTTTAGCATTACATGAGGCAAGTCGAGAATGCGTTTGGTTGAGATCCTTAATTCAGCACATCCAAAATACTTGTGGTTTATCTTCTGAGACATTAAATACAACGACCATATATGAAGATAATAGTGCATGCATCGCTCAATTGAAAGATGGTTACATAAAAGGAGACCGGACAAAACACATTTCTCCAAAGTTCTTTTTTACTCATGATCTTAAAAAGAGTGGTGATATAAGCATCCAACAAATCTGTTCATGTGATACTCTTGCAGACCTTTTCACAAAGTCACTCCCAAGTAGAATTTTTAATCAACTAGTACAAAAGATTGGTCTTCATCGAAGAAATGATCGTTCAGCTGGGGGGGAGAAATGAAAGGATATTGTACTCTTTTTTCTTCACTAGATTTTTTCCCACTTGGTTTTTTCTAGTAAGGTTTTAACGAGGCATATCCTCAATGGACATCCAAGGGGGAGTGTTATGAATAAAGATAAATAGTGGATGTCCATTCTAATTCTTCTTTACATCTTTCTATTCTCTACTAATAGTTGTGACTTTCCATCTCCCTTAGATCATATAAATAAGGTCCATATTGCAATATAAAACGTACACTTTTGCAAAAGATAATATAATATCACTTTTCTTCTTCTTTTTTGTCTACGTCATCTCTATATCATTTTGCTTAATTTCATAATAGAATATAATTAGTATTGCACAGAAAAGAAAAGCAGTGCAAATTAATTTTGTTTTTATTTGTTTCATGCATAATTATAAATTATAAATTATATATAATGTTTCATTAAATTTAAAATTCAATGCAATAAAAATTGAACTGGACTACCGGTTCAACCAGTATAACCGAGAATCAGACCCTTTTCTGATTAGTTAAACTTTAAAAATTGCACTTTTCTAATTATAAACTTTAAATTAGTAAGATTCCTTTAAAATACACTATTATTTTTGAAATTTTAATATTATAACATTATTAACATGGTGTGCTATTTTCTTAATCTTTCCATTTATGAAAATGTACAAAATTTAATATTAATTTTGTTATTTTGCACATTGTAATTGTTTTGTTCTACTTTTTGTATTCAGTATATCTGTAAAATATTGTGTCTAACATGATTTTGTCACTAAATCAAATGTGTTTCCTTCCTTTATAATTTTTGGTGAAAGTTTATAAAGCACAAGTAGCATGAACTATTTTATATAGGACGTATTTGTTTTAGTTTTAAAAAATAATATTTCTTTTTGTATTTTTAAGATAAATTATTATTTTTCCATTTTAGATAGATGTATGTGTATTCTTTTTTTATAATCTATATTTATTTGTTCAAATTTCACAATTAAAAAGACATCTTTGTCTCAAATTAGAGCGTTATAAATTGAGAAGTTACTATTAAATTGAAGACAAAATAAGGAGAAAAAAATGAGAAAATTGAAAAATGTCTTTAGTTGCCTGTGCGTCTCAAAATCCATCTTTTCACATTTATGATTATGAAAAACTTTTTTTTGTAAACAAGTTATTCAATAAGACGAGAACTAAGGGTTCTCAAACCTGATTACAAAAGAAGCGAGAAATAACTCTCGACAAAAAAGATATTGAAAACCAATTGAACCTACGATAAGTAATACAACGGATTTTTACAAAAATCGTAAAAATTACAATTGGTTTTTGCAATATCACCTATTAAGGACCACTTCCAAGATGTAATCTTGATACTCCAAACCGTATCAAGAACATTCCACCTTTGGTCTTCGAAAATAATACTATTTCTGAGAGACCAAATATTCCAACACACCGCCAACCAAATTACACCCGCTTTCCCTTTTTTGACTTTCCGAGATTTGCAAAAAATAATCCACCTCGAAAAGCTATCTTGGAAGCTCCCTGTTTCTAAATCCGAAATATCCACAAAACCAATCCACTCCCTAATCTCCCTCCAAATCAATTTCACCACTTTACACCCAAAAAAACATGATCCAAATTTTCTTCTACCGAAGAGCAAAACAAACAGGCTGCAGAAGAAGAATCCAGAAAAATAATACCTCTCACCTTAAGCTTGTCTTTAGATGATAGTCTTTTCTTGAATAACCGCCACCCGAATGCTTTAGATTTCGAAGGCACCTCCGACTTCCATAAAAGCTTCCATAATTTCCCCTCATCCGAATCTGCGGTCATAAAAACAGAAAATCTGCCATCGTCGAGGAAACTCCCAGCAAGCGAAGGTCGGGCTGCCAAAACTGCAGACGACGAATCTTCCCTGCCGCTGTTATCAAAAGCGTCAGCATCCACAGCATATCTGCTGTCCCAACCCATATGGCCATCTCAGCTCAGACCATTGCAAACGTAACGCACCGACGATGTATCCTCTTCACCTGCATTAATAGTGGCAGCATGGCATCTGCTAAAACTGCTCACTGCAGTACCAGAATACCTGCAGGAAACATCAGTAAAAAAAGTACTAGAGTGAGAACCTGACGCAGCAGCAGCATAAGTATTGTCATGCCCACTGTAACTAGTCCTACAATTCCTTTTGTTCTGCATAATTCAACAAAAGACCTCACTGAATAACCGTCGTCAACTTCCACACTCCATTTAACCTTATCCCGGGCAAAGGAGGAAGGTCCACGACCTTGCAGCAACGGCCGTAATTCCGCCAACTCAGCCAGCGCCCCCGAAACTAATCCCTAATTTATACCCAAATCACTCCAAACCCAGCCCCCGTCAACCCAACCTCCCATTGCCCCCACCGAAATGTTTTTGAGCTCCGAAACCTCCAAAACAAGAGAAAATCTATCTTTAAGGCAACAATTCTCCATCCAATAGGCATACCAAAAGACATCGTCATTCCATTTTTAATCTTGAAAATACAATTCTTAACAAAACAATCTTCAACTAACTTCTTATCAATCAAGCCCAAGTCTTTCCACCAAACCGAACTAGAGCCCTTGTTAACATTAGATTTAAACTTGCAAACTAAATCTAAGTTGATGTCAACATAACGAGCTTTCGATAGCCTATACCAAAGAGAATCCGTTCCATTAAGAATACGCCATTTCCATTTGAGAAGAAGAGCCAAATTGAAATCCTCAATCCTTGGTATCCCCAATCCACCTTTACCGAGAGGCTTACAAACATCCTTCCATCCCACCCAATGAATCCTCCACCTCCCATCCATTCCTCCCCATAAAAAATTACTTTGCAAACTTGTTATTTCTTTGGCGATCTTAACCGGCATCCTATAAAAAGAGAGACAAAAAATCGAGAGAAAACACAAAACCGTCTTTAGAAGAGTAATTCTTCCGCCAAAACTAAGAAACCGATTCTTCTAATTTTCTAACCGCCTCTTGATCTTGTCCACCAAAGGCTTCCAAGTTGTGATCCTCCTCGGACTAAAACCGATAGGAATCCCAAGAAAAGTAAAGTTAGAATCCTCCACTTTACAAGATAGGAAAGAAGTCGCGGCCTCCAAAAAACAAGGATTCAAATTGATTCCAATCAACTTGCTCTTATGATAATTTACACCCAATCCCGACCCAATTTCGAAGCTTCTTAGAACCGCCTTGAAAACCCAAATTTGGTTCCAAAAGGGTTCCCCAATCAATAAAGTGTCGTCCGCAAATTGAAGAATATCCACCAAACACATTCTATTAATGACCGTTCCTCTATGCACCCCTATATCCACCGCCTTTTTGATCAACCCCGAAAGACCCTCCGCCACAATCACGAAAATAAAAGGTGAAAGCGGATCTCCTTGTCTCAAACCCGTCTCCACCCTAAAATCCTTCGTAGGGCTTCTGTTCACAAGCACCGACATATTACTATTAAAGATCAATAATTCCATCCATCTCATCCATCTCCCACCAAAACCCATCCTTCTCATCAAAAATCTAGCAAAATTCCAACTTACCTTGTCATAAGCTTTTTCGAAATCCACCTTAAAGAGCATACTACTTCTCCCTTCCTTGGAATAAAAATCAACCAATTCATTAGGAATGACCACCCCGTCAAGAAGTTTCCTACCGGGCACAAAGGCACTTTGAGACGGAGAAACACTACAAGAAAATTGGCAGATTGCGACGGTTATTTTGGCAGGTTACGATGGTTAAAACCGCCGTAATTTTCAAGTCACGACGGTTGCAACCCTGTCGCAGAAACGTGCGTCGCGAGGCCATATCGCGTCAGTTGTCAAAACCGTCATACCAACCATCGTTATCTATCACGACGGGTATAGAACTGACGTAATATGCATATTGTGACGGTTAAAACCGTCGTAACTTTACATTTGATTTTTGTTTATATTTGTGATTACGACGGTTCCAACTGTCGCAATTTCTGTTACACAGGTAGATCTGCAGGTAAATCCGTAGCAAATTTACTTTCCATAAGTAAATCTGCAGGTAATTTATTTTTAAAATTAAAAAAAAATATTTTTAGAAATATGAACAGAATGAGGCAGAAAATCATATATATTTTTCATTCAACTAAACATATATATCATATTACATTTATACAAACACTACTAATACCAAAATATCTTCTTGCATTCAAAAAGAAAAAAATTAACATAGTTAAAATAATATAAGTTACAATCAAGATATTTAATTGGACAATTTAAAACTATTTTTCTACTGCAATTTCTGTAAAACCAATATAAAAAGTGACAACATAATAAAATAATAGTATATTAGAACATTAATTTGTGCCAGAGTCTTCAAAGGACATCCTCTCCACCGAAGAACTTTCAGCGAACAAGGAAGGAAGTTGAGGCCATGGGAAGTTGCACTTCATTTAAGCTGAGCAATTTTAGCTGACTTGCCTTTGAGAATGCTTCAGTGCTCCAGTAAGTTTCGCATGGTTGGAGTAAGTTGAGGACTACACTTCCAATTTTTTTGGTTCCTACAAAATCATTATAATCTCTAGAATGTAAGTGGATCTTATTCAACATAGAATGAGGAGAAACACAATCTTAAGCAAAAATATCTCGTATGTATTGCCGTTTGTGTATCTCAAAGTATAATAAAATACTAGTACCTATTTACATCATATAAAACCAGGTATACAACAGGGGTAGAAAAATTAGTAACCACCTTATTTTTCATCAACACGTGATCAATGTCCTATTTACACCATAACCTGCTATGTCTTCCAGGTTCATTTGGAGATTCCTGAAAAACAATATTCCTGCCCATTTCTTGACAAATTACAATTGTGATTTGAACCTCACTAATAGAAGGTTTCATATTTTAAGGTTGAATGTGGCTCAAACAGGTAATACTTTTTTTCTTTCTAGTAAGATGTTACATTACATGTTAAATTTGATATTAAGTTTAAGCAAATGCTCAAATTTGATATTAATAAATGGTATGTTAAAGGTGTTTATAGACAGGATAATACAAAATCACATCTTTTTGACAATAAATACTATAAAATAGATGCAAAATAAATAAAAACACCTACTCACCTTTAGATACTCTGTTAGTAAATTGACTTGAGAAGGGAATTCAGATCCCAGAACAACAGTTAACAGCTCACAGATGGTCTCAATATCTATGCTCCTTTGCTTATCCTCTGGAAGTATTAAACAATGTTTAAACAGATTCATCAAATTAAAATAATTCCAATGCAGTCTTATTTCTTGTCGGTTTTCACTAGTTGCATTTTATTAACAAATCAAGTACTCAACATTTTTCAAACTAGACTCTATTGAAACTAACTTTATTTGAAAAAGGAACCTAGCTTTCTATTAGACAGAGAATATTGCTTAAAATTAATTAATTAAGAATCATCTTTTTAGTAGTAATATGTTGCTATAATCATTACTCTATTTCTTAAGCTATGTCAAGTTAATCCATTAACGTGAATCCACCAAATTTTTGATATAAATGGACAATAAATAATAAATACTATAAAATAGATACAAAATAAATACAAACACCTACTCACCTTTAGATACTCTGTTAGTAAATTGACTTGAGAAGGGAATTCAGATCCCAGAACAGTTAACAGCTCACATATGGTCTCAATTATATTGCTTATCCTCGGCAATATAATTATAGATCTCAACAAATTTGGATTATAGTTGTAAAATAAACCCACCAATACTAAGCTTACCTTGCTAGCTGCACCACCAACTGCCTTGCACCACTTGAAAAGATTATTAATGACAAGTTTGGCATTGTTGAGGGGATCATGACCTCTGTCCATTCCATCTGATAAACCATTGATGTCGAGTTCACAGTCACCACCGGGTCCTCAAATTTCTGCCGTCGAGGCAGAAACAAATACAGGTTCTGATATTTTGACTTCTAAGGCTGGTGCATCTAATACAATGAATAATTTGGAGCCAAACTCCCAACACGACCATAACATCAGACCCTAGCAACACGTACCTACATCAAATTGCAGCCACTCCCAATGTTTCATCACGCCCTGCATACATCGACACAACCATATGATTCAACAGTACAACTCAATATAAACAACAACCTGGCTTTGCATCTGATGAAGAAATAATTCTTGAGAACACGGCTCTGTCAACTGCCAAAAAGCCTGAAACTATTTGTTACGGTGAAGTTAAAGAAAAGGCTGGTCAGACATGTTAGTCACCAGTGATGTCCGTCGACGGCATAAAGGCGTTGTCGAAGATGTTGCGTTTCTCGACTTTATTGTCAAAGAGGATCGGGAAAGAAGCTGCATCCAAGAGAACAATGACTCTCGGGGGTTCAATGAAACAGAAACCAATTTGAAGTTAGTAATTTTTCAGAAGAACTGGCAAGGATTCTTGTAAAAGGCAAAAAGTTGTGTTTGGACATGTTGAGGGTTGAGTGTACCGCGCGTTTTGTGGTTTCGAATCACTATCGCTTTGGTACTACAGTTCAATTCATTTTTTATCCTATTAAGCTGATTAAGGAAGGGAAAAAGATGTCTCCAATTAACCCTGCTTGCAAACTGAGGTTAAACAGTCGAAACTGTTGGTTTACATATGCTATCAAAATAGGGGGGTTCTCCCTTTGGGTTATTAACCTAAAAACAGTGTTTAGGCTATTGGTAAGATGTTAAGACTGATGCTTTTCGATTAATGTATGAAGGTATGGGATTTTGGGTTTTTTTATTAGTATGCTCGCTAAGATTTTTGCAATCTTATGCCTACGTATTCCCGAAATGGGGAAATCAGAGCGATCGTAGTTCCTCCTATTCTAAGGGAGGAAAAATATGTTTAGGTGTCTTGTTCAAAGCCCAAGATTGAAGCTAAAAGGGGTGATTGGTATCTTGTTCAAAGCCCAAGATGTGAAGCTGAAGGGTCTATTTGTATTTTGTTCAAAGCCCAAGATGTGAAGCTGAAGGGTTTATGCTAAGAGAGAATTTGTCATCTCTAAATAGGAGTTGTTGATGTTTGTATACTGCTAGCAAGGCACAACTTTGATGCTAAAAGGTTAATTGAATCAACCGGAGTTTTCTTTATACAAAGCCTAAGAGGAGGATAGAAGTTGACTTTTCCAGGGAAAATGTTCTTTCTGTCTTGTACAAAGCCCAAGATTGAGGCTAAAAGGGATTTTGACTCCGTTGGGGAGAATGTATCTTGTATAAAGCCCAAGATGGAGGCTGGAAGTATTTGACTCAACAAGAGAGTGCTTTTATCTGTCTTGTATAAAGCCCAATACGTAGGCTGAAAAGGTTGACTCAACAAAAGAGCCTTGAACGGGTGATTGACTCAACAAGAGAGACTTTTATACTCAACAAGAGAGTGATTTTCCGTCTCATACGAAGCCCGAGATTGAGGGTAAAAGGAGATTGACTCAACAAGAGAGTCTTTTATACTCAACAAGAGAGTGTCTTATATGTCTTGTACAAAGCCCAAGACGGAGGATAAAAAGGTTTGACTCAACAAAAGAGTCTATCATACTCAACAAGAGAGTAATTTAGTGTCTCATATGAAGCCCGAGACGGAGGCGAAAAGGGAAGATGGACTCAACGAGAGAGTCTGAAAAGGTGGTGGACTCATCAAGAGAGTGTGAAAGTTAATTGACCCAACAAGAGAGTCTTTTATACTCAATAAGAAGTGTTTATATGTGTCTTGTACGAAGCCCAAGACGGAGGCTAAAAGGTATGATTGACTCAACAAGAGAGTATTTGAACGGGTGATTGACTCAACAAGAGAGTCTTTTATACTCAACAAGAGAGTATTTTGTTGTCTCGTATGAAACCCGAGATAGAGGCTAAAAGCAAATTGACTCAACAAGAGAGTCTTTTATACTAAACGAGTGAGTGTTTTATACGTGTCTTGTATGAAGCCCAAGACAGAGGCTAAAATTGGTTGACTCAACAAGAGAATCTTTTATACTCAATAAGAGAATAGGTTTTTATGTGTCTTATACAACGCCCAAGACGGAGGCTGAAAGGGGTCGACTCAACAAGAGAGTCTGAAAAGGTGAGCTCCGCTGGGGAGGAATCATTTGTACAAAGCCCGAGAGGAGGCTAAACTTACTACTAAGGATTATTGAGATCCCTAGGCAGGTCCAAGTGTGGGGCATTCTCATGAGAGAGACCGGGGTTTATTCTTAGGTTTGAGAGGAACTTAAGAATGTCTTTGAGACTCAAGGGATTTTAGACTGTCCAAGTCTAGAGTTTTATCTTTTGTACAATTCCCAAGAGGAGGCACGGGCATTAAGGGATGAGTATCAACCCTAAAATGTCCGGAGTTTTGACACTGGAAAGACTGCTCTTGCAAAGGATGACTAAGTTCTGTCTTTTACCTTTAAGAGTTCGTCAGGGTCCTTGTATTAAGCCCAAGAGAAGGCGTGAGAGCTTCTAAGAAGCCGAAGGGTCCTTGTACAACGCCCAAGTGGAGGCGGGGATGCTTTTAGGAAGCCTGTGGGTCCCCAAATCCCGAGAATTTCAAGACATGCTATTCACCGAGAATAGATCAAGCCAGGAAAGTTCAAGAATTTGGAAGAAACTCAAGAGATGCCATTCACAGAGAAAAGATCATCTCTAGGGAGTTAGAGTTTCATTGACAATGTCTAAGGGTGACAGTCTGAGAAAGGGTTCACCGAGAATGTTGCCTTTCACGTCTCCATATTGTTTAACCCCAAGAGGAGGGAATACTGTATCTGGAAATCCTATGGGGATCTAGTTTTGTTTGTATTTAAGAGTGACCAACAGGGCTTTACCTAGTGCTAAACGTAGTTGCCGGGGAAAACTCTAAATAAATATACTAGTATTACACAATGGATATTGGACAAGTATATAAAAGTTTGTGAAAGAAGACTTACAGTGAAACAGCCCCACAATACAGTTATATATATATGAAAGCAGTAAATGAAAGCGGATAAACACTTACCCGTAGTAGAGCTTCCATGCTGTGTGGTTAGTTGTTCAACAAAGAAAAGTTTTGATAACAACCATATATTTGGATTTTAAAATCAAAGGAGAAAGTTCTTTGAACAGATGTCGGGGCTTACAGCTCGAGGGGAGACCCAAGGTTTGTTTTTTAACTGGCGATCGTGCTGAGATTTTTGAAAACACTGTGGGTCTTATACAATGACTGAGGCCCAAATAATTTTGGTTTCAAAGAGGGGTTGGGGTCTTACACTCTATTAGAGGCCCAACGATTTTGTTTTTGAAAAGGACTGGGACTTATAGCTCGTGGAGAGGCCCAATTGGTTTTGTTAAAAAGGCGACGATCGCGCCGTTGTTTTGAAAATACACTGGGACTTATACAATGACTGAGGCCCAAAAAGTGGTGCATTTACAAAGGGGGTGGGTCTTACACTCTAATAGAAACCCAAAGAGTTTGAAAAAGTTTTGTGAGGGTGAAAATCAAAGAAACCCTAATTTTTTTTCTTTAAAAGTAAATATTTAAAGAAAATCAATAAAATGATAGAAATACCAAATGGATTTGAATAAACCACTTGTGATTTTTGTTTAAGGTTTGAAAAATGAGGTTTTAATCACAAGATGATTTAGAACTCATTTAGTTTTGATTTTCAAAGTAAATATTCACTTTTAAATGTTTAAAAACAATTAAAAATGAATTTATTCACAAAAATACTAACTATATTAAATAAATAATATAAATTAGATTTTTTTTTGTGGAATAAAATATTTCAACATTTTTGTGATTTTTTTGCAAAAAGAACCAATAAAAAATAATTAAAATTGAGAAAGTTATTAATTTTTCAAACTATTAAAAATAATATGAAAAATAGTAAAAAGTGGAAAAATAACAAAGAGAGGGTCTGGGGCAAGGGGGATTCGAATCCTAGACCGCTTGTGTACAGCATGCGCGCCTTACCACTAGGGTGGTGATACATCCGTGTACTAAGCTCAACCTAAAAATATACAAGGCATGCCTTGATTTTAGGCCTGACCAAGGCAAGGCAAGGCAAGGTTTTGGCCAGAAACGTGAAGCTTGTAACTTTCTCATTTCTTCATGGATTGAGACAAAATTTAGGTCTATCCTGCCTAGAATTTCACAAGGAATCCAATGGTGGTGGTGTTTATTTCAAATCATGCTCTTATTGAAAAACCCGATAGTGGTTTTGAAATTGGCCATGATTTGCATTTTATGTGCTATCTCTTGTTACAGGCATGAATTATATGATGAATTGGTTCAAACACAACACATATAACATGTATAAGATGTGCATGATCAGTGGACATCAAAGGAAAGCATGATTTAAAGAATTCAAGTTGTGATGCTTACCTCTTTTTGGAGCTTTTGTGCAATCTGCCAAGTGCTTAATTCCAGAAATGATTTGATGCTTTGGACACCCTCAAATGATCTCTTAGAAGCTTTTAGGATGGTTGGAATCAGTTGGAAACCTCTAGAGCAAGTTTGAGCTCTTTCTTGCAAAAGGGGCAAAAGTGGCCAAAATAGCAACTCTCTCAAATGGTGTTCCAGATTTGGGGAACCATTTGGGACAGTTCAAGGATGATATTTTGAGTGTGTTTGAGGTTTTATCTGGTTTGGAAAGTGACTGAATCAAGACATGGCTTGAAAAATGCAAAAAAGTCTTATTTTGAGGTTTTGAGAGGTGACTTTGTGATTTTGGTGTTACAGGTCACTTGTGAGAGTTTGGACAGCTTAGATATGACATATTGGATGTGTTTGGATCATGAGCTGTGGTGGAATTGCTCTCTAACTCAAAAAATCAGAGTTACCTTGCTAGAGAAGGTATTTTTTCCTAGAGAAAAGGATTTTGAGGAAAGCATCCGTTTGATGGCTTTGGTGTACTCAAACTGATCACCAATGAGTTGTATTTATAGTAGAGCAAGTTTGTTTTGGGAGCAATAGTGAATGGCAACTACAACAGAGGTTTGGAAAATGTTGAGCAATGAGAATCCAAGTCTCCTCTAGCCATTGACTAGAGGTTAGAGCACAGGCTGCTGGTTCACTAGTTCTTGGATCAATCTTAACTGAATTCAGTTGGAAATGGCTCAGTCCATTCCACCTTGGTGCATCCATTAAATGCTCCAAACCAAAATTGGAGTCTTGTCCGTGTTTTAGGCATTTCTAGGTTTGGCATGCTACTTTTGGTTCCAAAGACTTGGGAGGCTGATGGATCAGTGTTTATCCCTCCTTGGTCCCCCTTGAGGTATTCAGATGGATAGATTTGCTTGCCCTTTGTAAAATTTGAGCAAATCGAGCAAAATGCCCAAATCTACCTTGCCATGACAGTTTGCAGTAAGGCATATTGGCATGGTCATATCTCATGACTTAAGTGGAGTTTCATGGAGTTCTTGGCCATTTTGGAAAGCCCTCATATGATACAACATGTGTGTGATCATAGTTTGTCTTGATACTTTTTGGATCCAAGTTTAAAATCCCCCTACTTTTGGAAAAAAAGCAAGACAGATTCTGACTTAGTGAAAATTTCACTATGTGTTGGAAAAAGTGACATTTCATGTTTTCAGCCATTTTGTTAATCTCATAACTTAAAATCCATGACGAATTGGAATGAGGTGTAGTTGAAGCTTTTGTAGAGGGCCATGAGAGCTACAAATCCATCATTGAATGGGGAAAAATGGCCTTGTGGTTTAGGAGATATGATCCTCCAAAGTTGGTACCCTAGCCACTTTGCTCCGTAACTTAGAAAATTTCTAAGTTTTCATGGTTACCCCTTTTACAAGTTATCCCACTTTTCTTGATTTTTCTTGATGAATGATGATTCCAATCATACATTAACATCATTTTAGGGTCAAAGAACCATAATTGTGAAAAATCTCAAAAAGTCAAAGTTGACTTTTGTGCACAGTTGACTTTTGTGCACAGTTGACTTTTTATCAAATGAATTCCAAAAGTCAACTTAGGGGTGAATTAGGTCAAGAAACCCTAATTCCTGATTTTTTTTATGAATGCATCCCCTGAGGCAAAATTGACTTGATGATTGGGTTCATGATGTCCCTTAGAGCATCTTAGGTTGTGTTTTGAAGCATTGGCTCATGCCCAGAGGAAAATTTCCCTCTGGAAGCCCCATTCGACCAAAACCCTAATTTGGTGACACTGGCGATCTTGAGGCTTGATCCACTCAGAATGTTGCAACCTTGTGCGTGATTCTTGATGTGAGAGTCCTTTTGATCCTTTATAGGTGTTTAAGAGGTTTAGACAAGTTGAAGATCATGTCATTCCTTGATTGATCCTTTGTCTAAGAGTTCTGAGAGGGCTTGAAACCCTAAGTTTGATTGTAGTGGATGCTCACCCATCTTTGGGGAGACTAATGAGGTATGATGGTCCATCCATATTGTGATGATGATTTGCACAATGATGGGAATCTTAGTGTATAAAATTTAGGGTATGACAGATGCCCCTATTTAATCCTCTTGGACCCGAAGGTGTGAATGGCGAAGGTATTCGAGCATTCGGGGTGCAAGAGGATTAAATATCGGAATACCCAAAATTTTGACGGTGGCTATGAATAGTAACTTGTGCATCCATCTTCTTTTGCTAAGCAATGATGCTTATAAAAGGGTGAACTGCCCTCGATCCTGGTTTCCTACCAAGGAACTGGTCTCAGTTGCTAAAATAAACTTCCCCTCGATCCTGGTTTCCTACCCAGGAACTGGTCTTAGTTTTTGATGTAAACTTCCCCTCGATCCTGGTTTCCTACCAAGGAACTTGTCTTAGTTTCTTATGTAAACTTCCCCTCGATCCTGGTTTCCTACCAAGGAACTGGTCTTAGTTTCTTATGTAAACTTCCCCTCGATCCTGGTTTCCTACCAAGGAACTGGTCTAAGTTTCTTTTGTCAATAAACTTTCTTGACAAGGGACGCTATTTGTAGCGGTTTTTCCTCAAACTTCTCGCCGAATTTTCCTGGGGAGATGCCATTTGACGGAAAAAGATTTGATGTCAGAGTTGCTGGGGAACCCAGTAGTCTGAGTTGTAGAGGTGTTCAAACTTCTCTGTTGGAGACGCCATTTGTCGGCTCTACTAGGGAAAGCAGGTCCCTTGAGAGACTGCTGTCGCTTGGGGGTGTTACATCATACTTTTCTCGAGATCTTCTCGGAGAAATGCCATATGATGTGATCCAATTTTGAGGTGCCGATGACCTTTTCATCAACGGATCTTTCGGAGAAAAACCGATGTATTGCCTAATCTTTGGTTAAGAGGCTTTATCTGGGGATTTTCCTTAATTCGGGAAAGCAAAGACATCATCTTCAATGGCAAAGAGTGATGTTTGTCTAAAGTCTTCTTGCTTTTCAGAGGTTCAAGTTATCAAAGTGGTCAAGGACTGGCTTCAATTCAGCAACAAAGTGGAGAAACAGTTGTTCAGACACGACGTTTCCTGACAAGGAAAGAACTGACAACTCGATTGACAAGAGGACGTTTATCACTAGGGGATGAGACCGACTAGAGTGATAGTGATGCAACATGAATGTGAATGTAAATCCATAATGCATGATGTATGTATGTATATGCTGACAAAACTGACACGACATACAGACTGATAGATGAACTTGACTGGATACTCGGCCATAGTGGGGGATGTAAAGTATCACTGGTTCACGATAGAAATTATGCCTTGCTTAGGAGAAGTAGTCCCTGCGGGGAACACCGTTGGTCGGGCTTAGGAGGTAAGGACTCTGCCGGGGGTGTCAGATGAAACATGGCCTCTGACACAGTTGATCCTTCATTCAGGCGCACTGGCTTTAGAAGGAGTACTTTGATTCTGCACTTTAAAGCTCGATTACTTCTGGAGAAGCGATCGATGTTCTTTCGATGTTCAACAGTCAAAAGAAATTGCCATATTTATTTTAAAAGCAGAAAAAAGTTTGACAAGTAAATTCGTTTTTGTTTTATTTCAAGAATCGTTGATCATGTTAAGATGTCGTTCTATAAAGCTAAAACAAATAAGAATTACAAACAAAATAACTAGGGCTCGAATTTTATTGATAGGATGGAGATCAGCCAAACGCGTGATTCAATGGAGTATTTACAAAGTTAGAAAATGGTCATTTAAGGGAAAAGGGCTACATCGAAACATAACGACCGTTATCCTGCTGCCAACTTTGAATTCGGGACATCCTGAGCTTCCGTCGAAGATGACCTTGACTGGAGTTTTCCTGATGGATGGCATGACTGCTGCTGGGGGACTTGCCCCTGTTGAACATAGTTACTTGCCATTATCCCTAACTTTTGCCTGGATTGTACTTTGAGATTTCCAATCTACCGAGATGATTTTTTTTTATGTCTCTAATTTTTGCTTGGACCGCCCTTTCGGGTTTTGAATCCAACGAGGCGTTTTTTCCTTTTCTTTTTTTTTTAGTATTTAGGCGAAGTATTTCTTGACTACATCAACATTTGTGGGGTAGGCAAACTCCTCACCATACATGGTTGCGAGTCTCAAGGTGCCGCCTGAGAAAGCTTTCTTTACCACATAGGGGCCATCGTAATTCGGAGCCCATTTGCCCCGCGAATCAGTGAGGAGTGATTGTATCTTCTTGAGCACAAAGTCTCCTTTTCTGAAGACGCGAGGTCGGACCTTTTTGTCAAACGCCTTCTTCATTCTCTGTTGATACAACTGACCATGGCATAGTGCCGTTATTCGTTTCTCTTCGACAAGATTGAGTTCGTCCGTTTGAAGCCTTGGGCTCAATCATGCGAATCATGTTGATTCCCCATATGGAAAAAGGCCATGGGGAAGAAATAACTTTGAGATGCGTTGGTGGTACATGGATTTTGTCTGAGTATATCTGACACTTGTGACACTTCCTCATGTACTTGTAGCAGTCGGATTCCTTGGTCAACCAGTAGTACCCTGCTCTTAGAATTTTTCTTGCCATTGTATGTCCGTTGGCATGAGTGCCAAAGGATCCTTCATGAATATCTTTTATCAACATGTTGGCTTCTGGTCTGTCTACACATCGGAGCAAGACCATGTCGAAGTTTCGCTTATAGAGTGTATCACCGCTCAGAAAGAAGCTGCCTGCTAGCCTTCTGAGGGTCTTTCTATCTTTTTTGGATGCCCCAGGTGGGTACTCTTGTTTCTGAAGGAAGCACTTGATATCGTGATACCAAGGTTTGTCGTCTATGACTGCTTCAATCGTGAAGATGTAAGCGGGTCGTTCAAGGCGCATTATGTCAATCTTAGGTAAGTCGTTCCATTGACCTACGTTAATCATGGAAGAGAGGGTGGCTAATGCATCAGCCATGTGATTCTCTTCACGAGGGATATGATGAAACTTGATTCTGCTGAAGAATGTTAACAACCTTCTCGCATACTCTTTGTAAGGAATCAATCCTGATTGGTATGTGTTCCAATCTCCTTTGATCTGATTGATAACCAAGGCTGAGTCGCCATATACATCCAAGTTTTTTATCCTTAAGTCGATTGCTTCTTCGAGGCCCGTGATACAAGCTTCGTATTCGGCCTCGTTGTTTGTGCACTTGAATGTTAGTCTGGAGGTGAAAGGAATGTGGGTACCCTAAGGCGTTATGATGATTGCCCCAATTCCATTTCCATAATGATTAACAGCTCCGTCAAAGATTAGTCTCCACTGGGAATCTGGTTCTGGCCCTTCAATGGGTAGCGGTTCATCGCAGTCTTTCATTTTTAAATACATGACATCTTCGTCTGGGAAGTCAAATCCGACTGATTCCTGATCGTCGATCGGTTGATGAGCCAAATGATCGGCTAGAATACTTCCTTTGACGGCTTTCTGAGCATAGTACTCAATGTCGTATTCTGATAACATCATCTGCCAATGGGCAATTCTTCCTGTGAGAGCAGGCTTTTCAAAGACGTACTTGATTGGATCCATTTCAGAGATTAACCAAGTAATGTGACAAATCATGTACTGGCGAAGAAGTTTGGCTGCCCAAGCCAGAGCACAGCAAGTTTTCTCGAGCATAGTGTACCGAGTTTCGCAGTCGGTAAATTTCTTGCTTAAATAGTAGATGGCATACTCTTTCCTTTTGGTTTCGTCTTGTTGGCCAAGTACACAACCCATTGAGTCTTCCAAGACTGTTAGGTAGATGATCAGTGGTCTTCCTTCCACTGGAGGTGATAGAATCGGTGGGTTCAACAGGTATTCCTTGATACTGTCGAAGGCGGTTTGGCAGTCTTCTGTCCAAACGCAGTTCTGATTCTTTTTGAGTGATTTGAAAATTGGCGCACATGTCGCGGTCATGAGGAATATAATTCTGGAAATGTAATTCAAACATCCCAGGAATCCCCTGACTTGTTTTTCAGTCTTTGGAGAAGGCATTTCTTGAATGGCCTTGACTTTGTCAGGATCAGCCTCAATTCCTTTCTGGCTGACGATGAACCCTAGCAGTTTCCCTGAACGGACACTGAACATACACTTGTTGGGATTCAAGCGGAGTTTGTATTTTCTCAGCCGCTCGAATAGTTTTGACAGGTGGGTCACATGCTCCTCCTCTGTTCTAGATTTGGCAATCATGTCATCGACATATACCTCGATTTCCTTGTGTATCATGTCATGAAACAAAGTAGTCATGGCCCTTTGATGTTGCCCCGGCGTTCTTCAACCCGAACGACATTACCTTGTAACAAAAAGTACCCCATGGAGTGATGAAGGAAGTTTTCTCCATGTCTTTTGGCACCATTTTGATTTGATTATAGCCCAAGAATCCATCCATGAAGGAGAAAACTTTGAACTTTGATGTACTGTCTACCAGCATGTTTATGTGTGGTAAAGGAAAGTCGTCCTTTGGACTAGCCTTGTTTAGATCTCTGTAATCTGCACACATTCTGACCTTTCCATCCTTTTTCGGAACCGGTACGATGTTGGCCAACCATTGAGGATACTCTGATGTGGCGAGGAAACCCGCGTCAATCTGTTTCTGTACTTCCGCTTTGATTTTGATGGCCATGTTTGGATGAGTTTGTCTCAACCTCTGTTTTACTGGCGAACATTCTGATCTTAACGGTAGATGATGTTCCACGATGCTGGTATCCAACCCTAGCATATCCTGATAGGACCAAGCAAATACATCTGGAAACTCTTTAAGAAGTCTCATCAAACTTTCTTTGACAGTTGGACCGAGCAGTGCCCCAATCTTGACTTCTTTTCTCTCTTCCTCTGAGCCCAAGTTGACTGTTTCCAACGGCTCTTGGTGATGTTTAATGGACCTTTCCTCTTGTTTGAGTAATCAGGAGATCTCTTCTGGAATTTCGTTGTCATCTTCTTCTTCAGCCTCAAATATCGGGAATTCAAAGTTGGGAGAAGGCATCGGATTGTATGTTTCGATGGGGTTTAAAACAAGCAATCTGCATGACATGATGATTTGTGTTTAGAAGAGATAGAGAGAATGCAAGAGTGTGTGCAGTGTTTTTTTGAAAACTGCTTGTTTTTATTATTTGTTGTTTTTTTTAGGATTACCATTTTCTGAAAAAAGAAAAGAGAAAATAGCAAATAATGCAGAAATTACAGAACGACGTTATTTTATTTATGATTTAGTCAATTCTTGAAACTACAGCTCTATAAAACAAAACTCTACCGCTTTGGATGAAGCGAAGAGGTACATTTACAGAAAGTGAGCCCTATCAAAACATCCATTTCACCTGGGCAGGGTGAAAGGTTAAAGTAAAGATGGCAATTACTTTGACTTATGAACGATCTTCGGAACATCGATTGCAACCCATTGGCGGCGAACTCCTCGGTGAATCACAAAGTCTGGTACCTTCCTTGATTTGTCTTCAGAAATAACACTAATTTCTGGTGGAGCAGGATCATTGGAATCTGTCTCCCAAGCAGAGTTGTCGTAGGAGGATTCCTCAGTTGTATTTTGCATAGTATTTATGCTCTCAGGTGGATCTCCCCAACCCGTCGGCTGGATGTCTTCGAGCCTGATACGAGAGCTTTTAGGAGCGCTGTATTTGACCATAAAGTTGTATTTTCCACTCGGTTGTCCCAAGGTGTCCCACACTTCTTTGGAACTGGAGGAGTCATCCCTTTCGATGACGTTGACCTCGGGAAAAGCATTGTTGATGAACTCTAGTCCTGCAAACTTTGCGAATTCATCGTCATGCTGGATATTTTCTAAATGCCCTAAGTATTGATCCCATGATTCGGTGGGGACGCAGGTATTTGTTTCAATGATGCTCAGCTGATTTTCATTGTTGGGATGATTTTCTTGCACCAAGTCCCCTGGGTACGGCTGCCAGATAGGCAGGCCATCCATTGGGCCATAATAGTCGTGGTCAAAGTTGTATTTCATCGGAGTGTCTTCCTCTAATGAATTTGGCGGAGCACGGCATCCTTCTGGATCACAATCTCCGTATATCATTTTGACATCTAACCTTAGTATAAATCTCAGACTCTGTGCAGGATAGCAAAATGGCGTAGGCACCTCTTCCTGAGACATATAACTGTCCTTATTAAGATAGGATTCCTATTCTTCCTCTGTGTCGGAGGACTCTCCCTCGTTGATAGTGTGTACTTCTTGGGACACTGGGTGAAGAAAACCTCCACTGTGGAAGAAGTCTTGAATGGGATGAAGACTTTCATTGTTAGAAGCAGTCCGGGTACAGGTTACAGAAAAACCAAGGCCCTTCTTTGTTTTATTATCAGTAGGAATGACAAGTTGTCCCCATCCCTTTGCGCTGTTACTCTTGATTACTTTGAGAGCATCTTTGTATGAGGAAATCGAAGTTCCTTTTTCTGACTGATTGTCATTGCTCACCGAAAGCACTTGGAACTGATTTCCAACAAGCTTCTCGGGTTCTACACAAGTGGATAATGAAAGGTTACTCACGATCAAGGCTTGTTCTTCACAGACCGTGACGAGTTGGTCATTCTTGACAAACTTCAGCTTCTGGTGAAGTGTCGAAGTGACTGCCCCAGCCTGGTGTATCCAAGGTCTTCCTAATAAGTAACTGTATGTTGCTCGGATGTCTATGACCTGGAAAGTGACTAGGAAAGTGTGAGGACCGATAGTTATAGGAAGGTCGACTTCGTCGATAACTGTTTTTGTGGACCCGTAAAATACTTTGACGATGACCTCACTGCCTCTCATCGGAGATCCTTTAAATGATAGTCACATTAGAGTGGACTTTGGCATGACGTTGAGAGTCGATCCGCTATCTACCAGTACACTGGCTAAAGCATCGTCCTGGCAGTTGAATGTAATATTGAGCGCCATGTTGTGACTTGGGCCCTCTTCTGGCAATTCCTCATCATTAAACCCCAAGTTGTTGCAGGAAGTGATGTTAGAGACGATGCTATCGAATGGTCGTATTGACACATCCTGTTCCACAAAGGCCTGTTCTAAGACTTTCTGTAGAGCCTCTCTGTGGGCTTTGGAACTGAGCAGAAGAGACAACACAAAGATCTTTGAAGGAGTTTGTAACAGTTGATCAACAATATTATATTCACTCCTTTGGATGAGCTTCAGCATCTCATCATCATTCTTTGAAAGGTCGGGATTACTGGATTGACCGACTTGTGGATCGGGAACTTCTGTTTGAGGTTCCCTTTCTCTGTTAGGTTCTCCAACTCCTCTGTTGAAGATTCGACCGCTCCGTGTTACTAGACTGATGTCTGCAATATTCACGACGAAGGGTAATGGAATTTCCTTTCCATTCTCAATTGTTGTTGCATCGTATTTGTAAGGGATAGCCTTAGCGGATTTGTACGGCACTGGTCCTGGTAGATAGATAAATATAGGAGCCTTCTGATTTTTTTGACTGTCGTAAGTAACTTCAATCAATTCCTGGTTAAGAACCTTCGATTCGTCAAGTAGAGGGATGATGGCACAAACATCCTTGGTCCTCTCGTGATCAGAAATTACGATAACATCTTTGATTTGATCAGCAAAATAGTCTGGCATCCAGTTGATGGACCCAGAACTTGGACCTGGTCGAATCTCTTTGCGGTCCAACTGACTTTGAAGGGCTGCTCGCATGAGGTAACACCATTGATTATCTTCTGGCAAACTCGACATTGTTCGTAGTTGTGTGGTGGCACCTGGCCACGTTCGCTTTGAATGCAGTGTAACCTCACTAGATCTGTTTCCGTAAATCAGACATCCTGACTTTGATGTCGAGTAGGGTTCCCGTTAACCACACTGATTTGTTGTGTGTCTTCATCCATATAGATCGGAAACCACTAGTGGTTCAACAAGTGTTGCAAAGTTCTTTGAAGGAGAGCGCGCCCTTGGTTACTCTCACGACATACTTTATAGCTCAGATAATCATGTGAAGTGAGAAAACCAAGTTGGACTTGCTTGGCGTGTAACTCCACCAAGCTGGTATTCATCAACCGAATATCAAAGATTTGAACCATGTTAATCTGATAAGGATTTCTATCATGGTAGTCCTGGATCCACCCAAGATCCATCTGACGCTGAAGGGCCCCTTGTACAAAAGAGCATCCCTGTTTGTTTACCGAGCAAGTCAGACAGGAATTGTAATCGTGCCGCGGCAGATTATGATACTGCCTTTGCCTTTAGTGCATTTCCACCAAGTTGATATTCATTGCATGAATGTCGTGGTTCTGAATGATGTTGGAATTCGTATAAGTCATGTTGACACCACGAATTCGGTGTTCCTGGATCTATCTAAGATCCAATTGTTCCTGTAGAGCTGATTGCACCATAGAACATCCCTAATTGTTTTTAGAGCAGATATCACACTGGTGATAATTATGAGGTGGCATATGGCCATATCCACTCTGCCTACAATGCATCTTGACCAAGTTGGCCCTCAATAAGAGTACATCGTTGGTAGCTATTATTGGACTCTCCTTCTATCAAATTTACTGCAACTTTCTCATGTTAAGGCAGCGGGTTCGTGAGAACATTCAGATTCATATCTTTGAAAGATAAGACCCCACTCCTAACAAGCTTTTGCACGTCAGACTTGAAACTGAGACAGTTTTCTATGTTGTGCCCTGGTCCTCCTTGATGGTAAGGGCACGTCTGATCCGTCTTGAACCAAAAAGTCGAATTTTCCGGTATTGTAAGAGGAGACTTGGTTTGGACACGCCCCTTGACCAGTAATAATGGGAACAGTTTCGCGTACAACACAGGTATAGGATCAAACCCTAGAGGTCGTATAGTACGGTTGTCGTTATATGGAGGATGAGTCTGCTGAAGAGACTGTTGTGTCCTTTGCTGAAGTTGTTGTTGATTAGGTTGGCTCTGAGCAACCTGAGGTTGATACGTAGGAATAGGCATGGGATTGATAGCAGGAGTTACAGCTGCTACTGGTTGATATCTTCGCCTTTGCTTTCCGAGAGAGATATTCCCAATATCCTGCTCTTTTTTCTTAGGGAGAGCACTACCATATCATTTTCTACTGCTTGATGATCCAGCGTCTTTTACTAAACGTCCTTCTCAGACGGCTTCCTCAAGACGAACTCCGATGCCCACCATCTCGGTGAAGTCACTGGGCGCACTGGCGACCATTCGGTTGTAGTAAAATGAGCTCAAGGTTTTTAAGAAGATCTTTGTCATTTCTTTTTCCTCAAGAGGTGGAAAAATCTGAACGGCAATTTCATGCCATCTCTGAGCATACTCCTTAAAGGTTTCATTGTCCTTTTGTAACATCGATCTGAGTTAATCTCTGTCTGGTGCCATGTCCAGGTTATACTTGTATTGTTGAACAAAGGCAGTGCCAAGATCTCTGAACGTGGCGATCTTAGTGCGGTTTAAACCCATGTACCATTTTAATGTGGCACTGGTTAAACTATCCTGAAAATAGTGGATCAGCAACTCTTGGTTCTTTGTCTGAGCTGACATTCGCCGAGCGTACATCACCAAATGGCTTTGAGGGCAATAGTTACCCTTGTACTTTTCAAAATCGGGCACCTGGAATTTGTGCGGGACTTTCTGCGGCGTCCTTTCCAAATAAATCCTGACCGCGAAGGGCTTGCAGTTCTTTCTGCATCTCCAGGAATTGTTCCTAGAATTCCTTCATTCTGTCATCCACACTTATATTTTCAACAGAAGGTATATGTGAAATCTGTCCTTCCGGGACAGCGTGCACCACGGGTGGGGGTACCGTTACTACGGCGGTGAATCTTGGCGCTTCCCGAAGTTTATAACCTTCAGGAGTTATTGCCATGCCCCTGGCATCTTCGCTTTCCCAAAGTTTGTAACCTTCAGGCCCAGCGGTTTCTGCTGTAGTTCCCAGATCTTCAGTGATCGGCGGAACGTATCCTTCAGTGATAAAGTTAACAGGCATGCCCCAAGGACGATCTTTCGGCATTTTATACCTAGGATCATACTTCTCCACTATGGGCGTTGATGCGATCTCTGAGATCACAGCCCTTTGTTGTTGCATCTGAGCTTCTGCCAGAGCTTGCATGTCACTGTGAAGCTTTCTCAAGTCTTCTTTCAGAGCGTCGATTTCTTCTCTCAACTCTCTGTTCTCTTCCTCGAGATTATCCATCTTTTTCTGACGATTGGCCCGAGTATTGTACGAATGAGACAGTTTGACTCTAGAATTGAGACACAAACATAAGATTCGTAGGGAAGAAGAATGCGTTAAGTGAGAATGATGAATGCAATGATTATTGTATATTTTTGTTTAATCAAAGCAAACTTCGACAATTAGATTGCAAATATCAAACAGTGGGGAAACCCCGTTTTATTGAATTCAAAGGTTGCGGAAATGGAAATACAGTAGATTACAAAGTGCTGTAAAAGGAAATGTCTAAGCTAATGGATCCCGAGTCCTCTCTGAGGGGAGCTCAGGTGCTGGTTCTGGTATTTTCCTTTTCTTTGACTAGGGATCTTCGGCCGTTGTCGGGTTGTCATTCCTTTGCTAAGTTAAAGGAGCGAGCAAGTTCCTTTGGTCATCCTGATTTTCTATAGCATGTTGCTCCAAAATCTCAATCAGGGCATCTTTTTCTTTCAATAATTGTTGTATTTTCTTGCATTCCACATTGAGAATACGGTACTTGTTCCTCCAAGACTCCTTCTCCTGCTGAACTTTGTTGAGAGTAACCTGGAGTTTTTCCGTTTCAGACATAAAATAAAAGACAGAGTCTCTTAATAGAAGAACTTCCTGACGAGGGTAAGGCATCCTCAGCTTGAGAGCTCTAGTTTGTACCCAGTGGAGATAAGGCTCCACCGAGACACAGTCTGGTTTTCCTAGAGACTCTCTTCCTTTCCTATGAACGTGTTTCCAGGCATGCACTATTTCTGTCTTTAGTGCTCTGTCGTTTTCTCCTTCCTTGAAGAAAAGACCTTCCAGATGAGCACTTCGCGGGACATGCCTCATCGGGTATCAAAATTGACGCCGAACTAAAATTGGATGATAATTGATTCCTCCCTTAGTTCCTATAAGGGGTACATTTGGCAATTTTCCACAACGGTCAACGATCCTGATCCCGTCATAGATTCGATTGTACCAATCGATGTCAGAGTTAGTAAGAGACATGATTCTCTGCGACCAACGTAAAGTATTCTTTTGATCCCAAAATGCAGCGGACTTGGGCAAATGGGAAATGAACCACTTGTAAACTAGGGGTACACAGCATATGATCATTCCTCTGCTATACAAATTCCTTAAGTGTACAGAATGATAAGCATCTGCGAGTAAGGTCGGTACAGGGTTTCCAATCAAAAAAATCTTAATGGCGTTGATATCTACGAAGTTATCAATGTTGGGAAACAAAAATAACCCGTAGGTGAGCAAAACAAAGATGCTCTCGAAAGCGGCCACATTCCCTATACTAGCAAAGTACAGAGCTTTATTTGTCAAGAACTGGGCTGGAAAACCCTGGATTCCACCCTTAGTGGTCATGTGAGTCCTGACTCCTGACTCGTCCAAATAGATAGCTCTTGCAATGGTTTGATCCTTTGGAATTTCTTCCAGTCCAGAAAATGGAGCTTGATCAGTAATGTGCAGATCAGTAAGGTGGGAGTACTCCTCCAGTGTTGGTGCTAGCTGATAATCCGGGAATGTGAAACAGTGATAGACCGGATCGTAGAACTAGATTAGTGTGGACAGGATTCCTTCAATTACATGAACCCTTAATAGAGACAGTAGTCCTCCATACTTGGCTCTGAAAGCCTCAGGGTTGGTTATCATCCTAGCCAATCCTCTTAAATCCTCTAGTTTTGGAACCTTGAAGGTATACTTGTGAGTTTTCCTTCTACCGAAATCCATTAGCGCAATCTTTTTATCTGACATTTGCAATCATTGTCTTAGTTTAATTTGAAAAAGAGAGACTAGAAGAGAAATTTTTCTTTGTTTTAATGTTTTTTAGATGAATGCATGAATGCAGCACACAAAAACATAGAAAAACAAGGGGTCAAAGGGTCGGTGTCATGAAGTCAAGGCTCTACCCCCCCCCCCCCCAAGGTTTATACTGGTGATTTTTTGTACCTGTCCACAAAATCATTGACCCCTCTTGGGATAACAATAGCAAGCGGGTCGCCAGCGAGCTGATGCATCCTAGAGTGATCTCAAATGAGGGTAGTATCGTGTGACAACTATTTCCGATAGCTTCCGCACTACAAAATTGTTTAAGTCTACTAAAAACCTCAGCTTCTCAGATAACCCAGTCGACCACACTACTTTCAACAACCGAAGTCGAATAGGCAATGTATCTGCAAAGGGAGTCTCCATTGAGTTTGATGGTTGATCGGGGACTCTTAACTGGGATTCACTCCCCGCAAGATTACACGCATTCCCATTATATATATATATATATATATATATATATATTTGTCTTAATCATCCAAGACCTCTAGTCTTATGATCCTATACAGACAATGACCCCTCATCCGATTCGTCATTTCTGTGAACTGAATTTAGGGTTTCATCCCTTGGGAAAGCAAGAAAGAATGCCTCCCACTGTGGTCACCACTTTTCTGTGGCGGCCACAGTGAAAATGACTTGTTCAAGGTTTCTATCTAAAAAATGTAAGAAAGAACGGCTCCCACTGTGGTCGCCACTTTCCTGTAGCGCAATTTTTGTGGTTTCGAATCACTATCGCTTTGGTACTACAGTTCGATTCATTTTTTATCCTATTAAGTTGATTAAGGACGGGAAATAGATGTCTCCAATTAACCCTGCTTGCAAACTGAGGTTAAATAGTCAAAACTGTTGGTTTACAGATGCTATCAAAATAGGGGGGGTTCTCCCATTGGATTATTAACCTAAAAACAGTGTTTAGGCTATTGATAAGATGTTAAGACTGATGCTTTTCGATTGATGTATGAAGGTATGGGATTTTGGGTTTTTCGATTAGTATGCTCGCTAAGATTTTTGCAATCTTATGCCTACGTATTCTCGAAACGGGGAAATCAGAGCGATCGTAGTTCCTCCTATTCTAAGGGAGGAAAAAGATGTTTGGGTGTCATGTTCAAAGCCCAAGATTGAAGCTAAAAGAGGTGATTTGTATCTTGTTCAAAGCCCAAGATGTGAAGCTGAAGGGTCTATTTGTATCTTGTTCAAAGCCCAAGATGTGAAGTTGAAGAGTTTATGCTAAGAGAGAATTTGTCATCTCTAAAGAAGAGTTGTTGATGTTTGTATGCTGTGAGCAAGGCACAACTTTGATGCTAAAAGGTTGATTGACTCAACCCGAGTTTTCTTTATACAAAGCCTAAGAGGAGGCTAGAAGTTGACTTTTCCGGGGAAAATGTTCTTTTTGTCTTGTACAAAGCTCAAGATTGAGGCTAAAAGGGATTTTAACTTCGTTGGGGAGAATGTATCTTGTATAAAGCCCAAGATGGAGGCTGGAAGTATTTGACTCAACAAGAGAGTGCTTTTATCTGTCCTGTATAAAGCCCAAGACGGTGGCTGAAAAGGTTGACTCAACAAGAGAGCCTTGAACGGGTGATTGACTCAACAAGAGAGTCTTTTATACTCAACAAGAGAGTGATTTGCCGTCTCGTAGGAAGTACGAGATTGAGGCTAAAAGGAGATTGACTCAACAAGAGAGTCTTTTATACTCAATAAGAGAGTGTTTTATATGTCTTGTACAAAGCCCAAAACGGAGGCTAAAAAGGTTTGACTCAACAAAAGAGTCTATCATACTCAATAAGAGAGTAATTTGGTGTCTTGTATGAAGCCCGAGACGGAGGCGAAAAGGGAAGATGGACTCAACGAGAGAGTCTGAAAAGGTGGTGGACTCAACAAGAGAGTCTGAAAGTTAATTAACCCAACAAGAGAGTCTTTTATACTCAATAAGATAGTGTTTATATGTGTCTTGTACGAAGCCTAAGACGGAGGCTAAAAGGTATGATTGACTCAACAAGAGAGTATTTGAACGGGTGATTGACTCAACAAGAGAGTCTTTTATACTCAACGAGAGAGTATTTTGTTGTCTCGTACGAAGCCCGAGATAGAGGATAAAAGGAAATTGACTCAACAAGAGAGTCTTTTATACTCAACGAGTGAATGTTTTATATGTGTCTTGTATGAAGCCCAAGACGGAGGCTAAAAGTGGTTGACTCAACAAGAGAATCTTTTATACTCAACAAGATAGTAGGTTTTTATGTGTCTTGTACAACGCCCAAGACGGAGGCTGAAAGGGGTCGACTCAACAAGAAAGTCTGAAAAGGTAAGCTCCGCTGGGGAGGAATCATTTGTATAAACCCCAAGAGGAGGCTAAACTTACTACTGAGGATTATTGAGATCCCTAGGCAGGTCCAAGTGTGGGGCACTCTCATGAGAGAGACCGGGGTTTCTTCCTAGGTTTGAAAGGAACTTGAGAATGTCTTTGAGACTCAAGGGGTTTTAGACTGTCCAAGTCTAGAGTTTTATCTTTTGTCCAATGCCCAAGAGGTGGCACGGGCATTAAGGGATGAGTATCAACCCTAAAATGGCCGGAGTTTTGACACTGGAAAGACTTCTCTAGCAAAGGATGACTAAGTTCTGTCTTATACCTTTAAGAGATGGTCAGGGTCCTTGTATTAAGCCCAAGAGAAGGCATGAGAACTTCTAAGAAGACGAAGATTCCTTGTACAACTCCCAAGAGGAGGCGGAGATGCTTTTAGGAAGCCTGTGGGTCCCCAAACCCCGAGAAGTTCAAGACAAGCTATTCACTGAGAATAGATCAAGCCTGGAAAGTTTGAGAATTTGGAAGAAACTCAAGAGATGCCATTCACAAAGAAAATATCATCTCTGGGGAGTTAGAGTTTCTTTGACAATGCCTAAGAGTGACAGTCTGAGAAAGGGTTCACCGAGAATGATGCATTTCACGTCTCCATATTGTTTAACCCCAAGAGGAGGGAAGACTGTATCTGTAAATCCTATGGGGATCTAGTTTTGTTTGTATTTAAGAGTGACCAACAGGGCTTTACCTAGTGCCAGACGTAGTTGCCGGGGAAAACTCTAAAAAACTATACTAGTATTACACAGTGGATATTGGACAAGTATAGAAAGGTTTGTGAAAGAAGACTTACAGTGAAACAACCCCACAATACATATATATATATATATATATATATATATATATATATATATATATATATATATATATATGAAAGCATTAAATGAAAGTGGATAAACACTTACCCGTTGTAGAGCTTCCATGCTGTGTGGTTAGTTGTTCAACAAAGAAAAGTTTTGATAACAACCATATATTTGGATTTTAAAATCAAAGGAGAAAGTTCTTTGAACAGATGTCGGGGCTTACAGCTCGAGGGGAGGCCCAAGGTTTGTTTTTTAACTGGTGATCATGCCGAGATTTTTGAAAACACTGTGGGTCTTATACAATGACTGAGGCCCAGATAGCTTTGGTTTCAAAGAGGGGTTGGGGTTTTACACTCTATTAGAGGCCCAAAGATTTTGTTTTTGAAAAGGAATGAGACTTATAGCTCGAAGAGAGGCCCAATTGGTTTTGTTAAAAAGGCGACGATCGCGCCGTTGTTTTGAAAATACAGTGGAACTTATACAATGACTGAGGCACAAAAGGTGGGGTATTTACAAAGGAGATGGGTCTTAAACTCTAATAGAGGCCCAAAGAGTTTGAAAAAATTTTGTGAGGGTGAAAATCAAAGAAACCCTAATTTTGTTTTTCTTTAAAAGTAAATATTTAAAGAAAATCAATAAAATGATAGAAATACGAAATGGATTTGAATAAACCACTTGTGATTTTTGTTTAAGGTTTGAAAAATGAGGTTTTAATCACAAGATGATTTAGAACTCATTTGGCTTTGATTTTCAAAGTAAATATTCACTTTTAAATGTTTAAAAACAATTAAAAATGAATTTATTCACAAAAATACTAACTATATTAAATAAATCATATAAATTTGATTTTTTTGTGGAATAAAATATTTCAACATTTTTTTGATTATTTTGCAAAAAGAACCAATCAAAAATAATTAAAATAGAGGAAGTTATTAATTTTTCAAACTATTAAAAATAATATGAAAAATAGTAAAAAGTTGAAAAATAGTAAAAAGAGGGTCTGGGGCGAGGGGGATTCGAACCCCAGACCTCTTGTGTACAGCATGTGCGCCTTACCACTGGGGTGGTGATACATCCGTGTACTAAGCTCAACCTAAAAATATACAAGGCATGCCTTGAATTTAGGTCTGACCAAGGCAAGGCAAGGTAAGGTTTTGGCCAGAAACGTGAAGCTTGTAACTTTCTCATTTCTCCATGGATTGGGACAAAATTTAGGTCTATCCTGCCTAGAATTTCACAAGGAATCCAATGGTGGTGGTGTTTTTTCAGATCATGCTTCTATTGAAAAACCCGATAGTGGTTTTGAAATAGGCCATGATTTGCATTTTCTGTGCTATCTCTTGTTACAGGCATGAATTATATGATGAATTGGTTCAAACACAACACATATAACATGTATAAGATGTGCATGATCAGTGGACATCCAAGGAAAGCATGATTCAAAGAATTCAAGTTGTGATGCTTACCTCTTTTTGGAGCTTTTGTGCAATCTGCCAAGTGCTTTGTTCCAGAAATGATTTGATGCTTTGGACACCCTCAAATGACCTCTTAGAAGCTTTTAGGATGGTTGGAATCAGCTGGAAACCTTTGGAGCAAGTTTGAGCTCTTTCTTGCAAATGGGGCAAAAGTGGCCAAAATATCAACTCTCTCAAATGGTGTTCCAGATGTGGGGAACCATTTGGGACAATTCTAGGATGATATTTGGAGTGTGTTTGAGGTTTTATCTGGTTTGGAAAGTGACTGAATCAAGACATGGCTTGAAAATTGCAAAAAAGTCTTATTTTGAGGTTTTGAGAGGTGACTTTGTGATTTTGGTGTTACAGGTCACTTGTGAGAGTTTGGACAGCTTAGATATGACATATTGGATGTGTTTGGATTATGAGCTGTGGTGGAATTGTTCTCTAACTCAAAAACTCAGAGTTACCTTGCTAGAGAAGGTATTTTTTCCTAGAGAAAGGGATTTTGAGGAAAGCATCTGTTTGATGGCTTTGGTGTACTCAAACTGATCACAAATGAGCTCTATTTATAGTAGAGCAAGTTTGTTTTAGGAGCAATAGTGAATGGCAACTGCAACAGAGGTTTGAAAAATGTTGAGCAATGAGAATCCAAGTCTCCTCTAGCCATTGACTAGAGGTTAGAGCACAGGCTGCTGGTTCCCTAGTTCTTGGATCAGTCTTGACTGAAATCAGTTGGCAATGGCTCAGTCCATGCCACCTTGGTGCATCCATTAAATGCTCCAAACCAAAATTGGAGTCTTGTCCCTCTTTTAGGCATTTCTAGGTTTGGCATGCTACTTTTGGTTCCAAAGACTTGGGAGGCTGATGGATCAGTGTTTGTCCCTCCTTGGTCCCCCCTCCCCTTTAAGGTGTTCAGATGGATAGATTTGCCTGCCCTATGCAAAATTTGTGAAAATTGAGCAAAATCCCCAAATCTGCCTTGCCATGACAGTTTACAGCAAGGCATATTGGCATGGTCATATCTCATGACTTAAGTGGAGTTTCATGGAGTTCTTGGCCATTTTGGAAAGCCCTCATATGATACAACATGTGTGTGATCATAGTTTGTCTTGATACTTTTTGGATCCAAGTGAAAAATCCCCCTACTTTTGGAAAAAAAGCAAGACAGATTCTGACTTAGTGAAAATTTCACTAAGTGTTGGAAAAAGTGACATTTCATGTTTTCAGCCATTTTGATCATCTCATAACTCAAAATCCATGATGAATTGGAATGAGGTGTAGTTAAAGCTTTTGTAGAGGGGCATGAGAGCTACAAATCCATCTTTGAATGGGTAAAAATAGCCTTGTGGTTTAGGAGATATGATCCTCCAAAGTTGGTACCCTGGCCACTTTGTTCCATAACTTAGAAAATTTCTAAGTTTTCATGGTTACCCCTTTTACAAGTTATCCCACTTTTCTTGATTTTTCTTGATGAATGATGATTCCAATCATACATTAACATCATTTTAGGGTCAAAGAATCATAATTGTGAAAAATCTCAAAAAGTCAATGTTGATTTTTGTGTATAGTTGACTTTTTATCAGATGAATTTCAAACTGTGTGATCCCCTATGAAATGAAGTCCTTGACCTAAATCAAACTTGATGGACATGTTCCATGGGTGTTATAGGGTGTATTGAATCATGTCCCAAGGTTTGGGAGCATGCCTGGGTCAAAGGTACAGTTGACTTTTACCTTGAAACCCTAATTGTGGTCCAGATGAAATTGAAACTTGTGGATCAAGATTCTTGGATCAATCCATTGTTCTAAATGGACCAATATAGTGTGTTAGAGACCCTTAAATCCTCTCTTGAGGTCTTGGCTAATGTTTTGTCCCAAAAGTCAACTTAGGGGTGAATTAGGTCAAGAAACCCTAATTCCTGATTTTTTTATGAATGCATCCCCTGAGGAAAAATTGACTTGATGATTGGGTTCATGAAGTCCCTTGGAGCATCTTAGGTTGTGTTTTGAAGCATTGGCTCATGCCCAAAGGAAAATTTCCCTCTGGAAGCCCCAGTCGACCAAAACCCTAATTTGGTGACACTGGTGATCTTGAGGCTTGATCCACTAAGAATGTTGCAACCTTGTGCTTGATTCTTGATGTGGGAGTCCTCTTGATCCTTTATAGGTGTTTAAGAGGTTTAGACAAGTTGAAGATCATGTCATTCCTTGATTGATCCTTTGTCTAAGAGTTCTGAGAGGGCTTGAAACCCTAAGTTTGATTGTAGTGGATGCTCACCCATCTTTGGGGAAACTAATGAGGTATGATGGTCCATCGATATTGTGATGATGATTTGCACAATGATGGGAATCTTAGTGGTCAAAATTTGGGGTATGACACTGAGCAGTTGAATTCTTAAAATTTGATAGAGGATGATGTCACCACAACTTTAATACAAGTTTTGCATTGCAAGTTACATAAAGACCCCTGGAGAAAACCAGTTGCCTCGCGGATCAGGTTTCTATGAAGAAGCGGATCGATTATAGTGTTGTAATCAATTGGGCTCCCACCTGCTTAGAGTATATCAGAATCTTGTCAAACTCCCTTTTCTCAGCAAATGCAGCAACGACTTTTGGAATAGCTCTGGCTTTGATATATATTTTTTTTAAAGAAAAATTGTTGTCCACAGTATTCACAAGATCTCCAAGCTCCTTACTGCACTCAAGCTTGTCCTCTACCAACCAATTCTCCAATATATTTTTCTTGTTCTGCGTTGCAACAACCATGACAAAACTGACTTGCATCACAACAAAATTCCACGTGATATTGATGTTAGCATGAAAGAACTAGCTCAATTGACAGGTGGATTTTTTACTGGGGCTGATATATCACTTGTATGTCGAGAAGCAACTCTTGCTGCATTGGAGGAAAACTTTGATGCTTCTGTTGTAAAGATGACGCACTTTAAGATAGCAATTGAACAGGTTCAGCCAACAGAAGTTCAGTCCTACCAAAAGCCTGTGCAACACGATGTCAAAAGCAAGTGAAACAAAACAATTCACAAAACCATACTAACAATTGTCAACCTTCATTTTTTTGCACAACATGGCCACACCAGTACACAAAATAACCACCACCTAAAAAATCAACACAAACTGCAACCTACAATAAAACTCGCAACACCACTCGCCTCAGTCACCATGTGCCACGCGAGGAAAAAAAGTAAGCAAATGCTTACGAATCCCAGACTGCCAATACCACAACCAAACCGTACGCACCACTATTCCAATAACTTGCCAAATCAAAATGATTTTTGTACAACCACTTCCAGCTCACAAATTTCCATCTTCAATTCCACTTCTATCCTCACCTTTCACTCTATAAATTGGACCTCTTATCCCCTCTTTTCTCAATCTCTAGGAAGCTACAATCACCCTGCCAAAATTCACTCTCAACGTTACCGATAATATTTGTAAAATAAGAACCTGTGGAGCTTCCATAGGGTAATTCTCAGGAAAATCAACCTGAAGCTGATAGGTCTCATTGGTGTAAAGTGTCCCAGAAGCACCAGCCACTTCAATAACCTGCCTTACATAAATAAAAAAAAAGACGATTTTGAAGGACTCGTTAAACATCACAAAAACTACGAAACTAAATTAAGCGGAAAAATTAGGTGATTTAGAAGAATCAATCAGATATACCTTTGGAGATTATCGGTGACTCTATGTTTGAAACCAGAAGGTGGATTAACCTGCCACTCGACGAGTTCTTTCTGGAGCCTATTATAGGCAATCTTACTCAGAATCTGAAAGAGGGATCAGGAATAACAATAAATAACAATAAACGAATCGAAGAATGAAATCGATGAAAATGGAAAAAGAGGAATGAAATTAACGAGTTAGGGTTACCTTGTGAGAAGAAGCTAAAGAACTAGTCATGATTATTGAGCGTATAAGAATGTTGTGAACGGATCCTTGTAGAAGTTGATTGAAGGAGATTGTGACCTAATCTTCGTGGAAGCTGATTTCTTCGAACATTAAAAGAGATCGGCTATTGGTTTGTAAATTTAGGAGAAAAGTGGATTTTGTGTTGATATTAGAATTTGAAGAAATTAGGGAAATGATAAGGGTTGTGATTTGGGGGAGAAAGAAGCGTTTTTCATAGTGAGTTGTTCTTCGGAATTAAAGAGAGAGAAATCTAAGAAACAAATAGAGGGAAAATGAAAAGGGAGCATTAAAAATGGAGCACTAAATTTTTTTTCTATAAGCATGATGACACGTAGAAAAAAGAGGGCGGTTTAACCGTCGCCACTTTTATTTGGATGGGTTTTATTTGATGTGTTGAGGGAGGGCGGTTCAAAACCGTCATTGTTTAAGGACGGTTGTCCAAAACTGTCGTGACAACTGTCGTAATAAGTGGAAGAGGACGGTTTTTATTGAACCGTCGCAATTTATGTGTCACAAATCCTGTTTTTTCTTGTAGTGAAATCAAAGAGTTTAACACCAACTTCAATCTACCCGTCAAGAGTTTCGATAACACCTTATAAAGACACCCCACCAAACAAATTGGTCTATAGTCATCAAGCGCTAAAGGATTCGAGACCTTCGGAATCAACTTCAAAAAAGACGAAGTAATGGATTTAGAAAAATTCGACCCCGAGTGGAAACCATTGAAGAAATTAACAAAATCATCTTTCAAGAAATACCAACACTTCCGAATGAACAAGAGCGTAAACCCATCGGGACCCGGGCTCTTCGTTCCGTCACAACTCCAAACCGCCTCCTTAATTTCCCCCTCGAAGAATAAAGCTTCAAGAGAGCCATTCTCCAATGGCGAGAGAGAGCGCAAAGGAATACCTTCTAACAAAGGTATCTCGACATCATCTTTCTTAAATTTATTAGAGAAATTATCGAACACCTCCTTCTTCACCAACCCCACCGAATCCGCAATGTCGTTGTCGGTATTAATCACACCAATATGGTTCCTCCTCCTCCTCTCCTTCATGACATTGTGGAAAAATCTACTATTGTTATCACCATCATTTATCCAATTCTACCGCACCTTTTGAATTAACATGTTCTCCTTGATCCTTAATTTAACCAAAACCTACTAGTCGCTTCTTTCCTCTTCCCTAAAACCCCCTCAACCTCATGCACATCCACATGGGATAAGAGATCGTCCGCCTCATTCATCTCCCTAGCCCCCTCCTCCACTTCCAACTCATACCTCCCAAAAACATTAGTATTCCACCACTTTAAGCTACCTTTGATCATTCTCATTTTCTCCTTCAACACAAAATCGCTCCTACTGTTAACCACCAACATCTTCCATTCCTTTTCCACAAAAGGGGTAAAATATTTGTTTTTAAACCATTCATTATTGAACTTAAACGGTTTCGGACCCCAATCCTTGTTCTCCATTACCAACCAAATCGGGTAATGATCTGAAATATCCCTCTCACCAATCAATTGATCCACTATCCCCCATCTATCCACAATAGAATCCGACATAAGGAATCGGTCAATTCTACTCATAGTCTTCCCATCTCCGCTAAACCAACTATATCTCTTACCTTTACAAGGAACATCCACCAACATACTCTTCTTAATAAACAACCCAAACTCCTTCATCTCTGAACTTCTATTCCCACTACTATATTTGAAAAACTATTATATTTCTGTTTGTATTATCTATAAATATTTATTAATAATTGATGATTAATTTTTTTATATTCTAATCATACAATTTTCTATCTTCCTTCTTTTTAATTAAATTTTGAAATAGTTTTCTCAATAGAAAATTTAAAATAATGATGAAATTTTAATATAAAATATTATTTTATAACATAGTTGTATAATTCAATAATTATGACAAATTTACCCTCTAACTTCCTTATCTTTTTAGAAGTTTGTTTATAAAACATGTACTCTTCAAGTCTTCACATTCTGCACCAGAAGAATATTTTAGAGAGAAGTTATTACATCAATGAGAGAATGCATAAGAATATTTTAGAGAAAAAATTATCACATCAATGAGAAGGAGCAAAATTAAGTTGTTGTTATTATTATTATTGACAAATGTATATCACAAAATTTATTATATAGATAATTTACATTAAGAACAAAATTAAATAAAATATATATTTAGGTTTTGACGTGTGTGCACATTTAAAAAGCGGACAAACGAACATCTGAGTGCCCATTTGGACGCTACTATATATAGATGGATTGAAATTGGAGAATTATTTAGTTAGTACTTTCTTACTATATGAGAAACATATGTGGATAATGTCATCTTTAGTTCTAAATATCTGAATGCAACTTCGATAGTTTAACATCAGTTTTATTGGAGCATGGTAAATCAAGGTTTAAGATGAAACTTTTTCCTTTTCATAATATATTTAAATACAAAGTATCAATATCATCAAGACGATGTATTCTTCAATTTAACACTCTTCAATTTCACATCTTATTAAGGATATATTACTAGACTATACTAATTTAATTGATTTTTCTTCTTTTTTGATCATTGACCACTAATAGATTTCCAAAAAAAATGTATTTTATATATAAGGGAAAATCATAGGTAAAAACTATCATTTCAGTTTATATCCCTGACTAGTTTTTTGATTCATCCTTTTCAAATTTGATGTAGTATAGAAATTTTGTGTTTGAAGTGGCTATTTTAAAATTGTTTTACTAATATGGTTGTGTAAGTAGATGTATTAGACTTTAGTGATTAAGATCATTAGTGAAAAATTCAAATAAGGTTTCATATGTGATTAATGTAATAGAACATCTAACGTTGTAGAACTTATGCCCCATTAGAGGATTGATTTATAGGAATTTGAATCTAGAGAAAATGATATATGTTTGCATGTGTACGGAGTTCAGATGGAGGTGATAAATAAGTGCATACGTTTTTTTTAATCTAGGATCATTACCCAAATTCCTCTTAACTATATGAGTGCATGCTTATTCCATTGTTATGTTTTTTTTTAATGATAGGCGAAGACCACTTCACCTAAAAAACACTTAGTTATGTAGTTGCATATCTCTACTATTCGGTTATTTTGTTGTTTGTCTTGTTATTTTCATCCATATATTTTTTTCGATTCGTTGAGTCTCTTTTATAAATGCATTTCTGATCATAGCACTCTCTTGTTGAGTCAACTTTTTAGCCTCAATCTTGGGTTTTGTACAAGACAGATCAAAATACTCTCTTGTTGAGTCAATCTTTGTCCAAGCTTGGTATAAAGATTTCCCCTAGCAGGAGTTAGTCTCCTCTCAAGTTGTGTAGAATAGTTTCTCCAGCTTGTTCAGCCTCAATCCTGGGCTTTGTACAGGACAGATAAAAGAACTCACTTGTTGAGTCGAACCCTTTTAGCCTCAATCTTGGGCTTTGTGCAAGACATAAATCTCCCTCTCAAGCTTGGGACAGATATCTTCCCAAGCAGAGTCATTCCCTCCCAGCCTTTCTCTAGGCTTTGAGGAATGATTTTTCCCCAAGCAAAGTCAAACTTACTTCAGCCTCAATCTTGGTCTTTGTACAAGATACATAAAAATATCCTCACCATAGTCAGTTACATTTCCCTTTTAGCCTCAATCTTGGGCCTTGTACAAGACACATAAAAACCTCCCCGGCGGAGTCAAAATCCCTTTTTAGCCTCAATCTTGGGCTTTGTACAAGAAAGATAATACTCTCCCGCAAAGTCAAACTTTTAGCCTCCTCTTAGGCTTTGCATAATGATATCCCCAAAAAGAGTCCGTCTCTTTTCTCTGCCTCAATCTTGGGCTTTGTACAAGATACCAACATAAACACTCTCTTGTTGAGTCAGTCTTATCCAGACTTTGGACAAAGACTTCCCTAGCCGAGTCAATCAATCTTTTAGCATCAACCTTGTGCTTTGATCAAGGCACACAAAAATCAACAATCCCTCTTTAGAGATGACAAGTCCTCTCTCCAACCTTTTAGCTTCAATCTTGGGCTTTGAACAAGACACAAATAACCTTTTAGCTTCAATCTTGGGCTTTGAACAAGACACCAAAACCTCTTTTTCCTCCCTTAGAATAGGAGGAACTACGATTGCTCTGATTTCCCTGTTTCGTTTAAACGGGAATACGTAGGCATAAGATTGTGAAATCTTAGCGAGCATACTAATAAAAAAATCTTAGGTCCAGTACCCTCACACATCAATCAAACCTTAGGTCTAGTACCTTACCAAAAACATCGGGAAAACCCGAACATCAACAAAAAGTCAATCTCTTACTCATACTTCCCAAGAAACTTTCCCAACCCATTAACAGATAAACACCATCAATTACAAAGCGAAACCTAAAGCTAATATCCTGTGGATAACCACATATAGGATGGGTAACTGACAACTCCCCATTGTATAACCTGACCCCGACTCCCCGAATCTCTTTAAAGCGTTTGTTCAGTTAAACATTCGCGTGGAAGGTTAGTTTTAGATAGCTTCCCTTTCCCTTTCAGCTTCATGGGATAAATAATAAATCAGAAAGTAGCACCACCTCCTACCATTGCGGTGAGGAAAACCCAGGGATAAGGTGGTTGCGTCACCGACAAAAATCGCTCGCTACATGTGTAAACAAATGACTTAATCATATTTTTGTAAGGTGAAAACAAATGACTTAGGCCTTACTTTCGGCTTGGCCTTTACTTAAGAAAAGACTATAGCTTTCAAAAAATTTGTTTAATGTTTGCCTCACCTTATCACACAAAGAATCAGCAACTTCCTTCTCATAAAACTTATCCAATCCCCACCTAATAAACTAAAACTTACGTCGAGGATAAAAAATTACCGCAATAAATACCAACTTATTCATCTTTATGACATCTCCCCAATACTTACTGTATTTATCGTGCATAGTGTCAGCCATACTTGTAAGTAATGGGTCATCTTTGTGACATTCTTTCCAAGTCTTTAATGCCCCTAATATCGTACAATGCTCCATAATATACGTAGAAGATGATACATACGTTGAACCTGACACTTTCTTAGTGATTTGAAAAAACAACTTTAGAAATTTCACAAAACACTTAGCATTATCCCAATCCTCATTATTTGGTACACCACTTTCCAACATCGCATACTCAACACATTTCTCGCCTAATCTCTTAAAGGCCTTTTGAAACCTCAATGCACTTTCAAGCATAAGGTAGGTGGAGTTTCACCTAGTGGAACAATCACATTGCACTGTAGACTTGTCTTGTATCCTAACTTCTTTAATGCATGTTCTAAACCTATCCAAACGACCAGGTGACTAACGAACATATCGAACCGCACTCCTAATTTTGGAAATGGAAGAATGCATGTCTTTAACTTTAGCCCATCATTGACAACAAGGTTAAGAATATGGGCGCAACATCTAACGTGCAAATGCTCCCCTTTTATTGGATGTGAATTCCAATCCTCCATTCTATTTTTTAGGTAAGTGATATCAACATCATTTGAAGTTGCATTATCAACTGTGATGGTGAAAACCTTATCTATCATTCAACCCTCCAAACATTTTTCAATCTTTTTTCCAATTATCTCTCCCTTATGAGATGTTATAGGACAAAAATTAAGTATCCTTTTATGCAAATTCCAGTCTTGATCAATGAAATGCGCAGTAAGAACCATATAATTAATATTTTGCATAGAAGTCCAACTTTTCTTCATGGATTGAAATTTAAAAACAATCATAAACATGCGTTTAGATACAAACTTCATAGGTAACTTTAGAAAGACCAAAACAAAACAGAATGCTAACTAATTACATTTTTATTATTGGTTAGTTGACAAATATTATCATAACCAAAATGAAGACTTCTGTTTTAAGAGATTATATCAAAATAAAATCAAATTTTTAATCTACTCAAAATAAAATCAATTCTTTAATACAAAGCTTCATCAAAAGACTAGAATAATAAAAAGAAAAAAAGCAATGGGGCCAGAACTCATCAAATTTAAGAATAGAAAACTTTTTATATTAGCGAACCTCCACAAATCATGCTTGAGAATAAAGTAACATATTTTCACATTTTACATAATTATAATTGTTTAAAAAAAATTCAAAACACTTTTCACATTTTACAAAATTCACAACACAAAGAAATTTATGAAGAAGAATCAAACATGTTCTTCGTTGAAAACTCTATAATCTAATCAAAGTTAAAAACTGAACTAGATTTCATTCTTCTCATCATCACGTTATAAATTTATCAATTTTGTTTATTATCTTTCTTATGAACCCAATCACCAATTTCATCATAGCACGACTTTCTTATGATCCAAAATAATAATAATACCCAAAGTTTACCTGATTTTCGGCCATGGACATGGAAAAAGAAGCATCGGAAACATCGACTTCTTTGTCAATAGCCCTATATGTTACAGAAAGAGATTAATAGAATCCTTTCAAATTTGGGGAAAAACAGAGGAAGATGAAGAAAAAGGTAAGAAAAAAAATTTGATAGATTTACGGTTTACATAAGAAATAGAAGAAGATGAAGTTTAGAATTGTTGAATGCTTCGTATCAGATTACACAAGCGAGTTTGCTAGTTTGAGTTTTTGCAACAATTCGCAGCTTCGTAGCTCAATTTTTTCGTAACCCTAGCCATGTTGTGGTGTGGTGAACACTGAACAACTTGGTAACTCAATTCTCAGTATGCCATTTGCTTTTTTTATTTGGGCTATTGAATATTGGGCCTTAGAATAAAATAAATTAGGATAATTTGTAAATACTGCAGTTTGGTTTGGTTTGGGCCGGTTTCAAAATATAAACCACAAACCGAACCGAACCGCGCGATTTTATCACAAAAAGGCGCAAATTGATCCGAACCAAATGCGGTTTTTGCAGTTTTCGGGTTGGTCTGGTTCGGTTTGTGGTTTTTAATTGGGCTGGTCCGATTTTGAACACCCCTAGCGGTGATATAAGAAAAACAGTACACTACGAAGAACATGAAGAACATAATTAATGAGAGGAGGAATAGAATTAGCGAGAATATGAGTAATCTTACAAAAAGGAGAGGAAAAAGTTATATTGACAAATACAAATGGAAAATGAGATGTTATAGAGATAAAACAAAGGCAGTTATGATATTCAAAAAGTTAAAACAATTACTTGTAAATAGAAGTTGAGGGTAATTATGGAATGAAAATAGGTCAGTCCAAAATTGTATATCCCCTTTTATCTATAGTAATAGATTACTCACATTTGACCTATGAATTTGTATATATGAACGAAGTTTAAGAGAATTATAGACTATTTTTGTAGACTGTTGTATATTTATTGTTTCTCTTATTCAATTATCACATTAATTTCATAATGACTATCTTAATTAAAAATATTAATTGAGAAAATAATTTAAATTTTTTTAACAAGCCTAATTAATTTTATGAATAATTTTAATCTCGCTTGTTTAGTTTTAAAAATAATTATAAAAAAATTCGAACTAACCTAATTAGTTTTGATGGTAAATATATAAAATGTTTAGCTTGAGATTTGATGTGATAGTGTAGTTGTTTAGTTAAGAAACTTAAGTTTAAGACTGGTATTTTCCTTCAATTTAGTTGTGATTTACTTGAAAATTTTGGCTTAAGTAATTAGCTGCTCTATCCATGCTACGACTTATATTGTAGTTAATTCGGCTCATTTTGTTTGATAAAGATTAGCTATAGCTTGACTTATGTTTTTGTCGTAGTTAAACACATATTTGTTTTAGTATCACTCATCAAACAAATTGCATCCGGACAAAATTTTAAATGTTCTTTTTAATAAGGTGATCCAATGTTAATATTTTGGCTTAAATGAACTTTTAGTCCCCCTATTTTGTTTTTTAAACTCTTAGTCCCCTTTTTAAAATCTCAGCTTTTTAGTCCCCCTATTAAACTTTTTTGGGTTTTTTTGGTCCCTTTTCATTTTTGTGTATGTGGCATCTGAAAAATGTCGATATGGCCCTTAATATGAGGCGTCACGTCATTTAATGGAATTAAGAATATTAAAAATCATTTATTTAATTCTAGAATATTCTTTTAATCATTTAAATAATAAAAATCAATTATTTGAAAGAAATTGTTCCCAAAATGTTCATAATCTCTCTCACGCTCATCTAAAAACCCTAATTGTTCATCATCGCTCTTAAGTTCATCATGTCACCCAGCTGCCATCTACTCCTTCTACAATCTTCTTCTTTATCCGTCGTTTCCAAGCTTTGTATTGTTCGTGCTATATGATACGAAAATCATTGAACTTGTTCTTGTCTTATATTCTTTGTAGATTTAGGGACACAAAAGGATAAAGAGGATGAATTGAAGATGAAGAGGACAAAAATCATTAAACTTGTTCTTCTCTTGTATGTCGTTGCAGCAGAGATTAATTATAAAGAAAAAAATGTGAAAGAAGGCAAGCATAAAGAGGATGAATTAAAAATGAATATTTAGTTTATGAATATGCAGTTGAAATTCACATTAGCCATGACCTTTTGTGTTGTTAATAGGATTGTGGCGTAATTTGCATTTAGATTTTCTGTTTTCTACCATGTTTAAGAAATCTCTGGTTTAGGTATAATTATCAACATGTTTAGTTGTAATATGTTATGGTGTTTTTTGTTTAGTAGCTAAGGTCATGTCAAATTTATGTTGTAAGCTTTGTATAAAATATAATTTGAATGAAAAAGATGTTATGATTATGAGTTATTCCATAAATTTTTGGTTGTGGTGCAATTTGCAACTATTTTTCCAAACTCTCATGTATTGAAGTGTTGTAAACTGGCAACCATTTTTCAAACCGATTTGCAAACCAATATAGAAACCATTTTGCAAGTCAATGTGCAGATATTGGATGACCAATTTGCAACCATTTTGTATTACAAACTGTCATGGCCTGAATTATTCCAAATTCCAAGCTAATATGGCAGCATTAGTGGTGAAAAATTGGAATCATTATAGGACATTTTTCATAACCAATTTTTAGAACAATATTTGACAACATTATAGACCAATTTGGAAGCATTACTTGGGTCGTACCTCGAAAAATGAGAGCACGACCCCGCGAAACGCAATCGCACGCTCGCGGGATGGACTGAACAGAGTCGTCACTCAACTTTATTTAATCCCAAAGGGAGAAAGGAAAAATATAGATAAAACCTCTAAACGAAGGGTTGAAATATTGGTCGTCGCAACCAATATCTCGAAAAATGAGAGCACGGCATCGCGAAATGCAATCGTACGCTCGCGGTATGGACTTAACAGTGTCTCCATCGAACTTTATTTATTCCCAAAGGGGGGAAAGGGAAAAATCTATAAAACCCCTAAAAGAAGGATTGAGATATTGGTCGTTGCAACCAAATCAGGGTTCAGGAGTCGATTACGCGAGGGGAAGGTATTAACACCCCCCACGTTCATTATACTCAATGAGAACCATTTGGTTAGTTGTGCGCGTTAGTGTTAACTTTGAAATGTTAGACTTTGCTAGTTATTAAAAAGGAAAAGAAAGGACAAAAAGTTTTATTTTTTATTAGGGTGCCTAACAGGATTTAGCAATCATGCTCCTACATATCTCCAGGTATAATAGAGAATTCAAGGCTACGTAGTTCAGCATAGAAAATGTTTCTTTATTGGTCGATTTTAGCGAAATCTATTTTGTCGCATTCGACAGAAAACATTGATTTACCTAAAACAAGTGAGAAGTGGACGTTTGCATCACATTGAATGGATTTTTACATATCAACATTCACGGAAAAAACACCACTTACCTCAACTCAAGTGATTGTGGACGAAGCAATGTTTTGCGTCGACTCGGAACAAAAATATCATACGTTTGTGAAAAGGGTTTCAAGATTATTGCATGGCGGCGAGAGAAAAGAGTTTGATTGGTTTGACGTATTTTGATGATGGCAAGAACTTGGATGAGCGAGATAACCATCTCGAATCCTAGCCTCAGGAGCTCGTGGTAACCACCACGTTCCTTTTCCATCTTATTTGCAAAATGATTTAATATTTATAGATGTTTTTGAGGTTTTGATTGAGAAAAGGTTTACGCGAAAGTCGCAATAAAAGTTTTAATAGATGGCGAGAGCTTGGATGGGCGAGATAACCATCTCAAATCCTAGCCTCTGGAGCTCACGGTAACCACCACGTTCCTTTTTCTTCTTTATTGAAAAGTGTTTAATAAGATTTAAGTGTTTTTGAATTCGATTGAGGAAAAAGGCTTGACGTTGGATCAAGTATTTGATTGTCGTTTGCAAAGAAAGTTGGTGTGGAAGTTTGAAAATGATTAGGACAATAAGTTGATCAATTTTAAATTAACAAAAATAAATGATTGAAATTCGATTAATTAATTAATTAAGCTAATTAAAATTAATTATCAAAATTATCTAATTAAGTCAAATAATCAAGTTAATTAAAATTGATTAAAAAATTAAATGATCAAACAAAATTTTAATTACTTAATTAATTTAAATAAAAAAAAGGTAAACAACAAGACGGGTACAAAATGAACGAATCGAGTAAGTCACAATATGCTAAAAGCCGGTTTGTACATAGCGCCCACGAAATCAGATTGTCGTACATAAGGATCGAAACACGACGAAAATACCAAATTAATTTGTAGAAATTTTACCAGCATAAAGACATAAAATTACCGAATCCATGAATTGGAAATCCAATTTATCGCAATGAAATTAAATAGTAGCAACACAAATATTATTTACATAGCTTGAAATTTTTTTATAAAAGATGGGAGGTGCGGAAAAATTTAATGGGCCTAAAATTAGATGTAAAATCCCAAGCCCAATAATAATCTCAATCATCCTTAACCTAATTTTATTATAAGTTTAAGAAAATAAATGAGATCAACAAAACCTTGCTTGACTTCTCTTTTCAAATTTAATAAAGGAAAAAAAAGAAATAGGATTAATAAAAACTAATGAACATCAAATAGGAAGAGAACCGTTCAGCACATTTCAAGCTTTATTCTCTTGTCAACTTTGTTTTCTCAATGAAGAAACAAATCAAAAGAAACACACGCAATGCAATAAACTTAAAACACAAACCCCAACATTATTTCTCAAGTATTCACACAAATTAAACTACAATATTAATATTATCAGTAGGACAACTTTTATTCAATTGAAACAAATGCTACCTATAAAATATCACATAACCTTAACTTTAAGTTTCTTAACACCAGCCAAACACAACGAAGCAAGTGGGAAAATTTCACAATAGCAGTTCAATACATATATGGTTTGTAAATTCCACACATTGTCAAAACCAAACAGAGCAACGAAGCAAACAAATGTCACCACAAAATTGAATCATAAAGATACAACCACAGCTGCACATGAGATATTTCAAACCCCAAATGTTTACTTCAAGGCCTTGTCAACAGCATGTACACCAAAAATTAAACGCACAAACGCAGGCAACAGCACACCATTACAAACTATAACAATTGAAACATAAACCAAATTCAGCTATAACGCAGTGAAGTCAAATCGAGCATTGAAACAGAATTGAAACAAACAAATAAGCAATATTCAATAAGAGTAAAGTCTACCAAAATGTTTGTAGCTATTGCTTGGTGAATTAGGTGTGGGATCTGCTGGTGCTGCTGATGTCGGAAACAGGAAAGTCGATGATTGCTCTTGTTGCTTTAACTTAGTTGATGATGTTGCTCGGATGAACTCAATGGAACCTGGTGATGGTGGAAATTCACTGAGTTAAAGTGTTGGTTATTCGGTGTGTTTGTTGCCGGAAGAGAAAAGTGGTGCGTGGCATGTTGGGAGTTGTTTGTGTTTGTCGAAAACGGAACAGTGGAGGGAGTATGTTTGCATGAGGGTTGAAAGATTAATGGATGAGGAAATCAGAGGTGGATCTGCAGATTGATGGTGAAGAGGTGCGGTAAATACGGAAGAAATGGTGAGATGTTAAAGAAGAATCCTAAATATTCTTCTTCCTGAAAGCTCACGTGAGAGGAATTTTTTCTCCTTTATGTTTGTTTTGTGGATATGTTCTCTTTCTCCAATTGATTTCCTCTTTTACCTTCAATTGCCAACTAAATGGAATCCAAATGGCACAAAATTATTGGAAGAAATGATGTGGTTTTTCATCTATCAGCCAATGAGAGTGAGGCATCTGGGACACGTGTGGCAACAAATGAGAGGTGGGAGAAGATATTTTCTATTTTCTGATTTTTATTATTTAATTATTTAATTAAATCCAAACTTTTGATTGGTCAACAAGAAAAAATATGGATAATGCATGTACGCTCTTGATTAATTTGAATCAAAGGTCAGAATTGAATCAGAGAAACACAAAATAATTTAAAATGCTGAAGTTTCGCCTTCTAGAAGTTTTAATTAATTTAAATGAAATTAAATCAAATAAAACAACTAAAATTCACAACTTCTTAAATAAATAAAATAAAAATAAAATGAAAACATGGAAAATTCTATTTAATTTTTCTGGATATTTTGACAAAAGAATAAAAATATAACAACTGAATATGAATAAAAGTCAAGCGTAAAAATGCTCAGAAACTTTAAATGAATGTGTTAAAATGATCAGTGTGAGATCAACTTGGAAACATATAGGTTTTGATCAGATTTTGAAATAAAAATTAACCGGTTAAAAGGCTCAGCCTGATCAAAATGCGACCGAAAAAGGAGAAAAAAAATAAAATGAGCATGCCGGGTTAAACTACGTGAACCGTAGATCAATAAAATTGATGTCGGCAAGCTCGATTCGGAAACTTTTTGCCTGCTAATTTCATGTACACTTGAGAATCAGTTCAATCGGTTTGTCTGTAAATCCAAAAATTAGTCTGGTTGATATTTTAGGCATTATGCATGATGAAATGCATGTTATGATATACAGGTGGAGCAAATGTTATGATAAATGTATCGATTGACAAATCAGGTCAATTTTTTATAGTAAATCAGGCCAAACTTTTACAGCATATTGGGCCATATTTTTACAGCAAATCAGAGTAAATTTTTGACATTATTAGGGCAATATTTTGACAGCAAATCATGCCAAATTTTACAGCAATATACCAAAATTTTGATAGCAAATCATGTCAATTTTTGTTACAGCAACAAACCAATTTTTTATAGCAAATCAGGTAGAATTTTTACAACAAATTAGACCAATTCTTTGATACAACAAGCAAATTTTATACAGCAAATCAGACCAGTTTTTGACAGCCACAGACCAATTATTTTAGGGCAAATCATGACAAATGTTTACAACATATCAAGTCAATTCTTCTTTGTTTTTCCATAACTGGGGAGGGTTATCCATCTTAATTGACCTTCATGATTACTTCACTAAGCTTTAATGGCGGATTTCGATTATGACCAAACTTTAGCTTTAGTTATCGACAAGTTTCAGTTATGAAGAAGACACGCTTATGAAGAAGACAAGCTTTTGTTGTATCAATGGTCGAAGGAAAGATGCGTTAGAAGAACACACACGATAGAGGGAGATGAAGAACGATGTTTTTCTGAAAAGTGGTTTGATTTGGGAACGATTTCTTTTAAATAATTGATTTTTATTATTTGAATGATTAAAAGAATATTTCATAATTTAAAAAAAACATTTTGAATATTGTTAATTCCATTAAACGACGTGGCACCACATATTTAGGACTACGTCGGCATTTTCAGATGCCACATATACAAAAATGAGGAGGAACCAATTAAAAACTCAAAAAAAAAAATTAATATGGGAACTAAAAAGCTGAGATTTAAAAAAGGAGATTAAAAGTAAAAAAAAACAAAATAGGAAGATTAAAAATGCATTTAAACCTAATATTTAGTAACTTTGTATTATAAATTTGTAGAGATCATCATTATAATAATAATAATAATAATAATAATAATAATAATAATAATAATAATAATAATCTATAACTACATATGAAGGGGATACAACATTTTGGGCTGGCCTATTTTTTTTCTTCAATATTACCCTTAAAAAGCTGTCACAAGAAAGTCCTCTTAAACTATTAAAGAGTAATGAAAAATAAAACTTCCTCAAGTGAACCATTCAAAATAAACCAACCATTCAATATAACTTAAAAGAGAATAAAAGTTAAAACTACCTCATATAGTCATTCAATTCAAATTTCGCTCTATTCCTCTTCCTCTCCAATCCATGTACTTCTTCTCAGCATTTGGCTATCCAATACCTAATACCTAATACTGCTACCCATTTTTGAATGCAAAGTTTCATAATGTTGGTAAAGGTTTTTAGAGCTTGGCAATGACACACGCTTTACATTTTGTTCCAAAATTTTTACGTCTAAAGATTTTGTTGCAAGTGAAGTGTTTAATCTTCATACCAGTACTTTAATATTTAACAGTTTTTAATTTTGTTACTAATCTTATCTATATTTTTCACTATAGTGATTTAAGATGATTATTTCTATTTATTTTTAAGATTTTGATTTCAAATTTTTAGTTTTCAATTAACAAGCTATTAACAGCAAATACACAGATTATCTCAACCCCATTTGTTGATCCTACAATCACAATGGAGATAGATACATCCAACAACAATAGTAGCAATCAGAGAGATAATTAAAGGATTGAGAAGTAGTGTATAAAAGGCGCATGAGGAAATGCTACACCACTATGAAGATGTTTGTGCCATAGCAAGTGTTGGATTGTAGCAGCGTTGCTCTTCATGATTGGTGTATGGAGACTGAGTTATCACTTTAAGATGGAAGACGAAAAAATAGTCGTAACTACACACCTGCGTGGGATGGAATTCCACTTCTAAATTATGGTATTTTCCCATCCTTTTTTTCATCTATACTCTTCATAATAAGACACAGTTATTAAATCTATTATCTTTGTATATATTATTTCACTTTAGTATGTTGTTGTAAATTATGATTAGTCTTTTGAAGTTTGTCGGTCTAAATATTTTCATGATAAAAAATTGTTCGAATTGTGTTGAGTGAAATTGACTTAAGTGTTGTCAATTCGATTTCTTTCTGTTTATATCATTTTGTATTTTTTTTTGGATTTAGTTATTATAGGTTGTAGTAATCCCGTGAGAAAAGTAATGTATTTGCTTATATAATATTTTTTCAATGTTGCTACAATTTGGAAGTTACATAATCACTTCAATTTTACTTGTTGCATGAAAATAATATCTGAAATATGGACTTAGAAAGGAGAATTTGAAAGGAAAATGTTAGATTTAGATGGACAATGTCTATATACATGATAAATAAAAGGTCGAGATGATTATTAAAAACATTATGTTAATTTATTAATTCTTCAATTTAGAGAGAGATATTTATATTTCTTGCTTGCGCACTAAAAAAATAAACATACAAACATAATCGTGCATATCACAAAGTTTATATTGAATCAAAACTAATAAAAACATATCTGTTTATTTTTTTTGATGCGCGTGTTTATTAAAAAAGCGGACAAACGGGCACGGGAGTGCACGTTTGGACGCTAGTAATAATAATAATAATAATAATAATAATAATAATAATAATAATAATAATAATAATAATAATAATAAACTAATGAGTAACTTTTTTTTTCAAATATAGAACTTTTATGTATTTTTTAAAACTTATCATTATCATGGCAACAATTAAAGTTAAATAAATTATTAAATTACATAATATAGTATTGTTATACAAATACAAGTTAACTAGACATTTATTAATAAAAAACATATAAATAAATTGTTATTTCTTTTGAAAAAACTAGTAAGATACCTGTGCGTCTGCACAGGTAAATTTATTTTAATACAATATAATATATATTTAGACATATATGTAAATTTAAAATGAGTTTTTTAATTAACCATGATCATATGAATTTAATTGATTAAAATAAATTAGATATTGTGTTGATATTGATTAAAATAAATTAGATATTGTGTTGATAGTGAACCGTAAAGTAAAATATTTTTTATTCAAAAATTTGATATCAATATATAATACTCAAAATGTTCTATTTGATGTCAATGAACAATACTTAAAATATGTTTGGAGATAGAAAGTAAAATAATGCATACTTCTTAAATTGGATTGATACTTAAAAGAATCAATTATTCGTAAAATATATTACAAATCATATAATATATTACAAATCATATAATATTGTATTCTTAAAATGCATTTTCAAATATAGAACTTATATTTATTTTTTAAAACTTATCATTAACATGGCAACAATTAAAATTAAATATATTATTCAATCATATAATATAGTATTGTTATACAAATACAAGTTAACTATACATTTATGAATAAAAACCATATAAATAAATTGTTATTTCTTTTTAAAAAGGCAAAATATCCTTTGTCGCCCCTTAACTTTAGCTCGGGGTCCATTTTAGTCCCTTAATTTTTAAAATGTTTAAAACGATCCCTTAATTATTTAAAACAGTTCACATTTTGTCCTTCTGTTTGTCTCCGTTAGTGAGGGTTGAGTAAAAGTGTCCATGTGGCTTTGACGTGGCCTACTATCCTTACGTGGCTTTGACCTGACATTAACATGTTATATGTTATGTTATTATGAAGCTTGTCATTTTAAGAAAGTCAAGTGAAGAAAGCCAAGAAAAGATCATGCAGAGAAAGGTTGAAGGCGAAAATTATTGTTCCTTAAAGCATTTGAGTTCGAGCGAAAGGTTGAAGAAAGCGTTGCAAACAGGTTAGTTTGGTGTTCCTATGTATGAGTTATATAGTCATACCCCAAATTTTGACCACCAAGATTTCTCATCATTGTGAAGATCATTACCACAATATGGATGTACTTTTATGCCTCATCAATCTCCTCAGGGGTTGTTAGACATTCTTTACAATCAAAGATTAGGGTTTTAACCCCTCTCAGAGCATTTAGACAAGGATCAATCAAGAAATGACATGATCTCCAACTTTTCTAACCTCTCAAACATCTATGTAGGACCAAGAGGTCTCCCACATCAAGAATCAAGCACAAGGTTGCAACATTCCAAATGGATCAAGCCTCAAGATCGCCTGTGTCCCCAAACTAGGGTTTTGGTCGACTAAGGTCTCCAGATGAAAATTTCCATCTGGACATGAATCATTGCCTCAATGTGTGGTCCTATAAGCTCAAAAGGATCTCAAGAACCCATCCACAATGACAAAATCACCTTGAGGGTCCATCTATAAAAAAATCAGGAATTAGGATTTTGACCTAATTCAACCCTTTGGTTAACTGGTGAAGTGAGGCATGGCTTGAAGCTTCAAAATGAACTTCAAAGACCTCAAATACATCATATTGACATGTTTACAAGATTTGAGTGACTCAAAGAGCTCACACCATAAGCCACAAGAACTCAAAACCATCTGATCACAAATTAGCGTTTCTGATGGAAAAAGTCTACCTTACCCTTGACTGTTGACCTACCCTTGACCTCAAACCTTGAGGAGGGGTCCAAGAAATTCCTAAATACCCTTGGAGGCCATCCATCAAGTTTAATTAAGCCCATGGATTGATTTCACAAAAGGATCACAAAGTCAAAATTTCATCTGATGAAAAAGTCAATTGTACGTACAAAAATCCAAGTTTGACTTTTTGGATTCTTGGTCAACCAAGGTTCCTTAACCCTAAAACAATGTTAACATGTGATTTGAATCATCATTCATCAAGAAAAATCAAATAAAATGAGTTAACTTGTTAAAGGGGGTAACCATAAAAAAACTTAGAATTTTTCTAAGTTATGGAACAAAGTGGCTAGGGTACCAACTTTGCAAGGCCATATCTCACAAACCCTAAGGCTTTTTTCTCCCATTTAAAGCTCAGATTGAAGTTCATGTTACATACTTCAAATATCTCAACTAGACCTCATTCCAAATCATCATGGATTTTGAGTTATTGTTTGAGCAAAATCACAAAAAAAACATGAAAATGACATTTTTCCAACACTTATTGAAATTTTCACTAAGTCAGAATCTGCCTTATTTTTTCCAAAATGTAGAGGCATCTTTCATTATAATTCAAGTTGATTCAAAACCAAAGTTGGACATCATGTTGAAATAGGATATGTCAGCTTTCTAAAATGTCCAAGAACTCCATCAAACTCCACCTGAGCTAGAGGTTATGACAACTGCAACATGCCTTGCTGCAAACTGGTTTTTGCAAGGCAGATTTGTGCCTTAGTGCTTAAATTGATTAATTTGGGCAAATTCAAACATGGTTATCCATCTGCACACCTCAAAGGGGAACAACCAAGGGACAAACACTGATCCATAAGCCTCCCAAGTCTTTGGAACTACATGTAGGTGTGCCACCCCTAAAAAGCTAAAGATGCCTCAAGACTCCAATTTTGTTTTGAGACATTCAATGGATGCATAGAGCTGGCATGTATCAGTCCATGATTAACCAATTCAGTCAAGATAGGCTCATACAACAGAGAACCGTAGGCCTGTGCTCTAATCTCAAGTCAATGGCTAGAAGAGACTTGAGATTCCATTTGATCCATATTGGCCAAAGGCCTGCTGCAGTTGCCACACACTGTTGCTTGCAAAACAAACTTGACACACTATAAATAAGCCTCAATTGTGATAAGTTTGAGTACACCAAAGATCCTAAACAGATGCCTTTCTTAGAATCACAACTTTCACTCCAAAAATACCTTCTAATGCAAGTTACCATCAGGTTTTGAGTTAGAGTATGTTTCCAACCAAACCAATCACACACACACACCTCATAAACATCATATGTAAGCTGATTAAACACTAAAACAACATCTGGAACACCATATTCACAAAATCACCAACCATTTGCTCAAGCTTTTAGCAGAGTTGCAGTTAGGGTGCCACAACCAGTTCTAGCTCGTTTCAAATCAATCCAAGCATTCAAACACATCCTTTGAGGTACAAGGAAGCTGTCCAAATCATTGGAACTCATCTGTAACACCTCCAAACCAGAATTCTATTCTCACTTGTAGAGGTAAAACTTGAACTCTCAAACTCAATGAATCATTCATCATAAACATGTTTTCTTGTTACTATTGTGTTTCTGGATGTTTGTAGATCATTTACCCTCAATCAATTGTTGTTTATAATTCGTGTATAGGATTTCATTGAGTTCATGCCAATTTTAGGGTTCTTCAGGTTTTATCATGATATGTTCTGATTCAATTAATTTCAATAAAATTGGGTATTGTCATTGTGTTCCTCATCTTAAAATGTACGATTTTCACATTTTGATCATGTGAAATGATTGAGAGATGAGGGAGATAGGAGCCTTCACGTATCTGAGCTTGAGGTTGAAGATGGCCATGGCACCATGCTTCAGAAATCCAACTTGTTTTACTATATAATTTTCACTTGCCATATTATTCTTGAATTGGCATTGCGCCCTAGTGGTTGATCAACTAGTTTGTGTGTATTAGCGAGCGAGAGGTTTGGGGTTCGAATCCCCCTCGCCACAGACCTCTTTTTAATCACTTGTTTCATTTTTTTACTATTTTTATTTTTCATATTATTTTTGTTAATAACTTTGAAAATTAATTTCTCATTCAATTTTAATCATTTTTTATTGGCTCTTTTTCTGAAAAATCACAAAATTATTAAAATATTTTATTCTACAAAAAAAATTAGATTTATATTATTTATTTAATATAGTTGGTATTTTTATTGTTTTTAAACATTTTAAAAGTGAATTTTTATCTTGAAAATCAAAACCAAATGAGTTCTAAATCATCTTGTGATTAAAACCTCATTTTTCAAACCTTAACCAAAAATCACAAGTAGTTTATTTAAACTTATTTGGTATTTTTATCATTTATTGATTTTCTCTAAAGAATTACTTTTAAAAGAAAATAAAATTAGGGTTTCTTTGATTTTTGATCCTTATCAAATATTTCAAAATACTCATGGGCCTCTAATAGAGTGTAAGACACAATCCTTTTCTTAACCAAAACCATTTTGGGCCTCAGACATTGTATAAGTCCCAACACATTTTCAAAAATCTCGGCGCGATCGCAAGTTCAAAATCAAATCACTTGGGCCTCTCCTTGAGTTGTAAGACCCAACCCTTTTGTAAATAAACCTTTTTGGGTCTCAGTCGTTGTATAAGTCCTGATACGATCTTCAAAACAACAGTGCGATCACTGTTAAACCTTGGGCCTCTCTTTGAGTATAAGCCCCAAAAATCTTTTCAAAAACAACTTCTCTTTTGATTTAGATTCAAATATACAGTTATTATCAAAACTTTCTTTAATTTCTTTGAACAACTGACAATACAACATGGAAGCTTGCTCACCTGTAAGTTTTATCAGCTTTCATTTACATGCTTTAATATATACAACTGTATTATGGGAAGCTGCTCCCCTGTAAGTCCTTCTTTCATATCCATTTAAATACTTGTCATATATCAACTGTATATATACTAGTATATCTATTTAGAAACTAGGTCTAGACCTTGGTAAAGCCAGTTGGTCACTCTTTAATACAGTCAAAATTAGATCCCCATAGGATTTAGAGATACAGTCTTGCCTTCTCTTGGGCTTAAACAATATGGAACAAAGAGAAAGGCAGTATTCTCGGTGAACCTTTTCTCAGACTGTCACTATTAGAACTTGTCAAAGAAATTCAGTTTCCCAGAGAGGATTAATTCCCGGTGAAACTTCTCTTGAATTTCTTCAAACCCTAGAATTGTTCACTAAAGAAAAGATTATTCCCGGTGAAACTTTTCTTGAACTCTTCTTAAGTTTGGACCCACAAGCTTCCTAAAAGCATCCCCGCCTCCTCTTGGGCTTTGTACAAGGACCCTCTGGCTTCTTAAAAGTTCTCATGCCTTCTCTTGGGCTTAATATAAGGACCCTGAAGACCTCTTAAAGGTATAAGACATAACTTAGTCATCCTTTGCTAGAGCAGTCTTTGCAGTGTCAAATCTCAGACCAATTTAGGGTTGATTCTCATCCCTTGAAACACCTGCCTCCTCTTGGGCATCATACAAAGATAAACTCTTCCACACCAATAGACTTGGATAGTCTAAATCTCCTCTTGAGTCTCAAATACATTCTCAAGTTCGCTACAAACATAGGAGAAACCCCGGTCATTTTGGATCAATCTCCCGTAGAGTTAAAACCCATGGGTTCTAAAACCCAGTCTCTCTTCTAAAAATCCCTAGCCAGGGTCAGTTTATCATCAGTATAACACTATCCCAAATCAGAACCTCAAGGTCTCTGATACCTCAACTCTTCTGTAACCCTCAGTAAGAGTTGATTCCCCATTTGGATCTGCCTCGGGATCTCAACAATCCCCTGCAGAAGATAGCTTCCTCTTAGGCTTTGTATAGTGATCTTTCCTCAGCATAGCCAGCCTCCTCTTGGTCTTTGTACAATGATTCTCCCCAGCGGAGCTAACCTTTTCAGACTCTCTTGTTGAGTCAATCAACTTTTCAGACTCTCTTGTTGAGTCAATCAACTTTCAGAATCTCTTGTTGAGTCAATCACCTTTTTGGACTCTCTTGTTGAGTCAACCCATTTAGCCTCAATCTTGGGTTTTGTACAAGACAGATAAAACCATTCTCTTGTTGGGAAAATCTTTCAGCCTCTTCTTCATTGAGGAGAAAACCCAAATTCCGCGATAAGGTGTCGCGTCACCGACAAAAATCGCGCGCTGCAGTAAAATGGAGACTTTGCTGGGGAGTGCCATTAGGATTTGTCATAACCAATTTTTAGAACAATATTTGACAACATTATAGACCAATTTGGAAGCATTACATGGGTCGTACCTCGAAAAATGAGAGCACGACCCCGCGAAACGCAATCGCACGCTCGCGGGATGGACTTAACAGAGTCGTCACTCAACTTTATTTAATCCCAAAGGGAGAAAGGAAAAATATAGATAAAACCTCTAAACGAAGGGTTGAGATATTGGTCGTCGCAACCAATATCTCGAAAAATGAGAACACGGCATCACAAAATGCAATCGTACGCTCGCGGTATGGACTTAACAGTGTCTCCACCGAACTTTATTTATTCCCAAAGGGGGGGAAGGGAAAAATCTATAAAACCCCTAAAAGAAGGATTGAGATATTGGTCGTTGCAACCAAATCAGGGTTCAGGAGTCGATTACGCGAGGGGAAGGTATTAACACCCCCCACGTTCATTATACTCAATGAGAACCATTTGGTTAGTTGTGCACGTTAGTGTTAACTTTGAAATGTTAGACTTTGCTAGTTATTAAAAAGGAAAAGAAAGGACAAAAAGTTTTATTTTTTATTAGGGTGCCTAACAGGATTTAGCATTCATGCTCCTACATATCTCCAGGTACAATAGAGAATTCAAGGCTACGTAGTTCAGTATAGAAAATGTTTCTTTGTTGGTCGATTTTAGCGAAATCTATTTTGTCGCATTCGACAGAAAACATTGATTTACCTAAAACATGTGAGAAGTGGACGTTTGCATCACATTGAATGGATTTCTACATATCAACATTCACGGAAAAAACACCACTTACCTCAACTCAAGTGATTGTGGACGAAGCAATGTTTTGTGTCGACTCGGGACAAAAATATCATACTTTTGTGAAAAGGGTTTGAAGATTATTGCATGGCGGCGAGAGAAAAGAGTTTGATTGGTTTGATGTATTTTGATGATGGCAAGAACTTGGATGAGCGAGAAACCATCTCGAATCCTAGCCTCATGAGCTCGTGGTAACCACCACGTTCCTTTTCCATCTTATTTGCAAAATGATTTAATATTTATAGATGTTTTTGAGGTTTTGATTGAGAAAAGGTTTACGCGAAAGTCGCAATAAAAGTTTTAATAGATGGCAAGAGCTTGGATGGGCGAGATAACCACTCAAATCCTAGCCTCTAGAGCTCATGGTAACCACCACATTCCTTTTTTTTCTTTATTGAAAAGTGTTTAATAAGATTTAAGTGTTTTTGAATTCGATTGGAGAAAAAGGCTTGACGTTGGATCAAGTATTTGATTGTCGTTTGCAAAGAAAGTTGGTGTGGAAGTTTGAAAATGATTAGGACAATAAGTTAATCAATTTTAAATTAACAAAAATAAATGATTGAAATTCGATTAATCGATTAATTAAGCTAATTAAAATTAATTATCAAAATTATCTAATTAAGTCAAATAATCAAGTTAATTAAAATTGATTAAAAAATTAAATGATCAAACAAAATTTTAATTACTTAATTAATTTAAATAAAAAAAAAGGTAAACAACAAGACGGATACAAAATGAACGAATCGAGTAAATCACAATATGCTAAAAGCCGGTTTGTACATAGCGTCCACGAAATCAGATTGTCGTACATAAGGATCGAAACACGACGAAAATACCAAATTAATTTGTAGAAATTTTACCAGCATAAAGACATAAAATTACCGAATCCATGAATTGGAAATCCAATTTATCGCAATGAAATTAAATAGTAGCAACACAAATATTATTTACATAGCTTGAAATTTTTTTATAAAAGACGGGAGGTGCAGAAAAATTTAATGGGCCTAAAATTAGATGTAAAATCCCAAGCCCAATAATAATTTCAATCATCCTTAACCTAATTTTATTATAAGTTTAAGAAAATAAATGAGATCAACAAAACCTTGCTTGACTTCTCTTTTCAAATTTAATAAAGGAAAAAAAAGAAATAGGATTAATAAAAACTAATGAACATCAAATAGGAAGAGAACCGTCCAGCACATTTCAAGCTTTATTCTCTTGTCAACTTAGTTTTCTCAATGAAGAAACAAATCAAAAGAAACACACGCAATGCAATAAACTTAAAACACAAACCCCAACATTATTTCTCAAGTATTCACACAAATTAAACTACAATATTAATATTATCAGTAGGACAACTTTTATTCAATTGAAACAAATGCTACCTATAAAATATCACATAACCTTATCTTTAAGTTTCTTAACACCAACCAAACACAACGAAGCAAGTGGGAAAATTTCACAATAGCAGTTCAATACATATATGGTTTGTAAATTCCACACATTGTCAAAACCAAACAGAGTAACGAAACAAACAAATATCATCACCAAATTGAATCTTAAAGATACAACCACAACTGCACACGAGATATTTCAAACCCCAAGTGTTTACTTCCAGGCCCTATCAACGCATGTACACCAAAAATCAAACGCACAAACGCAAGCAGCAGCACACCATTACAAACTTTAACAATTGAAACATAAACCAAATTCAGCCATAATGCAGTGAAGTCAAATCGAGCATTGAAACAGAATTAAAACAAACAAATAAGCAATATTCAATAAGAGCAAAGTCTACCGAAACGTTTGAAGCTATTGCTTGGTGAATTAGGTGCTGGATCTGCTGGTGTCGCTGAAGTCGGAAACAGGAAAGTCGATGATTGCTCGTGTTGTTTTAACTTAGCTGATGATGTTGCTCGGATGAACTCAATGGAACCTGGTGATAGTGGAAATTCACTGATATGAAATGTTGGTTGTTCGGTGTGTTTGCTGCCGGAAGAGAAAAGTGGTGCGTGGAATGTTAGGAGTTGTTTGTGTTTGTCGAAAACGGAACGGCAGAGGGAGTATGTTTGCGTGAGGGTTGAAAGGTTAATGGATGAGGAAATCAGAGGTGGATCTGCAGATTGATGGTGATGAGGTGCGGTAAATACGGACGAAATGGTGAGATGTTAAAGAAGAATCCTAAATATTCTTCTTCCTGAAAGCTCACGTGAGAGGAATTTTTTCTCCTTTATGTTCGTTTTGTGGATATGTTCTCTTTCTCCAATTGATTTCCTCTTTTACCTTCAATTGCCAACTAAATGGAATCCAAATGGCACAAAATTATTGGGAGAAATGATGTGATTTTTCATCCATCAGCTAATGAGAGTGAGGCATATGAGACACATGTGGCTACAAATGAGAGGTGGGAGAAGATATTTTCTTTTTTCTGATTTTTATTATTTAATTATTTAATTAAATCCTAACTTTTGATTAGTCAACAAGGAAAAATATGGATAATGCATGTACGCTTTTGATTAATTTAATTCAAAGGTCAGAATTGAATCAAAGAAACACAAAATAATTTAAAATGCTGAAGTTTCCCCTTCTAGAAGCTTTAATTAATTTAAATGAAATTAAATCTAATAAAATAACTAAAATTCACAACTTCTTAAATAAATAAAATAAAATGAAAATGAAAACATGGAAAACTCTATTTAATTTTTCTGCATATTTTGACAAAAGAATAAAAATATAACGACTGAATATGAATAAAAGTCGGGCGTAAAAATGGTCAAGAAAATTTAAATGAATGCGTTAAAATGATCAGTGTGAAATCAACTTCTTAGAAACAAACAGGTTTTGATCAGATTTTGAAATAAAAACTGACTGGTTAAAAGGCTCAGTCTAATCAAAATACGACCGAAAAAGGAGAAAATAAAATAAAATGAGCATGCCAGGTTAAACTACGTGAACCATAGATCAATAAAATTGATGTCTGCAAGCTCGATTTGGAAACTTTTTGCCTGCTAATTTCATGTACATTTGAGAATCAGTTCAATCGGTTTGTCTGTAGATCCAAAATTTTATTCTGGTTGATATTTTAGGCATTATGCATGGTGAAATGAATGTTATTATATGCAAGTGAAGCAAATTAATGCTATGATAAATGTATCAATTCGCAAATCAGGCCAATTTTTTATAGTAAATCAGGCCAAGTTTTTACAGCATATCGGGCCAATTTTTATAGTAAATCAGAGCAAATTTTTGACATTATTAGGACAATATTTTGACAAGAAATCATACCAAATTTTACAGCAACAAACAAAAATTTTGACAGCAAATCATGTCAATTTTTTTACAGCAACAAACCAATTTTTATAGCAAATCAGGTAGAATTTTTACAACAAATTAGACCAATTCTTTGATACAACAAGCAAATTTTATACAACAAATCAGACTAGTTTTTGAGAGCCTCAGACCAATTATTATAGGGCAAATCAGGCCAAATGTTTACAACATATCAAGTCACTTCTTCTTTGTTTTTCCATAACTGAGGAGGGTTATCCATCTTAATTGACCTTCTTGATTATTTCACTAAGCTTTAATGGTGGATTTCGATTATGACCAAACGTTAGCTTTAGTTATCAACAAGTTTCAGTTATGAAGAAGACTTGTATCAATGGTCGAAGGAAAGATGCGTTAGAAGAACACACACGATAGAGGGAGATGAAGAACGATGTTTTTCTGAAAAAAATGGTTTGACTTGGGAACAATTTCTTCTAAATAACTAATATTTATTATATGAATGATTTAAAAAATATTTATTAATTAAAAAACCATTTTGAATATTGTTAATTCCATTAAACGACGTGGCACCACATATTTAGGACTACGTCGGTATTTTCACATGCCACATATACAAAAATCAGGAGGGACAAAAAAAAACTCAAAAAAAATTAGGGTTAAATAAGTAATAGGTCCCTGAAAATAACCCAACATTCAAGTTTAGTCCCTAAAAATATTTTCTTCAAGGTTTGGTCCTTCTAAAGTTTTCCGTTTCTAATTGTAGTCCCTCCCGTTAGTTTTGACTAACGGTGGATGGCCTGGCGTGCCATGTGTACTAATATTCCTTGCCAACTGTGTATAATTTGTTTGACTAGTCAAAATATTTAGATTATCCCTCTCTCTCTTTCGGCACGGAATTTTAAAAAGGAAAGAAAGCCATGCGAGTTGACATGTTTTCTTCCTCTCACCTCATTTTCCATTCATGTAGCAGCATACGTTTCATTTTCAAAACAAAAATGATACACATATTCAACATACTAGCATGCACACTTGAGAACAGGGAACTCACTTCAAGAGCTAGTACACATCTTAACCATAATACTTGGAAAAAATAATCAAACTTCTTCACTCACTAAACACACACTCACCCAAAATATATTTCATCCCTCACAACATGAACAACCATGCTCCATCACCGGTTTTTTTTTGCTGAAAACCTTCACATAACAACTCTTGGCTAACCCAAAAAAAACTCACCCTCCTGCGCATGAATCTCACCATTTCCTCTTCCTACTCTGCACAACCTAAACCTTTCCACAAACTCTTTCACACAACTTAAACCTTTTCACAATCATCATCTTCTACATTCCATATCTCACTCTCTTTCCATTTCTTTCTTCACCATACCACAACTTAAAAACCTTTCATGCTTACTCGCCATGCTTACGTGACCATGCACCACCCACCTTGCATTTCCAGTTTTTTTTTAAACTCATTATTCACCATCCTTCCATATAACTTCATCACACCTTAACCACAAAAAACTGCAACTTACAAACTTTCCTCAATCTCTCTTCACATAGATAACCACACGGCTACACTCTCTACTTCATGATCATCCTTTGTTTTCATTAAGATTCAATAGTTCACACAAGTATCCCCCTTCCTCCACCGTGAGCTGTTGTTCAACAAAGCCATCACCAACTTCAACTCCAAAGCTGCCACCACGTACGCCCAAGTTGGGACCATTGCATCACAACTCAAAGCTTGTCATTGTCGTTAGCGAAACAACAACACCAGAGCGGTAACACCGACGACATTACATTGCGGTAACGATTCAAAATAAGTTTTTTTTCTGTTGTTTGTTGGCTTTCAGATTATTGTTCGATTTCCTTCCATTTACGTTATGCCTATTGTAATTTTCCTTTACGTATCGATTTGTAATTTTACAACTTTTAGTTTCAATTCTTCTGTTAACTTTCCACTATTCTTATTAAACTGCAAGCAAAAAGAATGTGACCATGATCATTTTTTCTTATCATATTCGTAGGAATGGTCCTGTAAAATAAAGTTATTAACTCTCTTACAGTATCTGGTGGAAGATCATCAACATCAGTGTTTGGATCCAGAGCTGTAGTTTGTATGAGAAACTTATCTTTGCTTTGCATGTCAGGAGGATATTCTTGTTGGGCTTGGAGGGTGACTGTGCATCACAAAACCGGAGAGTATGATAGATGCTAAAGAAACAAGATTTATAAATGTTTCTATAATAGTGATAAGAAGTACCTCTGATGATGCAAGAGTCCCATGAGTGTATAACACCAATGTTAGGCCGAACAAAGTACTTTTTAGGTGAAGTTGTCTTCACCTGGCAAAATAACATAACAATAGAATCAGTATGCAAACCATGCACTGAAGAACCAGTAGAAAAGCATTTATAGATACAATAACTTAGTTTCCCGGTCCTGTGAGGAGAGTTAAGAAGGTACCTTAAAAGCAACGAAGTTCTCTGTCTTATTCAAAACTTTAAGATCGCAAAATGTTTGCTTCTCCAACTCAACTGATACATGAAGATTAACAGTATAACCGCATAAGTAGTCAAGATTAATGAAGACAACAAAAGGCAAAGAAATTAGGATGACCAATTCTCACATTTTATTACCACTAACAAAGTTTTATATGCATTGCCTTTAAAGGTTAAACTTCAAAACAACTTTCACTATATTAAAGTTTCTTCTTCACCATGTTTCCAGATTCGCATGGAGCAAAGGAGATGTATGATATATTCAAGGAAGAAGCAAGAAGATTTGGGGATTTAGGGATTTGGTCGTGAATGGAAGAAGCAAGAAGAAACCAAACATATAAACCAACTGAGAATGAATGAAACAATTAAACATTTTAACTGGTCAAAGAAATTATACACAATTGGCAATGGATGTTAGCACACATGGCACGCCATGTCATCCTCCGTTAGTGAAAACTAACGGAAGGGACTACAGTTGGAAACGGAAAACATTAGGGGGACCAAACCTTGAAGAAAATATTTATAGGGACTAAACTTAAATGTTGGGTTATTTAACCCAAAAAATTAATATGGTGACTAAAAAGCTCAGATTTTAAAAAGGAGATTAAAAGTAAAAAAAAAACTAAAATAGGAGGATTAAAAATGCATTTAAACTTAATATTTTGTAACACTGTATTATAAATTTTTGTAGACCATCATTATATAATAATAATAATAATAATAATAATAATAATAATAATAATAATAATAATAATAAACTAATGCGTAACTTTTTTTTCAAATATAGAACTTTTATTTATTTTTTAAAACTTATCATTATTATGGCAACAATTAAAGTTAAATATATTATTAAACTTGTAATGTTATACAAATACAAGTTAATTAGACATTTATGAATAAAAAACATATAAATAAAGTGTTATTTCTTTTAAAAAACTAGTAAGATACCTGTGCGTCCGCACGGGTAAATTCATTTTAATATAATATAAAATATATTTAGGCATATATGTAAATTTAAAATGAGTTTTTTAATTAACCATGATCATATAAATTTAATTGATTAAAATAAATTAGATATTGTGTTGATAGCGACCCGTAAACTAAAATATTTTATTATTGAAAAATTTGATATCAATATATAATACCCAAAATATTCTATTTGATGTCAATAAATAGTACTTAAAATATGTTTGAAAATAGAAAGTAGAAGAATGCATACTTCTTAAATTGGATTGATACTTAAAAGAATACATTATTCTTAAAATATATTACAAATCATATAATATAGTATTCGTAAAATGCATTTTCAAATATAGAACTTTTATTTAACTTTTAAAACTTATCATTATCATGGCAACAATTAAAATTAAATATATTATTAAATTATATAATATAGTATTGTTATACAAATACAAGTTAACTAGACATTTATGAATAAAAACCATATAAATAAATTGTTATTTCTTTTTAAAAAGGAAAATATATTTTTTCGTCCCTTAACTTTATCTTGGGATCCATTTTAGTCCCTTAATTTTTAAAATATTCAAATCGATCCCTTAATTATTTAAAACGGGTCACGTTTGTCCTTTCGTTTGTCTCCGTTAGTGAGGGTTGAATAAGAGTGTCCATGTGGCTTTGACGTGACTTACTATCCTTACGTGGTTTTGACCTGGCACTAACATGTTATATGGTATGCTATTGTGAAGCTTGTCATTTTAAGAAAGCCAAGTGAAGAAAGCCAAGAAAAGATCGTGCAGAGAAAGTTTGAAGGCGAAAATCATTGTTCCAGAAAGCGTATGAGTTCGAGCGAAAGGTTGAAGAAGGCATTGCAAACAGGTTAGTTTGTTGTTCCTTTGTATGAGTTATATATGTTATGTTTTCAATCTGAGAATTTAGGGTTTCTTTAAAAATTAGGGCTTTGCATGTTTTCTATCTTTTCCAATTAGGGTTTTTAATAATATCGATTCTGAACTGAGTAGGTGTAATGGAGGAGTTTATAGTACTAAGAATTCATCATAGTGGTGAATTCATTGATGGTGATCTTAGAGTGTATAAAGGAGGGAAAGTTGATGAGCTGAAAGTAGATGTCAACAGATGGAGTTACTTTGAGTTGATAGGTACACTGAAGGACTTAGATTATAGGGATTTTTATAAAGTCTATTACAATGACCCGACATTTGGGATGAATTCATTGAATGATGATCTTTATAGGGTTCACCTAGGCGTAGACATTTACATTCAACACAAAATTGATCAGCCTGATTACTATGATGGGCCTATAGAAGCATAATTAGGAAATGGTGACAATGTGAATGAGGGGCCTGATGTGGTTGAGGAAGTGCTTTCTAAATTGTATGAAGAAGCAGTCAATGAAAATGATACTTTCAAAGAAGCTGAAAATGTTGGTTTGGATGGGCCTATAGAAGCAGAATTGTATGCTCAAAATGTTGGTTTGGATGGGCATACAGAATCAGAATTGGATGCTCAACTGGTTTGGATGAGCCTATAAAAGTAGAATTGGATGCTCAAAATGTTGGTATGGATGCACATAGTGTTGACATGGAAGTTGGTGAGGTGGATGATGCTCTAAATAGTGATTATAGTGAGGATTCTTTGTACAAGTATGATAATGCTCTAAAGGTAGTTTATGATGATTCTTTTGATGGTTTTTATGATATAGATGAAGATGAGTTGGCAAATCTACTTGAACATGAACAGCTTGAAAAAGGAAAGTCCAAAAAACAAAAAGAGAAATGGGTAGAAGACAATGGTGAATTTAAAGTGAGTGATAATGAAAGTGATGAGCTAGTGAGTGGCTCTGATAGTGATGATAGTTGTGGTGTTCAAAAAAGGCTCACTCAATGTTTAAGATGCAAAAGGGCATGACTGATTTCAAATGGGAGGTAGGTGTGTACTTTAGTTCAAAAGATGATTTCAAGGAGGCAATAACATCATATGATGTCCATAGTGGTAGAAATCTTAAGTTCAGTAAAAATGACAAGGTAATGGTGAGGGTAAAATGTAGACATGGGTGAGATTGGGAAGCTTATTGTGCCAAATTGTCAAACGAAGAAACTTGGTAATTAAGGAAGGTGAATGATGTACATAGTTGTAGCATAGATTATAATGTGAATATGATGACTACCAAGTGACTGAGCAAGAGGATCCAAAACTCTTTAAAAACTAATTATAGGATGAAAATAAAGGATATAAAGGCAAAGGCATAAAAAAAGTGGAATGTAGGTGTGAACAAAACTAAGGCAATAAGACCAAGGTTTAAAGCTAAAGATTATGTTGATGGATCATTCTTAGGGGAATACACCAGAATATATGATTATTTTCATGAGTTGTTGAGAGCAAACCCAGGATCCATAGTGAAGATTGGTGTTGAACCTGCTCAAGAACGTTCAGATGATCAAATACCATATTTCAAAAGGCTATACATATGCTTTGCTGCATGTAAGGAAAGCTTCAAGTTTTCTAGGCATGTCATAGAACTTGATGGTTGTTTTCTTAAGGGGCTATGTGATGGCCAAATTATGGCTACTATAGGTAGGGATCCAAATGATCAAATGCTACCTATAGCATTTGCAGTGGTGGAAGGGGAAAATAGGGACAGTTGGACATGGTTTTTGGAGTTATTAATTGATGACCTAGGAGGAAAAAATGAATGCCTTACATACACATTCATCTATGATCAACAAAAGGTATGTGCAAATTATTTAATTGAATTCATTTACTAATGTTATTGGCTTGTGTGTACATCATAGTATTAATGTTGTTGGCTGTTTTGCAGGGTTTAATACCAGTCATGGATGAACTTTTGCCTAATGTTGAGCAAAGATTCTGTGTCAGACACTTGTACAATAATTTCAGAAAGAAATATCCTGGGAAGATGCTGAAGGAAATAATTTGGAAAGCTGCTAAATCAACATATGCATAAGCCTGGGAAAGAGAGATGAGGGAATGAGGTTGATCAATGAAGAAGCATATCTTCATATGATGAAGACACCTCCAAGATTTTGGAGTAGATCTTATTTTAGGGGAACTAACAAATGTGATGTTGTACTCAATAACATGTCAGAATCGTCAAGGTCCAAACCCTTAGTCACCATGGTGGAAGAGATCATAACATACTGTATGGAATGATGGGCAACAAATAGAATGAGGTTTCAAAACCTACCTAATGATGGTGTCTTGCCTAATATTAGGAGGAAGGTTGAAAAAACCTGTAGTTACACCAACATATGGATTGTGAGATATCTCTCTTGTACACTAAATTATGACCTTTATATTGTGTATTCTAATGTCCATATGTATGTTGAACTATCTCCATATGTCTGTTAATGTAGGATGTCTGTTGAACATATATTTGAGGTTAGGCATGTTGAAAATGCTGCAGACATATTTGCTGTGGATTTGAAAGAAAGACTATGCTCTTGTAGAAGGTGGGTCCTAACTAGACTGCCATGTGTTCTTACATTGTCATGTATGAAAAGTATAAATTTCAAGATTGAAGAATGCATCTCTGTAAATGGATCAAATCTATGGGTGAGAACTGAATATCCAGATGTGCAGCCTCATAAATATAGAAGGATGTCTGGAAGACCAAAGAAAAGAAGATATCTTGAGTAAGGGGAGCTAGATGGGACTGACAAAAAGATAAGGAGAACAGGGTTTGCTATTAGGTGTTCTAGGTGCAAACATCCAGGGCACAATAAATCAACCTGTAAGGTGACACCAATTACTCAAGGCACTCCACAAAATGCTCAAGGTTCTCAACAAACACAAGGTTCTCAGCAAACACAACCAATAGCTTAAGGCGCTCAACATACTGCTCAATGTACTCAACCAACTGCTCATGGTTCTCAATAACCATAAGGTACACCTACTGCATAAGGAAGTCAGTCAACTGTTGAAGGCACACAAGGATCTTAAGTGCCAAGAACTAGAGGCACACAAGGTTCTCAAATGCCAAGAACTAGAGGCACAACTGTTACTCAAGTATCAACACTAGGAAGGCCAAGTAAGTTGGATCTTAGGAAGCCATCAACACCTTTTGTTCCTCCTGGACCTACTACAAGACTGAGTGCAGCCAAGAATGTGATAGGCCCAACTACAAGGAGGACAACTCCAACAAAGATGACCACACCCAAGAAAAAAACGTAGATCTATTTAGGATGTCATTTTGAATTGCTGTTATATTGTGTAATGCTTATGTATGTCATTTTGGAACAACTTACTGTCATTTTGTGTTATGCTTATGTTTGTCATTTTGAATTCCTGTCATTTTGTGTCATGGATATGGATGTCATTTTGAACAAGTTTATATGTTTTTGGCAATTATATGTTATGTTGAAATTCTGTTAAAGACAATGTGAGATATTGGATCGAACTCTAGTCTTAGCATGCCGTCGAAGTCCGCTCACAACCTGTTGTCGAAGACCTACATGCTGTAGTTGAATTATGTTCAAGTATGTAGGAGATCAAATTGGGCCTTGTGTTAAGGATCCAATTGTTTAAGTTAGCTTGTACCTTAAGTTAGCATGTAATGGGTAATTGTTAAAAAGCCCATTAGTTTAGTATGTTAGGTTTATTATAAATAACATACTAGTCTCTCTTCATAAGGTGTGGCAAATCCTTATTAGGTTGAGAGGGTTATTTTCTATTCTTAAGTACTTGTAATATATTTTATAGAGAAAGTAAAGAATAGCAGTTATAACTGATATTTGTTGTTTTTCCTTTGGTTTTCCTTGTTAACCTTAACCCTTGCGTGTTTCTTGCCTATAACGAAACCGAGTATATTTTGTTCAAAGGCATCCTAATTCACAACAAATTGGTGCGGTGAGTGTGGAGAAGATGCCTTCAACAAAGTATGAGTCTGAAAAGTTCACCGGAGTGAACGACTTTGGTCTGTGGCGCTTGAAGATGAAAACCTACTGGTTCAGCAGGGTTGTTTAGAAGCGTTGAAGGGAGAGGAAGCCATGGACGCTGCGATAACGGAAAAAGAAAAGACGGCCATGATAGAGAAAACTCACAGCTCAATATTGTTGAGCTTGGTGATAAGGTTCTTCGACAGGTATCAAAGGAGACTACGGCATCGGGGTTATGGTTGAAACTTGAAATTTTGTACATGACTAAATCTTTGGTGAATCGACTCTACCTGAAGCAAGCTTTGTATTCATTCAAGATGAGTGAAGATAAAGTTTTGGCTGAGCAGTTGGATATGTTAAACAAGCTGATTCTTGATCTTGAAAATATTGATGTGAAGATCGATGAAGAAGATCAAGCACTGTTGATGTTGTGTGCTTTGCCCAGAACACATACTCACTTCAAAGAAACTCTCTTGTATGGAAGAGAGTCCCTGAGCTTTGAAGAAGTTCAACAACCCTGTGTTCTAAGGACCTGAACGAACGAAAAAAGGATAAACCTTCGACGGTTGGTGAAGGTTTGGCCGTTAAGGGAAAATTCTTGCAAAAAGATGGTAAGTTCGACAAGAAGAAAGGTAAAAGTCAGCAGAAGTCTTAGAGTGGCAAAGTATCTGGTATTTGATACTATCATCGTAAGAATGAGGGTCACACAAGAAAGGTGTGCCCTGAACGCCTAAAAGATCATGGAGGCGAGGATAATGGCAAAGTAACCATTGTTCAAGATGACTTCGAATCATCTGATGTTCTTGTGGTTTCAAGCGACGACTTAAGAAAAGAGTGGATTATGGATTCAGGTTGCACTTGGCACATGACTCCAAACAAAGAATTGTCCGAGGAGCTATTGTAGCGCGATTTTTGTGGTTTCGAAGTACTATCGCTTGGGTACTACAGTTCGTTTCATTTTTTATCCTATTAAAGCTGATGAAGGAAGGGAAATAGATGTCTCCAATTAACCCTGCTTGCAAACTGAGGTTAAACAGTCAAAATTGTTGATTTACAGATGCTATCAAAATAGGGGGTTCGCCCTTTGGGGTTATTTTGTTGAAAACAGTGTCGGGGTAGGGTGTTGGGGACCGATGCTATTCGGTTGATATATGGGATTTTGGGTTTTTGATTAGTGTGCTCGCTAAGATTTTTCAATCTTATGCCTACGTATTCTCGGGATAAGGAAATCAGAGCGATCGTAGTTCCTCCTATTCTATGGGAGGAAAAAGGTTGTTTTTGTGTCTTGTTCAAAGCCCAAGATATGAAGCTAAAGGTGGTTTGTATCTTGTTCAAAGCCCAAGATGTGAAGTTGAAGGGTCTTTTTGTATCTTGTTCGAAGCCCAAGATGTGAAGCTAAAGGGTTTCGACTCCAGAGAGAATTTGTCATCTCTAAAGAAGGGTCTGTCTGTCACAACTGTTGGGTGACTGATTATAAAGGAGAATTACTTTAACTAGGATCTGTGAATCCAGCAATGCCATAATTTCCTTTATAGGGGATTTTCGACCTGAAGGAGAAGACTTTAACTCAGTGTAGAGCAATGCCATATTTCCTTAGGAATTTCTCAGGCTAAAAGAGGGACAGGGGCGTGGATGTAAATAATCCAGAGGCTTGCCGCTTACAGCAATTAGATGAGGGAAAAGGAGTTGTTGATGTTTGTATGCTGTGACCAAAGCATGATTTGATGCTAAAAGGTTGATTGAATCAAACGGGGATTTCTTTATACAAAGCCTAAGAGGAGACTATTGGCCCAACAAGAGGGTGTTTTTATGTGTCTCGTACGAAGCCCGAGAGAGAGGCTAAAAGGGTTGACTCAACGAGAGAGTGCTTTGTATCTCGTACGAAGCCCGAGATAGAAGCTAAAAGGGAGTTGACTCAACAAAAGAGTCTTTTATACTCAGCAAGAGAGTGATTTAGTATATCGTATGAAGCCTGAGATGGAGGCTATTGGAAGATTGACTCAACAAGAGAGTCTTTTTATACTTAACAAGAGAGTGTTTTGTATCTCGTACGAGGCCCGAGATGGAGGCTAAAAAGGGGTTTGACTCAACAAGAGAGTCTTTTATACTCAACAAGAGAAGTTTTTGTATCTCGTACAAAGCCCGAGATGGAGGCTAAAAGGGATTGACTCAACAAGAGAGTCTTTTATACTCAACAAGAGAGTGTAAAAAGGTTAGCTCCGCTGGGGAGAATCATTGTACAAAGCCCAAGAGGAGGCCATTGTAACTATTTCAGTTTAGTGACAGGTCAAGTATCGGATAAAGAGAAAATCAGTTCTTATATGGGTAACGTCGTACTCATGGATTTGATCTGAGGATCGGGATTATTTCCTTTTCTCTAAGGAAACGGGGAATCCAAAGGAGCTTTAGACTGTCCGAGTCTTACGGGTTTTCATCTTCCCATTTTTGAAAGGAGCTTGAGAATTTCTTTGAGACTCAAGGAAATTAGACTGTCCAAGTCTAGAGTTTTATCTTTTGTACTATGCTTAAGAGAAATTAAGAGACATCACATTTGTGGTAGAAAGATCTAGACTCCTTGAAAGACTGTTCTATTAAGATGACTAATTTCTGTTCCTATACCTTTAAGAGGTCGTCGGGAAAATTTGTACGAAGCCCAAGAGGAGGCGAGAGTAACTTTTAAGAAGCCGAGGGATAATTTGTACGAAGCCCAAGAGGAGGCTATCTTCCCGGAGGAAGAATCATTATACGAAGCCTAAGAGGAGGCTGTAAAAACTTCTAAGAAGCCGACGGGTCCTTGTACAACGCCCAAGAGGAGGCGGGGATGCTTTTAAGAAGCCTTTGGGTCCTTGCACTAAGCCAAAGAGGAGGCTGATGAACAGTTCCATAAGGGGTTTCACTTGGAACGATGGCCTTCTGTATATGGATTGTTCAAGGGGGAGATTTCTTAGATCTAGTTATCTAAAATTGTTGTAAAAGAAAATTCCCATGGTTTAGGTTATGTTGAAATGTCCGAGAGAATGTCGGATGTAAGGAGACTAGGTTCTGTCTAGTTCTAGACGTAGTTGCCGGGGAAACTCTAAATATCTATACTTTTATTACACAGTTGGCATGAGTTTATAAAAGAAGACTTACAGTGAAAACAGCCCCACAGTATAATTATATACATATGAAAGCGGTAAATGAAAGCGGGTAAACACTTACTCGGTTGTAGAGCTTCCATGTTGTTTTGTTAGTTTGTTCAATAAGGAAAACTTTGATAACAATATCATATGCAAAATCAAAGGAGAAAGTGCTTTGAAAAGATTGTTGGGGCTTATAGCTCAAGGAGAGGCCCAAGGTTTTATCAGTGATTGCACTGTGAATTTGTACAGAGGGACTTATGCAAGTGACTGGGGCCCAAAAAGGTTTTCTGTATAAAGGGATGGGTCTTATACTCTCTCAAGAGGCCCAAAAGTTTATTTTTATACAAGTGGCGGGGCTTACAACTCAAGGAGAGGCCCATGGTTTTTGTTTAAAAAGGCGACGATCGCGCCGTGACTTTTGAAATACAACGGGACTTATACAACATTTGAGGCCCAAAAATGGTCTGTATTTACAAAAGATTGGGTCTTACACTCTATTAGAGGCCCAAAAATTGTTTGAAGAAAAGAAATGGGGCTTATAACACGAGGTTAGGCCCAAGAGTTTTATTTAAACGGGCGATGATCGCGCCGAACTTTTTGAAATACAACGGGACTTATACAATACATTGAGGCCCAAAATGTTTTGTTTTTCAAAAAGGGTTGGGTCTTACACTCTACTAGAGGCCCAAAAATTGTTTTTGTACCAATGATGGGGCTTACAGCTCAAGGAGAGGCCCAAAAGGTTTTGTTTTTCAAAACAGCGATCGTGCCGAGGTTTTTGAAAGCACAGTGGGTCTTATACGATGACTGAGGCCCAAATTATTTTGGTTTAAAAAGAGTTGAGTCTTACACTCTATTAGAGGCCCATGAGTGTTTGAAAAAGATTTGTTAGGGTGAAAATCAACAAAACCCTAATTTCATCATTTTTAAAGTAATTATTCAAAGAAAATTAATTAAAATGATACAAATACCAAATAAGATTTAATAAACAACTTATGACCTTTGGTTAAGGTTTGAAAAATGATATTTTAATCACAAGATGAATTAAAGCTCATTTGGTTTTGATTTTTCAAGATGAATATTCATTTTAAAATGTTTAAAAAACAATGAAAATAAACTTATTCACAAAAATACTAATTATATTAAATAAATAATATAAATCTGATTTTTTTGTGGAATAAAATATTTCAACCTTTTTGTGATTTTTTGCAAAAAGAACCAATAAAAAATAATTAAAATTGAGTGAGTTATTAATTTTTCAAATCATTTAAAATAAATATGAAAAATAACAAAAAATAGGAAAAAGTGGTAAAAAAGAGGTCTGGGGCGAGGGGGATTCGAATCCCAGACCTCTCGCTTGCCAATACTCACAAACCAGCTGATCAACCACTGGGGCGCAATGCCAATTCATTAAACATATGGCAAGTGAAAAATATATAGAGAACTTGGTTGGAAAACCTGAAGAATGGCGCCATGGCCATCTTCTTCCCCAAGCTCGTGCATGAAGCCCCCTATCTCACTCATCTCTCAACCATTTGACATGATTCAAACACCAAACTCGTGTGGTTTTTAACAAGGAACAAGATGGCAATACTTGATTTTATTTATTTTCAGTGTATAGCAAGTTATATCATCACGACCATATGAACCCTAATTTTGCAAAAGCAGTCGTGTAGACATGGTTATGAGGGCTAACATCAAATTTCTTGAGGGGAAACACTCAACACATGATGGCAATCAATTGGCAAAAATATCATGCGAGGAAATATGCATGGATCATGAAGATGGAGTTTTGAGGCTTACCTTGATGCAAGCTGAAATGGAACTCTGCACAGATGGTGTTCCAGATGCGATTTGATAATCCCTGCAGCTTTAATGGATGTTGTGGAGTGTGTTGCAAGCTTTGGAACACTCTGAAAACTTATGGATCAAGCTGGAGAACTCCAACTGTATAATTGAGGCATAATGGCTTGGTTGAAGGGTGATTTTGAGCTAGGGGTGTTACAGTTGGTGTTTAAGTGTTTGGACACCTCAAATACATCATATGTGATGTGTTTGAACAATTGGAATGGATTCCTTAGGGCTACAACTCAAAACCCGATGGTGGTTGCTCAAAAACAAAGAAAATTGGCACTTAAGAGAGATTGAGAGAAAGCAGTGCTACAACTTGCTTTGGTGTGCCTTGAATGATCCATTGGAACCTCTATTTATAGGTGATCAACTCTTGTCTTGGAGGAATAGTGAATGGCTGCTGGATCAGATCACCTTCAAAGGGATTGGTTGGGCATAAATGCCTCTTGCATTAGGTGTAACAGCTGCTCCAAATAGATCAGCTATGCCTTGACTGAAATCACATTCCTCAGTCATTTTAATTGTTGTTTAATCAGAGAACTTGACTGAGGAGAGTGAGAATCTTTACAATTCACTATTCCACATTAATGCCCTTTGAATTCAAGGTAAAATGTGACAAAATGCACGAACTTCAAGTTGGAAGATTCCTTGGCTTTGTCATACCCCAAATTTGTCCTACCTGTGGATAGTTTTTATCTGAACATTCATCCACTAACCATCATATCTATATCCAATCCATTTGTCCATTTTCACTTTTAATTAACCTATCTTTTTCTTTTATTCATTTTTTATAACCATTTCCATTGTCCATTAGGTGTTCACTCCCATTGTTTTTATTAACCATCTTTTCCAATCCTTTTTTTTAATCCATTCCACTTTGACCAATTCTTAACACAATCCAAAAGCCCAATTATTTATTCTCTTCAATAACCAAGTTCCCTTATGCATCTCATAAAGCAAGTTCATTTGCATTCCTGTATGCATGGCATATCCATCCCCAGCATAGCATAGTAGGATCCAGGATCAGTTCGCAAGCATCTTGGCCAGTCCTCCTTCAAATCGACAGTGGTCATCTAAGGAGAAGTTGATACCCTACACGTGCTCAAGGAATTCGATTCCCCAGCAAGTCATTCTTCAACCATACAACTGATAATGACGATCCCCAACGTCTGTTGCTTTCGTTGCTCCCCAAGCAGAGGCTATCCTAGAAGGTTTCTTGTGAGCTTTCCCCTGCAGAGCCAGCACATTTCCTCCGACGGGAATCTTACTCAACTATCCCCCAGTAAATTTACCGCAAACACTGCTTTGGTATCATCGAGGAACCTTAATGGATAAGGGACTGCTTCGATCACCCAAAGAACCTCAAGTTATGTTGTTCAGCGTGAACCCCGCTACTTCATTCTGTCAACTCTTACTCTACAACACTTTACCTTTTGTGAGACAAATTTTGGGGCATTCTTATATCTAATTGACTTCTACCCATAGAATGAACACCGTAGCCGTTCACCCTCTCGGTTTAAGCCAATTAGATAGGGGCATCTGTCATACCCCAAATTTGTCCTACCTGTGGATAGTTTTTATCTGAACATTCATCCACTAACCATCATATCTATATCCAATCCATTTGTTCATTTTCACTTTTAATTAACCTATCTTTTTCTTTTATTCATTTTTTATAACCATTTCCATTGTCCATTAGGTGTTCACTCCCATTGTTTTTATTAACCATCTTTTCCAATCCTTTTTTTTAATCCATTCCACTTTGACCAATTCTTAACACAATCCAAAAGCCCAATTATTTATTCTCTTCAATAACCAAATCACCAGTTTAATCCAAAACCATTAATCCTTACTAACATCCTATTTTAATCTAACAATTAAGTCAAGTCCATTTACATTGTCACACAAATAAAAAGAACCCATTGAAAAATAAAATACAGAATGTCCAAGTATCACAATTGTACAAAGGTTTCACATTGTCAATACAAAACCAAACGAGCTGACACGCACAGACCATGTTTGCCATCCCACAACAAACTTTCACACAGCCTTCCACTACTGTACCCGTACGACCCTGAGCCAACAATGACATTTCACTGCACCACTCCAGGAAAACTCCAAAAATCCTGCAAAACCAACACAGAGCTGCAACCTATACGCAACCCCAATCTGTTATGAAAATAACATTTCAAAACCTGAACATGGAAAGGGACCGAACATGAATATCAAGACAAAAAATCTGTACCAAAACTTAATAAGCAAGTTTGTATTGTTTTAAAAGAGAAGAAAAGGATTCAAAAAAGGAAGAGGCAGAGAGAAATGGGGAAGAACGAAAAAAAGAAAAATAACTCACCTTCACACCACTGATAATACAACTCTCTGTAACTTCAAACCTCCGTCTACAAACTCGTACCACATGCCACGGCTCCATCATCTACTACCCTCTCAACACCCTGTAACTAACATATTTCCCATACCACAAAGCCATCTCTCCGCACTAACTAACCTCTTCTCATCCCTTTCAAAAAACCGCAACAACGATATTCTCTACGACTTTACTTCACTAACAACACTGAACATAAACACCATATCAGTTCCTAATTCCACCACCCCCACCTTTCATTCTCCCTTCGCAAATCTTCCCAAAATCTCCAACCTAAAACCTCAAATCCCTCCAAATCACACACCAATAATCAACAATAAAAACCACACGAGAACTCTTCAATCCTCCGTTCAAAAACCAACTCAGCAATAGCACCCAACACGAAGATCAAACCCAAACAAAATAAAAAACAGATCAAAACCTGAATCAAGCAAAGAAACCACCGCCCTAAAACTTATTCCATTCCGATTTGGAGCTTAAAACCCCGATCCTCTAAGTTTTTTATCCGGTTGCGATGTTGGTTGAAAATGATGATGGATTTGGAAGCGTGAGATGACTTCAAATAGGATGCGTGTTGTACGATTTCTAGTCGAAGAAGTTCTCCATGGAAGCAGGCCGAGAAGGCGAATCAAGTGAGAGAGACGATTGGACCGCGACGAAGTGAGGATTGGAATAAGTTGATTTTGTTCTTGACCTTGCTCTGTTCTTAGATTCTGAACCTTTGCTATACCAAACCACTTTTATCTGTTGCGAACAATGTTGGATGGTGGTTTTAGATGTTAAGCATGTCATTACCTTGCTGAACCTTATTATTTCATTTTGTTTTTTTATTTTATTTTATTTTTATGTTAAATCTATGTATGACCCGTTGGGATGATGGGCCGCATAGCCCATATGATTCTGCTTGCACCCTCCATAAGCATACAACCTTTTTTTAGGATTTAATGTTGATTTTCATCCCTAGTTAGATTTTAGTTTTAATTAGATATTAGATTAATTGTTTTAGGTTAAATTTTTTATGATAAGTCTTGACTTAATTTGATATTATTCCCACTTGATTAATTACACCCCTCTCCCATAAGATTAAAATCAATCCCTTTTTACAACAATAAACAAGCTTGATCCAACGTAAAGTATTTTTCAAATTAAATTAATACCTTTAACTATATTCAAACATTACTTTTATAAAAGGTGAAGTGAGGTGGGTTGAGTCTTTGATCCGTCTCCTCAATTGTTTGGGTGCGAGTTCACTTACTCGTGTGTGACCAATTGACGCCTCTAAAAAAAATTATTAAATTTTAACTTGTCGATTGTTTAGGTGCGAGTTCTCTTAGTCGTGTGCGAACAATTGACGCCTCTAAAAAGACTTAAGCTCTAACTTGCCGAGTGTTTAGGTGCGAGTTCTCTTACTCGTGTGCGAACAATTGGTGCCTCTAACAAAACTTAAGCTTTAACCTGTCGATTGTTTAGGTGCGAGTTCTCTTACTCGTGTATGGACAATTAACACCACTAAAACACTTGTAACTCGACAACATTCAAACCTTTTTCAAGTAATCATTAAAACACTTAATCTCTATCTAAACACATTTTACTAAAGGTGAAGTGGGGGTGGTCGAGTCTTTGACTCTTCTCCTCAATTGTTTGGGTGCGAGTTCTCTTACTCATGTGTGGGCAATTGTCACCTCTAAAACATCCAATACGAATAAAACTCCTTTCCTCGCCCCCGTGCGACCGAAACCCTAAAACACCTGTAAACTAAACCCCTTTTCTCAATCAAATCTTTAACATACTTAATCCACAACTCAAACACCTTTCCCAAAGAACATTGTTTAAGTCATTCTCTCGCGCATATGAACTCGTGCTTCAGCCTCCCCTAGCGAGCAGACAAGCCAACGTTTAGCAGTTAGAATGCAACCTAAATTCTCGTTCGCCTAAAACACGTCCAAATCAAACTATTTTCTCAATCAAATCCTTAACACACTTAATCCTTATCCAAACAACTTTTCACAAAAAGAACATTGTTTAATCCATTTTTCTGCGCATATGAACTTGTGCTTCAGCCTCCCTTGACGAGCAGACAAGCCAACGTTTAGCAGTTAGAATGCGAATTAAACTCTCGTTCGCCTAAAAAACACAAACCAACCGTAGTCCCACGAACTACGAATGCTCTGACTTTCCCATTGCATGAGGGAATACGTAGGCACAAGGGTTCTAATCCTTGCCGAGCACACTAATAAAAAACCACCCATTTCCCCCTTAAATTAATCCTTTTACCTTAGAAGATAAACAAACAAACCTAACTAACTTTCTCACTAATCGAATCAAGAGGTTCCCGTTGAGTACAACGGACGTAGAGGGTGCTAATACCTTCCCTCTTGCGTAACCGACTCCCGAACCCGAATTTGGTTGCGACGACCATGTTCTTATCTTCCTTTAAAGGTTTTATCGATATTTTCTTTCCCTCTTTGGGATGAATAAAGTTCGGTGGCATTTTTTTCCGCGTCCATCGCGAGGATCGTATTTTTCGAGGTACGACAAATGGCGACTCTGCTGGGGACTTGCATTGCCCTATGCTAGAGAGAGTCAAGCCTAACTTGACTCGATTCGTGAGTGTTAGATTCTCTTGTTTGTTTATCTTCTCTTGTTTGTTTGCTTGCTTGTTGATTATCTGTTATCTACTTGCTTGCTTATTTCTATTATATCCTATTATTATCTCTTATGACACTGTTGGGGTTCTCTGATCATTGGGAACTTTGTGAGATGGCTCTACACCCGAGTCCGAGTATAACCCTAGGATTAGGATGGTGGTTGTGTAGTGGAGGCTTGCGTGGTTTCTTCCGCGTGACCCAAAGCAAAGACCCCGCTTGGAGTAGATTCCCTTGGAAATGTTATCGTTTTGACGTTACTTCGTCACGATGATAATGTTTTCGAGCCAGAATCGTTGATCCCAAAGACCATTAACCTTTTTATCCATGGTGGTTGGTAGTGTTAACTCTTTGTGGGTTAATGCGAATGCCACAATCAGATGAGATCCCTCGAACGTATTACTTCCTGACAGTAATATTTTCGACCTCGATCTAAGATTCTGAGAACCCTAAACCCGTGTGTCGATGGTTGTGTAGTGAGCGCCTCCGAGGAATCTTTCTTGTGGGGAAGAAACGAAAACCTCACCTAGACGAGATCCTTTCAAGGATATTATCGTCTGATGTTCCTTCGTCATGGCTATAATGTCTTTGAAAGATATCCATAACTCTAGGCACCTACCCGATTAGAGCCTACCTATGGGGGGTCTGGTGATCAGAGATGTCCTGTGTCTAACTCCTTCCTCAGAATCAGATGTTGTTTTGATCCTGGAACCGTGCATAAGCATTGCATACTCATAACATCAGCATGTATGCATGTCATTTTCCAACAAACTCATCCATCCTTTGTCCATAACCCGCAGTTGATTTCCCGACACACGTATTAGACTTGAGGTAGCTCTGGGAGAACCATGGAACACTTGAGGCACAATCAAGTTGAGTGGAGAAAAGGCATGAACAACATGAAAGGCAAGATGGAGTAGATGCCAGAAGCTTTAACAACTATGGGGAAAAGAAAGAAAAAGCTTCAAGAAGGCACAACATCTAGGAGTGTTACTCTCACAGTTCCTTCTACTCCATAAGCTGTAGTGAATAACCCATTGTGTATTGTTCCTCCTGGGTTTTGCCCCCGACCAATTCTTTCACAACCTCAGAATCAATGGTCAGCACCCATTCTGTCCCAGAGGCATGAGAATCTAAACCAGAGAGGCTATAAGAAGTCTAAGTTGCGCCCTATCCTTGACCCTATTCCCATACCCTGTGGGCAACTCCTATCATACTTGATTCAGAGTTCAATGGTGACACTCACCTCTCTTGGACCGGCTCGTAACCCTCCTCCACCTGGATATAATCATAATGCACAGTGTGAATACCATAAAGGGGCGAGGGGCACTTTATTGAAGACTGTTGGTCATTCAAGAACAAGGTTCAAGAACTTATTAACAAGAAACATCTAGTCTTTGAAGAAGACAACTCAGGGGTAGAGTGTGAGTACCACATTGGAACCATAGGGCATGCTGTCAAAGAATGTGAAAGCTTTCGAAACAAATTGCAGAAACTAACCAGAATGGAAGACCCTAGCGTGAATGGTTTAACCCAAAGATCGGGCAAAGAGAAAATACAAGAGTTTCGTGGACCACTCAAAATCCTATACCACAAGGAAAAAGTCGAGTTTGTGGAAGATGAAACATCTTTATTCTCCGATAATCACGTTGAAACCATGGTCTTAGATAACACCTTCACAAGAGGAGAGCTGGTAGAGAAGTCCGAAAAGGCTGCATTTTCTGAGGAGGCTCCGAAAAAGGACTTTGGAAAGCATCCCATTGATATTGATGATGATGATGATATCAACCTTTGGATCCCAAAAAGGCAACCAACAGTGCCTAGGGCATCATACCAAAAACCTTGGGCTGCTCCCAATGCAAATCAACGAGCTCATGGCCGAGGAAGTCAGAATCCACGCCAGAATCAGACAAGGCCTCGCAACAACTTGGAAGGAAGGACTGCTCCTCTTCACCTAGTTCCTATGTCGTATAGTCAACTTTTGCCGCATCTGATTCGAAACTCACTAGTGGAGCCTAAGCCTCTCAAGCCGGTGCCAGAACCATACCCTCCTGGGTACGATCCCAATGTGCATTGTGGCTATCATGCTGGATCAATGGGGCACTCAACTGAAGATTGCAAAGCTTTCCAAGCCAAGGTGCAACACTTGATTGACAAGAAGTGCATATCCTTTCAAGATGGGAATTTGGCTGTGCGAATCAGCATCTCGCCCAAATGAGTTTGAAGATTCCAATGGGCATCTTCTCAAGCCGGTAGTTCAGAAAGAAAAGCCCAATCCCCAATGCTGGCAATTTTTAGATCATGTCATTTCTATGCATTTGTAGTTTCTTTATGTTATGTACTATTTGCTTTTAGACATTGTTGTTTATTAATGGTAATATTAATGAAGTGATCATGCATTTTTTGAACTAATCACGTCGCATTCGCTCACATTTTCTTCACTTATATGAAAAATAACAAAAAAAAATGTTCATCTATATACCTCTCATTCACTTTCTTAACCAAGTCGTTGTTTAGCAAATATTAGGAGGAGGATGACGAAAACGAGATACCCATAATTGTTGATGGTATGCTTTCGGATAGAATCCTGCCAAGGATGTACAGGTATTGTTTCAAATCCCCAAACACTGGAGAGATAAGGAGTTAATCCCTAGTTCACCACTTCGAGCCAAGAAGTAGGAAGTTTCCTTCGGATATTCAAACCCTTACACTCGACCCGGGGCAGGGTAGTGTTCAGTTAATCTGACTCCGTATTCTTGGTACACGTCTTGAGGTAACGAAATCTAGAAGTTATGATGGTTGTTCTTCAATGACTACTGACTTGGCAGTCACAGGCCTTACTAAAAAAAAAAGAAGAGAGCCCGCTAAGTCAAACACCTCAAAAAGGAAACTTAGGCAAAAATTAGGGGAATCCCGATGGACTCGTAGAATAAAATCAGTCCATGCAAAAGCAGGGATCAAAAATAGAAAAACAAAAAGGTCTTTAAATCCTTAAGCGAAGCAAAATTAGATTCAGTGACCACCAAATCAAAATCAAAAGGTCACTGACGTCCATCAAAAACAAAATAGGATGACTGCCATTTCAAGCGAATCTTGAACCTTCATCTTCATTCTTACACCGTCAAAATCTAAGTACGTGTGTCGATTTAACTTAACGTAGGACTGGAGATCATCACGAAGAAGAGGTGGGTACTAATATAACTTTGAGCCTTATATCCCTTGTTTCTATAACCGTGAACCAGACCATGTTACAACCCTCAAAAGACCTAATTGAGGCGGGGTTTATTCTGAAAGCATACTACAGCAAGGTTGCGTAAACTGACTGCTACGAAATTGCTAGTATTTTGAATTGGTATCATATTCTTGTTGTACCTTTCACACACTAGTAAATCAGCACTGCGTTTCAACTAATGGTTCACTCGTCACACACCGACACACCATTCCAATAAATGTTTTTTCAAAACTTGCATGAACGTCGCATTAAAATTACCATTTCTGAATGATCAATTTTAGTTGTAAATCAGCATTTGACATTAGGAAAATTCCAACAAAGTGCAATCAGAGAGAAACTTGAGCATGCGTTGGCACTGACTCGAATCGAGACTGTCTCATAACCTTGTGAATCTGGGGCAAGTCCTTCAAAGCAATACTTAGTCAATCTGAGGTAAGTCTTTCAAAAGCCAAGACTGGGGCAGACCACTGCAAAATCCAGACACTGGGGCAGACCAATGATCCAGACACTGGGGAAGATCATCTCATTACCCTTCAGACAGGGGCAGATTCCCTTCATACATCCAAGTTGGTCAAGCTGGCCATGTTATGCACTAAGCGACCTTTGAATTCAACGAGTATTAAAAGCCTTGGGGCAGAGCGAATGCACAATCAGAATGCATTGGATAAGTCGCTACGCTCACACAATCAACCTGCATTGGTTACGTTGCTGCGTTCATACAACCATTTGCAAGCCATCAGGGCATATCAGCTGGAAGTGAGGTTCTCTCACGCACAAGCACCCAACTTTCTACAAAGGATCAAACTTGGGGCACCAAGAACATCTGTCACATTGGTCTACTGATCATAATATCTTCCATTTTCGAGTGTCGGGAAATCAAATCCTTTCACCTCATAAAGTCCAACCCTGCTTGGCACCTACCAAAAGTCCAACCCTGCTTGGCAACTACCAAAAGTCCAACCCTGCTTGGCAACTCCTCAAAGTCCAATTCATATTGGCAACTACCAAAAGTCCACCCTGCTGGCACCTTCATATGACCAATCCCCTGCTCGCATTCGCATATGCATCACATACAACATACGTGCACCATATGCATACATAGCATAGCCTATTTCCTTCCTCAACCCCCGCGTTGACATATATTGATTTATTCTTGACCCCTAAGTCAATGTTGTCTTTATTTTCTTCGGCCCCCGAGTCGATATTTACCTTTCTTTCAACCCCCGAGTTGATGATATTTTGTCTTTATCTTCTTCGGCCCCCGAGTCGATATTTGCCTTTCTTTCAACCCCCGAGTTGACATCTTATTGCTTGTACTGACCCCCGAGTCATTTTTATCTTTATCTTCCTCGACCCCCGAGTCGATATTGTGTGTATTTCCTCGACCCCCGAGTCGACTTTGCCTTTATCTCTGCCCTCGACCCCCGAGTCGATATTTGCCTTTACCTTCAACCCCCGAGTTGATATTTTGTTATTTCCTTCAACCCCCAGGTTGATATTTTGTTATTTCCTTCAACCCCCGAGTTGATAGAGTACTTTGCCTTTATTTTTCTCGACCCCCGAGTCGATATTGTCTTTGTTTCCTCGACCCCCGAGTCGATATTACCTTTACCTTCCTTTCAACCCCCGAGTTGACGATAGTTTATCTTTGTTTCTCGACCCCCGAGTCGATAGTGTATTTCCTTTTCTCAACCCCCGAGTTGATATGCCAGTACTCCCAGGGAGCCATTCACCTTGCTCCATCTAATCCCCATTAATCCTTCTTTGGAAACCAGAAATTAAGCCTTGCCCAGTTGCATTCCCTTATGCATCTCATAAAGCAAGTTCATTTGCATTCCTGTATGCATGGCATATCCATCCCCAGCATAGCATAGTAGGATCCAGGATCAATTCGCAAGCATCTTGGCCAGTCCTCCTTCAAATCGGCAGTGTTCATCTGAGGAGAAGTTGATACCCCGCACGTGCTCAAGGAATTCGATTCCCCAGCAAGTCATTCTTCAACCATACAACTGATAATGACGATCCCCAGCAGCTGTTTCTTTCGTTGCTCCCCAAGAAGAGGCTATCCTAGAAGGATTCTTGTGAGCTTTCCCCTGCAGAGCCAGCACATTTCCTCCGACGGGAATCTTACTCAACTATCCCCTAGCAAATTTACCGCAGATACTGGTTTGGTATCATCGAGGAACCTTAATGGATAAGGGACTACTTCGATCACCCAAAGAACCTCAAGTTATGTTGTTCAGCTTGAACCCCGCTACTTCATTCTGTCAACTCTTACTCTACAACACTTTACCTTTTGTGAGAAAAATTTTGGGGCATTCTTATATCTAATTGACTTCTACCCATAGAATGAACGCCGTAGCCGTTCACCCTCTCGGTTTAAGCCAATTAGATAGGGGCATCTGTCATACCCCAAATTTGTCCTACATGTGGATAGTTTTTATCTGAACATTCATCCACTAACCATCATATCTATATCAAATCCATTTGTTCATTTTCACTTTTAATTAACCTATCTTTTTCTTTTATTCATTTTTTATAACCATTTCCATTGTCCATTAGGTGTTCACTCCCATTGTTTTTATTAACCATCTTTTCCAATCCTTTTTTTTAATCCATTCCACTTTGACCAATTCTTAACACAATCCAAAAGCCCAATTATTTATTCTCTTCAATAACCAAATCACCAGTTTAATCCAAAACCATTAATCCTTACTAACATCCTATTTTAGTCTAACAATTAAGTCAAGTCCATTTACATTGTCACACAAATACAAAGAACCCATTGAAAAATAAAATACAGAATGTCCAAGTATCACAATTGTACAAAGGTTTCACATTGTCAATACAAAACCAAAGGAGCTGACACGCACAGACCATGTTTGCCATCCCACAACAAACTTTCACACAGCCTTCCATTACTGTACCCGTACGACCCTGAGCCAACAATGACATTTCACTGCATCACTCCAGCAAAACTCCAAAAATCCTGCAAAACCAACACAGAGCTGCAACCTATATGCAACCCCAATCTGCTATGAAATAACATTTCAAAACCTGAACATGGAAAGGGACCGAACATGAATATCAAGACAAAAAATATGTACCAAAACTTAATAAGCAAGTTTGTATTGTTTTAAAAGAGAAGAAAAGGATTCAAAAAAGGAAGAGGCAGAGAGAAATGGGGAAGAACGAAAAAAAGAAAAATAACTCACCTTCACACCACCGATAATACAACTCTCTGTAACTTCGAACCTCCGTCTACAAACTCGTACCACACGCCACGGCTCCATCATCTACTACCCTCTCAACACCCTGTAACTAACATATTTCCCATACCACAAAGCCATCTCTCCGCACTAACTAACCTCTTCTCATCCCTTTCAAAAAACCGCAACAACGATATTCTCTACGACTTCACTTCACCAACAACACTGAACATAAACACCATATCAGTTCCTAATTCCACCACCCCCACCTTTCATTCTCCCTTCGCAAATCTTCCCAAAATCTCCAACGTAAAACCTCAAATCCCTCCAAATCACACACCAATAATCATCAATAACAACCACACGAGAACTCTTCAATCCTCCGTTCAAAAACCAACTCAGCAATCGCACCCAACACGAAGATCAAACCCAAACAAAATAAAAAACAGATCAAAACCTGAATCGAGCAAAGAAACCACCGCCCTAAAACTTATTCCATTCCGATTTGGAGCTTAAAACCCCGATCCTCTAAGTTTTTGATCCGGTTGCGATGTTGGTTGAAAATGATGATGGATTTGGAAGCGTGAGATGACTTCAAATAGGATGCGTGTTGTACGATTTCTGGTCGAAGAAGTTCTCCATGGAAGCAGGCCGAGAAGGAGAATCAAGTGAGAGAGACGATTGAACCGCGACGAAGTGAGGATTCTGAACCTTTGCTATACCAAACCACTTTTATCTGTTGCGAACAATGTTGGATGGTGGTTTTAGATGTTAAGCATGTCATTACCTTGCTGAACCTTGTTATTTCGTTTTGTTATTTTATTTTATTTTATTTTTATGTTAAATCTATGTATGACCCGTTGGGATGATGGGCCGCATAGCCCATATGATTCTGCTTGCACCCTCCATAAGCATACAACCTTTTTTTAGGATTTAATGTTGATTTTCATCCCTAGTTAGATTTTAGTTTTAATTAGATATTAGATTAATTGTTTTAGGTTAAATTTTTTATGTTAAGTCTTGACTTAATTTTTAATGACAATCTTAATATTAATTATTATTATTATTTTGTTCAAATGACTAATTTCTTAGTTGATTTTGATTAGAATTTTAATTGATTTTCTTAAGTTCTTGCTAACCTTTTGATTCTCTTGATAGCACTTTTGATCTTAACTCAGTTGATCTTAGATGTTGATTTGTGACGTTGGACACTTGAGGATTAATCGGATAGATAGTCGTGAAGTTTCCAACAAATCTCGAGCTTGTCTGAATGCTTTGAAGAGGCAACGGACCTTCTCCGTTAGGTACCCCTAGAATCTCGATTTTATCTTTCATGCTCCATTCTAGGATTGTATCCATGTTAGAAGCATGTTTCTTTCCCCCACTTTGTTTGATTCTTAATCCTAGTGTGGTATTCATTATATTTTTTTATGTGGATTATGATCTTGCCTCTATTATATTTGTCTTTCATATTATACTTGTTCAAACCAAAAAAAATCTTTTTCAAACTAATATTGTGACTTTATGTCAACCATTTTCATACCTTGTAAGTCGATCGTTTTCACGATCGCAATCGACCTCACAATGCCTCCTCTTGGGCTTTATACAACGATAATTGTTGCACATTTCACTTTGGTTTGTATGTGTGTATGTGATTGGCTTACTTTAATTATAACTTGATATTATTCCCACTTGATTAATTACACCTCTCTCCCATAAGATTAAAATCAATCCCTTTTTACAACAATAAACAAGCTTGATCCAACGTCAAGTATTTTTCAAATAAAATTAATACCTTTAACTATATTCAAACATTACTTTTATAAAAGGTGAAGTGAGGTGGGTTGAGTCTTTGATCCGTCAACTCAATTGTTTGGGTGCGAGTTCACTTACTCGTGTGTGACCAATTGACGCCTCTAAAAAAAATTATTAAATTTTAACTTGTCGATTGTTTAGGTGCGAGTTCTCTTACTCGCGTGCGAACAATTGACGCCTCTAAAAAGACTTAAACTCTAACTTGCCGAGTGTTTAGGTGCGAGTTCTCTTACTCGTGTGCGAACAATTGGTGCCTCTAACAAAACTTAAGCTTTAACCTGTCGATTGTTTAGGTGCGAGTTCTCTTACTCGTGTGTGGACAATTGACACCACTAAAACACTTGTAATTCGACAACATTCAAACCTTTTTTAAGTAATCATTAAAACACTTAATCTCTATCTAAACACATTTTACTAAAGGTGAAGTGGGGGTGGTCGAGTCTTTAACCCTTCTCCTCAATTGTTTGGGTGCGAGTTCTCTTACTCGTGTGTGGGCAATTGTCACCTCTAAAACATCCAATACGAATAAAACTCCTTTCCTCGCCCCCGTGCGACCGAAACCCTAAAACACCTGTAAACTAAACCCCTTTTCTCAATCAAATCTTTAACATACTTAATCCACAACTCAAACACCTTTCCCAAAGAACATTGTTTAAGTTATTCTCTCGCGCATATGAACTCGTGCTTCAGCCTCCCCTAGCGAGCAGACAAGCCAACGTTTAGCATTTAGAATGCAACCTAAACTCTCGTTCGCCTAAAACACGTCCAAATCAAACTATTTTCTCAATCAAATCCTTAACACACTTAATCCTTATCCAAACAACTTTTAACAAAAAGAACATTGTTTAGTCCATTCTTCCGCGCATATGAACCAGTGCTTCAGCCTCCCTTGACGAGCATACAAGCCAACGTTTAGCAGTTAGAATGCGAATTAAACTCTTGTTTGCCTAAAAAACACAAACCAACCGTAGTCCCACGAACTACGAATGCTCTGACTTTCCCATTGCACGAGGGAATACGTAGGCACAAGGGTTCTAATCCTTGCCGAGCAGACTAATAAAAAACCACCCATTTCCCCCTTAAATTAATCCTTTTACCTTAGAAGATAAACAAACAAACCTGACTAACTTTCTCACGAATCGAATCAAGAGGTTCCCGTTAACTACAACGGACGTAGAGGGTGCTAATACCTTCCTTCTTGCGTAACCGACTCCCGAACCCGAATTTGGTTGCGACGACCATGTTCTTATCTTCCTTTAAAGGATTTATCGATATTTTCCTTTCCCTCTTTGGGATGAATAAAGTTCAATGGCGAGTCTGTTTCGAACAGTTTTTTCCGCGTCCATCGCGAGGATTGTATTTTTCGAGGTAACGACAGGCTTTGTGACTCAGCTTTGTAGGTTGGATCAGATGTATTGTGATTGGTTTGAGTACATGTGGCATAATGATCCTTGGTTTTGATTCAGAAATCGTGTGTGGCAAGCAAACATTCAAACTAATTTTTTAAAAACAGCTTGCAGCAGCATGACTTTGGGCATGGATTTCTCTTGGCTCAAGTTGAAATAATTCATGCTGAGATGCTCTTTGGATTCTTAGAAACATATGAAACAACATTGATGTTTACCTTTGGACTTGATTCAGCTTGCAACTATGTGAAAAGATCTCACAAGTTTTGGTGTTTTCAACAAAATATGCCTTGGTCCGAATTTTTCTAAGTGTTGGGAAATGATGTATTTTCATGTTTTAGTCATTTTGGCCCAATCATAACTCAGAATCCATAATGAATTGGAGTGAGGTGTAGTTGAATCTTTTGTAGAGGGTAATGAGAGCTACAAATCTAGCTTTGGATGGGGAGAAATGGCCTTGTGGTTTAGGAGTTATGATCCTCTAAAGTTGGTACCTTAGCCACTTTGTTCCATAACTTAGAAAAATTTCTAAGTTTTTATGGTTACCCCTTTTACAAGTTATCCCACTTTTCTTGATTTTTCTTGATGAATGATGATTCCAACCACACATTAACATCATTTTAGGGTTAAGGAACCATAATTATGAAAAATCTCAAAAAGTCAAAGTTTGACTTTTGTGCACAGTTGACTTTTTGTTAGATGAATTCCAAACTGTGTGATCCTCTATGAAATCATGTTCTTGACCTAAATAAAACTTGATGGATTGATTTCATATGTATTATAGGGTATATTGAATCATGTCCTAGGGTTAGGGAGCATGCGCTGGTCAAAAGTCAAAGCTATATTTGACTTTTCCCGCGAAACCCTAACTGTGGTTCATGTGAAATTGAAACTTGTTTCTCAAGCTTCTTGGATCAATCCATTGTTGCAAATGGATCAATGTAGTGTGATAGAGACCCTTAAACCATGTCTTGAGGTCTTGGCTCATGATTTGTCCCAAAAGTCCACTTAGGGGTGAATTAGGTCAAGAAACCCTAATTCCTGATTTTTTATGAATGCATCCCCTGAGGTTAAATTGACTTGATGATTGGGTTTATGATGTCCCTTGGAGCATCCTAGGTTATGCTTTGAAGCATTGGCTCATGCCCAGAGGAAAAATTCCATCTGGAGGCCCTGGTCGACCAAAACCCTAATTTGGTGACACTGGCAATCTCGAGGCTTAATCCACCTAGAAGAGAGCAGTCTTGTGCTTAATCCTTGAAGTGGGAGTCCTCTTTATCCTTTGTGGATGTTTGAGAGGTTTAGACAAGTTGAATATCATGTCATTCCTTGATTGATCCTTTGTCTAAGGCTCAGAGAGGGCTTGAAACCCTATGTTTTGATAGTAGTGAATGCTCACTCATCTTTGTTGAGATTGATGAAGTATGATTGTTCATCCATATTGTGATGATGATTTGCACAATGATGGGAAGTCTTAGTGGTCAAAATTTGGGGTATGACAGCTATGTGATCAAGATGGTTGATTAATGTTGCTGAGAAACAACAAAGCTTGCAAAATTGCAGGCATTGGATCTGTGAGATTCAAGCTCCATGCTGAGTCAATAAGGTTATTGACTAAAGTCAGGTATGTACCTGATTTAAAGAGAAATTTGGCTTCTCTTGGTGAATTCGACAGGAAGGGATATGTTTTTCAAGGAGAGAAAAGTATCCTAAGAGTCATGAAGGGGTCGAAGGAAGTCTTGAGAGGCGTGAAGAAACAGAGATTGTATACCATTGAGGCTGAAGTTGTAAGTGGTTCGACAAATGTTGCATCCACGAGACCTTTGTCGAAGACAGAAATTTGGCACATGAGATTGGGCCATGTCAGTGAAAGGGGTCTGGTCGAATTGGGGAAACAAAATCTACTTGGAGGAGACAAAGTCGAAAAGCTAAAATTTTGTGAACCCTGTGTACTTGGAAAATCTTGCAGAATGAAGTTCAACAAAGGCAAACAAAGAACTCATGGATCTCTTGATTACATCCATGCTGATCTTTGGGGGACCTACAAAGTGTCCATCACATTCAGGAGCAAGGTATTTTCTATCCATAGTCTATGATTATTCCAGAAAGTTGTGGGTATTCATCAAGAAGACTAAAGATGAAACTTTTGAGAATTTCAAAGGTTGGAAGACTCTGGTCAAAAATCAGACTGGCAGAAAGGTCAAGAGGTTGATAACCGACAATGGCCTTGAATTTTGCAATGAGGCGTTCGACAGCTTGTGTGCTGCCTCAGGTATTGCATGGCACAAAACTACTACAGGTACTCCACAAAAAAATGGTTTGGCAGAGAGGTTTAATCAAACTATTTTGGAAAGAGTTAGATGCATGTTGACTAGTGCTGGGTTAAAGAAGGTGTTTTGGGCTGAGGCTATTTCGACAGCAACATATATGATAAATAGATGTCCTTCGACTGCGTTAGATATGAAGACACCTGAAGAAGTTTGGTCAGGACATCCACCTAGTCTCGACAGACTGAGAGTATTTGGCTGCATGGCCTATGCTCACATTAGGCAAGAAAAGGTCGAACCTAGAGCTCTGAAATGCATGTTCATGCACTATAACATTTTTTACTTTAGGCAACGGATGAAAAGGCAACGGCTATAAAACCGTCACCTAAAGGTATAAAGACCACGGTTTTTTTATGCGTTGACGATTTTCTAGACTTTTGTAAAAAAACCGTCACTTATTTTCTTTAGGCTACAGTTACCAAAGTGAAGGCATAAAGTAACTGTCCCCTATTCATTATAAGCTACGGTTACTAAAAGGTGGACGTGTCTTATTTAAATAACAACAACTAAAATGTGCAGCCTATTGTTAAAGGCTACGGTTTTTAAGTTTTATTTTTTTTTTTAAAATTGAATTTAAATTTTCTCTTTAAAATAAAATGTAGAACATAGGGATCGAACCCCGTTCTTGAAGTATTTTTTTTATTTAAATTATATTAATTTATTGTGTTTATATAAAAATAGAAAAAAATGTTTCATCTATATGCATAAAACCTGGAGGATTCGAACTCAAGACTACTACTTCAACTGAATGCTTCGCTTCCACTATGCCAAATATATTTTCTTGATTAAAAGTGATCGTTGCAACACCCCAATTCCCATCGCGAATAAATAATACATAAATAAATCAGAGAAACTAAAAATTTATTTTTCCGACAGAAACAAGGATGCCACAATAGTAGAAAGAAAATACAATCCCTGCTCATAAATTTTGATACATAACACAGTATAGAATACCCTCAAAGGGGAAACTTTTTCTAACAAAAGGAAAAGCTCAATTATGGAATAAGGCGGAAAGATCCATAACTGACTTGTTTTACAAAATAATTGTTTTCTAACATCAAAATATACATACAAAAGTAATACAAAATATATTCAACAAATGTATACATATATAGCAAAAGCGTTCCCTAACTCCCATGCTACGTATCAGAGCAGACAGACTGTCAAACGGATGGAGAACTAATCTTCACAAAAGCCTCCAAGACTACTAATCTGCAATTGCCTCATAGAGCAACAAACCACAGCAGAAGGGTGAGAAATAACAACTAAATCAAGATTGCATAATAATATGCAAACACATAAAAATTCACATGCATAGTTATTCTCACCACAAGCATCACATACAAATACATATAGCATGCTACTTATACATAACATATATCAATTATCCAAAGTAATCACATATTTGCACATAAGGCATACCAAATTCACAACATATGTAAACTCACCACCACATCACATAGCACACGTCTACACATAAGACATATTATCCACAACCAATGTACTTATCCCATAAGCACATCAATTCACTAATTCAAACATAATTCTCAACACATGCTCAATTAATTCATGATTTTCCACACATAATCAATCCATTCATGATTTATGCAAATGCAAAGAGACCGACACAACGACTCTATGAAAATGCGGGTACCATCCATCCATCAATCTCATCACTAGTTCACTCAGGAACTATTGGAATCATCGCTTGTTACTTAGGACCACTCATGTAACACCCCGTCGGGCAAACGATGTTCCCCGTCGCTTTAGGTCCTCTTTGTATAAGGCGCACAACGTTTATGGATCGGTTTAGGTCCTCTTTGTATAAGGCGCATGATCCGATCGCTTTACGTCCTCTTTGTATAAGGCGCACGATCGTCTATAATCATCGCTTTAGGTCCTCTTTGTATAAGGCGCACGATGTTATAGCGGATTCCCTCTGGAATCGTTTCGTCGCTCACACCCACTAGGGCACACGACATCACAAGATGCATATCATGATGCTTGACACACAAGAACTCATGACAATCAAATGCATCTTCACAATTCAACCATATGAATTATCTCATCATCATTATTCATGCATTGAAAACACATCAAGCAATGCATTTCAAACCACAAACCACAAGAATCATGCAATCACAATTACTTCCACAAGGGACTCACACCACAAAGGCTACCCACAACACATCATGACAACATCATTATCACATGCATCAACATCATATAGATAACACAAAAGACCCACATTTATATGACGATAACAAATCACATTGAACACCAACAAACAGAACAAAACCTACAAACCACTAATCATCCCCTACCAAATATTCTTGGTTAAATCATGGTCTAACATCACCATTTAATAGCATATTAGGTTATCTATCTATTGCCTCAAGTCCCACATCAATCGGACTCGCGATTCGGGAGTTATGGTGGAAACATAAACCACACTTTTCACACATACATTACTTTTCCATATTTTTCTTCTCAATCCATGACCTAAACATAATTTCCTACTCCACTATCAAAAAGATCATTGAATTAGCTTTCCAACGCATCCGACCGTGCCTCAATCTGATTTACGGATCATAAGATATGAAGGAAACAAAAACTGAAAATTTGTCACGTTCGCATTGCGAAGCTTCCAGCAAACCGTGGCAGAAGCGAAAAGACCCAAAGTTCGCAATGCAAACGGCTAGCGAACGTTCGCTGTTTCCTTCGCTTTGGCTCGCAATACGAACCTGCGAAACCCAGAAATTCCAGCAGCGATAACATAGGTCATTTGGGGTCAAAAACCCTCATTTCTTCCACCCAAACACTTCCAAATCATACTATAACAACCAAAACATGATCCAAACCTAACGACAAGTATTCTACGCAGTTTATATCGAATTTCATCCGTGAAAACATCGATTTCTATCAATTGCTCCCAATTTTAATCGATAAGAAAAGTCGCGAAACAACCAAAACAATTACAACAAACAACACATATACATACACAAGCAAGATATAATTGAAACTTCTCACCCTTACCCGATTAATCGCGCTCGAAACGGAGTTATGTCGATTTTGCTCTTTCTCCCTTTTTCTTTCCTCTTCCTTTCTATCTTCTCTTTTCTTTCTCTTCCTTTTCTTTTCTCTCTATTTCTCTCTAATCTCTATTTATTAAAAATATCTAAACCCCTAAAAAGACTATTTTACCCCTCAACTCAAATATCTCGCAAACGCTCTCAAAACGCGATAAAACATAAACAGCGATGCAAAATAATATATTGTCAAATAAAAGTCAAGAATAAAATAATATAAAACAAAAATAAATAAATCGACTTGATTAAATAAATAAGACAAAACCGGGGCGTTACACTTCTCCCCCACTTAGACATTTTCGTCCTCGAAAATATAACAGAGACGAACAACTCCAGACACGACTCTCGCATCCGACTAACAAACTAACATTCCAACAAAAGCACACCACGAATAACACAAACTGACAAACCACCTTGCTAACAGCAACTACTACAACAACACGACACGATGACAACTACAACGACAAGATGCAAATCCCATACAATGCACTTGACGACCAACTCACGACTCAAGGAATACCCAAGTTACGTACACACACAGGTTCACCCTTGAACCAAAACACAACAAGAACATAAAGTTCCACAACTCAACATCGTTCCAACAACCTCTACATAACCATAATACCAACCTCCTTGTCACACAACAATATTACAACAATGCTACGATTCCCCAATCGAACATACAACCAAAACCTCCATCTACATAGTAGCCCATGAATAATATTTAAACCTTTCGCCTAACACTTCCATTCTGAAACTTCCAATGGCCTCATCACTCCTACATGTTTCCAATGTTCAACCTAAGAACTCTTACAAGTCACACACGCATATACAAAATGTGCCACATCACGCTTCCACTGCGCACTCTGATTACTCGTAACCATCAAAACTACCAATCTCACGTCCAAAGTCTAACTCTTTCTCATATTCGCCGAAAATCACTGTTCACTTTTAATATACCCAACTTCACACTCTACTGTGTTATCTCACCCACCAGACACAAGTCTCTGAACTGCTCAAATAATTTTAATTCTCTGACCATCAAAACTGACATGTATAAAAACTTTCGACTTAACTCTTCACAACTTCTAACCATCCTCGTTGTCTCACACCGTATTCCTTCCGACCAAACAGGTACTCAATATTCTTGTGATTACCAAACGCTTCGAACCTAGAACCGTAAAGATAATACCTCCAAATTTTCCAACACAATACAACCGCAACCAATTCCAAATCCTTAATAGTATAGATCCTTTTATGAATCCTCAATCGTCGTAAAACATAAACTACGACTTTACCCTCTTGCATTAACACACTAACTGAACTCATCAAAGACACATCACAATACCTCACCAACGGTTTATTAGGATCACGCAGAATCAAAACTGGAGCCGTAGACAACTTCTACTCTAGCTCTCTACAACTTTCCTTACAACGAACATCCCAACAAACGACTCACCTTTTGCAAGTCAATCGAAGTAACGAAAACACTAACTTGGAAAAGCCTTCCATAACCTCCGGTAATAACCAACTAAAGTCCAACAAGATTCTAATCTCCTTAACCAACTTCAGAGCCTCTCATTGTAGAACTGCATCTACTTCCTCTGAGTTCATAACAGGTCCGAATATCCTTAATCAAAACCACTACGAACTTATCCAATTAAATACGGAAGATACGATTCATATACTCCACAAACACTCCAAACGCATGGCTTGAAGCTTTTAACGTTTTAACAGTTCCGTTTTACGTAATTCACGTAATTCTGATTAATCCCAATACTCGACCAAAAATCCATTCCATAAATAATATTTCCGCTTTCCAAAACATAGAACTCTTTCATAGTTCCACAACGATACAAGGAACATTTAAATCGGATAAACAAAACCAAAGTTATGAAAGAAACAATTTGGAAAGATCTGTCATGTTCGCAATGCGAACCTCCCAGCGAGCATTCGTTTTCCTTATTCGCAATACGAACTCCCAGTGAACCAAGTCAGAAGAAAAAGGGCACAAAGATCGCTGTACGAACCAGGGGCGAACATTCGCCTTGCCATTCGCAGTGCGAAGCTATCGCGAGCCTTCGCTGTGACCTTCGCCGTGCGAACACCTGGCGAATCCAATCAGAACTGAAACAGGGCAAGGTTCGCTCATTCTCAATCGTTACCTTAATCAACTGTCAGTAATCCATACACAATTTCTTCTCCTGGTCGTCCAATTCCACAAATTCCAACATGTAGCAACAACCAACCAAAAAGAACTCTCAAATATTACATCCACACCTAAGGGTTTTTTCAAGATTTCCATTAATGCCCTATAAGTTTAAAAACTCCAAAACTTACCAAACCTCTAAGTTTTACTTTCCATAGTCTCAATACCATAATACACATCATGCTTGTTATTCCGTTCAATCATCCTTCCTTTTTTCTACTAACAATACTGGAGCTCTCTAAGACAACACACTTGGTCTCACAAATCCCTTTTCCAGTAAATCTTCTCACTGCTTTTTCAGTCCGGGTACTTCTAATGCTAACCTCCAATATTCCATCCGGAAACACATCTGGAAATCACGCACAACTGGCAGCCCTTCACTGTGGTCTTTCTGCTAATTTCTAGAAAACTGTCATCACAAACATAACAAACATCTGAGTTTCACGTCCTAAAAGTTCTTCTACTTACTTAGCAGATCCAAACCTCAAATCCTCACCTTCATCAAATTTGAGTTCACACTTTACTCTCTGAGAACAACCATTAACGATACCCAATCGTTCTCTCTCAACGACTTCCCAACTGAACCCACATACCCAAACCTCTAATCCGTCTCATCTTTCGATATAAGAATCTTCATCGACCCATCAAAACAATCCGTAATCATTTTCTTAATTCCAAACAATTCATTTCACACATTATCAAAGCCAGAAAGACACGTCTATTCCATCCAACACAATTTTGTCTACTATCAATAAGAGATTAAGGGTGATCGGTTCCTCAATTTGTCAATAGACAGTCGACAATCATGATGGGGCATAAACAATCTTTACCAAACTATAATATCATTCCTTACATCCTGTGCACCAAACTACCTAAGGCACCACTCCTTAGTCAACATAAACCTTACCTCCGCATCCCCTCTGGAACCGGGAACCACACTGTCCAAAGAGCACTTACAATATTGCAATTCACAACACACTGAGCCAACGCTCCACACCTGAAGCAACTTGGAGAAGTACCAGCTTCTCCCCCACTTATCTCATTCTCACACCTGAAGACAAAGGATTAGAAAACTAGAAAGCACTGACAGTGTTTCACACACATGTCACGTACTAAGGGACAAAGAATAACAACAATATTCAACTGTCACACCAACTGACTCAATAACTTGGCCGGACGGACCGACCTGCTCTGATACCACTATTGCAACACCCCAATTCCCATCGCGAATAAATAATACATAAATAAATTAGAGTAACTAAAAATTTATTTTTCCGACAGAAACAAGGATGCCACAATAGTAGAAAGAAAATACAATCCCTGCTCATAAATTTTGATACATAACACAGTATAGAATACCCTCAAAGGGGAAACTTTTTCCAACAAAAGGAAAAGCTCAATTATGGAATAAGGCGGAAAGATCCATAACTGCCTTGTTATACAAAATAATTTTTTTCTAACATCAAAATATACATACAAAAGTAATACAAAGTATATTCAACAAACGTATACATATATAACTAAAGCGTTCCCCGACTCCCGTGCTACGTATCAGAGTAGACAGACTGACAAACGGATGGAGAACTAATCTTCACAAAAGCCTCCAAGACTACTAATCTGAAATTGCCTCATAGAGCAACAAACCACAGCAGAAGGGTGAGAAATAACAACTAAATCAAGATTGCATAATAATATGCAAACAAATAAAAATTCACATGCATAGTTATTCTCACCACCAGCATCACATACAAATACATATAGCATGCCACATATACATAACATATATCAATTATCCAACCTAATCACATATTTGCACATAAGGCATACCAAAGTCACAACATATGTAAACTCACCACCACATCACATAGCACACGTCTACACATAAGACATATTATCCACAACCAATGCACTTATCCCATATGCACATCAATTCACTAATTCAAACATAATCCTCATCACATGCTCAATTAATTCATGATTTTCCACACATAATCAATCCATTAATGATTTATGCAAATGCAAAGAGACCGACACAACGACTCTATGCAAATACGGTACCATCCATCCATCAATCTCATCACTAGTTCACTCAGGAACTATTGGAATCATCGCTTGTTACTGAGGACCACTCATGTAACACCCCGTCAGGCAAACGATGTTCCCCGTCGCTTTAGGTCCTCTTTGTATAAGGCGCACGACGTTTATGGATCGCTTTAGGTCCTCTTTGTATAAGGCGCACGATCCGATCCCTTTATGTCCTCTTTGTATAAGGCGCACGATTGTCTATAATCATCGCTTTAGGTCCTCTTTGTATAAGGTGCACGATGTTATAGCGGATTCCCTCTGGAATCGTTTCTTCGCTCACACCCACTAGGGCACACGACATCACAAGATGCATATCATGATGCTTGACACACAAGAACTCATGACAATCAAATGCATCTTCACAATTCAACCATATGAATTATCTCATCATCATTATTCATGCATTGAAAACACTTTAAACAATGCATTTCATCACAAACCACAAACCACAACAATCATGCAATCACAATTACTTCCACAAGGGACTCACACCATAAAGGCTACCCACAACACATCATAACAACATCATTATCACATGCATCAACATCATATAGATAGCACAAAAGACCCACATTTATATGACGATAACAAATCACATCGAACACCAACAAACATAACAAAACCTACAAACCACTAATCATCCCCTACCAAATATTCTTGGTTAAATCATGGTCTAACATCACCATTTAATAGCATATTAGGTTATATATCTATTGCCTCAAGTCCCACATCAATCGGACTCGCGATTCGGGAGTTATGGTGGAAACATAAACCACACTTTTCACACATTACTTTTCCATATTTTTCTTATCAATACATGGTCTAAACATAAGTGCCTACTCCACTATCCAAAAGAGCATTGAATTATGTTTCCAACGCATCCGACTGTGCCTCAATCCGATTTACGGATCAAAAGTTATGAAGGAAACAAAAACTGAAAATCTGTCACGTTCGCAATGCGAAGCTTCCAGCGAACCGTGGCAGAAGCAAAAAGACCCAAAGTTCGCAATGCGAACGGATAGCGAACGTTCGCTGTTTCCTTCGCTTTGGCTCGCAATGCGAACCTGCGAAATCCAGAAATTCCAGCAGCGATAACATAGGTCATTTGGGGTCAAAAACCCTTATTTCTTCCACCCAAACACTTCCAAATCATACTATAACAACCAAAACATGATCCAAACCTAACGACAAGTATTCTACGCAGTTTATATCGAATTTCATCTGTGAAAACATCGATTTCTATCAATTGCTCCTAATTTTAATCGATAACAAAAGTCGCGAAACAACCAAAACAATTTCAACAAACAACACATATACATACACAAGCAAGATATAATTGAAACTTCTCACCCTTACCCGATTAATCGCGCTCGAAACGGAGTTATGTCGATTTTGCTCTTTCTCCCTTTTTCTTTCCTATTCCTTTCTATCTTCTATTTTCTTTCTCTTCCTTTTGTTTTCTCTCTATTTCTCTCTAATCTCTATTTATTAAAAATATCTAAACCCCTAAAAAGACTATTTTACCCCTCAACTCAAATATCTCGCAAACGCTCTCAAAACGCGATAAAACATAAACAGCGATGCAAAATAATATATTGTCAAATAAAAGTCAAGAATAAAATAATATAAAACAAAAATAAATAAATCGACTCGATTAAATAAATAAGACAAAACCGGGGCGTTACAATTCTCCCCCACTTAGACATTTTCGTCCTCGAAAATATAACGGAGACGAACAACTCCAGACACGACTCTCGCATCCGACTAACAAACTAACATGCCAACAAAAGCACACCACGAATAACACAAACTGACAAACCACCTTGCTAACAGTAACTACTACAACAACACGACACGATGACAACTACAACGACAAGATGCAAAGCCCATACAATGCACTTGACGACCAACTCAAGACTCAAGGAATACCCAAGTTACGTACACACACAGGTTCACCCTTGAACCAAAACACAACAAGAACATAAAGTTCCATAACTCAACATCGTTCCAACAACCTCTACATAACCACAATACCAACCTCCTTGTCACACAAAAATATTACAACAATGCTACGATTCCCCAATCGAACATACAACCAAAACCTCCATCTACATAGTAGCCCATGAATAATATTTAAACCTTTTGCCTAACACTTCCATTCTGAAACTTCCAATGGCCTCGTCACTCCTACATGTTTCCAATGTTCAACCTAAGAACTCTTACAAGTCACACACGCATATACAAAATGTGCCACATCACGCTTCCGCTGCGCACTCTGATTACTCGTAACCATCAAAACTACCAATCTCACGTCCAAAGTCTAACTCTTTCTCATATTCGCCGAAAATCACTGTTCACTTTTAATATACCCAACTCCACACTCTACTGTGTTATCTCACCCACCAGACACAAGTCTCTGAATTGCTCAAATAATTTTAATTCTCTGACCATCAAAACTGACATGTATAAAAACTTTCGACTTAACTCTTCACAACTTCTAACCATCCTCGTTGTCTCACACCGTATTCCTTCCGACCAAACAGGTACTCAATATTCTTGTGATTACCAAACGCTTCGAACCTAGAACCGTAAAGATAATACCTCCAAATTTTCCAACACAATACAACCGCAACCAATTTCAAATCCTGAATAGTACAGATCCTTTTATGAATCCTCAATCGTCGTAAAGCATAAACTACGACTTTACCCTCTTGCATTAACACACTAACTAAACTCATCAAAGACACATCACAATACCTCACAAACGGTTTATTAGGATCACGCAGAATCAAAACTGGAGCCGTAGACAACTTCTACTCTAGCTCTCTACAACTTTCCTTACAACGAACATCCCAACAAACGACTCACCTTTTGCAAGTCAATCGAAGTAACGAAAACACTAACTTGGAAAAGCCTTCCATAACCTCCGGTAATAACCAACTAAAGTCCAACAAGATTCTAATCTCCTTAACCAACTTCAGAGCCTCTCATTTTAGAACTGCATCTACTTCCTCTGAGTTCATAACATGTCCGAATATCCTCAATCAAAACAACTACGAACTTATCCAATTAAATACGGAAGATACGATTCATATACTCCACAAACACTCCAGACGCATGGCTTGAAGCTTTTAACGTTTTAACAGTTCTGTTTTACGTAATTCACGTAATTTCGATTAATCCCAATACTCTACCAAAAACCCATTCCATAAATAATATTTCCGCTTTCCAAAACATAGAACTCTTTCATAGCTCCACAACGATACAAGGAACGTATAAATCGGATAAACGAAGCTAAAGTTATGAAAGAAACAATTTGGAAAGATCTTTCATGTTCACAATGCGAACCTCCCAGCGAGCATTCGCTTTCCTTATTCGCAATACGAACTCCCAGCAAACCAAGTCAGAAGAAAAAGGGCACAAAGTTCGCTGTGCGAACCTGGGGCGAACATTCGCCTTACCATTCGCAGTGCGAAGCTCTCGCGAGCCTTCGCTGTGACCTTCGCCGTACGAACACCTGGCGAATCCAATCAGAACTGAAACAAGGCAAGGTTCGCTCATTCTCAATCGTTACCTTAATCAACTGTCAGTAATCCATACACAATTTCTTCTCCTGGTCGTCCAATTCCACAAATTCCAACATGTAGCAACAACCAACCAAAAAGAACTCTCAAGTATTACATCCACACCTAAGGGTTTTCTGAAGATTTCCATTAATGCCCTATAACTTTAAAAACTCCAAAACTTACCAAACCTCTAAGTTTTACTTTCCATAGTCTCAATACCATTATACACATCATGCTTGTTATTCCGTTCAATCATCCTTCCTTTTTGCTACTAACAATACTGGAGCTCTCTAAGACAACACACTTGGTCTCACAAATCCCTTTTCCAGTAAATCTTCTCACTGCTTTTTTAGTCCGGGTACTTCTAATGCTAACCTCCAATATTCCATCCGGAAACACATCTGGAAACCACGCATAACTGGCAGCCCTTCACTGTGGCCTTTCTGCTAATTTCTAGAAAATTGTCATCACAAACATAACAAACATCTGAGTTTCACGTCCTAAAAGTTCTTCTACTTACTTAGCAGATCCAAACCTCAAATCCTCACCTTCATCAAATTTGAGTTCACACTCTACTCTCGGAGAACAACAATTAACGATACCCAATCGTTCTCTCTCAACGACTTCCCAACTGAACCCACATGCCCAAACCTCTAATCCGTCTCATCTTCCGATATAAGAATCTTCATCGACTCATCAAAACAATTCGTAATCATTTTCTTAATTCCAAACAATTCATTTCACACATTATCAAAGCCGGAAAGACACGTCTATTCCATCCAACACATTTTCGTCTACTATCAACAAGAGATTATGGGTTATCAGTTCCTCAATTTGTCAATAGACAGTCGACAATCATGATGGGGTATAAACCGTCTTTACCAAAATATAATAGCATTACTTACATCCAGTGCACCATACTACCTAAGGCACCACTCCTTAGTCAACATAAACCTTACCTCCGCATCCCCTCTGGAACCGGGAACCACACTGTCCAAAGAGCACTTACAATCTTGCAATTCACAACACAATGAGCCAACGCTCCACACCTGAAGCAACTTGGAGAAGTACCAGCTTCTCCCCCACTTATCTCATTCTCACACCAGAAGATAAAGGATTAGAAAACTAGAAAGCACTGACAGTGTTTCACACACATATCACGTACTAAGGGACAAACAATAACGACAGTATTCAACTGTCACACCAACTGACTCAACAACTTGGCCGGACGGACCGACATGCTCTGATACCACTATTGCAACACCCCAATTCCCATCGCGAATAAATAATACATAAATAAATCAGAGTAACTAAATATTTATTTTTTCGACAGAAACAAGGATGCCACAACAGTAGAAAGAAAATACAATCCCTGCTCATAAATTTTGATACATAACACAGTATAGAATACCCTCAAAGGGGAAACTTTTTCCAACAAAAGGAAAAGCTCTATTATGGAATAAGGCGGAAAGATCCATAACTGACTTGTTTTACAAAATAATTGTTTTCTAACATCAAAATATACATACAAAAGTAATACAAAATATATTCAACAAACGTATACATATATAACTAAAGTGTTCCCCGACTCCCGTGCTACATATCAGAGTAGACAGACTGACAAATGGATGGAGAACTAATCTTCACAAAAGCCTCCAAGACTACTGTAGCGAGCGATTTTGGACGCGGTTCTTAAGCGCTGGTCGCTCTCTGCGGTTGAGCTTACTACTACTGGTCGATTCATTTTTTATCTTATTGTAAGCTGAATAAGGAAGGGAAATAGATGTCTCCAATTAACCCTGCTTTGTATACTGAGTTTAAACAACGGTCTGTTAGGTTACGGATGCGATCAATGTGGGGGGGCCTTTGTACTGGTTATTTGTATTTTCGCCAATACAGTTTTCTTTCTTTCTAGGACTTTCTAGCGGGGAACAAGGGTTAGGATGTTAGGACTGATGCTTTTGAATTACTGGTTTTGATTGATGGAGATATGGGATTTGGTTTTTTTGTTTAGTGTGCTCGCTAAGATCTTTTCTTTCGATCTTATGCCTACGTATTCCCGTTTACCGAAACAGGGAAATCAGAGCGTTCATAGTTCCTCCTATTCTATGGGATGAAATGGTTGTTTTTGGTGTCTTGTTCATAGCCCAAGACGTGAAGTGTAACACCCCTTTCTATACCCCCAAATAATTAATTAAATCATTTAGGCACGTATTGAAAATTCTATCAGAGTATAATTACAACTACGACATAAAAGGAGAATGTCACATTATGCATGAATTTAAAATCATACAACACCTGCTCACAAGATATGCAACAGTGGGGTAACTAAACAATTAAGGATCTGAGTCCTTTCACCCACATCTCAAATGTTTAGAATAAAAGCGGAACATCTAAACACTGATAAACATCAACCATATATATAAATCATATATGTATATATTCATATACCAAACAGTATGGTTCATCAACATCGGTCATGTTATATACACAAAATCATCAGCCAGATACATAAGCAAATGCATCACCAAAAAGGAAAACAAAAGCATCCTAGCTACCCGACGCTACATATCAGAGCCAGACGACCAAAAAGAAATGAAGACACTCTTCACCAAAGACCACCAGCACCTAATCTGCAATGCCTCGTAGGGCATTATAAAACGAGCAGAAGGGTGAGAAATATTATAATAATAACGTTGCATATAATTATATATCTCAACATATAATACACATATACCACCTTCTCACCACAACTCATCACTATGCATGTATATATACATATAACACCAAGCATATACCATAAATCAAATACACGGCATAACAATCCGTAATTAACGCATCATTCACATAGGCATATTCATTCATGCTCAAATACATGTATCACCAATACATATCAATTCATCAACATTTATCCAACATAAACACCATACAGGTTTATTCACCAATGTATCATTACAAAGATACAATTATCATCATTTCACATAAACATACATATTATGCTTATCTAACAATGCACACCTGTACAATTCTATTCATTCCACATCACATATACATATATATGTTCATTCATCAAAGCACAAATACAATGATGACAAATGCAACTCATAGAGACCGACTCACGACTCTATGCAGATGCAGTGCGGTACCGACTCATTATCTCAAGTTCAATTGAAGAACTTGTTGGAACCATTCGCTCACACCTATCACATAGGCTCACGACGTTCACCCCTTGCTCACACCTATCACATAGGCTCACAAGGTTTATGGATTGCTCACACCTATCACATAGGCTCACAACCCGACTGCTCACACCTATCACATAGGCTCACAATCGTTTGTAATCATCGCTCACACCTTTCACATAGGCTCACGACGTTACAACAGATTCATCTTAGAACCCCTCAATGCAAGAATGCACATCATGATGTTTCACATACAACATGACTCATGACACTCTTGAAATGCATACATATTCACAATATAGTCATGCATTTATCTCATACATATCCCATACAATCCATACACATTCACCTCAATCAAGCCAAACGACAACAAACCGCACTTTACATTTAATCGGAAAAGTCGGCCAAAAGTCGGCTAAAAATAATATTTCTCATCACCACATAATAGCACATATTTTTAGCTTCACATCCATATAGAGAACACCTCAATCGGATAACCCAGTAAAAAGATATGGATATTTCAAAATAACGCAAAAACATAAACCGGACGCCCGACCCTACGAAACGGTTCGTAAAAACTGTACCGATTGGACCAAGTTCAGACCCCAAAACTATTTTTCCTAAAAAGAACATCTCGTTAGCTTCCCAATGCTTCGAACGGGGGTCAAAACCGACTTACGGTTCAAGAGTTATGAATTTCCGAAGTTTCCCCGACAAACCAGAATTTTATGGTTCAGCACAGTATGTATCGATACATAGGCTTATGTATCGATACAAAAAGCAACATGTATCGATACATAGATCGCATGTGTCGACACATGCTATAGTAAAAATGCTGTTTTTCCCAATTTTCACAGTATGTATCGATGCATAGGGGTTATGTATTGATACATAAACCATTTCGTATCGATACATAACTGTTATGTATCGATTCATAGCCCTGTTTTTCTCAAAAATCAGATTTCTCATTTTACACACTTGCTGTCATTTTTTCCCAATGTCCGAAAACTCGACTAAATCGAACATTTTCACCGAAACAAACATATACGCGCAACCACCAAATACATAAGAACAATTTAGAACACATAAACGAAATTTCTACGACGTTCGATTTTTCGATTAAATTTCAACCTTTCAAAAACCAGAATTTTCGAACATCTCCAAATCGAATAAAAAGCACGCTATACAACAACCTAACCTTACTCGATACAACTACGTAATTTATTCCGAATTCTAACCGTGAAAACATCGGTTTCTATCGATTTCCTACGATTCGACCTAAACGGAAACATACCGAAAACTAACCGAAACATAACCAAACTTCATGAAACTTTAAACAGCAGCTCACATGCATATAACCAACCAACACATGTATTCATACGACTTTTCGACCGTAAAAACATTGGTTTCTATCGATTTCGTCCAATACGACATAACCGGAAACATATGGAAAACCAACCAAAACATCCACACAAAACACATACATAATCATACACAAAGTTAGGATAACAATATTTCACACCCTTACCCGATTAAATCGACTCCGAAAGATTGATCTTGGTGATTTTCCACACTTTTCTCTTGCTCTTCTCTTTTCTCCTCTCTTTTCCTTCTTCTTCTCTTTTTCTCTCAAAATTCTGTTTTTTCCCTCTTTCTCACCTCTAACTTTCTATTTTAATAAAACAAATATCTATCCCCACAAAAGACCAAAATACCCCTACACTCAAATATCTCGCAAACGCTCTCAAAACGCGACAAAATATAATCACGATGAAAAATAACATTTTTCTAAATAAAAGTCAAAAATAAAATAATATAATAATAAAATAATCAAAACGAATCGATTAATTAAATAAGACAAAACCGGGGCGTTACAACTCTCCCCCACTTAGAAATTTTCGTCCTCGAAAATATACTGAGGCGAACAACTCCGAACACGACTCTCGCATCCGACTAACAAACCAACATGCCAACAAAAGGCACACCACAAATAACACAACTGACAAACCACTGTGCTAATAGCAGATACAACAACGGCATGACAACGACGACAACAACAACGACAAGATGCAAAGCCCATACAATGCACTTGACGACCAACTCAAGGAAAACCACGATACCAACACACAGGTTCACTCTAGAACCAAAACACAACAAGATCGTTACCATCACCACAGATAACACTCCCCTAATTCCCCACAAGAAATTAGCCACACACACTCGAACCATCACGATGGAAACGAGGCAACAACACAAACAAGAACACAAGTTCCACGACACAACATCGATTCCACAACCTCTACAAAACCAGAATACCAACATCCTTATCACACAACCTTATTACAACAATGCTACGATTCCCAATCGAACATATAACCAAAACATCCATCTACATAGTAGCCCATGAATAATATCTAAACCTTTCACATATCACTTCCATCCTGAAACGTCTAATGGTCTCAACACTCCTACACATTTCCAATGTTCAACCTATGAACTCTTACCAGTCCCACACGCATATACGAATTGCGCCACATCACGCTTCCGATGCGCACTCTGATTACTCGTAGCCAGCAAAACTACCAATCCCACGTCCAAAGTCTAACTCTTTCTCATATTCGCCAAAAATCACTGTTCACTTTAATATTACCAACCTCACACTCTCCTGTGTTATCTCATACACCATACACAAGTCTCGAAATTGCTCAAATAATTCTAACTCCCTGATCATCAAAATAGACATGCATAGAAACTTCCGACTTAACTTTTCAGGCACAACAACAGCTTTTCCCCGAAGGATAATCCAAGCCAAATTCATAACTCATCAAGAACTCTAACCATCCTTGTTGTCTTATACTCTATTCCTTTAGACCCAACAAGTACTCAATGTCCTTGCGATTACCAAACACTTCGAACCTAGAACCATAAAGATAATACCTCCAAACATTCCAACACAATACCACCGCAACAAATTCCAAATCCATAATAATACAGATCCTTTTATAAATCCTCAATTGTCGTAAAGCATAAGCCCCGACTTTACCCTCTTGCATTACCACGTTGACTAAACTCATCAAAGACACATCACAATACCCCACAACCGGTTTATTAGGATCACACAAAATCAAAGCTAAAACTGTAGACACTTCTACTCCAGCTCACCAAAACTTACTCACAACGAACATCCAAACAAACGACTCACCCTTTGTAAGTCAACTGAGATACCAGAAGTACGAACTTAACAAAGTCTTCCATAACTTGTAATAACAACCAACTGAGTCCAAAAGTTTCTAATCTCCTTAACTAACTTCGGAGCCTCTCAATGTAGAACTACATCTACTTCCGATGGATCCATTAAGCATACTCTCATCTGAAATAACATTTCCAAGAAACTAGCCCTTTTCAACCAAAATTCTCACTCGAATAACTTAGCATAAAACTTCGTCTCTTTTCAACACTTGTAATTCAAATCTCAAACACTTTACTCATTCTTCCTCTTAGTTTATAACAAATCCAAATATCCTCAATCGAAACCACTACGAACTTATCCAATTAAATATGGAAGATACGATTCCTTTACTCCACAAACATTACAGATTCCTTACTAACACCAAATAACATCACTGCACGTTGTAATACCCAAACAAATTCCAAAAGATATAAATTCTTAAAGCTTTTACAAAACTTTCCACTGGGTAACTGGTTACTCACACACAAGCTTGACCGAGTAAATAACAACCTATTCCGAGGATAACAAACCTAACCAGTCACATTAAATCGATCAAAGCCTCAACTCACACAATTCACCATTCTTATCAAACATTCCAAACAATTGTAACTCACTCAAACTCAACCAAACCATTCTAGTCATCTGTTCATGAAAGTGGACACTTATTCTCATTCATTACCTTATTCCACTGACAGTAACTCATACACAATTTCATTCTCTGGACAATCCAAATTCCACAAATCCCAACATGTAGCCACAACTAACCAAAAAGAACTCTTAAATATTACACCCATACCTAAGGGTTCTCTCAAAATTTCCATTAATGCCTTAAAACTCCCAAGACGTTAAACTTCACCAGAACTCTAAGTTTTGCCTTCCATAGTCTCAATACCATTATACACATCCTGCTTGTTATTCCATTCAAACATCATTCCTTTTGTTACCAACAATACTGGAGCTCTCTAAGACAACACCTTAACGTTCCATCCAAAAACATATCTGAAAACCATGCCCAACTGACGGCCCATCACTGCGACTTCCTGCCAATTCCCAGAACACTACCATCACAGACAAAACAAACGTCTTATTCCCATCTACTAAGAGTTTCCTACTTACTTAGCAGATATAAACCTCAACTATTCACCTTCGTCCAATTAAGTTTAATCTCTACTCTCTGTGAAGCTGTCCTTAAATAAAACCCAATCATTCTCTCTCAATGACTTCCCAACTGGACTAACATACCAAAACCTCTAATCCATTTCATCTTCCGATATTAGCATCTTCATCGACTCATCAAAATAATCTGTAATCATCTCTTTAAATTCCAAACAACTCACTTCACACACTATCAAAGCCGGAAAGACCCGCCTATTCCATCCAACATAATTTCCGTCTGCTATCAACAAGAGATTAAGGGTGATCAGTTCCTCAATTTGCCAACAGACAGTCGACAATCATGATGGGGCATAAATCGTCTTTACCAAACTATAATAGCCTTTCTTGCATCCCATACACAAAACTACCTAAGGCACAAATCCTTAGTTGACATAAACCTTACCTCCGCATTTCTTACGGAATCGGGAACAACACTGTCTAAACAACACTTACAATCTTGCAATTCACAACACACTGAGCCAGCGCTCCACACCTGAAGCAACATGGAGAAGTACCAGCTTCTCCCCCACTTATCTCACTCTAACTCCTGAAAACAAAGGATTAGAAAACCAAAAAGCACTGACAGTGTTTCACACACATATCACGTACTAAGGGACAAACAACAACGACAGTATTCAACTGTCACACCAACAGACTCAACAACTGACTCAACACTGGCTCTGATACCACTTAATGTAACACCCCTTTCTATACTCCCAAATAATTAATTAAATCATTTAGGCACGTATTGAAAATTCTATCAGAGTATAATTGCAACTACGACATAAAAGGAGAATGTCACATTATGCATGAATTTAAAATCATACAACACCTGCTCACAAGATATGCAACAGTGGGGTAACTAAACAATTAAGGATCTGAGTCCTTTCACCCACATCTCAAATGTTTAGAATAAAAGTGGAACATCTAAACACTGATAAACATCAACCATATATATAAATCATATATGTATATATTCATATACCAAACAGTATGGTTCATCAACATCGGTCATGTTATATACACAAAATCATCAGCCAGATACATAAGCAAATGCATCACCAAAAAGGAAAACAAAAGCATCCTAGCTACCCGACGCTACATATCAGAGCCAGACGACCAAAAAGAAATGAAGACACTCTTCACCAAAGACCACCAGCACCTAATCTGCAATGCCTCGTAGGGCATTATAAAACGAGCAGAAGGGTGAGAAATATTATAATAATAACGTTGCATATAATTATATATCTCAACATATAATACACATATACCACCTTCTCACCACAACTCATCACTATGCATGTATATATACATATAACACCAAGCATATACCATAAATCAAATACACGGCATAACAATCCGTAATTAACGCATCATTCACATAGGCATATTCATTCATGCTCAAATACATGTATCACCAATACATATCAATTCATCAACATTTATCCAACATAAACACCATACAGGTTTATTCACCAATGTATCATTACAAAGATACAATTATCATCATTTCACATAAACATACATATTATGCTTATCTAACAATGCACACCTGTACAATTCTATTCATTCCACATCACATATACATATATATGTTCATTCATCAAAGCACAAATACAATGATGACAAATGCAACTCATAGAGACTGACTCACGACTCTATGCAGATGCAGTGCGGTACCGACTCATTATCTCAAGTTCAATTGAAGAACTTGTTGGAACCATTCGCTCACACCTATCACATAGGCTCACGACGTTCACCCCCTTGCTCACACCTATCACATAGGCTCACAAGGTTTATGGATTGCTCACACCTATCACATAGGCTCACAACCCGACTGCTCACACCTATCACATAGGCTCACAATCGTTTGTAATCATCGCTCACACCTTTCACATAGGCTCACGACGTTACAACAGATTCATCTTAGAACCCCTCAATGCAAGAATGCACATCATGATGTTTCACATACAACATGACTCATGACACTCTTGAAATGCATACATATTCACAATATAGTCATGCATTTATCTCATACATATCCCATACAATCCATACACATTCACCTCAATCAAGCCAAACGACAACAAACCGCACTTTACATTTAATCGGAAAAGTCGGCCAAAAGTCGGCTAAAAATAATATTTCTCATCACCACATAATAGCACATATTTTTAGCTTCACATCCATATAGAGAACACCTCAATCGGATAACCCAGTAAAAAGATATGGATATTTCAAAATAACGCAAAAACATAAACCGGACGCCCGACCCTACGAAACGGTTCGTAAAAACTGTACCGATTGGACCAAGTTCAGACCCCAAAACTATTTTTCCTAAAAAGAACATCTCGTTAGCTTCCCAATGCTTCGAACGGGGGTCAAAACCGACTTACGGTTCAAGAGTTATGAATTTCCGAAGTTTCCCCGACAAACCAGAATTTTATGGTTCAGCACAGTATGTATCGATACATAGGCTTATGTATCGATACAAAAAGCAACATGTATCGATACATAGATCGCATGTGTCGACACATGCTATAGTAAAAATGCTGTTTTTCCCAATTTTCACAGTATGTATCGATGCATAGGGGTTATGTATTGATACATAAACCATTTCGTATCGATACATAACTGTTATGTATCGATTCATAGCCCTGTTTTTCTCAAAAATCAGATTTCTCATTTTACACACTTGCTGTCATTTTTTCCCAATGTCCGAAAACTCGACTAAATCGAACATTTTCACCGAAACAAACATATACGCGCAACCACCAAATACATAAGAACAATTTAGAACACATAAACGAAATTTCTACGACGTTCGATTTTTCGATTAAATTTCAACCTTTCAAAAACCAGAATTTTCGAACATCTCCAAATCGAATAAAAAGCACGCTATACAACAACCTAACCTTACTCGATACAACTACGTAATTTATTCCGAATTCTAACCGTGAAAACATCGGTTTCTATCGATTTCCTACGATTCGACCTAAACGGAAACATACCGAAAACTAACCGAAACATAACCAAACTTCATGAAACTTTAAACAGCAGCTCACATGCATATAACCAACCAACACATGTATTCATACGACTTTTCGACCGTAAAAACATTGGTTTCTATCGATTTCGTCCAATACGACATAACCGGAAACATATGGAAAACCAACCAAAACATCCACACAAAACACATACATAATCATACACAAAGTTAGGATAACAATATTTCACACCCTTACCCGATTAAATCGACTCCGAAAGATTGATCTTGGTGATTTTCCACACTTTTCTCTTGCTCTTCTCTTTTCTCCTCTCTTTTCCTTCTTCTTCTCTTTTTCTCTCAAAATTCTGTTTTTTCCCTCTTTCTCACCTCTAACTTTCTATTTTAATAAAACAAATATCTATCCCCACAAAAGACCAAAATACCCCTACACTCAAATATCTCGCAAACGCTCTCAAAACGCGACAAAATATAATCACGATGAAAAATAACATTTTTCTAAATAAAAGTCGAAAATAAAATAATATAATAATAAAATAATCAAAACGAATCGATTAATTAAATAAGACAAAATCGGGGCTTAAGCGCTGGTCGCTCTCTGCGGTTGAGCTTACTACTACTGGTCGATTCATTTTTTATCTTATTGTAAGCTGAATAAGGAAGGGAAATAGATGTCTCCAATTAACCCTGCTTTGCATACTGAGTTTAAACAACGGTCTGTTAGGTTACGGATGCGATCAATGTGGGGGGGCCTTTGTACTGGTTATTTGTATTTTCGCCAATACGGTTTTCTTTCTTTCTAGGACTTTCTAGCGGGGAACAAGGGTTAGGATGTTAGGACTGATGCTTTTGAATTACTGGTTTTGATTGATGGAGATATGGGATTTGGTTTTTTTGTTTAGTGTGCTCGCTAAGATCTTTTCTTTCGATCTTATGCCTACGTATTCCCGTTTACCGAAACAGGGAAATCAGAGCGTTCATAGTTCCTCCTATTCTATGGGATGAAATGGTTGTTTTTGGTGTCTTGTTCATAGCCCAAGACGTGAAGCGAAAGGTGATTTGTATCTTGTTCAAAGCCCAAGATGTGAAGCTGAAAAGTCTATTTGTGTCTTGTTCAAAGCCCAAGACGTGAAGCTGAAGGACCTCGACTTTAGAGAGAATTTGTCATCTCTAAAGGGGGGTTTGTTTGTCACAACTGTTGGGTGACTGGCTGTAAAGGAGGATTACTTTAACCGGGATACGCGGATCCTAGCAATGCCATAATTTCCTTTATAGGGGGTTTTAACCTGAAGGAGAAGACTTTAACTCAGTGTAGAGCAATGCTATCTTTCCTTAGGAATTTCTCATGCTAAAAGAGGGACAGTGGCATGGATGTAGATGATCCAGAGGCTTGCCGCTTACAGCAATTAGATGGAGGGGAAGGAGTGGTTGATGTTTGTGTACTGTGAACGAGGCACAACTTTGATGCTAAAAGGTTGATTGGATCAACTAGTGGTTTTCTCATACAAAGCCTAAGAGGAGGCTAATATGTGTCTCGTACAAAGCCCGAGAGAGAGGCTAAAAGGTTTTTTACTCGACGATAGAGTCTTTTGGTATCTCGTATAAAGCCCGAGATGGAGGCTATTTGACTCAACAAGAGAGTTTTTGTATCTCGTACAAAGCCCGAGATGGAGGCTGTTGTTTGTTTGGCTCAATTAAGAACCTTTTTGTATCTCGTATAAAGCCCGAGATGGAGGCGAAAAGGGTGATTGACTCAACGAGGGAGTCTCTTATGTGTCTCGTACAAAGCCCGAGAGAGAGGCTAAACGTTATTTGACTCCGCTGGGGAGAATCATTTGTACAAAGCCCAATAGGAGGCTATGGTGACTGTTTCAGTTGAGTGACAGGTCCAGTATGCGGATTTTGAAAGAGAAAATCAGTTCTTATATGAGCAACACTGTACTCAAGGATTTGATTCAAGGATCCGGGTTATTCCTGTTCTTTAAGGAAGTGGGAAATCCGAAGGGTATTGAGACTATCCGAGTCTGCGGGTTTCCTTCCTATTTAACAAAGGGGTCACTTGAGAATGTCTTTGAGACTCAAGGAAGTTAGACTGTCCAAGTCTAGATTTTCATCTTTTGTACTATGCTTTGAGAAACAGTAGTAGACTCTTTGAAAGGATTGTTCTATGCAGATGATTAAGTTCTGTTCCTATACCTCTAGGAGGTCGTCGGGACAATTTGTACGAAGCCCAAGAGGAGGCTGGAAACTTTTAAGAAGCCGAGAAGTCCTTGTACGAAGCCCAAGAGAAGGCTATCATTCTCGGAGGAAGAGATCATTATACGAAGCCTAAGAGGAGGTTGTGAATACTTCTAAGAAGCCGTAGGGTCCTTGTACTAAGCCCAAGAGGAGGCGGGGTTGCTTTTAGGAAGCCTGTAGGTCCTTGTACGATGCCCAAGAGGAGGTCGATGCTTTTAAGAAGCCCGTGGGTCCCCAAACCCCGAGAAATTCAAGGCAAGCTATTCACAAGGAATAGATCAAGTCGGGAAAGTTCGAGAATTTGGAAGAAACTCAAAGATGCCGTTCACGATGAAGACATCCATCTTTGGGAGTAGAGTTTCTTGACAATTCCTAATGAGGACAGCCGAAGAGAAGACTGTATCTGGTGATCCTATTGGGGATCTAGCTGTCTATTTCTACGAATAAACGAAACGGCGTCACCTAGTTCTAGACGTAGTTGCCGAGGAAACTCTAAATATCTATACTATTATTACACAGTTGATATGAGTTTATGAAAGAAGACTTACAGCGAAACAGCCCCACAATACAGTTATATATATATATATATATATATATATATATATATGAGTTTGTGAAAGGAGACTTACAGTGAAACAGCCCCACAATACAGTTATATACATATGAAAGCGGTAAATGAAAGCGGGTAAACACTTACTCGGTTGTAGAGCTTCCATGCTGTTTGGTTAGTTGTTCAACAAAGAAAGATTGAAAACAACAGTATATTCAAAATCAAAGGAGAAAGTGATTTGAAAAAGAAAGATTTGGGGCTTACAGCTCAAGGAGAGGCCCAGGGTTTTATCAGTGAGCGCACTGTTGAATTTGTACAGAGGGACTTATACAAGTGATTGAGGCCCAAGAAAGGTTTTTTGTACAAAGGGATGGGTCTTACGCTCTATTAGAGGCCCAAGTGAGTTTTAAGAAAAGAAATGGGTCTTACTACTCGAGGGTAGGCCCAATGGTTAATTTTGAAAAGGGTGACGGTCGCGCCGAGTTTTTGTAAACACTGTGGGACTTATACAAGTGACTGAGGCCCAAAATTTTGATATTTACAAAGGGGTTGGGTCTTACACTCCCTTAGAGGCCCAAAGAGTTTAAAGAAAAGAAATGGGGCTTACAACACGAGGGGAGGCCCATAGTCTTTATTTTCAAGATGAATATTCACTTTTAAAATGCTTAAAAACAATTAAAAATGAATTTATTCACAAAAATACCAACTATATTAAATAAATAATATAAATTTGATTTTTTTGTAGAATAAAATATTTTACTATTTTTGTGATTTTTCAGAAAAAGAACCAATAAAAAATAATCAAAATTGAGGGAGTTATTAATTTTCCAAATCATTAAAAAATAATATGAAAAATGAGAAAAAGGGGTTGGGTCTTACACTCTATTAGAGGCCCAAAGTGTATTTTTGTACAAAAGACGGGGCTTACAACGCAGGGAGAGGCCCAAAATATTTTCAGTTTGAAAATGGCGATCGCGCCGAGATTTTTAACGTATCGGGACTTATACAATAGCTGAGGCCCAAAATTGTTTCGTTAAAAAAGGGTTGGGTCTTACACTCTAATAGAGGCCCAAGTGTTAAAAAATGAAAAGAAATGGGACTTACAGCTCAAAGAGAAGCCCAGTTGATTTTCGCTTGAAAATGGCGATCGCGCCGAAGATTTCTTTTAACGCAGAGGGACTTATACAATAAGTGAGACCCAAAATTGTTTTGGTTAAAAGGGATTGGGTCTTACACTCTAATAGAGGCCCAAAGAGTTTGAAAAAGATTTGTTAGGGTAAAAATCAAAGAAAACCCCAATTTCATTTTTTAGGCATTTTTTCAAGAAAAATTAAGTAAAAAATGATAAAAATATCAAATAAAATCATTAAATAATGATTAAAGTTTATGAAAAAAAATATTTTATCAACATAAATATTTAAAATCATTTTGGTTTTAAAAATAAAGAAAAAAAAGAAATCATTTTAAAAGTATTTAAAACAATATAAAACACTATTTTTAAATATATTAAAAATAATATTTTTTTTTTGTGATTTTTTGTGGATTAAAATATTATGGGGTATGAATTGGAAAATGATGATTTTTTGCTATGTAAAAAATATTGGTTGAGTTTTGAAAATAAAAAGTAAGAAAAAGAGGAAAGATATCAAAATATCATCTCCGACATTTCTTTTGGGGTAAAAACGAGTATCGAAACTTTAATTTTCAACACGTTTTTATCAAATTTCAAACACTCATAACTCTCTCAATTTTTATCGGAATTAAGATCCGGAAGAGCCTATCCTGACCGATTTTTCGCAAGGAATCCGATGGTATTATTCACGCGCACGGAAAATCGACGCACAAAACGCAGAAAAAACTGCTATCGTTTTGAAAATATCGTTCCGCGTCGAATTTCCAACACGCGTAACTCTCTCGATTTTTAACCGAATCAAGATCCGCAAGAGCCTATCCTGACTGATTTTTCGCAAGGAATTCAATGGTATTACTCACGCACACGGAAAATCGACACACAAAACGCAGAAATTAAAAAACAAAAACTGCTATCGATTAAAAACATCGTTCCGCGTCGAATTTCCAACACGCGTAACTCTCTCGATTTTTAACCGAATCAAGATCCGCAAGAGCCTATCCTGACCGATTTTTCGCAAGGAGTCCAATGGTATTACTCACGCACACGGAAAATCGACGTACAAAATGCAGAAATTAAAAAACCAAAACTGCACGTTGTTTTCGACGTCGTTTCGCGTAAAATTTCCAACGCGCGTAACTCTCTCAATTTTCATCGGAATTGAAATCCGTAAAAACCTATCTTGACCGATTTTTCTCAAGGAATCCAATGGTATTATTCACGCACTCGGAAACTCACTGTACAAAGCCAAAAAAACAGAACCGCTATCGTTAATTCGACGGCGTTTCCCGTAAAATTTCCAACGCGCGTAACTCTCTCAATTTTCATCGGAATTGAAATCCGTAAAAACCTATCTTGACCGATTTTTCGCAAGGAATCCAATGGTGTTACTCATGCAAACTAAAACTTAATGTATAGAACACACCAATGAAAAAAAACAGAACTGTACATGGTTTTGAAATAACCAAAATTCCACATAAAAACATGTCAAAATGCAAATAGTGGGAGGATCACAACATACACATTAAGGACTACATTTTTGCCTCAAGGCATGTATATGGACAACAAAGGAAAGCATGATTCAAAGAATTCAAGTTGTGGATTTTACCTCTTTTTTGGAGATTTTGGGCAACTTACCAAGTGCTTTGTTCCAGAAATGATTTGATGCTTTGGACAACCTCAAATGGCCTCTTAGAAGCTTTTAGGATGGTTGGAATCGGCTGGAAACCTTTGGAGCAAGTTTGTGCGCTTTCTCGCAAAATGGTAAAAAACGGTCAAAATGCCAACTCTCTGAAATGGTGTTCCAAATGTGTGGCACCATTTGGGACAGTTCAAGGATGATATTTAGAGTGTGTTTGAGGTTTTATCTGGCTTGGAAAGTGACTGAATCAAGACATGGCTTGAAAAATGCAAAAAAGTGTCATTTTGAGGTTTTGAGAGGTGACTTTGTGATGTTGTGATTACAGGTCACTTTTGATGGTTTGCACAGCTTACATATGATATATATGAGGTGTGTGTGTGTGATTAGTTTGAGTGGAATTGCTCTCTAGCTCAAAAACTCAGAATTTCCTTACTAAAGAAGGCATTTTGGAGTGAAAGAGAGAATTTGAGGAAAGCATCTGTTTGATGGCTTTGGTGTACTCAAACTGAACACAAATGAGCTCTATTTATAGTAGAGCAAGTTTGTTTTGGGATCCACAGTGAATGGTGGCTGCAGCAGAGGGTTGGCCAATGTTGGCCAATGAAAATGCAAGTCTCCTCTAGCCATTGACTAGAGGTTAGGGCACAGAGCTTTGGTTCCCTAGTTGTTGGATAAGTCTTGACTGATTTCAGATGAGAATGGATCAGTCCATGCCACCTCTAAGCATCCATTAAATGCTCCAAACCAAAATTGGAGTTTTGTCCCTCTTTTAGGGATTTTTAGGCTTTGGCATGCTTTTCTTTGTTCTTTGGACTTGGGAGGTTCATGGATCAGATCATCCCACTTGGATTTGATCCTTAGATGTGTCCAAACTGATGACAAGGCTTGAAAATTCGTGTGGCACACAAAATGTGCAAATCTGCCTTGAAAAATTCAGCTTCAGCAAGCCTTTTTGTAAGATCCATAACTCCCTGCTCGAGTATGCTACATGGACGTTCTAGGACTTTTCGGAAAGCTTAGATGACATACTTCAACTTTGATGTTTGGCCCTAGACCTGGTTCAACTTGGATCATGGAGAAAAACAGCCTTGAAGTTGGGACATTGTGCTGAAATTACAAGGCAGATTTTGGCTAAGTGCTGAAAAATGTCAATTTTAAGTTTTTAGCCATTTTGATCCAACCATAACTCAAAATCCTTAATGAATTGGACTTAGGTCTAGTTGAAGTTTTTGTAGAGGATAATGAGGGCTACAAATCAAGCTTTGGATGGGGCAAAATGGCTTTGTGGTTTAGGAGTTATGATCCTCCAAAGTTGGTACCCTTGCCACTTTTTTTCATAACTTAGAAAAATTTCTAAGTTTTTATGGTTACCCCTTTTACAAGTTATCCCACTTTCTTTGATTTTTCTTGATGAATGATGATTCCAATCACACATTAACATCATTTTAGGGTTAAAAAACCATTTTTATGAAAAATCTCAAAAAGTCAAAGTTTGACTTTTGTGCACAGTTGACTTTTTAGCAGATGAATTCCAAACTGTGCAATTCTTCAGTAAATCATGTCCTTGACCTAAATCAAAATTGATGGACATGTTCCATGGGTGTTATAGGGTGTATTTAATCGTGTCCCACAGCTTGGGAGCATGTCCTGGTCAAAAGTCAAAGCTACAGTTGACTTTTCCCACGAAACCCTAATTGTGGTTCAGATGAAATTGAAACTTGTTGCTCAAGCTTCTTGGGTCAATCCATTGTTGCAAATGGATCAACGTGGTATGTTGGAGACCCTCAAATCATGTCTTGAGGTCTTGGCTCATGATTTGTCCCAAAAGTCAACTTAGGGGTGAATTAGGTCAAGAAACCCTAATTCCTGATTTTTGATGTATGCATCCCCCGAGGCTAAATTGACTTGGTGATTGGGTCCATGATGTTCCATGGAGCATTTTAGTTTATGCTTTGAAGCATTGGCTCATGCCCAGAGGAAAATTTCCATTTGGAGGCCCTAGTCGACCAAACCCTAATTTGGTGACACTGGCGATCCTGAGGCTTGATCCACCTAGAAGGGAGCAGCCTTGTGCTTAATCCTTGAAGTGGGAGTCCTCTTGATCTATTGTGGATATTTGAGAGGCTAGACAAGTTAAAGATCATGTCATTACTTGATTGATCCTTTGTCTAAGAGCTCTGCGAGGGCTTGAAACCCTAAATCCTGTTTGTAGTGAATGCTCACCCACCTTTGGGGAGACTAATGAGGTACAAAGGTACATCCATATTGTGCTGATGATTTGTACAATGATGGGAAATCTTAGTGGTCAAAATTTGGGGTATGACAGATGCCCCTATTTAATCTTCTTGGACCCGAAGGTGTGAATGGCGAAGGTATTCGGGCATTCGGGGTGCAAGAGGATTAAATATCGGAATACCCGAAATTTTGATGGTGGTTATAAATGGTAGCTTACACATTCATCTTCTTTAGCTAAGCGATGATGCTTAGAAAAGGTAAACTTCCCCTCGATCCTGGTCTTCAGCCAAGGAGCTGGTCTCAGTTTCTCTTGAAATAAACTTCCCCTCGATCATGGTTTCCTACTAAGGAACTAGTCTTAGTTTCTTTTGTAAACTTCCCCTCGATCCTGGTTTCCTACCAAGGAACTGGTCTGAGTATCTGATATAAACTTCCCCTCGATCTTGGTTTCCTACCAAGGAACTGGTCTTAGTTTCTTTTGTCAATAAACTTTATTGACAAGGGACGCTATGCGTAGCGGTTTTCCTCAAACTTCTCGCCGAATTTTCCTGGGGAGATGCCATTTGACGAAAAAAGTTTTGATGTCAGACTTACTGGGGAACCCAATCGTCTGAGCTGTAGAGGTGCACAAACTTCTCTATTTTGGAGATGCCATTTGTCGATTCTATTGGGGAAAGTGAGTCTCTTGAGAGACTATTTTCGTTTGGGGGCTTACATCATACTTTTCTCAGGGTCTTTTCGGAGAAATGCCATATGATGGGATCCAATTTTGAGGTGCCGATGACCTTTTCATCAGTGGTTTTTTCGGAGAAAAACTGCCGTACCTCCGAATCTCTGATTAAGAGGCTTTCTCTGGGGATCTTCCTTAATCCGGGAAAGCAAGAATATCATCTTCAATGGCGAAGAGTGATATTTGTTGAAAGTTTTCTTGTTTCTCAGAGGTTCAAGTTATCAAAGTGGTCGAGGACCGTCTCTAATCCAGAGATAAACTGGAGGAGAGATTGCTTAGATGATTCACTTCCTAACGAGGAAAGGTATGGCAACTCGATTGAGAGGACTTTTATCACTAGGGGATAAGACCGACTAGAGTGATAGTGATGCAATATGAATGTGAATGCAAATCAATAATGCATGATGTATGTATGTATATGCGGACAAAACTGACGCAACATACAGACTAAGGGGTGAACACGACTGGATACTCGGCCACAGTGGGGCATGTAGAAATATCGCTGGTTCAAGATAGCAATTCTGCCTTGCTTAGGAGAAATGGTCCCTGTTGGGAGCGACGCTGGTCGGGCTTAGGAGATGAGAACTCGGCCGATGATGTCAGACGAAACATGGTCTCTGACATTGCTGATCCTTCATTCAGGCGTACTGGTCTAGAAGGAGTACTTTGATTCTGCACTTTGAGGTTCGAACACCTTTGGAGATGCAATCGATGCTCTTTCGATGTTCAACAGTCAAAAGAAATTGCCATCTTTATTAAAAAGCAGAAAAAGTTTTAACAAGTAAATTCATTTTTGTTTTATTTCAAGAATCGTTAATCATGTTAACAACGTCGTTCTGTAAAGCTAAAACAAATAAGAATTACAAACAAAAGCACAAGGGCTCAAATTTTATTAATAGGATGGAAATCAGCCAAACGCGTGATTCCAAAGAGTATTTACAAAGTTTGAAAATGGTAATTTACAGGGAAAAGGGCTACGTTGAAACATAACGACCACTATCCTTCTACCAACTTTGAATTCGGGACATCCTGAGCTTCTGTCGAAGATGACCTTGACTGGAGTTTTCCTCCGATGGATGCTGTAACTGCTGCTGCTGAGGGACTTGCCTCTGTTGAACATAGTTACTTGCCATTATCCCTAATTTTTGCCTGGATTGTACTATGATGTTTCCAATCCACCGGGATGATTTTTTTTCATGTCTCTAACTTTTGCCTGGACCGCCCTTTCGGGTTTTCAATCCACCGAGACGTTTTTATTTATTTTTTTTTTTTTAGTTTAGGCGAAGTATTTCTTGACTACATCAACATTCGTGGGGTAGGCAAATTCCTCTCCGTCCATGGTTGCAAGTCTCAAGGCGCCGCCTGAGAAAGCTTTCGTGACCACATAGGGGCCATCATAATTCGGAGTCCACTTGCCCCGAGAGTCAGTGAGAAACGATTGTATCTTCTTGAGCACGAGGTCTCCTTTTCTGAAGACACGAGGTCGGACCTTTTTGTCGAACTCCCTCTTCATTCTTTGCTGATACAACTGATCGTGGCATAGTGCTGTTATTCTCTTTTCTTCGATCAGATTCAGTTCATCGTGTCGGTTTTGACACCATTCAGCTTCGGTGAGCTTCGCTTCCATCAATACCCGGATTGATGAGATCTCTACTTCTATGGGGAGCACTGCTTCCATGCCATACACTAGAGAGAAAGGGGTAGCCCCTGTTGAAGTGCGGACAGATGTGCGATAACCGTGAAGAGCAAAGGGTAGCATCTCGTGCCAATCTTTATAGGTTACAACCATCTTTTGAACGATCCTCTTGATGTTCTTGTTAGCCGCTTCTACCGCTCCGTTCATCTTGGGTCGGTAGGGAGATGAGTTATGGTGTTCGATCTTGAACTCTGCACATAACTCTTTCATCATCTTATTGTTCAAGTTAGATCCATTATCAGTAATGATCTTGCTTTGAACACCATAACGGCAGATGATATTGTTTTTGATAAATCGGACCACCACTTGTCGGGTTACATTGGCGTATGACGCTGCTTCGACCCACTTGGTGAAATAATCAATGGCTACAAGGATGAACTGATGTCTGTTTGAAGCCTTAGGTTCAATCATGCCAATCATGTCGATTCCCCATATGGAAAAAGGCCACGGGGAAGAAAGAACTTTGAGATGTGATGGCGGTACATGAATTTTGTCGGAGTATATCTGACACTTGTGACACCTCCTCATGTACTTGTAGCAGTCGGATTCCATGGTCAACCAATAATACCCTGCTCTTAAAATTTTTCTCGCCATCGTGTGTCCGTTGGCATGAGTGCCAAAGGATCCTTCATGAATTTCTTTCATAAGCATGTCTGCTTCTGGTCTGTCGACGCATCGGAGCAAGACCCTGTCAAAATTTCTCTTATAGAGAGTGTCACCGCTCAGGAAGAAGTTTCCAGCCAATCTTCTGAGGATCTTTCTATCTTTCCTGGATGCCCCAGGTGGGTACTCCTGTTTCTGAAGGAAGCATTTGATATCGTGATACCAAGGTTTGTCGTCTATGACTGCTTCAATCGTGAAGATGTAAGCGGGCCGTTCAAGGCGCATGATGTCGATCTTAGGTATGTCATTCCATTGACCTACACTAATCATGGAAGAGATAATGGCTAATGCATCAGCCATGTGATTCTCTTCACGAGGGATGTGATGAAACTCAACTCTGTTGAAGAAAGGTAGCAACCTTCTTGCGTAGTCTTTGTAAGGAATCAATCCTGATTGGTATGTGTTCCAATCTCCTTTTATCTGATTGATAACCAGGGCTGAGTCACCGTATACGTCCAAGTTTTTGATCCTTAAATCAATCGCTTCTTCGAGACCCATAATACAAGCTTCGTATTCGGCCTCGTTGTTCGTACACTTGAACGTAAGTCGAGCGGTGAAAGGAATGTGGGTACCCTGAGGGGTAACAATGATTGCCCCAATTCCGTTTCCATAATGATTAACTGCTCCGTCAAAGATAAGTCCCCACTGGGAACCGGGTTCTGGCCCTTCACTGGGTAGTGGTTCATCGCAGTCTTTCATTTTTAGATACATGACATCTTCGTCTGGGAAGTCAAACCCGATTGATTCTTGATTGTCAATCGGTTGATGAGCCAAATGATCGGCTAAAATAATTCCTTTAACAGCTTTCTGAGCGTGGTACTCTATGTCATATTCTGATAACAGCATCTGCCAACGGGCAATTCTTCCCGTGAGAGCAGGTTTTTCGAAAACGTACTTGATTGGATCCATTTCGGAGACCAACCAAGTAGTATAACGAATCATGTACTGGCGAAGACGTTTGGCTGCCCAAGCCAAAGCGCAATAAGTTTTCTCAAGCATCGTGTACCGAGTCTCGCAGTCGGTGAATTTCTTGCTTAGATAGTAAATGGCAGACTCTTTCCTTTTGGTTTCGTCTTGTTGGCCAAGTACACATCCCATTGAGTCCTCTAGAACTGTGAGGTAAATGATCAGTGGTCTTCCTTCCACTGGAGGTGATAGAATCGGCGGATTCAACAAGTATTCCTTAATACTGTCGAAGGCGGTTTGGCAATCTTCTGACCAAACGCAATCCTAGTTCTTTTTGAGTAACTTGAAGATCGGCGCGCATGTCGCGGTCATGAGGAATATGAATCTGGAGACGTATTTCAAATGTCCCAGGAATCCTCTGACTTGTTTTTCAGTTTTCGGAGAAGGCATTTCTTGAATGGCCTTGACCTTGTCAGGATCAATCTCAATTCCTTTCTGGCTGACGATGAACCCTAGTAGTTTCCCTGAACGGACACCGAAGGTGCACTTGTTGGGATTTAAGTGGAGCTTGAATTTTCTTAGACGTTCGAACAATTTTGACAGATGTTCAACGTGCTCACTCTCTGTTTTTGATTTTGCAATCATATCATCGACATACACTTCGATTTCCTTGTGTATCATGTCATGAAACAGAGTAGTCATTGCCCTTTGATAGGTTGCCCCGGCGTTCTTCAAACCGAATGGCATTACCTTGTAACAAAAGTTGCCCCATGGGGTAATGAACGAAGTTTTCTCCATGTCTTTCGGCGCCATTTTGATCTGGTTATAGCCCGAGAATCCATCCATGAAGGAGAATACTTTGAACTTTGTTGTTCTGTCTACCAGCATGTCAATGTGTGGTAAAGGAAAGTCATCCTTTGGACTTGCCTTGTTTAGATCTCTGTAATCAACACACATTCTGACCTTTTCGTCCTTTTTGGGAACGGGTACGATGTTGGCTAACCATTGAGGATATTCAGATGTAGCGAGGAAACTCACGTTAATCTGTTTCTGTACCTCCTCTTTGATTTTGATAGCCATGTCCGGGTGAGTCTGTCTCAACCTCTGCTTTACTGGCGGACATTTCGATCTTAATGGTAAGTGATGTTCCACGATGCTGGTATCCAACCCTGGCATATCCTGATAGGACCAAGCGAATACATCGGGAAATTCTCTGAGAAGCTTTATCAAACTCTCTTTGGCAGTTGGACTGAGCAGTGCCCCAATCCTGATTTCTTTTCTCTCTTGCTCTGAACCCAAGTTTACTGTTTCCAACGGTTCTTTATGAGGTTCAATGGACCTTTCCTCTTGTCTGAGTAGTCGGGAGATCTCTTCTGGAATTTCGTTGTCATTTTCTTCTTCAGCCTCGAATACCGGGAACTCAAAGTTGAGAGAAGGCATTGGATCATATGTTTCAACGGGGTTTAAAACAAGCAATCTGCATGGCGTGATGATTCGTGTTTAGAAGAGATAGAGAAAATGCAAGTGTGTGCAGTGTATTTATTTTACTGCTTGTTTTTATTTTTGAATTGTTTTTTAGGATTACCATTTTCTGAGAAAAAGCAAAAAGAGAAAACAGCAATTAATGCGGAAATTACAGAACGACGTTATTTTATTTATGAACAAGTCGACTCTTGAAACTACAGCCCTATAAAACAAAACTCTGTCGCTTTGGGCGAAGCGAAGAGGGATATTTACAGAAAGCGAGCCCTATCAAAACATCCGTTTCACATGGGCAAGGTGAAAGGCTAAAGATGTCAATTACTTTGACTGATGAACGATCTTCGGAACCTCGACAGCAACCCATTGGCGGCGAACTCCTCGGTGAATCACAAAGTCTGGCACCTTCCTTGATTTGTCTTCAGAAATGACGCTGATTTCTGGTGGAGTAGGATCATTGGAATCTGTCTCCCAAGCAGAGTTGTCGTAGGAGGATTCCTCTGTTGCATTCTGCAGAGTATTGGTGTTCTCAGGTACATCTCCCCATCCAGTAGGATGGATGTCTTCGAGCCTGATACGAGAGCTTTCGGGAGCGGTGTATTTGACCATATAGTCAAATTTTCCACTAGGTTGTCCCAAGATATCCCAAACTTCTTTGGAACTGGAGGAGTCATCCCTCTCGATGACGTTGACCTCAGGAAAAGCAAAGTTGATGAACTCAAGTCCTGCAAACGTTGCGAATTCATCTTCATGTTGAGTAGTTTCTGAATGACCTGAGTGTTGATCCCATGACATGGTGGGGACACAGGTATTCTGTTTAATGACGGTCAGCTGATTTTCATTGTTCGGCTGACTTTCTTGCCCCAAGTCTCCTGGGTAAGGTTGCCACATTGGCAGACCATCCATTGGGCCATAGTAGTTGTAGTCAAAATTGTCTTTCATCGGAGTGTCTTCCTCTAATGAATTTGGCGGAGCACGGCATCCTTCCGGATCACAATCCCCGTATATCATTTCGACATCTGATCTTGGTATAAACCTCGGACTTTCTATAGGAAAGCAAAAAGGCATAGGCACCTCTTCCTGAGACATATAACCGTCCTTGTTAAGGTAGGACTTCCATTCTTCATCTGTGTCAGAGGGATCTTCCTCATTGATAGCATGAACTGTCTGAGACACTGGGTGAAGAAAACCTCCACTGTGGAAGAAGTTTTGAATGGGATGAAGACTTTCGCCGTTGGCAGCTGTCTGGGTACGGGTTGCAGAAAAACCAAGACCCTTCTTTGTTTTATTGTCAGTGGGAATGACAAGCTGTCCCCATCCTTTTGTATCGGTACTCTCGACCACTTTAATAGCATCTTTGTATGAGGAAATCGAGGTTCCTCCTTGGGATTGATCATCCTTGCTCACCGATAGCGCTTGGAACTGCGTTCCAATAACCTCTTCAGGTTCTACACAAGCAGATGATGATAAGTTACTCACGAGCAAGGCCTGTTCTCCACAGACTGTGATGAGTTGGCCGTTCTGGATAAACTTTAGCTTTTGGTGGAGGGTCGAAGTGACCGCTCCAGCCTGATGTATCCAAGGTCTTCCTAATAAAAAACTGTACGTTGCCCGGATGTCCATAACCTGGAAAGTGACTTGGAAAATGTGAGGACCAATAGTTATGGGAAGATCAACTTCGCCGATAACCGTTTTTCTGGATCCGTCAAATGCTTTAACGACGACCTCGCTGGTTCTCATCAGAGGGCCTTTGAATGATAATTGCATCAAAGTGGACTTCGGCATAACATTCATGGCTGACCCTGTGTCCACCAGTACGCTGGCTAAAGCATCGTCCTGGCAGTTAACTGTGATATTGAGCACCATGTTATGACGGCGACCCTCTTCGGGTAATTCCTCATCACTAAATCCCAAATTATTGCAGGAAGTGATGTTAGAGACAATGCTATCGAACTGTCTGATTGTTACATCCTGTTCCACAAAGGCTTGCTCCAAGATTTTCTGTAGAGCCTCTCTGTGTGCTTCTGAACTGAATAACAGTGATAATACCGAGATCGTTGAAGGAGTCTGTAACAGTTGATTGACAATGTTGTATTCACTCCTTTGGATGAGCTTCAGCATCTCATCATTATTTTTCGAAAGGTCGGGATTACTGGATTGACCGACTGGGGGATCGGGAGCTTCTGTCTGAAGTTCCTTTTCTTTGTTAGGTTCCCCAACCCCTCGGTTGAAGATTCTACCACTCCGTGTTACTCGACTGATGTCTGCAATGTTCACCACGGAGGGTAATGGAATTTCCTTTCCATTCTCGACTATTGTTGCAGCGTATTTGTAAGGGATAGCCTTAGTTGATTCATACGGTAGTGGTCCTGGTAGATAGATGACTATGGGAGCCTTCTGATTTTTCTGACCATCATAAGTAATCTCGATCCGTTCCCGGTTGGGAACTTTAGATTCATCAAGTAGAGGGATGATGGCAAAAACATCCCTGGTATGGTGACGACCAGAGATTGTGACAACATCCTCGACTTGATTGGCAAGGTAGTTCGGCGTCCAGTTGATGGGTCCGAAACCTGGATATGGACGAATCTCTCCACGATCCACCTGCCCCTGAAGAGCTGCTCGCACAAGGTAGCACCCTTGGTTACTTTCCGAACAGACGCCACAACGATCGTAATTGTGTGGTGGCACCTGGCCACGCCCACTTTGAATACAATGTAACCTTACTAGGTTAGCTTCCACTGATCGGACATCCTGACTTTGACGCCGAGTAGGATTCCTGTTACTGATACTAATTTGCCGAGTATCTTCGTCCATGTAGATTGGCATCCACCAATGATTTAACAAGTGCTGACGTGCCTCCTGGACAAGGGTACAACCCCGATCGTTTTCGCAACCTGCTTTACAGCTTTGATAGTCGTGTGATGTTAAGAATCCGAGTCGGACCTGCTCCACATGTAACTCTACCAGGTTGGTATTCATCACGCGAATATCGAAGATCTGAACCATATTAATCTGATAAGGGTTCCTATCATGGTAGTCTTGGATCCATCCAAGATCCATCTGACGCTGGAGGGCCTCTTGTATGAAAGAGCATCCCTGTTTATTTACCGAGCAAGTCAGACAGGAACTGTAATCATGTCGCGGTAGATTATGATACTGGCTTTGCCTTGAGTGCATCGCCACCAAGTTGACATTCATTGCACAGATGTCGTGGTTCTGAATGACGTTAGAATTCGTGTAGACCATGTTAACTCCACGAACTCGGTGCTCTTGGATCCATCCGAGATCCATTTGTTCCTGTAGAGCTGCTTGCACTACCGAACATCCTTGATTGTCTTTAGAGCAGATATCACACTGGTGATAGTTATGAGGTGGCACATGGCCATATCCACTCTGTTTACAATGCATCTTGACCAAATTGGTCTTTAACAAGAGTACATCATGAATTTGATAGACATTGTTAGTCTCTTTCTCAATCAGATTGACTGCAGCTTTCTCATGTTGAGGCAGCGGGTTCGTGAGAACATTGGGATTCGTATCTTTGAAAGATAAGAGCCCGCTCCTAACAAGATTTTGCAAGTCGGACTTGAAATTAAGACAAGTCTCAATGTTATGCCCTGATCCTCCTTGATGATAAGGGCAAGTTTGATCCACCTTAAACCAAAAAGGCGGATTTTTCGGTACTGTAAGAGGAGACTTAGTCTAGATGTGCCCCTTAGCCAGTAGTAACGGAAATAATTCTGCGTACAACATGGGTATAGGATCAAACCCTGATGGTCGTGTTTAACGGTTGTTATTGTATGGAGGACGAGCCTGCTGAAGAGGCTGTTGTGTCCTTTGCTGATCAGGTTGGCTCTGCGCAACCTGAGGTTGATACGTAGGAATAGGCGCAGGGCTGGTAGCAGAAGTCACAGCTGCTACCGGCTGATAACGTCGCCTTTGCTTTCCGAGAGAGATATTCCCAATATCTTGCTCTTTTTTCTTAGGGAGAGCACTACCGTATTTTTTAGTACCGCTCGTCGATCTAGTGTCTTTTACCAAACGTCCTTCTCGGACGGCTTCCTCAAGACGTACGCCCATGCCGACCATCTCGGTGAAACCACTGGGCGCACTGGCAACCATTCGGTCATAGTAAAATGAGCTTAAGGTCTTTAAGAAGATCTTTGTCATCTCTTTTTCCTCAAGAGGTGGACAAATTTGAGCGGCAATTTCACGCCACCTTTGAGCATACTCCTTAAAGGTTTCCTTGTCCTTTTGTGACATTGATCTGAGTTGATCTCTGTCAGGTGCCATGTCCAAATTGTATTTGTATTGTTGGAGAAGGCAGTGCCAAGATCTCTGAAAGTGCTGATCGTGGCACGGTTTAAACCCATGTTCCATTTGAGTGCGGCACCGGTTAAACTATCTTGAAAGTAGTGAATCAGTAGGTCCTGATTCTCCGTCTGAGCTGACATCCGCCGAGCGTACATCACCAGATGGCTCTGAGGGCAAGAGTTACCCTTGTATTTTTCAAAGTCGGACACTTGGAATTTGTGCGAGACTTTCACATTGGGGACCAAGCAGAGGTCTGCGGCGTCCTTTCCAAATAAATCCTGACCGCGAATGGCTTGCAGTTCCTTCTGCATTTCCAAGAACTGCTCCTGGAATTCATCCATTCGGTCAAACATAGTTTCCTTTTTATCAGCAGGTATTGGTGGAATCTGTCCTTCCGGGACAGTGTGCACCACAGGGGGTGGTACCGTGACTACGGCAGCGAATCTTGGCGTTTCCCGAAGTTTGTAACCTTCAGGAGTCTTCAGTATGCCCCTGGCATCTTCGCTTTCCCGAAGTTTGTAACCTTCAAGCCCAGCGGCTTCTGTTGTGATTCCCTGATCCTCAGTGATCGGCGAAACATATCCTTCCGGGATATAGTTAACAGGCATGCCCCAAAGGCGATCTTTCGGCATCTGATACCTAGGATCATTCTTCTCCACTATGGGCATTGAGGTGATCTCTGAGATCACAGTTCTTTGTAGCTGAGCTTCTGCCATGGCTTGCATGTCGTTACGAAGCTTTCTCATATCCTCTCTCAGAGCGTCGATCTCTTCCTTCAACTCTCTATTTTCTTCCTCAAGATCATCCATCTTTTCTTTTGACGATTGGCCCGAGTATTATATGAATGAGACAGTTTGACTCTAGAACCGAGACACAAACGTGAGATTCGTAGGTAAGAAGAATGCGCGATATGAGAATGATGAATGCAATGATTATATTAATTGTTTTTTTTTGTTTAATCAAAATAAGCTTCAACAATTAGATTGCAAATATCAAACAGTGGGGAAACCCCTTTTTATTGAAATTCAAAGGATTACAGAAATGGAAATACAGTAGATTACAAAGTGCAGAAACAGAAACCTAAGCTAATGGGTCCCAAGTCCTCTCTGAAGAGAAATCGGGTGCTGATTCTGGTATCTTCCTTTTCTTTGACCGGGGCTCTGGAGCCGTTGTCGGGTTGTCATTCCTTTTCCAAATGAAAGGAGTGAGCAAATTCCTTTGGTCATCCTGATTATCCACAGCATGATGCTCCAAAATTTCAATCAGAGCATCTTTCTCTTTCAGTAATTGCTGTATTTTGATGCACTCTACGTCGAGGGTGCGGTAGTTGTTCTTCCAAGACCTTCTCTCCCGTTGAACTTTGTTGAAAGTAACCTGAAGCTTTTCAGTTTCCATCATGAAGTACATGACAGATTCCCTCGGCGGAAGAATTCCGTAACGAGGATAAGGCATCTTTAGCTTGAGAGCTCTAGTTTGTACCCAGTGGAGATAAGGCTCCACCGAGACACAGTCCAGTTTTCCCAGAGACTCTCGTCCTTTCTTATGAACTTGTTTCCAAGCGTGCACTATTTCCATCTTTAGTGCTCTGTCACTTCCTCCTTCCTTGAAGAAAAGACCTTCCAGATGAACACCCGTGGGATGTGTCTCATCGGGTATCCAAATTGACGAAGAACCAATATCGGATGATAGTTGATTCCTCCTTTAGTTCCTATGAGGGGTACGTTAGGGAATTTTCCATAACGGTCAATGATTCTGATTCCCTCATAAATCCTATTACACCAATCTATATCAGAGTTGGTAAGAGACACGATCTTCTGCGACCAACGTAAGGCACTCTTACAATCCCAAAAAGCAGCAGACTTGGGCAAGTGGGAGATAAACCATTTATAAAGCAGAGGCACACAGCATGTGATCTCCCCTCCGCTGTATAAATTTCCTAAGTGTACAGAATGATACGCATCTGCGAGCAAAGTCGGCACAGGGTTTCCAATGAGAAAAACCTTAATGGAGTTAATATCGACGAAGTTATTGATGTTGGGAAACAAAAATAACCCGTAGGTGAGCAAGAGAAAGATGCTTTCAAAAGCAGTCATGTTCCCTATACTAGCAAAGTACAGAGCTTTCTTTGTCAAGAACTGGGCTGGCAAACCTTGGATGCCACCCTTAGTAGTCATGTGAGTCCTAACCTCAGACTCATCCAAATGAATTGCTCTTGCAATGATTTGATTCTTTGGAATTTCTTCCAGTCCAGAAAATGGAGCTCGATCTGTAATGTGTAGATCGATCATATGAGAATACTCCTCCAGCGTTGGTGCTAACTGGTAATCCGGGAATGTGAAACAGTGATAAACCGGATCGTAGAATTGAAAGAACGCATCCATGATTCCCTCAATCACATGGACTCTTAACAGTGGTAGCAGACCTCCGTGCTTGGCTCTAAAAGCCTCAGGGTTAGTGATCATCCTTGCTAACCTTCTCAAATCCTCTAGTTTTGGAACCTTGAAGGTGTACATATGAGTTCTCCTTCTACCGAAATCCATTAGCGTAATCCTCTTCTCTGATATTTACAATCACAGTCTTAGTTTAATTTGAAAAACAGAGAGACTAGAAGAGAAGTTTTTTGAATGTTTTAATGTTTTATTAAATGAATGCATGAATGCAGCACACAAAAACATGGAAAAAACATGGGGTCAAAGGGTCGTTGTCATGAAGTCAAGGCTCTACCCATCCCCAAAGGTTTATACTAGGGTGATTTTTGTACCTGTACTCATTATCATCAGCTCCTCCCAGGAAAGCAAAACAACAAGCGGATCGCCAGCGAGTTGTAGAGCAATCTTAGAGTAAGTGCCATTCACCGAGAATAGATTAACAGCCTCAAATGAGGGTAGTATCGCGTAACAACTATTTCCGATAGTTTCCGCACTACGAAAGGGTTTGGCTCCTCAGCTTCTCAGACTTAACAACCGGCCCATTGGCTAAGAGAGTGAATGGGTTGCATTGGTCAGCCTCCACTGAGGTTGATGGTCGACCCCGTCGCCATCACTTATCTTAAGTGTATACTCATTCTTTCCACATACGGCATCACCCGCATTCCCATTAGCAGAAAAATAAACATGTATAGTAATTAGGAAAAGCAGTATATATATTTGTCCTAAACATCCTAGACCTTTAAAGCTAAGAATCCTAAGTTCCTGACAGAAAATGGGTTCCCCGGCGGAAGCCCCAATCTATGGTTTCAACCAAAGAGGTGAAAAGGAGGAAAAAGGAAAGAAGCTGAAGAGATACGCCCCACGGTGGGCGCCATTTTTCTGTAGCGAGCGATTTTGGATGCGGTTCTTAAGCGCTGGTCGCTCTCTGCGGTTGAGCTTACTACTACAGGTCGATTCATTTTTTATCCTATTGTAAGCTGAATAAGGAAGGGAAATAGATGTCTCCAATTAACCCTGCTTTGCATACTGAGTTTAAACAGCGGTCTGTTAGGTTACGGATGCGATCAATGTGGGGGGGGCCTTTGTACTGGTTATTTGTATTTTTGCCAATACGGTTTTCTTTCTTTCTAGGACTTTCTAGCGGGGAACAAGGGTTAGGATGTTAGGACTGATGCTTTTGAATTACTGGTTTTGATTGATGGAGATATGGGATTTGGTTTTTTTGTTTAGTGTGCTCGTTAAGATCTTTTCTTTCGATCTTATGCCTACGTATTCCCGTTTACCGAAACAGGGAAATCAGAGCGTTTGTAGTTCCTCCTATTCTATGGGAGGAAATGGTTGTTTTTGGTGTCTTGTTCAAAGCCCAAGACGTGAAGCGAAAGGTGATTTGTATCTTGTTCAAAGCCCAAGATGTGAAGCTGAAAAGTCTATTTGTGTCTTGTTCAAAGCCCAAGACGTGAAGCTGAAGGACCTCGACTTTAGATAGAATTTGTCATCTCTAAAGGGGGGTCTGTTTGTCACAACTGTTGGGTGACTGACTGTAAAGGAGGATTACTTTAACCGGGATACGTAGATCCTAGCAATGCCATAATTTCCTTTATAGGGGGTTTTAACCTGAAGGAGAAGACTTTAACTCAGTGTAGAGCAATGCTATCTTTCCTTAGGAATTTCTCATGCTAAAAGAGGGACAGTGGCATGGATGTAGATGATCCAGAGGCTTGCCGCTTACAGCAATAGATGGAGGGGAAAGAGTGGTTGATGTTTGTGTACTATGAACGAGGCACAACTTTGATGCTAAAAGGTTGATTGGATCAACCAGTGGTTTTCTTATACAAAGCCTAAGAGGAGGCTAATATGTGTCTCGTACAAAGCCCGAGAGAGAGGCTAAAAGGTTTTTGACTCGACGATAGAGTCTTTTGGTATCTCGTATAAAGCCCGCGATGGAGGCTATTTGACTCAACAAGAGAGTTTTTGTATCTCGTACAAAGCCCGAGATGAAGGCTGTTGTTTGTTTGGCTCAATTAAGAACCTTTTTGTATCTCGTATAAAGCCCGAGATGGAGGCGAAAAGGGTGATTGACTCAACGAGGGAGTCTCTTATGTGTCTCGTACAAAGCCCGAGAGAGAGGCTAAACGTTATTTGACTCTGCTGGGGAGAATCATTTGTACAAAGCCCAAGAGGAGGCTATGATGACTATTTCAGTTGAGTGACAGGTCCAGTATGCGGATTTTGAAAGAGAAAATCAGTTCTTATATGAGCAACATTGTACTCAAGGATTTGATTCAAGGATCCGGGTTATTCCTGTTCTTTAAGGAAGTGGGAAATCCGAAGGATATTGAGACTATCCGAGTCTGCGGGTTTCCTTCCTATTTAACAAAGGGGTCACTTGAGAATGTCTTTGAGACTCAAGGAAGTTAGACCGTCCAAGTCTAGAGTTTCATCTTTTGTACTATGCTTTGAGAAACAGTAGTAGACTCTTTGAAAGGACTGTTCTATGCAGATGATTAAGTTCTGTTCCTATACCTCTAGGAGGTCGTCGGGACAATTTGTACGAAGCCCAAGAGGAGGCTGGAAACTTTTAAGAAGCCGAGAAGTCCTTGTACGAAGCCCAAGAGAAGGCTATCATTCCCGGAGGAAGAGATCATTATACGAAGCCTAAGAGGAGGCTGTGAATACTTCTAAGAAGCCGTAGGGTCCTTGTATTAAGCCCAAGAGGAGGCGGGGTTGCTTTTAGGAAGCCTGTGGGTCCTTGTACGATGCCCAAGAGGAGGCCGATGCTTTTAAGAAGCCCGTGGGTCCCCAAACCCCGAGAAATTCAAGGCAAGCTATTCACAAGGAATTGATCAAGTCAGGAAAGTTCGAGAATTTTGAAGAAACTCAAAGATGCCGTTCACGGAGAAGACATTCATCTTTGGGAGTAGAGTTTCTTGACAATTCCTAATGAGGACAGCCGAAGAGAAGACTGTATCTGGTGATCCTATTGGGGATCTAGCTGTCTATTTCTACGAATAAACGAAACGGCGTCACCTAGTTCTAGACGTAGTTTCCGGGGAAACTCTAAATATCTATACTATTATTACACAGTTGATATGAGTTTATGAAAGAAGACTTACAGCGAAACAGCCCCACAATACAGTTATATATATATATATATATATATATATATATATATATATATATATATATATATATATATATATATATATATATATATATATGAGTTTGTGAAAGGAGACTTACAGTGAAACAACCCTACAATACAGTTATATACATATGAAAGCGGTAAATGAAAGCGGGTAAACACTTACTCGGTTGTAGAGCTTCCATGCTGTTTGGTTAGTTGTTCAACAAAGAAAGATTGAAAACAACAGTATATTCAAAATCAAAGGAGAAAGTGATTTGAAAAAGAAAGATTTGGGGCTTACAGCTCAAGGAGAGGCCCAGGGTTTTATCAGTGAGCGCACTGTTGAATTTGTACAGAGGGACTTATACAAGTGATTGAGGCCCAAGAAAGGTTTTTTGTACAAAAGGATGGGTCTTACACTCTATTAGAGGCCCAAGTGAGTTTTAAGAAAAGAAATGGGTCTTACTACTCGAGGGTAGGCCCAATGGTTAATTTTGAAAAGGGCGACGGTCGCGCCGAGTTTTTGTAAACACTGTGGGACTTATACAAGTGACTGAGGCCCAAAATTTTGGTATTTACAAAGGGGTTGGGTCTTACACTCCCTTAGAGGCCCAAAGAGTTTAAAGAAAAGAAATGGGGCTTACAACACGAGGGGAGGCCCATAGTCTTTATTTTCAAGATGAATATTCGCTTTTAAAATGCTTAAAAATAATTAAAAATGAATTTATTCACAAAAATACCAACTATATTAAATAAATAATATAAATTTGATTTTTTTGTAGAATAAAATATTTTACTATTTTTGTGATTTTTCAGAAAAAGAACTAATAAAAAATAATCAAAATTGAGGGAGTTATTAATTTTTCAAATCATTAAAAAATAATATGAAAAATGAGAAAAAGGGGTTGGGTCTTACACTCTATTAGAGGCCCAAAGTGTATTTTTGTACAAAAGATGGGGCTTACAACTCAGGGAGAGGCCCAAAATATTTTCAGTTTGAAAATGGCGATCGCGCCGAGATTTTTAACGTATCGGGACTTATACAATAGTTGAGGCCCAAAATTGTTTCGTTAAAAAAGGGTTGGGTCTTACACTTTAATAGAGGCCCAAGTGTTAAAAAATGAAAAGAAATGGGACTTACAGCTCAAAGAGAAGCCCAGTTGATTTTCGCTTGAAAATGGCGATCGCGCCGAAGTTTTCTTTTAACGCAGAGGGACTTATACAATAAGTGAGGCCCAAAATTGTTTTGGTTAAAAGGGATTGGGTCTTACACTCTAATAGAGGCCCAAAGAGTTTGAAAAAGATTTGTTAGGGTGAAAATCAAAGAAAACCCCAATTTCATTTTTTAGGCATTTTTTCAAGAAAAATTAAGTAAAAAATGATAAAAATATCAAATAAAATCATTAAATAATGATTAAAGTTTATGAAAAAAAATATTTTATCAACATAAATATTTAAAATCATTTTGGTTTTAAAAATCAAGAAAAAAAAAATCATTTTAAAAGCATTTAAAACAAAATAAAACACTATTTTTAAATATATTAAAAATAATATTTTTTTTTGTGATTTTTTGTGGATTAAAATATTATGGGGTATGAATTGGAAAATGATGATTTTTTGTTATGTAAAAAAAATTGGTTGAGTTTTGAAAATAAAAAGTAAGAAAAAGAGGAAAGATATCAAAATATCATCTCCGACATTTCTTTTGGGGTAAAAACGAGTACCGAAACTTTAATTTTCAACACGTTTTTATCAAATTTCAAACACTCATAACTCTCTCAATTTTTATCGGAATTAAGATCCGGAAGACCCTATCCTGACCGATTTTTAGCAAGTAATCCGATGGTATTACTCACGCGCATGGAAAATCGACGCACAAAACGCAGAAAAAACTGCTATCGTTTTGAAAATATCGTTCCGCGTCGAATTTCCAACACGCGTAACTCTCTCGATTTTTAACCGAATCAAGATCCGCAAGAGCCTATCCTGACCGATTTTTCGCAAGGAATCCAATGGTATTACTCACGCACACGGAAAATCGTCACACAAAACGCAGAAATTAAAAAACAAAAACTGCTATCGATTAAAAACATCGTTCCGCGTCGAATTTCCAACACGCGTAACTCTCTCGATTTTTAACCGAATTAAGATCCGCAAGAGCCTATCCTGACCGATTTTTCGCAAGGAATCCAATGGTATTACTCACGCACATGGAAAATCGACGTACAAAATGTAGAAATTAAAAAACCAAAACTGCACGTTGTTTTCGACATCGTTTCGCGTAAAATTTCCAACGCGCGTAACTCTCTCAATTTTCATCGTAATTGAAATCCGTAAAAACCTATCTTGACCGATTTTTCGCAAGGAATCTAATGGTATTATTCATGCACTCGGAAACTCACTGTACAAAGCGAAAAAAACAGAACCGCTATCGTTAATTCGACGGCGTTTCGCGTAAAATTTCCAACGCGCGTAACTCTCTCAATTTTCATCGGAATTGAAATCCGTAAAAACCTATCTTGGCCTATTTTTCGCAAGGAATCCAATGGTGTTACTCATGCAAACTAAAACTTAATGTATAGAACACACCAATGAAAAAAAAACAGAACTGTACATGGTTTTGAAATAACCAAAATTCCACATAAAAACATGTCAAAATGCAAACAGTGGGAGGATCACAACATACACATTAAGGACTACATTTTTGCCTCAAGAATTGTTCAATATGATGCATGTATGTGGACAACAAACGAAAGCATGATTCAAAGAATTCAAGTTGTGGATTTTACCTCTTTTTTGGAGATTTTGGGCAACCTACCAAGTGCTTTGTTCCAGAAATGATTTGATGCTTTGGACAACCTCAAATGACCTCTTAGAAGCTTTTAGGATGGTTGGAATCAGCTGGAAACCTCTGGAGCAAGTTTGTGCGCTTTCTCGGGAAATGGTCAAAAACGGCCAAAATGCCAACTCTCTGAAATGGTGTTCCAGATGTGTGGCACCATTTGGGACAGTTCAAGGATGATATTTAGAGTGTGTTTGAGGTTTTATCTGGCTTGGAAAGTGACTGAATCAAGACATGGCTTGAAAAATGCAAAAAAGTGTCATTTTGAGGTTTTGAGAGGTGACTTTGTGATGTTGTGATTACAAGTCACTTTTGATGGTTTGCACAGCTTACATATGATATATATGAGGTGTGTGTGTGATTAGTTTGAGTGGAATTGCTCTCTAGCTCAAAAACTCAGAATTTCCTTACTAAAGAAGGCATTTTGGAGTGAAAGAGAGAATTTGAGGAAAGCATCTGTTTGATGGCTTTGGTGTACTCAAACTGAACACAAATGAGCTCTATTTATAGTAGAGCAAGTTTGTTTTGGGATCCACAGTGAATGGTGGCTGCAGCAGAGGGTTGGCCAATGTTGGCCAATGAAAATGCAAGTCTCCTCTAGCCATTGACTAGAGGTTAGGGCACAGAGCTTTGGTTCCCTAGTTGTTGGATAAGTCTTGACTGATTTCAGATGAGAATGGATCAGTCCATGCCACCTCTAAGCATCCATTAAATGCTCCAAACCAAAATTGGAGTTTTGTCCCTCTTTTAGGGATTTTTAGGCTTTGGCATGCTTTTCTTTGTTCTTTGGACTTGGGAGGTTCATGGATCAGATCATCCCACTTGGATTTGATCCTTAGATGTGTCCAAACTGATGACAAGGCTTGAAAATTCGCGTGGCACACAAAATGTGCAAATCTGCCTTGAAAAATTCAGCTTCAGCAAGCCTTTTTGTAAGATCCATTACTCCCTGCTCGAGTATGCTACATGGACGTTCTAGGACTTTTCGGAAAGCTTAGATGACATACTTCAACTTTGATGTTTGGTCCTAGACCGGGTTCAACTTGGATCATGGAGAAAAACAGCCTTGAAGTTGGGACATTGTGCTGAAATTACAAGGCAGATTTTGGCTAAGTGCTGAAAAATGTCAATTTTAAGTTTTTAGCCATTTTGATCCAAGCATAACTCAAAATCCTTAATGAATTGGACTTAGGTCTAGTTGAAGTTTTTGTAGAGGGTAATGAGGGCTACAAATCAAGCTTTGGATGGGGCAAAATGGCTTTGTGGTTTAGGAGTTATGATCCTCCAAAGTTGGTACCCTTGCCACTTTTTTTCATAACTTAGAAAAATTTCTAAGTTTTTATGGTTACCCCTTTTACAAGTTATCCCACTTTCTTTGATTTTTCTTGATGAATGATGATTCCAATGACACATTAACATCATTTTAGGGTTAAAAAACCATTTTTATGAAAAATCTCAAAAAGTCAAAGTTTGACTTTTGTGCATAGTTGACTTTTTAGCAGATGAATTCCAAACTGTGCAATTCTTCAGGAAATCATATCCTTGACCTAAATCAAAATTGATGGACATGTTCCATGGGTGTTATAGGGTGTATTTAATCGTGTCCCACGGCTTGGGAGCATGTCCTGGTCAAAAGTCAAAGCTACAGTTGACTTTTCCCACGAAACCCTAACTGTGGTTCAGATGAAATTGAAACTTGTTGCTCAAGCTTCTTGGGTCAATCCATTATTTCAAATGGATCAACGTGGTATGTTGGAGACCCTAAAATCATGTCTTGAGGTCTTGGCTCATGATTTGTCCCAAAAGTCAACTTAGGGGTGAATTAGGTCAAGAAACCCTAATTCCTGATTTTTGATGTATGCATCCCCCGAGGCTAAATTGACTTGGTGATTGGGTCCATGATGTTCCATGGAGCATTTTAGTTTATGCTTTGAAGCATTGGCTCATGCCCAGAGGAAAATTTCCATCTGGAGGCCCTAGTCGACCAAACCCTAATTTGGTGACACTGGCGATCCTGAGGCTTGATCCACCTAGAAGGGAGCAGCCTTGTGCTTAATCCTTGAAGTGGGAGTCCTCTTGATCCATTGTGGATATTTGAGAGGCTAGACAAGTTGAAGATCATGTCATTACTTGATTGATCCTTTGTCTAAGAGCTCTGCGAGGGCTTGAAACCCTAAATCCTGTTTGTAGTGAATGCTCACCCACCTTTGGGGAGACTAATGAGGTACAAAGGTACATCTATATTGTGCTGATGATTTGCACAATGATGGGAAATCTTAGTGGTCAAAATTTGGGGTATGACAACTACTAATCTGAAATTGCCTCATAGAGCAACAAACCACAGCAGAAGGGTGAGAAATAACAACTAAATCAAGATTGCATAATAATATGCAAACACATAAAAATTCACATGCATAGTTATTCTCACCACAAGCATCACATACAAATACATATAGCATGCCACATATACATAAAATATATCAATTATCCAACCTAATCACATATTTGCACATAAGGCATACCAAAGTCACAACATATGTAAACTCACCACCATATCACATAGCACACGTCTACACATAAGACATATTATCCACAACCAATGCACTTATCCCATATGCACATCAATTCACTAATTCAAACATAATTCTCAACACATGCTCAATTAATTCATGATTTTCCACACATAATCAATCCATTCATGATTTATACAAATGCAAAGAGACCGACACAACGACTCTATGCAAATGCGGTACCATCCATCCATCAATCTCATCACTAGTTCACTCAGGAACTATTGGAATCATCGCTTGTTACTGAGGACCACTCATGTAACACCTCGTCGGGCAAACGATGTTCCCCGTCGCTTTAGGTCCTCTTTGCATAAGGCGCACGACGTTTATGGATCACTTTAGGTCCTTTTTGTATAAGGCGCACGATCCGATCGCTTTATGTCCTCTTTGTATAAGGCGCACGATCGTCTATAATCATCGCTTTAGGTCCTCTTTGTATAAGGCGCACGATGTTATAGCGGATTCCCTCTAGAATCGTTTCGTCGCTCACACCCACTAGGGCACACGACATCACAAGATGTATATCATGATGCTTGACACACAAGAACTCATGACAATTAAATGCATCTTCATAATTCAACCATATGAATTATCTCATCATCATTATTCATGCATTGAAAACACTTCAAATAATGCATTTCATCACAAACCACAACAATCATGCAATCACAATTACTTCCACAAGGGACTCACACCACAAAGTCTACCCACAACACATCATAACAACATCATTATCACATGCATCAACATCATATAGATAGCACAAATGACCCACATTTATATGACGATAACAAATCACATCGAACACCAACAAACACAACAAAACCTACAAACCACTAATCATCCCCTACCAAATATTCTTGGTTAAATCATGGTATAACATCACCATTTAATAGCATATTAAGTTATCTATCTATTGCCTCAAGTCCCACATCAATCGGACTCGCGATTCGGGAGTTATGATGGAAACATAAACCACACTTTTCACACATACATTACTTTTCCATATTTTTCTTATCAATCCATGGCCTAAACATAAGGCCCTACTCCACTATCAAAAAGATCATTGAATTAGCTTTCCAACGCATCCGATCATGCCTCAATCCGATTTACGGATCAAAAGTTATGAAGGAAACAAAAACTGAAAATCTGTCACGTTCGCAATGCGAAGCTTCCAGCGAACTGTGGCAGAAGCAAAAAGACCCAAAGTTCGCAATCCGAACGGCTAGCGAACGTTCGCTGTTTCCTTCGCTTTGGCTCGCAATACGAACCTGCAAAACCCAGAAATTCCAGCAGTGATAACATAGGTCATTTGGGGTCAAAAACCCTCATTTCTTCCACCCAAACACTTCCAAATCATACTATAACAACCAAAACATGATCCAAACCTAACGATAAGTATTCTACACAGTTTATATCGAATTTCATCCGTGAAAACATCGATTTCTATCAATTTCTCCTAATTTTAATCGATAAGAAAAGTCGCGAAACAACCAAAACAATTACAACAAACAACACATATACATACACAAGCAAGATATAATTGAAACTTCTCACCCTTACCCGATTAATCGCGCTCGAAACGGAGTTATGTCGATTTTGCTCTTTCTCCCTTTTTCTTTCCTCTTCCTTTCTATCTTCTTTTTTCTTTCTCTTCCTTTTCTTTTCTCTCTATTTCTCTCTAATCTCTATTTATTAAAAATATCTAAACCCCTAAAAAGACTATTTTACCCCTCAACTCAAATATCTCGCAAACGCTCTCAAAACGCGATATAACATAAACAGCGATGAAAAATAATATATTGTCAAATAAAAGTCAAGAATAAAATAATATAAAACAAAAATAAATAAATCGACTCGAATAAATAAATAAGACAAAACCGGGGCGTTACAATCGTCAATTATATTTATATATTAAATAGTCGTATTTTTTTAATACTCCACTAAAACCAGGTTTGTGAAAATTAAAACCCTAAATTGCATTTTTCCTCTTTCTCTCTCTACTAGCGCCGTTCTTCTTTTTCTTTTCCTCTACACCGATTTTCTCTCCAACTCACGCTTATGCTCACGATTTCATGGAATACTTCTCAAAAGTAAGTTTCTCATTCTCATTCTCATTCTCATGTTCAAATATTCTTTCTCATTAATTCCCGTTTCTCTACTGTTAATAAGTTTTATTTGATGATCTTTTATTTTTAATCAAATACTTTAGCGTTAATCAAGTTTATGCTAACTGTTATTGATGTTAAATATGATTGAATTTCTACACCTAAAGGTTTCTTCACATATTTATGCACTTAATAGTTAGATAATTAGGTCAAATGCTCATATAGAGATTCTTTTAGTTGAGTTTGGAAAGAAACCAATTAGTTTTAGGAGGTTTCTATAAACTTTAAGTTTCTTGCAGTAAGAAAATCCATCTTTGTAATAAACTCTCACTTATCACTAATAAACTATCAAATTGTCTAAATGAATACCTCTAAGGTCTATTTAACCAATTCCATTGTAATATCTTATAACTAAGATCATCTTCAACGACTGTTCCATGCTTTAGTTCGCCAGGTGGACAACGTTTTCAAGAAAATTGTTTCGTTGGATTCTCTAGCTAGAGCTGCGTTGCCGTCTGAACAACGTTAACAATGAATACAAAAAATATTAAAGTGATGTCATTGTATTTCAAATTATTTTTTTAACAATTTACATTTGTTTGTTTGTCTTATAGTGATTATTGCTACTAATAATATTAAATTTGGAGTATATGCAGTGTTTATATGAAACTAGAATGTTAAATTTTATTAAGGATTATACTGCTACGACTCGTTTACTCACATTGGATATTTGTGGATTTGGTAGGTAACTTCTGTTTCATATCGTTGCTCATGAATTCAACTTGTTTCGTATTTTCAATTGTTTCGTTTAGGATTTACCGGTAAGTTATGATTTATCCTTGTTCAATGCCTAATGTTAACAAACGTTAAATGATTGTTACCTGGTTCAATGCCAAATGTTAATTAGTTAAATAAGCATGTTAACAAATTTCATGCTAGCCTCTTGTGTGACACAAAAACTATTAGGAAATAGATCCGTCCTATTATTTTTCAGGAACATTTGGAATTTGGTTATGTTCTGTAGTTGTAAAGTAGTGAAGGTCCTAATGATGATGCAAGAAAGTTCTACAAGTTGATTAACGAGGTAAAACAAGAGCTATACCCTGGATGCGAAAGCTTCTCTACTCTATCATTCATAATTCGTCTTTATTTCACTACTAGAAAAATTGAATATAGAGACGGGACAAATCTGTCTCTAAAATAGAAAATTTCCGTCACTGAGTATGTCAGAGACAGAATTAGAGACAGATCCACTTTTGTTGCTAAATTATTCGTCTCTAAGCATTCAGTGACGGAATAACTATTCTGTCTCTAAGTAGAGACTAATAAATTCCGTCTCTATTGATAAAAATCCGTCACTTAAACTTGATAGTATATCTTACTAAATCTGTCTCTGAATCTTATTAAATTCCGTCTCAGGATACAAAAATACTAAAAAATTCTATCTCCAAATTTTGTCTTTAGTTTTAACATTTTAAAATGAAAAATACAGTCAAAACCGAATAATCGCCCTGCATCAAAACAAACCAGAAACAACAAACTTTTAGGCATTATACTGACCTCATATCATGAACGGAAACTAATTTTTGAGTCACTCATTAGGTTTTTGTTGAATTATTAACCCAAACATGAAACACACAAAAGTTGAAGTGAACGTGCCCAAAATTAATTGATACTTACGAGTTACAATGTTGACAGAAAAAAATAAAGATCAATCCACACACTCTCACTTAACTAAGACCTGAGTTAGGGCTTCTCACTTTTCCAACAGATTCAACAAGCTAAACTAAGACTCTCAAACATAAAAGAACTATTTACTATCAAAATTATAATATTTGTACAAGTATATAAGGCACATCACCTTGCATAAGACCATAAAGATATAATAGACAACAAAACAAAACAGATAACAAGTCTGAGAAAAATGGCCAATTTTTAATCATAGAAATACATGCATTACAGTTGTTTTGTCATGAGAAACTTGAATATACACTTCACTGAATTATCAACATCGAATACAAGCATAAAACAATTAAAAGAGAACTAAAAAGGTAAATATACTTTATAAAAAGTTTAAGGTTTCTTAAAATCCACCTAAAGAGAGAAAGAAACTAACCTGAGATAGACGAGAAAAGCTTTGAATAGTTAGAAAAAATTTGTAGCCACAACTGTTCAGAAAGAGAATCATGTTGCAAAGGGGTTCATTCAAATTGATAACGAAGGAAATAATCTTTTAGAACGAGAATCAAGATACCCCAATTTAGAATGAAGGGAAAATTTTAGGGTTATGAAATTTAAAAATTTATTGGAAAGGTTAAAACAGATCATGAAAAACTAAAAATGTAAGGTGTCTTTGGGGTTTGAATGTCTTTTGATTTAGTTTTTGTCCTTTTGATTTGGGGTTGGAGGGAGAGTTTTGGAAATTTTCAGGAAGGGGGGGATTTTTTGAGTTGGAGGGAGAGGTTTTTCGCTTTTATAGAAGGGGAAATTTTGGAAGAAAACAGTAAAACATAAGGAGGGAGAAGTTGAAGCGTACCGTATTTTTAGTTTTTATGAAATTTGCAAATTATTTATTGAAAGTTAATAAATTTCTTTGTTTAGATTTTTCGGTCTAACACTTTTTTTGAATTTTAATTTTTGTCCTTTAAACAACAAAAATATCAAATATTGCCAAAAATACTTTCAGGCAGTATTGAACACAAGACCGTAGTCAAGACTCCACTTTTACAATATAACAAACATTAGTTTTACATAAGGTTTTAAATTTAACCTTATTTCATGAAATATAAATGTCTAATATTTTTAAAATATCTAATATTTAAGAAAATTATAATTTGACACCATTAATTAAAAAACTTCAGAAAATTAAAATATAATGTTTTTAATTATAAAAAACCATCAAAATTTAAAGAATAAAAATGATACTTAAAAAACATAGATGATATTAAAATAGAAAATCAAAATAAATAACATTAAAATGCACAATATATTTAACATTTTATTTTATTTAATAATACTTTTAATTTTAAAAACACAATAAATAGCATTAAAATATAAATCCTCATAATAAAATTAATTTAAGATTTGAGGCATTATTAGTGGTTTGATTACATTTAAATATATTTCAAAAACTATATTCTCCTTAGAGACAGAAAATATTTGTCTCTAAAGGCTTATTATGTTTGAGACGGATATAGAGACGGATATTATATAATATAATTATTTTCTGTCTCTAATATCGATCTCTGATAAGAATTTATTTAATCAAAAATAAAATTTTATATATTTGAGACGGAATTAGAGACGAAAAATATTTGAGACGTCGATTTCCGTGTCAAATTCTGTCTCTAATTTCAAGATTTTAATTTTGGTCTCAAAATGTTATATTCTGTCTCAATTTCCGTCTCTAATAGAGACTGAATTTATTCCGTCTCTAGGTTCCGTCAATATTTTAACTTTTTCTAGTAGTGTTTGTTGAAGTGTTTACATGGATGGAGCAATGCATCATTCACTTCCCTCTTAGAATTATTGAAGGAAGCAATTCCGAATTTAAACATTCCTGAATCTTTTAATAAAACAAAGGCGATGATTAGTGACTTGGGTCTAGATTACAAAAAAACGCATGCATGTCCAAATGATTGCATGTTATATTGGAAAGAACATGAGAATGATAACTCTTGCAAAATTTGCAAGGCTTCACGATGGAAGGAGTTTCCTCAAGCAGAGAGTGAGTCTTCTGAGCATGCAAAGTATGATCATAAAGTCCCTGCTAAGGTTTTGAGACATTTTCCATTGATTCCACGATTTTAAAGATTATTTATGTGTTCAAAGACGGCAAAGGAAATGAGGTGGCATGAAGAAGAACGCTCAAAAGATGGAAAATTAAGGCATCCCGCGGATGGACAAGCATGGAAGGACTTTGATAGACTTCATCATGACTTTGCTTCTGAGCCACGTAACATAAGACTTGGCTTATCAAGTGACGACTTCAATCCATTCCGGACCATGAGCTTATCACACAGTACATGGCCTGTCATCACTACTAGAAAAAGTTAAAATATTGACGGAACCTAGAGACGGAATAAATTCAGTCTCTATTAGAGACGGAAATTGAGACAGAATATACCATTTTGAGACCAAAATTAAAATCTTGAAATTAGAGACAGAATTTGACACGGAAATCGACGTCTCAAATATTTTTCGTCTCTAATTCCGTCTCAAATATATAAAATTTTATTTTTGATTAAATAAATTCTTATCAGAGATCGATATTAGAGACAGAAAATAATTATATTATATAATATCCGTCTCTATATCCGTCTCAAACATAATAAGCCTTTAGAGACAAATATTTTCCGTCTCTAAGGAGAATATAGTTTTTGAAATATATTTAAATGTAATCAAACCACTAATAATGCCTCAAATCTTAAATTAATTTTATTATGAGGATTTATATTTTAATGCTATTTATTGTGTTTTTAAAATTAAAATTATTATTAAATAAAATAAAATGTTAAATATATTGTGCATTTTAATGTTATTTATTTTGATTTTCTATTTTAATATCATCTATGTTTTTTAAGTATCATTTTTATTCTTTAAATTTTGATGGTTTTTTATAATTAAAAACATTATATTTTAATTTTCTGAAGTTTTTTAATTAATGGTGTCAAATTATAATTTTCTTAAATATTAGATATTTTAAAAATATTAGACATTTATATTTCATGAAATAAGGTTAAATTTAAAACCTTATGTAAAACTAATGTTTGTTATATTGTAAAAGTGGAGTCTTGACTACGGTCTTGTGTTCAATACTGCCTGAAAGTATTTTTGGCAATATTTGATATTTTTGTTGTTTAAAGGACAAAAATTAAAATTCAAAAACAGTGTTAGACCGAAAAATCTAAACAAAGAAATTTATTAACTTTCAATAAATAATTTGCAAATTTCATAAAAACTAAAAATACGGTACGCTTCAACTTCTCCCTCCTTATGTTTTACTGTTTTCTTCCAAAATTTCCCCTTCTATAAAAGCGAAAAACCTCTCCCTCCAACTCAAAAAATCCCCCCCTTCCTGAAAATTTCCAAAACTCTCCCTCCAACCCCAAATCAAAAAGACAAAAACTAAATCAAAAGACATTCAAACCCCAAAGACACCTTACATTTTTAGTTTTTCATGATCTGTTTTAACCTTTCCAATAAATTTTTAAATTTCATAACCCTAAAATTTTCCCTTCATTCTAAATTGGGGTATCTTGATTCTCGTTCTAAAAGATTATTTCCTTCGTTATCAATTTGAATGAACCCCTTTGCAACATGATTCTCTTTCTGAACAGTTGTGGCTACAAATTTTTTCTAACTATTCAAAGCTTTTCTCGTCTATCTCAGGTTAGTTTCTTTCTCTCTTTAGGTGGATTTTAAGAAACCTTAAACTTTTTATAAAGTATATTTACCTTTTTAGTTCTCTTTTAATTGTTTTATGCTTGTATTCGATGTTGATAATTCAGTGAAGTGTATATTCAAGTTTCTCATGACAAAACAACTGTAATGCATGTATTTCTATGATTAAAAATTGGCCATTTTTCTCAGACTTGTTATCTGTTTTGTTTTGTTGTCTATTATATCTTTATGGTCTTATGCAAGGTGATGTGCCTTATATACTTGTACAAATATTATAATTTTGATAGTAAATAGTTCTTTTATGTTTGAGAGTCTTAGTTTAGCTTGTTGAATCTGTTGGAAAAGTGAGAAGCCCTAACTCAGGTCTTAGTTAAGTGAGAGTGTGTGGATTGATCTTTATTTTTTTCTGTCAACATTGTAACTCGTAAGTATCAATTAATTTTGGGCACGTTCACTTCAACTTTTGTGTGTTTCATGTTTGGGTTAATAATTCAACAAAAACCTAATGAGTGACTCAAAAATTAGTTTCCGTTCATGATATGAGGTCAGTATAATGCCTAAAAGTTTGTTGTTTCTGGTTTGTTTTGATGCAGGGCGATTATTCGGTTTTGACTGTATTTTTCATTTTAAAATGTTAAAACTAAAGACAAAATTTGGAGATAGAATTTTTTAGTATTTTTGTATCCTGAGACGGAATTTAATAAGATTCAGAGACAGATTTAGTAAGATATACTATCAAGTTTAAGTGACGGATTTTTATCAATAGAGACGGAATTTATTAGTCTCTACTTAGAGACAGAATAGTTATTCCGTCACTGAATGCTTAGAGACGAATAATTTAGCAACAAAAATGGATCTGTCTCTAATTCTGTCTCTGACATACTCAGTGACGGAAATTTTCTATTTTAGAGACAGATTTGTCCCGTCTCTATATTCAATTTTTCTAGTAGTGCATGATGGTAGTATACAACTATCCTCCTTGGTTGTCCATGAAATCTGAATATACAATGTTGTCATTGTTGATTCCTGGGCCACAATCTCCGGGGAACGACATTGATGTCTACCTTCAACCATTAATTGAGGAGTTAAAGGAGTTATGGGATTTAGGAGTAGATACATATGATGCCTCAAAAAATCAAACTTTTAAAATTCGTGCAGCACTTCTATGAACTATTAGTGATTATCCTGGGTACGCTATGTTATCAGGTTTGAGCACCAAAGGAAGGTTGGCATGTGCGTGTTACAATCATAACACTGAGTCGTCGTATTTAAAAAACAGCCACAAGATGTGCTACATGGGTCATCGTGTCTTTTTACCAATGAGCCATGCGTGGAGGTCAAATAAAAGGTCCTTTAACGGAAAGAAAGAACTTAGGTCTACACCTTCTTTGTTAAAAGGAACAGAAATTGCGGAAACCTTAAAAGACTTTGTGAATGAATTTGGTAAAAAAAAAGAAGAAAAGAGATGGTCCATGGAAGAAGAAGTCAATATTTTTTGAGTTACCTTATTGGGCTGAAAATACGTTACGTCATAATCTTGATGTGATGCACATTAAAAAGAATATATTTGATAATATTATTGGGACTCTTTTAGACATACTAGGAAAGACAAAAGATCACGTTAATGCTCATTATGATTTGAAAGATATGGGAATTAGAAAGAAGCTTCATCCAAAAGAGATTGGTGGAGGTCGTGCAGAGATTGCAAAATCTTGTTTTTCAATGAGTGTGCATGAAAAGACTATTTTTTGCGGTGTTTTGAAGGCTGCCAAATTGCCAGATGGGACTGCATCTAACATTTGAAAGTGTGTTCATGTTAGTAATAAGAAACTATTTGGATACAAGATTCATGACGCACATTTCATGTTACATTACTTGTTACAAGTAGCGGTAAGAGGCACCTTGCTAAATGTAGTGGTTGAACCTCTAATACACTTAAGGTCATTTTTACACTCTTTGTGTAAAAAAGTTATCCAATTGCAAGAATTGAATTTCTTAGAAGTTGAGATTGTAGATATTCTCTGTCAAATGGAGATGATTTTTCCTCCAAGTTTTTTTGATATAATGGTTCACTTGCCTATTCATTTGGCAAATGAAGTGAGATTGGGCGGTCCGGTTCAATTTCGATGGATGTATCCCACAGAAAGAAACTTATGTAAACTTAAAAGTTATGTTCGTAACAGAGCTCATCCCGAAGGATCAATTGTTGAGGCATATTTGGCTGAAGAAGCTTTGACTTTTTGCTTAAGATATTTGCATGATAATGTAGACACAAGGTTGAATAGAAAGAATCGAAATTATGACAATAGTGATTTGTGTGATATGGATTTAAGCGATTACTTTTCATGTATTGGTCGTTCCTTAGGTGGGAAGAAAAATGGTAAACCATTTCATCTAGATTCAACTACAAAAGCCCAAGCTCATCGATACCTTTTGTTCAATTGTGATGAAGTTAACACATTCATCAGGTACCATAATGGTTTAAGTTCATTTATAAAACACACACACACACACACACATTAGTATTATTTTCTAATAGATGATAACTTATCTTTATAGGGAGCATGATGATATTGTCAATAGTCAAACTAAAGGACGTATGTGGGTCAAGGCCAAAATCCAAAGTCACGATTTTAGTGAGTGGTTTAAAACTCGAGCCTTGAAAGATGACGTATCAATTCAGCTAAAAGATTTCTCTAGAGGTCCATCTGATACAGCAAAGAGGTTTTCAGGCTACCTCATTAATGGATATAGATTTCATACTATGAAACAAGATGCAAGACGCAAAACTCAAAATCCAGGTGTAACTTTGGTTTCATTGACTCCAAGTTTTGCAAGCTCTAAGGATGAAAATCCTAAGATAGAAGTTGTCACTTATTATGGAATGATTAGAGATATAATTGAGTTAGACTATTATTCTTAATTCACGTTTGTGTTGTTTAAATGTGATTGGTATGAGGTAGAAGAAGACAAGTATGGGCTTACTTGTGTATATTTCAACAAAAAATGTTACCAAAATGACCCTTTTGTTCTACCATCTCAAGTGCATCAATGTTTCTATGTCCAAGATCCACTTGATGCAAGTAGGCAATATGTCATGAAAACAGATCCTAGGGATTTATATAGTATGGGTGACATATCAGATTCAATGGTCCAAGAATCTTACCAAAGTGATCCTTTTGATGGTGAACTTAGTTGGGTTAGGGAAGATATACCTGGAACAATTGTTGATAAGCCTCCACCTTGTATGCAAGAGACAAGATACGAAGATGATTCTGATTTTGACAAAACTTTATTGGACTAGTAGAGTGATGGGGACTAACCCTTTGAGAAGACTTTCCAATTATTTTTTGTAGTGTGTCTTGTGTCGGTCCACATAACATTGAGAGACTTGAGAAAATAAATGTGAATGGCTACATTAATTTTCTTATTATTCTAGTGATGATCCTCATAAATTGTTTTTCTACCATGACATATCAAATTGTTTCTATTATTTTACTTTCTTATTATTCTACTGATATAACATTTGTTAGACCAGTTTAAGTTATGTTGTACCAGTATCAGATCTAAAGGATATTTTTAGCATGGGAACTGGTTGTTGTTTGTCTGCCAAAGATGCAGTACCTTTTTTCTTTTTGATGTTGTAATTTTGTTTCAAACAAAACTAGTTTTCATGGATAGACACAAGTGTCCTACAAAATTTGGTTTTATAATATTTATATTGTTAAGAAATATGATACATTCATATGATACAAAGATACAGTATTCGTTAAGAAATATCATAATCATATTTGCTGTTTGTCTGCCCAAGATACAGTACCTTTTTTCTTTAAGAAATATTTATATTGTTAAGAAATATTTTTAAGAAATATTTATATTTATATTGTTAAGAAATATGATACATTCATATTTACATTGTCCTACAGAATTTCACGTGATAGCATTTTGGTACATTCATGTCATATACCAAATAAATATGATACAAAGATGATTATGATTTTGACAATATTATGTGTGGTCTTTATTTCTTTGTATCTCTAAATTTTTTAGTGTTTAACTATTTTGCAGAACAAATGGGAAAGGAAGAAAACAACAAGAAAAATATGAAATGCCATGTGAAGGGTCAAAGAAGTACTTCCAATTTTGAGCTACCACGGGTCAAATCAAGCTTTGAATTGGCAAGGAATTTCAACATCAAACTGGAGGAAAGAAAGACCAAACATGGGAAAATATGTGCACCTATAACAAAAGTTGAAGCTCTTAGGAACAAAAAAAATCAACAATTAACTTCTAAACAATTCAAGTTATCCTTGTTTGCAACAACTTCCAACAAGGAGCCTGAGCCAAAGAAAAATGTTTCAGATAATGCAAGTAGGACTAAACTTCCAAACACTCATGCTGAAAAAAGTATAGAAAGGGAAGTATCTTTAAGAAAAAACAAAGGATTGAATATTCAAGATCCAAAAGATCAATCTTTGATTTCCAAAAGGAATCAACCTTTGGTTTCGAAAATCCAAAATTCAAAAGGACAATCTTTGTCTCAAGTTAGAAGACCTATGCCTGTACAGATTCAGGATCCAAATAGGCAGCCCATGAAAAAGATGGTAATTGGAGATGGGTCGTTGGAAAGACAACAAACTGTGGAAAACAAATCTGTTGAAAATGACACTTCAAGGCCAAAGGAGCAATCTAGGAGAATAGTAGTTGTTAAAGATGAGTTAAGGAAAAAAACATGAAAGTAACAATAAGAATCAACAACAAAAAAAGTAAATATTTGGAAATGACATTTCAAGGGTAAATGATCAGCAAAGGAAAAGGGCAGTGACTAAAGATGAGTCAAGGGCAAGGGAGCAAAGTGCTTGCAAGAAGACAAAAAGAAGTCCTTTGTGTCGACCAATGTTAATCGGCGACTTTCTTAAAGAAAATGGAAGAGATGTTGAAAAGGAGATGGACAATTTAATTGAAGATGAAGAAAACATTGTTTTAGAAGAACAAGAACAAGTAGTAAATGTGGAATGCGAGGAAGAAGGAGAAACAAATGGTGATGTTTCATTTTATTTAAGACCAAGAAAATATTTTATTTTTAATTTATTTTGTTAGTCATATGTGTATGTTATGTGTGAAGATTTATCTTACATTTAATTGTTTGATGTCAAACAGGGACAACTAAGAAAAGAACACGGGGACCAACACGTTCCTTAAAAATATATGCAAGAGATGTCATAGACTGTCAAGAAGTTACTCTAGATGACTTTGGAGAGCCAATTGGACCTGATGACCAAACTGTTTCTGACTTAGGCTATTTCCTTGGAACTATAGCAAGGAATGCAGATTTTTGTCCATTGGATTAAACGAATTTCAAAAAATTGATGCAAGATGAAACAGATCCTAAGCTTCATAATAATCGTATTTGGAAATATATTAATGTATGAGAAGTAAAATTTCATATTTTTTCAATGATCAAATATTTATCTATAAATGATGATAAATATCGTTTTATTTTTGTAGACGAAGTTCAACATTCCTGAGAGATGAAAAAAGGCAGTATATGCTCGAATAAATGATGCTTGGAGACGACACAAATACTCTATCAAGAGAGATCATTTTCTAAAGTACTCTAGTATGAAGGAAAGATTAAAGAACCGTCCAACAAGTGTACCAGAAATTCATTTCAAGAAATTATTAGTGTATTGGAAAGATAATCACATTCAAGTAAGTTATTTATTTTGAATTCAGTACAGTTAGATATATGTGCACTTTAAAGTCAATATAGTAGCAGTTAGATATATATGCATCTTTATGAAGAATGTGATTAGCTAAGGATTTGCTACTCTTCTATATCCCTAAGTTTTAACTTGGTTCGAGGTTAATATAGTAGCAACTCAACTCTTTGCAATGAGATTAATTAATCACTTTAGTCGTAGATATATAGTGTTTATGATAGCACTCCCTAATCGTGCATATTTTTGTAAATATGTTTACTCATTACAACAAATATTCTTTAATATATTTAAAAATATCATTTTTAAGATCTAAAATATATTATTATATTGGTAAACATAATTTATTACAATTTTACATGAAATTGTGAAGTTTATGATTATACCAGAGAATTGAATTATTTTTAATTTGGTTTTTAATTTGGTTTCTTCCACCAAAATATCAGCTTGTTTTTCATGTTTGGTTTGTGGTCTTGATTTGTGATAATTTAAGTTTTATTTTTAATTTGTTTTTTTTTTGGTATTGTAGGACATTAGCAAAAAGAATGCAGGTAATAGGAGCAAGCAAAAGTTTATGCATCGTGTAGGACCGACAAATTTTGCTAGAATTCGTGAAAAATTGGTATGATATTTGTGTGTGATTCTCAATAGAATAAGTTATTTTTTTTCAATCTCTTATTAACTAGTATTTGTTTTTCTTAATATATGAATAATAATATAGCGGGCAAACAAGGATGGAGAAGAAGTCACTCAAGCTGAAATGTTTATTGAAACTCGAAAAAGTCGCTAGGGAAAACAAGTGGATGTTGAAACCCAATTTGCTATTGTAAGTTAAATTATAATATTCATTCTAAATGCATGTGTAGTTTTTAATTTTGTTTGAAACTGATAATTTGATATATTAGGATAAACTTCAAGAATCTATTGAAAGTTCAGCTGAAGCTGGAACACAAACATTTCAATCACTGTTTAAGAAAGAAAAGCCCGATAGAGTGAGATTTATGGAAGAACTGTCACACCATCATTGTTGAAAAAAATGAAGAAATTTCTTTATTAAAAATGCAATACGATGGTAAAATTTTCGACATGGCACAAAAAATGGGAGCAATGGAGGCACTTTTGAAAAACATGTATATGCAACAAAATCCACATTTATGTGAAGAAGAAGTAGATGCTAAGATGAGAGAAGCTTTGCACAACGATAATATTCCAACACCACGCTCATCGACATCAACCTATGCTCCTGCTCAACAAAAGGGACTACAATTGACATTAATTAAAATCGGAATTTATTTTATTAAGTGTTGAGTTACTATTTTATAGTGTTTTTATTTGTTGAGATATGTGGTGTTAATTTATAATTTACTCATTAAGTTAGTATTCATGTTAGCTAGGTTGTTTTATGGGTTTTACAATTCCTATTATAGTTTTTAGGTTATTTAATTTCAATTAGAACCTTAGAAAAAAATAACAAGATGGAAAGTGAACTTATAAATATATATACTTTTAAGTTTACAAAATTAGAAAGTGATTATCAAAACAGTAAGCTAAAAATTTAGCAAATTAAATTAAATTTACCTGACAATAGGGACACCATAAATCATATAGTAGCACAACAAGCCATGGTTTTATTCAACTCTTCAATTTTTCCAAATTCTCAACTTGACTCCTACTAAAGCTAACAACTTTTTGTGTGTTGAAAGTGCCAATGACATTGGCGTGCAGTATCATTTGCATTCACTAAACCATATCTCGCTTTATTGTAACTTTGTTAGTCATCATAATATATAAAAACATTTCTTCATATTTACAGGTTATAAATGAAGATGATCCCCAAGATGAACAAGATGACGATCTTTATGATGATGATCCTCAATATGATCAAGATGACGATGATCTCCTTCAATATGATCAAGATGACGATGATCTTCAATATGATCAAGATGATGATGATCTTCAATATGATCAAGATGACGATGATCTTCAATACGATAATTTTCAAGAATGGAGATCGTCTTTGATTCATATATGGACAATTATGTTTTGTTTTATGGAGTTACATTAGCTAAGTAACTATAGCTTATATCACTTGGATGTATTTTGAAATTAAATATTAGTAATTTTTACATTTGAAAGAGTTTATTACAACTTCATCTTATTAATACTTCATATTTATATATGTTTTCAATTTATAAATATGCTTTTTCTCATTAAATAATATTGGCAAATAATCTATTATATATGACCACAAATATATCATCATATAAATGAACTGGAAATTTTATAGTAATTGTATCTTTCAATGTCTAAAGTGCATAAATATATAAGTTTGATTTGTTTTATAATCTATAGACTGCGATTTTTTGGTGCAGTTATGTCTGTATTGTAAATTATAGACCGCGGTTTTTTAATCTATAGAGCGCAATTTTTAAACTATAGACCGCGGTTATTTTGTGTTGCTACTTGAAAACCGCGGCTTAAAACTCCAACTAAAACCGTGGACTTTTTATATTTATGGCGACGGTGTTCATAATCCGTGGGTAGAAGTCAAAAAACCGCCCTCTAAAGGAATAGGCAACGGCCGTTTATTCCACGCCTACAAAACCGTCCCTTAAAGCTTTAGGCTACGGTTATCACACTTTAGGCTGCGGTTTTCCGTTGTTGCCAAAAGTCATTTTTGCTGTAGTGATGGGATACCCTGAAGGAGTCAAAACTTATAGGCTATGGTGCCTAGAGCCAGGTCACAGGAGGTGTATCACCAGTCGAGATGTAGTTTTCAATGAAGCTGAGATGGCTTTCAAGAAAACTGATGATGCTGACGAAGAGCTGGAATGGGGAGAGATTCCTATTGAGGTGGAGCATGTTGAGGTTGAATTGCGTATCCCAGATGAAGTCGAAGAAGAAGCAGAAGATGTTGTCGAAGATGAGGAGACTGATAATGACTACCTGCTAGCAAGAGACAGGTCGAGGAGAGTCATAAAGCCAGCTCAGAGACTTGGGTATGCAGATCTTATAGCTTATGCCTTAATCTCTGCAAGTGAGGTTCTCGATGAAGAACCTCACTACAATAAATTGGCAAATTGTGACAGTTCATTTTGGCAAATTACGGCGGTTACAACCGTCACAATTTGTAAGTTATGACAGTTTCAACTCTGTCGCGGAAACGTGCGTCGCGAGGCGATATTGCGACGGTTGTGAAAACTGTCGTACAAACCATCGTTATTTTCACGACGGGTAGCTAACTGCCGTGATCTCCATATTGTGACGGTTTCCAACCGTCTTAACTTGCTTAATGATTTTTGTTTTCATTGTTGATTGTGAAGGTATATTGTGGCGGTTTGAACTGCCGCAATTTGCAAATATTTTTTATTAAAAAAATCTAAGGTATATTGTGGCGGTTTGAACCGCCGCAAGTTGCAAATATTTAAAAAAAAAATCTGCACAGAATACAGCTATTGTAGGTTACATTAATGCATAAAACTATAAAAATAACACAAAAATTTATCCCTGCTCTCTTCCATTACACTTGATAGCTGCCTTGTCATACGCCCTGCTTTTCATTAAATCAAAATAAAGGATACATGTTGGTTGGAATTTGAAACACTTACAAAAAAGAAAAACTCAATAAAGCATGAAATCAACAACAATCTTAAAGACACCTTATACTATATTTGTTTGTACAAATTGCAAATTTTTATTAGTAGAATCAGGTCTTAATATTAAATGGTAAATTCTAACAAAAATATCAACACAACAGTCAACAATATCCAGTTTAAAAATTGACTAGAAGTCCATCAGCATAGTCATACGTGGCTAACAAGCATCGCATGAGAAGAAACGTGATAGATTGAAAAAATGAACAAACTAAAATGCCTCAGTAGGTAAGCTAAGTAGTGGATATGGAGCAGTATATAAACAATCAACTCAACAAGATAGAAATTTAATAAATACAAACTACAAATCTTTAAGATGACGAACATACATGAAATTTTTCGTCCCCATAGAGGCACTAATCCCTTGTACAGCCTGAAACCATGAGAGTTTTAGTTAGATAACAACCTAATTCCAAGTATAGATTAAGAGCAACATAATAGAATCACACAACATCCTCTAGTCTACCATATCGGTTCAGAAGTGAAAGAGTTCATAAGCATACCCCAAAACTCCTTCAGATTTGACAAATTTTGGGAGCCCATCACCAAGACCTCTTGCGAAACCAGGTTGAGTTTGAACACGTACTTTCACAGCTTCAAATGGGCAAAGTGCAACATCGGCAATAACCTCAGCAGATGCTGAACCAGTGAGGTAGATCAAGGTCTTGTACTTGTTTGCATACTCTGGACCAGCAATATCAGAATAGTACTTCTTAAAGAACTCATAGAATCCAAATTTGCAAGCACCCTGTGCACTGTAACCAAGCAAGGCAGGAACCCAGCCACGGAAAATCCCCTTAATTCCCTGCTCCTTGAGCAAAAATCCAAACCCTGATGAGATGCTCTTGTACTTGGCATGGTCAATCTGAAATCAATAAGCAATCAACACATTACAACACAGTACAAAGCTACAACAACGATTCCAGTTCTAACCGCAGCATAACTAGTAATTAACATTATAATAGAACACATGCATCAAGACTACTCACTCACCACAGAATCCGCAATTCAAGACTAGTAATTAACATTATAATAGAACACATGCATCAAGACTACTCACTGACCACAAAATCTGCAATTCAAGACTAACAAACTAAGAAGTCGTCTAAGAAGTCAATGTGCAAAATATGAAAATGCATCACAAAACAATCCTACTGAGAATCTAAACAAAGCAAAACACAGCTAGAACAACAAATTCAAAATGCATGATCCAAATAACTGCATAAAACTGTAAAAAGAACACAAAAATTTATCCCTGTTGTCTTCCATTACACTTGATAGATGCCTTGTCATAAGCCATGCTTTTCACAAAATCAAAATAAAGGATACATGTTGGTTGGAATTTGAAACACTTACAAAAAAGAAAAACTCAATAAAGCATGAAATCAACAACAATCTTAAAGACACCTTATACTATATTTGTTTGTACAAATTGCAAATTTTTATTATATATGATTTGTCAAAATTGAAAATTGTTGAAAGGCATTGCAAAATTATCCCTATCACAACTGAGTAACATAGATATTAAGAAAATTTTCAAACAAATAATTTAAGAAAAATCAGTACCATGATTATAAGTTATATAATAAGAGTAACAATTCTAGATTATACTACAAAAGAAAATATAAGCAGTGTTTTACTAAGTTTGGCCTGCACCTTGTTTGCAGAACTCATTATGGCATTTCAACAAATAGTGTTCAAAGATGAGCAGTTACAGTTACATTGTAGGTGGTGCACTTCACCATGGCTATTACCAATCACCTAACTCTTTTCAACCTTTATGTCACAAATTTTGTATTCAAACTTAGATCCTTTTACATGTCTTTGCAGCTATTAAGTGAGTCACCATCACAGCACCATGATATTGCAGGTGCAGTTTGCAAAAAATTGGATATTGCATTAAACTAAGAGACACTAATTAGTGTTACAAGCATAATATTATAGAATTAAAGGAAACATGAGATGCACACAATACGGGTTTCTTCGCCTTTTGGCAACACGAAAAGGAACCCTAAATCCATGAATTTCTCTATCATTACATGTCATTGTATCATGCTTGCAATAAGAACTAACACCCTTTTCCCTTCAACCAAGAGACGAACACAACAAAAGAAAATGCTCACAGCATAAACTAAACTCACAAAAGATCCCAAAGAATCATAGAAACTTGCAATTAATTATTCATTTATCAACTTTACATCAGTAAACCAGAAACTGAAACATGGGAAATTAATCAACTAATATATATACACAACATTATTACCTGTCTAAATTCATCCCTCCATCTCTCTGTTTTCACCAACTTCCTTAGCAACATTACATCAAACACCTCGTCCTCCAAATTCATCCCTCTGTCATCACGTTTCACCATAGATTTCGATTTCATCTGAGTATCCAAACGCTTCACCTTCGCCGGCGGCTTCATCTTCCGAAACCTAGGCGTCGTCTCGGAAAATGCCGAAAACCGAAGAATCTCCGAAAACTGGAGAATCTTGACGCAGATTTCGAAGATCAAAACAAGGCCAACGAAATTGAAAACCTGAGAGAAGTAACCACCGAGAAGAACATAACCACAACCAAGCTCACTAGCTTCCGTAAGAAAACTGAAACTGGAAGGAAAATCCATAACAATGAAAACCAAAACCCGAAGAGAAAAACTAAGAAACATGTGATATATTTCAATAACAGAGTGAAACAGTGTTCAAAGATGAACACAAGAGATGCTTAATGACAATTATGGTAATTGTGATATATTTAGATCAGGTATAAAGGTTAATCAATCCGAGAAAAAGGTGTCATAAATATAGATCTTGGAAGAAACCCACAAAATGTATGCTGGATAACAAACCACGAGAACTAATGCCAAAAAAATACACTTATAACAATGTATCAAAGTATACAAAATCTAATTGGGGAGATTCGCATTTACTAGAGATATGGTAAAAGTAGTATGCCTAGGCCAAATTGTAAGGTGATATTGAATCCTATCCTTGAACTGTTATTAGGCCACACATATTTGTTCATGCTCCATATCGTAAACAGAGTCAAATGAAATAAAGAGAAAGTAGAATCAAGTAGAAAATTATAGAAACTTTGATAGATAGTTTGATAATTCAATTATTGAACTATTACACAGTAAATATTATTTATATTTCCAAGATCTTCCGGTTGATTATATAATTTATTAGCATTTCTAATAGCACTAACAAATTAATACTGACCAAGCATCTAACTAAAGGACAAGAATTCATTGTCGATTTACACATCAATCATACCAAATAATTAGTGCTACTAAAAAACAACATAATATAACTTTAAAGAAACAAATACAATTGCCACACACTAAAGTGACCAGACCATAATCAATAATTAATGGCTGTTGATGACTCTGGTTTTGAACTACCATAACAGCCTGTATTTTGCAATGTTAAGTATTTGTTTCAAAACTTATAGCAACTGTTTCCCTTGGTTGTTAAAGTCTTAATGAAAAATATGATAGTTTTACCTTCAATCATTTCACTAAACCCTATGGTCCAAATACAACTACTGAAGCAGCACAAACTGTAACATAAATCTTTCCATCCTCAACATGCTTCTATACAATTTCTCAACAATTTCTCAATTACTTGAAATCTCAACAGTTGCAATAGGATGAAATAATGCTTTTAAATTAATTTCCATCTATGTTTTCATGTTACATTTCATGAGACACAATAGGGACTTCAATGATCTTTTACAACTTACATAAGTAAATTTATGAACATATGATTAACAAACAAAGCCACACAAAAACATACAACTTAGCAGTGAATCACATGAGTTTTGATTGCGGTGCTTAAATTTTTCCAACCTAAAACAAAACTAGAAGAAAAAGAAATGGAGTATTTATGCAAAAATAAGCAAAACTAAAAGAACAAATATGGAGGGAAAGAAGGAACTTAGGGTTTTGATTGACTAACCTCTTGAACTTCCAGTTGAGAGTTTGTGGTTCCAAGTTTCTGGTTGAGAGCTATGTACCCTTCTACGTTTTCATCTAGGTTTTGTGTTTTCTTATCAACAACAGCCAAATTAAGATCATAACCATTCCCAAGAATAGAATAAAGGAACTGCTCAGTCTCTTCCTTATCAACAACTTCATACTCAATCCTCTTCTTCCTACCACTATTCCTCCTCACATATTCATTTCCCAAAATCGTCGAAACGGTTCCCATAGCAGCAACAATCCTCTTCCGCCTCTTCTTTTGTTTCTGCTTAACCCCTTCAAACCTAACCACATCCCCCCTACAAATCTGCTCCAAAAACCCATCCGAAGAACCTGAAGTCAAACCCAAATCTAACCCAGAAGAAACCATATATAGTACGAAATACAATTAGCAACCTTCACCCACAGGCAAGAACAAAGGAATCTAATAGCTAACAATCGACACATAGATTAATAACATAGAAAATAAAGCATAGCACAATTTCTCTCATTCAAGGCCAGTTAGTTTTGCACAACTTATTGTGTATAAAAACAAGGTTAGTTTGGTTAGATATGGTTAGTGGTTTTCTATTAGATCAGTTCACCCCTAATTCAAATTGAAGTTCAGGAACAAAGATAGAGGAAAAATCATACCTTCCCATCAGGAAGTTCTGCCTTGTACACAGTCAAACAGAGTTCTAACTCTTTATCCTAAATAGGATACCGATTGTCCATATTTAAACTTGTTTTCTTCTTCCCACTATCAACTCCCACTACAACAATACAAACCTGTCACGCAATCAAATTCCATCGTCAGTTTTAGCACATTTAATCCAAAAGAGCACGATCTATGCCCAAAACAGAATCGGTAACTAGGGTTTCGTATAAAGGGACCATATTTGTACAAAATAAAAACATAAAAGAGAATTAGGGTTTATAGAGAATAAATAATAGATGAAAGAAGAGGGAAATAGTGAAACCATGATCATTGACTAATGTTTAGAAAGGAAAAGCTTGTGGGTGAGGCCGAGTTGTGGCTTCTGAGACTTTTCTCCTTCCATTGACATTTCGCTTAGATTTTGCTTCCACACACGATGCCTATCTAGCTCACTTTCTATGGTTGAAGTATGAGGGTTTCATGCTCTGAGATTTTGTCTCATATGAAAAAACTAATTGAAAATAACATATTTTATTACTGCTTATAAAAAAAAAACATATTTTATTACAAAATAGGGGGCAGTTGAATTGAACCGTGTATACACTTTTATATGTTTTTTTTAATATTGTTTTTTTTAAGATCTATTTATTTGTGTTAAAAATTTGGAGACAGTTGGACTTAACTGTCGTGACAACTGTTGCAAATAGGAAATTATGACAGTTTTTACATAAGGGTCGTAATTCATGTGTCGCAATCTTTACATTTTCACGACGGTTAGTCAAAACTGTCGCCTGAACTGTCGCAATTCGTAAGTTGCGACAGTTGCGTGTCAACTGTCGCAACCCAAGTGTCGCAAATCAACAATTTTCTTGTAGTGCCTAGAGACTATAAGGAAGTTTTGAGGAGTCGAAAGAAGACTGAATGGCTTAAGGCAATGGATGATGAGATGAAATCTCTTCATGATAACAACACATGGAAACTGATCAAGAAACTTGCTGGAGCCAGGTTAGTCAACTGTAAATGGATTTTCAAAGTTAAGGAAGGAATCGAAGGAGTGGCGTCGAAGAGATACAAGGCAAGATTGGTCGCTAGGGGGTTCACTCAGAAAGAATGTGTCGACTTCAATGACGTTTTCTCTCCTGTTGTGAAGCACAGGTCCATTCGAATGTTACTTGCCACGGTGGCACAGTTCGACCTTGAACTGGAACAGATGGATGTGAAGACTGCATTCTTGTATGGTGATCTAGATGAAACAATCCTGATGAGGCAACTTGAAGGGTATGTCGAAAAGGGAAGAAAGATTATGTGTGCAAGCTGAAGAGATCTTTATATGGACTGAAACAATCACCTCGACAGTGGAATAGGAGATTCGACAAGTTCATGGCACGCATAAGTTTCATTAGAAGTCAGTTCGACCACTGTGTTTACTTCAGATTTCGACCTGGTAATTCATTTGTTATTTTGTTGCTTTATGTGGATGATATTCTAATAGTAAGCAACAATGTCGAAGATGTAATGAAGGTGAAGGCTGAACTCAATAAGGAGTTCGACATGAAGGATTTGGGAGCTGCGTCCAGGATTCTTGGGATTGACATCCGAAGAGATGGAAAGTAGTCGAAATTATGCTTATCTCAAGAGGCATACCTACGGAAAAATCTCGAAAAGTATGGTATGTCGAATTCAAAGCCTGTTGTGACTCCGACAAACCCTTAATTCAAGCTGAGTATAGATCAGTGTCCTAGTACTAATGTCGAAAGAGCTTATATGAATAACATTCCATGTGCTAATATAGTGGGTTCTTTGATGTATGTTATGGTCTATAATAGACCCGACATACCATATGCAGTAAGTCTTGTAAGCAGGTACATGGCGAATCCTGGAATGGCTCACTGGCAAGCATTAATGTGGATTCTAAGGTACATAAAAGGGTCTCTAAATAGAGTCCTAATTTATGGTGGAGCCTTGGGTGAAGATAGTAAAGTAGCAATCGAAGGATATGTCGACTCTGATTATGTAGGTTGTATAGATTCCATAAAAGCTATCTCTGGATATATGTTCACTTTGTTTGGCACAACAATAAGTTAGAAAGCAACACTTCATAAGGTTGTTGCCTTATCAACCACTGAAGTGGAATATATCGCCCTAACTGAAGCTGTGAAGGAAGCATTGTGGCTTGAAGGTTTTGCAAAAGAGCTGAAACTTCAAGGTCCAGTTATCACTGTTAAATGTGATAGTCAAAGTGCAATACACCTGTCGAAGAATTCAGCCTATCATGAGCGAACCAAGCACATTGATGTGAGGCTGCATTTCGTCAGAGGGTTAATCGAGGATGGAGAAGTCCAAATGCTGAAGGTTTCGACAAATCATAATGCTGCTGATATAATCACCAAGACATTTCCCAGTTACAAGTTTTTCCACTGTATGCAGTTGATAAAGCTGCATGAAGAAAGCTAGTTTGTTCCTTGATGTTATAGAGTTTGTTCCAAGGTGGAGATTTGTGAGATATTGGATCGAACCCTAGTTTTAGCATGCCATCGAAGTCCGCTCACATGTTATTGTCGAAGACCTACATGATGTAGTCGAATTGTGTTATAGTATGTAAGAGATCAAATTGGGCCTTGTGTTATGGATCCAATTGTTTAAGTTAGCTTGTACCCTAAGTTAGCATGTAATGGGTAATTGTTAAAAATCCCATTAGTTTAGAATGTTAGGTTTATTATAAATAGCAGACTAATCTCTCTTCATAAGGTGTGGCAAATCCTTATTAGGTTTAGAGAGGTTAATTATTGGTATTCACTTGTAATCTTTGAACCCTATTGAGAAAGTAAATAGTAATATAGATTTAACAAATTCTCTATTCTTCTTCCTCTTTTCTCTTCCTTTGTGAACCCTAATAGGGTTTCGTGTGTTTGTTCAAGTTTTTCCTTCTTTTCTACCCTTGTGGATTTCTTGGTGTTCAAGAAACCAAATATACTTTGCTATTCCGGTATCATTTTTCACAACAGACAAGTTTATATGTTATGACAAATATGTGTTATGTTGAACAATTGAACAATGTTACAAACTTAAAAAACCAGAACTGCATAAAAAACCAGAGAAATGTTACAATGATACAAACCAAAGCATTTCACTACATCAAACCAAAACTGGATAAAAAACTTGAGAAATGTTACAATGCTACAATGATAAAAACCAGAATTGTTACAAGGTTCAAGGTTCAACTAATTTGAAATACAAACTTAAACATTTCAAATCATCATGAAAAAAACTAGAACTGATGTAACTACAATAACAAATATCTTCCAATAATTTTTCCACTTCAAAATCTTGTTCATGTCATTTTGAAACTGATCCATCTCCTTCCTTAATTCTTCATTTGTCAACCTAACTTTTTCAATCTCCATTGTTGCATCATCCAATTTCTTTGATAACTTTTCCAATCTAGCCATTATAAATTGTCATTTGTTATATTGAGCTTCATCATAGAACCATTCGAAATACCCACATCCAGGTTGCACTGTTCCCTGCAATTTACAATTGATTATTCAAAATTGTAATAATCATACAAACTCCTTGTACATATGACATACATACCTTAAAATGAGAACAACCTCAAAAATATTTTCCATAACTCTTTGTAGTTGTAGACCTACGAAGAATAGACGTGTCTCCATAGTGACAACTCGGTTTCCATGGAAGATTCGAGCTCGTGAACACACTGGAGTTCAGACTTTCATGACTGTTCTGTTTCATGGATGATGAAGCATAACTCGATTTCATGGAGGATGAACCCTAATCTTCACGTTTTAGGAATCAAAATCAGATTAACATGAGAAAATTCTATGAAAAAAATAAAGGAAAGGAAAACGCAGATGTTGTAGAAATAGAGAAATGAGAAAGAAGACAAGTCATGCCATCTGCCACGTCTGCAACCCCTAACGTCCATTTAGAGTAAATGGATGGAAATGACTCATCTGCTCCATTTTAAATAATTAATGGATTGATTTGAATATTTTAAAAATTAAGAGACCAAAATAAACTTCGAACTAAAATTAAGGGACAAAAAAATATTTTACAAAGAGAATCTTTAGTCATATGTAAAATAACACTTTGAAGAACCAAGTAATAGGATGAAGGGTCATGTCGTATGTCGTGATCACATGCTCCAATTTAGTATTCGTATTAATTTAGATAGCAAAAAACTACTAAACAATATTAGATTTTGTCATCTACAAAAAAGACACAAGCCAGTAGGTATGAACGATACAGAAAGTTAAACCATTGCATTTGCCTATATAATATTTGACTGGTCAGATATGGCAACAATAGCTCTCTTAAACTAAATTATATGAAAAAAGTGTTAAAAATTAGAGATTAAAAGTATGCACCTCTATCATTCATTCATTACATAACTAATTTAAAATTATTAGTATTATTTGATGGAATAAACTTATTTGTATAATTTAACAGAATATATGATGGTGATTAGTTGACACTATGATCCTTTTTTTCTTTAAAAATTAAAGCAGAACAAAGCCTAAGAACTAGATCATTAGACAAAATCTCAGTATGTACGAGAAATATTTAACTCCAAAACCATGCATCCAACTAAGCAAAGAAGACCATATCCATTCACTATATTAAAGCCAACAAAGTTACACATTATTCTTTAAACATCATCATCATAGGATCCTTACAACAAAGACAAATATATCACAGCAAAGTACACAAGTGTAAGAAGAACACCAAGTTACACTTACATCTTGCCTTATTGTTTATTTTATTAGAACAATACACGTGATATGATTCAATACTTCTCCCACATTACATTAGTGCAATACTTCTCGTACATATATGCTAAATTAATTCTTAGTTAATTTGATTGGAACAATTCTCACAGGTTGAGACTTTTCCAAAGTAATTCCATACTCATCTTCCTTATTCAAATCATCAACATTCAATCCATCTTCAAGTCTCCAATTAAAGCAATTAACCAAAGATCCCAACATCAAAGGCATCATTCTAATAGCCAAAGGCAAACCAGGACAAATCCTTCTACCAGACCCGAACGGAATAAGCTCAAAATGATGTCCTTTAAAATCAATCTCACTATCCAAAAACCTCTCCGGCGCAAAAACATTCGGATTTTCCCATTTACTTGGGTCTCTACCAATAACCCAAGCATTAACCAAAACTTGTGCATCTTTTGGAATAATGTAGTCACCAATTTCGACATCTGTTTCTGCTTTACGAGGCAGTAATAAGGGAACTGGTGGATGCACGCGAAATGTCTCTTTTATAACTGCTTGCATGTACGGTAATTTGGCTATGTCTGTTTCTTCAATTGGATTACCTTTGCCAACAACTTGTTCGAGTTCTTTTTGTACTTTTGCCATGATTTCTGGATTGTGCATTAACTCTGCCATTGCCCATTCTAGTGTGTATGTGCTTGTGTCTGTTCCTGCAACAAATATGTTCTGGTATACATACAAAAATTAGTTAGTGAAAACTATGCCATTGAATTTTAAGTTAATAGCTAATTTGGTCTTTGGAGAATTATTATTTAAACATAGGGTAAATATATTTTGTATCCCTATAAATATCTCACATTTTATTTTTAGGTTCTAAAAAAACATATTTTAGTTTCTACAAAAATTTTATGTATGCAATTTTAGTTCATGTTATTTTCTAAAACTTTGAAAACTATTTAATTACCTCTAACCTTTTAAAATTTTAAATAATTTTTTTAATACTATAAAATTTTTTTTAACAAATTATATAATTTTTTAAATTAAATATAAATTTTTTAAATTTCCAAAGATAATGAAAAAGAGAAAAATGAATATGCACTGACAGTATAAAATATTTTTACACTGTCAATTAATCACGGACGTGTATTTCGCCAAATCACACGTTTAATTTTAAAATACTGATATGACATGGCAGAATGTTATAATTCTATTGAATGATGGTGTAAAACTAGTTTACACTGACAGTGCACTACCTTTAATCTCAATGATAAAAGTAATGAAAATTTAGACTTATAAATTAAATTTTGAATTTCTTTTCTTCGAGGAAGTTTTTATTTAACAGGACTAAAACTACGTGCATAATTATTTTATAGGACTAAAATAAACAATTTTTTTTATAGGGACAAAATCCAAAATTAGTAATTTTATAGAGGCCAAAAACATATTTAACCTTTAAACATATACAAGTTCTAATATGAGTGGTCCGATCCAAGAACACAAGGATCCGATGGTAAGGATTTCGTTCAGCTTAACTAGAGGTTCTGGATTTGAACCTGACCTTGATCACAACACTGTTAAATCTCTTAAAAGAGAGTTTTAAAATTTGAACCCGGATTCAATCAAAATTTAAGAGATGGAATCATAGAAAACATACCAGCAACAAATGTTCAATCTCATCTTTATCCATCTCAATCTTCCCACCGTCCAAAGAAATATTAAGCAAAGCATCAAGCACATCATCATTTCCAATAGAACCAGTACCTTCCCTCAACTTCAACCGTTCCCCAACAAATCTCCTGAAAATAGTCAAAACTTTTCTAACAGAAACAACAGAACGCCTTCTAATACCCTGCAAATCAAAAACCTTCAACATAGGAAAAAAGTCCGACAAATTCGGCACTCCAACTTCCTTCAATATACTCACAACAATCTCCTTATACTCCCCAGCTTCCTCGGCCGAATGAACAAAATCAGCCGAGAAAAAAGTATTTGACAACAAATTAATCGTTGTCATAAAGGCAACTCTCCCAATATCCACAGCTTCCTCAACTTCGCTACACTTTCTGATATCATCTAAAAGTTTCTGTAATTTCCTCCGCCTAAGCCCCTGGCTCGAATCCAGCGTCTTATTCGAAAACAACTGGTTGTTACAAATCTTTCTAAGGTCACGCCAGCGAGGCGAAACACGCATAAAAGAGAGACTATATTGATCATGGTTGAGGACGGAGAGTGCGTCCGGGACAGTTCGGTTTGAGAGTAGATTGTCATGTGTTTGTAGAACTTCTTTCGCTATGTCTGCTGAGGATATTACTATGGTCGTTATCTGTCCTAGCTTTAGTGTCATTATTGGACCATGGATGTTGGAAAGGTTGGCTAAGGAATGATGTGGTTTGTTTCCTAGTTGTAGAAGGTTTCCGATTATGGGAAGTGGTGAAGGACCTGGTGGAAGTTTGAAGTGGTTTTTTTGGTTGGTTTTGTTTGTTGGAATGAGAAATTTGAGTAGGAGAAGGAAAGAGAATGTGAAAATTACTATGTAGGAAAGTGTGGAATTTAGTAATAACTCCATTTCTTTGATAGTGAATGGAACAAAATCAGAGAGAAGTGAAGTGAGTGTGTTTCATAATGAGTTGGCTATGTCTATTTATAGGATCAACTTGTGGAATTTTCTGTCTATCAAATTGTCAGGATTTGGATTAACTTGTGGAATTTTCTGTCTATCAAATTGTCAGGATTTGGATTCAGATTCTCTGCACAAAGCAAAATTGAACTTCTTTGAACATCGACATGCATGCACTTTACCCATTTAAAAATTTAAATTGACCCATTTAAAATTTATTTATAATATATTAAAATAGAGTTAAAAATCTTATCTTAGCCACTTCATCAATTTTGTACTACGTATTTCAAATTTTGACATATACAAAAAAATCTTGGGTGACATCTCTCAAATTACATTAAACAACTTTCATTTATACAATTATTTTTCTAGTTTATTAAGATTAAAGTTAAATTTATGGATGTTTATGGGGCGGGTCAACTTACGAATCCGCTTATCCAAACTAACTAAATCTATAAATTATTCAAACTCATTAATTTTCAGATATATTTAACCCAACCCATAACAATCTGTATAGTTTTGATTCGAGTATCGAATTTGAGTTTTGCAATCCGCGGAGCCGTTGACCCAACCCATTGATGTGATTTTAGTAATTTATTATTGTATTAAATATATTTTTGGTCCCTATAAATATCTCACATTTCATTTTTAGTCCCTATTAAAAAAATGACATATTTTGGTCTCTACAAAAATTTTATGCACGCAATTTTAGTTCTTGCTATTTTCTAAAATTTTGAAAACTATTTAATTACCCTAAAACTTTTAGATTTTTGAATAATTTTTTTCATACGTGTTCAGATTACTATAAAATGTTTCTTTACTAAATTATATAATTTTTAAAATGAAAAAAATTAAATATGAATTTTTAAATTTCAAAAGAAAATGATAAAAGTAATAAAAATTTTGACTTATAATTCAATTTTTGAGTTCCTTTCTTTCGAGGAACTTTTTATAACATTCTAAACATATCTGCAAAACAATCATTCAAAAATACACATTGATTTAACAGCAGAGACTAAAACTATGTGCATAATTATTTTGTAGGTACCAAAACACACTATTTTTTTATAGGGACCAAAAATATATTTTATAATTTTATAGGGACCAAAAACATATTTAACCATTTCTTATTATTTTAAATAAAATTATAAAATTAGTATCTCACTAACTTTTTCAAAAAAAATTTATTCTCTACCAATAATACTACTAAATCAATTAGTTTACATAATTCTTCTAAAATTAAATGTTGTTTCTTAATTTTTTTGGATCATTTCTAACTTATGTATTTTATGAAAATAACGTCTCTTGTTATACTATTATCAAGTGTTATGTCATGTTGATGAATTTTAAAAGATATTATATGATATGTTTCATCGAATTTGAGTGTTATAAACAAGTATGATTGTATTGAGTTGTGTTATATATTTTTTAAATCGACAAAAAATATCATAAATTTTTTATATTTGAAAAACAATCCGCGAACCCAATCCATAAATGAACGGATTGGTTCAGATCAATTTTAACAATGAAATTGCAAGTTGGATGAAGAACCCAACCCATTAAAATTTGAACGGGTTAGATAACGAGTTAGGCCGAATCCGGTCTAACCTAACCTGTACACCCCTAATTAAACTCTCGATTCTTTTAAAATCTTTACAAACGCATATTGAAATTATTGTTATTTAGATGTCGTCCATGTACATCTAAATTGAAAATCGTAAGTCATTTTAACTTTATTCATTACTCCCTCCGACCCACAATGAGTGACCTAGTTGACTTTTCACACAAATTAAGAAAAAGAGAATAAATGAAGGAGAGAGAATGATATTTTTACTAAAGTGCCCTTGTAATATATTGGGAATGATGAAAGTAATATTAATTAGATGGTAAAATAGGAAAAGTTGCATTAGAAAATGAAATGGGTCATACATTTTGGGACACCATTTTATTCCAAATGGATCACTCATTGTGGGACGGAGGGAGTATTTTATTTCCTATTTCTTTTTATATTTCTTTATCTCAAGAGTATTTTAAATTGATAATGTATATTTTCTTAACTTCCGTGAGTAGTTGTTACATCTATTATGTTAACTACTACGACTTTATGACGCAACTAAAAAAAAGATATTTGAAACTTACTTATAGAATAACTTAACATACTGTTTATTTTTGAAATTTAAACTCCTAATCTTAAAATTAGAGATTCCAGTTGTATTAAATCTGAGTCTTTTTGTTCGAGCAATACTCATTACTTATTTTTTCCTGAACGGTGATTCAATGAAGCATGTTAATCCGGAATGGATGGAAGTGAGACACAAGAAATCTACAAGGGTAGTGCATAGAGGATCTGTGTCGAATGCTAGGAGGGGGGATATTCTGATGGAATAGATCAAATAACCTCGTTCTTTATTACACAGTTTCTAGATATTTGTGATGCCAAAGAACTCTTCGAGGTGTTCAAGGAGTTTGGATTGGTAACTAAAGTGTTCATTCCATCTAAACTGGATAAACAAGGGAGAAGATACAGTTTTGTTCGATTTAGAAAAGTGCGGAATGTGAGGGTTATGGCTGCTAAACTCGATAGTATCCACATTTATGACAAGAAACTTTTTGCAAATGTACCAAGATTTCAACGTAGTGATTTTTCTTCCATAAACAATCATAGGAGTTTACTTGACCAAGAGAATAGGGGGCGAAGCAAGAAGGAGGAGTTTGGACGAAGTACGAAAACATCTAGAGTTTCGTATGCTTAGGCAACTGCTGTCAAGCCTAACGCAAAGGAGGTTGGTGACAAGTATGTTCTTAAAATCTTGCCTAAGAAGTCTCTTAGCAGGAAAGCGGATATAGAGCCCAAACCAAAGTTTGCTCATTTGCAACTCAATGTTCAAAAAGAAGAATATACAAGATTTTCGAATGCTTTCATGGGCTTAGTGGTGAAATCGGGATCGACGTATAATATCCAAGTAGCATTTCATGAAATTAGGTGCTTTAATGTCAAAGTTATTCCATTGGTAGCTAATATTTGCCTTCTAGAGGAAGATAAGAAGGGAGTTAACACTCTAATTGAAGAGGATATGACCTAGATTGGAAAATGGTTTTATGATATTCATCAATGGTCACCAGAAGATATAGACAATGAATGCTTGAATTGGATGAGATGCTATGGGTTACCTTGCCATGCATGGGGTTCAAAGTTTTTAGCTTTCCCTCAAGCAGGGTTGGCGAATATATATGCAGTGATGAGGAAACTGAGAATTTTTAGAAGTTGGATGTAGCAAGATTTCTTATTAAGACAAAGTATAGTATGACTTTGAATGAAACTTTCAATGTTGAAATCAATAATAAAATATACAGGATTAAATTAATGAAAGACATTCATGGACCAAAGCGTATTAGGATTCTTAAGCATGGTATGATGGACATCGATTCAGATAGTTTGAATGAGGAAGATGATGATGACGCGTGAGGTAGTACTGACAGTGAAGATGTAGAGGGATCAAATCACGGCAAAAAGCAACATTCTAGACAAGATGTTGTCATTCCTTGTAGCCTTGTGTTGTACCCCAAATTTTACCCCTTAGATGTCATAACATCTTACACTTGCATTTAGGTCTCAATCATAGATGCATTTGTTAGCTAACCACAATGTCTTGCCAGTTTGTTTCTTTTGTGTAAAATCTAGGGTTTTACTTCAAGAAGTTCAAGCAAATGATCAATCAATGATTTGTGTGACTCTCTACTTCTTAAGAACCTCCACTCATTTATGATGATCAAGAGTTTCCCTCCATCAATAATCAAGTTTGAGTGTGCATCAATTCACGTTCACAAGGATCTCATGACTTAGAACGTGATTCAAAGGTTTCAAATGCATCTTTATGGCCCATTCATATGTTTAAAATGGCTCAGGAAGTTTGATCCATTGATAGTTGAAGAATTTGGTTCAATTGTTAAAAAGTCAACAGATGCTCAAAGTCAAAGTTTGACTTTTGACATTTTTTTGGTCAACTACGAACTTTTCGAGTCAATAATCGAGAAAGTGTGGGAAATAATTGAGTTTAGTCAAGTTAAGTCGAGAAAATCGAAGAAAATCATTTGTTCAAAAGAAACACAAAAAAGAGTAAAAAATAAGGCAATGGCAAAATTTTAATTACTAATGGCAAAATTGTAATTATCAAAGAGCTGTTGAGGATCAGCAGGTTGAGGATCAGCAGGGTAAGGATCAGCAGCGTGAGGATCAACAGCGTGAGGATCAGCATTGTTCAATGGCAAAGTGGTAATTATGGAACATGCGTGAGGATCAAGGAAGGAATATTCCTTACTTGGGTATCAAGCAATGGCAAAGTGGTATATACCAAATGTCACTTGAGGATCAGCAAGTGAGGATCAGCAGCGTGAGGATCAACAATTGAGGATCAACAGCGTGAGGATCAGCAATTGAGGATCAACAACGAGAGGATCAACATTACACTACTAATGGCAGTTTTGTAATTACTAGTGGCAGAATTGTAATTAAGAACTGATACTCAGGGCAGTCCTGGTACTCAAGAATGGAGAGGATCAAGAATCTTATAAATAGTCCATTTGTTTACTTCATTAAGGGAGGAGATTTTTGGGAGGATTTTGGAGATTTTTGAGAGGATGAAGGATTCATTTAAGGAAAATTCAAGGGAATGCTCATGAAATTCTTCCAAATATCATATTCTCACTAAATCCATTGTCATATATGAGTCGAAACTTCGAATCTCCCGATTTTTTCACTTCTCTTACATCAAACATAACTCATCAAATGCATTGAAACCCATCATTCCCACACACTCCTGAGGGCTCAGTGAAGCTGTAAACATCATCACATCTCATCTAGAAGTGCTCTAGAAGGTGCATTGGACACACTTCAATAGGTAAACCTTCTTGATTTTTTAACTCCCTCCTTAAGGTATCATTTTCATCCATTCAAGTTACTATTGTGTTTGTCTTGAAATGTTGAGTGAAAACCCCATGAAAATGGGTATTGGTTGATCATATATGGTACCAAATTTTATTTATTTTCTTTTCAAATATTTTAATTTTCATCTTTATTTTAAATAAAAAATTTTTTTTTTAATTATTTTCTTCTTATTATATTTTTCATATTAAAAAACTCCCAAAAATATTTATTATTTTTGTATTAATTGTTTATCTTTGTTTATTTTTTTAACTTAAACCTTAAAAATCAAAGAAAACATTTCATTCAACCTTAGAACTTTTAAACCACTTTCATCAACAAACCATTAGCCTTCTCAAGAGATAACCATTAATCTCTTGTAACCTTTAACCATTCCTTTAACTCTCCATAGAGATAGCTATTAATCTCTTCTCCATTTACCACCTTTGACCTTACACTTACAATTAACTTTGTCATAGAGATAGCTATTAATCTCTTCTCCCTTTACCACCTTTAACTTTTCATTCAAATCCTTTCATAAGAGATAGCCATTAATCTCTTCACCTTTACAATCAATCCTCACAAGCTTTGCTTTCAAGCTTTTCATCCGTAGTGAGTCGAACTACGATTACTCTGACTTCCTATACAAGATACGTAGGCATAGGATTGCGATGATCCTAGTGAGATACCTAAACATTTTTCCCGTAGTCGTCCGAACTACGATTGCTCTGACTTCCTATTAAGGATACGTAGGCATAGGATTGCGAGATCCTAGCGAGCTACCTTTTTCTTTTTCCACCTTTTTCCTTTACATCCAATGCCTTCTTGGATCCCACCTTCTTCCTTTACATCCAATGCCTTCTTGGATTCTACCTTTTTCTTTTTCTACCTTTTTCTTTTTCATCCAATGCCTTCTTGGATTCAACCTTTTTCCTTTACATCCAATGCCTTCTTGGATTCAACTTTCTCTCTTTTACACCCTTTTACCCCGTAGTGAGGGGAATTACGAATGCTCTGATTCCATTCCCGTCAGGATACGTAGGCACGAGATGCGATGTCTTGGAGAACATACTTAGTAAATAAACCCCTAGGTCTTTCCATTAGCACATTTTCCTTAGCAAGCAACTTTAAAATAACACGAATACTAACAAGAGGTTCCTGTAGAGTACTACAGATATCTAGGATGCTAACACCTTCCCTAGGTATAACCAACCCCCGAACCTAGATTCTCTTAACTTAGGTTTTTTCGATCTTTAACCTTTCCTTTGGATAAATCAAAGACCGGTGGTGAATTTCAAAGATGTGTGATTCAAGTTAATTAATAGCTTGATATCCGATTCTCACCGCAACAGAAAAATGGCTACTTCACTGGGGACATCCCCTAAGAGGGTTAAGCCCACCTTGTTTGTATTTGTGTTATCTTACTTGTTTGCTTGATTGTATATCTGTACATATTTATATATGTATATATACTTGTTGTGCTTGGGTTTTTCTGTGTGCAGGGTTGTTACTTTGAGTGGTGAGATAAGTCCTAACCCGGACTTGAGAACATATATGATAGGATCGTGGTATAATCAATAGTCGGTTGTTGGGAGTAGTCCTAACAATTTATGGCATATGATGACCACACTCAGATGAGGCCCTTTGGGATTGTTGATGTCCGATGTGAGTAGTCACATTGATGTCACTCTTCCCAATTTAAGCCAGGAATTCTGAGGACCGTAGTTACCTTCACCCCACTTGGCCTTTTTAGGTTGTGGTGCGGTGGCTATGAGGGAGTAGTCCCAAGTAGTTGTCACGCGATACTACACTCAGATGAGTTTATCTTGAGAATATTATTAACCCACGTGAGTAGTCACGTAGGCCGATAATATCCGAAGGATTTACGTAGACTCTGGGAACTTCTTAGAACCCTGTTTTACGGATACAAGAACCCTATTACACACCCTTTGGTTGATTCTTTACCCAGACTCCATGCTGAGATCTCGAACCCTTGATCCAGTTGCATGTATTTTGCATCCTTTTTGCATTGCATTGCATATCATTTGCATCTTTGCATAATTCATTGCATACATCCAGTCTATCCAGCAACTCATCCCAGATGTCTGTATCTTCCAATAGTTATGTGTCAGTCGTCAAGATGCAGAATGTCAGAGACAAGACTCTCATTTTCCATGATGATGGCCATAATGTCAAGAACAATCCTCTACTAGGGCACGTCAAGTGAAGCTTCAGTCGACTTCAGCTTGGTTACTTCTCAAAGACAGGACAACTCATCCTTGTTTTTAACTAGTCACTGGACCTTGTTTCTTGTTGTTTTCATTTTCCTTATTTTGTACTGGCTGTTTGCCTTCAAATTATGTTTGTGCTTTCGTGATTAATGAAATGAGCTTGCAACTTTTGATTCAATTCATTTTTTCCACTATTTACATCTTTATGCTTTCTTTTGCAAAATATTTTATCCCTTTTCCACTTTCTTTTTTATTATGCAAAGATTGGAGGGAGGATGATGAAAACAAAATACTCATAACTGCTGTTGGTATGCTTTCAAATCAAAACTTTGCTGACGATGTAAGACATTGTTTCACTCCTCAAACACTGGAGAAATAAGGAAGTTAATCCATTGTCAAACCCTTCGAGCCTAGAAGTAGGAGTTTTCTTTATTTACAAAAAACCCGCAATCTTAACTTGGGGCAGGGTAGTTCTCAGTAACTTGATTGTGCATTCAAATACAAGAGTTTCATGCAAGACACCTATCACATAAAAGTTGCACTCATCAATTTTCCTTCACACACAGCAAAGCAAGTGTCGAAGATGTCCTTTAATTCAAATGCCAATGATGGTTCACCGAAATCATTAAGTTGTTTAGCCACTTTCCTTACCCAAAGAATGAGCCGAGTCCCTTTCAAGGTAAAAGTTAAGAAAGATAGGAAGCTCATGACCTTGCCTTATAATAATAATAAAAAAAAGAGAAAAAAAGAAGAAAGAAAAGTTTGTATGACAACCCAAAAAGAGGAAACCTTTAAATTTTCATCCTGAAAGTCCTCAATGGCAAACATTGGTGAGGAAGCAGTGACCGCCATCTCAAGTCCATTGAATTTTGGACTATCATCATTATCATCATCAGTGCAATTCCTAACCTGTGGAAACCTGAGTATAGCTGAGTTAACTGAGCATAGAACTGAAGTTCATCACGTAGATTGGGTGGGGACAAATAGACTTTGAGCCTTTATCCTTTGTTTCTTAAACCGTGAACCAGGCCACGTTACAACCCTTAAAAGACCTAATTGAGGCAAGGTTGTTTGAAAGCATACTACAGCAAGGTTGCGTAAACTGACTCCCAAAGATCTTTGCAGATCATCTGTTTCAGCATCATACCTTTCACTTTTAAATGTCTTGAACCACCGTGTTCAGACCAGTGATTCATTTGTTTTGCATCTTTCAAAAATGATTTTGATTTTAAAAGTTGCATGATTTTGCTTTAAAATTACCATGTTTGTACAAATACTTTTGTTTGCAAACTGACTTTCCTCTCAAGGAATTTCAAACAATTAAGAAACTTGGTCGGTGATCCTATTAGGGGCAAGTTCTTTCCGAATCCTGTTGAAGAATCAGTTCAAGATTTGTTTTTCAGGGGCAATTTCTTCTCAGAATTGGTTTATCCAGATTTTTCAAGACTCAAACTAGGGCAAGCTTTCCAAAGAACACCGTGAAACAGTCAGTTACAGAATTAGACAAACTGAAGCAATGATAAGTTCATCTACAACAAGACAACTAATCAGTTCATCTACAACAAGACAGCTAATCTGGGGCAGTTTATTTGAAGAATCCCCAAGCAGCTCTTCATCCTTCTTACAAGGATCATCACTTGATACAGTTTACCAGTGTGGCAGAGATGTATCCAGCAGTAGCATCTCTAGTCCCCAAGCAGAATGGCAGTGATCTCCTTGTTGAGGAATCACTCTTCCAGTCTTGTCTTCTCACCAAAAGAGTCGAGTTGTGTCGTCAGCATCTGCATTTGCATGGCATAATTCATATACCATATGCATATCATGGATGTTTCATCCTCATTTTCATTTTGTCCGAGGTCGTGTCGTTATCCACGTCTTACCTTGTGATCAAAGTCCAACTTACTTGGCGTCTACTAAAGCGTTATCAGTCCTTTCATTTAGTGTCATTCCTGAATGTTTATATTCTTTCACTCCAGTGTCATTCCTGATGTCCGTCTCTTGTGGTCTCCAGTGCCATTCCCGGATATCTCATTCCTCTTGTTTCTCCCAGTGCTATTCCTGGAAGTTTTTCCTATCTTCTCTAACCCCATCAAATTTCCTTAGATACTTTCAGTGCCATTCCTGAAAGTTCACAGTCATATAATGCTGTCTTAGATACTGTGATTCCTTTTATCCAATGTTGTCTTAGATTTCACCTTCGTTCATATTCATCTAATGCTTTCTTGGATATTATGATTTCCTTTTATTCAATGCTTTCTTGGGTATCTCCTTGTTCATATTCATTCAATGCTTTCTTGGACGTTGTGGTTTATCCAATGCCTTCTTGGATTTCACCTTTTGTCTCAATTGCATCTGATTCCTTCTCAGATATTTTGATTTATACCTTTCATTCAAAGCCATTATTGAATGTCTGGTGTCTGTTTGTCCAATGCTTTCTTGGATCCTTACTTTGTTCACTTTATCTAAAGCCATTATTAGATATTGTGATATATACCTTTCGTTCAAAGCCATTATTGAATGTCTGGTGACTGTTTGTCCAATGCTTTCTTGGATCCTTGCTTTGTTCACTTTATCTAAAGCCATTATTAGATATTGTGATTTATACCTTTCGTTCAAATCCATTATTGAATGTCTGGTGTCTGTTTGTCCAATGCTTTCTTGGATCCTTACTTTGTTCACTTTATCTAAAGCCATTATTAGATATTGTGATTTGTACCTTTCATTCAAAGCCATTATTGGATGTGTGGTTTCTTTTGCCACCTGATGTTCTTCTTGGATGTCGCCTTTTATCTCATTTACATCTAATGCCTTCTCAGATATTATGAGTTTGCCTTTCATTCAAAGCCTTTATTGGATGTCTGGTGTCTTTCTGTCCAATGCTTTCTGGGATTACCCTGTTTATCTCATTCTCTTCTGATGCCTTCTCAGATATTATGAGCATACCTTTCATTCAAATCCATTATTGGATGTCTGGTGTCCTTTCATCCAATGCTTTCTTGGATTACCCAATTTTATCTCATTTTCATCCAATGCCATTCTTGGATCCCTACCTTGTTCACAGTCATCTAAAGCCATTATTAGATATTGTGATTATACCTTTCATTCAATGCTTTCTTGGATCTCTTTTTTGTTCACTTTCATCTGATGCCTTCTCAGATATTATGATCTATACCTTTCATTCAAAGCCATTATTGGATGACTGGTTTCTTTTGCTTTATCGGATCCCTGCTTTGTTCACTTTTATCTAAAGCCATTATTAGATATTGTGATTTGTACCTTTCATTCAAAGCCATTATTAGATGTCTGGTTTCGTTTGCCTTTCTCTTTCTGATGTTCTTCCAGATTGGGTCTTTGTTATCTGATTCCCCAGTGGAGACCGTCTTTCCGGTGCTACTTCCATTGAGGATCTTGTGTTATCTTTTCTTTCTAAAGTGTCAGACGGTCATGCTTGAATCAGTTGCTCGGTCACCTTCAGGTTCCCCAGTGTTGTTGTCATCCCTAGTGAGTGCCTATTCATTGTTGTAGCTCTATCCCTGCTTTCTTTCGTTTTCGTCTGCATCTTGGATTTAGCATACCGTCATCTCATCATGCTAGAATTCATGGTATGTCAGCATTATATATTAGTTGTGTCCATAGCATTGCATATCAGTGCATCTAAGGGCAAAATTTTTGGTTATCTATATTTAAATAGCTTTCACCTTGATTTCATGAGGATTTTCATCTCTCGTGTCATCCGGTAAAGATATTTAAATAGGGGCAACTGTTGTACCCCAAATTTTACCCCTTAGATGTCATAACATCTTGCACTTGCATTTAGGTCTCAATCATCTATGCATTTGTTAGCTAACCACAATGTCTTTCCAGTTTGTTTCTTTTGTGTAAAATCTAGGGTTTTACTTCAAGAAGTTCAAGCAAATGATCAATCAATGATTTGTGTGACTCTCCACTTCTTAAGAACCTCCACTCATTCATGATGATCAAGAGTTTCCCTCCATCAATAATCAAGTTTGAGTGTGCATCAATTCACGTTCACAAGGATCTCATGACTTAGAACGTGATTCAAAGGTTTCAAATGCATCTTTATGGCTCATTCATATGTTTAAAATGGCTCGTGAAGTTTGATCCATTGATAGTTGAAGAATTTGGTTCAATTGTTAAACAGTCAACAGATGCTCAAAGTCAAAGTTTGAATTTTGACATTTTTTTGGTCAACTACGAACTTTTCGAGTCAATAATCGAGAAAGTGTGGGAAATAATTGAGTTTGGTCAAGTTAAGTCGAGAAAATCGAAGAAAAAAATCATTTGTTCAAAAGAAACACAAAAAAGAATAAAAAAATAAGGTAATGGCAAAATTGTAATTATCAATGGTAAAATTGTAATTATCAAAGAGTTGTTGAGGATCATTAGGTGGAGGATCAGCAACGTGAGGATCAGCATTGTTCAATGGCAAAATGGTAATTATGGAACATGCGTGAGGATCAAGGAAGGAATATTCCTTACTTGGGTACCATGCAATGGCAAAGTGGTAAATACCAAATGTCACTTGAGGATCAGCAGCGTGAGGATCAACAATTGAGGATCAACAGCGTGAGGATCGGCAATTGAGGATCAGCAGCAAGTGAGGATCAACAACGAGAGGATCAACATTACACTACTAATGGCAGTTTTGTAATTACTAGTGGTAGAATTGTAATTAAGAGCTGATACTCAGGGAAGTCCTGGTACTCAAGAATGGAGAGAATCAAGAATCCTATAAATAGCCCATTTGTTTTCTTCATTAAGGGAGGAGATTTTTGGGAGGATTAGGGAGATTTTTGAGAGGATGAAGGATTCATTCAAGGACAATTCAAGGGAATGGTCATGAAATTCTTCCAAATATCATATTCTCAATAAATCCATTATCACATAAGAGTCGAAACTTCGAATCTCCCGATTTTTTCTCTTCTTTTACATCAAACATAACTCATCAAATGCATTGAAACCCATCATTTCCACACACTCTTGGGGGCTCAGTGAAGCTGTAAACATCATCACATTTCATCTGGAAGTGCTCTAGAAGGTGCATTGGACACACTCCAATCGGTAAACCTTCTTGATTTTTGAACTCCCTCCTTAAGGTATCATTTTCATCCATTCAAGTTACTATTGTGTTTGTCTTGAAATGTTGAGTGAAAACCCCATGAAAATGGGTATTGGTTGATCATATATGGTACCAAATTTTATTTATTTTCTTTTCAAATATTTTAATTTTCATCTTTATTTTATATAAAAAAACATTTTAATTATTTTCTTCTTATTATGTTTTTCATATTAAAAAATCCCAAAAATATTTATTATTTTTGTATTAATTGTTTATCTTTGTTTATGTTTTAACTTAAACCTTAAAAATCAAAGAAAACATTTCATTCAACCTTAGAAATTTTAAACCACTTTCATCAACAAACCATTAGCCTTCTCAAGAGATAGCCATTAATCTCTTGTAACCTTTAACCCTTCCTTTAACTCTCCATAGATATAGCTATTAATCTCTTCTCCATTTACCACCTTTGACCTTACACTTACAATTAACTTTGTCATAGAGATAACTATTAATCTCTTCTCCCTTTACCACCTTTAACTTTTCATTCAAATCCTTTCATAAGAGATAGCCATTAATCTCTTCACCTTTACAATCAATCCTCACAAGCTTTGCTTTCAAGCTTTTCATCCGTAGTGAGCCGAACTAGGATTGCTCTGACTTCCTATACAGGATACGTAGGCATAGGATTGCGATGATCCTAGCGAGCTACCTAAACATTTTTCCCGTAGTCCGAACTACAATTGCTCCGACTTCCTATTAAGGATACGTAGGCATAGGATTGCGAGATCCTATCGAGCTACCTTTTTCTTTTTCCACCTTTTTCCTTTACATCCAATGCCTTCTTGGATCCCACCTTCTTCCTTTACATCCAATGCCTTCTTGGATTCTACCTTTTTCTTTTTCTACCTTTTTCTTTTTCCACATTTTTCCTTTATATTCAATGCCTTCTTGGATTCAACCTTTTTCCTTTACATCCAATGCCTTCTTGGATTCAACCTTCTCTCTTTTACACCCTTTTACCCCGTAGTGAGGGGAACTACGAATGCTCTGATTCCATTCCCGTCAGGATACGTAGGCACGAGATGCGATGTCTTGGCGAGCATACTTTGTAAATAAACCCCTAGGTCTTTCCATTAGCACATTTTCCTTAGCAAGCAACTTTAAAATAATACAAATACTAACAAGAGGTTCCTGTAGAGTACTACAGATATCTAGGATGCTAACACCTTCCCTGGGTATAACCAACCCCCGAACCTAGATTCTCTTAACTTAGGTTTTTTTGATCTTTAACATTTCCTTTGGATAAATCAAAGACCGGTGGTGAATTTCATAGATGTGTGATTCAAGTTAATTAATAGATTGATATCCGATTCTAACCCCAACACCTTGAAAATCAAAACAGCATGGGAAACCACAATTCTTGGGGTAAATAAACAAATCGTGTGGAGTTGGGAACGAAACCTTTAAGGATTCATGATCTGCAGGAAAATGGGAAACAAGTTGGAGGGAGTGAGTCTGACAGTCTAGCCTTTTGTAACATAACAGCAGCTAAACCTAGTCAAGTAGGTAATCATGGTACTACGCAGGGCATTTTTGGACCCACTTTGGATTTGAACCAGGAGACGGTAAACAACAGTTTTGATGTAGTGGTTACTAAGGGTGATCAACGTGATGACAACATTTTGGGTCGGGCCTCTTTTGTTTCTGATCCCATTATGTGAACTGATAACGACCAGGCCTTAGTGTGTGTTAGGCCTAATGTTAGGAGAAAAAAGAAATTGCTAAATGAGATTTGTGATAACCTAAGAATTCCTTTCTCCCCTTCATATTATTCTAGGCTTATCCATTCTAACTTTAAACATACTGCATCTAATCCTAATGTTGATTCATCTGGTCAATTAGCCAAATGAAAATCGTTGGTGGAAGATTTTATTTCAAGGTATTCCAGGGGGTCGATATTATGTTGCGATTCCATAAACGATTCCGACGTCAATAAGGGAAATTCAAGGTTCAAAAAATCAATTGAAGATGTGCTGGCTAGAATTTGGAATACGATCAAGGAGTTAGGTATTGAAGGCGATGAAAAGGATGAGCTATTCGAAGGTCTTATCAGGGATATGGAAAATCGGGATAGACGCGCGTTTGAGGTATTGTAGGTGGTTACTACTGTGGTTTCATGAATATTGTGTCGTATAATATTCGTGGGAGTGGGAATTCACTTAAGAGGAGTAGGATCAGGAAGGTACTTTCTTCAGGTAAGGTTAATTCGGTTTTCATTCAGGAATCTAAATGTAAGAGTATGAATAACAATGTAGTGCATAGTTTGTGAGGTGATGGGGATTGAAACTGGTTTGCAGTTAACTCCATTAGTTAATCAGGTGGAATAATTAAGATTTGGAGGAGAAGAGTCATTAAATCGATTTACAATTTTAGAGGCAATGGATATATGGGAATTAATGCGATTTGGAAAGGTCTTAACTGTTATTTTGTAAATGTCTACTCTAAATGTAATCTTAGGGACAAACGTAATTTTTGGGCTACCCTCATTAATTTGAAGAAAATCGTCTCAGCAGGCGAATGGTTGTTCCGAGGTGACTTCAATGCGATATAGTCAATTGAAGAAAGGAGGGGTAGTGGGTCTTGTAACTATGTAGATATGGAAGAGTTTAGTACTTTCATGGAATTATTGGGTTTGATGGATCTTCCATTGATTGGTGACAGATTCACTTGGTTTAAGCCAAATGGGAGCTGCTGTAGTAGATTGGATAGGATGTGAATGTCTAAGAATCTTATCAACAAATGGGGAGTGATGCTCAAAAGGTGGGAGATCGTGACATATCCGACCACCATCCGGTGTGGATTCATGCTATTTTTTTAATTGGGGACCTAAACCAAACAAAGTCTTCAATTGTTGGCTTGAACATCCTCAATTCTTTGAATTCGTGAAGTCTGAATGGAACTCTTTCAACTTCCACGAGAGCATGACTACCATTTTTTGCAATATACTCAAAGCATTAAGGTCGAGAATTATATGGTGGAACAAGGAGGTTTTTGGGTGGATTGATCTAAAAATTGAAGCTGATGTTGGGTTACTACAGGAAATTGAAATAACTATGTTTAAGGATGGTTGCCTAATTAATAGTGATGATTTGATCAAGAGGAGCAAGGCTAACGAGACGATATGGAATTCACTGTTATTGAAAGAAAGTATTTTCAAACAAAAATCTAGATCAAAGTGGGCTTTGGAGGGTGATATGAACACCAGATTTTTTTCATTCCATGCTAAAGAGCAGAACTAGGAGAAATTCAATTGTAGCCTTAAGGGCGGGAACCAAAATATTGGAGGATGTTGATGGTATAAAAAATGCTTTCAAGATTAACTTTCAAGACACATTTTCGAAGGATTCTAGGAGAAAACCAAATATAGATTTATCTGGCTTGCCTAAGCTTATTGTGGCAGAAAAGTAGGGTTTGGAGGAACCATTCACTTTGGAGGAAATTCATGAAACTATTTTCAAAAGTGACGGGGACAAAAGTCCCAGACCGGATGGATGCAATATGAACTTTCTTAAACATTACTGGAATGCTGGTGGAGAAGATGTTTCAAAATGCATTGCTGAATTTCATTATGCTGCCTAAAACAATGTCTTCGCCGTTTATCGCATTAATACCGAAGGTAGAAAATCTTCAAGGTCTGGACGACTTCCGTCCTATCTTCCTTATAGGATGTATATACAAAGTCATCTCCAAAATTATGGTGGCTCGATTGAGGAAAGTGATTGGGAGACTTATATCACTGTCATAAACGGCGTTCATTCCCGGGAGACAACTTTTAGATGGGGTTTTGTTGGCAAATGAATTGGATGACTTTGATAAAAGGAGAAACAGAAGTTGTATTATTCTTAAAGCGGATTTCCTGAAAGCATATGATTGTGTAGACTAGTGCTTCCTTGAGAAGATTTTGATGTCCATGGGTTTAGGTAAAAATGGTTGCAATGGATTAAGGGTGGTGTGCTTACTAGTTTTATGTCCGTGCTTGAGAATGGTAGTCCAACACAGGATTTTTCGGTTTCCAGAGGTCTCAGACAAGGAGATCCTTTGTCCCCATTTTTGTTTGCATTAGTGGCTGAAGGGCTTGCATATATCATAAATAATGCGGCGAGGATGGAGATTATTTATTGATTTAGACTTAACAATGACGTATCACATTATTTGTTACAATTTGCAGATGATACATTTCTTTCATGTGATACCTCCTGACTTAATATTTGGGGCTTGAAAGCTATCTTCCATGCTTTCGAATTGACTTCGGGTTTGATGATTAATGCTTCTAAGAGTTCTTTGTTTGGTATTGAAGTTGAGGATTTATTCATGTTGGCTGTAACTCAGTTTTTAGCTTGTAAGCAGGGAAGGTTTCCTTGCTTTTTCCTTGGTCTTACAATTGGTGGCAACCATAGGCGTGTGGTATTTTGGAAACCCTTTATCAGCAGACTGAAATCTCGATTGTCTTCTTAGAAGGGCAGAATGCTATCCATTGGCGGGAGAGTTACACTTTTGAAATCAGTGTTGACGAACCTTTCTATTCACTACCTTTCATTCTTCAAGGCTCTAAGAAAGGTTGTGGATCAAATTAGAACCTTACAACGAGAATTCCTTTGGTCGGGTTCGGCAGAGAAAAACGGATTAGCTCTAATTAGTTGGAGTACTGTATGTAAACCAAAGGAATTGGGTGGATTAGGAATTAAAGATATCAGTGTTTTCAACATTTAATTACTATCTAAATGGATGTGGAGGTTTGTTTCAGATGATCAAGCATTGTGGTGTGGTGTGCTCGTGGCTAGATACAAAAACTTTTGTTCAAGAATTCTATCTCATGAGGATTTTGTTCCTAAAAGTAAACAATCCATTTGGTGGCGAGACTTGATGTGCGTCGCAGACTCTATGGAGGAAGGTAGTTTCTCAAGGGTAGTGACTTGTAAACTTGGCGACGGAAGCGATATACCGTTTTGGAATTCAAGATGGATTGGAGGCTCCACTTTAAAGGATTTATTCCCTGCTCTTTTTTCTGCTGCAGTCAATAAACAAGGTCCTGTCGTGGCATTTAGAAACTGGAATGGAAATAATTTCTTGTGGAAAATAAATTTCATGAATGGCTTGGTAGGTGTACATGTCGTGCGCGAGTACAATGCACTACTGTTGATCTTGTAAAGAACAAATAGTGTCATTCACTGTCATGACAGCTTGCTTTGGCCAATTTATTCTAATAGTGTTTTCTCGGTAAAATCGTGATATAAGTCTTTGTAACTCAGTTCGGTTGGGCAAGTTTTGGACGTTGAACGAAAAATGGCGTTGGAATTACTTTGGCAATCTAAAATTCCATTAAAGGTGAAAATCTTCTCTTGGCGGTTCTTGTTGGATAGGCTACCTATGCGATCGAATCTGGTCCGTAGAGGGATTATCTTGAACACTCACAAAAAGGTATGCGTATTTTGTTTTCGTAGCATCAAGGATAATTCTCATCTTTTCTTTATGTGCCCAAGAATTTGTATGGTTTGGTTGAAGGTAGCAAATTGGGTTGAAATTCCTTATTTGGTGGAACGGGACTCATAGGCACCTTTTCGAATGGGCGATTTCTTTATTGCGAAGTTGCCCAAAGCCTACTGTGTGCTTAATTTGGTTTGCGTCTTGTTGGTGTATTTGGCGTTCTAAAAATCATATTATTTTTTACGACGAAAAGGGTAATCCGAATGTTATTATAGATAGAATTATACTATCTTCTTGGTGGTGGATTTCTCTTAGCATAAACACAATCCTAAATGTTCCTATTTTGAATGGCTCAAATGCCCTCTTGATTATTTGTAACTGATTTCATTTGCTGCTGGAGTTATTAACTATGAATTTTGTTTATGGGGTTGGAGTACCCCTAGTAATCCCTATTAATATATATTTTTTTGCCTATAAAAAAAACTTCTTTGAGTAACGTTTACCAATATATACAATCATGTTTCTATTTTACTTTTTAGATTTCAATTACAATCAACGGTTTTCTTTTTTGGACATTTGTTTATTTTTGATCCATTAAATCAAATTAAGAGAACCACATGTAACAATTCACATCTCCCACTCCATAAAATAGGCTTAATTGCAATTTTGGTCTCTCTATTTTTTTTTTTTTACTTTTGGTTCTCCTATTTTAAAATCCAAAAATTTTGTTCCCTTATTTTCATTTTTTTTTACTTTTGATCCCCCTATTTTAAAATTCAAAATTTTGGTCCTCTTATTTTTATTTTTTTAGACTTTTGGTCCCCTTTTCCAATTGGAAAGGGGACTAAAATCCAAAAGAAACTTAAAATAGGAGGACAAAAAGTTAAAAAAAAAATAAAAATAGAAGGACCAAAATTTCGAATTATAAAATAGGGGGACCAAAAATAAAAAAATTGAAAACAGATGGACAAAAATCCAGATTTTATAATAAGGGGACCAAAACTATAAAACAAATGAAAATTGGAGGACCAAAATTGCAATTAAGCCTAATATTTATATACCTTGCTATGTTATGAAATCATCTTATATTTAAATTTAGGTGTAATGCCCTTTTAATTTTGGGGTTCATTTTGATCTGTTAATTTTAAAATGATTCATATTGGTTATTTAATACTTCAAAATGTACTATAATACTCATTCTCATCTAATTACCATAAATTTAGCAAATAATTTTTGTTGCTAATTATATAAAAAAAAAAGAATAAAATATTAAGTACTAATATTTTTTTTTTAAAATTAAGAGATTAAAATGAATCTTAATTTTAACATAAAAAAATAAAAAATGTTATGAAACTAAACAAAATAATATAGAGATCAAAGAGAGGAAGAGAAGAGAGAAAGTAATCTTATATTATCTTCTTCAAATGTACACTTTATATTGCAATATGGATCTTATTTATAGGACCTAATAAGGAATAGGAAGATGAAAAGAAGAATAAGAATGGACATCCACTTTTATCTTTATTCATAACACTCCCCCTTGAATGTCCATTGAGGATATGCCTCGTTAAAACCTTACTAGAAAAAACCCAGTGGGAAAAAATCTAGTGAAGGAAAAAGAGTACAATATCCTTTCATTTCTCCCCCTCAGCTAAACGTTCATTTCTTCGATGAAGACCAATCTTTTGTGCTAGTTGATTAAAAATTCTACTTGGGAGTGACTTTGTGAAAATGTTTGCAAGATTATCACATGAACAGATTTGTTGGATGCTTATATCACCACTCTTTTGAAGATCATGAGTAAAAAAGAACTTTAGAGAAATGTGTTTTGTCCGGTCTCCTTTAATGTAACCATTTTTCAATTGAGCGATGCATGCAGTATTATCTTCATATACGGTCGTTGTATTTAATATCTCAGAAGATAAACCACAGTATTTTGGATGTGTTGAATTAAGTATCTCAACCAAATGCATTCTTGACTTGCCTCATGTAATGCTAAAAGTTCTGCATGATTAGATGATGTTGCTGCTATGAATTGTTTCACTGATCTCAATGAAATAGTTGTACCCTCACTTGTAAATAAATAACCTGTTTGTGATCTACCATTATGAGGATCTGACAAGTAACCTGCATCTGCATAACCTATTAATTCGAATCTGAAAACCTTGGTATAAAACAAACCCATGTTTATTGTACCTCCAAGGTAACGAAGTATATGTTTGACTCTGTTCCAATTTCTTCGTGTAGGTGAAGAATTGTATCTTTGTAATATATTAACAGCAAATGACATATCAGGACGTGTATAATTACCAAGGTACATTAGTGCTCCAATTGCACTAAGATTTGATACTTCAGGACCAAGCAATTCTTCATCCTTTTCTCGAGGTCTGAAAGGATCTTTCTCCACATCTAATGATCTAACAACCATTAGAGTGGGCAACGCGTGACATTTGTCCATATAGATTCATTTTTACACTTTTCCTATATAGCCTTCTTGATGTACAAAAATTCCTTTGTCCAAATGTTCAATTTGCAAACCTAGACATAATTTTGTCTTTCCTAGGTCCTTCATCTCAAACTCTTTCTTTAAACAATTCATAGCTTTTGGAAGCTCTTCAGGAGTTCCAATAATATTTATGTCATCCACATAGACAACTATTATTGCAAATTCCTTTCCTGATCTTTTTATAAAAATACAAGGACAAATGGAGTTATTTGTATATCCCTCTCTAAGCAAATATTCACTGAGACGATTATACCATATTTGTCCAGATTGTTTCAGCCCATAGAGAGACTTGTTCAATCTTATGGAGTAGCTTTCTCAAGATTCGGAGTAGTGTGCATCTGGTATATTGAACCCTTCAGGGAGTTTCATGTAAATTTTACTATCAAGTGAACCATACAGATAAGCTGTTACAACATCCATCATGTGCAAATTGAGCCCTTCATGTGCTACAAACCTAATTAAATATCAAAAATTGAATTGCATCCACTACAGGTGGATATGTTTCATCAAAATAAAATTTAGGTCTTTGTGAAAATTCTTGAGCAACAAATCAAGCTTTATACCATTCTTATTTTGACTTTTCACAAAATCACATTTATATTCAATTGGTTTCACATCTTGAGGTGTTCGAACTATAGGTCCAAAATCGAGTCACTTGTAAAGTGAGTTTAATTTTTCTTCAATTGAATATGTTCATATTGGCCAATTCTCACTTGGTCTACAATCTTTGATAGACTTTGACTCATGATCCTCGTTATCATTTATCATCTTTAGCGCTATGTTATACACATAGAGATTGTCAATATTGACTTTATTTTGGTTCCATTATATTCAATTCATGACATAATTTATCGAGATCTCTTAATTTTCATAAATTTCAGGTACCTGGTTAGTTCTTCTGGAACTCAAAATTAAATTATGTCAAAGTGCTCTTAGAGTTTTCATATCCTCACTTGGGTCATCTTTAACTTTAGTTTCTTTTCTTGGTAGAGAACTTTTAACATTGGAACCGACTTTCCTACCACACTTCAGGGGCGATTATAACTCATTTGCAATATTAGATTGTCCAATAGGCAAATCCACTTTGAGTGGAGTATTAGCAGCTGATGATTTTTTTCATAAACTTTGCAAATGAATTGTGTTTTGAACTTCGAGGATCAAAATGATATTATAATATTTTATTTCAAATTGTTAATTTAAACTTCTGGTTCACACTTTCAGCTGCTTACTCTCCCCCCTAATATTTAGAAAATTAATTTATAAATTTATAATTAGCCTGTAGCCGTCGGTTTTTTCGATGACGCGACCACCTTACCATATAATTGGTGCTACTTTCTGATTTCTGTATTTATCCTATGAAGCTAGAAAGGAAGGGAAAGATATCTTAAACTAACCATGCACACAAATGTTTTCTTTAACAAATGCTAAGAGATCGGGGATTGGGGTCTGGTTATACAAAGGGAAGCTACTAACACCCAGAGTATCTATAGTAATCTATAGGAACCTTCTTTTGTATGTATTTTTGTTAATTTGAAATGCTTTCTTGTGTTTATCTGCTGTGGATTGGGAAAGTTTCTCCTTTGGGAGGATTGAGAGACTGTTTTTGTTGTTTTCAGGTTTTCTGTTGTTTTTGGGAAGGTACCTGGACCTAAAGTTTTTGATTTGTATGCTCGCTAAGATTTCGCAATCTTATGCCTACGTATTCCCTAAAGAGATTTTGGAAATCAGAGCAATTGTAGTTACTCCTATTTCTATGGGAGGAAAGATATTTGGTTTCTTGTTCAAAGCCCAAGATTGAAGCTAGCTGAGTATTTGTGTCTTGTTTGAAGCCCAAGATTGAAGCTAAAAGGGTGACTGAGAGAGAATTTGTCATCTCTAAAGGAAGATATCTCACCTATTCATCACAAAATGTCAGGTAATTGATTATAATGGAAATTACTTTAACTGGGATATGGGAATCCAATAATGCCATAATTTCCTTTATAAGAGAGATGTCATGAAGGAAGAAGCTTTAACTCAGTGTAAAGCAATGCCACCTTTTCCTTATGAGTCTTTCATGCTAAGAGAGGCACATTGGCTTGGATATATGGAATCCAGAGGCTTGCCACTTATAGCAGTCAGATGAAAGAGAGATTTTAGCCAGGATAAAGGAAGGGCTCCATCTTGGATTTTGAATCAACAAGTGTGCCACTTATCGCAATTATCTGAAAAAAAAGGTTTTGATTGTTTGTTTTGATATGTGATATATAGAGGGGATATCATCCTACAGAGTAGACTTATGGGCTCATCTGAGGGGATGTTGTTTTTTTGGTCTGTGCCTTGTTCAAGGCCCAAGGTTGAAGCTAAGGGAAACTGACTCCACTGGGGAGGGTTTTATCTGTCTTGTACAAAGCCCAAGATTGAGGTTGTCTAGAGAAAATCATTATATAAAGCCTAAGAGGAGGCTGACTGAGGATTGTTAAAATCCAAGAGAAGGTCTAAATTGTATTGGGGAATCCAAAAGGGATCTAACTCTTGTTCGGGAATTGGGGAAGAGTTGAAGAATCAGATGCCATGAGGCTCTGATTCCGTTAGGGCTTTGTTGAGGTCAATCTGACCGTGGCTGGGATTTTCAAGGTGAAAGTTAAGCCTTGTTGGAGGTCAGAGAAGTTTAAAGGTGAGTTTGAAAACCTTAGAGGTTTCTGACTCTGCTGGAGACTAGTGTATTGATAAAATGATCAGGGTTTTCCCTATGCCTTTAGGAAACCTGAGGGTCTCTGTGTGAAGTCCAAAAGGAGACTATGATAATTTCCAAGTTTACTTGAATGAAGCCCAAGAGGAGGCTGAGACTATCCAAGTCTCTTAAGAAGTGGGAGACTCTGGTGTAGAGAGAGATCTTTGTCTGATGCCCAAGAGGAGGCTGTTGGTTTAAGGGATGAAGATCAACCCTTTGATGATAGGATGTGTAGCTTTCGAATTTCCTGAGGATTGAACTAGTAGAGATGACTAATTTCTATCTTATGCTTATAGGAAGCCTTTAGGTCCTTGTACTAAGCCCAAGAGGAGGCTGGGGAACTTCTAAGAAGCCTGTTGGTCCTTGTACTAAGCATAAGAGGAGGCTGGGGATACTTCTAGGAAGCCTGTGGGTCCAAGCCTAAGAAGAGTTCAAGAAAGGTTTGACCGGGAATAAGTCCTTTCTTTGTTGAACAGTTCTAAGGTTTGAAGAAATTCAAAAGAGGTTTCACCGAGAATTAATCCTCTCCGGGGAAATGAATTTCTTGTATATGTTTCTAAGTTTTGATAGTCTTGAGAAAAGTTTCACAAGGAATAATGCCTTTCTCTGTTCCATATTGAATAAGCCCAAGAGGAGGCAGACTGTATCGAGGGGAGTTTCCTATGAGGGAACTAGTTGTTGACTAAGTTAGAAGTAACCTCTGATTTGACCTAAGTGTAGACCTAACTGCCGGGAAAAACTCTAAACAGATATGTATAAGTATATACAGATGAATAAATTGACCGGTATATAAACAAGTATGCATTAAATTGTAAAGATGTTGGGTCTTATACTCTGAAAAGAGACCCAAGTGTATTGTGATTGATTGTACTGATTACAACTGTATGATTATAGTTTTGGAAAATTGAAGAAAGTTTTGAGAAAAAAACTCTGAATTTGAATTTGAATTAAAAGAAAGATTTTTGAAAAGAAAATAGTGTTTGGGGCTTATAACTCAATGAGAGGCCCAAATGGTCTAAGAGTAGTTTCACCGGGAATAATGCTCCTCTTAGTACCAGTTTAAAACAGACAAATGATTTTGAAAACACAGGTACGTGGCTTAAAACCTAAGGAGAGACCCATGGAGTTTGTTTATTGTTAAAATAAAGTTTATGTACAAAAGATTGGGGCTTATACTCAAGGAGAGACCCAGATGATTTTTTTTTAACATAGTGATCGCACTGCGATACCGACAGACTTTGTGGGACTTATACTATAGCAGAGGCCAAAAATTTATTTATGTACAAAGAGGGGTTGAGTCTTACACTCTACAAAGAGGCCCAAGGATGTTTGTAAAGAAGAAAAATGGGGCTTACACTCAAGGAGAGGCCCATGGTTTTTATTTGAAAGGCGACGATCGCCCCGCGGTTTTGAAAAACGACAGTGGGACTTATACAATGACTGAGGCCCAAAAATATTTATGTAATAAAAAGGAGTGGGTCTTACGCTCTACAAAGAGGCCCAAAAGTGTTTCAAATGAAGTTTGAAAATTTAAAATCAAGGGAAAACTCAAATTTTAATTAAAAAAATACAATTTTTTAAAGAAAATTAAATAAAAAATGATGTAAAATATCTAATATATTTAAAAACGAGTCGTGAATTTTGAAAAATGTTTTGAAAAATCATGTTTTATTTTTATGAAAGCTTGAAATTCATTAGAATTTGAAAAATCAAGAGAATGAATTCTTTTCAAATGTTTAAAAACAATTAAAAAGAAATTCTTTACAAAAATTCAAAATATATTAAATAAATAATATTTTTTTTTATTTTTTGGTGGAATAAAATATTTTAACATATTTGTAAATTTTGAAAAAAAGAATTAATAAAAAATGATTAAAAATCAGAGAGAAATTATTTTTTGAAATCAATTAAGAAAATTAATTAAAAATTCAAAAATTCAAATTATTTGAAAAAATGTGCCAAGAACATCTTCTTCTTCGCGTGTGCCCTGTTTCCCTAGATTTGCAAAACCTCTCATATCTCCCTTAATACGCAATGGTTTTGACTTTTGTAAACATGAAAGTTGCTCGTTTTTGAAAAATGATTCCAATGGTACCAATTAATTGCATTTATTTTAAGTGTGGAGTGAGAAATCAAGTGAAAAACAGATGAACCCTAATTTTTGCAAGAACATCATGAAATTTTATACACGATAGCTACAAGGAAATTAATTAAGGGGAAATACTCTACACAAGTACATAAACATGTTTGTAACTTGAAAACATATTTATGATGCATGAATCATAGAGTTTGAGAGTGCCAGGCTTACTTGTGCAAGAGGAATTCGAATTGTGATGTAGAGGTGTTACAGATGTTGTGTGATGATCTGGACAACTTCAATGAACCTTATGTAAGGTGTTTAGAAGCTTGGAATGGATTGGAAACACATTGAACTCTTTGTGGTACCTCAACTGCAAATTGGCTTGAGTGCGATTTGGAGGTTTATGATTCTGGTGTTACAGGTGACGGAGAAGTGTTTGGACAGCTTCTATATGATATATATGATGTGTCTACACTCTTAGTTTTGATGGAATTGCTTCCTATTGAAAAATTCGATGGTTACTTGAAAAGGAAGCAAATTTTGGTTTTGGAGAGTGAATTGAAGGAAAACATGGATTGCATATGTTTTAGTGAGTTTAAACCAGTCACAAATGACCACTATTTATAGTAGAGGAAGTTTTTTTTTAAGGAATAGTGAATGGAGGCTGGATCACCCTATTATACATTGGTTTTTATCATGTAGCTAAAGTCTCCTCTAGCCATTGACTTGGGCCAAACTTTGCAGGTTTAGGTCCTCTGATCTTTGGGGAAATCTTAACTCATTTGGACTGGCTTGTAACTGATCCATGACACCTCTATGTACCACATAAATGCTTGATGCCAAATTTGAATTTCAAGGTTCATGTCATGATGATTTTGCACATGCCTTGTTGAATTCTTGACTCCTTGATCAAGTAACAAGTGAGTCATATGAAGTTTTGTGTTTTTGGAAGATGACAAAGTTGGCAAAATGGCAAAACTTGAAGGAAGAAATCATGTGGCATAAGTCATGTATCCATGTTGTTGTGTAGGCAAGGTGAAAAATGCCATTTTGGGAGGCTCTTAACTTCTTGCTCAAGTTGAATCATGGGAGGCTCTTGTACTTTTTAGAAAGCCCCTATATCATACTTCAACTTTGATGTTTAACTTTGGTCTTGAATCATCTTGGATCATGGTAAAAAATGCCTCCAAAGTTGGACAAATCATGAGACATATTCTGTCTCAAATTTTTCTAAGTGTTTGAAAAATGTCCATTTTTTCATTTTTTATGATTTTGATCAATCCATAACTCAAAATCCATGAAGATTTGGAATGGGTTGTAGTTGACATTCTTGTAGTATGTAATGAGAGCTTTCATTTGAGCTTTGGATGGAAGAAAAAGGTTACTTGGATCACAAGTTATGGTCTTGCAAAGTTGGGTAAAAATCATTTTTTTTTCATGACTTAGTGAAAATTCAAGTTTCTTAAGGTTGCCCCTTTTGCAAGTAACTCCACTTTTTTTTATTTTTCTTGATGGATGATGATCAAAACCATAAGTTAACATTGTTTTTTACTTAAAGAAGCCATGTTTGTCAATAAATCTCAAAAGTTAAACTTGGTTTTTGGGCACAGTTGACTTTTTGTTAGATGAATTTCAAACTAAGTGATCCTTTATGAAATCAAGTTCTTGACATAATTCAAACCTAATGGATGGATTCCATAGGTGTTTTAGAGTGTCTTGAATCATGTCCCAAGGTTTGAGATCATGTCTTGGTCAAAAGTCAAATGTATGGTTGACTTTTTCTCAGAAACCCTAGTTTGGGATCTAGATGAATTTAAATCTCTATATTGCTCATGAACCAAGTTATTTGTGTCAATTTGAACTTGTAAGAGGATCAATATAAGATATTTGAGGTCTTTAAAACATTCCTTGAGGTTTTGGCTCATGCCTTGCTCCAAAAGACAACTTAGGGGTGAATTAGGTCAAGAAACCCTAATTCCTAATTTTTGATGAATGCATCCCATGAGGCTATTTTGAACTTATGATTGGATCCATGAGGTCCCTTTGAGCTTCTTGGACCATGTTTTGAAGTATTGGCTCATTCCCATATGAAAATTTCTCTCTGGAGGCCTTGGTCGACCAAAACCCTAATTTTGGTGACACTTATGATCTTGAGGCTTAATCCACTTGAAATGTTGCACTCTTGTGCTTGATTCTTTATGTTGGAGATCTCTTGACCCTTTATGGATGTTTGAAAGACTTGACAAGTTAAAGATCATGACAAGTCTTGATTGATCTTTTGTCTGAGTGCTCTGAGAGGGTCCAAAACCCTAATTTTTAATTGAGGTGAATGCTCAACAATCTTTGAGAGGATTAATGAGGTACAAAGGTACATCCATATTGTGGTGATGATTTGCACAATGATGGGAAATCTTGTGGTCAAATTTAGGGTATGACAGATGCCCCTATTTAATCTTCTTGGACCTGAAGGTGTGAATGGCGAAGACGTTCGTACATTCAAGGTAAAAGAGGATTAAATATCGGAATACCTGAAATTTTGATGGTGGTAGTGAATAGCAGTTATTTGCTCATCCAACTTCTTTTGCTAAGAAAGGCTACTTAAAAAAGGGTAAAACTTCCCCTCGATCCTGGTCTTCAGCCACATAACTGGTCTCAGTTTTCTTTGACATAAACCTCCCCTCAATCCTGGTCTTTAGCCATGGAACTGGTCTAAGTTTCTTTGAAATAAACCTCCCCTCGATCCTGGTCTTCGGCCATGGAACTGGTCTCAGTTTTCTTTTGAAATAAACCTACCCTAAATCCTGGTCTTCAGCCATGGAACTGGTCTCAGTTTCTTCTTGTCGAGTTCTTTCCTTGACGAGGAATACTATCTGTGATGGTTTTTTATCAAACTTCCCGCCGAGAATTTCTGGAGAGATGTTATTTGATAAAAAAGATTTGATGTCAGACTTGTTGCGGAAACCCATTGGTCTGAACTACAGAGGTGTGCAAACTTCTCTATTGGAGATGCCATTTACTGGGGAGATTACACCATAATTCCTCTTTTCAGAGAGACGCCACGTGATGTAATTCAATTTTGAGGTGCTGATGACTCTATTGAAAGAAAAAAAAACCGGAGAGAAACTAGCGTAGTGCCAAGAGTCTTTTGTCGAGAGGCTTTATCTGGGGATTTTTTCCTTAATCCGGGAAAGCAAACTATCATCTTCAACGGCGAAGAGTGATGTTCCAAATGTGTATAACTAAACGGCTTCTGGTCGTTCAGAGGTTCCAGTTATCAAAGTGGTCGAGGACAGACTCCAATCCAAGAATAAACTGGAGAGAGATTGTTTAGACGGTACATTTTCCTGACGAGAAAAGAACTCAGACCGAACTTTTGTCCTATCTGACATGGTAAGGAAAACTGAACACTCTATCGGAGAGAGGACGTTTATCACTTGGGGAATGAATATGACCAGAGTGATATTAATGCAATATGAGTATGAATATGAATCAATTATGCATGATGTATGAGATGCTGATGCTAACAAAACAGATACGACATGTGGATTGGTGATGAACACAACTAGATACTCGGCCACTCTAGGAGATGGGGGTATCACTAGAGATTCTGAAAGTTGTACTTTTGTTTGGGAACAGGGATTCCTGTGTTTGTTCTGGTTCCCGGAGATACGAACCTGCTAGGGATAGAAACCCGTTCTTGCTTTTCAGATGTAGATCCTACTGGGGATGACAGATGGGTCATTCCATCTGAAGTAATTGATCCTTCATTCAGGGTCTACTGATTAAAAGAAGTATTTTGATTCTGCATTTTGAAGTTTGACCACTACCGGAGAAGTAGTCGATATTCCTTTTTGTGCTCATTAATCAAAAAGAAATTGCCATCTTTGCTTTAAAATCGAAAGTAAATTTGATAATTAAAAATTCATTTTTTTTTATGTTTTAAGAATCGTTGATCATATTAAAATGTCATTTTGCAAAGCAGAATGAATGAGAATTGCAAACAAAAGGCACAAGGGCTCAAATTTTCATTAATAGAATGGCAATCAGCCTAATCTGTGATTCCATGGATCATTACAAAGTTTAGAAAATGGTAATTTAAAGGAAAATGGGCTACATTGAAACATAACGACCGTTATCCTTCCACCAACTTTGAATTCTGGATATTCTGAGCTTCTGTCGAAGGTGACCTTGACTGAAGTTTTCCTGACGGACGACGTTACCGCTGAGGAGCCAATCTTGTCGGATGCAGTTACTTGCCATGAATCCCTAACTTTTGCTTGGATTTCCTTTTTAGGTTTTCAATCTATCGGGATGATTATTGTTTATGTCTCTAATTTTTTCCTGGACCGCCCTTTCGGGTTTTCAGTCCAACAAGACGTTTTTTTTTCATTTAGGCGGAGTATTTCTTGACTACATCAACATTTGTGGGGTAGGTAAACTCCTCTTGGTCCATCGCTGCGAGTCTCAAGGCACCGCCTGAAAAGGCTTTCTTAACAACATAGGGGTTGTCGTAATTTGGAGTCCACTTGCCCCTAGAATCAGTCAGAAATGATTGTATCTTCTTGAGCACAAGGTCTCCTTCCCTGAAGGCATTGGGCTGGACTTTCTCATCAGATGCCTTCTTCATTCTTTGCTGATACAAGTGACCATGGCATAAAGCCGTCATTCTCTTTTCTTCGATTAGATTTAGTTCATCGTTTCGGCTTTGACACCATTCAGCTTCTATTAGTTTGGCTTCCATCAATACTCTCATTGATGGGATCTCTATTTCTATGGGGAGCACTGCTTCCATGCCATATACTAGAGAGAAAAGGGTTGCCCCTGTTGAAGTGCAAACAGATGTGCGATAACCGTGAAGAGCAAAGGGTAGCATCTCATGCCAATCTTTATAGGTTACAACCATCTTCTAAATGATCTTCTTGATATTCTTGTTAGCCGCTTCTACCGATCCATTCATTTTAGGTCGGTAGGGAGATGAGTTATGGTTTTCGATCTTGAACTCAGCACATAACTCTTTCATCATCTTGTTGGTCAAGTTGGATCCATTATCAGTAATGATCTGGCTTGGAACACCATAACGGCAGATGAGTTTGTTCTTGATAAATTGGACCACCACTTGCCTGGTTACATTGGTGTATGATACTGCTTCGACCCACTTGGTGCAGTAGTCAATGGCTACCAGGATGAACCGATGTCCATTTGAAGCTTTGGGTTCAATCATGCCAATCATGTCGATTCCCCATATGGAAAAAAGGTCGTGGAGAAGAAAGGACTTTGAGATATGTTAGTGGTACATGGATTTTGTCGACGTATATCTGACACTTGTGACACCTCCTCATGTACTTGTAGCAATCGGATTCCATTCTCAGCCAATAATATCCTGCTCTCAGAATTTTTCTTGCCTTTGTGTGTCCATTGGCATGAGTGCCAAAGGATCCCTCATGAATCTCTTTCATTAACATGTTTACTTCTTGTCTCTCTACTCATCTGAGCAAAACAATGTCGAAGTTTCTCTTGTAGAGTATATCATTGTTTAGGAAGAAGTTGCCAGCCAGTCTTCTGAGAGTCTTCCTATCTTTTCTTGATGCCCTAGGCGGGTATTCCTGTCTTTGAAGGAAGCATTTGATATCGTGATACCATGGTCTGTCATCTATGACTGCTTCAATCGTGAAGATGTACGCGGACCTTTCGTGGCGCATTATGTCAATCTTGGGTACGTCGTTCCATCGACTAACACTAATCATGGAGGATAAAGTGGCTAGTGCATCAGCCATGTGGTTTTCTTCACGAGGGATGTGATGAAACTCAATCTTGTTGAAGAAGGGTAATAACCTTCTTACGTAGTCTTTGTAAGGAATCATTCCCAATTGATATGAATTCCACTCTCCTTTGATTTGATTTATAACCAGGGCTGAGTCACTATACACATCTAAGTTCTTTATCCTTAAGTCGATAGCTTCTTCGAGACCCATGATACAAGCTTCGTATTCGGCCTGATTGTTTGTGAATTTGAATTTCAAACTGGTGGTGAAGGGAATATGGGCACCCTAAGGTGTCACTATGATTGCCCCAATTCCATTTCCATAAGCATTGACAGCTCCGTCGAATATTAGTCCCCATTGGGAACCTGGCTCTGGCCCCTCTTGGTAGCCGTTCATCGCAATCTTTCATTTTAAGGTACATTACATCTTCATCCGGGAAGTCAAATTTTACTGATTTCTGATCGTCAATCGGTTGATGAGCCAAATGATCGGCTAAAATACTTCCTTTGATGGCTTTCTGAGCATGGTACTCGATGTCGTATTCTGATAACAACATTTTCCAATGGGCAATCCTTCCTATTAACTCAAGCTTTTTGAAGAAGTACTTTATCAGATCCATTTCGGAGATTAACCAAGTAGTGTAACAGATCATGTACTGGCGAAGACGTTTGGCTGCCCAAGCCAGAGCGCAACAAGTTTTCTCGAGCATAGTGTATCGAGTTTCATAGTCCGTGAATTTCTTGCTTAAGTAATAAATATCAGACTCTTTTCTTTTGGTCTCGTCTTATTGGCCAAGCACACAACCCATGGAGTCTTCCAAGACTGTTATGTAGATGATCAGTGGTCTTTCTTCCACTGGAGGAGACATAATTGGTGGATTCAGCAGATATTCTTTGATGCTATCGAAGGCCTTCTGGCAGTCTTCTTTCCATATACAGCCTTGATTCTTTCTGAGTAGTTTGAAGATTGGCGCGCATGTCGCTGCCATGAGGGATATGAATCTTGAGATGTAATTCAGACGTCCCAAAAATCCTCTTACTTGTTTTTCAGTCTTTGGAGTAGGCATTTCTTGAATGGCCTTAACCTTGTCGGGATCAACCTCAATTCCTTTCTGGCTGACGATGAATCCCAAAAGCTTTCACGAGCGTACACTGAATGTGCACTTATTGGGATTTAAGTGGAGTTTTTATTTTCTCAGACGCTCAAATAACTTTGATAGGTGTTCCACATGTTCTTCTTCTATTTTAGATTTGATAATCATGGCATCGACATATACTTCAATTTCTTTGTGAATTATGTCCTGGAACAGAGTTGTCATTGCCCTTTGATAAGTTGCCCCTCGTATTCTTTAGACCGAATGGCATTACTTTGTAACAAAAGGTGCCGTATGGGGTGATGAATGAATTTTTCTCCACGTCTTCTGGCACAATTCTAATTTGATTATAGCTCGAGAATCCATCCATGAAGGAGAAGACTTTGAATTTTGTTGTGCTGCCTACTAGCATGTCTATGTGCGGTAGGGGAAAGTCATCCTTTGGACTTGCTTCATTTAAATCCCTGTAGTCTACACACATTCTGACTTTTTCGTCCTTTTTGGGAACTAGTACTATGTTGGCTAGCCATTGAGAATATTCTGAGGTGGCAAGGAATCTTGCGTCGATCTGCTTCTACACTTCCTCCTTAATTTTGATGGCCATATCTGGATGAGTCCTTCTCAGTCTTTTTTTACCGGAGGACATTCTGTTTTCAGCGGTAAGTGATGTTCCACGATGCTGGTATCCAACCCTGGCATGTCCTGGTAGGACCAAGCAAATACATTTGGAAATTCTTTGAGAAGTTTTATCAAGCCTTCTCTGACAGTTGGACTGAGCAGTGCTCTAATCTTAACTTCTTTCCTTTCTTCTTCTGAACCCAAATTGACCGTTTCCAATGGCTCTTTGTATGGTTCAATGGACCTTTCCTCTTGCCTGAGTAGTCGGTAGATCTCTACTGGAATTTCTTCGTCCTCTTCTTCTTCGGCTTCGAATACCGAAAATTCAAATTTGGGAGAAGGCGTTGGATCATATGTTTCAATGGGGTTTAAAACAAGTAATCTGCATGACGCAATGATTCCTTTTTAGAAAAGACAGAGAGAATGCAAAAGTGTGTGCAGTGTTTTTTTTTCTTTTGAAAACGCTTGTTTTTATTTTGGGTTGTTTTTTAGGATTGACATTTTCTGAAAAACGAAAAGTGAAAATAACAATGAATGCGGGAATTCAGAATGACATTATTTATTTATGATTTGTCGATTCTTGAAACACAACCCTATAAAACAAAACTCTATTGCTTTGGGCGAAGCGAAGAGGGACATTTACAAAAAAGCAAGCCCTATAAAACATCCATTTCACCCCGACAAAGTGAAAGGTCAAAACAAAGATGTGGCAATTACTTGGATTTATGAATGTCATTCGGGACATCGACCGCGACCCAATGACGACGAACTCCTCTGTGGATCACAAAGTATGGTATCTCTCTTCCTTGGTTTATCTTCAGAAATAACACTGATTTTGGGCGGAGTGGGATCATTGGAGTCTTCTTCCCATGCAGAGTTATCATAAGAGGACTCTTCTGTCGCATCTTCCATAGTATTTTCACTCTCAAGAGGATCTCCCCATCCAATTGGCGGGATGTCCTCATATCTAATGCGAAAGCTTTCGGGAGCAGTGTATTTGACTAGAAAGTCGTACTTGCCGCTTGGCTGCCCCAAGGTATCCCAGGTTTCTGTGGGAATAGATGAGTCATCTTCTTCAATGACGCCGACCTTAGGAAATGCATAGTTAATGAATTCTTGTCCTACGATCTTTGCAAATTCATTAACGTGTTGTTGGACATTTTCAGAATGTTCGGGGTAAGGATTCCATGACTCTGGGGGAACAGGTGTAACACCCTTTTCTACCCCCATTAATGTTGCAGCAAAAACAACTCAAATATCAGAGTAAGGAATAAAAATTCCCCTCAAAGGGTGCGCATTTCTCATTAAATCAAAATAACACAATTACCCTGTAAACAAAGGGTTTTCCTCAAAATAAATCAAAAAGCCTTCACATGGCAACGGAAATCAAAATTCTCAAATAAAAGGTTTTTTTTTTCAACAACCGTCATAATAATCATAATAAAACCATATCATCAAATGAGAACAAAATAAGGAAACAACATAGTTCGACTCAAAGGACCCTAACCCAATGTTACACTATCAGAGTAAGACCCTCTAACTCGACCAAAACAAATAACCTTCAAGGTCCTCGAAAGCATCCACAGCTAAACCTGATCACCTGCACGTTACCCACGTGGAGGCAACATTCAAACAGGCAGGGTGAGTAATCACAATTCATAATAATCATTATAAAACAAGATATACATAAAATTACATTATCTTCATAAACGACATCATCAAGGTCATCATCAAGGAAAACATCAGGAAGCACCATATCACAAACTCATCAATGCCACATAAGATGCAATGCATAACAAGACTCATGCATGTGTGTCATACCCCAAATTTTGACCACTAAGAATTCCCATCATTGTACAAATCATCATCACAATGTGGATGTACCTTTGTGCCTCATCAATCTCCTCAAGGAATTGTTGAGCATTCACCACAATCAAAATTAGGGTTTCAAGCCCTCTCAGAGCCTTAGACAAAGGATCAATCAAGGAATGGCATGATCTTCAACTTGTCTAACCTCTCAAACATTCACAATGGATCAAGAGGATTCCCACTTCAAGGATTAAGCACAAGGTTGCTCCCTTCTAGGTGGATCAAGCTTCAAGATCGCCAGTGTCACCAAATTAGGGTTTTGGTCGACCAGGGCCTCCAGATGGAAATTTTCATCTGGGCATGAGCCAATGATTCAAAACACAACCTAATATACTCCATGGAACCTCATGGACCCAATCACCAAGTCAATTTGGCCTCAAGGGATGCATACATCAAAAATCAGGAATTAGGGTTTCTTGACCTAATTCACCCCTAAGTTGACTTTTAGGGCAAATCATGAGCCAAGACCTCAAGAGAGGGTTTGAGGGTCTCTAATGAACTATATTGATCCATTTGGAACAATGGATTAATCCAAGAAGCTTGAGCAACAAGTCTCAATTTCATCTGCACCACAATTAGGGTTTTAAGGAAAAAGTCAACTGTAACTTTGACTTTTGACCAGGACATGCTCCCAAACCCTAGGACATGCCTCAATATGCCCCATGACACCCATGGAATATGTCCATCAAGTTTGATTTAGGTCAAGGACATGATTTCCTGAAGAATTGCACAGTTTGGAATTCATCTGATAAAAAGTCAACTGTGCACAAAAGTCAACTTTGACTTTTTGAGATTTTTCACCAAAATGGATTTTTAACCCTAAAATGATGTTAATGTATGATTTGAATCATCATTCATCAAGAAAAATCAAGAAAAGTTGGATAACTTGTAAAAGGGGTAACCATAAAAAACTTAGAAAATTTTCTAAGTTAAAATTAAAGTGGCTAGGGTACCAACTTTGGAGGGTCATAACTCCTAAACCACAAGGCCATTTTTTCCCATCCAAAGCTTGATTTGTAGATCTCATTCCCTCTACAAAATCATGAGAATATGAAAGTACACCATTTTCCAACACTTAGAAAAAATATGAAAATATGAAAGTGCACCATTGTGGATTTTGAGCTATGAGTGAGCCAAGATGGCTGAAAATATGAAAGTACACCATTTTCCAACACTTAGAAAAAATTCTGTCCAAGACAGATTTTGTTGAAACAGCAAAACTTGTGAGATCTTTTCACATAGATGCAAGCTGAATCAAGGCCAAAGTTAAACATCAATGTTGTTGTATATGTTGCCAAGAATTCAAAGAGCTTAACAGCATGAATTGATTCAATTTGAGCCAAGAGAAATCCATGCCCAAAGTCATGCTGCTGCAAGCTGTTTTGGAAAAATCAGTTTGCATGTTTGCTTGCTACACACGATTTTGAACCAAAAACTGAGGATCAGCATGCCACATGTATTCAAACCAATCACATTGCATCTGATCCAACTGATAAATCTGAGTCAAAAGGCCAAGGAATCTTCCAACTTGAAATTCATCCACTTTGGCACATTTTGCCTTGAATTCAAAGTGCATTGATGTGGAATAGTGCATTGTCAAGGTAACTACCCTACTCAGTCAAATTCTCTGATTAAACAACAATAAAAACATCTGAGGAATGTGATTTTGGTCAAGGCATAGCCCTGCTCTTGGGAATGGCTAGCTTGCCTTGCTTGAGAAGAAATCCTCCAAGCCAATCCATGCAAATGTGATCTGATCCAGCAGCTATTCACTATTCCTCCAAAACAAAAGTTGATCACCTATAAATAGAGGTCCCAATGGATCATTCAACTCACACCAAAGCCAGTTACAACACTGCTTTCTCTCATTCTTCCTTAAACCTCAAGTTTTTTGGTTTTTGAGTAACCACTATCGGGTTTTGAGTTGCAGCCTTAGGCAATCAATTCCAATTGCTCAAACACATCATATATGATGTATTTGAGGTGTCCAAACACTTAAACACTGACTGTAACACCTCAGGCTCAAAATCACTCTTCAACCAAGCCATTATGCCTCAATTATGCAAGTGGAGGTCTCCAGCTTGATCCAAAGAGTTTCAAAGTGTTCCAAAGCTTGTAACACACTCCATAACATCCATTGAAGCTGTAGGGATCATTAGTTCACGACTGGAACAAAGTTTGTGCATAGTTCCATTTCAGCTTGCATCAAGGTAAACCTCAAAACTCAAACTCCATGATCCATGCATATTTCCTCGCATGATATTTTTGCCAATTGCTTGCCATCATATGCTGATTGTTTTCCCTCAAAAAATTTGATCATTGCACTCATAATCATGCCTACTCGATTGATTTTGCAAAATTAGGGTTCATATGGCCACAATGATATAATTTGTTATACACTGAAAATGAATAAAATTGGGTATTGCCATCTTCTTCCTTGTGAAAAAACGCATGAGTTTGGTGTTTGAATGATGTCCAATGGTTGAGAGATGAGTGAGATATGGTGCTTCACGCACGAGCTCGAGGAAGAAGATGGCCATGGCGCCATTCTTCAGGTTTTCCAACTAAGTTTGGTATATATTTTTCACTTGCCATGTTATATTTGAATTGGCATTGTGCCCCAGCGGTTCATCAGCTGGTTTTGTGTGTATTGGTAAGCGAGAGGTCTGGGGTTCGAATCCCCCTCGCCCCAGACTTCTTTTTATCACTTGTTTATTTTGTTATTTTTCATATTATTATTTTTAATGATTTGAAAAATTAATAACTCCTTCAATTTTTATCATTTTTGATTGGTTCTTTTTGTAACAATTCACAAAAATGTTGAAATATTTTATTCCACCAAAAAATTAGATTTATATTATTTATTTAATATAAATAGTATTTTTGTGAATAAATTCATTTTTTATTGTTTTTAAACATTCTAAAAGTGAATATTTACTTTGAAAATCAAAACCTAATGAGTTTAAATATTCCTTGTGATTATCCCTCATTTTTTCCAAACCTTAAACTAAATCATAAATGGATTATTCAAATTTATTTTGAATTTTGTTTGCTTTTCTTTAAATATTTACTTTTAAAGATTAAAATTAGGGTTTTTTTGATTAATTCAACTTTCAAAATTGATTTTCAAATACACTTGGGCCTCTATTAGAGTGTAAGACCCAACCCACTTTGTACAGACAACATTTTTTAGGCCTCACTTAATGTATAAGTCCCTCTGTACATTTTCAAATAAACGGCACGATCTTCGCCTTTTCAAAATAACACTGGGCCTCTCCTTGAGCTATAAGACCCATTCAAAACTTTTGGGCCTCTAATAGAGTGTAACTCATAGAAGTTGTCAAGAAACTTTATTCCCCAGAGATGATCTTTTCTCCGTGAATGGCATCTCTTGAGTTTCTTCCAAATTCTCGGACTTTCCTGGCTTGATCTATTCTCGGTGAATGACATGTCTTGAACTTCTCTGGGTTTGGGGACCCACAGGTTTCTTAAAAGCACTTGTCAAGAAACTCTATTCCCCAGAGATGATCTTTTCTCCGTGAATGACATCTCTTGAGTTTCTTCCAAATTCTTGGACTTTCCTGGCTTGATCTATTCTCGGTGAAGGGCATGTCTTGAACTTCTCGGGGTTTGGGGACCCATCGGCTTCTTAAAAGCATCGGCCTCCTATTGGGCATCGTACAAGGACCCACAGGCTTCCTAAAAGCAACCCTGCCTCCTCTTGGGCTTAGTACAAGGACCCTACGGCTTCTTAGAAGTATTCACAGCCTCCTCTTAGGCTTCGTATAATGATCTCTTCCTCCGGGAATGATAGCCTCCTCTTGGGCATCGTACAAGGACCCATTGACTTCTTAAAAGTTTCCAGCCTCCTCTTGGGCTTCATACAAATTGTCCCGACGACCTCCTAGAGGTATAGGAACAGAACTTAGTCATCTGCATAGAACAGTCCTTTCATAGAGTCTACTACTGTTTCTCAAAGCATGGTACAAAAGATGAAACTCTAGACTTGGACAATCTAATTTCCTTGAGTCTCAAAGACATTCTCAAGCACCCTTCAAAAATAGGAAGGAAACCCGTAGACTCGGACAGTCTCAATACCCTTCGGATTTCCCGCTTCCTTAAAGAACAGGAATAACCCGGATCCTTGAATCAAATCCCCGAGTACGGTATTTCTCATATAAGAACTGATTTTCTCTTTCAAAATCAGTATACTGGACCTGTCACTTAACTGAAACAGTAGCCACAGCCTCCTCTTAGGCTTTGTATAATGATCCTTCTCCAGTGAAGTTAGCCTCTATCTTGGGCTTTGTACAATGATTCTCCCCATCAGAGCCGAACATCGTTTAGCCTCTCTCTCGGGCTTTGTACGAGACACATAAGAGACTCCCTCGTTGTGTGAATCATCCCTTTCGCCTCCATCTCGGGCTTTATACGAGATACAAAAAGGTTCTTATTGAGCCAAACAAATTTTCGCCTCAATCTCGGGCTTCGTACGAGATACAAAAAACTCTCTTGTTGAGTCAAACAGCCTCCATCTCTGGCTTTATACGAGATACCAAAAGACTCCATCGTTGAGTCAAAACCTTTTAGCCTCTCTCTCGGGCTTTGTACGAGACACATAATAGCCTCCTCTTAGGCTTTATATAAGAAAACCACTGGTTGATCCAATTAACCTTTTAGCATCAAAGTTGGGCCTCGTTCACAGTACACAAAGATCAACAACCCTTTCCCCTTCATCTAATCGCTGTAAGCGGCAAGCCTCTGGATCATCTACATCCATGCCACTGTCCCTCTTTTAGCATGAGAAATTCCTAAGGAAAGATGGCATTGCTCTACACTGAGTTAAAGTCTTCTCCTTCAGGTTGGAAATCCCCTTTTTAAGGAAATTATGGCATTGCCGGATTCACACATCCCGGTTAAAGTAATTCTCCTTTATAAACACTTGTAACAGACAAACCCCTCTTTAGAGATGACAAATTCTCTCTAAAGTCAACACCCTTTTAGCTTCACATCTTGGGCTTTGAATAAGATACAACCCACCTTTCGCTTCACGTCTTAGGCTTTGAACAAGACACCAAATACCATTTCCTCCCATAGAATAGGAGGAACTACGAACGCTCTGATTTCCCTGTTTTGGTAAACGGGAATACGTAGGCATAAGTTTGAAAGAAAAATCTTAGCGAGCACACTAAACAAAAACCCAAAATCCCATACTCTCATGTATCTATCAAAAGCATCAGTCCTAACATCCTAATCCTTGTTCCCCGCTATAAAATCCAAGAAAGAGATAAAATCGTATTGGCGAAAATACAAATAACCAGTACAAAGGCCCCCCCACATTGATAGCATTCGTAACCTAACAGACCACTGGTTAGCAAGGATGATCACAAACCCAGAGGCTTTCAGAGCCAAGCACGGAGGTTTGCTACCACTATTAAGAGTCCATGTGATTGAGGGAATCATGGATGCGTTCATTCAGTTTTACAATCCGGTTTATCATTGTTTCACATTCCCGGATTACTAGCTTGCGCCAATGCTGGAGGAGTATTCTCATCTGATTGATCTACACATTACTGATCGAGCTCCATTTTCTAAACTGGAAGAAATTCCAAAGAATCAGATCATTGCAAGAGCAATTCATTTGGACGAGTCTGAGGTCAGGACTCACTTAACCACTAGGGGTGGCATCCAAGGTTTGCCAGCCCAGTTCTTGACAAAGAAGGCCCTGTATTTTGCCAGTATAGGAAACGTGACTGCTTTTGAAAGCATCTTTGTCTTGCTCACATACGGGTTATTTTTGTTTCCCAACATCAATAACTTTGTAGATATCAACTCCATTAAGGTTTTTCTCATTGGAAACCTTATGCCGACTTTGCTCGCAGATGCGTATCATTCTGTATACTTGGGAAATTTGTACAGCGGAGGGGAGATCACATGTTGTGTACCTCAGCTTTACAAATGGTTTATCTCTAACTTGCCCAAGTCTGTTGCTTTTTGGGATTGTAAGAGCGCCTTACGTTGGTCGCAGAAGATCATGTCCCTTACCAACTCTGATATAGATTGGTGTAGTAGGATCTATGATGGAATCAGAATCATTGACCGTTGTGGAAACTTCCCCAGCGTACCCCTTATAGGAATTAAAGGAGGAATCAACTACCATCCAGTTCTCGTTCATCGTCAATTTGGATACCCGATGAGACACGTCCCACGGGGTGTTCATCTGGAAGGTCTTTTCTTCAAGGAAGGAGAAAATGACAGAACACTAAAGATGGAAATAGTGCACGCTTGGAAGCATGTTCATAAGAAAGGACGAGAGTCTCTGGGAAAACCAGACTGTGTCTCGGTGGAGCCTTATCTCCATTGGGTACAAACTAGAGCTCTCAAGCTAAAAATGCCTTATCCTCGTTACAGAATTCTTCCGCCAAAGGAATCTGTCATGTACTTCATGACGGAAACGGAAAAGCTTCAGATTACTCTCAACAAAGTTCAACGGGAGAGGAGGTCTTGGAAGAACAAATACCCACCCTCGACATAGAGTGCATCAAAATACAGCAATTACTAAAAGAGAAAGACGCCCTAATTGAAATTTTGGAGCAACATGCTGTAGAGAATCAAGATGACCAAAGGAATTTGCTCACTCCTTTCACCTGGCAAAGGAATGACAACCCGACAACGGCCCAAGAGCCCTGGTCAAAGAAAAGGAAGATACCAGAATCAACACCCGATTTCTCTTCAGAGAGGACTCGGGACCCATTAGTTTAGGTTTCTGTTTCTGCACCTTGTAATCTACTGTATTTCCATTTCTGTAATCCTTTGAATTTCAATAAAAAGGGGTTTCCCCACTGTTTGATATTTGCAATCTAATTGTCGAAGTTTATTTTGATTAAACCAAAAATCAATTATTATAATCATTGCATTCATCATTCTCACATCACGTATTCTTCTTCCCTACGAATCTCACGTTTGTGTCTCGATTCTAGAGTCAAACTGTCTCATTCGTATAATACTCGGGCCAATCGTCAGAAAAAGATGGATGATCTTGAGGAAGAAAATAGAGAGTTGAAAGAAGAGATCGACGCTCTGAGAGAGGATATGAGAAAGCTTCGTAACGACATGAATGCCATGGCAGAAGCTCAGCTACAAAGAACTGTGATCTCAGAGATCACCTCGACGCCCATAGTGGAGAAGTATGATCCTAGGTATCAAATACCGAAAGATCGTCCTTGGGGCATGCCTATTAACTATATCCCAGAAGGATATGTTCCGCCGATCACTGAAGATCAGGGAATCACAACAGAAGCCGCTGGGCCTGAAGGTTACAAACTTCGGGAAAGCGAAGATGCCTGGGGCATACTAAAGACTCCTAAAGGTTACAAACTTCGGGAAACGCCAAGATTTACTGCCGTAGTCACGGTACCACCCCCTGTGGTGCACACTGTCCCAGAAGGACAGATTCCACAGACACCTTCTAGTAAGAAGGAAACTATGTTTGACAGAATGGAGGAATTCCAGGAGCAGTTCTTAGAAATGCAGAAGGAGCTGCAAGCCATTCGCGGTCAGGATCTATTTGGAAAGGACGCCGCAGATCTCTGCTTGGTCCCCAATGTGAAAGTCCCGCATAAATTTCAAGTGCCCGACTTTGAAAAGTACAAGGGTAACTCTTGCCCTCAAATCCATCTGGTGATGTACGCTCGGCGAATGTCAGCTCAGACGGAGAATCAGGAGCTACTGATTCACTACTTTCAGGATAGTTTAACCGGTGCCGCACTCAAATGGTACATGGGTTTAAACTGTGCCACGATCAGCACATTCAGAGATCTTGGCACCGCCTTCGTCCAACAATACAAATACAATTTGGACATGGCACCCGGCAGAGATCAACTTAGATCAATGTCGCAAAAGGACAAGGAAACCTTTAAGGAGTATGCTCAAAGGTAGCGTGAGATTGCCGCTCAAATTTGTCCACCTCTGGAGGAAAAAGAGATGACAAAGATCTTCTTAAAAACCTTAATCTCATTTTACTATGACCGAATGGTTGCCAGTGCACCCAGTGATTTCACCGAGATGGTGGGCATGGGCGTACGTCTTGAGGAAGCCGTCTGAGAAGGACGTTTGGTAAAAGACGATGGATCGACGAGCGGTACTAAAAAATACGGTAGTGCTCTCCCTAAGAAAAAAGAGCAAGATATTGGGAATATCTCTCTCGGAAAGCAAAGGCGACGTTATCAACCGGTAGCAGCTGTGACTCCTGCTATCAACCCTGCGTCTATTCCTACGTATCAACCTCAGGTTGCGCAGAGCCAACCTGATCAGCAAAGGACACAATAGCCTCTTCAGCAGGCTCCTCCTCCATACAACAACAACCGTACAACACGGCCACCAGGGTTTGATCCTATACCCGTGTCGTACGCATAGCTGTTTCCATTACTACTGGCTAAGGGGCACATTCAGACTAAATCTCCTCTTACAGTACCGGAAAATCTGCCTTTTTGGTTTAAGGTGGATCAAACATACCCTTATCATCAAGGAGGTTCAGGGCATAACATAGAGACTTGTCTCAATTTCAAGTCCGACGTGCAAAAACTTGTTAGGAGCGGGGTCTTATCCTTCAAAGATACGAATCCTAATGTTCTCACAAATCCGCTACCTCAACGAAGGCTGCAGTCAATTTGATAGAAGGAAAGACTAACGATGTCTATCAAATTCACGATGTACTCTTATTGAAAACCAATCTGGTCAAGATGCATTGTAGACAGAGTGGATATGGCCATGTGCCACCTCATAATTATCACCAGTGTGATATCCTCTTTAAAGACAATCAAGGCAGCTCTACAGGAACAGATGGATCTCGGATGGATCCAAGAGCACCGAGTTCGTGGAGTTAACATGGTTTACACGAATTCTAATGTCATTCAGAACCACGGTATCCGTACAATGAATGTCAACTTGGTGGCGATGAACTAAAGGCAAAGCCAGTATCATAATCTGCCGCGACACGATTACAGTTCTTGTCTGACTTGCTCGGTAAACAAACAGGGACGCTCTTTCATACAAGAGGCTCTCCAGCGTCAGATGGATCTTGGATGGATCCATGACTACCATGATAGGAACTCCTATCAAATCAACATGGTTCAGATCTTCGATATTCGCGTGATGAATACCAACCTGGTAGAGTTACATGCTGAATAGGTCCGACTCGGATTCTTAATATCACATGACTATCAAAGCTGTAAAGCAGGTTGCGAAAACGATCGAGGTTGTACCCTTGTCCAGGAGGCACTTCAACACTTGTTAAATCACTGGTGGATGCTAATCTATATGGATGAAGATACTCAGCAGATTAGTATCAGTAATGGGAATCCTACTCGACGTCAGAGTCAGGATGTCCGATCTGTGGAAGCTAACCTAGTGAGGTTACATTGTATTCAAAGTGGGCGTGGCCAAGTGCCACTACACAATTATGACCGTTGTAGCGTCTGTTCGGAAAATAACCAAGGGTGTTACCTTGTGAGAGCAGCTCTTCAGGGTCAGGTAGATCGTGGAGAGATTCGCCCATATCCGGGTTCTGGACCCATCAACTGGACGCCGAACTACCTTGCTAAGCAAGTTGAGGATGTTGTCACGATCTCTGGTCATCACAGGACCAGGGATGTTTTTGCCATTATCCCTCTACTTGATGAATCTAAAGTTCCCAACCGGGAACGGATCGAGATTACTTACGATGGTCAGAAAAATCAGAAGGTTCCCATAGTCATCTATCTGCCGGGACCAACACTGTATGAATCAACTTAGGCTATCCCTTACAAATACGGTACAACGACAATTGAAAATGGAAAGGAAATTCCATTACCCTCCGTCATGAATATTGCAGACATCAGTCGTGTAACACAGAGTGGTAGAATCTTTAACCGAGGAGTTGGAGAACCTAACAAAGAAAAGGAACTTCAGACGGAAGCTCTGATACACCAGTCGGTCAATCCAGTAATCCCGACCTTTCGAAAAATAATGATGAGATGCTGAAGCTCATCCAAAGGAGTGAATACAACATTGTCGATCAACTGTTACAAACTCCTTCAAAGATCTCGGTATTATCGCTGTTACTCAGTTCAAAAGCCCACAAGGAGGCTCTACAGAAAGTCTTGGAGCAAGCCTTTGTGGAACAGGATGTAACAATTAAATAGTTCGATAGCATTGTCTCTAACATCACTTCCTACAACAATTTGGGATTTAGTGATGAGGAATTACCCGAAGAGGGTCGCCGTCATAACATGGCGCCCAACATTACAGTTAACTGCCAGGACGATGCTTTAGCCAACGTACTGGTAGACACAGGGTCAGCCCTGAATGTTATGCCGAAGTCCACTTTGATGCAATTATCATTCAAAGGCCCTCTGATGAGAATCAACGAGGTTGTCGTCAAAGCGTTCGACGGATCCAGAAAAACAGTTATCGGCGAAGTTGATCTTCCCATAACTATTGGTCCTCACACTTTCCAAGTCACTTTCCAGGTCATGGATATCCGGGCAACGTACAGTTGTTTATTAGGAAGACCTTGGATACATCAGGCTGGAGCGGTCACTTCGACCCTCCACCAAAAGCTAAAGTTCATCAAGAACGATCAACTTGTCACGGTTTGTGGGGAACAAGCCTTGCTTGTAAGCAACTTATCATCGTCTGCTGACATAGAACCCGAGGAGGTTATTGGAACTCAGTTCCAAGCACTGTCGGTGAGCAAGGACAATCAATCCCAAGGAGGTACCTCGATTTCCTCATACAAAGATGCTATCAAAGTGGTCGAGAGTACCAATACAACCGGATTGGGACAGCTTGTCATTCCTATTGACAATAAAACAAAGAAGGGTCTTGGTTTTTCTACAACCTGTACCTAGACAGCTGCCAACGATGAAAGTCTTCATCCCCTTCAAAACTTCTTCCACAGTGGAGGTTTTCTTCACCCGGTGTCTCAAGTGGTACATGCTATCAATGAGGAATATCCCTCTGACACAGATGAATAATGGAAGTCCTACCTTAACGAGGACGGTTATATGTCTCAGGAAGAGGTGCTTACGCCATTTTGCTATCCCGCACAGAGTCCAAGATTTATACCAAGGTCAGACGTCGAAATGATCTATGGAGATTGTGATCCAGAAGGATGCCGTGCTCCGGCAAATTCATTAGAGGAAGACACTCTGATGAAAGACAACTTTGACCACAATTACTATGGCCCAATGGATGGTCTGCCAATGTGGCAGCCTTACCCAGGAGACTTGGGGCAAGAGAGTCAGCCGAACAATGAAAATCAGCTGACCGTCATTGAACAGAATACCTGTGTCCCCACCATGTCATGGGATCAACACTCAGGTCATCCTGAAGCTACTCAACATGAAGATGAATTTGCAACGTTTGCAGGACTTGAATTCATCAACTATGCTTTTCCTGAGGTTAACGTCATCGAGAGAGATGACTCCTCCAGTTCCAAAGAAGTTTGGGACACTCTGGGACAACCGAGTGGAAAATACGACTATATGGTCAAGTACACCGCTCCCGAAAGCTCTCGTATCAGGCTCGAAGATATCCAACCTACCGGATGGGGAGATACAGCTGAGAGCATAAATGCTATGCAAAATACAACTGAGGAATTCTCCTATGACAATTCTGCCTGGGAGACAGATTCCAATGATCCTGCTCCACCAGAAATCATCGTCATTTCTGAAGACAAATCAAGGAAGGTGCCAGACTTTGTGATTCACCGAGGAGTTCGCCGCCAATGGGTTGTCGTCGAGGTTCCGAAGATCGTTCATCAGTCAAAGTACTTGCCATCTTTAACCTTTCACCCTGGCCAGGTGGAACGGATGTTTTGATAGGGCTCGCTTTCTGTAAATTTTCCCTCTTCGCTTAGCCCAAAGCGACAAAGTTTTGTTTTATAGGACTGTAGTTTCAAGAATCGACTTGTTCATTAATAAAATAACGTCGTTCGGTAATTTCCGCATTAATTGCTGTTTTCTTTTTGCTTTTTCAGAAAATGGTAATCCTAAAAAACAATTCAATAACAAAAACAAGCAGTAAAATAAATACACTGCACACACTTGCATTTTCTCTATCTCTTCTAAACACGAATCATCACATCATGCAGATTGCTTGTTTTAAACCCAGTTGAAATATACGATCCGATGCCTTCTCCAAACTTTGAGTTCCCGATATTCGAGGCTGAAGAAGAAAATGACGACAAAATTCCAGAAGAGATCTCCCGACTACTCAGACAAGAGGAAAGGTCCATCGAACCTCACAAAGAGCTGTTGGAAACGGTAAACTTGGGTTCAGAAAAAGAGAGAAAAGAAATCAGGATTGGGGCACTGCTCAGTCCAACTGCCAGAGAGAGTTTGATAAAGCTTCTCAAAGAATTCCCCGATGTATTCGCTTGGTCCTATCAGGATATGCCAGGGTTGGATACCAGCATCGTGGAACATCACTTACCGTTGAGATCGGAATGTCCGCCAGTAAAGCAAAGGTTGAGACGGACTCACCCGGACATGGCCATCAAAATCAAGGAGGAAGTACAGAAACAGATCGACGCCGGTTTCCTCGCTACATCTAAATATCCTCAATGGTTAGCCAACATCGTACCCGTTCCGAAAAAGGACGGAAAGGTCAGAATGTGTGTTGATTATAGGGATCTGAACAAGGCAAGTCCAAAGGAAAACTTTTCTTTACCACACATTGACATGCTGGTAGACAGTACAACAAAGTTCAAAATTTTCTCCTTCATGGATGGATTCTCGGGCTATAACCATATCAAAATGGCGCCGAAAGACATGGAGAAAACTTCGTTCATTACCCCATGGGGCACCTTTTGTTACAAGGTAATGCCGTTCGGTTTGAAGAACGCCGGGGCAACCTACCAAAGGGCCATGACTACTCTATTTCATGACATGATACACAAAGAAATCGAGGTATATGTCGATGATATGATTGCAAAATCAAAAACAGAGAATGAGCACGTTGAACATCTGTCAAAATTGTTCGAACGTTTAAGAAAGTTCAAGCTCCGCTTGAATCCCAACAAGTGCACCTTCGGTGTCCGTTCAGGGAAACTACTAGGGTTCATCGTCAGCCAGAAAGAAATTGAGGTTGATCCTGACAAGGTCAAGGCCATTCAAGAAATGCCTTCTCCGAAAACTGAAAAACAAGTCAGAGGATTCTTGGGACGTTTGAACTACATCTCCAGATTCATATTCCTTATGACCGCCACATGTGCGCCGATTTTCAAGTTACTCAAAAAGAACCAGGATTGCGTTTGGACAGAAGATTGTCAAACTGCCTTCGACAGTATCATGGAATATCTGTTGAATCCTCCGATTCTATCACCTCCAGTGGAAGGAAGGCCACTGATCATTTACCTCACAGTCTTAGAGGACTCAATGGGGTGTGTACTTGGCCAACAAGACGAAACCAAAAGGAAAGAGTCTGCCATTTACTATTTGAGCAAGAAATTCACCGACTGCGAAACTCGGTACACGATGCTTGAGAAAACTTGCTGCGGTTTGGCTTGGGCAGCCAAACGTCTTCGCCAGTACATGATTCGTCATACTACTTGGTTGGTCTCCGAAATGGATCCAATCAAGTACGTTTTCGAAAAACCTGCTCTCACGGGAAGAATCGCCCGTTGGCAGATGTTATTATCAGAATATGACATAGAGTACCACGCTCAGAAAGTCGTTAAAGGAAGTATTTTAGCCGATCATTTGGCTCATCAACCGATTGGCGATCAAGAATCAATCGGGTTTGACTTCCCAGACGAAGATGTCATGTATCTAAAAATGAAAGATTGCGATGAAAACGGAATTGGGGCAGTAATTGTTACCCCTCAGGGTACCCACATTCCTTTCACCGCTAGACTTACATTCAAATGTACGAACAACGAGGCCGAATACGAAGCTTGTATTATGGGTCTCGAAGAAGCAATTGATTTAAGGATCAAAAACTTGGACGTATACGGCGATTCAGCCTTGGTTATCAATTAGATTAAAGGAGATTGGAACATATACCAATCAGGATTGATTCCTTACAAAGACTATGCAAGAAGATTGTTACCTTTCTTCAACAGAGTTGAGTTTCATCATATCCCTCGTGAAGAGAATCACCAAAACGACATAGCACAGAAAACAAAATTTTTGCGAAACAACGGTTGTTTGCTCCAGGGTTCGCCTAGCGAACCTGTTCGCTGTGGCCTTCGCCTAGCGAAGTGGCCAGCGAACCTCACAGATCCCACACTCAACACCAGAAACCCCACCATCTGTCATGCTCGCTAGTTTGTTCGCTTAGCGAACCTACTCGATGTTCCCTTCGCCTAGCGAGTCTTCCAGCGAATCACTCCCTCTACTCCAGAATCACCTCTGTACTCACACTCATAATTTCGCGCATTCGCTGCGCTGCTCGCTTAGCGAGCCTTGGCGAACATTCGCCTAGCAAAGCAATGGTTCGCCTAGCGAACCAGTGATTACAACAAATCGCTGCTACGCATCAGTAGCCCCACATCCACCAAAGTACCTACGATTACAGTCTCGAATGACCCAAAATCATCCCTACAACAGTCCTAACATATCACAGAAATTAAAGGCCTAAAATCTACGTCTGTTAGGTCGATTCAGGACACTCGGGAAACCTTAATTTCTCCTAAACCTTCAAAACTCCCAAACTTCATATAAACTCCATAAATCCTTCACCACAGGGTTAAAACTACAGCAACGGGGAAGTCTGCCCCAAAGGTCTATTTAACCGATTAAATTCGACTCTTATCAATCGTTCTCACAGAATGCCCTCAAAGTCATCATTTTACCTCAAAACCCATAAACCCTCAAAACCCCAAAATCCCCAACATCCACTTTAATCAATCGAATCCTATAATGAAAACAATGAAAGGCAATTACTCCCCATACCTTAGATTGTCGATCCGATGAGTTCTCTCTCGAGCCTTTGGAAACCTTCACGAAAATCCCCGCCTTCCCCCTTTTTCCTCAGAGCTCTGCACTTTCTCCTTATTTTCACGATCTCCACAAATGAATCCTAATTCTCCTCAATTCCTCCTTTTTGGTTAATTTAACTCTTGGGCCTCAAAATTAGGCTTTCTCCATAATACCCTCACTAAACTCCTTAAATGTCCATCTTACCCCTAATTCCTCTAATATTATTTTAAATTAATAATAATACTAATATATTCATATTATACACTATTATTTAATTAAAATAACCAAACTTTACCAAAAACACTGACATCGACACAATCCACCAAAAACCACAGAAAACCACGAATATAATATTTAAATAAATTAAATAAATATCCTTACAAAAATCGGGGTGTTACAACAGCAGTATTCTTTTCAAGATCATTCACCAGATAGGTATTATCTGGTTGACTCTTTTGCCCCGAGTTTTCCATGTAAGGCTTCCAAATAGGAAAATCATCCAGGGGATCATAAGAATCGTAGTCAAAGTTGTCTTTCATTAGAGTGTCTGACATCTGATCTCGGTATATATCTGGGACTTTGCTTTGGAGAGCAAAATGGCATATATGTTTCTCCCTGAGATATATAACCTTCATCATTGAGATAAGATTTCCACTCTTCATCTATATCAGAAGAGTTGTTTCCATCGATGGTGTGGACTTCTTGGGATACTGGGTGGAGGAAGCCTCCACTGTGGAAGAAATCCTGAATGGGACGAAACTTTCATCCTTCTTTGTAGTCTGGGTACATGTCGGAGAAAAAACAATACCTTTTCTTGTCTTGTTATCAGCAGGAATTACAATCTGTCCCCATCCTTTTATGTCATCACTCCCCATTACTTTGAAAGCGTCTTTGTATGAGGAAATTGATGTTCCTTTTTCTTGGTGATTCTCATTGCTCACCGAGAATGCTTGAAATTGAGTTCCAACGACCTCCACTGGTTCTACACAGGAGAATGATGATAATTTGCTCACGATTAAAGCTTTCTCTCCGCATACCGTGACTAATTTGTCGTTCTTGACGAACTTTAGCTTTTGGTGAAGTGTCGAAGTGACTGCCCCGACTTCATGTATCCAAGGTCTTCCTAATAAACAGTTGTTTGCTGCTCGGATGTCCATGACCTGGAAAGTGACTTGGAAAGTGTGAGGATCGATGGTTATGGGAACATCGACTTCGCCGATAATTGTTTTTCTGGATCCTTCAAAGGCTTAGACGATGATCTCACTGCCTCTCATGGGAGTACCTTGAAAAGATAGTCGTACCAAAGTTGACCTTGGCATGAAGTTCAAGGATGAATCTGTGTCTATCAGTACGGTGGTTAAAGCATCGTCCTGGCAATTAACTGTGATATTGAGTGCCATGTTATGGTTTTTTCCTTCCTCTAGAAGTTCTTCATCACTGAATCCCAAGTTGTTGTAGGAAGTGATGTTGGAGATAATGCTGTCAAATTGACCCACTGTCACATCTTGTTCTATAAATGCTTGTTCCAAGACTTTATGTAGAGCTTTTCTGTGAGCTTCTGAACTAAGCAGGAGAGATAGTACAGAGATTCGAGACGGAGTTTGCAACAATTGATCCACAATGTTGTACTCACTTTTCTGGATGAGCTTTATCATTTCATCGTTGTTCTTTATAGGTTCCGCGTTACTGGATTGACCAACTTGTTGATTAGGAACTTCGACTTGAGGTTCCATTTCTTTCGCAGGTTCTCCAACTCCTCTGTTGAAGATTCGACCGCTCTGGGTAACTCGACTGATGTCAGCAATGTTCACAACGGATGGTAATGGAATTTCTTTCCCATTTTCCATGGTCGTTGCACCGTACTTGTATGGGATAGCCTTTTCTGACTTGTATAGTATTGGACCTGGTAAGTAGATGACCACAGAGGCTTTTTGGGCCTTTTGACCGTCGTAGGCAACCTCGATTGGTTCCAGATTGGGTAGGTCAGACACTTTTCAACTGTCAAGAGAGATTTTTGACTCACTGAGCAGAGGAATTATGGCGAAAACATCCTTGGTTATTCCATGATTGACAGGTTTTCTTTTACTGGAGACTGTGACAATGCTTTTGTTCAGTAGTCCTTGGTTCTTGTTTTGAACAGGGAGGCAACCTTATACCATGTTGATTGATTGAGAATTCAAGCATAGTTGAATTTCCTTTCGGTCTAACTGATGTTGGAGAGCTGCTCGTACGAGATAGCGTCCTTGGTAATTTTTCGAGCATATTCCACAATGTTCATAATTGTGAGGTGGTACCCGACCGTACCCACTTTGTATGCAGTGCATCATTACCATATACGTTTCCAGTAAGCAGATATCACAACTTTGGTGTCTATCAGGATTTCCATTAGTTATACTAACTTGTTATGTGTCTTCATCCTGGTAGATTGGGAGCCACCAGTGGTCCAACAGATGTTGAAGAGTTCTTTGTACAAGCGCACAACCTTGGTCGTTTTCGTAGCATTCTTTGCAGTCTTGATAATCGTGCGAGACCAGGAAACCAAGTCTAACCTGCTTGGCATGCAATTCCACTAGACTGGTATTCATTAAGCAGATGTTAATGATCTGAACCATGTAAACCTGATGATCATTCCTTTCATGGTAGTCTTGGATCCATCCGAGATCTATTTGATGCTTGAGGGCCTCTTGTGCAAAAGAGCATCCCCGATTTTCTTTTGAGCAAATCGGGCAAGCGCTGTAATCGTGCTGCGGAAAATTGTAATACTGACTTTGTCTTGAATGCATTGCCACTAGATTGACGTTCATTGCACGAATGTCATGGTTTAGAACAATGTTTGGATGTGCATGGGCCATGTTTACTTCACGAATCCTGTGATCCTGAATCCAGCCTATATCCATTTTCTCTTGAAGAGCTGCTTGTACTATGGCACATCCTTGATTGTTCTTGGAACATATATCACACTGATGATAGTTGTGAGATGGCACATGGCCGTACCTGCTCTGTTTGTAATGCATTTTTACCAGGTTGGTTCCTAGTAAGCGTACATTGTGAATTTGATAACTGCTGCTAGGTTCTTCTTCTATCAAATTCACCGTAGTCTTCTCATGTTGGGGTAATGGGTTCGTCTGAACATTTGGATTAGTATCTTTGAAAGTTAAAACCCTATTTCTGATGAGCTTCTGTACATCAGACTTGAAGCTGAGGCAATTCTCAATGTTATGTCCTGATCCTCCTTGATGGTAAGGGCAAGTTTGATCTTCTTTGAACCAAAAAGGTGGATTTTCTGGTAATGTAAGAGGAGTCCTGGTTTGAATGTGTCTGTTGGCCAGCAGAAGCGGAAATAACTCTGCATATAACATTGTTATAGGGTCAAACCCTGATGGTCGTGTAGTACGATTGTTGTTGTTGTACTGAGGGCGAGCCTGTTGAAGAGGATGTTGCTACCTTTGCTGATATTGTTGTTGATTTGGTTGGCTCTGAACAACTTGAGGTTGATATGTCAGAGCCGACACTGGATTGATAGGAGGAGTTACTGCTGCTACCAGTTGATACCTTCGTCTTTGCTTTCCCAGAAAGATATTACTGATATCTTGCTCTTTCTTCTTTTGGAAAGCACTACCGTATCTTTTAGTACTGCTGGATGGCTTTGCATCTTTGACCAACCGTCCTTCTCAGACTGCTTCTTCAAGGCGTACTCCCATGTTCACCATTTCAGTGAAGTCACTAGGTGCACTTGCAACCATTCGATCATAATAAAACGAGCTTAATGTTTTCAAGAAGATCCTTTTCCTTGAGGGGAGGACAGATCTGGGCGGCGATTTCACACCATCTCTGAGCATACTCCTTGAATGTTTCTTTATCCTTTTGTAACATTGCTCTGAGCTGGTCCCTATCTGGTGCCATGTCCAAGTTGTATTTATACTGCTGAACGAAGGCTGCCCCGAGATCTCTGAAAGTACTGATATTGGTGAGGTTTAAACCCATGTACCATTTGAGTGCGGCACCGGTTAAACTGTCTTGGAAGTAATGGATTAGTAGCTGTTGATTTTCTGTCTGGGTAGACATTTTCCGAGCGTACATTACCAAATGACTTTGAGGGCAAGAGTTGCCTTTGTATTTTTCAAAGTCAGGCACCTTGAATTTGTGCGGTATCTTTACATTAGGGACCAAACAGAGGTCAGAGGCGTCCTTACCAAACAAGTCCTGACCACGAATGGCATGCAGTTCCTTATGCATTTCCAAGAATTATTCCTGGAATTCATTCATCCTTTCGTATACTTTGTTTCTGCCAGAAGCAGCCTACAAAATCTGTTTCTTCGGGATAGTGTGTACCACCGGTTGTGGTATAGACATTACGACAATAATTCTTGACGCTTCAGTGATCTGAAGTTTGTAACTTTCAAGAGTTTCTGTTGTAACCCTTGCATCTTCATTTACCTGAAGTTTGTAACCTTCAGGTCTGGTGGTTCCTGCTATGGCTTCCGGGTCTTCAGTGACCGGTGGGATGTATCCTTCAAGTATAAAGTTGAGAGGCATGCCCCAGGGGAAACCTTTAGGCATGTTGTACTGAGGATGACTGCCACGTGTTTCAAATGCTGGTGTAGACGTAATCTCTGAGATCACAGTCCTTTGATGTTGTTGTTCCTGGGCTACTGCCAGGGATTCCGTGGTGTTATGGAGTTTCTCCAAACTCTCCTTTAGAGCGTTGATTTCTTCTCTCAGCTCTCTATTCTCTTCCTCGAGATCGTCCATTTTCTTTTGTCGATTGGCCCGAGTATTGTACGAATGAGACAATTTGACTCTAGAGTGCGACACATATGAGATGTGTTATGTGAGAATGATGAATGATATGCAGAGAATGATATATATTTTTTTAGTTTTTGTTTTCAAAAGAACTTTTAACAATTATATTGTAAATATCACACAGCGGGGGAGACCTTTTTATTGAGCTTGAAAGATTTCAGGCTTTTACAGGGAAAAGTACAATATTTTACAAAGTGCGAGAAGGAAAATTAGGTCTATGGATCTTGAATTTTTCTTTTCTTCGATCGTCCCCTTCACCCATTGTCGGGTCGGCGATTCTTTGCCAAGTGAAAGGAGAGAGCAAATTTCTTCGTTCCTTCTGACTTTCTATGGCATGCTGCTCTAATATCTCAATCAGAGCATCCTTTTCCTTTAGCAGTTCTTGAATCTTGGTACATTCCAAATTGAGAATCTGGTACTTGTTCTTCCAAGAGTTGTTCTCACGTTGGACTTTGTTGAGAGCGATCTGGAGTTTTTCCGTATCGGACATGAAATAAAGGACAGATTCCTTTAAGGGAAAAACTTCTTGCGAGGGTAAGGCATCCTTAGTTCGATGGCTCTAGTTTGCACTCAGTGGAGATAAGGGTCTGCAGAGATGCAATTTGGCCTCCCCAGGGACTCTCTCTCCTTCATGTGAACATGTTTCCATGCATGCACTATTTCTTTCTTTAGTGCCCTATCATTTTCCCATTCCTTGAAGAAAAGACCTTCCAGATGAACATTATGTGGGATATTCTTCATCTGGTATCCAAGTTGACGTCGAGCTAAAATTGGATGATAGTTGATCCCTCCTTTAGTACCAATGAGGGGTACACATTAGGGAAATTTCGACATTTGTCTATGATATTTACTCTGTCATAGATCCGATTGTACCAATCTATGTCAGAATTGGTAAGAGACATAATCTTCTACGACCATCGCAGACTACTCTTGTGATCCCAAAAAGCAGCAGACTTAGGCAAGTGGGAAATAAACCATTTGTAGAGTAATGGTACACAACATGTGATCATCCCTCCACTATACAAATTCCTTAAGTGTACAGAATTATAAGCATCCGCGAGCAAGGTTGGGAATGGGTTCCCAAATAAGAATATCTTAAAAGCATTGGTGTCGACGAAGTTGTCAATGTTCGGAAAGAGGAATAACCCATATATGAGCAGAACAATGACATCCACGAAAGCAGTTTATTTCCTATAATAGCAAAGTATAAAGCTTTCTCTATCAGGAATTTAGCCGGTAAACCTTGGATCCCTCCCTTGGTGGTCATGTGAGTCCTTATTTCTAACTCTTCCAAAGAGATTGCTCTTGCAATGGCTTGATCTTTTGGAATTTCTTCCAGTCCGGAAAATGGATCTTGATCAGTGATAGGTAAATCAATCAGGTGGGAGTACTCTTCCAGTGTTGGTGTGAGCTGGTAGTCTAGGAAAGTGAAGCAGTGGTATACCAGATCGTAGAACTTAACCAGTGTAGACAGGATCCCTTCAACCATGTTGACCTTCAAAAGAGACAACAATCCTCCATGCTTATCTCTGAAAGCTTCGGGATTAGTAATCATCCTTCCCAATTTCCTTAGGTCTTCTAGTTTTGGAACCTTGAAGGTGTACTTGTGCATTTTTCTTCTTCCGAAATCCATAACGTAACTTCTGATATTTGCAATTATTGTTTCAGTTCTTTTAGAAAAAGATTTGTTTTCTTGTTTAAATAGAGTTTTTTAATGAATGCATGAATGCATGAATGCATCAAACAAAAACATTTGAAAACATGGGTTTAAGGGTTCATCGTCCTGAGCATGGAGCCATGGATCTACCCATCCCCAAGGTGTGTACTAGAGGTTAAATTTTGTACCTGTAGAACGGGTTCTATCAAAGGTTCCCAAAATCATTGACCCCTCTTGAGGTTATTAACAGCAAACCGACTGACTCATGAGAGTTGTAATATCCCAAGATGAATCTCTTTTGAGTGTAGTATCGCGTATCAACTATTCCTGATAGTCACCGTACCACCTAATGGTCAAATGGTTAAATGTCTACTAATCCTCTGTTTCAAGGGTAACCCAATGGGAAAAAACAATGCTTTCACGACATGCTCGTTCAACATTGGTAATTCCACGAGGTCACCTCCACTGATTCGGTGGACTCTCAAGTTAGCTTGGTCGGGATTCATTCCCTATAAGCCTCCTTGAATATGCCACAACTTATCTTAATGTTCTCTCGGACTCACCACATGCGTATTAATCACATTCTCAGATAACAGTAATTTAAACAAGGATATCAAATAATATGACAACAGAGGATATAAAAAAAAAGAAAGAAAATAAGATAACAGAAAAAAATGCAAAGCAAGGCCTAGACCTCTTAAGAAATCTAATCCTAATAATCCCCAGCAGAGTTTCCATTTTTCTATAGCCGTCAGTTTTTTTCAGTGACGCGACCACCTTACCGCATAATTGGTGCTACTTTCTGATTTCTGTATTTATCTTAAACTAACCCTGCACGCAAATGTTTTCTTTAACAAATGCTAAGAGATCGGGGATCGGGGTCTGGTTATACAAAGGGAAGCTACTAACACCCAGAGTATCTATAGTAATCTATAAGAACCTTGTTTTGTATGTATTTCTATTAATTTGAAATGCTTTATTGTGTTTATCAGCTATGGATTGGGAAAGTTTCTCTTTTGGGAGGATTGAGAGATTATTTTGTTGTTTTTGGGTTTTCTGTTGTTTTTGGGAAGGTACCTGGACCTAAAGTTTTTGATTTGTATGCTCACTAACATTTCGCAATCTTATGCCTACGTATTCCCTTAAAGAGATTTGGGAAATCAGAGCAATCACAGTTCCTCCTATTTCTATGGGAGGAAAGATATTAGGTGTCTTGTTCAAAGCCCAAGATTGAAGCTATCTGAGTATTTGTGTCTTGTTTGAAGCCCAAGATTGAAGCTAAAAGGGTGATTGAGAAAGAATTTGTCATCTCTAAAGGGAGATATCTCACCTATTCATCACAAAATGTCAGGTAATTGATTATAAGGGAAATTACTTTAACTAGGATATGGGAATCCAACAATGCCATAATTTCCTTTATAAGAGAGATGTCATGAAGGAAGAAGCTTTAACTCAGTGTAGAGCAATGCCACTTTTTCCTTATGAGTCTTTCATGCTAAGAGAGGGACATTGGCTTGGATATATGGAATCCAGAGGCTTGCCACTTATAGCAGTCAGATGAAAGAGAGATTTTAGCCAAGATAAAGGAGGGGCTCCAGCTTGGATTTTGAATCAACAAGTGTGCGACTTATATCAATTATCTGGAAAAAAGGTTTTGATTGTTTGTGTTTGATATGTGTTGTATAGGGGGGGATAGCTTCCTACAGAGCGGACTTATGGTCTCATCTGAGGGGATGTTGTTTTTTTTTGTGTGCCTTGTTTAAAGCCAAAGGTTGAAGCTAAAGGAAACTGACTCCACTGGGGAGGGTTTTATCTGTCTTGTACAAAGCCCAAGATTGAGGCTGTCTAGGGAAAATCATTATATAAAGCCTAAAAGGAGGCTGACTGAGGATTGTTAAAATCTAGGAGAAGGTCTAAATTGTAATGGGGAATCCAAAAGGGACCTAACTCTTGCTGGGGAAGTAGGGAAGAGTTGAAGTATCAGATGCCATGAGGCTCTGATTCTGTTAGGGTTTTGTTGAGGTCAATCTGACCTTGGCTGGGATTTTCAAGGTGAAAGTTAAGCCTTGTTGGAGGTCAGAGAAGTTTAAAGGTGAGTTTGAAAACCTTAGAGGTTTTTAACTGTGCTGGAGACTGGTGTATTGATAAAATGATCAGGATTTTACCTATGGCTTTAGGAAACCTGAGGTCTCTGTATGAAGTCCAAAAGGAGACTATGATAATTTCCAAGTTTACTTGAATAAAGCCCAAGAGGAGGCTGAGACTATCCAAGTCTCTTAAGAAGTGGTAGACTCTGGTGTAGAGAGAGATCTTTGTATGATGCCCAAGAGGAGGTTGTTGGTTTAAGGGATGAAGATCAACCCTTTGAGGATAGGATGTGTAGCTTTTGAATTTCCTTGGGATTGAACTAGTAGAGATGACTAATTTCTATCTTATGCTTTTAGGAAGCCTTTGGGTCCTTGTACTAAGCCCAAGAGGAGGCTAGGGAACTTCTAAGAAGCCTCTTGGTCCTTGTACTAAGCCCAAGAGGAGGCTGGGGATACGTCTAGGACGCCTATGGGTCCAAGCCTAAGAAGAGTTCAAGAAAGGTTTCACTGGGAATAAGTCCTTTCTTTGTTGAACAGTTCTAAGGTTTGAAGAAATTCAAAAGAGGTTTCACCGGGAATTAGTCATCTCTAATTAAATGAATTTCTTGTATATGTTTCTAAGTTTTGACACTCTTGAGAAAAGTTTCACCGGGAATAATGCATTTCTCTGTTCCATATTAAATAAGCCCAAGAGGAGACAGACTGTATCGAAGGGAGTTTCCTATGAGGGAACTAGTTGTTGACTAAGTTAGAAGTAACCTCTGGTTTGACCTAAGTGTAGACCTAATTGCCGGAGAAAACTCTAAACAGATATGCATAAGTATATACAGATGAATAAATTGACTGGTATATAAACAAGTATGCATTGAATTGTAAAGATGTTGGGTCTTATACTCTGAAAAGAGACCCAAGTGTATTGTGATTGATTGTATTGATTACAATTGTATGATTATGGTTTTGGAAAATTGAAGAAAGTTTTGAGAAAAAAACTTTGAATTTGAATTTGAATTAAAAGAAAGTTGTTTGAAAAGAAAAGATTGTTTGAGGTTTATAACTCAAAGAGAGGCCCAAGTGGTCTAAGAGCAGTTTCACCGGGAATAATGCTTCTCTAAGTACCACTTTAAAACAGACAGATGATTTTGAAAACAAAGGTATGGGGCTTACAACTTAAGGAGAGGCCCATGGAGTTTGTTTATTGTTAAAACAAAGTTTATGTACAAAAGATTCAGGCTTATACTCAAGGAGAGGCCCAGATGATTTTTTTTGATATTAGTGATCGCACTGCGATATGGACATACATTGTGGGACTTAATCTACATCAGTGACCCAAAATTTATTTATGTACAAAGAGGGGTTGGGTCTTACACTCTACAAAGAAGCCCAAGGATGTTTGTAAAGAAGAAAAATGGGGCTTACACTCAAGGAGAGACCCATGGTTTTTATTTGAAAGGCGACGATAGTGCCGCGGTTTTGAAAAACCACAATCGGACTTATACAATGACTGAGGCCCAAAAATATTTATGTAAAAAAAAGGAGCGGGTCTTACACTCTACAAAGAGACCCAAAAGTGTTTCAAATGAAGTTTGAAAATTTAAAATCAAGGGAAAACCCTAATTTTAATTAAAAAATACAATTTTTCAAAGAAAGTTAAATAAAAATGATATAAAATATCAAATATATTTAAAAACAAGTTGTGAACTTTGAAAAATGTTTTGAAAAATCATGTTTTATTTATATGAAAGCTTGAAATTCATTTGAATTTGAAAAATCAAGAGAAAGAATTCTTTTAAAATGTTTAAAAACAATTAAAAAGAAATTCTTTGCAAAAATTCAAAAGATATTAAATAAATAATATTTATTTATATTTTTTGGTGGAATAAAATATTTTAACATATTTGTGAATTTTGAAAAAAAGAATTAATAAAAAATGATTAAAAATCAGAGAGAAATTAATTTTTGAAATCAATTAATAAAATTAATTAAAAATTCAAAAATTCAAATTATTTCAAGAAAGGAGCTAAGAACATCTTCTTCCTCGCGCGTGCCCTGTTTCCCCAGATTTTCAAAACCTCTCATATCTCCCTAAATACGTAATGGTTTTGACTTTTGTAAACATGAAAGTTGCTCATTTTTGAACTAGGATTCCAATGGTACCAATTAATTACATTTATTTTAAGTGTGGAGTGAGAAATCAAGTGAAGAACAGATGAAACCTAATTTGTGCAAGAACATCATGAAATTCTATACACGATAGCTATAAGGAAATTAATTGAGGGGAAACACTCTACACAAGTACAAAAACATGTTTGTAACTTGAAAACACATTTATGATGCATGGGTCATAGAGTTTGAGAGTGTCAGGCTTACTTGTGCAAGAGGAATTCGAATTCTGATGTAGAGGTGTTACAGATGTTGTGTGATGATCTGGACAGCTTCAATGGACCTTATGTAAGGTGTTTAGAAGCTTGGAATGGATTGGAAACACCTTGAACTCTTTGTGGTACCTCAACTGCAAATTGGATTGAGTGTGATTTGGAGGTTTGTGATTCTGGTGTTACAGATGATGGAGAAGTGTTTGGACAACTTCTATATGATATATATATATATATATATATATATGATGTGTCTACACTCTAAGTTTTGATGGAATTGCTTCCTATTGAAAAATTCGATAGTTACTTGAAAAGGAAGCAAATTCTGGTTTTGGAGAGTGAAGTAAAGGAAAACATGGATTGTATATGTTTTGGTGTGTTTAAATCAGTCACAAATGACCTCTATTTATAGTAGAGGAAGTTTGTTTTTGAAGTAATAGTGAATAGAGGCTGGATCACCCTATTATCCATTGGTTTTTGTCATGTAGCTAAAGTCTCCTCTAGCCATTGACCTGGGCTAAACTTTGCATGTTTAGGTCTTCTGATCTTTGGAGAAATCTTGACTCATTTGTACTGGCTTGTAACTGATCCATGCCACCTCTATGTACCACATAAATGCTTGATGCCCAATTTGAATTTCAAGGTTCATGTCATGATGATTTTGCACATGCCTTGTTGAATTCTTGACTCCTTGATCAAGTAACCAGTGAGTCATCTGAAGTTTTGTGTTTTTGGAAGAAGACAAAGTTGGTAAAATGGCAAAACTTGAAGAAAGAAATCGTGTGGCATAAGTCATGTATCCATGCTGTTGTGTATGAAGGGTGAAAAATGCCATTTTGGGAGGCTCATAAATTCTTGCTCAAGTTTAATCATGGGAGGCTCTTGTACTTTTTAGAAAGCCCCTATATCATACTTCAACTTTGATGTTTAACTTTAGTCTTGGATCATGGTGAAAAATGCCTCCAAAGTTGGACATATCATGAGACAGACCATGTCTCAAATTTTTCTAAGTGTTTGAAAAATGTCCATTTTTTCATTTTTTATGATTTTGATCAATCCATAACTCAAAATCCATGAAGATTTAGAATGGGGTGTAGTTGGCATTCTTGTAGTGTGTAATGAGAGCTTTCATTTGAGCTTTGGATGAAAGAAAAAGGTCACTTGGATCACAAGTTATGGTCTTGCAAAGTTGGGTAAAAATCACTTTTTTCATGACTTAGAGAAAATTCAAGTTTCTTAAGGTTGCCCCTTTTGCAAGTAACTCCACTTTTCTTGATTTTCTTGATGGATGATGATCAAAACCATAAGTTAACATTGTTTTTGACTTAAAAAAGCCATGTTTGTCAAGAAATCTCAAAAGTCAAACTTGGTTTTTGGGCACAGTTGACTTTTTGTTAGATGAATTTCAAACTTTGTGATCCTTTATGAAATCAAGTTCTTGACCTAATTCAAACCTAATGGATGGATTCCATAGGTGTTTTAGAGTGTCTTGAATCATGTCCCAAGGTTTGAGACCATATCTTGGTCAAAAGTCAAAGGTATGGTTGACTTTTTCTCAGAAACCCTAGTTTGGGATCCAGATGAATTTGAATCTCTATATTGCTCATGAACCAAATTCTTTGTGTCAATTTGAACTTGTAAGAGGATCAATATAAGATATTTGAGGTCTTTAAAACTTTCCTTGAGGTTTTGGCTCATGCCTTGCTCCAAAAGTCAACTTAGGGGTGAATTAGGACAAGAAACCCTAATTCCTAATTTTTGATGAATGCATCCCCTGAGGCTATTTTGAACTTATGATTGGATCCATGAGGTCCCTTTGAGCTTCTTGGATCATGTTTTGAAGTATTGGCTCATGCCCAGATGAAAATTTCTCTCTGGAGGCCTTGGTCGACCAAAACCCTAATTTTGGTGACTCTGATGATCTTGAGATTTGATCCACTTGAAATGTTGCACTTTTGTGCTTGATTCTTGATGTGGGAGACCTCTTGACCCTTTATGGATGTTTGAGCAACTTGACAAGTTGAAGATCATGACAATTCTTGATTGATCATTTGTCTGAGTGCTCTGAGAGGGTCCAAAACCCTAATTCTTGATTTAGGTGAATGCTCAACAATCTTTGAGAGGATTGATGAGGTATGAAGGTACATCCATATTGTGGTGATGATTTGCACAATGATGTGAAATCTTGTGGTCAAAATTTAGGGTATAACACTGTCTACTGGGCTTCAAATAAGTATTCACTTATTGGATCAAGATATATCCTCAAGTACGGGATTCATATAAAATACATTTTCTCAAAATTCTTTCAAAACTCATATTAGCGTACTATATTGGAGTAATTGAATAATTACAACACATCCAAAAGTTTACTTAGATGAGATATAATAGGTTACTAACCTAAAATAATTTGTTAATTAAGGGGAGAATCATCTTATATTAACTTGTTGGCTTAATGCAAATAAATATCTTCATATTCATATTTTCTGTGTTTCAAATATCAAATTTATAATTTATGATCTCACAAGTATAAGTCATACAATCAACTTTAGATGTCTAAAGAATGGATCTTCAAGTCCACTTTTTTATGAACATATGCTACAAGTTGTTCAATATCAATTTTGATAATATATATTATACTTATCAAGAAAATTCTGGAAAAAAAAATAAGAAATTGAGATCTTATTTTGAGAAAATAACTTCACAAACTTCTGGTTATGAGTAGACAATAAACATTTGCATGATATTTTAGTCGATGCAACAATTAATGTCATGAAATCAATTTCTCAAATTTTTAATTTCCTTAGAAACACACAAATTTTATTGAATTAAAGAAACTTAGGGTTCTTCAAAACTAGTTCTCACATCATAATACATCTGAGATGACCCAACTGATTTTTCCAACAACACACTTAAGTGTGATTTGTCAACATTTGTTTTACCATAATATATATGATTCTATTCTTCTAATTTGTTTAAATCTCTAGTAAATATAAAATAATTTGCATAAAATATATTCAATCTTAATAAATTTACAATTATTAATATTATTCATGCAATCCTTCTGTGTGTAGCGTGCGATTTTTGTCGGTGACGCGACCACCTTATCGCACATGGGTTTCTCCTCACCGCAATGGTAGGAGTGGGGTGCTACTTTCTGTTTTCTTATTTATCCCGTGAAGCTGTAAGGGAAAGGGAAGCTATCTAAAACTAACCTTGCACACGAATGTTTAACTAAACAAACGCTAAGAGAGATTCAGGGAGTTCGGGGTCAGGTTATACAATAGGGAGTTGTCAATTACCCATCCTATATGTGGTTATCCACAGGTTGTTAGCAATAGGTTCTGCTTTTATACTTAATGGTGTTTTATCTGTTGTGGGTTGGGAAAGTTTCTCCTTTGGGAGGTTTTTTTTGAGAGAGAGAGAGAGAGAGAGAGAGAGAGAGAGTTTTTGTTTGATTTTGGGTTTTCCGAGGTTTTTTGTTAATGAAGGTACTTGACCTAAGCTTTTTGTTTTGGTGTGAAGGTACTGGACCTAGAGTTTTTTGATTGGGGTGCTCGCTAAGATTTCGCAATCTTATGTCTACGTATTCCCATTTAAAGAAACAGGGAAATCAGAGCAATCGTAGTTTGGTGTCTTATTCAAAGCCCAAGATTGAAGCTTAAAGGTTTATTTGTGCCTTGTTCAAAGCCCAAGATTGAAGCTAAAAGGTTTAACTGAGAGAGAATTTATTATCTCTAAAGGGAGACATCTCGTCTGTTTATCACAACTGTTGAGTGACTGATTATAAAGGAAAATTACTTTAACTGGGATATGTGAATCCAGAAACGCCATAATTTCCTTTATAGGGGTGTTGTCCTGAAGGAGGAAACTTTAACTCAGTGTTGAATAATGCCATTTTTCCTTAGGAGGCTTTGATACTAAGAGAGGGACAGTGGTGTGGATGTAAATAATCCAGAGGCTTGCCACTTACAGCAATTAGATGAGAGAAATGGATTTACCAGGATAAGAGATGGACTACAGCTTGGATATTTGAATCATCAAGTGTGCCACTTACAACAGTTATCTGGAATTAGGGTTTGTTTTGATGTGTGATAACACAGAGAAATGTCTTCCTATAGAGAGATTTTGATTTCCTCTGAGGGGATGTTGATTTTTGTATTCCTTGATCAAAGCCCAAGGTTGAAGCTAAGAGATTGATTGAATCCACTGGGGAAGTCCTTATACAAAGCCTAAGAGGAGGCTGGAAAAGACTGACTCAACAAGAGAGTGTTTATCTGTCTTGTACAAAGCCCAAGATTGAGGCTAAAAAGAGACTGAATTTTTGGGGGATATCATTATACAAAGCCTAAGAGGAGGCTAGACATTGACTTTTCCGGGGAAATATTTTGTCTGTCTTGTACAAAGCCCAAGATTGAGGCTAAAAGGGGAAACTGACTCTACGAGCGAGAGGTTTTATCTGTCTTGTACAAAGCCCAAGATTAAGGCTAAAAGAAGATTGACTATGCTGGAGAGATTTATATGGTGTCTTGTACAGAGCCCAAGATTGAGGCTGAAATGAGACTGACTCAACAAGAGAGTGTTTTATTTGGTGTCTTGTACAAAGTCCAAGATTGAGGTTGAAAAACAAACCGACTCTGTGGGAAAGAAATCTTTATCTGTCTTGTACAAAGCCCAAGATTAAGGCTAGAAAGAGGATTGACTCTGCTTAGGGATATTGATTCTGAAAGCCTAAAAGAAGGCTGGGAGAAATTGACTTCGCTGGGGAAGATATTTATCCAAATCTTAAGAGAAGGTTATGAAGATTTGGACTTTACTGGAGAAAGTTTATATATGTCTTGTACAAAGCCCAAGATTGAGGCTAAAACGATGACTGACTCAGCTGAGGATTTTTTAGGTGTCTTGTACAAAGCCCAAGATTGAGGCTAAAAAGGTTGACTCAACAAGAGAGTTTTTATGGTTAACTCTACTGAGGAAAATACTTATACAAAGCCTAAGAGGAGGCTGAAAAGGATTGACTCAACAAGAGAGTGCTTTTAGGAGTTTGACTCAACAAGAGAGTGCTGAAAAGATGATTGAATAAACAAGAGAGTGCTTTTTAAAAAGGTGATTGACTCAACAAGAGAGTGCTTTTATTTTGTACCATTGACTCAACAAGAGAGTGTGGAAAGGTTATTGACTCAACAAGAGAGTACTTTGTTTGTCTTGTACAAAGCCCAAGATTGAGGCTAAAAAGGGTTAACTCAACAAGAGAGTGTTTTAAGAAAGAAGATGGACTCAACAAAAGGGTGCTTTTGAGGCTAACTCTGTTGAGGAAAATCATTATACAAAGCCTAAGAGGAGGCTGACATCTGCTAAGGATTACTGAGATCCAGAGGCAGGTCCAAAATGGGGAATCAGCTCTTGCTGAGGATTACAGAAGAGTTGAGGTATCAGATGCCTTGAGGTTCTGATTTGGGATAGTGTTATACTGATGATAAGCTGACCCTGGCTGGGGAAATTTCAGATAAAAGACTGAGTTTTAGATCCTCTGGGTTTTATCTCTACTGGAGATTGGTTAAATGACTAGGGTTTTTTCCTGGGTTTGTAGGGAACTTGAGAATGTCTTTGAGATCCAAGAGGGAATTAGACTATCTAAGTCTACGGGTATGGAAGAATTTATATTTGTATGAAGCCTAAGAAAGAGCTGGTGCTTTAAGGGATGAGAATCAACCTTAAAATTGGTTTGAGGTTTTGACTCTTTGGAAAGACTGCTCTAACAAAGGATGACTAAGTTATGTATTATACCTTTAAAAGGTCTTCTGGGTCTTTGTATTAAGCCCAAGAGAAGGCATGAGAATTTCTAAGAAGCCGAAGGGTCCTTGTACAAAGCCCAAGAGGAGGCGGGGATGATTTTAGGAAGCCTGTGGGTCTAAACCTAAGAAGAGTTCAAGAAAAGTTTCACCGAGAATAATCTTTTCTTTAATGAACAGTTCTAGGGTTTGAAGATATTTCGAGAGAGGTTTCACCAGGAATTAATCCTCTCTGGGGGAAATGAACTTCTTTGACAATTTTCTAATAGTGACAGTCTGAGAAAAGTTTCACTGGGAATAATGCCTTTCTCTTTGTTCCATATTGTTTAAGCCGAAGAGAAGGCAAGACTGTATCTAGAATTCCTATGGGGAACTAGTTTTGACTGTGTTGAAAGAGTGACTACTGACTTTATCTAGTTCTAGACCCAATTGTCGGGGAAAACTCTAAACAGGTATACAAGTATATATACAGTTGATATATGACAAGTATTTAAAAGGATATGAAAGAAGGACTTACAGGTGAGCAAGCTTCCTGCAATACAATATATATATATATATATATATATATATATATATATATATATATATATATATATATATATATATATATATATATATATATATATGACATGTATTTAAAAGAATGAAAGAAGGACTTATAGGTGAGCAAGCTTCCAGCAATACAGTTATATATATATATATATATGTAAGTATGTAAATGAAAGCTGATAAAAACTTACAGGTGAGCAAGCTTCCATTGTAACAGCTGTATGGTTAGTTGTTCAAGAAATTAAATAAAGTTTTGTTAACAACTATGGATTTGAACCTAAATCAAATAGGAAAGTTGTTTTTGGAAAGAAGATTGGGGCTTAGACTCAAGGAGAGGCCCAGATGAAAAACAGTAATCGTACCGTTGATCTGAAGATTGTATCGGGACTTATATAATGATTGAGGCCGAAATTAAGTTTTATTTAAAAAGGGATGGGTCTTACAACTCATGGAGAGGCCCAAAGGTTTGAAAAAGAAAAGAAATGGGACTTACAACACAAGGGTAGGCCCAGATGAAAATGTTTTGAAAAAGCGACGATCGCGCTGAGATTTTGAAAACACAGTGCGACTTATACAATGACTGAGGCCCAAAATGGTTTCCTATACAAAGATGTTGGGTCTTACACTCTATTAGAGGCCCAAAAGTTTATTTTTGTACAAGGGATGGGGCTTACAACTCAAGGAGAGGCCCATGGGGAGACAGTGATCGCACAGTCGTTTTGAAAACTGTACTGGGACTTATACAATGACTGAGGCCCAATATTATTTATGTACAAAGGGGGTTTGGGTCTTACACTCTATTAGAGGCCCATGAGTGTTTTGAAAAAGTTTTGTGAGGGTGAAGATAATCAAAACCCTAATTTGATTTTAAAATGCATTTTAATTGAATAAAAATTCAATTAAAATGATCAAAATAGGCAAACATGTGTGAAAAACAAGGTGTAATCTTGGATTAATGTTTGAGAAATCTTGTTTTATTCATAGAATAATTTGAAAATTATTTGAATTTGCAAAATCAAGAGAAAGAAATATTTTAAGTGTTAAAACAACAAATAAAACATAATTCTTTACAAAAATACTAAATATATGAAATAAATAATATTTTTGTGAAATTTTCATGGAATAAAATATTTTAATATTTTTGTGAATTTTCCAAAAAAGAATCAATAAAAAATAATTAAAATTGAGAGAGAAATTAATTTTTGAATTAATTAACAAAAACTATAAAAATATTAAAAATGGCAAAAAAGTGGAAGGGTAGCAAAAAAAAGGTCTGGGTGGGGTTAGAACCCACGACCTCATAGCCAAACACACATGCGCGCTACCACCGGGGTGGTGATACATCCGTGTATCAAAACCACCCCATTAATACATAAGGGTGGCCTGGTTTCTAGGCCAGGCCAAGGCAAGAAACCAAGTCATGGTGGATTTGCATGAAGGCTGTAACTTGATCATTTCTCCATGGATTGGGACAAAATTTAGGTGCATCTGACCTAGAATTTCATGAGGAATCCAATGGTGCCTTTATATTTTTCAGAAAATGTCTCTATCTAAAAATCCGATAGTGGTTTCAAAAAAAGCCAAGATTTGCATTTTCTATGCTAACACATCATATACACACTAATAGCATTGTGAATTGGTTCAAACACAACATATATGATATATATGAGATGTTTATAATCAGTGGACTTCAAAGTAATGCATAATTCAAAGAGTTCAAGTTGTCATGCACTTACCTCTTGGAGCTTCTTGCGCTAACTGTCAAGATCCTTGTGCCAGAAGTAATCCAATGCTTTGGACACTCTTGATTGATCCCTTAGAAGATTTTAGGATGATCAAAACCAGCTGGAATCCTTAGGAACAAGTTTTAGCTCTTTCTTGCAAAAGGGGCAAAAGTGACCAATATGACTACTCTCTCAAATGGTGTTCCAGGTGAGGGGAACCAATTGGGACAGTTTGAGGATGATATTTGGAGTGTGTTTGAGGCTTGGTTTGGTTTTGGAAGTGATTGAATCAAGACATGGCTGGGAAAATACAGAAAGGTCCAATTTTGAGGTTTTGGAGGTTGATTTTCTGATTTTGGTGTTTCAGATCACAAGTGAGTGTTTGAACAGCTTAGATATGACATATTGGATGTGTTTGAATCATGAGTTGTGGTGGAATTTCTCTATAACTAAAAAACTCAGAGATGACTTGCAAAAGAAGGCATTTTGGCCTAAAGAAAGAAATTTTGAGGAAAGCATCAGTTGTAGTGCTTTGGTGTACTCAAACTGATCACAATTGAGCTCTATTTATAGTGTGTCAAGTTTGTTTTGGCATCAATAGTGAATGGCAGCTGCAGCAGGCCTTTCGCCAATGTTGATCCAAGGAAATCTTAAGTCTCCTCTAGCCATTGACTTGAGGTTAGGGCATAAGCCTATGGTTCTTTGATTCAGTGTTGATTCTTGACTCATTCAATTAGGAATGTGTCAGTACATGCCACCTTGATGCATCCATTAAATGCTTGGAAACAAAATTGGAGTCTTTTTGAACTTTTTAGCCTTTTTAGGTTTGTTATGGCTATGTGTAGATTCTTGGACTTGGAAGGCTTGGGGATTAGATCATTCCCCTTTTGTTTTATCCTCTGATGTGTCCAAATGGATGACAAGGTTTGGAGTTGTCCAAATTTTACAAATCGAGCAAAATGCCAAAATCTGCCTTGTACAAGACAGTTGGAAATGGTGATTTTGAGGGAATCATATCTCCTTGCTCAGGTTGAGTTATGAGAGGCTCTTGTGCTTTTTGGAAAGCCCTCATATGATACAAGACATGTGTGATCATAGTTTGTTTTGAAACTATGTGGATCCAACTGAAAAATCCTCATGAACATTGATGTTTAAGGCTGGTAACTTAGGCAGATTTTCACTAAGTGTTGGAAAAAGTGACATTTTTCATGTTTTTGTGATTTTGATCAGTCCATAACTCAAAATCCATGAGGAATTGAAGTTTCTTGTAGTTGAAGCTTTTGAAGAATGTAGGAAGACCTACAAATCAGGATTTGGATCACCTAAAATGGCTGCTTGGATCTCAAGTTATGATCCTTGGAAGTTGGTACCAAAATCACTTTTGTTCCAAAACTTAGAAAAATTTTGGTTTCTCAAGGTTGCCCCTTTTGCAAGAAACCTCAATTTTCTTGATTTTTCTTAATGAATGATGATCAATACCATACATTAACATTATTTTTTACTTAGGGGAACCATATTTGTGAAAAATTCCAAAAAGTCAAACTTGATTTTGTGCACGGTTGACTTTTTATCGGATGAAATCCAAACTGTGCGATCCTTTGTGAAGTCAAGTCCTTGACCTAATTCAAACCTAATGGATGGATTCCATAGGTATTTTAGGGTGTCTTGAATCATGTCCCAAGGTTTGGGAGCATGGCTTGGTCAAAAGTCAAAGGTACAGTTGACTTTTCTTTCAAAATCCTAATTGTGGTCCAGATGAAATTGAAACTTGTGGACCAAGCCCCTTGGCTCAATCCATTGTTGTAAATGGATCAATGTAGTGTAATTAAGGCCATCAAATCATGTCTTGAGGTCTTGGCTCAGGTTTTGCTCCAAAAGTCAACTAAGGGGTGAATTAGGTCAAGAAACCCTAATTCCTGATTTTTTTATGAATGCATCCCCTGAGGCTAAATTGACTTGATGATTGGGTCCATGAGGTCCCTTGGAGTATCTTGGGTTGTGCTTTGAAGCATTGGCTCATGCCCAGGGGAAAATTTTCATCTGGAGGCCTTGGTCGACCAAAACCCTAATTTGGTGACAGTGGAGATCGTGAGGCTTGATCCACTTGGAATGTTGCAACCTTGTGTTTAATTCTTGATATGGGAGTCCTCTTGATCCTTTATGGGTTTTTGAGAGTTTAGACAAAATGAAGATCATGTCATTCCTTGATTGATCCATTGTCTAAGTGCTCGGAGAGGGCTCAAAACCCTAATTCTTGATTGTAGTGAATGCTCAACAATCCTTGAGGAGATTGAGGAGGCATGAGGGTTCATGCATATTGTGATGATGATTTGCACAATGATGGGAAATCATGGTGGTCAAAATTTGGGGTATGACAGATGCCCCTATTTAATCTTCTTGGACCCGAAGGTGTGAATGGCGAAGGTATTCGGGCATTCGGGGTGCAAAAGGATTAAATATCGGAATACCCAAAATTTTGACAGTGGTTATGGATAGTAGTTTGCTCATCCATCATCTTTCGCTAAGCAATGTTACTTAGAAAAAGGTAAAACTTCCCCTCGATCCTGGTCTTTAGCCATGGAACTGGTCTCAGTTTTTGAAATAAACTTCCCCTCGATCCTGGTTTTCAACCATGCAACTGATCTAAGTTTCTGAAATAAACTTCCCCTCGATCCTGGTCTTCAGCCAAGGAACTGGTCTTAGTTTTTTTTTTCAGTTCCTTCCTTGACAAGGGACGCTATGTGTAGCGATTTTCATCAAACTTCTCGCCGAGTTTACTGAGGAGATGCCATTTGATGGAAAAAGATTTGATGTCAGGCTTGCTGGGGGGACCCATTTGTCTGAGTTGTAGAGGTGTGTAAACTTCTCTGTTGGAGATGCCATTTGTTGACTCTACTGGGGAAAAACGAGCTCTTGAAAGACTGCTTTCTGCTTGGGGATACTAAATCATACTTTTCTCCGAGATCTTCTTGGAGAAATGCCATGTGATGTAGTCCACTTTTGAGGTGCTGATGACTTCATTAACATTGGCTTTCTCGGGAGAAAAACCAATGTGTTACTGAGAGTCTTCGGTTGTGAGACTTTCTCTGGGGATTTTCCTTAATCCGGGAAAGCGAAAATATCATCTTCAATGGTGAAGAGTGACGTTTGTCGAATGTCTTCTTGCCTTTCAGAGGTTCAAGTTATCAAAGTGGTCGAGGACCGTCTCCAATCCAGAAATAAACTGGGGGAGAGATTGCTAAGACGCTGCATTTCCTAACGAGGAAATTACTGACAACTCGATTGAGAGTACTTTTATCACTTGGGAGTAAGACCGACTAGAGTGATAATGAAGCAATATGAATATGAAAGTGAATCAATAATGCATGATGTATGTATGTTTATGCTGACAAAACTGACGCGACATATAGACTAATAGATGAATACGACTAGATACTCGGCCACGGTGGGGGATGAAAAGTATCAACGTTCCAATATAGCGATCTTGCCTTGCTTAGGAGAGACGATCCCGGTGGGGAGAAAGAATTGTTCAATCGATCTTAGGAGGTATGTACTCTGCCGGGGATATCAGTGAAGGTGCGAGAATGACACATAAAAGGGGGGATTCGAATTGTGTATTTGCTCTTTTGACTACTTTTCGTTTCTTGTCGTTGAATCACTTAGGATTACATCAGAGTTCGTTGAGAGACTCTGACTGGCGAAGTTACATTCAGACTTGCTAAGCATGAGGCTTCAGAACTAACAAGTGTCTGAATATAAGATCCATTTCTCAGAACTTGCAATGCGGAAGCTTATCAGAGTTAAGCTGCAAGGTTCTGACTTGCTTGTGTAAGGTTCTGATACTCTATATAGAAGGATAAACAATGACATTAAGCATAAGAGTAAAGAACACACAATATATCCTGGTTCACCATAAAGGCTAATCCAATCCACCCTCCTCAGGTGATTTCGCCTTGAACACAAGGTCTTAATCCACTATAATCAATCTCGATTACAGATGCACGGGCACCAGCCGGTGACTAACCACTTGCACAGCCGCATTGTGACTAACATACAATGAACTGTTCAGGGATTCAACTTAATGAATATAACGAACATTGACCTACAGGTTCCAATCTCGCAAGATCTACTGCTAGGCTTTCTCAGCTAGATGTTCAGGGATTCATCGCAATGAATATAACACTACTGACCCTATTTCAGGCTTTTCCCACAATGACATCTCGCCATTGTCTTCTCAAGTCTCCGGTTACACTGACCACTCAAGGAATCCTAATTCACCAAGAATTAGTTATACATGAGATTACAAAGATGCTTCTTAACAAGCATATTACTCCTAAGTTTAAGTACAAAAAACACAGAAGTGTTCAAGCAAGATGTGAGCAACAACTCCTTGCTATTCTAAGAAACTATAGAGATATATAATGATTTAACAGTTGTTGACATCTTGTAGATCTTCTTCTTCTTCGTCTTCGGGGTGAGCAAGCTTTGAGCAACAACTCCTTGCTTCTGATCTTCAATGTAGCGCTGATGAGAAGGTGGTTGATGACTTGACTGATTTGCAATGTTGTCTTCTTCATCAACAACATTTATACCAATTCGTTGTTGTTGTATTGAATGATGATCTTTGAGCTTCAACAACAATGGCCATGTGCAAATGGTGATAGCTTTGGATATTCTAAGTGTTACAATGAGAACTCATCGTCGTTACTATCTTCAAACAATTACTTGATCAATTCCCCATTCATGGCTGAATCGATTTGTGGACTATGTCGTCAATTAAAAGCGAATACTATTTCCTTTAAATAGCCCGGTAGAAATATAGCCGTTTGAAATATTGTTGGTCGTTGGAAAAGAGACGTTGTGTAATAACTCGCTGTACTGACACATCTCCTTTTTGCTATGGGAGAAGTGATAGATCTTTCTTGGGCGCCGTGTATAGTTACTCACAACGGTAGCATTTCACTTCTGAACTTCAGAGGCTTATGATGGTTAATTGATGAAGCATGAGAAGAGTCTTCTTAAATAGGATATCTGATACGTCAAGTCTTTAGTTAATTGAAGAAGTCCATTAGGAATCAGTCTTCAGAACTTCAGCACTTGTCTTTAAGCACGCTATCCTTTACTTCTTCAAGTTTTCCGAAACTTCAGAACTTGTCCATTTGGAATCTGTCTTCAGAGTCTTCAATACTTGATCTTCAGAACCTTAATCTTCAGAACACATAAGTCTTCAGAGTCTTTCTGCACTTGGCCTTCAGAGCCTTCTGCCTTCATAACTTCAAGTCATGAGAGTCTTCAGCACTTCGGTTCTCTTCTTCAGAAGCTTCGCAATCTTCAGAATCTCGACAACTTTCAGAGAGCATCCGCAAGAGCATTGCATCAACAATATTGGCATCCTTGGATCTGATTGATCACGATCAGATACCGAAGTGTTCTTGCTTTTTGTGACTTGTGTCACACATAGTAACTTAGCATATTATCAATTACGCTCATCTGGCTGGTGCTTGTTGGATCTGATATATTCTATAATTATGATCTGCACACAACACACGTTAGAACATAAAATGGTTATTTCACAAATACGTATTATTATCATCAAAACATAGATCGACTTGTAGAGACAACTCTTGCTCTCACAATCTCCCCCTTTTTGATGATGACAAAACCAAGTATTTTGATTGAACATTTTATACAGGGTAATCACCAAACAGAATATATTCAAAGTCTGGAACAACAGCTCCCCCTGAATGTGTTATCCTCGAAGTTTTATCTGTGATCATCTAGAATCTTATATGATCCAAAGACATACAGAATAACAACTTGAGTTGCCAGACGAAGAATACAAAAAGGACTACTTCTCTATCTTGTCTTTAAGAGAACAAAGAGTCTTTAGCATCTGGACTAGTTCATTAGAACTTCCATCTTCATATATTCAGAGCTCAGTTCCTTTGTAGTCGTATCAGAGCTTGTAATCTTCAGAGACTTCTGAAGCATTTCTACCTTTCAGCAGATTCATTTAAACACAAGTAGATCAGTTTTTGTCTAATAACATAGCCTTGCTATCTATCAGAGACAGACATTGTCTTTTAAGAAACTCCCCCTGAGTTTCAGACTTTGTGAAGATTTGAGATTTTACAATTTGATCTTCAAGGTAGTCTCCCCCTAATTCCTATAAGTCAAATATTGGGATCTTCAGAATCATAATTCAGGATGATAAGATTTTAATCACCAATGTAGATCATGACTGTTTCAGAGTTTGAATTTTGAACATAGGTCTTCATCTCAGAACCTTGTTACTGTCACAACTCAGTGGTTCATCAAGGCTTGATTTTTTGATCAAATATCAATTGAAGGTTTAATTATAGTGATCAATCAACGCTTGATTCTGAATCTGGTACTCATGATTTTATTTTGGTCTGATACCACGTGATGTGCTGAGTCTTATACCAGAGTATGTTGAGTCTGATACCAAGTGAAGTACTTCTTCTCATATACTTGAGAGGTATTTCATTAGTGTACTGAAATTGATACCAATGAAGGTATTTTGACAATAATCCACAGCTTTGCTCTGATTGATGAGTCTGATACTAATCTTTGTGTACTTAGTCTGATTACCAAATGTTGATTTAGTTTGATACCAAATCGTTTTCATTTAAATTTGTTTCTGGTAATCATCAGAACGACTTCTTTCTTGGATCTTCAATCCAGATCTTCAGACAGCTTTTGACTTCTGATTTGCACAGTTCCTCTGAGTAAGCATCTTGAGAATGTGTACTTTGTTTTGACTGCTTTGAGAGTTTTCTTACTTCTTCTGATTCTTAGACAACTTATATTATATGATCGAAGTTCTTCATTCTTAACCTGTTCCTGTTCTTAGAATGCCTAGTGAACTTGTTTAGAGTTCCTCGGATAACATCAAACAACAGCCACTAGTAGCAACGTATTTTTATATGATTGATTACTTGTTTGAGTTGCATTCTTTAGATTTCCTTTTCTCAATCAAAATCATTATATTTCTCCCCCTTTTTGACATCATCAAAAAGTGCTAGAGCATAAGGCCATTTAAGCATATAATTCCTCTTTCCAATGAACATCATATATTTCTTCCTCATTTGAGCATTTAAGCATTTAAGCATATTAACATCATCATATATATACTGGATATGTTAAACAACATAGAACCATAGAGCCAGCATTTGAGCAGTTAAGAGCAATCCAAGTCATTTAGTGATAACCATTTTTAACCATAATAAATCCATTTGAAGGATTTTTAGATGGAATCAACTGATTACTAATTGAAGGTTTTGGATCATCAGTAAAGATTAATTACAGTATTTCATTTATGAACAATCAGATAGAAGCATCAACATAAACTAGTTTGAAAATGCAGAGCATAGGTTGAAACATAGATAATTCAAACACAGATTCCTAATTAGAAATGTTTTAAGTAATCGTAGACCTAATAAAATTGAGTTTTCACGGGTCCTTATAAGTTAGACTAGAGCGAGCTTAAGGATGATGAAGAAGATGAGAGAAGGTTTTCATAATCATCATTTCTTGAGACATGCAACCTCTCTTCTACTTGAGTAATTGCCAACCTCTTGCTCTTCACAATTTCTTCTGAGATCCATTCATGGAACTCAGTCCAGATATTTCTTATTTCCATGGAGTCCATACAGGAATTAGAAGCTTCTACTAAGCTTTGAATCTTTAAGATTGCAATATCCTTGAGGGATGTTAATGCATTACTGTTTGATTCTATCAGTTATTATAATGTTTTAGGTATTTTAATCATTTGTTTGAGTAAAGTAAGCGGCTCAGAATATTATGAATTTGATGTTGGTATAGGCATAGAAAACAGAAGACATCATATTTTCATTGATTAAAAGAGAGACAAAAACATCAGCACAAAATAGAACGATAAACAACAAGACATAGCACTATTTGACACTGCATCAGGATTTGAAATTTTAGTCATCAAATTCTTCAACGTTGTCCACCCTATCACATCTTGTCTCATTTACTGAAGGTTCAGGTCCGAGTCTGCTTACTAACCCCCATAATTTCTCTTTCAGCATAATTTCAGATATTATTCTCCCGTAAGGAACGTAAGAGTTCAACTGAGTTCTTGAAACTCTGATAGAATGTTTTAGGTGATTGAAAATAGTTTTGGGAAGATTGATCCTAAAGTGGTGTGTTAGGAGGAAGACGAATACTCTGTCATCTTGGGACAGCATGCTCCTTGCAGTTTCACGAGGTCAAAGGTTGGTTAGAGAGAATCTGAACCATGTTCTGGGTGAAGGAAGAAGTTTCTCAGGGTTGTTTGGTTCATAAGGAACCGGATCATCAAATAAAACCTTGCATCTCTCTACTAAGCTCAGGTCAGATTGAAAGTCTTCAACAGTGACTCCAGAGGCGACACAATTTATGATCTTTTCTAATGAGGGAATGGAGATAGTGATTGGAAGGCGATATACTTCAGACCAAATAGTGTTGCCATCATTACTGATTCTGGCGTATTTCTAGAATTCTTTCACAAGAATTGGAAAGACAGGGCCGTTTAGCAATGAATAATAACCATGCCAAGATTGAATCTGCATGCTTCTTACAATTTCCAGACCATTATTTTGAAGTCTAGCTAGATTTGGTCTTTTCTCTGGGATAACTTCTAGGGTTTCTACATTCCCTCTAAATGTTGGAGAAGTCATTTGTTAACACACAAAAGATTTTAAATGAAGATTAGTTTAGATGAGGATGAGCGACGATGAAGCAGAATCCTATTATTTATAGGCGAATGAGAGTGAGGAGTGTAATGACTAAATTGGTACACAAGGATTTGGGTTTACTATTTCCTAGGTGGTCATGATTAATTAGGGTATGCTAAAAGGCGTGAACGTGTGGGAAAAGAGAACGAAGCAGTTACTTATTTATTTTGAGAGGAGTTAATATGTTAACAGCTACTTTGCCGTGAGTGGCCATTGAGGCTGCTATATTAATGATGATGGTGGCTTGAGCCACTAAAATATTTTTCGAGAACTTTCAATAATTAATATCAATTAGTGCTTTGTCAAATATTTTAGATTTAAGAATTCAATAATAAAAAATGATTCATGGACACAGTTTATTAATCTTTGAATATCTCAGGACAAACTGATACTATCGATTTGACTTAGAGCAACTGCAATTTCAAAACATACACTCTACATACATAGTTAAAACACAGACATGTTTAGGTTTCCTAGTCACTGAAGATCTCACACTTAGTCTTCAACAGGCAGTTATCTGGAAGGTCTTCCGGACCATCTTCTTTAATTCTCTCTTTGATCATGTCCACAATTCCATCTCTAAAGAAAATCTCAGACAAAACTCTTCCATAAAGAATGTAGGACTTTGTGAGGTTTCTGGACTCATAGATGGTTTTCCAGAGACAGTTGAAGATAGTGTGTGGCAGATTTATTTGAAATTCATTCATTAGTGTCGCTCCCAGGGTTTTCATCCAGGTACAAACTAGAGAGTGGCGCGGAAAAACAGAGTCGCCAGCCGTGTAAATTTATCCCAAGAGAGGGAAAGGGAACACCGCATAAACCTGAGGAAGAGGGAAATGAATGGTCATTGCAACCATAACCTGGGTTCGGGAGTCGGTTACGCGAGGGGAAGGTGCTAGCACCCCACGCGTCCATCGTACTCGATGGGATCCACGCTTGTTGTCTAACCTAAGGGTGAGTTATCCTATCATCCATGGTTGTACTAAGACGGGGAAGGGGAAAACTAAGACAGACTCGGTAGGACGTCAACGTCCTAGGCCTACGTACTCCCTTTGTGCAATGGGAAATTCAGAGTCAACGTAGTTCGGACCAAGTTCTTTTTGTGTTTTTTATGAGCGACGTTAAGTTCGCGTCCGGCAGTTAGGGTCAATGCCTGTTTGCGACTCAGACGGAAAGTAACGTGCCCTTTTTGAAAATAGCCTTTAGTTTGACAATCCCGAAGGACAAAAAGGTTTGAAGTGTGTTTGTATTTTTTAAGACAGAAGTGACTTGAGTTAGTTCATAACTTGCATTGCACCAAAGTCTAGGGCACAGGGGCGAATACTTAACGCATCGTCTCAAGACAGGACGCTCGCTAAGCACTCTAGAAAGATGAGAGGAAGCCCCTCATTTCTCATTCCCCACGCTTAAGGCTCGCGCGCAATACACTTCATTCTTATTAAGTGTTTTCAAGAAGTTCTGAGATGAGAAGACAGAAGACACAAAGGAAACTCTAAAGGGAAACTAAAAGTCCTAATGTTATCATGCAAAGGATTGAAAGCCTAATGTCTCTCCTACCTCAAACTTAATCGGAAATTAAGTCGAGCTAGGAATCCTAAGGGATCATGTTATCGGACAAGTAAACACATGATGAATCAATCACAAAATGAGATGAAAGCAACTAAGGAGTAAACAGTGTCAGTTAACAATAATATCACACAATCACAATAAGAAAGAGGAAGCTTTAGCCAAGGGGTCATATCAACCGAGGCAAAGACGCTAGGTGTCGGAAGTAGGGGTGCTCACCCAATGGTATCAAGAACCATGGAGGGCAGAGTAAGAAAGGGGAAGATGTGAATCAGATCACATAAGCATCAGCATTGGTCAATGCGAGCTATAGACAAGGTGTGGGGGTTTGATTGTTAAACCCTCATTCCACTTGACCGACGCGATAACAAGAGTAGGTAATGTTCAAAGCTTCAATCATGTAATGAAAGCTAAGAATGAATCAACTAGAATAACGGGGGTCGATTTTGAACCCTACCTTCCGTCAATTGCCTCCTTGGAGGTCTTACAAGGGGAAATGGGGAATGGGATCCCTCTTTGGAGGTCTTTAGGCACAATATTAAACAAGCACAATCATGGCCTCACTTGAGGACTTTTCCAGAATGCCGACCAAAGAAAGGAACGAACTTCCAAGCATGCATCTCTATTCCTACTTCTCATGGCATCGAAAGCAGTAAGTGAAGAATGAGATAAAAGGGAAAAGAAACTATACCAAACGGATAACAATCCGTAGCAAAAGCAAACAAAGTAAGAAACCCGAAATACTTCGAGCAAGCTAGCATCACCAAACAAAGCAAGTCAGAAATCGTATATCCGACATAAGTGTCAAAGCATGGTCGGTGTGAAAATAAATCACAACCGGCATGTGGTGTGTATCGGACACAACCACCCAATCAGACAGTACACCTGCAAGAAACGCAATCCAGACACAATACCACAAATTCATATGCACGTCTCAAGAATGAGAGACAAAGAGAAAGCGCATCGGACGCGAATTAGTATCCAACAAATAAAGTGGAACACCCAGCGGATAAGCACCATTGGAGACTCTTTCAGAAAAATTCCTTGCACACAAGTTAGTAATAACAAGCAAACGCAACTTTCGTATCACAATATCAAATCAAGAAATCGCACGAAAAGTGACAATGGTTATGTCAAAACACAATATGTACATGGAGTCAATTCGAAATAAGTGAACATAAATGCGATAGTACACAAATCACTAAGTAAACATGAATATGCATCAAGTAGCAATTAGTAAGCAAAGTACATCACAAACTGAGGCAAATAACACGAAATTGGAAAATAAACGTTAAAAATCACCAACTCGGAATTGAACGAAAATCGTACGGTTGACCGCAAACGTGCCAACGGACTCAAAAACGAACTCGGTTTGAATTAATTCCGCTCGGAAGTGGGACTTTTAGGCCAATTTCGTCGGCTGGCAGTAGCGAAACGGTTAAAAAAAGTTGTCCGAAATCGACCAAAAAGTCCACCAACAGCTCCGGAATCATCAACAAAGTCAAGTTACATTATTCGCATTCGCAAAAACATGCTACGGTTAGGAAGTTATGACCAAAACGAGCTAGCATCAAGTATTAAAACCAAATTCAAGAATTGACATAATTTCATTCGATTCAAGCTCTTCGTTTGCAAAAATGAAATAATCCATGCTTTGAATCGAATAGAAATTATATTAACTCATGAATTGCACAAGAATTAGTAAATGAACACAAACATCGACACTTACATTAAATCAACAAAACCACACCGGTAGCACCATTCTCAAGTTTCGAAACTAAATATCATTCAACAACTAATTATCCGGAATCAAAATCCAACTCTTGGAAAGTGAACAACATCACAACCATTAATATCGAAACTATAATTCGATTCAAGAATCACGAACAATTCACGAAATAACTATCCAATTCCGGATTTAATCATATTGCACCAATTCAAGAATCAATTCACAAATTAATTCACCAATGCAAAGCTTAATCCAAAGTTTGATTCACAATTTTATCACAAGAAAATTAAGTTCAACAATATAATCTCAATTCACAATCAACTATCAATTAAATCCTAATTCACCCAATTCAACAATTATTCAAGAATTAAAGTGAATAATTATTACCAGAAAGTGAATCTGAGGAAGAATTGATGGAATCCGAAGAGAAACGTCGGAAGCGGACGGAGAAGACGCTCGAAAACTCACGCGACGGAGGAAGGAATCCACGGCGGCGCTCGCGGTTGAGGAGGGTGGCCGGAAATCGCGGCGGTGGTCTGGCCAAGGGAGATCGGATCGGAAGAGATCTTGAGATATTTGGAAATTTGCCTTTGAATGTCCTTGAAGATTGGTGAACTTGATGAATGTTCTTGAGAGAATATGAAAACCTTGTTGTTTGATCCTTGAGAGAAATTTTGGTTTGATTTTTGAGTGTTTGTGAATTATGAATTAGGGTTTGTGAAAATGAGAGAATTTTGAATATATAGTGTAATAAAAAACAAAGTGAAATGGTAAAATTCCAACTTGTCGGCAGCTTAAGCAAAAATAACACCTTGCCCGGTACAAAATTTTGACTTTGAGCCTCTTAAGAAATTGTCTGCGTCTGAGTCACGGACGCAACGCAAAAAGAACAGACGTTATTTGATCAAAATTGAATGAGTTTGATACGCTTAAGCTGCAAGACGTCACTGAATAAGTCATTTTTTTTCCAACTTATTTGGTGTCCGCTACTCGAAAACGTGACGAGGTCAACCTCTTCGGAGCATAATCTCGACACGACTTTGTCAGCAAAGTTGTAGATCTATGAGTCAGTGACCTCGTGTCAAAAGATGAGTGAGATCGGACAAAGAATGAGCGGGATATGTATTTTCCCGTGAAACAACTTTCTGCCTTTTTCTTCGGTTCAGCACTTCCGTTTTGCGAAATAAACCAAAACGATGATCTTCGGAGCATCGTTCGAACTCGAGCTTGTCTTGGAACTTGAAGATGATAAAATTTTTGAACCAACGCTTCGAGAACGGACGCAATCCGATGAAAATTGACCGAGTTATGAATTTTACAAAATCTGACAAACAGTGCACTGCATCAAAGAACCCCACTGGTAATTCACATTTTCGGGGTCCTTCCGCTCGGACCTGACCCAAACTGAATTCACGGCACGAAGATAACATCTAAACGGAATTTTAGGCACCGGAACGGCATCAATCCGATAAACGAGTTGAGAGTTATGAATTTTTTAGTGTCCGAAATACACCGGTTCAGCACTATTTTTCAGTGTTTTTGCACTGTATCGACTCTGAAAACTCGCGTGTTCAGAGATCTTCCTCAAAGAATCAGCCCTCGGTCTAAACACAAAAGTTGCATATAATTTCAATATGGAACTTTTTGGTATAGAAATAGCTCAGAAATGATGATCCAATCAGAAGTTAAGCCCTTTTGAATACCGCTGACGCAATTATCCAGCGAAACCGAAATTCCAGAAACCAATAATTCCCACCACTTTCCTTGATGAATTGACTTCCGAGCCGAACATAAAAGTTGTAGAGAATACCAAGACGGTTCTAACTGTTGAATATCCAGCCAAAACGAGTTCCAGAGCAAGAGTTATGAATTTTGCAAATTTGCACAGCAAACTGATTTTCTGCCCAAACTGTTCTGAATCGGCTGAAAACTTCGACTTCCTCTGAGATTCTTGACATGAAAAATTATGTTTGATAAGAGCTTTGCTGACCCGTTGATTACGTAACCCAGAGAAATACTTTGCGCATATGTGGAGTGACGAAATAAACGTCTGTTGCAACCTGACGATGCTTGAACAGAGAACCTTGATCCCATAACCACAGAGCCAAATGATATGCATGTATGTACCCGATGACCTAGCTAAAATGCAAATGAAGCATAAGACACTTGAGTTAGAAAAGTGAAGGCAAATTTTGGGGTGCTACAGCTGCCCCTATTCAATAAACTTGGTCATGAAGGTATGATAGCGACGGCTTTCAGACATTCCAGGATGCACGGGGATCGAATACCGAAAGAGCCCCGGAAATTTGCTAAAGGTGAGAATAACGAAATGGAGAGTGCTAAAAATAAGGAGTATGACCTCAACCATATCCACAAAAATAAGACGAATACGACCTCAATCGTGCCCGCAAAGGAAGACTGACCTCAATCACTCTACCCACAAAGAAAATAGGAATACAACCTTAATCGCACCCACAAAACGAATACAACCTCAATTGCACCCGCAAAGGAAGACTGGCATCAATCACTCCACCCACAATGAAAATATGAATACGACCTCAATCGCATCCACAAAACGAATACAACCTCAATTGCACCCACAAAGGAAGACTGACCTCAATCACTCTACCCACAAAGAAAATAGGAATACGACCTCAATCGCACCCACAAAACAAATACAACCTCAATTGCACCCACAAAGGAAGACTTACCTCAATCACTCTACCCACAAAGAAAATAGGAATACGACCTCAATCGCACCCACAAAACGAATACAACCTCAATTGTACCCGCAAAGGAAGACTGGCCTCAATCACTCTACCCACAAAGAAAATAGGAATACAACCTCAATCGCATCCACAAAACGAATACAACCTCAATTGCCCCCGCAAAGGAAGACTGACATCAATCACTCCGCCCACAATGAAAATATGAATACGACCTCAATCGCATCCACAAAACGAGTAGAACCTCAATTGTACCCGCAAAGGAAGACTGACCTCAATCACTCTACCCACCAAGAAAATAGGAATACGACCTCAATCGCACCCACAAAACGAATACAACCTCAATTGCACCCGCAAAGGAAGACTGACCTCAATCACTCCACCCATACTGAAAATATGAATACGACCTCAATCGCATCCACAAAACGAATACAACCTCAATTGTACCCGCAAAAGATAACCAACATAAAGTGGACTTCGTCGTGGATAACATGAAACAAAACTTCCAGGTTATGTCATCTCTGCTGATAAAGAGAACTGACAAAGGAATCTCAAAATATGCCATCCCTGCTGATAAAGGGAACTGACGAAGGAAATATTCAAAGAATTGCTATCTCTGCTGATAAAGAGAACTAGCAAAATAAATGCCATCCCTGCTGATAAAGGGAACTGACAAAGAAAATCTTCAAAAGATTGCTATCTCTGCTGATAAAGAGAGCTATCAAAATAAATGCCAGCAGAACTGGGTTTCACGAAATAAGTTAGACGAGAACTGACTACCAGACGGGAACTAGATTTACCACAACAATAGGTCAGACGATAACTGACTACCAGGCGAGAACTGGATTTACCAAAGAGATGTCAGACGATAACTGACTACCAGGCGAGAACTGGGTTTACAAAAGAGATGTCAGGCTAGATCTGACTACCAGGCGAGAACTGGGTTTACACCAAATAAGTCAGTCGAGAACTGACTACCAGACGAGAACTGGATTTACAAAATAAGTCAGACGAGAACTGACTACCAGACGAGAACTGGGTTTCACCAAGTAAGTCAGACGAGAACTGACTACCAGACGAGAACTGGATTTACAAAGGAGATTGGCCAATCCAAGGCAAACTCCTAACAAAGATACGGTCGTGAATTGAAAGGGTGAGAGGTGAAATCATCGGACTTACAACCCACACATAAGATGACTCCGTTGGGGAAATGAGAAGTCTAAATAAAAGACTCTGCCGGGGAGCACAGGTATGATGAACACATTCCTCGGTGAGATCACCGAGGATGAACCAAAATCTCCTGAGTTATGCAATCTCTGCTGGGAAAGAGAACTGGCAAGGAAAGCATCAAACCTGGCTTATGCTTCGAATGCAAATGTTTGAATTTTGCCGTAATGCTCCACACGAAGTGGAAATGCTACGCGTTTGAGGATGCAATGAAAATGCTTATGATATGCAAAAGGGGTCCCTCCAGCAAAATAAATGCCGGAGAGAAAAAACCAATTCAGCCGGGGATGACAAAAATAAATTGTCCTCTGAATCCAGGAACTCTGCTAAGAAGGATCATACTGATCGACTCCTTGGATCAATAACTTCTACTGGGGATGAAATCCCGAAAGAACTACCGGGGCTACACCTGTCCTTTACTGAAGGTAACATCCAAAACATAAGATTTCTCCTCTGCTGGGGGAGTTGAGAATGAATGCCAATAACGGAACCGGAAGTCTGTTATTGAGGATTGCCAATAACAGATGGGCTTAGGACCTACTGGGGGATGCCAACCCATAATACCATCCTGCTTGGGGAAAACAGTCCATGATACCATCCTGCTTGGGGATACTGCTGAACTTAGCCTGCTGATGGGGAGAATGACTTTACACCCACCTTGCTGGGGACTAGAATATGACATTGTCGGCGAAAGCATGCTTCTTGACTGGATGGGGGAAGTGAACACCCTGATTCTGTGGGGGAAATAACGTCTTGATCCAGAGAAAATACTTTCCAGGTCATCTGCTGGGGAAAGTCTGCTCTGCTGAGGAAAGTGCAATCTCAATGCTGGGGAGAGCAAACTGCTGTGGAAATACAATCCTGTTGCCATCCAATCCTGACTTGTTTCTAAGGTCGTAAACGACCCTTTGAACTTTCCACTTGCCCAAGACCACCAGGTCTAACGGAAGAAATCATCTCAAGAGGATTTTATAGAAGACCGGGCGTTTGCACTGCCCCAGGGTCTTCAAACTCTTGGAGAGATTTATCATATCTCGACATAACTGCTCCAGTCTTCATAATCAATGACGTACATTACCTCGAAAGGGATCGTAAAATACTCTGCTTTAGTACCTTGAGGAGGTGCTTTCAATTAACCATTTTCAGGAGTGGACAATCTCCCACGCTCTAGAGGTGGCCTGCCCCAATATGAGCTTTGAAGTGACTTTGCCCCTGATCTCAGAATAAATGCCCCAGATTAACTGAATTTCGGAGAGATTTCTCGACGTGACCGCCCCATATTGGCTACATCTTAACACGACTTACTGGGGAGAGCCCACTCTACACTGAGTCTCTTGGCAGCATGCCCCTTGATATGATTGTCCTTCAGAATTTTCAAGCATCCCAACTTGGCAGGATCAAGCTTCTTGACTGACGTTCACTGTGTAGGCTGCATTGATGCTTAGGCACGTGTATGCAAACAGAACAAGTTATTTATGAGAATGATAATTCTAATGAAACAAATATGTTAACCTTGACATTTTTATTGAAGATGCGTCGCCAAGCCTTGTGAACGAATCACTAACTGGGATACGACCTTGACTTTTGAATGGAAAAACAATGCGCACATGCAATACCAACAAATCTTATTAGCACAACTTATAGGAGTCAGGAACACTATCCTGTCGAAGTACGCTTTAGGAAAAAACTGTGTTTCAATTAGGACTTTTAAGGGTTGTAACGTGGTCTGGTTCACGGTTTCAGAAAAAAGATTTATGGCTCAAAATTTATCGGTGCCCACCCACTCTTCGTGATGTTCTCCAATCCTATGTTCAGTTAATCTGACCCAAACGCTCATCTCTCAAAAGGTTTATGATCTTTAAGGAACCCATGCAACTAATGATTTGACACCTAAGGAGGCTTTGGAGTGACAGTCACCCCTTTTTATCTTTTGTGTCTGTAATCACACGAATTTGTTCTTATCGAGGATTTTCTTTTGTAATGCTTTTTCGCTTTTTCTTTCTTTTGCCCCTTTTTGATCCCTAATTTTTGCCTAGACTGACTCTTTTGAGTTTTTCGATCTTGAAGTCCAGCGGGATGCCCTAACTTTTGCCTAAGTCACTTGTTTTCACGTTTCGACTTAGCGGGCTTTCTCTTTTTTTTTTATTCCCCTTTTTTGAACAAAGCGTGTGACACTGGTTGTCTTACTTGCTTGACAGGGTTGTGACTGCCTCACTTCTATGATTGTTGATGGATGACCATTGTGGTTTCACATCTCTTGACCTCTTGACGGTGGGATAGAAGGTAATGGTTCCTCGGATGCACACCCTCCTTGGAATTTGAACGCTCGGTCAAACTAACTGACGCCTACCCTGCCCCTGGGTTAAGTATGAGGACTTTTTCGTACGAAGGAAACTCCTACTTCAAGGCTCAAAGGGGTTAACGAGGGTCTATCTCCCTTATATCTCCAGTGTTTGTGGGTTTGAAACAATGCTTGTACATCCTTAACAGGGTTTTATCCAAATGCGCACCATTAGAAATCTGCGCTCTTATTTCATCATCTTCCCTCGAGAGTTCTAGACAAGAAAATTGGTATTACAGTGCATATAAACATTTAAGAGTGAACACGAATGGATTACTTCAAGAAAAACATGCTCATTGTATTATGATTGTCATTAAAAACAAACAAGTTTCTACATGCATACAATGCTTTAACAAGAAATGAAAAACTACAAATGAAAATGCAGTAAAGAAACTGATGACTGCCGTTGTTGAGAAGACTTGACTCCTCTTGGACTACTGGCTTTAGGAGACGACCCTTGAAGTCTTCAAAGAGATGAGAGGTCGACATGCACAACCAAGTCTCCTTCTGGAAATGATATGTACCCTTTGTCATTCAATTGTTGTACTTTGGCTTGGAAGGCTTTGTAATCTTCGGTTGAGTGCCCCATAGATCCTCCATGATATCCACATTGCACATGGGGATTGTACCCCGGAGGGTATGGTTCTGGAACAGGCTTCAAAGTCTTAGGCTCCACCAATGAGTTTCGAACCAGGTGTGGCAAGAGTTGACTGTACGACATGGGAACTGGATGAAGAGGAGCATTCCTTCTTTCCAAGTTGTTGCGCGGCCTATGTTGATTCTGACGCTGATACTTCTGTTGTTGAGGAGTATAAGGTTGTTTGTACTGAACGACATTAGTCTCTCATTCTTCTCCCCTATAACGTTTCTTCGTATTTTCAGAATAACCGGGAGCAACTTGAATCTTTCCCGTTTTGATGCCATTTTTAACTCTTTCTCCTGCCAATACAAGACCTGAAAATCCAGCTGACAAACATCCAACCAATTTCTCATAATAATGCCCCTGAAGCGTATCCATGAACATATCAACGAGCTCTCTTTCCAACATCGAAGGTTGAACTCGGGAAGCCAATTCACGCCACCTCTAGGCGTACTCTCTAAAGCTTTCATTGCTCTTTTGAGACATATTCTGCAGCTCTGTACGATTGGGAGCCATATCAGTGTTATATTGATAGTGTCTAATAAATGCCCCTGCCAGCTCTCTCCAACCACGAACGTCTTTCCTCTCTAGCTGCATATACCATTCTAGGGATGCCCCAGATAGGTTATCTTGAAAGCAATGCATCATCATCTTTTCGTTCTTTGCGTGAGCAGCCATTTTACTCGTGTATGCCCTGACGTGAGTCCTTGGGCAAGTCATACCATTGTACTTTTCGAAGGTAGGAGTCTGAAACTTGTACGGGATAACAACGCCTGGAACCAGCCCCAAATCCTCTAAATCCATACCCATAGAATCTTGATTGGCAATACCCCTCAGTTGTTCCTCAATCAACCTGAATCTCTTATCAGTGTCAATCTGGAAACCAGCATCCCCACCTGGCACAGAGAATGCATCATCTTGAATATCATCGAACTGACGGCCAGGAATAGCACAGACACCAATACCATCTCCCCCGACATTTTCAGCCCCGTCCGGAGGGATTACAACACCAGAAACATGAATACCTCCGCCCGGAGGGCCATTCTGAACATTAGTACCAGTAACACCAGTATGGACTCCTCCATGAAGGACAACTTTGTCATCAATCCTTACAATTAGTGGTTGGACAACAGTTCTTAACTGCTCTTTGCCCTGAGCAATCCCCTGCATTAAATCCATGAATTGGTTCATGCGGGTCCGCATCTCAGTCATCTCAGCTTGTAGTTGATCCATGAGTCTTTTCTGATTTAGTCTGGTAGAATACCGGTGAATGTGTTGATCCACAATCCTGTACTGAGGAGGAGAACCAAGTAAGAACGCTAGAGATGAACACCTGTTATGCAAAATGATTATGCAAAATGATTATGAATATGCGAATGCAAATGAACATGTTTAAAAATTCGTAGGGCGATCCACCCCTTGATTCCAGTTTAACAATAAGATAGAACGGGACTTCTGCTCATATATTAAGAAAACCAGAGGAAAACCAGATGTCAACGATCACAGCTCGAGATAATAAGTCTGAACACATAATCATGGATCCCAACCAACAAGCCTGGTGGTGATCCTAATACAATAGAGAGAAAGAGAACTACGACATGTCATCAAAGTCCACAAGTGCCAATTCCCCAGGTTCTGCCATAGAAACAACCTTGTGAACAGGATCAAGAATAAGTGACGGGAACTTGTATCCTAAGATATTCTTTTTCTTCTCAGTACTCATCCTCGATAGTCTTCAGAAACCAGAATCAAGGTTAGGATGCAACCCTGCAAATGAATAAACATGTTAGGATGCAAAATGATGATGCAAATGCACACATGGGATCAAGGCGACACTGCTGGATGTGATGTGCTGTTAACTGAACGAGAACCACAACCCAGAAAACCAGAATTCCAAAATACCGAACCACTGAGATAAACAGGAACCCAGATAATCAAACATTGATGAGAAATCCAGAAAAACCGGGTAGGTTGAAGGTTTCGGTTACCTGCAAACCTGCAAACACCCATCCCCTCTCACGTGTGGGTATTAGGATGTTCAGTATCCCGGGCTCTCAGGTCGAGAAATGATGATACGTTCACCATTTCTGGTTTGGCATCATCATCAATCGAGGAGGCCTCAACTGATTCTCCAAAATGGAAGGTCCTCAGCTTCTGGCACTGAGGTCGAGAAATAATAGTACATTCATCCCTCGGGGTACAATACTATCGTCAATCGAGGAGTGCCTCCACTGATTCTCTTCAAAAGATAGGGGCCATCCTATGCGAGTTCCAAAGTGGGCCCTCGAGTGCGAATGGGTTTGCCACAGAATGTGGTCTGCCACTGTCACCACTAAAGAGGGAAGTTTCCACTAAGGTCCTCGATGATCGGTCACCAGAGTCGACAGCTCTCTAGATCGACATCCTAACATGCGCAAAACACACGCGTTAGAATGCGTCCCAAGATAGCCTCGTCTGGTTGTGAATTTCGTGAACACACAAACGTACCAAGCGGGCACGTAGGTCCCACTACTCTCCACTCTAGTCCTAGGGTGTACTCAAACCTGGGTATTGGGCTTATCTCTCAGAACAACCCAACCTGCAAAACAGAAACAGCCAGCATAACACAACAATATCCAGTATGACAGTAATAAAAATGAAATGCAATGCAGAAAATGCGGTAAAAATAAAATACAACAAATAAAGCAAAACAAAAACAAAAACACCCAAAGAGAACAAAGACAAGCAAGCGCTAGGATTAACTCGCTTAGGGATGGACCAGCATAGTTCAACCAGGTCCCCAGCAGAGTCGCCAGTTGTCGCTCCCAGGATTTTCATCCAGGTACAAATGCGAGAGTGGCGCGGAAAAATAGAGTCGCCAGCCGTGTAAATTTATCCCAAGAGAGGGAAAGGGAACACCGCATAAACCTAAGGAAGAGGGAAAGGAATGGTCATCGCAACCATAACCTGGGTTCGGGAGTCGGTTACGTGAGGGGAAGGTGCTAGCACCCCACGCGTCCATCGTACTCGATGGGATCCACGCTTGTTGTCTAACCTAAGGGTGAGTTATCCTATCATCTATGGCTGTACTAAGATGGGGAAGGGGAAAACTAAGACAGACTCGGTAGGACGTCAACATCCTAGGCCTACGTACTCCCTTTGTGCAATGGGAAATTCAGAGTCAACGTAGTTCGGACCAAGTTCTTTTTGTGTTTTTTATGAGCGATGTTAAGTTCGCGTCCAGCAGTTAGGGTCGATGCCTGTTTGCGACTCAGACGGAAAGTAACGTGCCCTTTTTGGAAATAGCCTTTAGTTTGACAATCCCGAAGGACAAAAAGGATTGAAGTTTGTTTGTATTTTTTAAGACAGAAGTGACTTGAGTTAGTTCATAACTTGCATTGCACCAAAGTCTAGGGCACAGGGGCGAATACTTAACGCATCGTCCCAAGACAGGACGCTCGCTAAGCACTCTAGAAAGATGAGAGGAAGCCCCTCATTTCTCATTCCCCACGCTTAAGGCTCGTGCGCAATACACTTTATTCTTATTAAGTGTTTTCAAGAAGTTCTGAGATGAGAAGAGAGAAGACATAAAGGAAACTCTAAAGGGAAACTAAAATTCCCAATGTTATCATGCAAAGGATTGAAAGCCTAATGTCTCTCCTACCTCAAACTTAATCAAAAATTAAGTCGAGCTAGGAATCCTAAGGGATCATGTCATCAGACAAGTAAACACATGATGAATCAATCACAAAATGAGATGAAAGCAACTAAGGAGTAAACAGTGTCAGTTAACAATAATATCACACAATCACAATAAGAAAGAGGAAGCTTTAGCCAAGGGGTCATATCAACCGAGGCAAACACGCTAGGTGTCGGAAGTAGGGGTGCTCACCCAATGGTATCAAGAACCATGGAGAGCAGAGTAAGAAAGGGGAAGATGTGAATCAGATCACATAAGCATCAACATTGGTCAATGCGAGCTATAGCCAAGGTGTGGGGGTTTGATTGTTAAACCCTCATTCCACTTGACCGACGCGATAACAAGAGTAGGTAATGTTCAAAGCTTCAATCATGTAATGAGAGCTCAGAACGACTCAACTAGAATAACGGGGGTCGATTGTGAACCCTACCTTCCGTCAATTGCCTCCTTGGAGGTCTTACAAGGGGAAATGGGGAATGGGATGCCTCTTTGGAGGTCTTTAGGCACAATATTAAACAAGCACAATCATGGCCTCACTTGAGGACTTTTCCAGAATGCCGACCAAAGAAAGGAACGGACTTCCAAGCATGCATCTCTATTCCTACTTCTCATGGCATCGAAAGCAGTAAGTGCAGAATGAGATAAAAGGGAAAAGAAACTATACCAAACGGATAACAATCCGTAGCAAAAGCAAACAAAGTAAGAAACCCGGAATACTTCGAGCAAGCTAGCATCACCAAACAAAGCAAGTCAGAAATCGTATATCCGACATAAGCGTCAAAGCATGGTCGGTGTGAAAATAAATCACAACCGGCATGTGGTGTGTATCGGACACAACCACCCAATCAGACAGTACACCTGCAAGAAACGCAATCCAGACACAATACCACAAATACATATGCACGTCTCAAGAATGAGAGACAAAGAGAAAGCGCATCGGACACGAAGTAGTATCCAACAAATAAAGTGGAACACCCAGCAGATAAGCACCATTGGAGACTCTTTCAGGAAAATTACTTGCACACAAGTTACTAATAACAAGCAAACGCAACTTTCGTATCACAATATCAAATCAAGAAATCGCACGAAAAGTGACAATGGTTATGTCAAAACACAATATGTACATGGAGTCAATCCGAAATAAGCGAACATGAATGCGATAGTACACAAATTACTAAGTAAACATGAATATGCATCAAGTAGCAATTAGTATGCAAAGTACATCACAAACGGAGGCAAATAACACGAAATCGGAAAATAAGTGTTAAAAATCACCGACTCGGAATTGAACGAAAATCGCACGATTGACCGCAAACGTGCCCACGGACTCAAAAACGAACTTGGTTTGAATTAATTCCGCTCGAAAGTGGGACTTTTAGGCCAATTTCGTCGGCTGGCAGTAGCGAAACGGTTAAAAAAAGTTGTCCTAAATCGACCAAAAAGTCCACCAACAGCTCCGGAATCATCAACAAAGTCAAGTTACATTATTCGCATTCGCAAAAACATGCTACGGTTAGGAAGTTATGACCAAAATGAGCTAGCATCAAGTATTAAAACCAAATTCAAGAATTGACATAATTTCATTCGATTCAAGCTCTTCGTTTGCAAAAATGAAATAATCCATGCTTTGAATCGAATAGAAATTATATTAACTCATGAATTGCACAAGAATTAGTAAATGAACACAAACATCGACACTTACATTAAATCAACAAAACCACACCGGTAGCACTATTCTCAAGTTTCGAAACTAAATATCATTCAACAACTAATTATCCGGAATCAATATCCAACTCTTGGAAAGTGAACAACATCACAACCATTAATATCGAAACTATAATTCGATTCAAGAATCACGAACAATTCACGAAATAACTATCCAATTCCGGATTTAATCATATTTCACCAATTCAAGAATCAATTCACAAATTAATTCACCAATGCAAAGCTTAATCCAAAGTTTGATTCACAATTTTATCACAAGAAAATTAAGTTCAACAATATAATCTTAATTCACAATCAACTATCAATTAAATCCTAATTCAACAGTTATTCAAGAATTAAAGTGAATAATTATTACCAGAAAGTGAATCTGAGGAAGAATTGATGGAATCCGAAGAGAAACGTCGGAAGCGGACGGAGAAGACGCTCGAAAACTCACGCGACAGAGGAAGGAATCCGCGGCGGCGCTCGCGGTTGAGGAGGGTGGCCAGAAATCGCGGCGGTGGTCTGGCCAAGGGAGATCGGATCGGAAGAGATCTTGAGATATTTGGAAATTTGCCTTTGAATGTCCTTGAAGATTGGTGAACTTGATGAATGTTCTTGAGAGAATATGAAAACCTTGTTGTTTGATCTTTGAGAGAAATTTTGGTTTGATTTTTGAGTGTTTGTGAATTATGAATTAGGGTTTGTGAAAATGAGAGAATTTTGAATATATAGTGTGATAAAAAACAAAGTGAAACGGTAAAATTCCTATTTGTCGGCAGCTTAAGCAAAAATAACACCTTGCCCGGTACAAATTTTTGACTCTGAACCTCTTAAGAAATTGTCTACGTCTGAGTCACGGACGCAATGCAAAAAGAACGGACGTTATTTGATCAAAATTGAATGAGTTCGATACGCTTAAGCTGCAAGACGTCACTGAATAAGTCATTTTTTTTTCAGCTTATTTGGTGTCCGCTACTTGAAAACGTGACGAGGTCAACCTCTTCGGAGCATAATCTCGACACGACTTTGTCAGCAATGTTGTAGATCTATGAGTCAGTGACCTCGTGTCAAAAGATGAGTGCGATCGGACAAAGAACGAGCGAGATATGTATTTTCCCGTGAAACAACTTTCTGCCTTTTTCTTCGGTTCAACACTTCCGTTTTGCGAAATAAACCAAAACGATGATCTTCGGAGCATCGTTCGAACTCGAGCTTGTCTTGGAACTTAAAGATGATAAAATTTGTGAACCAACGCTTCGAGAACGGACGCAATCCGATGAAAATTGACCGAGTTATGAATTTTACAAAATCTGACAAACAGTGCACTGCATCAAAGAACCCCACTGGTAATTCACATTTTCGGGGTCCTTCCGCTCGGACCTAACCCAAACTGAATTCACGGCACGAAGATAACATCTAAACGGAATTTTAGGCACCAGAACGGCATCAATCCGATAAACGAGTTGAGAGTTATGAATTTTTTAGTGTCCGTAATACACCGGTTCAGCACTATTTTTCACTGTTTTTGCACTGTATCGACTTTGAAAACTCGCGTGTTCAGAGATCTTCCTCAAAGAATCAGCCCTCGGTCCAAACACAAAAGTTGCATATAATTTCAATATGGAACTTTTTAGCATAGGAATAGCTCAGAAATGATGATCCAATCAGAAGTTAAGCCCTTTTGAATACCGCTGACGCAATTATCCAGCGAAACCGAAATTCCAGAAACCAATAATTCCCACCACTTTTCTTGATGAATTGACTTTCGAGCCGAACATAAAAGTTGTAGAGAATACCAAGACGGTTCTAACTGTTGAATATCCAGCTAAAACGAGTTCCAGAGCAAGAGTTATGAATTTTGCAAATTTGAACCGCAAACTGATTTTCTGCCCAAACTGTTCTGAATCGGCTGAAAACTTCGACTTCCTCTGAGATTCTTGACATGAAAAATTATGTTTGATAAGAGCTTTGCTGACCCGTTGATTACGTAACCCGGAGAAATACTTTGCGCATATGTGGAGTGACGAAATAAACGTCTGTTGCAACCTGACGATGCTTGAACAGAGAACCTTGATCCCATAACCACAGAGCCAAATGATATGCATGTATGTACCCGATGACCTAGCTAAACTGCAAATGAAGCATAAGACACTTGAGTTAGAAAAGTGAAGGCAAATTTTGGGGTGCTACATCTGCCCCTATTCAATCAACTTGGTCCTAAAGGTATGATAGCGACGGCTTTCAGACATTCCAGGATGCACGGGAATCGAATACCGAAAGAGCCCCAGAAATTTGCTAAAGGTGAGAATAACGAAATGGAGCGTGCTGAAAAATAAGGAGTATGACCTCAAGCATATCCACAAAAATAAGACGAATACGACCTCAATCGTATCCGCAAAGGAAGACTGACCTCAATCACTCTACCCACAAATAAAATAGGAATAAAACCTCAATCGCACCCACAAAACGAATACAACCTCAGTTGCACCCACAAAGGAAGACTGGCATCAATCACTCCACCCACAATGAAAATATGAATACGACCTCAATCGCATCCACAAAACGAATACAACCTCAATTGCACCCGCAAAGGAAGACTGACCTCCATCACTCTACCCACAAAGAAAATAGGAATACGACCTCAATCGCACCCACAAAACAAATACAACCTCAATTGCACCCGCAAAGGAAGACTGACCTCAATCACTCTACCCACAAAGAAAATAGGAATACGACCTCAATCGCACCCACAAAACGAATACAACCTCAATTGTACCCGCAAAGGAAGACTGACCTCAATCACTCTACCCACAAAGAAAATAGGAATACAACCTCAATCGCATCCACAAAACGAATACAACCTCAATTGCACCCGCAAAGGAAGACTGACATCAATCACTCCACCCACAATGAAAATATGAATACGACCTCAATCGCATCCACAAAACGAGTACAACCTCAATTGTACCCGCAAAGGAAGACTGACCTCAATCACTCTACCCACAAAGAAAATAGGAATACGACCTCAATCGCACCCACAAAACGAATACAACCTCAATTGCACCCGCAAAGGAAGACTGACCTCAATCACTCCACCCATACTGAAAATATGAATACGACCTCAATCGCATCCACAAAACGAATACAACCTCAATTGTACCCGCAAAAGATAACCAACATAAAGTGGACTTCGCCGTGGATAACATGAAACAAAACTTCCAGGTTATGTCATCTCTGCTGATAAAGAGAACTGACAAAGGAATCTCAAAATATGCCATCCCTGCTGATAAAGGGAACTGACGAAGGAAATATTCAAAGGATTGTTATCTCTGCTGATAAAGAGAACTAGCAAAATAAATGCCATCCCTGCTGATAAAGGGAACTGACAAAGAAAATCTTCAAAAGATTGCTATCTCTGCTGATAAAGAGAGCTATCAAAATAAATTCCATCCCTGCTGGTAAAGGGAACTGACAAAGAAAATCTTCAAAGGATTGCTATCTCTGCTGATAAAGAGAACTGGGTTTCACGAAATAAGTCAGACGAGAACTGACTACCAGACAGGAACTAGATTTACCACAACAATAGGTCAGACGATAACTGACTACCAGACGAGAACTGGATTTACCAAAGAGATGTCAGACGATAACTGACTACCAGGCGAGAACTGGGTTTACAAAAGAGATGTCAGGCGAGAACTGACTACCAGGCGAGAACTGGGTTTACACCAAATAAGTCAGTCGAGAACTGACTACCAGACGAGAATTGGATTTACAAAATAAGTCAGACGAGAACTGATTACCAGACGAGAACTGGGTTTCACCAAGTAAGTCAGACAAGAATTGACTACCAGACGAGAACTGGATTTACAAAGGAGATTGGCCAATCCAAGGCAAACTCCTAACAAAGATACGGTCGTGAACTGAAAGGGTGAGAGGTGAAATCATCGGACTTACAACCCACACATAAGATGACTCCGTTGGGGAAAGGAGAAGTCTAAATAAAAGACTCTGCCGGGGAGCACAGGTATGATGAACACATTCCTCGGCAATCTCATCGAGGATGAACCAAAATCTCCTGAGTTATGCCATCTCTGCTGGGAAAGAGAACTGGCAAGGAAAGCATCAAACCTGGCTTATGCTTCGAATGCAAATGTTTGAATTTTGCCGTAATGCTCCACACGAAGTGGAAATGCTACGCGTTTGAGGATGCAATGAAAATGCTTATGATATGCAAAAGGGGCCCCTCCAGCAAAATAAATGCCGGAGAGAAAAAACCAATTCAGCCGGGGATGACAAAAATAAATTGTCCTCTGAATCCAGGAACTCTGCTAAGAAGGATCATACTGATCGACTCCTTGGATCAATAACTTCTACTCAGAGATGGTTTTCCAGAGACAGTTGAAGATAGTGTGTGGTAGATTTATTTGAAATTCATTCATTAGTAAATAAATGAATTCATGGTCATGAAATTTGATTATGTCATGACTCTCTCCTCTGGGAAGAAAATTGGACAACATGAGCTTGTACCAAGCTTTAGGAATGGGTATAAGATTTTTAGGATCGAAGGGTATGTATCCTAAAGTCAGGTCATGAAGAGATGCAAAATTTTTGGCAGCAAAGAATTTGTTTTTGTCAAAATCAATAGGAATTCCAACATCCTCACACCCAGTTGCAAGAGTGATTGAGAACAGGTTGATGATGATTGGGACTTCAAAAACAAAGGAGGTGATGCACTTGCTTTCAAGATCAAGATCGACATGTTTCCAGAAATCTTTGACAAGATTTACATAGATAGAATTTTCTAGCATCATAGAGTATCTAGTCCATTGTTGAGTGTAAAGCACATCTGCTAGACTACAGGAAATGCAACTCGAAAGTGGAGGGGTATTGATTACAAATTGTTTTTCAAAAATTATTTCAAGAAGATCTTGATCTCCAAGAAAGGTTAGTGGAGGCATGATGGAAGACAGAGTTTTGACACTTAAGACTTTATGATAGAGAACTTTGAGTATGAGGTTGTTTGATAAGGAGACGCGATTTTATACATGTAAATGGGTAGGATGAGGTATACCTAGTCTAGGAAAATTATAGATTTGTACATTAGGATTTAATAAGATTTTAGAATAAATTATGTTGTCAGAGATATGGTATGGTTTCCAAAGATTTGCAATTATGATTGAGGTTACTTTAGAGTGCATGCATAGTAAAGATATTTCCTTGTAAGACATAATTATTTCAGATCATTTATTTCTTTCTACCAAACCAAATTCATGCAATATTGTTTAAATATTCAAAGTACAGAAGATAATACCTTTGGGATCCAGAAATCTCAGAGATTCTTTGCAGACTTATCTGAGTGCTATCCATTCTGAGATATTATTATTAATTTTCAGATTCTGCTTGCTTCTGAGTGAGCTGGTGTAGGTTCGCAGATTCTTCAAAATTTTCTTACATTCTGGTTTCTGAGGAATACGAACATTTTCTGAATTCTAAACTAAGAATGTTCTGAAAAATTTTCAGATAGAGATCTGATCAATAACGTTTGATCCGACTGAGAGATAATCTTAAATCATCAGAACTTAGTTTCACTGATTCGATCAAGACCCTAGGTGTTCTATCTTGATCAAGTACTTGATGAATCTGTGAGAATCCTCTTTCTGAATATTCTTTCAGTTTCCTGCATAGCTTCCAAGACAACAATATTCAGTTCTACATTGAACCTTTTAACCTTCTTGATTATTCAAAATTCAGATGTTGAGTTATTTTGAATTCTGCATATTTCATCTTGAATTTTAACATCATAGAACAACAATCTTTCTTCTTTACATACAGAGGTTCTGAATGAGTTTTTAAACGAGAAAATCAAGGGTGGACCTAATCCGTTTCTTGAAAACATCTCAAAAACTCATAAAGAATTGATCTTCAGCAAACAATATTTCTTGTTTTCTAATGATTTAACTTTGAGCAAATACGTGGTTCATCCATACTTATCTTCCAAGATTAGCATTCAGCAGATACTACTCCTTATCTGATGAGTCCATATAATCAGCTGATTCTTCAATCTTCAACAAGGCTTTAGGTGAGAAAAGATTTTGTTGATCAGCAAAGCTTCCAGAATCAGTGATTTGCTCGAGTAGTTAGATTGATTACAATTTCGTACACAGTCAACTTCTGAACTGTTACAGAAATTGTAAGTGGATTTTAATCTTACCCAGAGTATTTCTACGCACCTCATCTGGATCTTTTTATGACACTGTTAAGTGTTTGATATCCATCAATAACAGAACCAGTGCTCTGATACTAATTAAAGGTACGAGAAAGACACAAGAAAGGGGGGTTTGAATTGTGTATTTTATCTTTTGACTAATTTTCGTTTTTTGTCGTTGAATCACTTAGGATTACATCAGAGTTCGTTGAGAGACTCTGACTGGTGAAGTTACATTCATACTTGCTAAGCATGAGGCTTCAGAACTAACAAGAGTCTGAATATAAGATCCATTTCTCAGAACTTGCTGTGCGGAAGCTTATCAGAGTTAAGCTGCAAGGCTCTGACTTGCTTGTGTAAGGTTCTGATACTCTATAGAGAAGGATAAACAAAGACATTAAGCATAAGAGTAAAGAACACACGATATATCCTGGTTCACCACAAAGGCTAATCCAGTCCACCCTCCTCAGGTGATTTCGCCTTGAACACAAGGTCTTAATCCACTATAATCAATCTCGATTACAGATGCACGAGCAACAGCCGGTGACTAACCACTTGCACAGCCGCACTGTGACTAACATACAATGAACCGTTCAGGGATTCAACTTAATGAATATAACAAACATTGACCTGCAGGTTCCAATCTCGCAAGATCTACTGCTAGGCTTTCTCAGCTAGACGTTCAGGGATTCTTCGCAATGAATATAATGCTACTGACCATATTTCAGGCTTTTCCCAAAATGACATCTCGCCATTGTCTTATAAAGTCTCCGGTCACACTGACGACTCAAGGAATCCTAATTCACCACGAATTAGTTATACAGGAGATTACAAAGATGCTTCTTAACAAGCAGATTACTCCTAAGTTTAAGTACAAAGAACACACAAGTGTTCAAGCAAGATGTGAGCAACAGCTCCTTGCTATTCTAATAAACTACAGAGATGTATAATGATTTAATAGTTGTTGACATCTTGTAGATCTTCTTCTTCTTCGTCTTCGGTGTGAGCAAGCTTTGAGCAACAACTCCTTGCTTCAGATCTTCAATGTAGTGCTGACGAGAAGGTGGTTGATGACTCGACTGATTTGGAATGTTGTCTTCTTCATCAACAGCTTCTATACCAATTCGTTGTTGTAGTATTGAATAATGATCTTTGAGCTTCAACAACAATGGCCATGTGCAAATGGTGATAGCTTTGGATATTCTAAGTGTTACAACAAGAACTCATCATCGTTGCTATCTTCACACAATGACTTGATCAATTCCCCATTCATGGCTGAATCGATCTGTGGACTGTGTCGTCAATTAGAAGCGAATACTTTTTCCTTTAAATAGCCCGGTAGAAATACAGCCGTTTGAAATATTGTTGGCCGTTGGAAAAGAGACGTTATGTAATAACTCGTTGTACTGACACATCTCCTTTTTGCTATGGGAGAAATGATAGATATTTCTTGGGCGCCGTGTACAGTTACTCACAACGGTAACATTTGACTTCTGAACTTCAGAGGCTTCTGAAGGTCAATTGATGAAGCATGAGTAGAGTCTTCTTAAACAGGATATCTGATACATCAAGGCTTTAGTCAATTGAAGAAGTCCATTAGGAATCAGTCTTCAGAACTTCAACACTTGTCTTTAAGCACGTTATCCTTTACTTCTTCAAGTCTTGCGAAACTTCTGAACTTGTCCATTTGGAATCTGTCTTCAGAGTCTTCAATACTTGATCTTCAGAACCTTAATCTTCAGAACACAAAAGTCTTCAGAGTCTTTCTGCACTTGGTCTTCAGAGCCATCCGCCTTCAGAACTTCAAGTCATGAGAGTCTTCAGCACTTCGGTTCTCTTCTTCAGAAGCTTCGCAATCTTCAGAATCTCGACCACTTTCAGAGAGCATGGTTTCTGACACAGTTGATCCTTCATTCAGGCGTACTGGTTTAGAAGGAGTACTTTGATTCTGTATTTTGAGGTTCAACCACCTTCGGAGAAGTGATCGATGTTCTTTCGATGTTCAACAGTCAATAGAATTGCCATCTTTATTTTAAAAGCAGAAAATTTTGACAAGTAAATTCATTTTTTGTTTTATTTCTAGAATCGTTGATCATGTTAACAATGTCAATCTGTAAAGCTAAAACAAATAAGAATTGCAAACAAAAGAACTATGGCTCAAATTTCATTGATAGGATGGAAATCAGCCAAGCGCGTGATCCCATAGAGTATTTACAAAGTTAGAAAATGGTAATTTAAGGGAAAAAGGCTACATTGAAACATATTGACTGTTATCCTTCTACCAACTTTGAATTCTGGACATCCTGAGCTTTTGTCGAAGATGACCTTGACTGGAATTTTCCTGACGGATGGCGTGACTACTGAGGAGTTGAACTGATCAGACGTAGTTATTTGCCATTAATCCCTAACTTTTGCCTGGATTGTACTTTGAGATTTCCCATCCATCGGGGTGATTTTTTTTTGCTTATGTCTCTAATTTTTTTCTGGACTGCCCTTTAGGGTTTTCAATCCATCGAGACGTTTTTTTTTAGGCGAAGTATTTCTTGACTACGTCAACATTTGTGGGGTAGGCAAATTCCTCTCCATCCATGGTTGCAAGTCTCAAGGCGCCGCCTGAGAAGGCTTCCTTGACCACATAGGGGCCGTCATAATTCGGATCCCATTTGCCCCGGGAATCAGTGAGAAATGATTGTATCTTCTTGACCACAAGGTCTCCTTTTCTGAAGACGCGAGGTCGGACCTTTTTGTCAAATGCTTTCTTCATTTCTTGCTGATATAACTGACCATGACACAGAGCCGTTATTCTCTTTTCTTCGATTGGGTTCAGTTCATCGTGTCGACTTTGACACCACTCTGCTTCCGTGAGCTTAACTTCCATCAATACCCTGATCGACGGGATCTCCACTTCTATGGGGAGCACTGCCTCCATCCTATATACTAGAGAGAAAGGGGTTGCCCCTGTTGAAGTGCGGACAGATGTGCGATAACTGTGAAGATCAAAGGATAGCATCTCGTGCCAGTCTTTGTAGGTTACAACCATCTTTTGAATAATTTTCTTGATGTTCTTGTTAGCTGCTTCTACCGTGCCGTTCATCTTAGGTCGGTAGGGAGATGAGTTATGGTGTTTAATCTTAAACTCAGCACACAACTCTTTAAACATCTTGTTGTTCAAGTTAGATCCATTATCCGTAATGATCTGGCTTGGAACACTGTAATGACATATGAGATTATTTTATATAAATCGGACCACCACTTGACGGGTTACATTGGTGTATGACACTGCTTCGACCGATTTGGTGAAGTAGTCAATGGCTACCAGGATGAACCGATGTCCGTTTGAAACTTTGGGTTCAATCATTCCAATCATGTCGATTCCCCATATAGAAAAAGGCCATGGAGAAGAAAGAACTTTGAGATGCGTTGGCGGTACATGGATTTTTTCAGCGTATATCTGACACCTGTGACACTTCCTCATGTACTTGTAGCAATTAGATTCCATTGTCAACCCTGCTCTCAGTATTTTTTTGGCCATTGCGTGTCCGTTGGCATGAGTGCCAAAGGATCCTTCGTGAATTTATTTCATCAGCATGTTTTATTCTAGTCTGTCTACGCATCGGAGCAAGACCATGTCGAAGTTTCTCTTATAGAGTGTATCACCGCTCAGGAAGAAGCTGCCTGCCAATCTTCTGAGAGTCTTCCTGTCTTTTTGGGATGCCCCAGGTGGGTATTCTTGTTTCTGAAGGAAGCATTTGATATCGTGATACCAAGGTTTGTCGTCTATGAGTGCTTCAATTGCGAAGATGTAAGCGAGCCTTTCAAGGCGCATTATGTCAATCTAAGGTATGTCGTTCCATTGACCTACGCTAATCATGGAGGAGAGAGTGGCTAGTGCATCAGCCATGTGATTCTCTTCACGAGGAATGTGGTGAAACTCGATTCGGTTGAAGAATGGTAACAACCTTCTCGCATAATCTTTGTATGGAATCAGTCCTGATTGGTATGTGTTCCAATCTCCTTTGATCTGATTGATAACCAGGGATGAGTCTTCGTACACATCCAAGTTCTTAATACTCAAATCAATTGCTTCTTCGAGACCCATGATACAAGCTTCGTATTCGGCCTCGTTGTTTGTACACTTGAATTTTAATCTGGAAGTGAAAGGAATGTGGGTACCCTGAGGTGTTACGATGATTGCCCCAAATCCCTTTCCATAATTGTTGACAGCTCCATCAAAGATTATTCCCCATTGGGAACCTGGTTCTGGCCCTTCACTGAGTAGCGGTTCATCGCAATCTTTCATTTTCAAGTACATGACATCTTCTTCTGGGAAGTCAAACCCGACTGATTCCTGATCGTCAATTGGTTGATGAGCCAAATGGTCGGCTAAAATATTTCCTTTGACGGCTTTCTGAGCATGGTACTCGATGTCGTATTGTGATAACAACATCTGCCAATGGGCGATCCTTCCCGTGAGAGCAGGTTTTTCAAAGACATACTTGATTGGATCCATTTCGGAGATTAACCAAGTAGTGTGACAAATCATGTACTGGCGAAGACGTTTGGCTGCCCAAGCCAGAGCACAACAAGTTTTCTCAAGCATAGTATACCAAGTTTCACAGTCGGTAAACTTCTTGCTCAGATAATAGATGGCAGACTCTTTTCTTTTCGTTTCGTCTTATTGGCCAAGTACACAACCCATGGAGTCTTCCAAGACTGTTAGGTATATGATTAGTGGTCTTACCTCCACTGGAGGTGATAAAATAGGGGGATTCAACAGATACTCCTTGATACTGTCGAAGGTGGTTTGGCAGTCTTCTGTCCATACGCAGTCCTGATTCTTTTTGAGTAATTTGAAGATTGGCGCGCATGTCGCGGTCATGAGGAATATAAATCTGGAAATGTAATTCAAACATCCTAGAAATCCCATGACTTGTTTCTCAGTCTTTGGAGAAGGCATTTCTTGAATGGCCTTGAGTTTGTTAGGATCAATCTCAATTCCTTTGCGGCTGACAATGAACCCTAGCAGTTTTCCTGAGCGGACACCGAACGTGCATTTGTTGAGATTCAAGTAGAGTTTGTATTTTCTCAAACGCTCGAATAGTTTTGACAAGTGGGTCACATGCTCCTCTTCTGTTTTAGAATTGGCAATCATATCATCGACATATGCTTCGATTTCTTTATGCATCATGTCGTGAAACAGATTTGTCATGGCCCTTTGATAGGTTGCCTCGACGTTCTTCAAACCGAACGCCATTACCTTGTAACAAAAGGTGCCCCATGGGGCGATGAACAAAGTTTTCCCCATGTCTTCCGGCGCCATTTTGATTTGATAATAGCCCGAGAATCCATCCATGAAAGAGGAGACTTTGAACTTTGCAGTACTATCTACCAGCATGTCTATGTGTGGTAAGGGAAAGTCATCCTTCAGACTGGCTTTGTTCAGATCCCTGTAATCTACACACATTTTGACCTTTCCATCCTTTTTCGGAACTGGCACTATGTTGGCTAACCATTGAGGATATTCTGAGGTGGCGAGAAAACCCGCGTCAATCTGTTTTTGTACTTCCTCTTTGATTTTGATAGCCATGTCTGGATGAGTTCTTCTCAACCTTTGTTTTATCGGCGGACATTCTGATTTCAACGGTAAATGATGTTCCACGATGCTGGTGTCCAACCCTGGCATGTCCTGATAGGACCAAGCAGAAACATCTGGAAACTCTTTGAGAAGTTTTTATCAAATTTTCTTTGACAGTCGGACTGAGCAGTGCCCCAATCTTGACTTCTTTTCTCTCTTCTTCTGAACCCAAGTTGACCGTTCCCAATGGCTCTTTGTGAGGTTAAGTGGACCTTTCCTCTTGTCTGAGTAATCGGGAGATCTCTTATGGAATTTCTCGTCTTCTTCTTCTTCAGCCTCAAATACCGGGAATTCAAAGCTGGGAGAAGGCATTGGATCGAATGTTTCAATGGGGTTTAAAATAAGCAATCTGCATGACGTGATGATTTAGTTTTAGAAGAGATAGAGAGAAATGCAAGAGTGTGTACAATGTATTTTCTGAAAAATGCTTGTTTTTTTTTTATTTTTGGGCTGTTTTAGGATTACCATTTTCTGAAAAACGAAAAGTGAAAACAACAATAAATGCGGGAGTGACAGAACGACGTTATTTATTTATGATTTTGTCGATTCTTGAAACTACAGCCCTATAAAACATAACTCTGTCGCTTTGGGCGAAGCGAAGAGGGAAATTTACAGAAAAGTAAGCCCTATAAAACATCCGTTTCACCTAGGCAGGGTGAAAGGTAAAGAGGCAATTACTTAGACTTATGGACGACTTTTGGGACATTGACAGCAACCCATTGGAGGCGAACTCCTTGGTGAATCACAAAGTCTGGTACCTTCTTTCTTGGTTTATCCTCAGAAATGACACTGATTTCTGGCGGAGCAGGATCGTTGGAGTCTTCCTCCCATGCAGAGTTGTCATAGACGAACTCTTCTGTTGTATCTTACACAGTGTTTTTACTCTCAGGAGGATCTCCCCATCTAGTTGGTTGGATGTCTTCGAGCCTGATACGAGAGCTTTCAGGAGCGGTGTCCTTGACTAAGAAGTCGTACTTGCCACTCGCTTGTCCTAAAGTGTCCCATACTTCGGTGGAACTGAAGGAGTCATCTTTCTCGATGACGTTGATTCAGGAAAGGCGTAGTTGATGAACTCTTGTCCTGCAATATTTACAGATTCATCATTGTACTGGATATCTTTAGAATGTCCTGAGTAATGATCCCATGATTTGGTGGGGACACATGCATTCTTTTCAATGATGCTCAGCTGATATGCATCATTTGCTAACTCTTTTGCCCCAAGTCTTCTGGGTACGACTGTCAGATAGGCAAGTCATCCATTGGGTCATAATAGTCATAGTCAAAGTTATCTTTCATTAGAGTGTCCTCCTCTAATGAGTTTTGTGGAGCACGGCATCCTTCCGGATCACAATCTCCATACATCATCTTGACGTCTGATCTTGGTATATATCTCGGACTTTGCGTGGGATAGCAAAATGGTGTATGCATTTCTTCCTGAGACATATAACTGTCCTCGTTGAGATAAGACTTCCACTCTTCATCTGTATCGGAGGAATCACCCTCATTGATGGTATGTACTTCTTGAGACACTAGGTGAAGAAAACCTCCACTGTGGAAGAAGTCCTGGATGGGATGAAAACTTTCATCCTTAGTAGCAGTCTGGGTACAGGTTGAAGAAAAACCAATACCTTTCTTTATCTTGTTATCAGTAGGAATGACAAGCTGTCCTCATCCTTTTGCATCGTTACTTTTGATCACTTCGAGAGCATCTTTGTAGGAGGAAATCGACGTTCCTTTTTCTAATCGATTCTCATTGCTCACTGAGAGTGCTTGAAACTGAGTTCCAACGACCTCTTCTGGTTCTACATAGGATAATGATGATAAGTTGCTCACGATTAAGGCTTGCTCTCCACAAACTATGACCAACTTGTCATTCTTGACAAACTTCAGCTTCTGGTGAAGTGTCGAAGTGACCGCCTCAGCCTTGTGTATCCAAGGTCTTCCTAATAAACAACTGTATGCTGCCCGAATGTCCATGACCTGGAAAGCGACTTGGAAAGTGTGAGGACCGATAGTTATGGGAAGATCAACATCGCCGATAACTGTTTTCGGGATCCATCGAAGGCTTTGACGATGACCTCACTGCCTCTCATCGGGGATCCTTGAAATGACAGTCGCATCAGAGTAGATTTTGGCATAACATTCAGAGCTGATCCTGTATCTACCAGTACGCTGGCTAAAGCATCATCCTGGCAATTGAGCGTAATGTTAAGCGCCATGATGTGATTTTTACCTTCTTCCTGCAGTTCTTCATCACTGAATCCTCAATTGTTGCAGGAAGTGATGTTGGAGATGACGCTATCAAATTGTCTTATTGTTACATCTTGTTCCATAAAGGCCTTCTCTAAGACTTTCTGTAGAGCTTCTCTCTGAGCTTCGGAACTAAGCAAGAGAGATAGCAGAGAGATTCTCGAAGGAGTTTGAAACAATTGGTCTATATTGTTGTACTCACTCTTCTGGATGATCTTCAGCATCTCATCGTTGTTCTTTGAAAGGTCGGGATCACTAGATTGACCGACTAGTTGATTGGGAACTTCTGTTTGAGGTTCCTTTTCTCTGGTGGGTTCTCCAACTCCTCTGTTGAAGATCCGACCGCTCCGTGTTACTTGACTGATGTCAGGAATATTTACGACGGAGGGTAATGAAGTTTCCTTACCATTCTCTATTGTTGTTGCACCGTACTTGTAAGGGATAGGCTTATCAGATTTTTACGGTATTGGTCCGGACAGATAGATAACAACAGGAGCCTTTTGATTTTTTTGACCATTGTAGTCGGCCTCAATTGGTTCGAGGTTGAGAATCTTTCTACTGTCAAGAGGAACTCTTGATTCATGGAGTAAAGGGATTATAGTGCATACATCTTTGGTCATTTCATGATTAGAGATTAAGACAACGTCTTTGTTTTGATCTGGAAGATAATCTTGCATTACGTTGATCGAACCAGAACTTGAACATGGTTGAATCTCTTTTCGGTCCAAATGATTTTGAAGAGCTTACCGTACAAGGTAACATCCCTGGTTGTTCTCTGAGCAAACTCTACAGCGCTCATAATTACGTGGTGGCACCTGGCCACATCCGCTTTGTATGCAGTGCAATCTTACTAGATCTATTTCCATTGAGTAAACATCCTGACTTTTATGCTTAGTAGGATTCCCGTCAGTCATACTGATCTGTTGTGTAGCTTCATCCAAGTAGATTAGAAGCCACCAGTAGTCCAACAAGTGTTGAAGTGTTCTTTGGACAAATGCACATCCTTGGTCGTCTTTACGACACACTTTACAGTCCTGATAATCATGTGAAGCCAGAAAACCGAGCATGACCTACTTATCATGTAATTCTACCAGACTGGTATTCATCAAGCGAATATCAAAGTTTTGAATCATATTAACTTGATGGATACTTCTATCACGGTAATCCTGAATCCATCTGAGATCCATATGACGTTGGAGGGCCTCTTGTGTAAAAGAGCATCCCTGATTGTTTATCGAGCATATCGGACAAGAATCGTAATCGTGTCATTGTAGATCATGATACTGGCTTTGCCTTGAGTGCATTGCCACCAATTTGACATTCATTTCCAGAATGTTGTGGTTCTGGACAATGTTGGGATTTGCGTGAGCCAGATTGACCTCAGGGATTCAGTGATCTTGAATTCACCCGAGATTCATTTGTTCTTGTAGAGCGGATTGCATTACGGAACACCCCTGATTATTCTTTGAGCAGATATCACACTAGTGGTAATTGTGAGGTGGTACATGGCCGTACCCGCTTTGTCTGCAATGCATCCTGACCAGATTGGTTCCCAATAGGAGTACATCGTGAATTTGATAACTGCGGTCAAATTCTTCCTCTATCAAATTTACGGCAGTTTCCTCGTGTTGAGGCAACGGGTTCGTCTGAACATTTGGATTTGTATCCTTGAAGGATTAGACCCCGTTCCTGACAAGCTTCTGTACATCGGACTTGAAGGTGAGACAGTTTTCTATGTTGTGCCCCAGTCCTCCTTGATGGTAAGGGCAAGTTTGATTCGCTTTGAACCAAAAAGGAGGATTTTCTGGTACTGTAAGAGGAGACCTGGTTTCGACGTGCCCCTTGACTAGTAGTAGTGGAAACAGTTATGCGTACAACATCGGTATTGGGTCCAACCCTGGCGGTCGCGTGGTACGACTGTTATTGTTGTACGGTGGACGAGCCTGCTGAAGTGGCTGTTGTGTCCTTTGTTGATACTTTGGTTAGCTCTGAGCAACCTAAGGTTGATACATTGGAGCCGGCATAGGGTTGATAGCGGGAGTTACCGCTGCTACTGGTTTATACCTTCGCCTTTACTTTCCGAGAGAGATATTACCAATATCTTGCTCTTTTTTCTTTGGGAAAGCACTGCCATATCTTTTGGTACTGCTTGATGGTTCTGCACCTTTGACCAGTTGTCCTTCTCGGACTGCTTCTTTAAGGTGTACTCTCATGTTCACTATTTCGGTGAAGTCGCTGGGCGCACTGGCGACCATTCGGTCGTAATAGAATGAGCTCAAGGTTTTCAAAAAGATCTTTGTCATCTCTTTTTCCTCAAGAAGGGGACAGATCTGGGCGGAAATTTCACGCCATCTCTGAGCATATTCCTTAAAGGTTTCCTTGTCCTTTTGTGACATTGCTCTGAGTTGATCTCTGTCTGGTGCCATGTCCAGGTTATACTTATATTGCTGAACGAAGGCAGCGCCAAGATCTCTGAAAGTGACGATCTTGGTTTGGTTTAAACCCATGTACCATTTGAGTGCGGCACCGGTTAAACTGTCTTGGAAGTAATCGATCAGTAGCTGTTAATTCTCTGTCTGAGTTGACATCTTTCGAGCGTACATCACCAAATAACTTTGAGGGCAAGAGTTGCCCCTATATTTTTCAAAGTCAGGCACCTTGAATTTGTGCGGGATTTTCACGTTGGGGACCAAACAAAGGTCTGCGGCGTCCTTTCCGAATAAATCCTGACCACGAATGGCATGTAGTGCCTTCTGCATCTTCAGGAATTGTTCCTAGAACTCATTCATCTTGTCGTACATGTTTTCGTTTCCACCAGAAATTACTCGTGGAATCTGTCCTTCCGGGACAGTGTGTACCACTGGTTGTGGTATAGTCATTACATCAGTGACTCTTGGTTCTTCTATGCACCGAAGTTTGTAACCTTCAAGAGTTGCTGTCATCACTCTTGCATCTTCGCTTTCCCGAAGTTTGTAACCTTCAGGCCCAACGGTTCCTGTTGCAGTTTCTGGGTCTTCAGTGACCAGTGGGATGTATCCTTTAGGGACAAAGTTGATAGGCATGCCCCAGGGACTATTTTTAGGCATGTTATACCGAGGATCATACGTCTCCACTATGGGCGTAGATGTGATCTCCGAGATCACAGTCCTTTGTTGTTGTCTCTGAGCTGTTGCCAGAGATTGCATGTCACTGTGAAGTTTTTTCAGATCTTCCTTCAGAGCGTCGATTTCTTCTCTCAGCTCTCTATTCTCTTCCTCGAGATCGTCCATTTTCTTTTGTCAATTGGCCTGAGTATTGTACAAATGAGACAGTTTGACTCTAGAATTGTGACACATACGTGAGATTCGAAGGTAAGAAGAATGCGTTATGTGAGAATGATGAATGATATGCAATGATATATATTAATTTCTTTTTGTTTTAATCAAAAGAAACCTCAACAAATGGATTGCAAATATCATATAGTGGGGAGACCCGTTTTATTGAATTTGAAAGATTGCAGAAAGGGAAATACAATATTTTACAAAGTGGTGTAAGAGAAATGTCTGAACTTCATGGATCCTGAGTCTTCTCTGAGGAGAACTCAGATGCTGGTTCTGGTATTTTCCTTTTCTTTGACCAGGGCTCTTCAGCTGTTGTCGGTTGTCAGTCTTTTGCCAAGTGAAAGGAGCGAGCAAATTTCTTCGGTCTTCTTCATTTTCTACAACATGCTGTTCTACTATCTTAATCATAGCATCCTTCTCTTTTAACAGTTCCTAAATTTTGGTACACTCTATATTGAGAATGCGGTATTTGTTCTTCCAAGAGTTCTTTTCTCGTTGAACTTTGTTGAGAGTGACCTGGAGTTTTTCCGTATCAGACATAAAATAAAGGACAGATTCCTTTAACGGAAGAACTTCTTGATGAGGGTAAGGCATCCTCAGCTTGAGGGATCTAGTTTGTACCCAGTGGAGATAAGGTTCCACAGAGATACAGTCTGGTCTTCCCAGAGACTCTCTTCCTTTCTTGTGAACATGTTTCCAGGCATGCACTATTTCTTTCTTTAGTGCCCTGTCATTTTCTCCTTCCTTGAAGAAAAGACCTTCCAGATGAACATTTTGCGGGATATGTCTCATCGGGTATTCGAGTTGACGACGAACTAAAATTGGATGATAGTTGATTCCTCCTTTAGTTCCTAGGAGGGGTACATTAGGGAAGTTTCCACAAAGGTCGATGATCCTTATCCCGTCATAGATCCGATTGTACCAACGTTGGTAAGAGACATGATTTTCTATGACCAACGTAGAGTACTCTTATGATCCAAAAAAGCAGCAGACTTGGGTAAATGGGAAGTGAACCAACATGTGATCATTCCTCCGCTCTACAAATTCCGTAAGTGTACAGAATGATAAGCATCTGCGAGCATGGTCAGTACGGGGTTTCCAATCAGAAATATCTTAATGGCATTGGTATCGACGAAGTTATCGATGTTGGGAAAGAGGAACAACCCGTATGTGAGTAAAACAAAGATATCTTCGAAAGCAGTAACGTTTCCTATACTGGCAAAGTATAGGGCTTTCTCTACCAAAAACTTGGTCGGTAAACCTTGGATTCCTTCCATAGTGGTCATGTGAGTCCTGACTTCTGACTCGTCCAAATAGATTGCTCTCGCAATGGTTTGATCCTTTGGAATTTCTTCCAGTCCAGAAAAGGGAGCTTGGTCAGTGATGGGTAAATTAGTCAGGTGAGAGTACTCTTCAAGCGTTGGTGCTAGTTGATAATCCGGGAATGTGAAACAGTGATAAACCGGATCGTAGAGCTGAATCAGCGTAGACAGGATTCCTTCAACTACATGGACCCTTAAGAGAGACAGTAACCCTACGTACTTAGCTCTGAAAGCATCAGGGTTGGTGATCATTCTTGCCAACCCCCTTAAATCCTTTAGTTTTGGAGCCTTGAAGGTGTACTTGTGCATCTTCCTTCTACCGAAATCCATAACGCAATCTATCTCTCTGATATTTGCAATCATTGTTTTAGTTTAATTTGAAAAAGAGAGAAGAAAAAAGAAGATTTTTCTTTGTTTAAGAGTTTTTTAAATGAATGCATGAATGCAGCACACAAAAACATTGAAAAAACATGGGTTCAAGGGTTCAACATCACAAGCATGGAGTCATGGCTCTAACCATCCCCAAAGGTTGTATTCTGGTGAATTTTTGTACCTGTAGAACGGGTTAAAAGTTCCCAAAATCATTGACCCCCCAAGGGATAACAACAACAAGCTGGTTCACCCGAGCGAGCTGGAGCATCCTAGGGTAATCTCAATTGAGTGTAGTATCGCGTGTCAACTATTTCCGATAGCTACCGCCCTACCAAATGGCCACATGGTTAATGTCTACTAAATCCTCAGTTTCACGGATACCACATTGGGACAATCTGCCTTCACAACGAAGTCGTTAAGCATTGAATCCGCAAAAGGTATCTCCGGTGATTTGATGGTCTATCGGGATAGCTTATTCGGGAATCACTCCTTGTAAGACCACTCGTCTATTCCATTACCTATCATACTTTCCACATGCGACATCACTCGCATTCCCATTGACAGACAAATAAACACGGATATCAAGTAGGAAAAGCAGTATATATATATATATATATATATATATATATATATATATATATAGTATGATTCCTAAAACTAACATCCTAGACCTCTTAAGAATTCTAGTCTTAAACAGACAAAATGATTCCCCAGCAGAGTCTCCATTTTCCTATAGCTTGCGATTTTTGTCGGTGACGCGACCACCTAATCGCACATGGGTTTCTCCTCACTGCAATGGTAGGAGTGGGGTGCTACTTTCTGATTTCTTATTTATCCCGTGAAGCTGGAAGGGAAAGGGAAGCTATCTAAAACTAACCTTGCACGCGAATGTTTAACTGAACAAATGCTAAGAGAGATTCGGGGAGTTCGGGGTCAGGTTATACAATGGGGAGTTGTCAATTACCCATCCTATATGTGGTTATCCATAGGTTGTTAGCAATAGGTTCTGCTTTTATACTTGATGGTGTTTTATCTGTTGTGGGTTAGGAAAGTTTCTCCTTTGGGAGGTTTTTTGAGAGAGAGAGAGAGAGAGAGAGAGAGAGAGAGAGAGAGTTTGTTTGATTTCGGGTTTTCTGAGGTTTTTTGTTAATGAAGGTACTGGACCTAAGCTTTTTGTTTTGGTGTGAAGGTACTGGACCTAGAGTTTTTTTTATTGGTGTGCTCGCTAAGATTTTGCAATCTTATGCCTACGTATTCCCGTTTAAAGAAATAGGGAAATCAGAGCAATCGTAGTTCCTCCTATTCTATGGGAGGAAAAGATGTTTGGTGTCTTGTTCAAAGCCCAAGATTGAAGCTAAAAGGTTTATTTGTGTCTTGTTTAAAGCCCAAGATTGAAGCTAAAAGGTTTGACTGAGAGAGAAATTGTTATCTCTAAAGGGAGACGTCTCGTCTGTTTATCACAACTGTTGGGTGACTGATTATAAAGGAAAATTAGTTTAACTGGGATATGTGAATCTAGCAATGCCATAATTTCCTTTATAGGGGTATTGTCTTGAAGGAGGAAACTTTAACTCAGTGTTGAGCAATGCCATTTTTCCTTAGGAGGATTTCATACTAAGAGAGGGACAATGGTGTGGATGTAAATAATCCAGAGGCTTGCCACTTACAGCAATTAGATGAGAGAAAGGGATTTACCAGGATAAGAGATGGACTATAGCTTGGATATTTGAATCAACAAGTGTGCCACTTACAACAGTTATCTGGAATTAGGGTTTGTTTTGATTTGTTTGTTTTATGTGTGATAACACAGAGAAATGTCTTCCTACAAAGAGATTTTGATTTCCTCTGAGGGGATGTTGATTTTTGTGTGCCTTGATCAAAGCCCAAGATTGAAGCTAAGAGATTGATTGACTCCACTGGGGAAGTCCTTATACAAAGCCTAAGAGGAGGCTGGAAAAGACTGAATCAACAAGAGAGTGTTTATCTGTCTTGTACAAAGCCCAAGATTGAGGCTAAAAAGAGACTGACTTTTTGGGGGATAATGTAGCGCGATTTTTGTGGTTTCGAATCACTATCACTTTAGTACTACAGTTTGATTCATTTTTTATCCTGTGAAGCTAATTAAGGAAGGGAAATAGATGTCTCTAATTAACCCTGCTTGCATACTGAGCTTAAACAGATGACTGTTGGTTTACAGATGCTATCAAATTAGGGGGGTCTGTCTTAGGTTATTTTGCTTAAGAACACAGTGTCTGTACTATTTGCGAGGCTTTTGGTAAGGTGTTAGTTCTGATGCTTTTTTATTGATGTATGGAGGTACTGGACTTTGAGTTTTTGATTAGTATGCTCGCTAAGATTTCGCAATCAGAGCGATCGTAGTTCCCTCCTATTCTAAGGGAGGAAAAGATGTTTTGGTGTCTTGTTCAAAGCCCAAGACATGAAGCTAAAAGTGATTTGTATCTTGTTCAAAGCCCAAGATATGAAGCTGGAGGGTTTTTTGTGTCTTGTTCAAAGTCCAAGATTGAAGCTAAAAGGTTTGACTGAGAGAGAACTTGTCATCTCTAAAGAGGAACTGTTGATGCTCGTATGCATTGACTAAAGCACAAGTTTGATGCTAAAAGGTTGATTGACTCAACCGGGGATTTCTCTATACGAAACCTAAGAGAAGGCTATTGACCCAACAAGAGGGTGTTTATTATTTGTCTCGTACGAAGCCCGAGATAGAGGCTAAAAAGGTTGCTCAACAAGAGAGTACTTTTATCTATTTTATACGAAGCCCAAGGAGGAGGCTAAAAAGGTTTGACTCAACAAGAGAGTACCTTTATCTGTCTTATACGAAGCCCAAGACGGAGGCTAAAAAGGTTTGAGTCAACAAGAGAGTACCTTTATCTGTCTTATACGAAGCCCAAGACGGAGGCTAAAGAGGTTTGACTCAACAAGAGAGTCCTAACAAGTGACTGACTCAACAAGAGAGTGCTTTTATATGTCTTGTACGAAGCCCAAGACGGAGGCTAAAAAAAGGTTTGACTCAACAAGAGAGTACTTTTATCTGTCTTATACGAAGCCCAAGATGGAGGCTAAAAGGGTTGACTCAACAAGAGAGTCTGACAAGTTGATTGACTCAACATGAGAGTCTTTTATACTTAACAATAGAGTGATTTGATGTCTCGTACGAAGCCCGAGATAGAGGCTAAAAGGAAAGTGACTCAACATGAGAGTCTTGCAAAGTGATGGACTCAACAAGAGAGTCTGAAAAGGTTAACTCCGCTAGGGGGAACCATTGTACAAAGCCCAAGAGGAGGCTGATTTTACTGAGGAAGGATCATTATACAAAGCCTAAGAGGAGGCTATACTTTTGCCGGGGATTCTTGAGATCCCGAGGCAGGTCCAAGAAGGGAATCAATCTTTGTAGGGGAATGCAAAAGGAATTGATAGATCAGAAGCCTTGAGGCTCTGGTTTGAGATAGTGTTATCTGACCCGGGTTGGGGAATTTTGTGAGAAGGAAGGGGTCTTAGAACCCATAAGTTTTAACTCGGCTGGAGATTAATCTAGAATCTGGGGTTTCTCCTATGTTTGAAAGGTGCTTGAGAATGTCTTTGAGACACAAGGGAATTAGACTGTCCAAGTCTACTGGTAGAGTTTGATCTTTTCTATGATGCCCAAGAGGAGGCTAACTTGCTTAAAGGATGAGTATCAACCCCGAAATCGGTCTAAAAGTTTTGACTCCTTTTAGAAAGACAGCTCTAACGAAGGATGACTAAGTTCTATCCTATACCTTTAAGAGGTCGTGAAGGTCCTTGTACGAAGCCCAAGAGAAGGCATGAGAATTTTTAAGAAGCCGAAGGGTCCTTGTACAACGCCCAAGAGGAGGCGGGGGTGCTTTTAGGAAGCCTGTGAGTCCCCAAACCAAGAGAAATTCAAGAAATGCAATTCACAGAGAAGAGTTCATTCCAGGAAAGTTCGAGAATTTTGAAGTAACTCAAGAGATGCTATTCACGGAGAATAGATCAACTCTTGGGAGTAGAGATTCTTTGACAATTTCTAAAGGTGACAGTTTGAGAAAAGGTTCTCCGAGAATACTGCCTTTCTCTTTGTTCCATATTGTTTAACCCCAAGAGAAGGGAAGACTGTATCTGGAATCCTATGGGGGATCTAGTTTGTTTGTATTCGAGAGTGACCAACAGGCTTTACCTAGTTCTAGACGTAGTTGTCAGGGAAAACTCTAAATAACTATACTAGTATTACACAGTGGATATGTGACAAGTATATAAAAGGATGTGAAAGAAGACTTACAGTGAAACAGCCCCACGATACAGTTATATACATATGAAAGTGGTAAATGAAAGCGGATAAACACTTACCCGTTGTAGAGCTTCCATGTTGTTTTGTTAGTTGTTCAACAAAGACATTAAAAAAAGTTTTGATGACAACATATATTTGAATTCAAAATAAAAGGAGAAAGTGCTTTGAAAAGATTGTTGGGGACTTACAGCTCAAGGAGAGGCCCAAGTTTTAACGATGATCATACTGTTGTTTTGAAAACTGTATAGAGGGACTTATACAATATGTGAGGCCCAAAAAAATTTTTATGTACAAGGGGATGGGTCTTACACTCTATTAGAGGCCCAAAGATTTATTTTTGTTCAAGGGATAGGACTTACAGCTCGAGGAGAGTCCCAGGGTTATTTGTTCGAAAACGGCGATCGCGCCGAGGTTTTTGAAAACACAGTGGGTCTTATACAATATCTGAGGCCCAAATCATTTTGGTTTCAAAAAAAGGGTTGGGTCTTACACTCCATTAGAGGCCCAAAGAGTTTGAAAATGAATAAAGATGGGTCTTATAGCTCAAGGAGAAGCCCAGTTGATTTTGTTAAAAAGGCGACGATTGCGCCGAACGTTTGAAAATATACATAGGGACTTATACAATGTGTGAGTCCCAAAGGTATTATTTACAAAGGGGTTGGGTCTTACACTCTATTAGAGGCCCATGAGTGTTTGAAAATGATTGATGAGGGTTGAATTATTCAAAACCCTAATTTTGTTTAAAAAGGAATTAATATTGTTAAAAAATTTAATAAAAAGTATTGAAAACATGTGAAAAATGAGTGGTGATCTTGGATCAATGTTTCAAAAATCATGTTTATATCCATGAAATGATTGGAAACCAATTAAATTTGGAAAATCAAGGAGGAAAAAATATTTTAAATGTTAAAAAACAAATAAAAGATTAATTCTTTGAAAAAATATCAAGTATATGAAATAAATAACATTTTTGGGATTTTTTGGTAAAATAAAATATTTTAACATTTTTGTGAGTTATAAAAAAAGGAATCAATTCAAAATCATTAAAACTCAGAGAGAAATTAATTTTTGAATCAATTAAATAAAATCACAAAATTCAAATATTCAAATTTGTGAAAAAGGCACCAAGAACATGGGCCAAGAACACGCGCGAAGGGAGTTTTGCTCAGATTTGCATTTTCTATCCAATCTCACTAAATACTTGATGATATCACACAATCCATATATCAATCTGCTCGTTTTTACCTCACGATCATGTATATAGGCCTTTGGTGTACTTAAACTGAGCACAAATGAGCTCTATTTATAGTAGAGCAAGTTTGTTTTGCAAGCAATAGTGAATGGCAACTGCAGCAGCTCATTGTCCAATTGCATCACTTTGGAATCTTAAGTCTCCTCTAGCCATTGACTAGAAGGTTAGAGCACAATCCTTTGGTTCCCTAGTTCAGAGATCATCCTTGACTCATTCAGTTGGAAAAGGCTCAGTTCATCCCACCTTGGTGCATCCATTGAATGCTCCAAAACAAAATTGGAGTTTTGTCCCCCTTTTAGGCATTTTTAGGTTTGGCATGCTACTTTTAATTCAAAAGACTTGGGAGGCTTATGGATCAGTGTTTGTTCCTCCTTGGTCTGCCTCTGAGGTGTTCAGATGGATAAACTTGTTTGTCATTTGCACAATTGGATCAAATCGACCAAAATGCACAAATCTACCTTGTCATGACAGTTGCAGCAAGGCATATTGCCACTGTCATAACTCTTGGCTCAAATGGAATTAGATGGAGTTCTTGGCCATTTTGGAAAGTCCTTATGTGATACAACACATGTCTGAACATAGTTTGTCTTGACACTTTTTGGATCCAAGTGAAAAATGCCCCTACATTTTGAAAATGTGAAACAGATTCTGACTTAGTGAAAATTTCACTAAGTGTTGGAAAAAGAGGCATTTTCATGTTTTTGTCATTTTGGTCACTCCATAACTAAAAATCCATGAAGAATTGGAATGAAGTGTAGTTGACACTTTTAAAGTATGCCATGAGAGCTACAAATCCATCTTTGGATCAACCAAAATGGTTGCTTGGATCACAAGTTATGATCCTTGGAAGTTGGTACCCTAGCCACTTAGTTCCATAACTTCGAAAATTTCTAAGTTTTTTATGGTTACCCCTTTTACAAGTTATCCCACTTTTCTTTATTCTTCTTGATGTGTGATGATCCCAATTACACATTAACATCATTTTAGGGTTAGGGAACAATAATTGATCAAAAAATCAAAAAGTTAAACTTTGACTTTTTGGCACAGTTGACTTTTTATCAAATGAATTCCAAACTGTGCGATCCTCTATGAAATCAAGTCCTTGACCTAAATCAAACTTGATGGATTGATTTCATAGGTGTTATAAGGTGTATTGAATCATGTCCCATGGTTTGGGAGCATGCCTGGGTCAAAAGTCAAAGGTACAGTTGACTTTTTCCGTGAAACCCTAACTGTGGTTCTACTGAACTTGAAACTTATGAATCAAGCTTCTTGGATCAATCCATTGTTGCAAATGGAACAATGTAGTGTATTAGAGTCCCTCAAATCATGTCTTGAGGTCTTGGCTCATGTTTTGTCCCAAAAGTCAACTTAGGGGTGAATTAGGTCAAGAAACCCTAATTCCAGATTTTTTATGAATGCATCCTCTGTGGATAAATTGACTTGATGATGGGGTCTATGAGGTCCCTTGGAGTATCTTGGGTTATGCTTTGAAGCATTGGCTCATGCCCAGAGGAAAACTTCCATCTGGAGGCCCTGGTCGACCAAAACCCTAATTTGGTGGTACTGGCGATCTTGGGGCTTAATCCACTTGGAATGTTGCAGCCTTGTGCTTGATTCCTATTGTGGGAGTCCTCTTGATCCTTTATGGATGTTTGAGAGGTTAGAAAAGTTGAAGATCATGCCATTCCTTGATTGATCCTTTGTTTAAGAGCTCTGAGAGGGCTTGAAACCCTACTTCTTAGTTGTAGGGAATGCTCAACAATCATTGAGGAGATTGATGAGGCATAAAGGTACCTCCATATTGTGATGATAATTTGTACAATGATGGGAAATCTTAGTGGTCAAAATTTGGGGTATGACAGATGCCCCTATTTAATCTTCTTGAACCCTAAGATGTGAATGGCGAAGGTATTCGGGCATTCGGGGTGCAAGAGGATTAAATATCGAAATACACGAAATTTTGATGGTGGTTATGAATGGCAGTTTGCTCATCCATCTTCTTTTGCTAAGTAATGATGCTTAGAAAAGGTAAACTTCCCCTCGATCCTGGTCTTCAGCCAAGGAAATGGTCTCAGTTTTCTTTTGAAATAAACTTCCCCTCGATCTTGGTTTCCTACCAAGGAACTGGTCTCAGTTTCAGATATAAACTTCCCCTCGATCCTGGTTTCCTACCAAGGAACTGGTCTTAGTTTCTTTTGTCCATAAACTTTCTTGACAAGGGACGCTATTTATAGCGGTTTTCCTCAAACTTCTCGCCAAATTTTCCTGGGGAGATGCCATTTGATGGAAAAGGTTTTGATGTCAGACTCACTGGGGAACCCATTCGTCTAAGCTGCAGAGGTGTACAAACTTCTCTGTTGGAGACGCCATTTGTTGACCCTACTAGGGAAAACGAGTCTCTCGGGAGACTACTTTCGCTTAGGGGTATTACATCATACTTTTCCTGAGACCTTCTCGAAGAAATGCCATACAATGTACCTTAACTTTGAGGTGCTGATGACTTTAGTGACATTGATTTTCTGGAAAGAAGAACCACTGTGTTGCTGAGAGTCTTTAGTTGCGAGTCTCTCTATGGGATTTTCCTTAATCCAGGAAAGCAAAGATATCATATTCAATGGATAAGAGTGACGTTTGTCGAGATTTTTCTTGTTTTTCAGAGGTTCAAGTTATCAAAGTGATCAAGGGCCTTCTCCATCCTAAAAATACACTGGGGGAGAGATTGCTCAGATGAGGCGTTTCCTGACGAGGCAATAACTGACAACTCGATTGACAAGAGGACTTTACCACTAGGGGACAAGACTGACTAGAGTTATAGTGATGCAATATGAGTATGAATGTAAATCAATAATGCATGATGTATGTATGTATGTATATGCTGATAAAACTGACGCGACATACAAACTAGTGGATGAACACTACTGGATACTCGGCCACTGCTGGGGACGAAGAAGCACCATTTGTTCAAGATAGCAATTCTGCCTTGCTTAGGAGAGATGGTCCCTGTGGGGAACAACGTTGGTCGGGCTTAGGAGATAAGAACACTGCCGAGGGGTGTCAGATGAACCATGGTCTTTGACACAACTGATCCTTCATTCAGGGGTGCTGGTTTAGAAGGAGTACTTTGATTCTGCACTTTGAAGCTCGATTACTTCTGGAGAAGCGATCGATGGTCTTTCGATGTTCAACAGTCAAAAGAAATTACCATCTTTATTTTAAAAGCAGAAAAAAATTTTGACGATTAAATTCATTTTTGTTTTATTTCAAGAATCGTTGATCATGTTAAAACGTCATTCTGTAAAGCTAAAATAAATAAGATTTACAAACAAAAGCATTAAGGCTCAAATTTTATTGATAGGATGGAAATCAGCCAAGCGCGTGATTCCATGGAGTATTTACAAAGTTAGAAAATGGTAATTTAAGGGAAAAGGGCTACTTTGAAACATAACGACCGTTATCCTTCTACCAACTTTGAATTCTGGGCATCCTGAGCTTCCGTTGAAGATGACCTTGAATGGAGTCTTCTGATGAACGGTATGACTGCTGCTGAGGATCTTCCCGTGCCAGACGTAGTTACCTTCCATGAATCCCTAACTTTTTCCTGGATTGTACTTTGAGATTTCCAATCCACCGGGATGATTTTTGATCATGTCTCTAATTTTTGCCTGGACCGCCCTTTCGGGTTTTCAATCCACCGAGACGTTTTTTTTATTATTTAGGCGAAGTATTTCTTGACTATGTCAACATTTGTGGGATAGGTAAACTCCTCTCCGTCCATGGTTGCGAGTCTCAGGGCACCGCCTGAGAAAGCTTACTTGACCACATAGGTGTCGTCATTACTTTGGAGTCCATTTGCCCTTGGAATCAGTGAGAGATGATTGTATCTTCTTGAGCACAAGGTCTCTTTTCCTGAAGGTGCGGGGTCGAACCTTTTTGTCAAACGCCTTCTTCATTCTTTGCTTATACAACTGACCATGACATAGTGCCGTTATTCACTTTTCTTCGATCAGATTGAGTTCGTCGTGCCGACTTTGACACCATTCCGCCTCTGTTAGCCTGACTTCCATCAATACCCAGATTGATGGGATCTCTACTTCTATGGGGAGCACGGCTTCCATGCCATATACTAGAGAAAAATGGGTTGCCCCTGTTGAATAGCGGACAGATGTGCAATAACTATGAAGGGCAAAGGGTAGCATCTCGTGCCAGTCTTTATAGGTTACAACCATCTTTTGAACAATCTTCTTGATATTCTTGTTAGTCGCTTCTACCGCTTCGTTCATCTTAGGTCGGTAGGGGGATGAGTTATGGTGTTCAATCTTGAACTCTGCGCACAACTCTTTCATCATCTTGTTGTTCAAGTTGGATCCATTATCAGTAATGATCTGGCTAGGAACACCATAACGGCAGATGATATTGTTTTTGATAAATTGGACTACCACTTGTCGGGTTACATTAGCGTATGACGCTGCTTCGACCCACTTGGTAAAGTAATCAATGGCTACCAGGATGAACCGATGTCCGTTCGAAGCCTTGGGTTCGACCATGCCAATCATGTCGATTCCCCATATGGAAAAAGGCCATGGGGAAGAGAGAACTTTGAGATGCGTTGGGGGTACATGGATTTTGTCTGAGTATATCTGACACTTGTGACATCTCCTCATGTACTTGTAGCAGTCGGATTCCATGGTCAACCAGTAGTACCATGCTCTCAAAACTTTTCTCGCCATTGTGTGTCCATTAGCATGGGTGCCAAACGATCCCTCATGAATTTCTTTTATCAGCATGTTTGCTTCTGGTGTGTCTACACATCGGAGCAAGACCATGTCGAAATTTCTCTTATAGAGTGTATCACCGCTCAGGAAGAAGCTGCCTGCCAATCTTCTGAGGGTCTTCCTGTCTTTTCTGGATGCCCCAGGTAGGTACTCTTATTTCTGAAGGAAGCATTTGATATTGTGATACCAAGGTTTGTCGTCTATGACTGCTTCAATTGTGAAAATGTAAGTGGGTCGTTCAAGGCGCATTATGTCAATCTTGGGTATGTCATTCCATTGACCTACACTAATCATGGAAGAGAGAGTGGCCAATGCATCAGCCATGTGATTCTCCTCACGAGGGATGCGATGAAACTCGATTCTGTTGAAGAATGGTAACAACCTTCTCGCGTAGTCTTTGTAAGGAATTAGTCCTGATTGTTATGTGTTCCAATCTCCTTTGATCTGATTGATAACCAAGGTTGAGTCACCATATACATCCAAGTTCTTGATCCTTAAGTCGATCGCTTCTTCGAGACACATGATATAAGCTTTGTATTCGGCCTCGTTATTTGTGCACTTGAATGTCAATCTGGCAGTGAAAGGAATGTGGGTACCCTGAGGTGTTACGATGATTGCCCCAATTTCGTTTCAATAATGATTGACAGCTCCGTCAAAGATTAGTCCCCATTGGGAACCTGGTTCTGGCCCTTCACTGGGTAGTGGTTCATCGCAATCTTTCATTTTCAGATACATGACATCTTCGTCAATCAGTTGATGAGCCAAATGATCGGCTAAAACACTTCCTTTAAGGGCTTTCTGAGCGTGGTACTCGATGTCGTATTCTGATAACAACATCTGCAAACGGACAATTCTCCCCGTGAGAGCAGGTTTTTCAAAGACATACTTGATCGGATGCATTTCGGAGATTAACCAAGTAGTGTGACGAATCATATACTGGCGAAGACGTTTGGCTGCCCAAGCTAGAGCGCAACAAGTTTTCTCAAGCATAGTGTACCGAGTTTCACAGTCAGTGAACTTCTTGCTCAAATAGTAGATGACATAATCTTTCCTTTTCGTTTCGTCTTGTTGGCCAAGTACACAACCCATTGAGTCTTCCAACACTGTTAGGTAGATGATCAATGGTCTTCCATCCACTAGAGGTGATAGAATCGGTGGATTCAATAGGTATTCCTTGATACTGTCGAAGGCGGTTTGGCAATCTTCTGTCCAAACGCAATCCTGATTCTTTTTGAGTAATTTGAAGATTGGCGCGCATGTCGCGGTCATGAGGAATATAAATCTGGAAATGTAATTCAAACGTCCCAGGAATCCCGTGACTTGTTTTTTAGTCTTTGGAGAAGGCATTTCTTGAATGGCCTTGACCTTGTCAGGATCAACCTCAATTCCTTTCTGGCTGACGATGAACCCTAGCAGTTTCCCTGAACGAACACCGAATGTGCACTTGCTGGGATTCAAGCGGAGTTTATACTTCCTCAACCGCTCGAATAGTTTTGACAGGTGGGTCACATGCTCCTCTTCTGTTTTAGATTTGGCAATCATATCATCGACATATACCTCAATTTCTTTGTGTATCATGTCATGAAACAGAGTAGTCATGGCCCTTTGATAGGTTGCCCCGACGTTCTTCAAACCGTACGACATTACCTTGTAACAAAAGGTACCCCATGGGGTGATGAACGAAGTTTTCTCCATGTCTTTCGGCACCATTTTTATCTGATTATAGCCCGAGAATCCATCCATGAAGGAGAAGACTTTGAACTTTGCTTTACTGTCTACCAGCATGTCAATGTGCGGTAAGGGAAAGTCGTCCTTTGGATTATCCTTGTTTAGATCTCTGTAATCCACACACATTCTGACCTTTCCGTCCTTTTTCGGAACTGGTACAATGTTGGCTAGCCATTGAGGATATTCAGATCTGGCGAGGAAACCCGCGTCAATCTGTTTCTGTACTTCCTCTTTGATTTTGACGGCCATGTCTAGGTGAGTTCTTCTCAACGTCTGTTTTACCGGCGGACATTCTGATCTCAACGGTAGATGATGTTCCACGATGATGGCATCCAACCCTGGCATGTCCTGGTAGGACTAAGCGAATACATCGGGAAATTCTTTGAGAAGCTTTGTCAAACTTTCTTTGACAGTGGGACTGAGCAGTGCCCCAATCTTGACTTCTTTTCTCTCTTCTTCTGAACCCAAGTTGACTGTTTCCACCGGCTCCTTGTGAGGTTTGATGGACCTTTCCTCTTGTCTGAGTAATCGGGAGATCTCTTCTGGAATTTCTTCGTCATTTTCTTCTTGAGTCTCAAATACCGGGAATTCAAAGTTGGGAGAAGGCATTGGATCGTATTTTTCAATGGGGTTTAAAACAAGCAATTTGCATGACGTTATGATTTGTTTTTAGAAGAGATAGAGAGAATGCAAGTGTGTGTGCAGTGTATTTTCTGAAAACTGCTTGTTTTTATTATTTTGTTGTTTTTAGGGATTACCATTTTCGGAAAAAGCGAAAAGAGAAAACAACAATTAATGCGAAAATTACAGAATGACGTTATTTTATTTATGAGCTTGTCGATTCTTGAAACTACAGCCCTATAAAACAACACTCTGTCGCTTTGGGCGAAGCGAAGAGGGATATTTACAGAAAGTGAGCCCTATCAAAACATCCGTTTCACCTGGGCAGGGTGAAAGGTTAAAACAAACATGACCATTACTTTGACTTATGAGCGATCTTCGGAACATCGACTGCAACCCATTGGCGGCGAACTCCTTGGTGAATCACAAAGTCTGGTACCTTCCTTGTTTTATCTTCAGAAATAACGCTGATTTCTGGTGGAGCAGGATCATTGGAATCTGTCTCCTAGGTAGAGTTGTCGTAGGAGGATTCCTCAGTTGTATTTTACATAGTATTTGTGCTCTCAGGTAGATGTCCCCATCCAGTTGGCTGGATGTCCTCGAGCCTGATATGAGAGCTTTCAGGAGCAGTGTACTTGACAAAGAAGTCGTACCTGCCACTCGGTTGTCCTAGGGTGTCCCATACTTCTTTGGAACTGGAGGAGTCATCCTTCTCGATGACGTTGACCTCAGGAAAAGCATAGTTGATGGATTCTAGTCCTGCAAGCTTTGCAAATTCATCGTCGTGCTGGATATTTTCAGAATGCCCTGAGTGTTGATCCCATGACATGGTGGGGACGCAAGTATTCTTCTCAATGATGCTCAGTTGATATTCATCGTTCGGCTGATTTTCTTGCCCCGAGTTTCCTAGGTACGGCTGCCAGATAGGCAGGCCATCCATCGGGCCATAATAGTCGTGGTCAAAGTTTTCCTTCACCAGAGTGTTCTCCTCTAATGAGTTGGGTGGAGCACGGCATCCTTCCGGATCACAATCTCCGTATATCATTTTGACGTCTGACCTCGGTATAAATCTCAGACTCTGTGCGGGATAGCAAAAGAGCGTAGGCACTTCTTCCTGAGACATATAATCGTCCTCGTTAAGATAAGACTTCCACTCTTCATCTGTATCGGAGGAGTGTCCTTCGTTGATGGTATGTACTTATTGAGTCGCTGGGTGAAGGAAACCTCCACTATGGAAGAAGTTTTGAAAGGGATGAAGACTCTCATTATTAGTAGCAGTCTGGGTACAGGTTGAAGAAAAACCAAGACCCTTCTTTGTTTTATTGTCAGTACGAATGACAAGCTGTCCCCATTGTTTTGCATTGTTACTTTTGATCACCTCGAGAGCATCTTTGTACGAGGAGATCGATGTTCCTTTCTCTAATTAATTCTCATTGCTTACCAAAAGTGCCTGGAACTGAGTTCCAACAACCTCCTCGGGTTCTACACAAGTGGACAATGAAAGGTTACTCACGATCAAGGCTTGTTCTCCACAGACCGTGACGAGTTGGTCATTCTTGACAAACTTCAGTTTCTGGTGAAGTGTCGAAGTGACTGCCCCAGCCTCGTGTATCCAAGGTCTTCCTAACAAACAGCTGTATGCTGCCCGGATGTCCATGACCTGGAAAGTGACTAGGAATGTGTGAGGACCGATAGTTATGGGAAGCTCGACTTCGCCGATAACTGTTTTTCGGGATCCATCAAATGCTTTCACGACGATCTCACTGCCTCTCATCGTAGATCCTTTGAATGATAGTCGCATTAGAGTGGACTTCAGCATAACATTGAGAACCGATCCAGTATCTACCAGTACGCTGGCTAAGGCATCGTCCTGACAGTTAAGTGTGATATTGAGCGCCATGTTGTGACTTTTGCCTTCTTCTGGCAATTCCTCATCACTAAACCCCAAGTTGTTGCAGGAAGTGATGTTGGAGATGATGTTGTCGAATTGTCTTATTGACACATCCTGTTCTATAAAGGCCTGTTCTAAGACTTTCTGTAGAGCCTCTCTGTGGGCTTCGAAACTGAGTAAAAGAGATAACACAGAGATCTTTGAAGGAGTTTGTAACAGCTGATCAACAATGTTGTATTCACTTCTTTGGATGAGCTTCAGTATCTCGTCATTGTTCTTGGAAAGGCCGGGATCACTGGATTGACCGACTGGCTGAACGGGAACTTTGGTTTAAGGTTCCCCTTCTTTGTTAGGTTCTCCAACTCCTCTATTGAAGATTCGACCGCTCTATCTTACTCGACTGATGTCTGCAATATTCACGACAGAGGGTAATGGAATTTCCTTTCCATCCTCAATTGTTGTTACACCGTATTTGTAAGGGATAGCTTTATCAGACATGTAAGGCACTGGTCCCGGCAGATAGATAACTAACGGAGCCTTCTGATTTCTCTGACTGTTGTAAGTAACTTCAATCAGTTCCTGGTTAAGAACTTTTGATCGTCAAGTAGAGGGATGATGGTACAAACATCCTTGGTCCTCTCAGGATCAGAGATTACAACAACGTCTTTGATCTGATCAGCAAAGTAGTCGGGCATCAAGTTGATGGACCCCGAAACTGGACAAGGTTGAATCTCTTCGCGGTCCAACTAAATCTGAAGGGCTGCTCGCACGAGGTAGCGTCCTTGATTATCTTCCAAGAAAACTCTACAGTGTTCATAGTTATGTGGTGGCACCTGGCCACGCCCGCTTTGAATGCAGTGTAACCTCACTAGGTCCGCTTCCATAGATCGAACATCCTGACTTTGATGCCTAGTAGGGTTCCCATTAATCATGCTGACTTGGTTGCATGTCTTCGTCTAAATAGATCGGAAGCCACCAGTGGTTTAACAAGTGTTGCAAGGTTCTTTGAACGAGAGCGCATCCTTGGTCACTCTCACGACATCCCTTACAGTTCTGATAATTATGCGAAGTCAGAAAACCGAGCTGAACCTGCTTAGCGTGTAATTCTACCGAGCTGGTATTCATCAAGCGATTATCAAAGATCTAAATCATGTTGATCTGATAAGGATTTTTATCATGGTAGTCCTGGATCCATCCAAGATCCATCTAACGTTGGAGGGCCTCTTGTATAAAAGAGCATCCCTGATTGTTTACCGAGCAAATCAGACAGGAATTGTAATCGTGTCGCGGCAAATTATGATACTGGCTTTACCTTGAGTGCATTGCCACTAAGTTGACATTCATCGCACGGATGTCGTGGTTCTGAATTCTATTGGAATTTGTACAAGTCATGTTAACTCCACGAACTCGATGCTCTTGGATCCACCCGAGATCCAATTATTCCTGTAGAGCTTATTGCACCACATAATATCCTTGATTATCTTTAGAGCAGATATCACACTGGTGATAATTGTGAGGTGGTATATGGCCATACCCGCTCTGTCTGCAATGCATCTTGACCAGATTGGTCCTCAATAAGAGTACATCATGAATTTGATAGCTGTTGTTAGACTCTCCTTCTACCAAATTTACCGCAGCTTTCTCGTGTTGAGGTAACGAGTTCATGAGAACATTCGGATTCGTATCTTTGAAAGATAAGACCCCGCTCCTAACAAGCTTTTGCACATCGGATTTGAAACTGAGACAGTTTTCTATGTTATGCCCTGGTCCTCCTTGATGGTAAAGGCAAGTCTGATCCGCATTAAACCAAAAAGGCGGATTCTCTGGTATTGTAAGAGGAGACCTGGTTTAGACGTGCCCCTTGACCAGTAGTAGTGGAAATAGTTCTGCGTACAACATCAGTATAGGGTTGAACCCTGGTGGTCGCATTGTACGGTTGTTGTTATATGGAGTACGAGCCTGCTGAAGAGGCTGTTGTGTCATTTGCTGATATTGTTGTGGATTCGGTTGGCTCTGAGCAACCCGAGGTTGATACGTTGGAATAGGCACAGGATTGATAGCAGGAGTTACTGCTGCTACTGGTTGGTATCGTCGCCTTTGCTTTCCGAGAGAGATATTCCCAATATCCTACTCTTTTTTCTTAGGGAGAGCACTACCGTATCGTTTTGTACTACTTGATGATCCAACGTCTTTAACTAAACGTTCTTCTCAGACTGCTTCCTCAAGATGAACTCCCATGCCCACCATCTCGGTGAAGTCACTGGGCGCACTGGCGACCATTCTGTCGTAGTAAAATGAACTTAAGGTCTTTAAGAAAATTTTTGTCATCTCTTTTTCCTCAAGAGGTGGACAAATCTGAGCGGCAATTTCACGCCATCTCTGAGCGTATTCCTTAAAGGTTTCCTTATCCTTTTGTGACATGGCTCTAAGTTGATCTCTGTCCGGTGCCATGTCTAGGTTATACTTATATTGTTGAACGAAGGCAGCGCCAAGATCCCTGAAAGTGGCGATCTTAGTGCGGTTTAATCCCATGTACCATTTTAGTGCGGCACCGGTTAAACTATCTTGGAAGTAATGGATTAGTAGTTGGTTGTTCTCTGTCTGAGTTGACATCCTCCGAGCGTACATCACCAAATGACTTTGAGGGCAAGAGTTACCCTTGTACTTTTCAAATTCGGGCACTTTTAACTTGTGTGGAACTTTCACGTTGGGGACCAGACAAAGGTCTGCGGCGTCTTTTCCAAATAGATCCTGACCGCAAATGGTTTGCAGTTCCTTTTGCATTTCCAGGAACTGTTCCTAGAACTCCTTCATTCTCTCGTCCATACTTTCGTTTCCACCAGAAGGTATCTGTGGAATCTGTCATTCCGGGACAGTGTGTACCACGGGTGGTGGTATAGTCATTACAGCAGTGACTCTTGGCACCTCTCGAAGTTTATAACCTTCAGGAGTTGTTGTCATGCCCCTGACATCTTTGCTTTCCAGAAGTTTATAACCTTCAGGCCCAGCGGTTCCTGCTGCAGTTTCCGGATCTTCAGTGATCGGCGGAATATATCCTTCCGGGATATAGTTGAGTGGCATGCCCCAGGGACGATATTTAGGCATGGTATACCGAGGCACATACTTTTCCACTATGGGCGTCGATGTGATCTCTGAGATCACAGTCTATTGTTATTGCCTCTAAGCTGTTTCTAGAGCTTGCATGTCACCGTGAAGTCTTCTCAAATCCTCTCTCAGAGCGTCGATTTCTTCTCTCAGCTCTCTGTTCTCTTCCTCGAGATTATCCATTTTCTTTTGAATGTTGGTCCGATTATTGTACGAATGAGACAGTTTGACACTAGAATCAAGACACAGATGTGAGATTCACAGGGAAGAAGAATGCGTTTATGCGAGAATGATGAATGATATGCAATGATTATATTCAGTTTTTTTTTGTTATTCAAAGTAAACTTCGACAATTGGATTGTAAATATCAAACAGCGGGGAAACCCTGTTTTATTGAATTAAAAGATTGCGGAAATGGAAATACAGTAATTTACAAAGTGCTGTAAAAGGAAATATAAACTTATGGATCTTGAGTCCTCACTGAGGGGAGCTCAGGTGCTGGTTCTGGTACTTTCCTTTTCTTTGACCGGGGCTCTTGAGCCGTTGTCGGGTTGTCATTCCTTTGCCAAGTGAAAGGAGAGAGCAAATTCCTTCGGTCTTCTTGATTCTCTAAAGCATGCTGCTCTAAAATCTCGATCAGAGCATCTTTATCTTTCAATAGCTGTTGTATTTTCTTACACTCCACATTGAGAATACGGTACTTGTTCCTCCAAGACTTCTTCTCCTATTGAACTTTGTTGAGAGTAACCTGAAGTTTTTTCGTATCAGACATAAAATAAAGGACAGGGTCACTTAATGGAGGAACTTCTTGATGAGGGTAAGGCATCCTCAGCTTGAGAGCTCTAGTTTGTACCCAGTGGAGATAAAGTTCCACCGAGACATAGTCTGGTTTTACTAGAGACTCTCGTCCTTTTCTATGAACGTGTTTCCAGGCATGCACTATTTCTGTCTTTAGTGCTCTGTCATTTTCTCCTTCCTTGAAGAAAAGACCTTCCAGATGAGCATTACGCGGGACATGCCTCATCGGGTATCCGAGTTGACGACAAACTAAAACTGGATGATAATTGATTCCTCCCTTAGTTCCTATGAGGGGTACATTTGGGAAGTTTCCACAACGGTCAATGATTCTGATCCCGTCATAGATTCGATTATACCAATCGATGTCAGAGTTGGTAAGAGACATGACTTTCTGCGACCAACGTAAAGTATTCTTTTGATCCCAAAATGCAACAGACTTTGGAAAATGGGAAATGAACCATTTGTAAAGCAGGGGTACACAGCATGTGATCATTCCTCCACTGTACAAATTCCTTAAGTGTACAGAATTATAAGCATTTGCGAGCAGGGTCGGTACAGGGTTTCCAATTAGAAAAATCTTAATGGCATTGATATCAACGAAGTTATCAATGTTGGGAAACAGAAATAACCCGTAGGTGAGCAAAATAAAGATGCTTTCGAAAGTGGCCACGTTCCCTATACTAGCAAAGTACAGAGCCTTTTTTTATCAAAAACTGGGCTAGCAAACCCTGGATACCATCCTTAATGATCATGAGAGTGCTGACTTCTAACTCGTCCAAATAGATTGCTCTTGCAATGGTTTGATCCTTTGGAATTTCTTCCAGTCCAGAAAAAGGAGCTTAATCAATGATAGCTAAATCAGTTAGGTAAGAGTACTCCTTCAGTGTTGGTACTAGCTGATAATCCGGGAATGTGAAACAGTGATAGATCGGATCGTAGAACAGGATTAGCGTGGATAGGATTCCTTCAATTACATGGACCCTTAACAGAGACAGCAGTCCTCCATACTTAGCTCTGAAAGCCTCAGGGTTGGTTATCATCCTTGCCAACCCCCTTAAATCCTCTAGTTTTAGAACCTTGAAGGTGTACTTGTGAGTCTTCCTTCTACCAAAATCCATAACGCAATCTTTCTATGACATTTGCAATCATTGTCTTAGTTTAATTTGAAAAAGGAGAGACTAGAAGAGAAAATTTTTCTTTGTTTTAATGTTTTTTAAATAATTTATGAATGCAACACACAAAAACATAGAAAAAACATAGGGTCAAAGGGTCGTTGTCATGAAGTCAAGGCTCTACCCATCCGCAAAGGTTATACTAGTGATTTTTGTACCTGTCCTCAAAATCACTAACCCCTCTTGGGATAACGACAGCAAGCGGATCACCAAGTGAGCTGTAGCATCTTAGAGTAATCTCAAATGAGGGTAGTATCGGATGACAACTATTTCCGATAGCTTCCGCACTACAAAATGGTTTCAGTCTACTAAAATCCTCAGCTTCTCAGATAACCCAATCGTACAATCTGCTTTCAACAACCGAAGTCGTATAGGCATTGAATCCGCAAAGGGCATCTCCACTGATTTGATGGTCGACTGGGACCTCTTATTTGGGAGTCACTCCCTGTAAGATTATCCGTCTAGTGCCATCACTTATCTTAGGTGTATACTCAATCTTTCTAGCTGCGGCATCACACACATTCCCATTAGCAGAAAGATAAACACGGATATCAATTAGGAAAAGCAGTATATATATTTGTCCTAACATCCTAGACCTCTAGTCCTATGATCCTATACAGACAATGACTCCCCAGCAGATTCGCCATTTCTGTGGTACCTTGTGAATTTAAGGCTTTCTAGCTAAGACTGTGAGAGAGAAATGCCTCCCACTGTGGTCGCCATTCTTCTGTAGCGCGATTTTTGTGGTTTCAAATCACCATCGCTTTAGTACTACAATTCGATTAATTTTTTTATCCTGTGAAGCTGATTAAGGAAGGGAAATAGATCTCTCCAATTAACCCTGCTTGCATACTGAGCTTAAACAGATGATTGTTGGTTTACAGATGCTATCAAAATAAGGGGTCTGTCTTAGGTTATTTTTCTTAAGAACACAGTGTCTGGACTATTTGCGAGGCTTTCCATAAGGTGTTAGGTCTGATGCTTTTTTATTGATGTATGGAGGTATTGGACTTTGAGTTTTTGATTAGTATGCTCGCTAAGATTTCGCAATCTTATGCCTACGTATTCCCGTTTAATAAAACAGGGAAATCAGAGCGATCGTAGTTCCCTCCTATTCTAAGGGAGGAAAAGATGTTTTGGTGTCTTGTTCAAAGCCCAAGACATGAAGCTAAAATTGATTTGTATCTTATTCAAAGCCAAAGATATGAAGCTGGAGGGTTTTTTGTGTCTTGTTCAAAGCCCAAGATTGAAGCTAAAAGGTTTGACTGAGAGAGAACTTGTCATCTCTACAGAGGAACTGTTGATGTTCGTATGCATTGATTAAAGTACAAGTTTGATGCTAAAAGGTTGATTGACTAAACCGGGGATTTCTCTATACGAAACCTAAGAGGAGGCTATTGACCCAACAAGAGGGTGTTTATTATTTGTCTCGTACGAAGCCCGAGATAGAGGCTAAAAGGGTTGACTCAACAAGAGAGTACTTTTATCTGTCTTATACGAAGCCCAAGGCGGAGGCTAAAAAGGTTTGACTAAACAAGAGAGTACCTTTATCTGTCTTATACGAAGCCCAAGACGGAGGCTAAAAAGGTTTGACTCAACAAGAGAGTACCTTTGTCTATCTTATACGAAGCCCAAGACGGAGGCTAAAAAGGTTTGACTCAACAAGAGAGTCCTAACAAGTGACTGACTCAACAAGAGAGTGCTTTTATATGTCTTGTACAAAGCCCAAGACGGAAGCTAAAAAAGGTTTGACTTAACAAGATAATACTTTTATCTATCTTATACGTAGCCCAAGACGGAGGCTAAAAGGGTTGACTCAACAAGAGAGTCTGACAAGTTGATTGACTCTACAAGAGAGTCTTTTATACTCAACAAGAGAGTGATTTGATGTGTCGTATGAAGCCCGAGATAGAGGCTAAAAGGAAAGTGACTCAACAAGAGAGTCTTGAAAAGTGATGGACTCAACAAGAGAGTCTGAAAAGGTTAACTCCGCTAGGGGGAACCATTGTACAAAGCCCAAGAGGAGGCTGACTTTGCTGAGGAAGGATCATTATACAAAGCCTAAGAGGAGGCTATACTTCTGCCGGGGATTCTTGAGATCCCGAGGCAGGTCCAAGAAGGGAATCAATCTTTGCAGGGGAATGCTAAAGAAATTGATAGATCAGAAGCCTTGACGCTCTGGTTTGAGATAGTGTTATCTGACCTGGGTTGGGGAATTTTGGGAGAAGGAAGGGGTCTTAGAACCCACAAGTTTTAACTCGGCTGGAGATTAATCCAGATGTTGGGGTTTCTCCTATGTTTGAAAGGTGCTTGAGAATTTCTTTGAGACTCAAGGGAATTAGATTGTCCAAGTCTACTGGTAGAGTTTGATATTTTATATGATGCCTAAGAGGAAGTCGACCCGCTTAAGGGATGTGTATCAACCCTGAAATCGGTCTGAAAGTTTTGACTCCTTTTAGAAAGACAGCTCTAACGAAGGATGACTAAGTTCTGTCCTATACCTTTAGGAGGTCGTGAAGGTCCTTGTACGAAGCCCAAGAGAAGGCATGAGAACTTTTAAGAAGCCGAAGGGTCCTTGTACAACGCCCAAGAGGAGGCGGGGGTGCTTTTAGGAAGCCTGTGGGTCCCCAAACCAAGAGAAATTCAAGAAATGCAATTCACAGAGAAGAGATCATTCTAGGAAAGTTTGAGAATTTGGAAGAAACTCAAGAGATGCTATTCACGGAGAATAGATCAACTCTGGGGAGTAGAGTTTCTTTGACAATTTCTAAGGGTGACAGTCTGAGAAAAGGTTCACCGAGAATACTGTCTTTCTCTTTGTTCCATTTTGTTTAATCCCAAGAGAAGGGAAGACTCTATCTGGAATCCTATGGGGGATCTAGTTTGTTTGTATTCGAGAGTGACCAACAGGCTTTACCTAGTTCTAGACGTAGTTGCCGAGGAAAACTCTAAATAACTATACTAGTATTACACAGTGGATATGTGACAAGTATATAAAAGGATGTGAAGGAAGACTTACAATGAAACAGCCCCACAATACAGTTATATACATTTGAAAGCAGTAAATGAAAGCGGATAAACACTTACCCGTTGTAGAGCTTCCATGCTGTTTTGTTAGTTGTTCAACAAAGAAATTAAAGAAAGTTTTGATAACAACATATATTTGAATTCAAAATCAAAGGAGAAAGTGCTTTAAAAAGATTGTTGGGGCTTACAGCTCAAGGAGAGGCCCAAGTTTTAACGATGATAACACTGTTGTCTTGAAAATTATACATAGGGACTTATACAATATGTGAGGCCCAAAAAGTTTTTATCTACAAGGGGATGAGTCTTACACTCTATTAGAGGCCCAAAGTTTATTTTTGTATAAGATATGGGACTTACAACTCAAGGAGAGGCCCAGGGTTATTTGTTTGAAAACGGAGATCACGCCGAGGTTTTTGAAAATACAGTGGGTCTTACACGACATCTGAGGCCCAAAAAGTTTTGGCTTTCAAAAAGGGTTGGATATTACACTCTATTAGAGGCCCAAAGAGTTTGAAAATGAATAAAGATGCTCTTATAGCTCAAGGAGAAGCCCAGTTGATTTTGTTAAAAAGGCGACGATCGTGCCGAATGTTTGAAAATATTCAGAGGGACTTATACAATGTGTGAGGCCCAAAGGTATTATTTACAAAGGGGTTGGGTCTTACACTCTATTAGAGGCCCATGAGTGTTTGAAAATGATTGATGAGGGTTGAATTATTCAAAACCCTAATTTTGTTTAAAAAGGAATTAATTTTGTTAAAAAAATTAATAAAAAGTATTGAAAACATGTGAAAAATGAGTGGTGATCTTGGATCAATGTTTCAAAAATCATGTTTATATCCACGAAATGATTGGAAACCAATTAAATTTGGAAAATCAAGGAGGAAAAAATATTTTAAATGTTAAAAAACAAATAAAATATTAATTCTTTGCAAAAATAACAAGTATATAAAATAAATAACATTTTTGGGATTTTTTGGCAAAATAAAATATTTTAACATTTTTGTGAATTATAAAAAAAGGAATCAACTCAAAATCATTAAAACTCAGAGAGAAATTAATTTTTGAATCAATTAAATAAAATCACAAAATTCAAATATTCAAATTTATGAAAAAGGCGCCAAGAACATGGGCCAAGAACACGCGCGAAGGGAGTTTTGCTCAGATTTTCATTTTCTATCCAATCTCACTGAATACTTGATGAAATCACACAATCCACATATCAATCTGCTCGTTTTTACCTCACGATCATATCTATGGTCTTTAATGTCATTTATTTTACGCATGGAATAAGAAATCAAGACAAAACCTCAAGAACCCTAAAATTTGCATGAAGGATGAGAATTTTGATACACGATTCAAACAAAGCAAGTATTGAGGGGAAACATTCTATGCATGATTATGAACATTTGGCAAAAGTATTATGCGAGGAAATATGCATAGATTGAGAGATGACCAAGTTTAGGCTTACTTGAAAGTCGTGACAGCAAGAGCAATGTGATTTTTGAGTAGGAGGTGTTACAGATGAGTTGTGATGATATGAACAGCCTCCCTACACCATATGGAGTGTGTTTGAATGCTTGGACTTGATTGGAAAGTGTTGGATCACTTCATGGCATCTCAACTGCAACTTAGTTGAAAACTTGAGCAACTGGCTGGTGATTCTGAGAAATCAGTGTTATAGTTGTGTGTTTAGTGTTTGATCAGCTCACATATGATGTTTATGAGGTGTTAGAGCTATTGGTTTGAGTGGAATTGCTCTCTACTGAAAAATTCGATAGTGACTTGCTAAGAAAGGCATTTTTGAGAGTGAGAAGATGATTTTGAGAAAGGCAAGTGTTGTAGGCCTTTGGTGTACTTAAACTGAGCACAAATGAGCTCTATTTATAGTAGAGCAAGTTTGTTTTGCAAGCAATAGTGAATGGCAACTGCAGCAACTCATTGTCCAATTACATCACTTTGGAATCTTAAGTCTCCTCTAGCCATTGACTAGAGGTTAGAGCACAGGCCTTTGGCTCCCTAGTTCATAGATCATCCTTGACTCGTTCAGTTGGAAAAGCCTTAGTTCATGCCACCTTGGTGCATCTATTGAATGCTCCAAAACAAAATTGGAGTCTTGTCCCCCTTTTAGGCATTTTTAGGTTTGGCATGCTACTTTTAGTTCCAAAGACTTGAGAGGCTTATGGATCAGTGTTTGTTCCTCCTTGGTCTCCCCCTGAGGTGTTCAGATGTATAAACTTGTTTGTCATTTGCACAATTGGATCAAATCGAGCAAAATACACAAATCTGCCTTGTCATGACAGTTGCGGTAAGGCATATTGCCCTGTCATAACTCTTGGCTCAAATGGAGTTTGATGGAGTTCTTGGCCATTTTGGAAAGCCCTTATGTGATACAACACATGTTGAACATACTTTGTCTTGACACTTTTTGGATCCAAGTGAAAACTGCCCCTACATTTTGAAAAAAGTGAAACAGATTCTGACTTAGTGAAAATTTCACTAAGTGTTGAAAAAAGTGGCATTTTCATGTTTTTGTCATTTCGGTCACTCCATAACTAAAATTCCATGAAGAATTGGAATGAGGTGTAGTTGACACTTTTAAAGTATGACATGAGATCTACAAATCCATCTTTGGATCAGCCAAAATGGTTGCTTGGATCACAAGTTATGATCCTTGGAAGTTGGTACCCTAGCCACTTTGTTCCATAACTTAGAAAATTTCTATGTTTTTTATGGCTACCCCTTTTACAAGTTATCCCACTTTTCTTGATTTTTCTTGATGGGTGATGATCCCAATCACACATTAACAACATTTTAGGGTTAGGGAACCATAATTGATCAAAAAATCAAAAAGTCAAACTTTGACTTTTGGGCACAGTTGACTTTTTATCAGATGAATTCCAAACTGTGCGATCCTCTATGAAATCAAGTCCTTGACCTAAATCAAACTTGATGTGTTGATTTCATAGGTGTTATAAGGTGTATTGAATCATGTCCCATGGTTTGGGAGCATGCCTGGGTCAAAAGTCAAAGGTACAATTGACTTTTTCTGCGAAACCCTAATTGTGGTTCTGGTGACTTGAAACTTGTGAATCAAGCTTCTTGGATCAATCCATTGTTGCAAAAGGATCAATGTAGTGTATTAGAGTCCCTCAAATCACGTCTTGATGTCTTGGCTCATGTTTTGTCCCAAAAGTCAACTTAGGGGTGAATTAGGTCAAGAAACCCTAATTCCTGATTTTTTGTGAATGCATCCCCTGAGGATAAATTGACTTGATGATGGGGTCCATGAGGTCCCTTGGAGTATCTTGGGTTATGCTTTGAAGCATTGGCTCATGCCCAGAGGAAAACTTTCATCTGGAGGCCCTGGTCGACCAAAACCCTAATTTGGTGACACACGCGATCTTGGGGCTTAATCCACTTGGAATGTTGTAGCCTTGTGCTTGATTCTTGTTGTGGGAGTCCTCTTGATCCTTTATGGATGTTTGAGAGGTTAGAAAAGTTGAAGATCATGTCATTCCTTGATTGATCCTTTGTCTAAGAGCTCTGAGAGGGCTTGAAACCCTACTTCTTAGTTGTAGGGAATGCTCAACAATTCTTGAGGAGATAGATGAGGCATAAAGGTACCTCCATATTGTGATGATAATTTGCACAATGATGGGAAATCTTAGTGGTCAAAATTTGGGGTATGACAAATATCATTATACAAAGCCTAAGAGGAGGCTACACATTGACTTTTCCGGGGAAATATTTTGTCTGTCTTGTACAAAGCCCAAGATTGAGGCTAAAAGGGGAAACTGACTCTACGTGTGAGAGGTTTTATCTGTCTTGTACAATGCCCAAGATTGAGGCTAAAAGAAGATTGAATCTGCTGGAGAGATTTATATGGTGTCTTGTACAAAGCCCAAGATTGAGGCTGAAATGAGACTGACTCAACAAGAGAGTCTTTTATTTGGTGTCTTGTACAAAGCCCAAGATTGAGGTTGGAAAAAAAACTGTCTCTGTGGGAAAGAAATCTTTATTTGTCTTGTACAAAGCCCAAGAATGAGGCTAGAAAGAGGATTTACTCTGCTTAGGGATATTGATTCTCAAAGCATAAAAGAAGGGTGGGAGGAATTGACTTCGCTGGGGGAAGATATTTATCCAGAGCTTAAGAGAAGGTTATGAAGATTTTGACTTTACTGGAGAAAGTTTATACATGTCTTGTACAAAGCCAAAGATTGAGGCTAAAAAGATAACTGACTTAGCTGAGGATTTTTAGGTGTCTTGTACAAAGCCCAAGATTGAGGCTAAAAAGGTTGGGTCAACAAGAGAGTTTTTATGGTTAACTCTACTGAGGAAAATCATTATACAAAGCCTAAGAGGAGGCTGAAAAGGGTTGACTTAACAAGAGAGTGCTTTTAGGAGATTGACTCAACAAGAGAGTGCTGAAAAAGATGATTGACTCAACAAGAGAGTGCTTTTTAAAAAGGTGATTGACTCAACAAGAGAGTGCTTTTTTTGTACCATTGACTCAATATGAGAGTGTGGAAAGGTTATTGACTCAACAAGAGAGTACTTTGTGTCTCTTGTACAAAGCCCAAGATTGAGGGTAAAAAGGGTTAACTCAACAAGAGAGTGTTTTAAGAAAGAAGATGGACTCAACAAAAGGGTGCTTTTGAGGCTAACTTTGTTGAGGAAAACATTATACAAAGCCTAAGAGGAGGCTGGCTTCTGCTGAGGATTATTGAGATCCAGAGGCAGGTCCAAAATGGGGAATCAACTCTTGCTGAGGATTACAGAAGAGTTGAGGTATCAGATGCCTTGAGGTTCTGATTTGGGATAGTGTTATACTAATGATAAGCTGACCCTGGCTGGGGAAATTTAGGATAAAAGACTGAGTTCTAGATCCTGTGGGTTTTATCTCTACTGGAGATTAGTTAAATGACCAGGGTTTTTTCCTGGGTTTGTAGGGAACTTGAGAATGTTTTTAAGATCCAAGAGGGAATTAGATTGTCCAAGTCTACGGGTATTGAAATTCTGGTATCAGATATGAGACGTCGAAATAGATGTCAGGACACTAATATCTGAATAATGATCAATATAAGAATGATATAAAAACAGTAAAGAATAGCAAAGAGACACAAGCAATTGTTAACCCAGTTCGGTGCAATCACACCTACGTCTGGGGGCTACCAAGCCAGGAAGGAAATCCACTAAACAGAATTAGTTTGAAGACTCTCAGTAAACACACTCCAGTTTACAATCTTCTCACCTAATCTCTACCTGTGAGATTTCTATCTAAGACACTTAGACAAGAGACACCTCTCACTCCCCCTCAATCACATGCAGTGATAACTACAGAACAATACTAAAGAGAAGAACACACTTCAAATACAAAGGTTGATCTTGCTTAAAAGCTTCAATCAAGAACAAAGCACTCGTACTTAAAAGCTTAGAGTGGACAAATTACAACTCAGCAAACCAGTCCAATTCAAGCATCTAACAGTTGAATGAATGGCTCACAAAAACAATACAATGCTTAAACCCTAAAACTTGAACGCAGCTTTCAATAACTTATTCTCTCTACTCAGCAATTAGGTTTGAACATCTTTAAATAGTAATAATCTCCTTGGGCTTGGGCATTAGCAGATCTTTGATTCAATTAATAATTAAAGCTAATTATTCTCCATATATTTTTGCAAGAAAATAGAAACAACCCATTCTTCAAAATATCACAGAAATTGCTTGCTTCAATGTAAAGATACTCCAAGATTTTCGCACGCAATTACTGAATAAAAGCACAACAGATTTCAAAAAGAGCGCAACAAATAAATCATAACATTCTCAACATAATGTTCTGTTAACAGATGTTAGGACATCGTGTTTGACATCATGCACAAAGTCCTGCAATACTAAGAAACACCATCTGCAGAATGTTAGAAACAATATGTCAAGACATCAAGTAATACATCTTGATGAACCACTTTGTTTTAGCAAAATTGCAGCCAATACAGAACTAACAAACTCCCCCTTTGGCAAATTTTGGCTAAAACACTATAGCACCAACAATGAACAGAGATCCCTGCAGCAGAAGCAACACACAACCACATCTAACATTCCAAGATAACCAGAAACTCCCCCTCAAGCCAAGGAGCAGAGAAAACCAGCAAAGAAAACCAAGAAAACCAGCTGCACACACAGAACAAAACTACTAAAACTCTCTCCCCCTTTTTAGCCATTATTAGACAAACATCAGACAGAAAATTCCATAACAAACATAGCTAAAATTATCATATAGAAGCTGTCATCAAAAGAGCAATACAAACATCTTCAAAATTAAGATTATGCACACAAGAGTGCCACCAGAAAACCAGAACAGAATTCAAGCACACAAGGGTGCCAAAAGAAATCCAGAAAAGAACCAAAATAACAAAAAAAAAACTTCATGAACAGCTCACTCAAGCATCTCCAGAACCAGCAGAGTCCTCACTCTCAGAATTGTCTTCATCACCCTCTGCATTGCCATCAGACTCACCAGAACCACCCTCCTCAGAACCTACCTTCTCATTTGCATTCTCAACAGTATCACCTTCATCCATTCTAAGAGTCATGATCATTCTTTCAAACTTCAGTTTTCTTTCAGTACTGACTCTAATAACCCTAGCCAATTCCTTGCAGGCTTCTACTAACTCAGAAATTACCCCAGACTTGTTTGTGGGCTGGTGTGAAGTAGAGGCAAATGTCATGACAATGTCAGGGACATGTTGACCTTCAAACAATTTATAGTGAAGGGACAAGGCAGACCCCCTTTTACAAATAACATCAGAATGAGATAGGATACCAGGGTGCGTATTTAAAATAATGCCACAGATAAGGGAGGGGAAGACAATGGGCATCTTCACAGCAAAAGTGCCAGCTTGCTTCATAGTCTGATCAAATATAAAGGAACCATAATCAAAACTCTTCTTAGTCCCAACAGCATATATAAACCTTCCCAAACTAACAGAAATAGTGGAAGTGTGATTTGTGGGGACCCAGTTAGCAGCACCTATCCTATGCAAAATAGCATATTTAACACTTAGCAGGCCAGCAGATAACTTGTGTTTCATAGGCCAACCTTCAACCTGATTAGCTGTGATAGTTTTGCACACCTGATTATCAGTAGCTTCCAGCTCACATTCATCATCTTCATTTCTACCAAGGTACTTGTTGATTATGGTAGGAGAGAATTCCACACACTTTCCTCTAACATACACCTTTCTGAAATTCTTATCATTCTTATCATTACAATCAACAGGAATGTTGACTATAAACTCCTTCACTAGCATATCATAGCATTTTGAAAACTTGGTAACTGTCTTCATCAATCCAGCATGCTCAATCAAAGCCATTACCTCCTTACACTCCAAAGCGTCTTTCCCTAACTCTCTCTCCAGTGCTATCCTTCTTTGATAAACATACTTCCACCTTTGAACACTGTCAGCATAGTGGAAGGAGATGTTATCCAAAGGAACATCCGGGACTATTCCAGAAATCCTTTTTAACACAGTCTTTTTCACATGAGTGATATCTTGGACATCTTCTTCAACATCAAAGTCTGAATCAGTGTCAAACCTAGCCTTCCTTTTCTTGGAGCTGGTAGCCACCTTGCTCCATGATTTTGAAGGGCCAACAAAAGGTTTCTTCTTAGTACTCCTAGCAGGAGTTTTCTCAACAGTAGTTATTCCTCTTCTGGTCCTCAATCTTTTGACCATCCCAGGGTTCACACAAGCTATCAGCTCATTGTCTGACAGGTCATCAAAATTCACAATATTGTCAGCCTTTGCATGCTCCTTTTTCTTAGGGTCAGGATCATTACTCTTGGTAGGAGAGCTTTTCTTTGCCGAAGATGTTTCAACATCTTGTTCAACCACAGTTCCAGCATTTACCAACATAGAGCTAGCCAGTGTGTGAAGATTTTCTTCTGTGTTATCTTTCTCAGAATTTGAAGTATCATCATCCCTTTCCTCACTTTGATTCTCATTTAAAGTGGGGACAACATTAATTTGAGCAAGTGGGATCAAAATCCCAAGAACCTTACGATCACCATACAACAGTCCAGTGACAATACTTTTAATGGTTCTATCCACATACTTACTACCTTCCCTATGATCATAAGAAGACTCAACAGTGGTTTTAGAGGAGTTACCTTCAGGTGTACGTTTGGAACTTCTTACATGTAGTTTGTTGGGCCTTGTCTTTTCAGTTTCAGAACGGGGAATCATGGATAATGGAGCAACGTCAAGAACAGCTTCAGGAGAGATACCTTCCGAAGAAACCCTAGATTTCGAAGGGGTAGGATTTTTAACAAGAGAGTTCTTGGACGGAGAGGAATATTGTTGAGACATCGTAAACATCTTGCAAATGCTTGAACTTGGAGTAGAAAAACTTCTTTTTCTGAGAGGGAAGGTGAAAGAACTGAGCACATAAGGAGCAAGATGGATGTAGCACGTGGGAACAATGTGATAAAATGATTGCCTATGGTAGGGGGGCTGCTTTTGTTGGAAACTTAAAAGGAAGTAAATGATATTTCCACAAAATAGCAAATGGCTTTTTAAATTTTTAAATTTCAATGAAAGTTACCCACACGCCTTTAATTGCTACAGATCTTCATAAATACAGATGCCTAATTTTCTTCTTAAGGTTTCAAATTGACTTGCATCCAAAGCCTTAGTGAAAATGTCAGCTAACTGCTCTTCTGTGGCCACATGCTCCAAAACAATAACCTTGTCTTCTACAAGTTCCCTTATGAAATGATGACGAATATCAATGTGTTTGATCCTGCTATATTGAATAGGGTTCTTGGATATGTTTATAGCACTCAAATTGTCACAATACAATGTCATGACATCCTGTGTGACATTATATTCAGTGAGCATTTGTTTCATCCACACTAGTTGAGAACAACTACTTCCAGCTGCTATATACTCTGCTTCAGCAGTAGATAGAGAGACACAATTTTTCTTCTTGCTAAACCATGATATAAGATTGTTCCCCAAGAAGAAGCAACCTCCTGAATTGCTTTTCCTATCATCAGCACTTCCATCCCAATCAGCATCACAATATCCAGATAAAGTGTAGACAGATCCATGTGTGTATAGCATACCATAATCACATGTTCCATTTACATATTTCAGAATTCTCTTGACTTGATTGATATGACTCACTTTGGGTTTAGCTTGTTCTCTAGCACAAACACCTACAACAAAAGCAATGTCAGGCCTGCTAGCTGTAAGATAAAGTAGGCTTCCTATCATACTCCTATATAAACTTTGGTCCACATTAACACCATTTTCATCTTTAGACAACTTCAGATGAGTAGGAGCAGGTATTCTTTTGTGACTGACATTCTCCATCCCAAACTTCTTAACTATGTTCTTGGCATATTTACTCTGAGATAGAAATATAGAGTCTTCCATCTGTCTGACTTGCAACCCAAGAAAATAAGTTAACTCACCAACAAGACTCATCTCAAATTCAGACTGCATTTGTTGAACAAAATGTTTAACCATCTTATCTGACATCCCACCAAACACAATATCATCAACATAAATTTGAGAAACCATGAGTTTCACTCCTTCATCTTTGACAAAAAGAGTCTTATATATGCCACCTTTTCTGTATCCATGCTCAACAAGAAATTTAGTAAGTCTCTCATACTACGCTCTTGGAGCTTGTTTCAAACCATATAGAGCTTTCTTTAACTTATAAACATGTGCAGGATAGGTTAGATCAATGAATCCCTTAGGTTGTTCCACATATACTTCCTCACTCAGATAACCATTCAAAAAGGCACTCTTGACATCCATCTGAAACAGCTTGAACCTCAAGATGCAAGCAACTCCTAATAGTAATCTGATCGATTCAAGACGAGCAACAGGAGCAAAAGTTTCATTAAAGTCAACCCCTTCAATTTGAGCATATCCCTGAGCAACCAGTCTAGCTTTATTTCTTGTGACCACACCTTTTTCATCTGACTTGTTCTTGTAAACCCATTTTGTTCCAATCACATTTGTTCCTTCAGGTCTTGGAACCAGCTCCCATACTTCATTTTTTTTGACTTGCCCTAGCTCTTCTTGCATGGCATTAATCCAGAATTCATCAGTTAAAGCTTCCTTAATATTTTTGGGTTAAATTTTTGACACAAAACAAGAGCTTGTGATCACTTCTCCTGATCTGGTAGTGACTCACTCATTTGGATCACCTATGATGAGGTCTGTAGGATGATCCTTCTGAATTCTGATGGAAGGTCCTTTGTTTACTGGCTCAGAATCAGATTCTGCAACAGTATGATTGGGATCAACATTTTTGTCTGAAATTTCTGCAGATGTATCAAGGAATGTTCCAACATCATCTAGAACATCAGCCTCCTTATGCAAATCATCAACAACAACATTTATGGACTCCATCATAACCTTAGTTTTGGAGTTGAACACTCTGTAGGCTCTGCTGTTAGTAGAGTAGCCCAAGAATATTCCTTCATCACTTTTTGGATCCATCTTTCTTCTTTGTTCACGATCTGCCAAGATATAGCATTTGCTACCAAACACATGGAAGTATTTAACAGTAGGTTTTCTTCCCTTCCATATCTCATACAGGGTAGTAGTGGTTCCTGTTCTTAGGGTCACTCTATTATGAACATAACAAGCAGTGTTCATAGCTTCATCCCAGAAATGGTAAGACAGTTTCTTGGCATGAATCATAGCTCTAGTTGATTCCTGGATAGTTCTATTCTTTCGTTCCACAACTCCTTTTTGCATGTTGTGGAGTAATGGGAGAAGAGAATTCGTGGCCAATCCCTTCAGAGGAACATAATTTAGCAAATTTGTGATTTTCAAATTCCTTCCCATGATCACTTCTGATTCTAACAATATTACTCTCCTTTTCTCTTTGGAGTCTTTGGCAAAGATCTCTGAACACATCAAACACTTCAGATTTTTCTCTAATGAAACTCACCCAAGTATATCTGGAGAAATCATCAGCAACCACATAGGCATACTTCTTCCCACCAAGGCTTTCCACTTGCATAGGCCCCATCAAATCCATGTGAAGTAGTTCCAACACTTTTGAAGTAGTGAGATGTTTAATCTTCTGTTGTGACATCTTGGTTTGCTTTCCAATTTGATATTCACCACATACCCTTCCTTCTTCAATCTTTAGCTTAGGTATTCCTCTGACAGCTTCCATGGAGATGATTCTTTTCATACCTTTTAGATGTAGATGACCAAGTTTTTGGTGCCACAACTTCACTTCATCATCTTTAGCAAGAGCACAAATGGATGAGTAACTAGAAACTAGAGGAACCCATAAGTAGCAGTTATCCTTAGATCTGACTCCCTTCATGATCACTTCATTCTTTTCATTTGTAACCAAACATTCAGATTTGGTGAAGTTGACATCGAATCCTTGATCACACAGTTGACTGATGCTGATTAAATTAACAGTTAACCCTTTTACCAGCAACACATTATCAAGGTCTGGAACTCCTGAGCAGTTCAACTTTCCAACTCCCTTGATTTCACCCTGGGCTCCATCACCAAAAGTCACATAGCTTGTGGAGTGAGATTTGATGTCAACCAACAAATTCTTAATCCCTGTCATGTGTCTAGAACAACCACTATCAAAATACCAATCCTCCTTAGTTGAGACTCTGAGAGACATGTGAGCTATCAGGCTGGTAGCAGCAGCCTTGGGAACCCATTGTCTTCCATTAGTAGAAATGTTTGTATTTGATCTAGGTTGAGGAGCAGGTTTAGGATATCCATAGAGTCTGAAGCAAAATGGTTTTATGTGACCAAAACGGCCATAGTAATGGCATCTCCATCTTTGGAATCTTCCTCTTAAGTGGTTGGAATGACCACTCCTATGATGTTGAGGCATATTATGTTTAGGTTCAGATACATGTTTTCTCCCATGATGTTGAGACATCTGATGTGACATGTTACGTTTAGGTCCAGAAGGACTATCATCTGAAGATGATTTCTTCTCTCCCTTAAATCCCAACCCAGTAAGATCACCTACCATTTTTCCACTATGAAGGATTTCATCCATTGTGTCAGTTCCACTGTTCAGCATTCTGACAGACTTGGTCATTTGATCATGTTTGGAGTTCAACAACATGACTTCATTCTCTAGCTCAACTTTTTCAGCCTTCAGTTGAATGATAAGTTTCTTCTTTTTCTCCCCTTCAAGACATACTTCTTCACTTCTGAGATAGCTTTTTGTAGGAAGCTATAAGTTCTTCAAAGGTCAATTCATCATCACTAGAATCTTCATCAGAGACACATCTTTCAGTCAAGGCAGTTACATGTTTAGCAGATTCTTCTTCAATTTCACTTTCAGAGTCCTCATCAGACCAGGAGACAGCTAGGCTTTTCTTTTGTTTCTTGAGGTAAGTAGGACATTCAGCTCTAATGTGACCAAATCCCTCACAACCATGGCACTGAATTCCTTTTACTTGAGTGGATTTTTCTTCAGACCTTGTTCTCCTTCCACCATCATTGGACCTGCTGATGTCAGATGAGTTGTTCTTGACATTTGATCTTGACTTTATGTCTATTCTCTTCATCACCTTGTTAAACTGTCTTCGTAGCATAACTATAGCATTATATAGGCTTTCATCACCATCCAGGGTACTCTCCTCCTCTTCATCTTCATTATTGGAAACAAATGCTATGCGCTTGGCTTTCTTTTCAGATCTGTCACTTATTCCTAGTTCAAATGTTTGAAGAGATCCAACAAGTTCATCAACCCTCATCTTGCTGATATCTTGAGCTTCTTCTATGGCAGTCACTTTCATGTCAAATCTCTTTGGAAGAGATATGAGAATTTTTCTTACCAGCTTTTCATCAGACATCCTTTCCCCCAGGGCACTTGAAGTATTGGTTATTTCAAGAATACTCATGTGGAAGTCATGTATGCTCTCATCTTCCTTCATCTTTAAGTTTTCAAACTTGGTAGTCAGCAGTTGAAGTCTTGACATCTTTACATTGGAAGTACCTTCATGAGTAGTTTTGAGTATGTCCCAATCATCTTTAGCCATCTCACAAGTGTTCACCAATCTGAATATGTTTCTATCAATTCCATTGAACAAAGAATTCAATGCTTTAGAGCTTCCAAGAGCCAGTTCATCCTCCTCCTTAGTCCATTCTTCCTCAGGTTCAGATCAGATGTTTCTTTTCCATCTTTCCCAATAATGACAGGATGTTTCCATCCTTTTAAGACAGCTTTCCAGGCCTTACTATCCAATGATTTCAAGAAGGCCACCATGCGTGGTTTCCAATAATCATAGTTAGATCCATCCAAGATGGGTGGTCTATTCACAAATCCTCCTTCCTTATCCATAGTACCAGAAAATGTCGTCCCTAGATCTCACCCAGAAACAGAACAGGGTGCCTGCTCTGATGCCAATTGAAATTCTGGTATCAAATATGAGACGTCGAAATAGATGTCACGACACTAATATCTGAACAATGATCAATATAAGAATGATATAAAAACAGTAAACAATAGCAAAGAGACACAAGCAATTATTAACCCAGTTCGGTGCAATCACACCTACGTCTGGGGGCTACCAAGCCAGGAAGGAAATCCACTAAACAAAATTAGTTTGAAGACTCTCAGTAAACACACTCCAGTTTACAATCTTCTCACCTAATCCCTACCTGTGAGATTTCTATCTAAGACACTTAGACAAGAGACACCTCTCACTCCCCCTCAATCACATGCAGTGATAACCACAGAACAATACTAAAGAGAAGAACACACTTCAAATACAAAGCTTGATCTTGCTTAAAAGCTTCAATCAAGAACAAAGCACTCGTACTTAAAAGCTTAGAGTGGAAAAATTACAACTCAACTAACCAGTCCAATTCAAGCATCTAACAGATGAATGAATGGCTCACAAAAACAATACAATGCTTAAACCCTAAAACTTGAACGCAACTTTCAATAACTTATTCTCTCTACTCAGCAATTAGGTTTGAACATCTTTAAATAGTAATAATCTCCTTGGGCTTGGGCATTAGTAGATCTTTGATTCAATTAATAATTAAAGCTAATTATTCTCCATATTTTTTTGCAAGAAAATAGCAACAACCTATTCTTCAAAATATCACAGAAATTGCTTGCTTCAATGTAAAGATACTCCAAGATTTTCGCACGCAATTACTGAATAAAAGCACAACAGATTGCAAAAAGAGCGCAGCAAATAAATCATAACATTCTCAATAGAATGTCCTGTTAACAGATGTTAGGACATCGTGTTTGACATTAAGCACAAAGTCCTGCAATACTAAGAAACACCATATGCAGAATGTTAAAAACAACATGTCAAGACATCAAGTAAGACATCTTGATGAACCACTTTGTTTTAGCAAAATTGCTGCCAATACAGAACTAACAGGTATGGAAGAATTTATATTTGTATGATGCCCAAGAGGAGGCTGGTGCTTTAAGGGATGAGAATTAACCCTAAAATTGGTCTAAGGTTTTGACTCTTTGGAAAGATTGCTCTAACAAAGGATGACTAAGTTTTGTCTTATACCTTTAAGAGGTCTTCAGTGTCCTTGTATTAAGTCCAAGAGAAGGCATGAGAACTTCTAAGAAGTCGGAGGGTCCTTGTACAAAGCCCAAGAGGAGGCGGGGATGCTTTTAGGAAGCCTGTGGGTCCAAACCTAAGAGTTCAAGAAAAGTTTAACCGGGAATAATCTTTTCTTTAATGAGCAGTTCTAGGGTTTCAAGAAATTCAAGAGAGGTTTCACCGAGAATTAATCCTCTTTGGGGGAAATGAACTTCTTTTACAATTTTCTAATAGTGACAGTCTAAGAAAATTTTCACCGAGAATAATGCCTTTCTCTTTGTTCTATATTGTTTAAGCCCAAGAGAAGGCAAGACTGTATCTGGAATTCCTATGGGGAACTAGTTTTGACTGTGTTGAAAGAGTGACCACTGGCTTTATCTAGTTCTAGACCCAATTTCCAGGGAAAACTCTAAACATGTATACAAGTATATATACAGTTGATATATGACTAGTATTTAAAAGGCTATGAAAGAATGACTTACAGGTGAGCAAGCTTCCAGCAATATATATATATATATATATATATATATATATATATATATATATATTTGTGTGTGTGTGTGTGTAAGCATGTTAATGAAAGCTGATAAAAACTTACTGTCGCTCCCGGGATTTTCATCCAAGTATAAACGCGAAAGTGGCACCAAAACAGAGTCGCCAACAATGTGTATTTATCTGAAGAGAGGGAAAGGAAACACTGCATAAACCTGAGGGAAGGAAAGAGCATGGTCTTGCGACCAAGAGAACTGGGTTCAGGAGTCGGTTACGCGAGAGGAAGGTATTAGCACCCCCTCGCGTCCATCGTACCCGATGGGATCCACGCTTGCTGCTTCAATCATAGGGTGCAAGAAAAGGATACTGGAAAAGGAACTGCTAGCTGGAGAACTGGAAAAAGAAAGGAGAGAGAAAGAGAGACAAATGTAGGGAAAATAAAAGAAGTGCTCGAATGGGCCCTACCCCACTGCCTACGTATCTCATCGGGAGCATGAGAATCAGAGCGACGTAGTTCCCCTCACCTAAGGGAAAGTTGTTTGTGTTTTTTAGTGAACGGCTAATGTTCTAGCTCAGGTGTTGCAGCTCGCTGTATGGAGACTTAGGCGTTACCGTCTTGCAAGAGAACGAGGAGAAGCACGTTCGTACGTTGAGAATGAGTGAGATGAGAAAAGAATTCCCGAAGGAAAGACATTATTGTTTGTTTTTGTCTTTTAAGAAAGAAGTGTTTTGTTTACTGATGTTTAGTAACTCACATTGTATTTGAGTTCTTCATGTAAGATCGAATGCCTCGGACATCGTCCCCAGACGGGACGTATGCTAAACATTCTAAGAGAGTGAGAGAAAACCCATCACCATCTTATTCTCCCATGAAAGGCTCAAATACAATATTAGTTATGCCTTTATTAAGTATTTTTTTATTACTTTTTGTTTTGAGATGAGAAAGATAGAGACTCAAAAGCGGATCAAAGGTGAAAATCTAAAGGGGACTGAGACTCACCCTAGTGTTAGCATGCTTGGTGATCCTATGGTTAATGAGGTTTAAGGAACCTAATCCTAAAAGAAAGGAGAAGAAGAAAGAAATAAAGTAACTTACTTCCAAAATGGAAGTTAAGTTGTTTCTAAGAGGGAAGAAAGAAGATTATGAAAGCAAAGCATTATTAAATGCTTAAACAACACAAATTGAATGATTAAAAGATGAAGGAAGAAATTAGAATGTGGATGCATATCCACACTCAAATGACTTACCATTAGCCCCTGAAATGGTTAGTACAATTATTTACAAGTGAAGAAACAAGTTAAGATGAACAAGTAAGGTTTAAACAAAATCAATAACCAAAGTAAAAGCATCTTAAAAACTAAGGGAAGCACAAAGTCAGAATGCACATCATAATAATGTCCTTTAATGATATAATATCAAACACAAATTAAATGCACACAAACAATGTCTTAAATCACAAAGAAATGCATTATGAAAGAAATAGATGAAGAATGAGTGGATATGCAAAGTGATCATGCAATAATGCTTCAAGTAATGTCAAAGTAAGAATGAGGATGACCTAAACATGTGCCTAAACATGATATACAAATGTCATATGAGGCAAACAATCAAGTATCCAAACATTAAGAGTGATTAGGAGAAGAGGTGAGAAGATATGAACATGAATTTAACATGGAAAGAAGTTACTTAAGGCATAAGTCAAACCTAAAAAGTTCAAGATGAAACTCAAGTATCAAATTCATAAGTGATATGTCATGTTAGGATGAAGATAAGATGCACAAGACAATCACATTCAAGCAATTACAAGTCATTTAGAAGCTAGAAGAAAAAGAAACATGCATTTGGGTGAAACATGTTCAAGTATGCAAAGTAAAACATAAATGGCATATGGAATGAATGCAATACTTTAAAGTCAGAGGCATACATCATATGAAATGCAAATTGAGAGTATGGCATGGCATAAACAAACCAATTACAAATCAAGTTGGAAATTAGATGAAAAAGGATGAGGAATTAGGTTAAAAGGAAACATGTGAAACAAGTATTGAACATGTACACAAAAAGACATCAACTTCAAACCAATGACCTATAACTTCAATCAACAGACCTATAATGATCTAAACATGGTTCAAGAATTCAAGGAAGTGATCTCATACAATGGCACAAGTGCCTTCTCAAGCAAGTAGACAAAACATGATCAAGGAAGTTCATAAAAGAGCACCCCAAACAAGAGTCAACAAAAAAATACCAAACATGATTCAAAAATCATCAAATTAGGTCTCAAGAGACCTCAACCAGAGATAAATATCATACCAAAATCCTATAAAAAAATTCAGAAAGGAAGGACCTCAAACAATCAAGCAACCGTCACTTATGAACCATGAACCAAAATGCAAAGATGGAGGACCTAAATGCAATAAAAGAAAGTTATAAAAATGAAACAAAAATATTTTTATGAAGTTTTGGATGTTACTGAATGAATGCAAAAAGATTGATGAAAAATGTTTTAGAATCTATGAGAAATAAATCTTTGAAATGAAGATATGAAAATAGAAACAAGTTTCAAAAGAAATAAAAGAAAATTATGGAATGATATGCAAAATATTCACAAAATCAAAAATAAAAATAATAGAAAAATATTTTAACATGTTAAGATATCATATGAATTTTTGTAGAATTTTTCATGAGGTTTTGGTATTTTTAAAAATAAATTATGAAACAAGTATAAAAAAAGAATTTAAAAGAAAGAAAGAGAAAGCAAGGGTGCAGAGAAGTAAAATATCACGTTTAACAATGAAAATGGGCTCAGTGTGGGTGTGCAAATAAAAATTAAAGTCCAATCCAATTACAAACGTGTCTGCGTGTGATGAGTGTACACGCAGTTACCATGAAGATGCAATCACAGCCATTCAATTAATCAAATAACATGATCTAACGCTACACATAGCACGCACACCACAGTTACCACGCACACACGCACATGCAATCCATCTGACTTAAACAAGACTAGCACGTGAAGGACCACACATTCATTAATATGCTGGCAAGCTGTGAGCCCTCAGATCAATCCATCAACCAATCCACAAACAATCACACGCATGAGAGTGCAAGCACATGCTATTAACCATACACTCACGCACACACAAAAATTTTCATTAATGCGTTGGCATAGTTTAAACCACACTATTAAAAAGATCAAACGGCCACTATTTAAACTTGCAAAACCCTAAAATTAAAACTCACCGGCCGGAGAAGGACCTCCGGTCGTCTTCTCCGGCGAGCAACCACCACCTGCAAACTTTCACATGTCCAGATATGCGCAACAATGGCACCAAAATGAAGAGGAACTCATGTAGATTAAGAATATACAATCACTTTTCACACATCAAGCACATATACAGAGAACCGATGAGATTAAAATATGCCCTAGATTTTGGATCTATGCCTCTAAGAGGCCTATCAACTAGCCGGATTGTCAAATGCTCCTATTGAGCCCATATCAACAAAAAAACAAGCTAAACAGAATGTAAATCGTGCCAGGAAAGTTTGAGATATTGAAACCTGAAAATGTTGAAAACTGGAGTTAAAAGAAAACCAGAGAGTTGTGCTTCCTCTTTGGGCTTCAATTGGCCAAATAAAGGCTTACAAATTCTTGAAAACGTGGATGGAATTCAATATGCAGTGGAGGATACTTCAATCTCTTCAATGCTACCAAGCATCAATGTGTTCCAATGCTGCTTAATACTGAAGCTCCAAGATGGATTCAAAGGTAGATGATGATGAAATCGTGTGTAGAGAGAGATAAAGTTCAGAGAGAATTTTAGAGTGACTTGAGAGAAAGTATTAAAATAAAATTGTGAAGTGAAATTTAATTTATATGTTGAGTTTAGCATGTTAACTCATGGTCAAGTGAGTCAGTTAAGTGAGTCAATGTGAGGTTAATTGAGTTGTCCCTAACTAATTGAGTCAAATTAGTTAGGGCGAGTGAGGAGAGGAGTGATATGGTGATGAAGGTTTATGATGTTATGGTGGAGTGTAAATGAATCAGTGGTGGTGATGGCACGGATCAGTGGTAGAAGAAACTTGCTGAGCAAGTTTTAACTCGTTTCCTCTCTTGTGTATGATGTAGCATGGTGAAGATAGTGTAAGGAAAGTGTTTGGTTAAAAGTGGAAAGGAATATAGGGTGTGTACGTGTGAATGCTAAGACAACATCAACAAAAATTCATTTTCTGGTTTGGTAGCAGCTTGAAACACATAGAAACATGGTGGTTTGGTGGTGAATTTCCCTCTTGTTAGTGAATGAAATAATGAGGTATTGATGTCAAATGAAAGAGGAGATATCATGGAACAAGTTTGATGTTGGAATTGGATTGAAATGAGGCTTGGAAGAGGTTGGAAAATAGCTTAGAACATCAAGGTTTGGGACTAGTTTGTGGGCATGTAAAGACAAGTCATGGCATGGCAATGTGGTGCATGAGATTTCAGTGTGATCACACCAACTTGGGACCATCATAACTCCCTCATAACTTGATCAAATTAAAATTTGTCCAACATCAACATTGAAGAGGGCATGGCAAGGAACAACTTTGATGTTGAAAAGTTTTTCAGTTGGAGCTTTTATCTTGGAGAAATTCAGCTTGACATTTGGCACACCAAGTGTTTGTCAAAATTATGGCATGTGGGCTTGGTCATGCTTGGCCATGACTTGGTTTTGGACCTAGTTTTACCAAACTTTGATCAATCATATCTCCCTCAATATTGATCCAATGGAGATGTTCTTTATATGGATTTGAAACTTAGAACATGAACTTTAATTGACTCAACTTAGGCCTGAAGTTTGGAGGTTTTATCTTAAAGAAAGAGGGCCTCAAAGTAGGGTGCCAAATGGTCCAAAGTTGCCATTTTTGGAAACCCTAAAGTTTCTATTTTTGGCAGTTTTGTGACTTCTTGATTTTTCATTATTCCTCCACCATTTCTTGATCAAATCTTGTCCAATGAACCTATATAACATTAATTTCATGAATTTGACCTTAGAAAGTCAAGAGTTGACTTTTTTCACTGCACAGTTGACTTTTTTCCCAATTTCTTGATTATCAAGCAGCTGACCAATTGAAACTCTTCTGAAACCACTTGATGAGCAATTTTCCATCCATATACACTTAAGAACATAAGGAATACCATGAGATCAAGTCTTGCCCAAAAAATCATAGATAAACTGATTTTAGGTCAAACCCTAATTTTGGCACCCTCTGGTTAGGAGGAAATAACACATCCTCCAAATCCAAATTCCTCTGAATATGATGTGTATCCTCTCAACCAAAGATGAAATATGCCATTTGGAGGTGATGAAGACTCAAAGAGCTTGCCCATCTGAGGGTCAGATCCCAGTTTTTGACTGCCTTGTGTAGGAGATGATGCACTGCCCAATCCTCTTGATGAATTCTCCTCTCCCCATGCCTTGTGGGATCAATTGAGATAATATATGACATAATAGACCTTTTAGGCTTGTGGGAGACCCTTGGCTCTTATTCCCTTGCTTTGGATGATCAACACCTTTGAGGATCACTGATCCCATGCCCTTATGCAAGATGCAATGCAATGCTTTATGTTTTATTTTTCTATGCTTGAATGAAATGCAATGAAATGAAAACATATGCCAAATGACATGAAGAAATGAGAGGGAAAATTTTGGGGTATGACAGCTGCCCCTATTCAATCACTGTAGACCTGAATGGATGACAACGATTGCTTTCAGACGTTCAAGGTATGAAGGGATTGAATACTGAAGAAAACCTGAAAATTTGCACTCTGTGGAGAAGAAGAAAAGGGGTATAAACCCCACCAAATGAATTCTGCTTGTATAAAACTCTGATGAAAAGAAATAACACTGAAGAGCTGCCTTTTGGAACGACGCCAGACGACTACTGGCTTGCCACGCTGCTGATGGACTTTAATAACGCATTTTTACACGACGCCAGACGACTACTGGCTCGCCACGCCACTGGTGGACTTTAATAATGTATTTTTGCACGAAGCCAGACGACTACTGGCTCGCCACGCTACTGGTGGACTTTAATAATGTCTTTTTGCACGACGCCAGACGACTACTGGCTCGCCACGCTGCCGGTGGACTTTAATAATGTCTTTTTGCACGACGCCAGACGACTACTGGCTCACCACGCCGCTGGTGGTCTTTAATAATGTCTTTTTGCACGATGCCAGACGACTACTGGCTCGCCACGCTGCTGGTGGACTTTAATAATGTCTTTTGTACAATGCCAGACGATTACTGGCCCGCCACGCTGCTGGTGGACTTTACTGATTTGCCACCCGAAGACGGACTTTTGCCAATCTGCTGTTGGACTTTACTGATTTGCCACCCGAAGACGGACTTTTGCCAATCTACTGTTGGACTTTGCTGATTTGCCACCCGAAGACGGACTTTTGCCAATCTGCTGTTGGACTTTGCAACAACATTCAACATTGGATTATGCTCTGCATACATATCATACATCTCTGCCGACTCTACTGAGGCACAATGATCAATGACTTGATTTCAGAGACCCCTGAAGGATAATATCTCTGCTAGAGAATGAATAAGCAATCCGTCTGTTTCGACTTATCATGTTTGCCAAAAATAAAGTGGACTTTGAGATATGAGGGGAGTGATGATTTTGCCAGGAATTACTTCATCTGCTTGGGGATGAACTCTAGTCATAGCAACTCCGCTGGGGATGCGAATTTTTTAATGACGTCCTGCTGGGGAAGAAGTCATTAAAACTCTGCTTGGGGGTCTACCTAACTCGAGATCCTTTGCGGGGACCATCAGCCTTCTAACTCAGCTGGGAAAAGAATGTACTACCACTTTGCTGAGGAAGAGCTTCTGTTGATAAACCTCTGTGGGGATAAAACAATCCAGCTGGGGAATATTGCTGACAAGATTCAATGCTGAACTCTGTGGGGATATGACTACCAGAGATACGATCTTGCTGGGGATCAAGGCTACTCCATTGGGGATATACAAATCCTGGTTTGAAGGCATTCTGTGGTGATATGCTGGGAGAAAGTCCCTAGAGATCTGCTGGGAAACACAAGCAAACTTCCACGGTAGTCTGCTGAGGAACCAAAACTGTCGAGCTTAGGATAAGTGCCACAATACCCCACGTTAGGCAAACTTTCTGCTTGACGACTCCACTGGGGATAATGAGTTTATAACAAACTCTGTTGGGGAAAACCGCTTTGAAACGTCTCGTGCTGGGGAATGTCTCTTGAGAGGATTTTACAGGAGACCAAACATCTTCAAACTCTACTGGGGATAATAGATTTGGAACATCTTTTGCCGGGGAAATTCAATATGTCCCATGTTTGAGAGGATCAACGACTTGCTTTTGCCCCATGATACAAGACTGATCTGAAGAAAACGTCACATGAAGATTTTACAGAAGATTAAGCATCTTCAAACTCCTGGTGACTTCATTGGGGATTGACCATTAACTTGGTGTCTGCGAAGCAACTCTACTGGAGAATTTGCAACCGTTATCGACACAGAAAAGCTTGTAGCTGTTGGAAGTACTGAATGAGAGAATCGACTTAATAAGATACAATGATACTCAGTTGAACTCAATTCACCGATATCGAAACGTCGTGAACGACCGTCGACCGAACGATAGACTCAATCAGTAAACGTTGTGGCAATAGGGTGACATGTGGACCCTTCCTTGAACATGATTGCCCCAGTCTTCTGCGTGGGAATAAGTGATTACCCGTCTATGAAGGATGACACTTGTGCTTGAAATCGTCTGGATCTGTTACTTGCAACAAGAGAATACACACACGTGCTCCGGTATATTGCGTGGTTTGAATCCACCATCCAGGATTATTCAACATTCAAAGTTATTTTAAATGTTTTTCTGCGCATGTTATTATAAAGCCAACATGTTTTCAAATGCAATATTTTATCAAAAATTTGGACGTTTTTGCAAACAAAGCAGTAAAACAAAATAAGAAGCTTTTTACTGAAATTCAATTTATTTATTGAAAAATGCCCAGAATAGGCAATTACATCAGGAAGCAATCCCTGGAAAGAGGTGATCGCTGAAAATTGAGAAAAGAAACTATCCTAATGGCAATGTGAAAACGACATTCCACTAAGTTTCAATTCTGCTATGGCCAGTATATCTTCAAGACTCCCCGACCTTGCCTTCTGAGGAATGATCAGACCGATTCCTAACCTTTTGGAAAGTCAGTTGCTAAAACGGTGATGGAGTACAGATAACTCAGTTCGTAGTCATTCGCTTAAATCCCTCTTTTGCGTGGACCGCCCTTTCGGGTTTTCAATCCACCGGGATATCCTTTTTTGCCTGAGTTGTCCTTGCGGATTTTCAACTCACCGGGTGTACAATTTTTTATTTTATATCCCTAATTTTTGCCCGAACCTTTTTATTCTGTTTTTGTGGTTCGCCGGGATGCCATTTTTTGCCTGGACTTTTCTTTTTTTTTGTCCAGCGGGTCTATTTATGCGAAGTATTTTTTGACTACGTCTGAGTTGACAGGGGATGAAAAATCTTCGCCGTCCATGGTTGTAAGTAATAAGGCTCCGCCCGAGAAGACCTTTTTAACCACAAATGGACCTTCATAGTTGGGAGTCCATTTACCCCTGTGATATGTACTAGGAGGAAGGATCCTTTTGAGTACCACATCTCCCACTTTGTAAACCCGAGGACGCACCTTTTGGTCAAATGCTTGCTTCATTCTCCGCTGGTATAACTGCCCATGAGATACCGCTGCCAGTCGTTTCTCCTCAATAAGGCTCAACTGATTAAATCTGGCACGAACCCACTCAGCTTCATCTAACTTGACATCCATCATGACTCTAAGGGATGGAATCTCAACTTCAACCGGTAGCACTGCCTCCATACCGTATACAAGTGAGAATGGTGTTGCCCCAGTGGACGTGCGTACTAACGTCCGGTACCCATGCAAAGCAAATGGTAACATCTCATGCCAATCTTTATAATTGACAACCATTTTCTGCACAATCTTCTTAATATTCTTGTTGGCCGCCTCCACAGCGCCATTCATCTTCGGACGATACAGAATAGAATTGTGATGTTCAATTTTGAAGTCCCGGCACAACTCAGCCATCATTTGTCATTAATGATTTTCTCGGGAACTCCATAGCGACAAATGATATCCCGTTTCAAGAAACGAGCTACCACTTGCTTAGTGACGTTGGCATAAGATGCTGCTTCAACCCATTTAGTGAAATAATCAATGGCGACCAAGATGAAGCGATGACCGTTTGAAGCAGTAGGTTCAATTTTTCCGATCATATCAATGCCCCACATTGCAAAGGGCCAAGGCGAGGACATGACACTCAACGGATTTGGAGGTACATGCACTTTGTCTACATAAATTTGGCATTTGTGACATTTGCGGGCGTACTTGCAACAATCTGACTCCATTGTCAACCAATAATACCCCGATCTTAATAATTTCTTAGCCATTGCATGTCCTCCGGCATGGGTACCGAAAGAGCCTTCATGCACTTCCTGCATTAACAAGTCTGCTTCGTGTCTATCCACGCATCTGAGCAGAACCATGTCAAAATTTTGTTTGTACAGCACGTCATCCTGATTCAGGAAGAAGCTACCAGACAACCTTCTCAACGTCTTCCTATCTTTAGTAGATGCCCCAGGCGGGTACTCTTGACTTTTCAAGATACACTTGATGTCATGAAACCATGGCTTGTCATCAGACGTTGCATTAACAACAAACACAAATGCCGGTCTGTCAAGACGAGACACTTCAATCTTAGGTACATGGTTCCATCTTTGCACTTTAATCATAGAAGACAAAGTAGACAAGGCATCAGCAAACTTATTCTCATCTCGGGGAATATGGTACAGCTTCACTGTTGTGAAAAATGTCAGCAATCACCTCGTATAATCTCTATACGGCACCAGATTTGCTTGGTGCGTGTACCAACTCCCTTTCACTTGATTGATTACCAAAGCTGAATCACCGAAGATATCAAGGGTTTTAATTCGCAAATTAATCGCCTCCTCAATCCCCATTATACAAGCTTCATATTCTGCTTCATTGTTGGTGCATCCGAAAGTTATTCGGGCAGTGAAAGGCATATGAACACCTTCCGGCGTGACAAGAACTACTCCAACTCCGCACCCATTCATGTTGACAGCCCCATCAAACATCAAGCTCCATTTGGATTCAAGATCTGGCCCCTCCTCCGGGAGTGGTTCCTCGCAATCTTTAGCTTTGAGAAACATGATGTCCTCATCAGGGAAATCAAATTTCATGGGTTGGTAATCATCAATCGGCTATTGCGCAAGATAGTCTGACAAGATACTTCCTTTGATGGCCTTCTGAGAAGTATAATGGATATCATATTCTGTCAAAACCATTTGCCACCGTGCAACTCTACCTGTTAGCACTGGTTTCTCAAAAATGTATTTGATAGGATCCATTTTGGAGATCAACAAGGTTGTGTGCCTGATCATATACTGCCTCAATCGCTTAGCAGTCCATGCGAGTGCACAACATGTCTTTTCAAGCATTGAGTACCGGGACTCACAGTCATTGAACTTTTTGCTCAGGTAGTAGATAACATGCGCTTTCCTACCTGTCTTGTCGTGTTGACCGAGAACATAACCCATAGAACCTTTAAGCACCGTCAAATACATTATCAAAGGCCTTCCTGAAACTGGAGGCATGAGAATTGGAGGTTCCTGTAAATATTCTTTTATCTTATCGAATGCCAATTGGCAATCGTCATTCCACCTGACCGTTTGATCTTTTCTCAGCAGTTTGAATATTGGTTCGCATGTGGCTGTTAGGTGAGATATGAACCTTACAATGTAGTTCAATCTACCCAGAAAACCACGAACCTCTTTTTCTGTTCTCGGCTCACGCATATCTTGTATTGCTTTCACTTTGGCAGGATCAACCTCAATCCCGTTTTCACTCACAATGAAACCCAACAGCTTTCTAGAACGCACCCCAAAAGTGTACTTGTTCGGATTCAACCTTAAACAGAACTTTCTCAACCTTTCATACAACTTTTTCAAGTTAATCAGATGTTCTTCTTCTGTTCTCGACTTGGCAATCATGTCATCCACATAACATTCAATCTCTTTATGAATCAAGTCGTGAAACTAAGTTACCATTGCCCGCTGGTACGTTGCCCCTGTGTTTTTCAACCCAAAAGGAATCACTTTATAACAGTATGTACCCCACGGAGTAATGAACGAGGTCTTCTCCATATCCTCAGGCGCCATCTTAATCTGGTTGTACCCGGAGAAACCATCCATAAACGAGAACACTGAAAACTGAGTTGTATTGTCAACCAACACATCGATGTGAGGCAGTGGAAAATCATCTTTCGGGCTAGCTTTTTTAAGATCTCGATAATCCACACACATTCTAACCTTTCCGTCTTTCTTTGGTACCGGTACGATGTTGGCGACCCAGGGAGGATAGTTAGTCACAGCGAGAAATCATGCATCCCACTGCTTCTGAACTTCTTCTTTGATCTTGATGGCCATATCGGGATGAGTCCGACGAAGTTTCTGCTTGACTGGTGGGCATTCTTCTCTCAATGGCAGCCGGTGCACAACAATATCAGTATCCAACCCTGGCATGTCTTGATACGACCAGGCGAAGATATCAACATATTCACACAACATTTCAGTCAAGGCTTTCTTTACATCTGTTCGCAGGCTGGCGCCAATCTTGATCTCTTTCTTAGCATCCTCGGTACCAATATTGATGATCTCTATGGTCTCTTGATGAGGCTGGATGGTCTTTTCCTCTTGTTTTAACAATCTGGCCAGTTCCTCAGGGAGTTCACAGCCTTTCTCATCCCCTTCTTCGGCTTGATAAATCGGTTTATCAAAGTCATACATAGCCATAGCACCGTTATCAATGAAGTCTGCACGAACGGGTTCATGCTTTATTTTAGAATTTATTTTAAAAACAACAAGAAACGAAACATTGCCATTTTATTATTTTTTGTGCAAAAATAAAAATGAAAGACAAAGAACAAAATTTGAGTGCAAAACGTCCTTTATTGATGATTAAAATTACAAATGCAAACAGGGTGGCCCTACAAATGAATCTATACGCCTTGGGTAGAACGCAAGATTTTAACATGCATTATGGTTAGAAAAACAAAGAAAATTACTCTGTTTGAAGAGTAACTCGGATGACTTCTTCAACAGACCAATTCTGCAATGGTCGTCCCGGAGCACGTGGGCGCACCCAGTTATCCAGGTCACAGTCACTGTCAACACCATCTTCTGTAGTCGCACAAGATTGATCTAGGTAAATGATTCCCCCACTGCTGAAGGTGATGGGTCCACTATACGTTGCAATCGAATCCATAGAGGGTTGATAGTCAAATACCAAACTTGTCCTCCTTCATTGGTGTCTCTATCAGCTTGCCCCAGCCTTGGGCATTGCCTGCTCTGACAACCTCGACAGCTTGCTTATAGGAAGAAATGGATGTACCGGCTCTATCTGGTGCAAGGGAAGATTCAGGCACATTGTCAATATTTACCGCTTTAAACGACTGGCAAAGCATCTCGTGGATTTCCCCATCCATCTCAACATACTTGAACGTGGACAAATGACTGACAAAAATGTCTTCTTCACCACACACTGTCACAACTTGTCCCTCGAACTCGTATTTCAGTTTTTGGTGTAAGGTGGATGTAACAACCCCGGCCGCATGAATCCATGGGCGACCTAATAAGCAGCTATAAGCAGGATGTATATCCATCACGTGGAATGTAGATTTGAACACTTGCGGCCCAATTTGCACCGGCAATTCCACTTCACCAAACACAGATCTTTTTGTCCCATCGAACGCTCTGACAACAAACTCACTTGGTCTTAATATCAATCCATCCACTTCTAGCTTCATCAACTCCTTCTTAGGCAAGACATTGAGTGAGGAACCAGTGTCTACCAATACGTGAGACAACACTGCACCCCTGCACTCCATTACAATGTGCAAAGCTTTGTTGTGGTTTCTTCCTTCAGACGTCAAATATCTGCTTGTGAAACCCAACCCGTGGCTGACATTGACATTAGAAATTACACCCTCCAGCTGATTAACAGTGATTTCCTATGGGACATATGCTCTCTTCAACACTTTCAACAAAGCCTCTCGGTGCACGTCAGAACACATCAACAATGACAAGATTGATATTTTCGAGGGCGTCTGGTTCAGTTGATCGACAATCTTATAATCGCTTTTCTTTATTATCCTCATGAACTCTTCTACCTCATTGTCAAAGGTAATCTTGGTCTCTGTTTCAGGCACAGGCACACTCTCGGCCACCTGTTTTCCTTTAGCCCTGGTCGCGGCCTCAACTTCTTTTTCACTTCGCAAAGTTTGGGGAACAAACAACCTTCCGCTCCGAGTAAAGCCACCTACACCACCCACATTATCAATATTTGAACTGGCTGATGTTCCGACATCCTGCTTTTTCCCTTCGTAGTACACGTCTGCCCCATAGTGCCATGGGATTGCCTTCGTAGATGTAAACGGAACTGGTCCTGGCACCGTGATGGTAACAGGACTGGGTCTTTCTTGCACAACACTTGCTACATGAGCTGTACTTGCAGGCACCTGAATTTCCGCAGGAGTATAATAAATGGTCACAGTTGACACCTCATTAATATCCTTCACAATTCGGTCAAATTGTAGAGGCCCTCGTTGATCAGATTCTGCAGACCAACTTTCAATTTAACACAGCCATTCTCTTGACTCATACACTCAGAACAATCTTGGTCACACCTGTCCCTTCAACAGACAATCTTTTACAACCAACAAGGAAGTCTTCACCTGACTAATATCTGCCACCAAGTTCAATCTCTTTCCGCCTTCTATAGCATGCACATCTGCCACACCATGATCAGGCATGGGGTTCTGGAGAACATTAGGAGTTAGAGAGTAATTGATTGCTTTAGCATCGATCAGATCTTGTACTTTATTTTGAAACGCCCAACACTTCTCAGTGGTATGCCCCTGAGCACCCGAATGGAAATCACAGCGAGCGTTGACATCAAAATTAGGTGGCAAGTTTCCAGCAGCAGGAGATTTCATAGTACGAAGCTCAACCAATTTTAATTTGAGTAACTGGGGTAACAGTGTTGAATAGGTCATAGGGAGAGGGTCAATTTTGCGGTCCCTCTACCTAGATCTCTGCTAGAAAGGAGGTTGTTGCAGCTGCTGGACCTGTTGTTGGGATTGCTACTGCTGAACAGCTGGTGCTGGGATTGTCACTGCACCTACTTGATGGTAAGCCTGAGAACGTCCTCTTCCCCGTCCTCTATACACATCATTTGTATCACCTTCTCTTCTTTTCTGACCACTAGCAAACAGTTTCTTCGTTACAGAGGAACCAGCACCACTTACGTCTTGAATCTTTCCAAGCTTCAACAGACTCTCGATCCTTTCACCCGCAATCATGATGTCAGAAAATCCTGTTGATGGACAGGCAGCCAATCTATCAAGGAATGCCCCTTGCAGGGTGCCCATAAACATATCTGACATTTCTCTATCCAACAAAGGAGGTTGAACCTGTGCAGCCATCTCTCTCCACCTTTGAGCGTATTCCTTGAAACTTTCCTTAGCATTCTGTGACAACCCTTGCAGTTGAGTGCGGTTGGGCGCCATGTCGATATTGTACTGATATTGCTTTAGGAATGCTTCTGCCAGATCCTTCCAACTTCTCACAGCAGCTCTGTTCAATTTCATATACCAGGTCAACGATGCTCCAGCAAAACTATCCTGAAAATAATGCATCCATAGCTTCTCATCATCAGTATGGGCTGAGATCTTCCCAAAATAAGCTTGAATATGTGCCTGGGGACACGTATTACCATGATATTTGTCAAAAGTGGGCGGCTTGAATTTTGGAGGAATTCTGACTCCTGGTACTAGACCCAGACTGGTAACATCAATACCCATAGAATTCTTGCACTCTATGGCCCAGATCTTCTCCGCCAGCTCATCATACCTTCTATCACCAGGGTTACCCATATCAGCATCCAATAGGGTGAATTGGTCTTCCAGAACATCTTCCTGAACAACACCAGCATTTCTGCCATTTCCATTACCCAAATTGCCACCAGGAGGAGGATTGCCAACAGGAGGAGGAGTGACCCTTGTCTGTGAATTGTCATTTTGATTACCTTCAGGCGTGGCCTCTGCACGCTCGACCAAAAGCCTCAATCTCTCTTGAGTTTGTGCCATACCAGTCATGAGGGTCATGAACTGGTTCATTCGTGCCCTCATTTCAGCCAAATCATTCTGCATTTGATCCATTATCCTTGCTTGATTTCTTCGAGTTTAGTATCGGTGAACGTGATTCTCAGCTATAATGCCTGAACCCAAATAAAGGTTAGAGACCCGGCAACGAGTACCTGAAAAGCAAGCAACAAAATGCAAAATGATATGCCATGCAATGCAAATGCCATGTTTATCAACCCCAGGGCATTTTACACCCTGATTCCAGTTTTAATCACAAGAATCTCACTGATGGTCACATAATATGGATAGAAAAATATCGTGAAGCACTGTGATGTGATAATGTTGTGATAATGTGATGTCGAAGAAACCCCTTTGAATAAACCATTCGTTGAACAGAAAGCTCATAAGTGCCAAAACATTTTACAATGAGTTCGTACATGGAAAGTACATCGCGGAAATGACTCCATCAATAAGCCTGATAGTAGCCAACAACACATCAACAAAATTACATTAAAAGGATGGGAAAGTAAGATCAAACATCTAACTCCAAATCTTTCAATTTCTCACTAGACTGCTTGATTTCTTCAAAAAGGATTCTAGTGCACTGATGACCCGGCTTTTCAATCAATTCTCTGATCAAAATGTCTCTCCTATTCAGAGCTTCGGCTAATGAATCTGCGTGCATCAGGAGGGCTTCATCAGTACTCACTTCCTTAACCCTTTTCACCCCAGCTTGTATCTTGAGTCTTCCCATCTCCACCATGGCATCCTCAAGCTTTTCCTTGGACCTCTTCAATTCCTCATTAACAATCTTCAGTTGCTCCTGGCTCTTTGCAACGTCTTCCCGATGCTTTCGCCGTTGTTCATGTGCTCTAAGAAGCTCGTCATCTTTGGCCTTTAACTGTTCCTGTAACTCTGCATTCTCGAGCCTGACCTCATCCCAGGCTTGCTGAAACTTGGCTAACTTCCCTTTTTTCTGCGCTAAGGCCTGCTTGGTCTGCTTGTGAGCTTGAGTAGCAGCATCAGCACCTTTGCTAATCTTTTGGAAATGTTGGGCTCTTTCAGTAAAGTCCCTCTCTCTTGCTGCTAAGATTTGTTCTGCGTCTTGAGCTCTCCGCTCCAACTCCTTGTTGGCATGTAGAGCATTCTGAAGACAGCTGCTTAACTCAGAATTCTCTTCTTGAAGCTTTTTCACTGAGGCTTGCAACTTCTTCCGCAGTGGCAGTGCTTCTTGCTTTCTCATTCTCCGGATACAAAAGGGGAGCCTTACCAAAAGGCAAGAGAAAATCTTCAACTTTTTTCTTCACCCACTCTTCATATGCTGGATAAGCCCGGTTGTTGGGTTTGCCTAGAGCCACCTTACCTTTCTTCAGTATGCTAACCTAGCTTTCATAAGCTTTTTGCGCTGTTTCCCAACCATATGATGCATGGAAATACAGAGACTCCTCTACATCTCTCTTAATGGGCGGACCCGTCAGGGCATACCCAAATTTCCGGATGGCCAAAGAAGGATTGTAGTTAATTCCCCCCTTTCTTCCTATCAGTGGAACATTAGGGAACTCACCACAGCCGTGGATAATATTCTTGCCAATCAGCCCATGATCTACCCATATGATGTCCTTGGCAACTAATCCCATTAAGCGTTGTCTCCACTCTAGAGAATCTTTAGAATCCACAAAAGCCCCTGATTGTGGTAAGCGACTTGCAAACCACTTATAGAACAAAGGTGCACAGCAACGAATTACCCCTCCTCTTTTCTTTTCGTTTCGGTTGTACAAGGAATAGTGAAGATATCCCAGCAGTGTTGGTACCGGATTTTTCATCATGAATATCCGTATGGCGTCAGTATTAAAAAAATCCGGCTCGTTGGGAAACAATACAATGCCGTATACACAAAGGGCTAGCAAAGCATTAAAAACAACCCATTTCTCACCTTTAGCTGCTTCCTGAGCCTTCTTTATCAGATATTCCAGCTTGTAACCACAAATCTTTCCTTTGTTGGAGACATTGGCTTCTAACTCTGATTTGCTCAAATAAAGAGCACCAGCCACTTTTCCAAAGTCAAGATCACCCACAGACCCAAAGAAAGGAGGCACCTCCTTGATAGCAATCCCCAACATATTGGAATACTCCTCCAAAGTAGGTACCAACAAATAATTTGTAAATACATAACACCTCAGCGGAGGGTCAGAGAACTGCATCAAAGTGTGGAGACCCCTGTATTCGTAGTCACTGACATTGTACACAAAAGATAAGATCCAACCATATTTCTCCTCGAAAGCTGTCCGCACTTCAGGGCTTGCCATTCCCTTCAAGATAATAATAGGGCCCAGAGTAGGCGTGAAGAACTTGTAGCTGATGATATTCTTCCTCTCTTTAGTGTTCATCTTTGTGAGGACCTGATGACTGGAATCAAGGGTAAAATATGCACCTGGAAATGAACAAACATGTATGTTAGGATATGATAATGCAATGCAAAGGGCATGGTATCAAGGTGCCAAGTGTTTGTACTGGACTGTGAATGGTGTCAGTGTAGCTCTGAGATCAATATAGAACCATAGATAAGAACCATCTGAATATAATAGGATGAATTCTCCTTTTGTGAACGACACCAGAAAACCGGGTACGTAGGAAGTTATGGTTACCTGCAAACCTGTAAACAACTCGTCCTTCTCACGTGTGGGTACTAAGATCCTCAGTATCCCTGGCTCTCAGGTCGAGAAATGATGATACGTTCACCATTTCTGGTTTGGCATCATCATCAATCGAGGAGGCCTCAACTGATTCACAAAACGAAAGGTCCTCAGCTTCAGGCACTGAGGTTGAGAAGTAATAGTACATTCATCCCTCGGGGTACAGTACTATCGCCAATCGAGGAGTGCTTCCACTGATTCTCTTTCAAAAGGGATATCCTATAGCAAGTTCCCAGCATTGGGTCCTCGGATCGAGAATGTGCAATGGGTTTGCCACCTAATGTGGTCTGCCACTGTCACATCTCGGGAGGAGTGCCGCAACTGAGTCCTCGGGAATGGTCACCAGAGTCGACAGTTCCTCAAGAGAATAACTACTGGCCTGCATAACATGCAGTAGCAGAAAGCTCCTGATAGAACCTCGTCTGGTTGTGGGTCTCATGAACAACAATACGTGGTCACCACCACGCAAGCGTCATGACTATCCACTCTAATACCTATGTGTGTACTCAAGCCTGGGTAGTGGGCTTATCTCTCAGAACACCCTGCCCACCAAACAGAAAAGTCCAGCACAGCACAGTATAATAATGATATGTAATGCAGTAAATGCAATAAATATGGTAAAGTACAGTAAAGCAGTAATACGGTAAATAGCAATACAGTACAACAGTAAACACAGTAAAACACAGCTCCAAAATAACCACCCAATAAAAGAAAAGCAAACAAGCGCTAGGATTGACTCGCTAAGGAAACCAGAGATTCTGGGTTCGGTCCCCAGTAGAGTCGCCAGCTGTCGCTCCCGGGATTTTCATCCAAGTACAAACGCGAAAGTGGCACCGAAACAGAGTCGCCAGCAATGTGTATTTATCCCAAGAGAGGGAAAGGAAACACTGCATAAACCTGAGGGAAGGAAAGAGCATGGTCTTGTGACCAAGAGAACTGGGTTTAGGATTCGGTTACGCGAGAGGAAGGTATTAGCACCCCCTCGCGTCCATCGTACCCGATGGGATCCACGCTTGCTGCTTCAATCAAAGGGTGCAAGAAAAGGATACTGGAAAAGGAACTGCTAGCTGGAGAACTGGAAAAAGAAAGGAGAGAGAAAGAGAGACAAATGTAGGGAAAATAAAAGAAGTGCTCGAATGGGCCCTACCCCACTGCCTACGTATCTCATCGGGAGCATGAGAATCAGAGCGACGTAGTTCCCCTCACTTAAGGGAAAGTTGTTTGTGTTTTTTAGTGAACGGCTAATGTTCTAGCTCAGGTGTTGTAACTCGCTGTATGGAGACTTAGGCGTTACCGTCTTGCAAGAGAACGAGGAGAAGCACGTTCGTACGTTGAGAATGAGTGAGATGAGAAAAGAATTCCCGAAGGAAAGATGTTATTGTTTGTTTTTGTCTTTTAAGAAAGAAGTGTTTTGTTTACTGATGTTTAGTAACTCACATTGTATTTGAGTCCTTCATGTAATATCGAATGCCTCGCACATCGTCCCCAGACGGGACGTATGCTAAACATTCTAAGAGAGTGATAGAAAACCCATCACCATCTTATTCTCCCATGAAAGGCTCAAATACAATATTAGTTATTCCTTTATTAAGTATTTTTTATTACTTTTTGTTTTGAGATGAGAAAGATAGAGACTCAAAAGCGGATCAAAGGTGAAAATCTAAAGGGGACTGAGACTCACCCTAGTGTTATCATGCTTTGTGATCCTATGGTTAATGAGGTTTAAGGAACCTAATCTTAAAAGAAAGGAGAAGAAGAAAGAAAGAAAGTAACTTACTTCCAAGATGGAAGTTAAGTTGTTTCTAAGAGGGAAGAAAGAAGATTATGAAAGCAAAGCATTATTAAATGCTTAAACAACACAAATTGAATGATTAAAAGATGAAGGAAGAAATTAGAATGTGGATGCATATCCACACTCAAATGACTTACCATTAGGATGAAGATAATATGCACAAGACAATCACATTCAAGCAATTACAAGTTATTTAGAAGCTAGAAGAAAAAGAAACATGCATTTGGGTGAAACATGTTCAAGTATGCAAAGTAAAACATAAATGGCATATGGAATGAATGCAATACTTTAAAGTCAGAGGCATACATCATATGAAATGCAAATGGACAGTATGGCATGGCATAAACAAACCAATTACAAATCAAGTTGGAAATTAGATGAAAAAGGATGAGGAATTAGGTTAAAAGGAAACATGTGAAACAAGTATTGAACATGTACACAAAAAGACATCAACTTCAAACCAATGACCAATAACTTCAATCAACAGACCTATAATGATCTAAACATGGTTCAAGAAGTCAAGGAAGTGATCTCATACAATGGCACAAGTGCCTTCTCAAGCAAGTAGACAAAACATGATCAAGGAAGTTCACAAAAGAGCACCCCAAACAAGAGTCAACAAAAAAATACCAAACATGATTAAAAAATAATCAAATTAGGTCTCAAGAGACCTCAACCAGAGACAAATATCATACCAAAATCCTATACAAAAATTCAGAAAGGAAGGACCTCAAACAATCAAGCAATAGTCACTTATGAACCATGAACCAAAATGCAAATATGGAGGACCTAAATGCAATAAAAAAGTTATAAAAATAAAAAAAATATTTTTATGTATTTTTGGATGTTCCTGAATGAATGCAAAAAGATTGATGCAAAAATGTTTAAGAATCTATGAGAAATAAATCTTTGAAATGAAGATATGAAAATAGAAACAAGTTTCAAAAGAAATAAAAGAAAATTATGGAATGATATGCAAATATTCACAAAATCAAAAATAAAAATAATAGAAAATTATTTTAACATGTTAACATATCACATGAATTTTTGTAGAATTTTTCATGAGGTTTTGATATTTTTAAAAATCAATTATGAAACAAGTATAAAAAAAGAATTTAAACGAAAGAAAGAGAAAACAGGGGTACAGAGAAGTAAAATATCACGTTTAACAATGAAAATGGGCTTAGTGTGGGTGTGCAAATAGAAATTAAAGTCCAATCCAATTACAAACGTGTGCGCGTGTGATGAGTGTACACGCAGTTACCATGAAGATGCAATCAAAGCCATTCAATTAATCAAATAACATGATCTAACGCTACACATAGCACACACACCACAGTTACCACGCACACACGCACATGGAATCCATCTAACTTAAACAAGACTAGCACGTGAAGGACCACACATTCATTAATGTGCTGGCAAGCTGTGAGCCCTCAGATCAATCCATCAACCAATCCACAAACAATCACACACATGAGAGTGCAAGCACATGCTATTAACCATACACTCACGCACACACAACAATTTTCATTAATGCGTTGGCACAGTTTAAACCACACGATTAAAAAGATCAAACGACCACTATTTAAACTTGCAAAACCCTAAAATTAAAACTCACCGGCCGGAGAAGGACCTCCGGTCGTCTTCTCCGGCGAGCAACCACCACCTGCAAACTTTCACATGTCCAGAAATGCGCAACAATGGCACCAAAATGAAGAGGAACTCATGTAGATTAAGAATATACAATCACTTTTCACACATCAAGCACATATACAGAGAACCGATGAGATTAAAATATGCCTTAGATTTTGGATCTATGCCTCTAAGAGGTCTATCAACTAGCCGGATTGTCAAATGCTCCTATTGAGCCCATATCAACAAAAAAACAAGCTAAACAGAATGTAAATCGTGCCTGGAAAGTTTGAGATATTGAAACATGAAAATGTTGAAAACTGGAGTTAAAAGAAAACCAGAGAGTTGTGCTTCCTCTTTGAGCTTCAATTGGCCAAATAAAGGCTTGCAAATTCTTGAAAACGTGGATGGAATTCAATATGCAGTGGAGGATACTTCAATCTCTTCAATGCTACCAAGCTTCAATGTGTTCCAATGCTGCTTGATATTGAAGCTCCAAGATAGATTCAAAGGTAGATGATGATGAAATCGTGTGTAGAGAGAGATAAAGTTCAGAGAGAATTTTAGAGTGACTTGAGAGAAAGTGTGAGAATGAAGTGTTAGAATGAAATTGTGAAGTGAAATTTGATTTATATGTTGAGTTTAGCATGTTAACTCATGGTCAAGCGAGTCAGTTAAGTGAGTCAATGTGAGGTTAATTGAGTTGTCCCTAACTAACTGAGTCAAGTTAGTTAGGGCGAGTGAGGAGAGGAGTGATATGGTGATGAAGGTTTATGATGTTATGGTGGAGTGTAAATGAATCAGTGGTGGTGATGGCACGGATCAGTGGTAGAAGAAACTTGCTGAGCAAGTTTTAACTCATTTGCTCTCTTGTGTATGATGTAGCATGGTGAAGATAGTGTAAGGAAAGTGTTTGGTTAAAAGTGGAAAGGAATATAGGGTGTGTACGTGTGAATGCTAAGACAACATCAACAACAATTCATTTTCTGGTTTGGTAGCAGCTTGAAACACATAGAAACATGGTGGTTTGGTGGTGAATTTCCCTCTTGTTAGTGAATGAAATAATGAGGTATTGATGTTAAATGAAAGAGGAGATATCATGGAACAAGTTTGATGTTGGAATTGGATTGAAATGAGGCTTGGAAGAGGTTGGAAAATAGCTTAGAACATCAAGGTGTGGGACTAGTTTGTGGGCATGTAAAGACAAGTCATGGCATGGCAATGTGGTGCATGAGATTTCAGTGTGATCACACCAACTTGGGACCATCATAACTCCCTCATAACTTGATCAAATTAAAATTTGTCCAACATCAACATTGAAGAGGGCATGGCAAGGAACAACTTTGATGTTGAAGAGTTTTTCATTTGGAGCTTTTATCTTGGAGAAATTCAGCTTGACATTTGGCACACCAAGTGTTTGTCAAAATTATGGCGCGTGGGCCTGATCATGCTTGGCCATGACTTGGTTTTGGACCTAGTTTTACCAAACTTTGATCAATCATATCTCCCTCAATATTGATCCAATGGAGATGTTATTTATATGGATTTGAAGCTTAGAACATGAACTTTAATTGGTTCAACTTAGGCCTAAAGTTTGGAGCTTTTATCTTAAAGAAAGAGGGCCTCAAAGTAGGGTGCCAAATGGTCCAAAGTTGCCATTTTTGGAAACCCTAAAGTTTCTATTTTTGGCAGTTTTGTGACTTCTTGATTTTTCATTATTCCTCCACCATTTCTTGATCAAATCTTGTCCAATGAACCTATATAACATGAATTTCATGAATTTGACCTTAAAACGTCAAGAGTTGACTTTTTTCACTGCACAATTGACTTTTTTCCCAATTTCTTGATTATCAAGCAGCTGACCAATTGAAACCCTTCTGAAACCACTTGATGAGCAATTTTCCATCCATATACACTTAAGAACATAAGGAATACCATGAGATCAAGTCTTGCCCAAAAAATCAGAGATAAACTGATTTTAGGTCAAACCCTAATTTTGGCACCCTCTGGTTAGGAGGAAATAACACATCCTCCAAATCCAAATTCCACTGAATATGATGTGTATCCTCTCAACCAAAGATGAAATATGCCATTTGGAGATGATGAAGACTCAAAGAGCTTGCCCATCTGAGGGTCAGATCCCAGTTTTTGACTGCCTTGTGTAGGAGATGATGCACTACCCAATCCTCTTGATGAATTCTCCTCTCCCCATGCCTTGTGGGATCAATTGAGATAATATATGACATAAGAGACCTTTTAGGCTTGTGGGAGACCCTTGGCTCTTATTCCCTTGCTTTGGATGATCAACACCTTTGAGGATCAGTGATCTCATGCCCTTATGCAAGATGCAATGCAATGCTCTATGTTTTATTTTTCTATGCTTGAATAAATGCAATGAAATGAAAACTTATGCCAAATGACATGAAGAAATGAGAGGGTAAATTTTGGGGTATGACACTTACAGGCGAGCAAGCTTCCATTGTAACAACTGTATGGTTAGTTGTTCAAGAAATTAAAGAAAGTTTTGATAATAACTATGGATTTGAACCTAAATAAAAAAGGAAAGTTGTTTTTGAAAAGAAGATTGGGGCTTAGACTCAAGGAGAGGCCCAGATGAAAAACAGTAATCGTACCGTTGATCTAAAGATTGTATCGGGACTTATACAATGACTGAGGTCTAAATTAAGTTTTATTTACAAAGGGATGGGTATTATAACTCATGGAGAGGCCCAAAGATTTGAAAAAGAAAAGAAATAGGACTTACAACACAAGGGTAGGCCCAGATGAAAATGTTTTGAAAAAGCGACGATCGCGCCGAGATTTTGAAAACACAGTGGGACTTATACAATGACTGAGGCCCAAAATGGTTTCCTATACAAAGAGGTTGGGTCTTACGGTCTATTAGAGGCCCAAAAGTTTAATTTTGTACAAGGGATGGGGCTTACAACTCAAGGAGAGATCTATGGGGAGACAATGATCGCACCGTCGTTTTGAAAACTGTACTAGGACTTATACAATGACTGAGGCCCAAAATTATTTATGTACAAAGTGGGTTTGGGTATTACACTCTATTAGAGGCACATGAGTGTTTTGAAAAAGTTTTGTGAGGGTGAAGATAATCAAAACCCTAATTTGATTTTAAAATGCATTTTAATTGAATAAAAATTCAATTAAAATGATCAAAATTATCAAACATGTGTGAAAAACAAGTTGTAATCTTGGATTAATGTTTGAAAAATCATGTTTTATTCATAGAATAATTTGAAAATTATTTGAATTTGCAAAATCAAGAGAAAGAAATATTGTAAGTGTTAAAACAACAAATAAAACATAATTTGTTACAAAAATACTAAATATATGAACTAAAAAATATTTTTGTGAAATTTTCATGGAATAAAATATTTTAATATTTTTGTGAATTTTCAAAAAAAGAATAAATAAAAAATAATTAAAATTGAGAGAGAAATTAATTTTTGAATTAATTAACAAAAACCATAAAAAAATTAAAAATGGCAAAAAAGTGGAAGGGTAGCAAAAACAGGTCTGGGTGGGGTTTGAACCCACGACCTCATAGCCAAAAACACATGCGTGCTACCACTAGGGTGGTGATACATCTGTGTATCAAAACCACACCATTAATACATAAGGGTGGCCTGGTTTCTAGGCCTGGCCAAGGCAAGAAACCAAGTCATGGTGGATTTGCATGAAGACTGTAACTTGCTCATTTCTCCATGGATTGGGACAAAATTTAGGTGCATCTGACCTAGAATTTCATGAGGAATCCAATGGTGCCTTTAGATTTTTCAGAAAATGTCTCTATCTAAAAATCCGATAGTGGTTTCAAAAAATGCCAAGATTTGCATTTTCTATACTAACACATCATATACACACTAATAGCATGGTGAATTGGTTCAAACACAACATATATGATATGTATGAGATGTTTATAATCAGTGGACTTCAAAGTAATGCATAATTCAAAGAGTTCAAGTTGTCATGCACTTACCTCTTGGAGCTTCTTGTGCTAACTATCAAGATCCTTATGCCAGAAGTAATCCAATGCTTTGAACACTCTTGATTGATCCCTTATCAGCTTTTAGGATGATCAAAACCAGCTGGAATCCTTAGGAACAAGTTTTAGCTCTTTCTTGAAAAAGGGGCAAAAGTGACCAATATGGCAACTCTCTCAAATGATGTTCCAGATGAGGGGAACCAATTGAGACAGTTTGAGGATGATATTTGGAGTGTGTTTGAGGCTTGGTTTGGTTTTGGAAGTGATTGAATCAAGACATGGCTTGGAAAATGCAGAAAGGTCCAATTTTGAGGTTTTGGAGGTTGATTTTCTGATTTTGGTGTTTCAGATCACAAGTAAGTGTTTGAACAGCTTAGATATGACATATTGGATGTGTTTGGATCATGAGCTATGGTGGAATTGCTCTCTAACTCAAAAACTCAGAGATGACTTGCAAAAGAAGGCGTTTTGGCGTAAAGAAAGAAATTTTGAGGAAAGCATCAGTTGTAGTGCTTTGGTGTACTCAAACTGATCACAATTAAGCTCTATTTATAGTGTGTTAAGTTTGTTTTGGCATCAATAGTGAATGGCAGCTGCAGCAGGCCTTTGGGCAATGTTGATCCAAGGGAATCTTAAGTCTTCTCTAGCCATTGACTTGAGGTTAGGGCACAGGCCTATGGTTCTTTGATTTAGTGTTGATTCTTGACTCATTCTGTTAGGAATGTGTCAGTCCATGCCACGTTGATGCATCCATTAAATGCTTGGAAACAAAATTGGAGTCTTTTTGCACTTTTTAGCCTTTTTAGGTTTGTTATGGCTATGTGTAGATTGTTGGACTTGGAAGGCTTGGGGATCATATCATTCCTCTTTTGTTTTATCCTCTGATGTGTCCAAATAGTTGACAAGGCTTGGAGTTGTCCAAATTTTCCAAATCGAGCAAAATGCCAAAATCTGCCTTGTACAAGACAGTTGGAAATGGTGATTTTGAGGGAATCATATCTCCTTGCTCAGGTTGAGTTATGGGAGGCTCTTATGCTTTTTAGAAATCCCTCATATGATACAAGACATGTGTGATCATAGTTTATTTTGAAACTATGTGGATCCAACTGAAAAATCCTTATGAACATTGATGTTCAAGGATGGTAACTTAGGCAGATTTTCACTAAGTGTTGGAAAAAGTGCCATTTTTCATGTTTTTGTGATTTTGATCAGTCCATAACTCAAAATCCATCAGGAATTGGAGTTTCTTGTAGTTGAAGCTTTTGTAGAATGTAGGAAGACCTATAAATCAGGCTTTGGATCACCCAAAATGACTGCTTGGATCTCAAGTTATGATCCTTGGAAGTTGGTACCAAAATCACTTTTGTTCCATAACTTAGAAAAATTTTGGTTTCTCAAGGTTGCCCCTTTTGCAAGAAACCTCACTTTTCTTGATTTTTCTTAATGAATGATGATCAATACCATACATTAACATTATTTTTTATTTAGGGGAACCATATTTGTGAAAAATTCCAAAAAGTCAAACTTGATTTTGTGCACGGTTGACTTTTTATCGGATGAAATCCAAACTGTGCAATCCTTTATGAAATAAAGTCCTTGACCTAATTCAAACCTAATGGCTAGATTCCATAGGTATTTTAGGGTGTCTTGAATCATGTCCCAAGGTTTGGGAGCATGTCTTGGTCAAAAGTCAAAGGTACAGTTGACTTTTCTTTCAAAACCCTAATTGTCGTCCAGATGAAATTGAAATTTGTGGGCCAAGCTTATTGGCTCATTACATTGTTGTAAATGGATCAATGTAGTGTAATTGAGGCCCTCAAATCATGTCTTGAGGTCTTGGCTCATGTTTTGCTCCAAAAGTCAACTTAGGGGTGAATTAGGTCAAGAAACCCTAATTCCTGATTTTTTTATGAATGCATCCCCTGAGGCTAAATTGACTTGATGATTGGGTCCATGAGGTCCCTTGGAGTATCTTAGGTTGTGCTTTTAAGCATTGGCTCATGCCCATAGGAAAATTTTCATCTGGAGGCCTTGGTCGACCAAAACCCCAATTTGGTGACACTGGAGATCGTGAGACTTGATCCACTTGGAATGTTGCAACCTTGTGCTTGATTCTTGATGTGGGAGTCCTCTTGATCCTTTATGGGTGTTTGAGAGTTTAGATAAGTTGAATATCATGTCATTCCTTGATTGATCCTTTGTCTAAGTGCTCGGAGAGGGCTTAAAACCCTAATTCTTGATTGTAGTGAATGCTCAACAATCCTTGAGGAGATTGAGGAGGCATGAGGGTTCATCCATATTGTGATGATGATTTTCACAATGATGGGAAATCTTGGTGGTTAAAATTTGGGGTATGACACTATGATTGTCAATTTTTCAAAGATCCATTAAAATCGGCATTGATACTTTTCTGATCAATGGAGACAGAATAATCATTTTCTTATCACTCATCAATGGATAACCATTATGTGATGAATGAATAAAAGTAATTCATTCTATGAACAATCTGTCATACCCCAAATTTTGACCACTAATATTTCCCATCATTGTACAAAACATCATTACAATATGGATGAACCATCATGCCTCATCAATCTCCTCAGAGATGTTTAAGCATTCACCACAATCAAGGACTAGGGTTTCAAGCCCTCTCAGAGCATTTAGACAAAGGATCAATCAAGAAATGACATGATCTTCAACTTGTCTAACCTCTCAAACACACATAAATGATCAAGAGGACTCCCAAATCAAGAATTAGGCACAAGGTTGCAGCATTCCAAGTGGATTAAGCCTCAAGATCGCTAGTGTCACCAAATTAGGGTTTTGGTCGACCAGGGCCTCCAGATGAAAATCTTCAACTGGGCATGAGCCAATTCTTCAAAATATAACTCAAGATACTACAAGGGACCTCATGGACCCAATCTTCAAGTCAATTTTACCTCAGGGGATGCATTCACCAAAAATTGGGAATTAGTGTTTCTTGACCTAATTCATCCCTAAGTTGACTTTTGGGACAAAACATGAGCCAAGACCTCAAGACATGATTTGAGGGTCTCTAATAAACCACATTGATCCATTTGCAACAATGGATTGATCCAAGAAGCTTGATCCACAAGTTTCAATTTCCTCAGGACCACCATTAGGGTTTTGAAGAAAAAGTCAACTGTACCTTTGACTTTTGACCAAGACATGCTCCCAAACCATGGGACATGATTCAATACACCCTATAACACCTATGGAACATATCCATCAAGTTTGATTTAGATCAAGGACTAGATTTCACAAAGGGTCGCACAGTTTGGAATTCATCTAATAAAAAGTCAACTGTGCACAAAAGTAAAGTTTGACTTTTTGAGATTTTTCACAATTATGGTTCCTCAACCCTTAAACAATGTTAATATGTGATTTGAATCATCATTCATCAAGAAAAATCAAAGAAAGTGGGATATCTTGTAAAAGGAGTAACCATAAAAAAACTTAGAATTTTTCTAAGTTATGGGACAAAGTGGCTATGGTACCAACTTCCAAGGATCATAACTTGATATCCAAGCAACCATTTTGGATGGTCCAAAGCTGAATTTGTAGCTCTCATGGCATACTTTAAAAGTGTCAACTACACCTCATTCCAATTCCTCATGGATTTTAAGTTATGTAGTAATCAAAATGGCTAAAATACAAAAGTGACATTTTTCCAACACTTAGTGAAATTTTCACTAAGTCAGAATCTGCCTTATTTTTTCCCAAATGTAGAGGCATTTTTCATTGTAATTAAAGTTGGATCAAAACCAAAGTTGGACATCATGTTGAAATAGGATATACCAACTTTCCAAAATGTCCAAGAACTCCATCAAATTCCATTTGAGCTAGAAGATATGACAGCTGCAACATGCCTTGCTGCAAACTGCTGTGTAAGGCAGATTTGTGCATTAGGGCTCAATTTGATCAATTTGTGCAAACATTAAACAAGTTTATCCATCTCTACACCTCAGGGGGAGACCAAGGAGGAACAAACACTGATCCATAAGCCTCCCAAGTCTTTGGAACTACATATAGGTTTGGCACCCCTAAAAGCTAAAGATGCCTCAAGACTCCAATTTTGTTTTGGAGCATTCAATGGATGCTTAGAGGTGGCATGTATCAGAGCAAAGAAGAACACTTCATTCAAGCCTTATCCTTGAATTAGAGAACCATAGGCCTGTGCTCTAATCTCAAGTCAATGGCTAGAGGAGACTTGAGATTCCATTTGATCCACATTGGCTAAAGGCCTGTTGCAGTTGCCATTCCCCATTCCTTGCAAAACAAACTTGACACACTATAAATAGACCTCATTTCTGATCATTTTGAGTACACCAAAGGCCTATAACACTTGCCTTTCTCAAAATCACACTTTCACTTCCAAATTTGCCTTCTAAAGCAAGTCACTATCGAGTTTTGAGTTTGAGAGCAATTCCAACCAAACCAATCACACACACACCTCATAAACATCATATAGAAGTGATCCAAACACTTAAACAACATCTGGAACACCAGATTCTCACAATCAACAGCCATCTGCACAAGCCTTTGACAGATTTGCAGCTGAGGTGCCAAATCAAGTTCCAGCTCAATTCAATCCACTCCAAGCATTCAGACACACTCCATAGCACCTAGGGAAAATGTCCACATCATTGGAACCAAGTTGTAACACCTCTAACCCAAAACACAATCACCAGTTGCAAGAGGTAAGCCTCAACTTGGTCATCTTATGATTCATGCATATTTCCTCGCACAATAATTTTTCCATATGTTCATAATCATGTATGGAATGTTTCCCCTCAATTAATTGCTTTGTATGAATCGTGTGTAGAATTTCTGAGCCTTCATGCAGAATTTAGGGTTATTGAGGTTTCTCTTTGATTTCTTATTCCATGCTTAAAATAAATGAAATTAAAGACCATAGACATGATCGTGAGGTGAAAACGAGTAGATTGATATGTGGATTGTATGATTTCATCAAGTATTCAGTGAGATTGATGAGAAAATGCAAATCTGGGCAAAACTCATAACACGCGCATGTTCTTGCGTGTTCTTGGCGCCCTTTTCAAAAAATTCAAATATTTGAATTTTGTGATTTAATTTAATTGATTCAAAAATTAATTTCTATCTGAATTTTAATGATTATTAGTTGATTCTTTTTTCAACAATTCACATAAATGTTAAATATTTTATTTTACAAAAAATTCCCAAAAATATTATTTATTTCATATACTTGATATTTTTACAAAAGAATTAATTTTTATTTGTTTTTTAACATTTAAAATATTTTTTCCTTCTTGATTTTCCAAACTTAAATGGTTTCCAATCATTTTGTGGATAAAAACATGATTTTTGAAACATTGATCCAATATCACCACTCATTTTTCACATGTTTTCAATATTTTTTATTAATTTTTAAACAAAATTAATTCCATTTTAGACAAAATTAGGGTTTTGATTAATTCCACCCTCATCAACCTTTTTCAAACGCTCATGGGCCTCTAATAGAGTGTAAGGCCCAATCCCTCTTTGAAACCAAAATAGTTTAGGCCTCAGTCATTGTATAAGACCCACGGTGTTTTCAAAAATCTCGGCGGGATCGCCAGTTTAAAATAAAACACTTGGGCCTCTCCCTGAGTTGTAAGCCCCATTCTTTTTCTTAAAGTTATTCATGGGCCTCTAATAGAGTGTAAGACCCATCCCCTTTTTAACCAAAACCTTTGTGGGCCTCAGACATTGTATAAGTCCCTCTGCGTTAAAAAATCTCAGCGCAATCGCCATTTTCAAACAAGAAAATCATCTGGGCCTACCCTTGTGTTGTAAGTCCCATTTCTTTTCTTTAAATAATTTTTGGGCTTCTCCTTGAGTTGTAAGACCCAACCCTTGTTGTACATAAAACTTTTTGGGCCTCAGTCATTGTATAAGTCCCGGTACAACATTCAAAACAACGGTGTGATCACTGTCAAACTCTTTGGGTCTCTCCTTGAGTATAAGCCCCACAATCTTTTCAAAACAATTTCCCTTTTGATTTAGATTCAAATATATGTATTGTTATCAAAACTTTCTTTAATTTCTTTGAACAACTAACAATACAGCATGGAAGCTTGCTCACCTGTAAATTTTATCGGCTTTCTTTTACACACTTTCATATATATAACTGTATTGTGGGAAGCTGCACATGGTTAGTCTTCTTTCATTCTTTTAAATACACTTCAAATATATATAACTGTATTGTGGGAAGCTGCGCATAGTTAGTCTTCTTTTATACCCTTTTAAAATACTCGTCATATATCAACTGTATATATACTAGTATAGTTATTTAGAGTTTTCCCCGGCAACTAGGTCTAGAACAAGGTAAAGCCCTGTTGGTCGCTCTTAAATACAAACAAAACTAGATCCCCATAGGATCTCTAGATATTGTCTTGCCTTCTCTTGGGCTTAAACAATATGGAACAAAGAGAAAGGCAGTATTCTTCGTGAACCTTTTCTCAGGCTATCACCCCTAGAAATTTTCAATGAAATTCTACTCCCCGAAGTTGATCTATTCTCGGTGAATAGCATCTCTTGAATTTCTTCAAATCACAGAACTTTCACTAAATGATATATTCTCGGTGAATAACATATCTTGAACTTTTCTTGGTTTGGGAATCACAGGCTTCCTAAAAGCATCCCCGCCTCCTCTTGGGCTTTGTACAAGGACCCTCCGGCTTCTTAGAAGTTCTCATGCCTTCTCTTGGGCTTGATACAAGGACCCTGACGACCTCATAAATGTATAAGACATAACTTAGTCATCCTTTTCTAGAGCAGTCTTTCCAGTGTCAGACCTCGGGCCACTTTAGGGTTGATTCTCATCCCTTAATTCCCTTGCCTCCTCTTGGGCATCATACAAAGGATAAAACTCCTCCACGCCAGTAGACTTGGACAGTCTAATCCCCTTGAGTCTCAAAGACATTCTCAAGTTCCTTACAACTATAGGAAAAACCCCCGGGCATTCTGGATCGATCACCAGCAGAAACCCAGCATCTCTCATGAGAGTTCCCCGACCAAGGTCAACACTATCTTAAATCAGAACCTCAAGGTATCTAACATCTCAACTCTTCTGTAATCCTCAGCAAGAGTTTATTCCCTACTTGGATCTGCCTGGGGATCTCAATTATCCCTGGCAAAAGATAGCCTCCTCTTAGGCTTTATAGAAGGACATTTCCTCAGCAGAAAGCTAGCCTCCTCTTAGGCTTTGTATAATAATCCTTCCACAGCAAAGTCAGCCTCCTCTTGGGCTTTGTACAAATGATTCTCCCCATCAGAGCTAACCTTTTTCAGACTCTCTTGTTGAGTCAATCACTTTTTAGACTCTCTTGTTGAGTCAATCACCTTTTCAGACTCTCTTGTTGAGTCAATCACTTTTTAGACTCTCTTGTTGAGTCAATCACCTTTTCAGACTCTCTTGTTGATTCAATCACTTTTTAGACTCTCTTGTTGAGTCAATCACTTGTTAGACTCTCTTGTTGAGTCAATCACCTTTTCAGACTCTCTTTTTGAGTCAACCTTTCTTAGCCTCAAACTTGGGCTTTGTATAAGATAGATAAAAATACTCTCTCGTTGAGTCGATCTTTGTCCAAGCTTGGTATAAAGATTTCCCCTAGCAGGAGTTAGCCTCCTCTCAAGCTGTGTAGAAGGATTTCTCCATCTTGTTTAGCCACAATTCAGAACTTTATACAGGACAGATAAAATCACTCTCTTGTTGAGTCAAACCCTTTTAGCCTCAATATTGGGCTTTGTACAAGACATAAATTTCTCTCTCTTGAGCTTGGGACAAAAATCTTCCCTAGCAGAGTCATTTCCTCTCAGTCTTCTTCTAGGCTCTGAGGAATGATTTTCCCCAAGAAGATTCAAACTCATTTCAGCCTCAATCTTGGGCTTTGTATAAGACACATAAAAATATCCTCACCAGAGTCAGTTAAATTTCTCATTTCAGCCTCAATCTTGGGCTTTTTACAAGACAGATAATACTCTCCAAGAATAGTCAAACCCATTTCAGCTTCCTCTTAGGCTTTGTATAATGATTTTCCCAGAAAGGTCAGCCTCAAATCTTGGGCTTTGTACAAGACACATACAAACCCTCCCCAGCGGAGTCAAAATCCCTTTTAGCCTCAATCTTGGGCTTTGTACAAGACAGACAAAACATTTTCCCCGGAAAAGTAAAACTTCTATCCTCCTCTTAGGCTTTGTATAAAGAAATCCCCTAGCCGAGTCAATTAACCTTTTAGAATCAACCTTGTGCTTTGATCAAGGCACACAAAAATCAACAATCTCTCTTTAGAGATGACAAATTCTCTCTCAATACCCTTTTAGCTTCAATCTTGGGCTTTGAACAAGACACAAATACCCTTTTAGCTTCAATCTTGGGCTTTGAACAAGACACCAAAACATCATTTTCCTCCCTTAGAATAGGAGAAACTACGATTGCTCTGATTTCCCTGTTTCGTTTAAACGGGAATACGTAGGTATAAGATTGTGAAATCTTAGCGAGCATACTAAATAAAAACTCTAGGTCCAGTACCTTTATACATCAGTCAAAGGCTTTAAGTTTCATACCTTAGCCATCATCATCATCATTTTCCACAAAAAACTCACTCACTCGCTCATACTTCCCAAGAAACTTTCCTAACCCATTAACAGATAAACACCATCAATTGCAAAGCGAAACCTAAAGCTAATATCTTGTGGATAACCACATATAGGATGGGTAATTGACAACTCCTCATTGTATAACCTGACCCGGACTCCCCAATCTCTTTAAAGCATTTGTTTCGTTAAACATTCACATGCAAGGTTAGTTTTAGATAGCTTCCCTTTCCCTTCCAGCTTCACGAGATAAATAAGAAATCAGAAAGTAGCACCCTTTCTCCTCGAGGAGAAAAACCCAAACTTCAGCGATAAGGTGGTCGCGTCACCGACAAAAATCGCTCGCTACAGAAAAATGGCGACTCTGCTGGAGAGTCATTTTATTTGTTAGGACTAGGATTATAGCTCTTAAGAGGTCTAGGATGTTAGTTTTAGGAATGAATATATATATATATATATATATATATATATATATATATATATATATATATATATATATATATCGCTTTTCCTAATTAATATCCGTATTTATTTTTCTGCTAATGGGGCTGCGGGTGATGCCGCATCTGGAAAGATTTAGTATACACCTAAGATAAGTGATGGCACTAGACGGGTAATCTTACAGGGAGTGACTCCCAAATAAGAGATCCCGGTCGACCATCGAATCAGTGGAGAGACCCTTTGCGGATTCAATGCCTATACGACTTCGGTTGTTGAAAGTAGATTGTTCGATTGTGGTTGTCCATGAAACTAAGGATTTAGTAGGCTGAGACCTTGTTACTATTTTGTAGTGCGGAAGCTATCGAAAATAGTTGTCACGCAATACTACCCTCATTTGAGATTATTCTAAGATACTGCAACTCGCTCGGGTGAACCAGCCTGCTGTTGTTATCCCAAGAGGGGACAATGATTGTGAGGACAGGTACGAAAATCACCAGTAAAACCTTTGGGGATGGGTAGAGCCATGACTTCATGAAACCGAACCTTTGACCCCATGTTTTTTCTATGTTTTTGTGTGTTGCATTCATGCATTCATTTCATTAAAAAACATTAATAAAAAAAATCTTCTCTTATACTCTCTCTTTTTTCAAATTAAACTAAGACAATGATTGCAAATATCAGAGAGAAAGGAGATTGTGTTATGGATTTCGGTAGAAGGAAGACTCACAAGTACACCTTCAAGGTTCCAAAACTAGAGGATTTAAGAGGATTGGCGAGGATGATCAACAACCCTGATGTTTTTGAGCTAAGTACGAAGGACTGCTATCTCTGTTAAGGGTCCATGTAATTGAAGGAATACTAGCAACGCTCATTCAGTTTTATGATTCGGTTTATCATTGTTTCACATTCCCGGATTATCAACTGGCACCAACACTGGAGGAATACTCTCACCTGACTGATTTACCCATCACTGACCAAGCTCCCTTTTCTGGACTGGAAGAAATTCCAAAGGATCAAACCATTGCAAGAGCAATTTATTTGGATGAGTCAGAAGTTAGGACTCACATGACCACTAAGGGTGGAATCCAAGGTTGACCAGCCAAGTTTTTGATAAAGAAGGCTCTGTACTTTGCTAGTGTAGGGAACATGACTACTTTCGAGAGCATCTTTGTCTTACTCACCTACGGGTTATTTCTGTTTCCCAACATTGATGACTTTGTTGATATCAATTCCATTAAGATTTTTCTAATTGGAAACCCTGTACCGACCTTGCTCGCAAATGCTTATCATTTTGTACACTTAAGCAATTTATACAGCGGAGGAATGATCACCTGCTGTGTACCCCTGCTGTACAAATGGTTCATTTCCCACTTGCCCAAGCCTGCTGCTTTTTGGGATCATAAGAGTACTTTACGTTGGTCGCAGAGAATCATGTCTCTTACCAACTCTGACATCGATTGGTACAATTGAATCTATGATGGGATAAGAATCATTGACCGTTGTGGAAACTTCCCTAATGTACCCCTCATATGAATTAAAGGAGGAATCAATTATCATCCAGTTTTAGTTCGTCGTCAATTCGGATACCCGATGAGATATGTCCCGCGTAATGTTCTTCTAGTAGGTATTTTCTTCAAGGAAGGAGAAAACGACAGGGCACTAAAGACAGAAATAGTGCATGCCTGGAAACATGTTCATAGGAAAGGAAGAGAGTCTCTAGGAAAACCAGACTATGTCTCGGTGGAACCTTATCTCCACTGGGTATAAACTAGAGCTCTCAAACTGAGGATGCCTTACCCTCGTCAGGAAGTTCTTCCGTTAAACGGATTTGTCCTTTATTTTATGTCAGATACGGAAAAACTTCAGGTTACTCTCAGCAGAGTTCAACAGGAGGAGAAGTCTTGGAAGAACAAGTACCGTATTCTCAACGTGGAGTGCAAGAAAATACAGCAACTGTTAAAAGAAAATAATGCTCTGATCGAGATTTTAGAGCAACATGATGTAGAAAATCAAGAAGACCAGAGGAATTTGCTCGCTCCTTTCACTTGGCAAAGGAATGACAACCCGACAACGGCTCGAGAGCCCCGGTCAAAGAAAAGGAAAATACCAGAACCAGCACCTGAGCCCTCCTCAGAGAGGACTCAGGATCCATTAGCTTAGACATTTCCTTTTAAAGCACTATGTAAATTACTATATTTCCATTTGCGCAATCTTTGAATTCAATAAAACGGGGTTCCCCCATTGTTTGATATTTGCAATCCAATTATTGAAGTTTCTTTTGATTAAACAAAAAAATATATAATATAATCATTGCATATCATTCATCATTCTCACATAACACATTCTTCTTACCTACGAATATCACGTTTGTGTCTCGATTCTAGAGTGTCAAACTGTCTCATTCATACAATACTCGGGCCAGTCAACAAAAGAAAATGGATAATCTCGAGGAAGAGAATATAGAGTTGAGAGAAGAACTCGACGCTCTGAAAGAAGACTTGAGAAAGCTTCACAATGATATGCAAGCTCTGGAAGAAGCAAAGGACCGTGATCTCAGAGATCACATCGACACCTATAGTGGAAAAGTATGACCCTCGATATGCCATGCCTAAAGATCGTCCCTGGGGCATTCCACTCAACTATATCCCGGAAGGATATATTCCGCCGATCACTGAAGATCCGTAAACTGCAGCAGGACCCGCTGGGCCTGAAGGTTACAAACTTCGGGAAAGCGAAGATACCAGGGGCATGACAACAACTCCTGAAGGTTACAAACTTCGGGAAGCACCAAGAGTCACTGCCGTAATGACTATACCACCACTCATGGTACACACTGTCCCGGAAGGACAGATTTCCCAGATACCGTCTGGTGGAAACGAAAGTGTGGATGAGAGAATGAGGGAATTCCAAGAATAGTTCTTGGAGATGCAGAAGGAAATGCAAGCTATTCGCGGTCAGGATCTATTCGGAAAGGACGCTGCAGACCTTTGTTTGGTCCCCAATGTGAAAGTTCCGCACAAATTCAAGGTGCCCGAATTTGAAAAGTACAAGGGTAACTCTTGCCCTCAAAGCCATTGAGTTATGTACGCTCGGAGACTGTCAACTCAGACAGAGAACCAACAGTTGCTGATCCACTATTTTCAAGATAGTTTAACCGATGCCGCACTCAAATGGTACATGGGATTAAACCGCACTAAGATCGTCACTTTCCGAGATCTTGGCGCTTCCTTCGTTCAATAATATAAGTATGACCTGGACATGGCACCAGACAGGGATCAACTCAGAGCCATGTCACAGAAAGATAAGGAAACCTTCAAGGAATATGCCCAGAGATGGTGTGAAATTGCCGCCCAGATTTGTCCACCTCTTGAGGAAAAAGAGATGACAAAGATCTTCTTAAAAACCTTGAGCTCATTTTACTATGACAGAATGGTCGCCAGTGCGCCCAGTGACTTTACCGAGATGGTAGGCATAGGAGTTCGTCTTGAGGAGGCAGTCCTAGAAGGACGTTTAGTAAGAGACACTGGATCATCAGGAAGTACCAAAAGATACGGTAGTGCTCTCCCTAAGAAAAAAGAGCAAGATATTGGTAATATCTCTCTCGGAAATCAAAGGCGGCTGTACCAACTAGTAGCAGCTGTAACTCCTGCTATCATTCCTGCGCCTATTCCAACGTATCAACCTCAAGTTGCTCAAAGTCAACCGAATCAACAACAATATCAGCAAAGGACACAACATCCTCTTCAGCAGGTTCATCCTCCGTACAACAACAACCATACAACGCGACCACCAGGGTTCGACCCTATACTAATGTTGTACGCAGAACTGTTTCCGCTAATACTGGCCAAAGGGCACGTCTAAACCAGGTCTCCTCTTACAGTACCGGAAAATCCACCTTTTTGGTTCAAAGTGGATCAGACTTGCCCTTACCATCAAGGAGGACTAGGGCATAACATAGAAAACTATCTCAGCTTCAAATCCGATGTACAAAAGCTTGTTAGGAGCGGGGTCTTATCCTTCAAGGATACAAATCCAAACGTTTAGACGAACCCGCTGCCTCAGTACGAGAAAGCTACGGTAAATTTGATAGAAGAAGAGTCTAAGCACAGCTATCGAATTCATAATGTACTCTTATTAGGAACCAACCTGGTCAAGATGCATTGCAGACAGAGCAGATATGGTCATGTACCATCTCATAACTATCACTAGTGTGATATCTGCTCCAAAAACAATCAAGGGTGTTCTGTGGTGCAATCAGCTCTACAGGAACAGATGGATCTCAGATGGATCCAGGATCACCGAATCCGTGAGGTCAACATGACTTATACGAATTCCAACGTCATTCAGAACCACGACATCCGTCCAATGAATGTCAACTTGGTGGCAATGCACTCAAGGCAAAGCCAACATCATAATCTGCCACGGAACGACTACGATTCCTGTCCTATCTGCTCAATAAACAATCAGGGATGCTCTTTTGTACAAGAGGCCCTCCAGCGTCAGATGGATCTTGGATGGGTTCAGGATTACCGCGATAGAAATCAGTATCAAGTGAATATGATTCAAATCTTTGATATTCGCTTGATGAATACCAGCTTGGTGGAGTTACATGTTAAGCAAGTCCAGTTCTGTTTTCTGACTTCGTATAATTATCAGAACTGTAAGGGATGTCGTGAGAGCGACCAAGGATTCACTCTTGTTCAAAGAACTTTGCAACACTTCTTAAACCACTGGTGGCTTCCGATCTATTTAGACGAAGACACACAATAAGTCAGAATGATTAATGGGAACCCTACTAGGCATCAAAGTCAGGATGTTCGATCAATGGAAACAGATCTAGTGAGGTTACACTGCATACAGAGCGGACGTGGCTGGGTGCCACCACACAACTATGAACGTTGTAGAGTTTGCTCTGAAGATAAACAAGGATGTTACCTCTTGCGAGCAGCCCTTCAGAGTCAGTTGGACCACAAAGAGATTCGACCGTGTCCAAGTTCTGGGTCAACCAATTTGATGCCAGACTTTGTCGCTGATCGAATCAAAGATGTTGTCGTAATCTCTGAATATAAGAGGACCAAAGATGTTTGTACCATCATCCCTTTACTTGACGAATCGAAAGTTCCCAACCAGGAACTGATTGAAATTACTTACAATGGTCAGAAGAATCAGAAGGCTCCTGTGGTTATCTATCTACCGGGACCATTACTGTATGAATCAACTAAGGTTATCCGTTACAAATACGGTGCAACAACAATCGAGAATGGAAAGGAAACTCCATTACCCTTCGTCGTGAATATTGCAGACATCAGTCGAGTAACACGGAGTGGTCGAATCTTCAACCGAGGAGTTGGAGAACCTACCAGAGAAAAGGAACCTCAAATTGAAGTTCCTAATCAATGAGTCGGTCAGTCTAGTGATCCCGACCTTTCAAAGAACAGTAATGAGATGTTGAAGCTCATCCAGAAGAGTGAATATAACATTGTTGATTAGCTATTGCAAACTCCTTCAAAAATCTCAGTGCTATCTCTGTTACTCAGTTCCGAGGCTCACAGGGAGGCTCTACAGAAAGTCTTAGAGCAGGCCTTTGTGGAACAAGATGTGTCAATAAGACAATTCGACACTATCATCTCCAACATCACTTCCTGCAACAACTTGGGGTTTAGTGATGAGGAATTGCCAGAAGAAGACAAAAGTCACAACATGGCGCTAAATATTACAGTCAACTACCAGGACGATGCTTTAGCCAGGGTACTGGTAGACACTGGATTGGCTCTGAATGTTATGCTGAAGTCCACTCTATTGCGACTATTATTCAAAGGGTCTCCGATGAGAGGTAGTGAGGTCATCGTCAAAGCATTTGACGGATCTCGGAAAACGATTATCGGCGAAGTCGATATTCCCATAACTATCGGTCCCCACACTTTCCAAGTCACTTTCCAGGTCATGGACATCCGGGAAGTATACAGCTGTTTTTTAGGAAGGCCTTGGATACACGAGGCAGGGGCAGTCACTTCGATGCTTCACCAAAAGCTGAAGTTTGTCAAGAACGACTAACTCGTCACAGTCTGCGGAGAGCAAGCCTCGATCGTGAGTAACTTATCATCGTCCACTTGTGTAGAATCAGAGGAGGTTTTCGAAACCCAGTTCCAGGCACTTTCGGTGAGTCATGTCAACCAATCAGAAAGAGGAACATTGATTTCCTCGTACAAAGATGCTCTCGAAGTGATCAAAAGTAACAACGCAAAAGGATGGGGACAACTTGTCATTCCTACTGATAACAAGACAAAGAAAGGTATTGGTTTTTCTTCAACCTGTACCCAGACTGCTACTAATGATGAAGGTCTTCATCCCATTCAGGACTTCTTCCACAGTGGAGGTTTCCTTCACCCAGTGTCTCAAGAAGTACATACCATCAACGAGGGAGATTCCTCTGATACAGATTAAGAATGGAAGTCCTATCTTAACGAGGACGGTTATATGTCTCAGGAAGAGGTGCCTACACTATTTTGCTATCCCACGCAAAGTCTGAGATATATACCAAGATCAGATGTCAAGATGTTGTACGGAGATTATGATCCGGAAGGATGTCGTGCTCCACCCAACTCATTAGAGGAGGACAACTGATAAAAGACAACTTTGACCACGACTACTATGGCCCAATGGATGACCTGCCTATCTGTCTGCCATACCCGGGAGACTCGGGGCAAGAGAGTCAGCCCAACGATGCATATCAGTTGAGCATCATTGAAAAGAATACATGCGTCTCCACCATGTCATGGGATCAACACTCAGGACATTCATAAAATATCGAGCACGACGATGAATTTGCAAAGCTTACCGGACTAGAGTTCATCAACTATGCCTTTCCCGAGGTCAACGTCATCGAAAGGGATGACTCCTCCAGTTTCAAAGAAGTGTGGGACACCTTAGGACAACCAAGTGGAAAATTCGATTACCTGGTTAAGTACACCGCTCCTGGAAGCTCTCGTGTCAATCTCAAAGACATCCAGCCAACTGGGTGGGGAAACCTACCTGAGAGTACAAACACTGTGCAAGATACAGCCGAGGAATCCTCCTACGACAACTCTGCCTGGGAGACAGATTCCAACGATCATGCTCTACCAGAAATCAGCGTTATTTCTGAAGACAAATCAAGAAGGAAAGTACCAGACTTTGTGATTCACTGAGGAGTTCGCCGCCAATGGGTTGCAGTCAACGTTCCGAAAGTTGTTCCTAAGTCCAAATTGCTTATTTTAAACCCCATTGAAACATACGATCCAATGCCTTCTCCCAACTTTGAATTCCCTGTATTTTAGGCTGAAGAAGAAGATGACGACGAAATTCCAGAAGAGATCTCCCGATTACACAGAAAAGAGGAAAGGTCCATTAAACCTCACAAAGAGCCGTTGGAAACAGTCAACTTGGGTTCAGAGGAGGAGAGAAAAGAGGTCAAGATTGGGGCACTACTTAGTCCTACTGTCAAAGAAAGTTTGACAAACTTCTCAAAGAGTTTCCCGATGTATTTGCTTGGTCCTGTCAGGATATGACAGGGTTGGATACCAGCATCGTGGAACATCATCTACCGTTGAGATCAGAATGTCCGCCGGTAAAACAAAGACTAAGACGGACTCATCCAGACATGGCCATCAAAATCAAAGAGGAAGTACAGAAACAGATTGATGCAGGTTTCCACGCCACATCAGAATATCCTGAATGGTTAGCCAACATAGTACCAGTTACGAAAAAGGACGGAAAGGTCAGAATGTCTGTAGACTACAGGGATCTGAACAAAGCAAGTCCAAAGAATGACTTTCCCTTACCGCACATAGACATGCTGGTAGACAGTACAACAAAGTTCAAAGTATTCTCCTTCATGGATGGATTCTTGGGCTATAATCAGATAAAAATGGCGTCGGAAGACATGGAGAAAACTTCCTTCATCACCCCATTGGGCACTTTTTGTTACAAGGTAATGCCGTTCGGTTTGAAGAACGCCGAGGCAACCTATCAAAGGGCCATGACTAGTCTGTTTCATGACATGATACACAAAGAAATCGAGGTATATGTTGATGATATGATTGCCAAATCTAAGACAGAGGAGAAGCATGTGACCCACCTGTTAAAGCTATTCGAGCAGTTGAGAAAGTACAAACTCCGCTTGAATCCCAATAAGTGCACATTTGGTGCTCCCTAAGGGAAACTGCTAGGGTTCATCGTCAGCCATAAAGGAATTGAGGTTGATCCTGACAAGGTCAAGGCCATTCAAGAAATGCCTTCTCCAAAGACAGAAAAACAAGTCAGGGGATTCCTGGGACATTTGAACTACATTTCCAGATTTATATTCCTCATGACCGCAACATGTGCGTCGATTTTCAAATTACTCAAAAAGAATCAGGACTGCATTTGGACAGACGATTTCCAAACCGCCTTCGACACTATCAAGGAATACCTGTTGAACCCACCGATTATATCACCTCCAGTGGAAGGAAGGCCACTGATCATCTACGTAACAGTCTTGGAAGAGACAATGGGTTGTGTACTTGACCAACAAGACGAAACAAAAAGGAAAGAGTCTGCCATTTACTATTTAAGCAAGAAGTTCACCGACTGTGAGACTCGGTACACTATGCTTGAGAAAACTTGTTGTGCTTTGGCTTGGGCAGCCAAACGTCTTCGTCAGTACATGATTCGTCACATGACTTGGTTAATCTCCGAAATGAATCCGATCAAGTACGTCTTTGAAAAGCCTGCTCTCACGGGAAGGATTGCCCGTTGGCAGATGTTGTTATCAGAATACGACATCGAGTACCATGCTCAGAAAGCCGTCAAAGGAAGTATTTTAGCCGATCATTTGGCTCATCAACCGATTGACGATCAGGAATCAGTTGGGTTTGACTTCCCAGACGAAGATGTCATGTACTTGAAAATGAAAGATTGCGATGAACCACTACCCAGTGAAGGGCCAGAACCAGGTTCCCAATGGGGAGTAATCTTTGACGGAGGTGTCAATCATTATGGAAATGAAATTGGGGCAATCATCATAACACCTCAGGGTACCCACATTCCTTTCACCGCCCGACTGACACTCAAGTGTACAAACAACGAGGCCGAATACGAAGCTTGTATCATGGGTCTCGAAGAAGCAATTGACTTGAGAATTAAGAACTTGGATGTATATGGAGACTCAACCCTGGTTATCAATCAGATCAAAGGAGATTGGAACACATACCAATCGGGATTGATTCCTTAGAAAGACTACGCGAGAAGGTTGTTACCATTCTTTAACAGAATCGAGTTTCAACACATCCCTTGTGAAGAGAATCACATGGCTGATGCATTAGCCACTCTCTCTTCCATGATTAGTGTAGTTCAATCGAACGACATACCTAAGATCGACATAATGCGCCTATAAATGCTCGCTTACATCTTCACGATTGAAGTAATCATAGACGACAAACCTTGGTATCACGATATCAAATGCTTCCTTCAAACACAAGAGTACCCACATGGGGCATCAAGAAAATACAGAAAGACCCTCAGAAGATTGGCATGCAGCTTCTTTCTGAGCGGTGATACACTCTATAAGAGAAACTTTGACATGGTCTTGCTCCGATGCGTAGACAAACCAGAAGCGAACATGCTGATAAAAGAAATTCACGAAGGATCCTTTGGCACTCATGCCAACGGACACACAATGGCGAGAAAAATTCTAAGAGTAGGGTACTACTGGTTGACCATGGAATCCGACTGCAACAAGTACATGAGGAGGTGCCACAAGTGTCTGATATACTCAGACAAAATCCATATAGCGCCAACACATCACCAAGTTCTTTCTTCCCCATGGCCTTTTTCCATATGGGGAATCGACATGATTGGCATGATCGAACCCAAAGCTTCGAACGGACATCGGTTCATCCTGGTAGCCATTGACTACTTCACCAAGTGGGTCGAAGCAGCGTCATACGCCAATGTAACTCGACAAGTGGTGGTCTGATTTATCAAAAACAATCTCATCTGCCGTTATGGTGTTCCTAGCCAGATCATTACTGATAATGGATCCAACTTGAATAATAAGATGATGAAAGAGTTGGGTGCTGAATTCAAGATCGAACATCATAACTCATCTCCCTACTGACCCAAGATGAACGGAGCGGTAGAAGCGACTAATAAGAACATTAAGAAGATCATTCAAAAGATGGTTGTAACCTACAAAGACTGGCACGAGATGCTACCCTTTGCTCTTCACGGTTATCGTACATCTGTCCTCACTTCAACAGGGGCTACCCCTTTCTCTCTAGTATATGGCATGGAGGCAGTGCTCCCCGTAGAAGTAGAGATCCCATCAATCAGAGTATTGATGGAAGCTAAGTTAACAGAAGAAGAATGGTGTCGAAGTCGACACGATGAGCTCAACCTGATCGAAGAAAAGCGAATAACGGCACTATGCCATGGTCAGTTGTATCAGAAAAGAATGAAGAAGGCGTTTGACAAAAAGGTCCGACCTCGCGTCTTCAGAAAAGGAGACCTCGTGCTCAAGAAGATACAATCTTTTCTCACTGATTCCCGGGGCAAGTGGACAAGAAAGCCTTCTCAGGCGGCGCCTTGAGACTCGCAACCATGGATGGAGAGGAATTTGCCTACCCCACAAATGTTGACGTAGTCAAGAAATACTTCGCCTAAATAAAAAAAACGTCTCGGTGGATTGAAAACCCGAAAGGGCGGTCCAGGAAAAAATTAGAGACATAATTAAAAATCATCTCGATGGATTGGAAATCTCAAAGTACAATCCAGGAAAAAGTTAGGGATTAATGGCAAGTAACTACGTCTAGCAAAGGGGCAAATCCCCCAGCAGTAGTAATGCCATCCATCAGAAGAAACTCCAATCAAGGTCATCTTCGACAGAAGCTCAGGATGTCCAGAATTCAAAGTTGGTAGAAGGATAGCGGTCGTTATGTTTCAATGCATCCTTTTTCCCTTAAACTACCATTTTCTAACTTTGTAAATGCTCTATGGAATCACGCGTTTGGCTGATTTCCATCCTATCAATAAAATTTGAGCTTTAGTGCTTTTGTTTGCAATTCTTATTTGTTTTAGCATTACAGAACGACATTTTAACATGATCAAGATTCTTGAAATAAAATAAAAATGAATTTACTTGTCAAACTTTTTCTGCTTTTAAAATAAAGATGGCAATTTCTTTTGACTATTGAACATCGAAAGAACATCGATCGCTTCTCTAGAAGTAATCGAGCTTCAAAGTGCAGAATCAAAGTACTCCTTCTTAACCAGTACACCTGAATGAAGGATCAGCTGTGTCAGATGCGAATATTCCGTCCGACATCCCTGGTAGAGTGCTTATGTCCTAAGCCCGGCCAAGGGTTTTCCCCACAGGGATTATTTCTCCTAAGCAAGGCAGAATTATTATTTTGGACCAAATGGTACTTCATCGTTCCCTGCAGTGGCCGAGTATCCAGTCGTGTTCATCTATTAGTCTGTATGTCGTGTCAGTTTCGTCAGCATATACATATATACATCATGCATTATTCATTCATACATGTTCATATTGCATCACTACCACGCTAGTCGGTCTTACCCCCTAGTACTAAAACTCCTCTTGTCAATCGAGTTGTCAGTTCTTTCTTCGTCAGGAAGTGAATCATCTAAGCAATCTCTCTCCAGTTTATCTCTGGATTAGAGACGATCTTCGACGACTTTGATAACTTGAACCTCTGAAAAGCAAGAGAAGTTTCTACAAACATCACTCTTCGCCATTGAAGATGATATCTTCGCTCTCTCGGATTAAGGAAAATCCCTAGAGAAAGCATCTTAATCAAAGCATCGGCAGTACGGCAGTTTTTTTCTCCAGAAAATTTGCTTACGAAAGGGTCATCAGCACCTCCAAACTGGATTACATCACATGTCATTTCTTCGAGAAGATCTCGAGGAAAAGTATGATGTAATACCCCCAAGCAAAAAGCAGTCTCTCAAGAGACTCGTTTTCCCCAGTAGAGTCAACAAATGTCGTCTCCAACAGAGAAGTTTGTACACCTCTGCAGCTCAGACGAATGGGTTCCCCAGCAAGTCTGATACCAAAACTTTTTCCCATCAAATGGCATCTCCCCAGGAAAATTCGGCGAGAAGTTTGAGGAAAACCGTTACAGACAGCGTCCCTTGTCAAGAAAGTTTATTGACAAAAGAAACTAAGACCAGTTCCTTGGTAGGAAACCAGGATCGAGGGGAAGTTTATTTCAGAAACTGAGACCAGTTCCTTGGTAGGAAACCAGGATCGAGGGGAAGTTTATTTCAGAAACTGAGACTAGTTCCTTGGTAAGAAACCAGGATCGAGGGGAAGTTTATTTCAGAAACTGAGACCAGTTCCTTGGTCGGAAACCAGGATCGAGGGGAGGTTTATTTCAGAAACTGAGACCAGTTCCATGGCTGAAAACCAGGATCGAGGGGAAGTTTTTACCTTTTCTAAGCATCATTGCTTAGCAAAAGAAGAAGGATATGTAAACTACCATTCATAACCACTGTCAAAATTTGGATATTCCGATATTTAATCCTCTTGCACCCCGAATGCCTGAATACCTTCGCCATTCACACCTTCGGGTCCAAGAAGATTAAATAGGGGCATCTGTCAAACCCCAAATTTTGACCACTAAGATTTCCCATCATTGTTTAAATCATCATCACAATATGGATGAACCATCATGCCTCATAAATCTCCTCAGAGATGTTTGAGCATTCACCACAATCAAGGACTAGGGTTTCAAGCTCTCTCAGAGAATTTAGACAAAGGATCAATCAAGAAATGACATGATATTAAACTTGTCTAACCTCTCAAACACACATAAATGATCAAGAGGACTACCACATCAAGAATCAGGCACAAGGTTGCAGCATTCCGAGTGGATTAAGCCTCAAGATCGCCAGTGTCACCAAATTAGGGTTTAGGTCGACCAGGGCCTCCAGATGAAAATCTTCATCTGGGCATGAGCCAATGCTTCAAAATATAACTCAAGATACTACAAGGAACCTCATGGACCCAATCATCAAGTCAATTTTACCTCAGGGGATGCATTCACCAAAAATTGGGAATTAGGGTTTCTTGACCTAATTCACCCCTAAGTTGACTTTTGGGACAAAACATGAGCCAAGACCTCAAGACATGATTTGAGGGTCTCTAATAAACCACATTGATCCATTTGCAACAATGGATTGATCTAAGAAGCTTGATCCACAAGTTTCAATTTCCTCAGGACCACCATTAGGGATTTTGAAGAAAAAGTCAACTGTACCTTTGACTTTAGACCAAGACATGCTCCCAAACCCTGGGACATGATTCAATACACCCTATAACACCTATGAAACATATCCATCAAGTTTGATTTAGATCAAGGACTTGATTTCACAAAGGGTCGCACAGTTTGGAATTCATCTAATAAAAAGTCAACTGTGCACAAAAGTCAAGTTTGACTTTTTGAGATTTTTCACAATAATGGTTCCTCAACCCTAAAAAAATATTAATATGTGATTTGAATCATCATTCATCAAGAAAAATCAAAGAAAGTGGGAAAACTTGTAAAAGGGGTAACCATAAAAAACTTAGAATTTTTCTAAGTTATGGGACAAAGTGGCTAGGGTACCAACTTCCAACTTCCAAAGCTGGATTTGTAGCTCTCATGGTATAGTTTAAAAGTGTCAACTACACCTCATTCCAATTCCTCATGGATTTTAAGTTATGGAGTAATCAAAATGGCTGAAAATACAAAAGTGACATTTTTCCAACACTTAGTGAAATTTTCACTAAGTCAGAATTTGCCTTATTTTTTCCCAAATGTAGAGGCATTTTTCATTGTAATTCAAGTTGGATCAAAACCAAAGTTGGACATCATGTTGAAATAGGATATACCAGCTTTCCAAAATGTCCAAGAACTGCATCAAATTCCATCTGAGCTAGAAGATATGACAGCTACAACATGCCTTGCTGCAAACTGCTGTGCAAGGCAGATTTGTGCATTAGGGCTCGATTTGATCAATTTGTGCAGACAACAGACAAGTTTATCCATCTGTACACCTCAGGGGGGACCAAGGAGGAACAAACACTGATCCATAAGCCTCCCAAGTCTTTGGAACTACATATAGGTTTGGCACCCCTAAAACCTAAAGATGCCTATAGACTCCAATTTTGTTTTGGAGCATTCAATGGATGCTTAGAGGTGGCATGTATCAGAACAAAGATGAACACTTCAGTCAAGCCTTATCCTTGAATCAGAGAACCATAGGCCTGTGCTCTAATCTCAAGTCAATGGCTAGAGGAGACTTGAGATTCCATTTGATCCACATTGGCTAAAGGCCTGCTGCAGTTGCCATTCCCCATTCCTTGCAAAACAAACTTGACACACTATAAATAGACCTCATTTCTGATCATTTTGAGTACACCAAAGGCCTATAACACTTGCCTTTCTCAAAATCACACTTTCACTTCCAAATTTGCCTTCTAAAGCAAGCCACTATCGGGTTTTGAGTTTGAGAGCAAATCCAACCAAACCAATCACACACACACCTCATAAACATCATATAGAAGTGATCCAAACACTTAAACAACATTTGGAACACCAGATTCTCAAAATCACCAACAATCTGCACAAGCCTTTGATAGATTTGCAGTTGAGGTGCCAAATCAAGTTCCAGCTCAATTCAATCCACTCCAAGCATTCAGACACACTCCATAGCACCTAAGGAAGCTGTCCACATCATTGGAACCAAGTTGTAACACCTCTAACCCAAAACACGATCACCAGCTGCAAGAGGTAAGCCTCAACTTTGTCATCTCATAATTCATGCATATTTATTCGCACAATAATTTTGCCATATGTTCATAATCATGCATGGAATGTTTCCCCTCAATTAATTACTTTGTATGAATAGTGTGTGGAATTTCTGAGCCTTCATGCAGAATTTAGGGTTATTGAGGTTTCTCTTTGATTTCTTATTCCATGCTTAAAATAAATTAAATTAAAGACCATAGACATGATTGTGAGGTGAAAAAGAGTAGATTGATATGTGGATTGTATGATTTCATCAAGTATTCAGTGAGATTGATGAGAAAATGCAAATCTGGGCAAAACTCAGAACACGTGCGTGTTCTTGGGTGTTCTTGGCGCCCTTTTCAAAAAATTCAAATATTTGAATTTTGTGATTTTATTTAATTGATTCAAAAATTAATTTCGCTCTGAATTTTAATGATTTTTAGTTGATTCTTTTTTTCACAAAAATGTTAAAATATTTTATTTTACAAAAAATTCCCAAAAATATTATTTATTTCATATACTTGATATTTTTGCAAAAGAATTAATTTTTATTTGTTTTTTAACATTTAACATATTTTTTCTTTCTTGATTTTCCAAACTTAAGTGGTTTCCAATCATTTTGTGGATAAAAACATGATTTTTGAAACATTGATCCAAGATCACCACTCATTTTTCACATGTTTTTAATATTTTTTATTAATTTTTAAACAAAATTAATTCCATTTTAGACAAAATTCGGGTTTTGATTAATTCCACCCTCATCAACCTTTTTCAAACACTCATGGGCCTCTAATAGAGTGTAAGACCCAATCCCTCTTTGAAACCAAAATAGTTTGGGCCTCAGTCATTGTATAAGACCCATGGTGTTTTCAAAAATCTCGGCGCGATCGCCAGTTTAAAATAAAACCACTTGGGCCTCTCCCTGAGTTGTAAGCCCCATTCTTTTTCTTAAAATTACTCATGGGCCTCTAATAGAGTGTAAGACCCAATCCCTTTTTAACCAAAACCTTTGTGGGCCTCAGACATTATATAAGTCCCTCTGCGTTAAAAAATCTCAGCGCGATCGCCATTTTCAAACAATAAAATCATCGGGGCCTACCCTTGTGTTGTAAGTCCCATTTCTTTTCTTTAAATAATCTTTGAGCTTCTCCTTGAGTTGTAAGACCCAACCCTTGTTGTACATAAACCTTTGTGGGCCTCTGTCGTTGTATAAGTCCCGGTACAACATTCAAAACAACAGTGCGATCACTGTCAAACTCTTTGGGCCTCTCCTTGAGTATAAGCCCCACAATCTTTTCTAAACAATTTCCCTTTTGATTTAGATTCAAATATATGTATTGTTATCAAAACTTTCTTTAATTTCTTTGAACAACTAACAATACAACGTGGAAGCTTGCTCATCTGTAAGTTTTATCGGCTTTCGTTTACACGCTTTCATATATATATAACTGTATTGTGGGAAGCTGCGCATGGTTAGTCTTCTTTCATTCTTTTAAATACACGTCAAATATATATAACTGTATTGTGGGAAGCTATGCATGGTTAGTCTTCTTTCATACCCTTTTAAAATACTCGCATATATTAATTGTATATATACTAGTATAGTTATTTAGAGTTTTCCCCGACAACTAGGTCTAAAACTAGGTAAAGCCCTGTTGGTCGCTCTTAAATACAAACAAAACTAGATCCCCATAGGATCTCCAGATACAGTCTTGCCTTCTCTTGGGCTTAAACAATATGGAACAAAAAGAAAGTCAGTATTCTTCGTGAACCTTTTCTCAGGTTGTCACCCCTAGAAATTGTCAAAGAAATTCTACTCCCCGGAGTTGATCTATTCTCAGTGAATAGCATCTCTTGAATTTCTTCAAATCACAGAACTTTCACTAAATGATCTATTCTCGGTGAATAGCATTTCTTTAACTTTTCTTGGTTTGGGACCCACTGGCTTCCTAAAAGCATCCCCGCCTCCTCTTGGGCTTTGTACAAGGACCCTCCGGCTTCTTAGAAGTTCTCATGCCTTCTCTTGGGCTTGATACAAGGACCCTGACGACCTCTTAAAGGTATAAGACAGAACTTAGTCATCCTTTGCTAGAGCAGTCTTTCAAGTGTCAGACCTCAGGCCACTTTAAGGTTGATTCTCATCCCTTAATGCCCTTGCCTCCTCTTGGGCATCATACAAAGGATAAACCTCTTCCACACCAGCAGACTTGGACAGTCTAATCCCCTTGAGTCTCAAAGACATTCTCAAGTTCCTTACAACTATAGGAAAAAACCCCGGGTATTCTGGATCGATCTCCAGCAGAAACTCAGCCTCTCTCATGAGAGTTCCCCGACCAGGGTCAACACTATCTTAAATTAGAACCTCAAGGTATCTGATATCTCAACTCTTCTGTAATTCTCAGCAAGAGTTGATTCCCCACTTGGATCTGCCTGGGGATCTCAATTATCCCTGACAAAATATAGCCTCCTCTTAGGCATTGTATAAGGACCTTTCCTCAGCAGAAAGCTAGCCTCCTCTTAGGCTTTTTATAATGATCCTTCCTCAGCGAAGTCAGCCTCCTCTTGGGCTTTGTACAAATTATTCTCCCCAGCGGAGCTAACCTTTTTCAGACTCTCTTGTTGAGTCAATCACTTTCTAGACTCTCTTGTTGAGTCAATCACCTTTTCAGACTCTCTTGTTGAGTCAATCACTTTTTAGATTCTCTTGTTGAGTCAATCACTTGTTAGACTCTCTTGTTGAGTCAATCACCTTTTCGGACTCTCTTGTTGAGTCAACCTTTCTTAGCCTCAATCTTGGGCTTTGTACAAGATAGATAAAAATACTCTCTCGTTGAGTCGATCTTTGTCCAAGCTTGGTATAAAGATTTCCCCTAGCAAGAGTTAGCCTCCTCTCAAGCTGCGTAGAAGGATTTCTCCAGCTTGTTTAGCCACAATCCTGGGCTTTATACAGGACAGATAAAAGCACTCTCTTGTTGAGTCAAACCCTTTTAGCCTCAATCTTGGGCTTTGTACAAGACATAAATTTCCCTCTCTTGAGCTTGGGACAAATATCTTCCCTAGCAGAGTCATTTCCTCCCAGTCTTCTTCTAGGCTGAGGAATGATTTTCCCCCAAGAAGAGTCAAACTCATTTCAGTCTCAATCTTGGGCTTTGTACAAGACACATAAAAATATCCTCACCAAAGTCAGGTAAATTTCTCATTTCAGCCTCAATCTTGGGCTTTGTACAAGACAGATAATACTCTCCAAGAAGAGTCAAACCCATTTCAGCTTCCTCTTAGGCTTTGTATAATGATTTTCCCAGAAAGGTCAGCCTCAAATCTTGGGCTTTGTACAAGACACATACAAACCCTCCCCAGCGGAGTCAAAATCCCTTTTAGCCTCAATTTGGGCTTTGTATAAGACAGACAAAACATTTTCCCCAGAAAAGTCAAACTTCTAGCCTCCTCTTAGGCTTTGTATAAAGAAATCCCCTAGCCGAGTCAATTAACATTTTAGCATCAACCTTGTGCTTTGATCAAGGCACACAAAAATCAACAATCTCTCTTTAGAGATGACAAATTCCCTCTCAATACCCTTTTAACTTCAATCTTGGGCTTTGAACAAGGCACAAATACTCTTTTAGCTTTAATCTTGGGCTTTGAACAAGACACCAAAACATCATTTTCCTCCCTTAGAATAGGAGGAACTACGATTGCTCTGATTTCCCTGTTTCGTTTAAATGGGAATACGTAGTCATAAGATTACGAAATCTTAGCGAGCATACTAAACAAAAACTCTAGGTCCAGTACCTTCATACATCAGTCAAAGACTTTAGGTTTCATACCTTAGCCATCATCATCGTCATCATTTTCTACAGAAAACTCACTCACTCGCTCATAATTCCCAAGAAACTTTCCCAACCCATTAACAGATAAACACCATCAATTACAAAGCGAAACCTAAAGCTAATATCCTGTGGATAACCACATATAGGATGGGTAATTGACAACTCCCCATTGTATAACCTTAACCCGGACCCCCATCTCTTTAAAGCATTTGTTCCGTTAAACGTTCGCGTGCAAGGTTATTTTTGGATAGCTTCCCTTTCCCTTCCAGCTTCATGGGATAAATAAGAAATCAGAAAGTAGCACCCTTTCTCCTCGAGGATAAAAACCCAAACTTCGGCGATAAGGTGGTTGCGTCACTGACAAAAATCGTTCGCTACACAATCCTCTAGGGATCCATTATAATATATGTAATTTTTTTCGAGAGGTAGATCATAGATCTTCAAACAATAATAAAGATAAACACTTTTCGTGCAATCCTCCGAGGATGCAATATAATTTCTTCAAGAACTATATAAATTATTATTTTTCTATCATTCAGGGATTTTGATTAATTCTTCAAGAACTCTATAATAAATTATTATTTACTATCCTTTAGTGATGTTTGATAAGTTCTTCAGGAACTATATAATAAATTATTGTGTTGTTCTCCTTCAGGGATGCTTGATAAGTTCTTTAGGAACTATATAATAAATTATTATATTTCTATCCTTCAAGGATATTTGTTAAGTTCTTCGGGAATTATATAACAAACACATTATTTTATAGTCTTTCAGAGATTTTTTAACATTATTTATCCAATCTTTCTGAGATGCATGAAAATCATCGTTGATTTTTCTCTTCTAATAAATATATCAATACATAATAGGCAGAATTAAAAATATATATTACAAAACAAAAAAATATAATAATGTTACCTTATAAATCTTGGAGCTTCATATAGTTAGACCTTCATTATCAAATTATTTTTATCACTTCTTAGATAATTAGTTAACATTCATATGGCAGAGTTTCGTGTTGATAACGTGTTATGAAACTAAACAAAACAATATAGAGATCAAAGAGAGAAAGAGCAGAGAGAAAGTAATCTTATATTATCTTCTTCAAATGTGCACTTTATAATATGGACCTTATTTATAGGACCTAAGGGAGATGGAAAGTCACAACTATTAATAAGGAATAGGAAAATAAAAACAAGAATAAGAATGGACACCCACTTTTATCTTTATTCATAACAAAAAGGATATTAATCATAAATTTATGTCAAATATTTGGTATGTTAAACGACTTTAATAGTAATTTATTGATATTGTAAAAAAGTTTTACACTATTATCTAATAAAACTGTATCATTTTATCATTACATATCATTAATTTAAAATTTTCAATTTGATTTGACGGGATACATAATCGTCATTGATTGATAATGTAAAATTAATTAACACGGTCACTGCATCACCCATTTTCTCATGTTAAACTCTCAACTCTTTTTTTTTATAATTTGCTCACAAGAAAAACTCAAGTTTGTGTATTTAAATAAATCATTTTATATATTTTATAATGTTGTTTACACTCTAGTGAAACTTTATTATATTTTATTTTGACAACGTTAAACATTGGCTATTGCATTTTGAGTTATTTATTTATTTTTTTGTTATTTGGTTTGATTATGATTTTTGAAAGATTAGATGAGTATTTTCAATCTTTAATTTAAAATTCTAACAAAAAAAATTAATTTTGTTAAAATTGTTTAAGCATATTATAATATATAATGAGTATTTTTAAATAAAAATTTAAAAATCAATTACATTTATTCAGTTATTTCATCGGTAAATTTATATTAATATTTAGTTTTTAATATTAAATATTTTTTAATTGTAATGTAAATGTCATATATATATATATATATATATATATATATATATATATATATATATATATATATATATATATATATATATACATATATATATATATATATGTATTACTTGATATTTATTATTTATTTTTATTTTTTTTCAAAAATAAGTTGTGACTTTAGATTTGAGTGTTTCTGATCACCACCATCTGTTAGGGTTTAAGACAACTGAACCACTGTCGGCGATGATTTAAACTCCTGCTCTTCGGAGTAGGGACCAAAGTGGGTGGGGCTGAGTTGTTTGTGGGTCGCAATGAAGAAGGGGAGAGGTCGGTCGAAAAAGAACAAGGCAATAACTCCAAGTGATTTCACTCCTTATGTTACGAAAATTTTGGATTCTAGTGCGAAGGGAGAAGGTAAGAATGGTGTATCAGGATTGGGTGAAGAGAGAAGTGAAGAGGAAATCATAGCTTAAACCCTAGTTAAGAATCCTGCGCTTGAAGTATAGGAAATGAATATCCTTAAAGAGGAGAAAAATAGCAAGCTTTGGGTCGGTGTTATCAGTGGAAATCGCATTCCAGAAAATGGAATGAATATTGAATTTATCGCTCCATCAATTATTGAAGGAGAAGTTGAAGTGACAATCGAAGAAGAAGATGTAGAAATGGAGATAAGATATTGGGAAGCTTCTCTCATTATGTACGTATTAGGGTAGAACTTGAGTATAAATGCTATGAAAGAGTTCATGACAAGGTATTGGAATTTCGTCAAGCTCCCTGAAATGTTCTACCATGAAGAAGGGTATTTCATCTTGAGATTCAAATTGTTTGCTGAGAAAGAAATGGTGCAGATGAAAGGCCCGTACACGATATACAATATGCCAATGATCCTCAAAGATTGGAAACCAGATTTCAACTTTCAATGTGATATGCTTAGAACACTTCCATTATGGGTTAAACTTCCTCATCTGCCTTTGTATTTCTGGGGTCTCAAAAGTCTTGGGAAAATTGGAAGTGCTCTAGGTAACCCTCTAGTCACTGACGAATGCACAGCGAATAAACTTCGTATATCATATGCGAGAATCCTTATTGAGATAGATATTACTCAGAAGCAGAAGGATTCCATCACCATAAAAGACCATGAGGGGAACAAATTTTAACAACCAGTGGAGTATGAATGGAAACCCCTCTATTGTGAATCTTGTAAAAAGATTGGGCGTAGATGTAATAAGGAAAGCAAAGTTTTGGAGCAATGGAAAGAAAAAGACGTTCTCAAAAATATTCCAAAGGAAGTGGAACAAGAACCATCTCAAGGGGACCAAGAAAAGGGATCTACTACATGGACAGAGGTGGGAAGTAGTTGGAAAGGGAAATGTAAGGTTAATTCTATCGGTAAACTAGTAGATGATATTATGTGTCAAAATGGGTTTGAGACATTAGGGATTTCGAATGATCCCCTAATGTCCTTAGACAAAGGTCAATGATAGTTGCTTGGAATACTAGGGGGATCAACAATAATGGGAAATGTAGAGAGGTATGTTCCCGCCTCAAGAGCATTAACCCTAACATTGTTATTTTGGTTGAAACTAGAGTTAAAGAAGCTAAAGCTGGCAGGATCGGGAATAAATTAGGCTCTCATTGGTCTTATCTAGACAACTATAATGAGCACAGGAATGGCAGAATTTGGATAATGTGGAATCCTAATAAAGTTATGATTAGGAAGATAAGTTGCTCTACTCAGTTTATTCATTGTGCTATCTATGACTTGAATGGTTCCTTCAACATGTGGTGTACTGCTATATATATGCTTACAACACATTGGAGAGTAGAAAGATTCTTTGGCAAGACATTGATAGGTTGCAACCTGATAGATCTGAGCCTTGGTTTTAAATGGGGGACTTCAATAATGTTCTTCATGTTCAAGACATATTGGAAGGGGCCACTGTGCAAGAAGCTGAGTATAGAGACTTGGTAAATATGATCATTAGAACTGGATTGCATGACAAAGAGAGTATTGGTAATTCTCATACTTGGTTTAATAATCAGGCTGGTAATCCTATTTACTCAAAAATTGACAGAGTGCTCGCTAACTTGGTTTGGCATCAAAGTCATGCCAATTTTAACCTTAAGATCTTGGACAACGGGGTCTCTGACCATTCCATCCTTAGCCTTATGAAGCAAACTAGAAATAAGCCTTTCAAAAAAGCCTTCAAGTTTCAAAATCAAGTGGTTTCAACTAAGGGTTTTTTAGACATGGTCAATATGAATTGGAATAAACCTGTCAGAGGAACTGGTAAGGGGAAAAACTCATGAGACTCCAACCTGACATCGTCATGAAAAGCAAATCTTTCCAAGGCATTAAGAAGCAAGTGGAAGATGCTAGGGAGGATCTCAAAATTGTTCAACACAATCTGGCCCAAGATAAAAGGAATAGAGAGAAAATCATAGTGGTCAAAAGCAGCATGGAAAAAGTCATTAAGTTGAACAACATAGAAGACCAATTATTGAAACAACGTGCTAAGATAGATTGGCTAAAAAATATAGATTGTAACTCTGCATTCTTCTATGCTTTGCTGAAGAATAAGAGAGTGCAAAACCAAATCCTTGAGTTGAACACTAATGCAGGGGAGACAATATCTAACCAAGAAGAGATGACACAGGAAATTCTGAGATTTTACAAGAATCTTGTAGGCAGGGAAGCTGAGAACCTCAAAGGTGTTGACATTGTTTCCATGAGGAAATGTGCCTAGTTATCTATGAAGCAGAGAACCAGCCTAGTTTTCCCTATTAAAACTAAAGAAATAGATAAAGCCCTCAGAGGAATAAATGACAATACATCTCCAGGTATAGATGGTTATGGAGCGAATTTCTTTAAAACAGCCTAGAACACTACCAAGTATGATGTGTATGAAGCTGTTAAAGAGTTTTTTGAATAGGACATATTATATGGTGCTTTCAACAGTGCTTTAGTCACTCTCATTCAAAAGATTCCAAATGCTAAAATGGTAAAAGATTTCAGGCCTATTTCCTACTGCACAGTGGTATACAAAATCATAGCTAAAATCCTTTCTTCAAGATTAAGTAAAGTCTTGAGCTCCATTGTTAATCTCAATCAAGCGGCTTTTGTTCCTGGGCAGCATCTTCATGACCATTTTCTGCTGGCTTATGAACTTATAAAGGGTTATAATACTAAAATAGGTCCTCATAGGCGTATAATCCAAATGGATCTCCAAAAAGCCTATGATTCTGTAGAGTGGTCGGCTTTGGAGAAAATCCTTCAGGAGTTAAGCTTTACTTCCCAATTCATAAAGTGGATCCTTGTTTCTGTTCAAACTATGACATACAAATTTAATGTTAATGGGGAGTAGTCCAAAAGCTTGAAGGCCAATAGAGGATTAAGGCAATGGGATCCTCTCTCCCCCTTGTTGTTTGTCTTAGTGATGGAATGCCTAAGTAGGATCTTTTGTAAGCTTGCTGGAAATCCTAACTTTAATTTCCATTCTAAATGTGAGAAAGTGGGCATAGTTCATGTTTGCTTTGCAGATGACCTCTTGGTGTTTACTCGTGGTGATCTCATTTTAGTCAATCTTGCTTTGGAGGATTTCTAAGACTTTTCTGATGTTACAGGTCGTAAGGTGAACCCCAAGAATGCAAAATCTATTTTGGTAATATGGATGCTAAAACTAAGCATAACATTCTCAACTACACCTCGTTTAAGGAAGGTAGTCTTCCCTTTCGTTACTTGGGCATTCCCTTGTCTAGTAAAAAGTTGTATGTAGCTGATTGCAGAATCCTTACAGAATCCTTGCTGAGCTTTGCTGGCAGGTTAGAATTGATCAGAAGCACCTTGGTAACAGCTACTAATTTTTGGATGCATTGTATCCCCCTTCTAAAAAAAAGTTATTAAGCAAGTGGAGGCAACTTGTAGATCTTTTTTATGGGCTGGAACAGGGCCTATCAGTAGGAAAGCCCCCATATTGTGGCAGAAAACTTGCAAAAGGAAAAACCAAGGTGGGCTGAACATCATAGATATCACAGATTGGAACCAAGCTAACCTCTTGAAATTTATGTGGGATCTTAGTAAAAAGAGAGATAGCATGTGGATAAAATGGGTGCACAGTTACTACATAAAAGGAAAGGATCTAATGGAGATACAAGTGAAAAGTCAATGGTCTTGGATCATGAAAGCAATATTCAAACAAAGACAAAGGGTACCTCCTCAAGAGTGGCATAATTTGATTACTCAGCAGGTGTCCTACCCCAAATTTTGACCACAAGATTTCTCATCATTTTGCAAATTATCACCACAATATGGATGTACCTTCATGCCTCATCAATCTTCTCAAAGATTGTTGAACAATCACCTCAACCAAGAATTAGGGTTTTTGACCCTCTCAGAGTACTCAGTCAAAGGATCAATCAAGAATGAAAATGATCCTCAACTTATCAAGTCTCTAAAACATCCATAAAGGATCAAGAGGTCTCCCACATCAAGAATCAAGCACAAGAGTGCAACATTTCAAGTGGATCAAGCCTCAAGATCATCAGTGTCACCAAATTAGGGTTTTGGTCGACCAAGGCCTCAAGAGAGAAATTTTCCTCTGGACATGAGCCAATGCTTCAAAACATGATCCAAGAAGCTCAAAGGGACATCATGGACCCAATCACAAGTTCAAAATAACCTCAGGGGATGCATTCATCAAAAATCAGAAATTAGGGTTTCTTGACCTAATTCACCACTGAGTTGACTTTTGGAGCAATGCATGAGCCAAGACCTCAAGAAGTGTTTTGAAGACCTCCAATACATCATATTTATCCATTTAAAAGATTGGATTGATTCAAAGAACTTGGTTCATAAGCAATACAAGGATTCAAATTCATCTAGACCAAATAGGGTTTTTTGATGAAAAGTCAACTGTACCTTTGACTTTTGACCAAGACATGATCCCAAATCTTGGGACATGATTCAAGAAAATTTAAAACAACTATGGAATCCATAAATTAGGTTTGAATTAGGTCAAGGACTTGATTTCATAGAGGATCACAAAGTTTAAATTTCATCTGACAAAACGTCAACTGTGCCAAAAATCAAGTTTGACTTTTTGAATTTTTAGACAAACATGGCTTCCTTAAGTAAAAAACAATGTTAACTTATGGTTTGGATCATCATCCATCAAGAAAAATAAGAAAAATGGGGTTACTTGCAAAAGGGGCAACCATAAGAAACTTGAATTTTCACTAAGTCGTGAAAAAAAGTGATTTATACCCAACTTTGCAAGACCATAACTTGTGATCCAAGTAACCTTTTTCTTCCATCCAAAGCTCAAATAAAATCTCTCATTACATACTTCAAGATTGTCAACTCCAACAGATTCCAAATCCTCATGGATTTTGAGTTATGGATTGATCAAAATCACAAAAATTGGAAATTTACACTTTTTCCAACACTTAGTGAAATTTTGGACAGAATCTGTTTTGCATTTTCACCAACTTTGAGGCCATTTTTCATTATGATCCAAGATGATTCAAGACCAAAGTTAAACATCAAAGTTGAAGTATATTATAGGGGCTTTCCAAAAAGTACAAGAGCCTCTCATGGTTCAACTTGAGCAAGGAGCTATAAACCTCCAAAAATGGCATTTTTCACCCTGCCTACACAAAGGCATGAAAACCAAACTTGTGCCACGCGATTTTGTCACCCAAGTTTTTCCGTTTTGCCAACTTTATCATCTTCCAAAAGCACAAAACATCTGATGACTCACTTGTTTCTTGATCAAGAAGTAAAAAATTCATCTTGGCATGTGCAAAACCATCATGACATGAACTTTGGAATTTAAATTTGGCAAGGTAACATCAATGTTATACATTGAGGTGTCATGAACCAGACCATAACACTCCAAGCCAGGCAAGATTCAGGTCCAAACTCTGAGCATTCAAACCTGCAGAATTGAATGGAGTCAAGATAAGAGAGTTGACTTGGCACTTTTGGATTATCCATGTCAATGGCTACAAGCTACATGCCATGATTAGCCTCCAAACACTATTGCTCCCAAAATAAACTTCCTCTACTATAAATAGAGGTTATGTGTGACTGATCAAAAAACACACCAAAGCATAACAACTCATGTTTTTCTTCCAATCACTCTAAAAAACTAGATTTTGCGTCTCTTTCAAGTCATATTCAAATTTTCAAATAGAGAGAGCAATTCCATCAAAACCAACCATCCTAACACCTCACATATGCCATATACAAGTGATCCATAACCTTAAAACACATCTAGAACACCGAAATCACAAAGTCACCATCTATTTGCTCACGCTTTTTTGCCTATTTGCAGTTGGAGTACCACAACAAGTTTCAAGTTATTTTAATCAATTCAAAGCTTCCAAACACACTACTTGAGGTCCAAGGAAGCTGTCCAAATCATCAGAACACCCTTGTAACACCTACAATCGAGGATCCGATTTCCTCTTGCAGAGGTAAGTTTGACACTCTCAAACTCAATGATCCATGCATCATAAATGTGTTTTCAAGTTACAAACATGTTTCTGCACTTATGTAGAGTGTTTCCCCTCAATCAATTGCTTTGTAGCTATCGAGTATAGAATTTCATAGTGTTCTTGCAGAAATTAGGGTTCATATGTTCTTCATTTGATTTCTCACTCCACACTTAATATAAATGCAATTAATTAATATCACTGAAATCCTTGTTCAAAAACACACAACTTTCATGTTTACAAAAGTCAAAACCATTACGTATTGAGAGAGATATGTGAGGTTTTGCAAAACAGCCATGAAGGGAGGTTGTGAGGAAGAAGATGACCGTTGGCGCCATAATTTGAATTTTTGAATTTTTGATCATTTTCTTAATTGATTTCAAAAATTAATTTCTCTCTCAATTCTTATAATTTTTTGGCTTAAATAGTATTTTCGTCCCTGTAAGTTGGCGAGTTTTTGGTTTTCGTCCCTGTATCTTTTTTTTTTCGGTTTTAGTCCCTGTATCTTACTTTTTGTTGGTGTTAGGTCCCTACAGAGGTTTCCTGCGGATTTTCCTGTGGATTTTCCTGCGGATTTTGGTTTTTAGGAAAGTCCGCAGGAAAATCTACAGGAATCCTTCGGATTTTCCTGCGAATTTTGGCTTTAGGGACTAAACACCAACAAAAAGTAAGATATAAGGACTAAAACCGAAAAAAAAAAGATACCGGGACGAAAACCAAAAACACGCCAACTTACAGGGACGAAAACATTATTTAAGCCTAATTTTTTATTGGTTCTTTTTTTTAAAAATTCACAAAAATGTTAAAGTATTTTATTCTACAAAAAATCAAATTTATATTATTTATTTAATATACTTTGAATTTTTGTAAATAATTTTATTTTATTTGTTTTTAAACATTTTTAAATGAAATTTCCACCTTGATTTTTCAAATTTAAATAAATTCCAAATTCTCATGTGATTAAACATGATTCTTCAAAACATTTTTCAAAGTTGACAACTTGTTTTTGAATATATTTGATATTTTGTATCATTTTTATTTAATTTCCTTTGAAAATTATATTTTTTAATTAAAATTAGGGTTTTTCTTAAATTTTATTTTTTTCAAACATCATTTGAAACACTTTTGGGCCTCTAATAGAGTGTAAGACCCATCCCCTTTGTAAATATAAAATTTTGGGCCTCAGTCATTGTATAAGTCCCGATATGATTTTTAAAATAACGGTGCGATCGCTGTTTTTCATCTGGGTATCTCCTTGAGTTATAAGCCCCAACTCTTGTATAAAAATAATTTTTTGGGCCTCTAAAAGAGTGTAAGACCCAACCTCTTTTGTAAATAAATAATTTGGGCCTCAGTCATTGTATAAGTCCCGATACGATAAACGGTATGATCGCTGTTTTTCATCTGGGCATCTCCTTGAGCTATAAGCCCCAACTCTTGTATAAAAATAACTTTTTGGGCCTCTATTAGAGTGTAAGACCCATTCCTTCTTGTACATAAAATTTTGGGCCTCAGTCATTGTATAACTCCCTCTGTGGTTTTCAAATCACGGCGCGATCATCACCTTTTCAAATAAATCATCTGGGCCTCTTCTTGAGTATAAGCCCCATTATTCTTTTTTCACAAACACTTTTGGGCCTCTATTAGAGTGTAAGACCCAACCCCTCTTTGTACAAAAAGAATTTTTGGGCCTCTGCTATAGTATAAGTCCCACAACGTCTTTCGGTGTCACAGTGTGATCAATGTTTTCAAATAAGTCATCTGGGCCTCTCCTTTAGTTATAAGCCCCAAACTTTCTTAAACAAACTTCTTTTAATTAAAATTCAAATTCAAAGTTTTCTCAAAACTGTCTTCAATTTCTCAAAACCCTAATCATACAGTTGTAGTCAATACAACAGATCACAATACACTTGGGCTTCCTCTCAGAATGTAAGTCCCAACATCTTTTCAATTCAATGAATATTTGTTTATATACTTGTTAATTTATTTATCTGTATATACTTGTGCATATTTGTTTAGAGTTTCCCCCAGCAATTAGGTCTATGCTTAGGTCAAACCAGAGGTTACTTTCAACTTAGTCAAAACTAGTTCCCTCATAGGAAATTCCCTATACAGTCTGTCTCCTCTTGGGCTTATTCAATATGGAACAGAGAAAGGCATTATTCCTGGTGAAACTTTTCTCAAGACTGTCAAAATTTAGAAATATATATATATATATATATATATATATATATATATATACAAGAAATTCATTTCCCCATAGAGGATTAATTCCCGGTGAAACCTCTTTTGAATTTCTTCAAACCTTAGAACTGTTCAGCAAAGAAAGGATTAATTCCCGATGAAATCTTTCTTGAACTTTTCTTAGGCTTGGACCCACAGGCTTCCTAAAAGCATCCCCAGCCTCCACTTGGGCTTAGTACAAGGGCTAACAGGCTTCTTAAAAGTTCCCCAGCCTCCTCTTGGGCTTAGTACAAGGACCCAAAGGCCTCCTAAAGGCATAGGATATAAATTAGTCATCATTACTAATTCAATCCCCAGAAGAGTCAAAATTTCAGAATATCATACCATTCTAGAGTTGATCTTCATCCCTTAAACCTAAAACCTCCTCTTTGGCATCATACAGAGACCCCTCTCTACACCAGAACCTAACACTTCCTGAGAGACTTGGACAGTCTCAGCCTCCTCTTGGGCTTCATTCAAGTAGACTTAGAAAGTCTAGTTTCCTTTGGACTTAACACCCAGAGACCCTCAAGTTTCCTAAATGCACAGGAAAAACCTGGTCATTCTACCAATGCATCAGTCTCCAATAGAGTTAAAACCTCTAGGGTTTTCAAATTCAACTTTAAACTTCCCTGACCCCCAACAAGGTTTAAGCTTTTACCTTAAAAGTACCCAACCAGGGTCAATTTACCATCAACAAATCCCCAATAGAATCAGAGCCTCATGGCATCTAATACTTCAACTCTTCCTTGATTCCCAGGAAGAGTAAAACATTTGGATTCCCCAATACAATTTGGACCTACTTCTGGATTTCCATAAATCCTCAGCAAGAGATAGCCTCCTCTTAGGCTTCATATAAGAATCTCCTCAGTCATCCTCAATCTTGGGCTTTGTACAAGACAGATAAAACCCTCCCCAGTGGAGTCAGTTTCTTCTAGATTCAACCTTGGGCTTTGATCAAGGCACACCAAAATCAAGCACCCCCTCAGATGAGACCATGAGTCCTCTCTGCAGGAGGATATTTCCTCTATACATCACATCTTAAAAAAAAACAATCAAAACCTTTTTCCAGATAATTGATGTAAGTGGCACACTTGTTGATTCAAAATCCAAGCTAAAGTCCTTCCTTTATGCTGGCAAAAATTCATCATTCATCTAACAACTATAAGTGGCAAGCCTCTGGATTCCATACATCTAAGTTAATGTCCCTCTCTTAGCATGAAAGATTCATAAAGGAAAAAGTGGCATTTCTCTACACTGAGTTAAAGCTTTCTTCCTTCATGACATCCCTCCTATAAAGGAAATTATGGCATTGCTGGATTCACATATCCTAGTTAAAGAAATTTACTTTATAATCAATTTCTTAATATTTGTGATGAATAGTGAGATATCTCCCTTTAGAGATGACAAATTCTATCTCTCAAACACTCTTTTAGCTTCAATCTTGGGCTTTAAACAAGACACAAATACTCCATTAGCTTCATTCTTGGGCTTCGAACAAGACATCAAACACTTTTTTTACTCCCATAGAAATAGGAGGAACTACGATTGCTCTGATTTCCCAAATCTCTTTGCGGGAATACGTAGGCATAAGATTGTGAAATCTTAGCGAGCACACAAATAAAAAACTTTAGGTCCAGTACCTTCCCAAAAACAACGGAAAATCGGAAAACAACAAAACATTCTCTCAATTCTCCCAAAGGAGAAACTTTCCCATGGCACAGCAAATAAACACAAGAAAGCATTTAAAGTTAACAGAAATACATGCAATAAAAGGTTCCTATGGATTACCATAGATACACTGGGTGTTAATAGCTTCCTTTTGTATAACCAGACCCCGTTCCCCGATCTCTTAGCATTTGTTAAAGAAAACATTTGCGTGCAAGGTTAGTTTTAGATATCTTCCCTTTCCTTTCCAGCTTCATAGGATAAATACAGAAATCAGAAAGTAGCACCCAATCCCAACATTGCGGTAAGGTTGTCACGTCACCGACAAAAATCGCACGCTACAGTAAAATGGCGACTCTGCTGGGGAGTTATAGGATTAGAGTTCCTAAGATGTCTAGGCCTTGCTTTGCATTTATTTCTATGTTTATTTACTTGATTTCTCAGTTTTTTGCTACATTTTTATCATTTACTGTCATATTACTTGATACATGTGTTTAAATTACTGTTATATAGGAATGCGATTAATACGCATGTGGTAAGTCTGAGAGAACATTAAGATAAGTGGTGGCGTCTCTAGGAAGGCTTATAGGAAGTGAATCCCGACCAAGTTAACCTAGCAGTCCACCGAATCAGTTGAGGTACCTGTGTGGACTTGCTAAAGTTGAACGACCATGTCGTGAAAGCATAGTTTTCCCAGTGTGGAACCCATGAAACTGAGGATTTAGTAGATACTTAACCATTAAACCATTAGGTAGTGCGGTGACTATCGGGAATAGTTGATACGCGATGCTACACTCAAAGGAGATTCATCTTAAGATATTACAGCTCTACTGAGTCAATTGGTTTGCTGTTAGTATCCCTAAGAGGGGTCAATGATTTTGGGAACCTTTTTTAGAACCCGTTCTATAAGTACAAAAATTGACCAATTAGTACACACCTTTGGGGATGGGTAGATCCATGGCTCCATGCTCGTGACGATGAAACCCTAAACCCATGTTTTCAAATGTTTTTGTTTGCTGCATTCATACATCCATGCATTCTTTAAAAAAAAATTAAAAAAAAAAAACATGAAAAAATCTTTTTCCAAAAGAATTGAAACAATAATTGTAAATATCAGAGAGGTTGCGTTATGGATTTCGGAAGAAGAAAAACGCACAAGTACACCTTCAAGGTTCCAAAAATGGGAGACCTAAGGAAAATAGGAAGGATGATTACTAACCCTGAAGCTTTCAGAGTTAAGCACGGAGGACTGTTATCTCTTCTGAAGATCAACATGGTTGAAGGGCTCCTATCTACACTGGTTCAGCTCTACGATCCGGTATACCACTGCTTCATATTCCCGAATTACCAGCTCACACCAACACTGGAGGAATACTCCCCCCTGATTGACTTACCTATCACTGATCAAGATCCATTTTCTGGACTGGAAGAAATTCCAAAAGATCAAGCCATTGCAAGAGCAGTCTCTTTGGATGAGTCAGAAGTCAGGACTCATATGACCACCAAAGGAGGAATCCAGGGTTTACCAGCTAAATTCCTGATGGAGAAAGCTCTATACTTTTCCAGTATAGGAAATATAACCGCTTTCGAAGATGTCTTTGTTTTACTCATATACGGGTTATTCCTCTTTCCCAACATTGATAACTTCGTCGACACCAATGATGTTAAGATATTCTTGATTGGGAACCCGGTCCCAACCTTGCTTGTGGATGCTTATCATTCTGTACACTTAAGGAATTTGTACAGTAGAGGGATGATCACATGTTGTGTACCATTACTCTACAAATGGTTTATTTCCCACTTGCCCAAGTGTGCTGCTTTTTGGGATCACAAAAGTAATTTGCAATGGCCGCAGAAGATTATGTCTCTTACTAATTTAGACATAGATTGGTACAATCAGATTTACAAAGGGATAAAGATCATCGACAAATGTGGAAATTTCCCCAATGTACCCCTCATTGGTACTAAAGGAGGGATCAACTATCATACAATTTTAGCTCGCCATCAACTTGGATACCCGATGAAGAATATCCCACATAATGCTGATCTAGAAGGTCTTTTCTTCAAGGAAGCAGAAATTGACAGGGCACTAAAGAAATAAATAGTGCATGCTTGGCAACATATTCACAGGAAAGGGAGAAAATCCCTAGGAAGACCAAATTGTTCCTCTACAGAACCTTATCTCCACTAGGTACAAACCAAAGCCATCAAACTAAGGATGCCTTACCCTCATCAAGAAGTTTTTCCCTTAAAGGAATTTGTCCTTTATTTCATGTCTGATGCGGAAAAACTCCAGATCGCTCTCAAAAAAGTCCATGTGAGAAGAACTCTTGGAAGAACAAATACTAGATCCTTAATTTGGAATGCACCAAGATTCAGGAACTGCTAAAGGAAAAGGATGCTCTGATTGAGATATTAGAGCAGCATGCCATAGAAAGTCAGGTGGAACGAAGGAATTTACTCTCTCATTTCACTTGCCAAAGGACCGTCGACCCGACAATGGCTGAAAGAGCTCAATCAAAGAAAAGAAAAGTTTAGGAACCAGCATCTAAGCTCTCCTCATAGAGAACTCAGGATCTATAGGCCTAATTTTCCTTATCACACATTGTAAAATATTGTACTTTTCCTCGTAAAATACTACAATCTTTCGAGTTCAATAAAAGAGCCACCCCCGCTATGTGATATTTGCAATACGATTGTTAAAAGTTCTTTTGAAAACAAAAAACTAAAAAATATATCATTCTTTGCATATCATTAATCATTCTCATATAGCACATCTTTATCTTTGAGTCTCACATATGTGTCGCACTCTAGAGTCAAACGGTCTCATTCGTACAATACTCGGGCCAATTGACAAAAGAAAATGGACGATCTCGAGGAAGAGAACAGAGAGCTGGGAGAAGAAATCAACGCTCTAAAAGAGAGTTTGGAGAAACTCCACCATGCATGCAAACCCTGGCAGTAGCCCAGGAACAACAACATCAAAGGACTGTAATCTCAGAGATTACATCCACACCAGCATTTGAGACTCCTGGCAGTCATCCTCAGTACAACATGCCTAAAGGTTTCCCCTGGGGCATGCCTCTCAACTTTATACCTGAAAGATACATCCCACCGGTCACTGAAGACCCGGAAGTCATAGCAGGAACCTCCAGACCTGAAGGTTACAAACTTCAGGTAAATGAAGATGCAAGGATTACAACAGAAACTCTTGAAGGTTACAAACTTCAGGTCAATGAAGCGCCAAGAGTTACCGTTATAATGACTATACCACAGCCAGTGGTACACACTATCCCGGAAGGACAGATTCAGCAAACGGTTTCTGGCAGAAACGAAGATGTATACGAAAGGATGAATGAGTTCCAAGCACAATTCTTGGAAATGCAAAAGGAATTGCATGCCATTCACGGTAAAGACTTATTCGGAAAAGACACCGCTGACCTCTGCTTGGTCCCTAATGTAAAGATACCACACAAATTCAAGGTTGACTTTGAAAAATACAAAGGCAACTCTTGCCCTCAAAGTCATTTGGTGATGTACACTCAGAAAATGTCTACCCAGACAGAAAATTAACAGCTACTAATCCATTACTTCCAAGGCAGTATAACCAGTGCCACACTCTAATGCTACATGGCTTTAAACCGCACCAAGATCAGTGCTTTTAGAGATCTCGGGGCAGCTTTCGTTCAGCAGTATAAATACAACTTGGACATGGCACCAGATAGGGACCAGCTCAGAGCAATGTCACAAAAGGATAAACAAACCTTCAAAGAATATGCTCAGAGATGGCATGAAATCGCCGCCCAGATCTGTCCTTCTCTCGAGGAAAAGGAAATGACAAAGATCTTCCTGAAAACATTGAGCTCGTTTTATTATGACCGAATGGTCGCCAGTGTGCCCAGTGACTTCACTGAAATGGTGAACATGGGAGTACACCTTGAAGAAGCAGTCCGAGAAAGACGATTGGTCAAAGATGCAGATCCATCTAGTAGTACCAAAAGATACGGTAGTGCTTTCCAAAAAAGAAAGAGCAAGATATCAGTAATATCTCTCTGGGAAAGCAAAGACGAAGGTATCAACCGGTAGCAGCAGTAACTCCCGCTATCAACCCGGCGCCAGCTCTGACTTATCAACCTCAGGTTGCGCAGAGCCAACCAAATCAGCAACAGTATCAGCAAAGGCCGCAACATCCTCTTCAGCAGGCTCGCCCGCAGTACAATAACAACAATCGTACTACACGACCATCAGGGTTCGACCCTATACCGATGTTGTACACAGAACTATTTCCACTTTTATAGGCCAAGGGGCACGTTCAAACCAGGACTCCTCTTACGGTACCAGAAAATCCACCTTTTTGGTTCAAAGCACATCAGACTTGCCCTTACCATGAAGGAGGATCAGGACATAACATTGAGAATTCTCTCAGCTTCAAGTCTGATGTACAGAAGCTTGTCAGAAATGGGGTTTTATCTTTCAAAGATACTAATCCAAATTTTCAGACGAACCCGTTGCCACAACATGAAAAGACTACAATGAATTTGATAGAAGGAGAGCTTGTCAACAGTTATCAAATTCACAATCACTACTGCAAAACGCGCAAACAACAACGCCATGCTTACAATCGATTGCCTATACACCGTTGTAATAGATGCGCGCTTTTTTTTAATCTCGTTAAAAGGCTTTTAAGGACGGTTAATATTCAAACCGTGGTGAAATGTGAGGCCTTTCACAACGGGTATTTAAAAAACCGTCATTATAGGTACCACATGGTCATGGGTTCAAGTTCTAGCACCAACATTTATGGTTTTTTACATATCTTTTCAAAATGCTGACATTCTTTCACCACTGGTATGTTTACAACCGTCATTATAGCCAATAATTTAGTTTTAGGTCTTGCACTTTAAAAAATCGGTTTTAGGGAAAATCGTCTCCTTTTTAGATCTGTTTCGTGCATCTGAAGCAGAAAAATCGTGCAGTCATTAGTCCCGTACTCTAGAAGAGTTACGGGATTTCACCCTCAAAACCCCAAATTCATATTTTTTTCTATTTTTAATGACTTTTTTACTGTTTTCATAGTCTCAAAAAATTCTAAAAAATTTCTCAAAATTCTTATTTTACCTAATTAGATTAAATTTCGTGTTTTTAGATTTTCTGAATTCTATTTAATCATCTTTTCCTATTTTTTTTAAATGCTGACAGACCTTTCACAACGGGTATTTAAACCAACCGTTGTAATAGGTAGCTTTTTTTACTTATTTTTTCAAAATGATGACAGACCTTTCACCACGGGTAATTTAAACCAATCGTCATTATAGGTAGCGTCTTGCCATTGGTTCAAGTCCCAACACCAACATTTTTGGTTTTTTACTTATTTTTTCAATTCTCATTACCAACATTATAGGTGGCGCGCATATTGAGTTTATTCACTATCCTTAAACAAATATTGGTCGTCCATTTAGTGATTATCAACGGCCAAGACACTACTATTAGTGATCCGCGTGAAACCTAAAACTTAGACGAACTACATCTTCTACCTCCAAACATCATTTTTCAGTTACGATACTCTATTTCTCCACTAAACCAAATTTCAGAACAAATTTCAGAACTCGAGTTAGCAATGTTAGTTGTTGGTGTTCTTTTTTAATTATTGTTGTTCTTGTTATTCTTTTTTATTATTGTTGTTGTTGTTGTTATTATTGTTATTATTGTTATTATTGTTATTATTGTTGTTGTTGTTGTTGTTGTTGATGTTATTGTTCTTGTTGTTATTATTGTTATTATTGTTGTTGTTGTTATTGTTGTTCTTCTTCTTCTTCTTCTTCTTCTTCTTCTTCTTCTTATTCTTTTTCTTGTTCTTGTTCTTACTCTTGTTCTTGTTCTTGTTGTTGTTCTTGTTTTGCTTGTTGTTGTTCTTATTGTTGTTCTTGATGTTCTTGTTGTTGTTCTTGTTCTAATGCTGCAATTTTTTTTATTTTATTAAAAGACATACAACAACATTTTTTTTAAATAACCGTCATTATAGGTAGTTCTAATGCTGTATTTTTTTTATTTTATTAAAAGACATACAATAACGGGTATTTAAAATAACTGTCATTATAGGTAGCGCGTTTTCCATTTTATTACAACGGTTATTGGGCCGCATTTTACGTACCGCATATGCAAGAACACTCTACATAACAACGCCTTCGCCCACATCATTATATGTCATTTTCAACCGTTGTTAAATGGGTTTTTTGTAGTAGTGAATGTACGCTTACTGGGAACCAACCAGGTAAAGATGCATTGCAAACAGAGCGGGTACGACCATGTGCCATCTCATAACTATCATGAGTGTGATATCTACTCCAAGGACAATCAAGGGTGTGCCATAGTGTTTGCTTGGAAAATTAGCAAACAACCGCTGATCTCCTAATTTATGAAAAAATTAGTTTACTTGCAGGATCAATCAAACAAATCCTAGGACATTGTGCTTTAATAAATTTGACAATTTGTATTAAAGTAAAACCTCATGTTCATTGAGTTTGTCATAGTTTTCGTATACTGATAGAATTCGACTAAAAATGATAAAGATTTACTTTTAAAAGAAATGGCGAAAAACATGATAAGATTGCAAGAATGAAATTGCAGAAATGTAAAGGAAACTGTAAATGAATAACTTAGAACTTCATTAAAATGCAAGGAATAAAACTGGTGTTTTTCAAACGTAAAATTTTCTCAGTAGCTACTCTTTTCTCTCACACGGTTACTTTGAGTATTCTTGAATAACTTGTTCAAATTTGGAAACGCACCCGGAAATCTAACACTATAACTCCCAATTTATATACAAATGAAATAACTGTCGACAATAGCTATCTTCCCTAATGCTGACAAATGGCATCTTGCATGCCTTCACGTCCTAGATGAATTCCACGCGTCTGATTTTCAAAACGAATCTCCCTCCTAAATTTGAATTTCAAAACGTCAGTCGAACAAGGCCTTCGCACCAAGTTGTCGAAGTATTTCCAATACTTAGAAAAATCTCCAAATATTTTACTCCAATTTAGCACTCGTTTTCGACTGACATTCTTTCACCAGAACCAGACTTCTGTCGAAATATTTTGACAAATCTTTTAAATCTATTTCCTGAATAAAATCCAGGCGTCGAGATTAGAAGCCTACAAATTGCCCCCCATAAAATGCATTTTCGATAAAGGGAAAAAAACATTTTTTGCATATACAATTCGACACCTTCAATAGTTCGACAGACGACTGTTCATATGACTAGACATTTGTGACGTCAGAGTCATCATTGCACTTTTTCTGAAACGTCTCTTCAGACCAAGTTTTAAGATCCTTTCATCATCACTACCCTAGTTCCTAGCAGATCGTGGGTCAAAAAATTAACGGCCACCGTCTAATCCATCCACTCACAATTGCCACGTGTCCCAAGATCTTTCCATTAAATGGAAAATGTCTTGAATTTTAACCGCTTCATCCTTTTTCTTTGCCACCTATAAATGAGTTAAAAAAAATTCTTATTTCCTTTTCACGCTCCTTTTCTTAAGCAAGAACTTTCTTCAACACAACTTCATCTTCTTCATCTTTCTCTGCATTTTCTTCTACAATCAACCATGGCCTCTTCCACAGCTCCTCAAATCACGAGCAAAGACTCCAAGAAATCCAAAAGCTTGTCACCTGTTTACAAGATTCTTGGTCCAAAGGTGGTGGGGAACCAGCAATACATACCAGAGCCTCCCAATGAAGAGGAAAAAAAGCTCATTTACCAGCCATAGGTACTTATTCCCATTCTCATTTCTGGTAAATTACATGCGATGTTAGGACCCTTACCTGATTTATTGCTAGATCCTTTAAAAGTAAAGGAATTATTTCCATCTTACCATCGCTATAAACCAATAGCCAATGGGGTTAGACCTAGGACTGAGCAGGAACAAACCATAGATGAGAAATCCAAAATAGATGGCCAAGGATCACCCTCTGGGGAAGCCATAAATCTAGAATACATGAACAATTTTAGGATTTTTAGGTCTTTCCCCCTGTCGAAAGACCCATCTGATTATTTAGCTTGGCTAACAAAAATAGAGGCATCCAAAGCTGAAGATTGGAAAACCATGGGCATTTTCGACCTCATCCAACTGTCGAAAGTAGATCCCGGATATTGCCCATCTATGCTTTTAGCTTCCCTTTACTTTTGGGACAATACCTATAGAAATTTCCATCTTCCTTGTGGAATGATCACCCCCACCATTTTTGACGTAGCTGCCATTACTAGCCTTAGCCCACTTGAGGTGGATTATGATCCCAATCTACTGTCTGACGACTCCATAGGCTTCGACACAAATAAGGCTACCTTCACAACCTATATCGCAAATTACCATGACAAGGAAACTGAAGAAGTCTCTGATCAAGAGCATGTAGCCTTCTTAGCCCTCTGGTTGTCGAGATGCGCTTTCTACACTAGGTCTCTCCAAGTGGCGAAAAGGTATATCACCATGGCAAACCAACTCCATGCTGGACACCAACTATGTCTCAGCAAAATCATCCTTGCCAATCTGTATGAGTCCCTTGGCGAAGGAGTTACTTTGTTGAAGAACATCAAAGATAAAGGCAACCTTCTATTGTCAGGACCATTTTGGCTCCTACAACTGTGGGTTAATGCCACATTCGAAGCTTCCCTATCCAACAAAAACCCTGTGGACGAAAATGCCCTGAAGGATAGAAGAGTCAAAGGAACTAGACTGGCGCTGCTAACTCCTAATGACGATGGTATGAGCCTCCAATAAACCTTTACTGGCTACGTTATGATGTTTGCTAAACGTCATAATTTTACTTCTAATATGGCTCCTTTCGCCAATAGAAAAATTGGACCAGAGTGGCTTACCAAGAAGCTCCCCTTAGAGTTGAAAGCTCAATAAACAGAATTCCTTGATGTTTGGGAATTTTTCTAACCCCTAGGCTCTTAGCCTCCAGGGTCAGCCCCTCAAAGCTGAAAATTTCACTTATCAATTACCAACCCAATCTGGTCTCTCGACAGTTTGGGTTAATCCAAATAAAACCAAAACCCCTCTTTTCGAAGAAAGGCTCTCTGATTCACTACAACATGACGCATAATGAAGCTGAGTGCACCAAACTCCTAGAGAGATACTCAAATCTGGTCGAAATTCAACCAGTGCCTTTTAAACCCAGCTTCCTCTGCACTCAAGAGTTTGATGACTGGTGGAGAGAGTACTATAATTCACAATTTTTCGACGTGCCTTCCTTCACTATTCAACTGACCAAAGCTTTCGCCCTTGTACAGGACAAGTCGAAGAAAGGTACTTCAAGACACATCAAAGAGATCCAAGCATTCCAGAAATACTTTGAAACTGCCTATAGGCCCAATGAACTTAGATGAACCATAAGCGAAGCAGCCGTAACTTTGATAGAGAAATTTACAAGAAAACAAGATGAGTTAAAACTACCTTCATACGTTCGACCAGATCAACGTTATGAGATAGCTTTTAACCTCTATCCACCAAAAATCCCTCCTCTACCTTCTGCTAAATTTGGTGTGGCTTTTAGCCCTCCATTTCCAGATTGGTTCACTTGTGGGGATTCCATGAAACTTCTTCGCCAAGAATATCAAAAACGCGCTAAGCGAGTGGTTCCGACTAAGTACACCTTGGACAATTTCAAAGGCCACCTTCATATTGACATAGAACACGTTCGCGTGGAAACTCCTATATATGAAGGTGTGGAATAGGGAGATACTAGACACCACTTCTTTTCATTTACACATATATATCTTTGACTTGTGTTTAACTTCTTTTTTTTTCTCTTCTTAGCCATAAAAATTTCAGTCAAGAAGTCAGCTTCCGTCAAAACGTCAACTGCAGAGGATGTGGAAGACCCAAAAGACACTACCAAGAAACCCGTGGTGAGGGTATGGTTTTGCCTTTTTCTTAATCATAATTCTTATACCTTATTTTCCTGAGACATACTAATGAAATCTTTTTTTGTTTTACAGGGAAGTCGGAGACCTCCTTCGACGCCAAAGAAAAGAAAGGAGAAAGAACCTGATGCTCCAGTTGTTGAATCTGATGATGGTGACGAATCACCCGACCAAACCAAGCCTTCAAAAAAGAAGAAGAAACCATCGAAGCCTCAACAGTCCAAACCTTCTGCCTCCATAATATTGGTGAAGACTCCTCACAAAAATCATGTCGAACAAGTCACCCCCGCTCCAGCTGAAAGTGAGAGTTCTAGTCTCAAGACTGAAATTCCCAAGGTATGTTCTTTTGTACTTCGACAGTTAAAGCCGTTTTTTCCTTATAATAAAGTTTTTGACTTATTTATCCTCCAGGTTCTTGTCGACACTCATGGACATCCTCTTGTCCAAGTCCTTCCAAAAACTAGCAGCGATCCCACTTACAAGCCAACAAGTGCCTCCAAGCCTTCCCCTAAGGATTCGACCAAAGAATCAGCCACTAAAGTGAATCAGCCCATTGATGTTTCTAAAAAACTTCAAGATGTAGTTGAAGAAGAAATTGGTCCTGAGGATGATATCTTAGTTGACGTTGGGGGGACACCGTAACGCGCAACACAACACTCACTACAGAAGGCGATCATGAAGATAACTCCCCCATCAATTTAAAAGATAATGACGAAGAGAAAGATGGGGAAATGCTAACAACTCCAAAGGCTGCTGCGAATGAAGAAGGAAGAAGCGACAACAAAATCCTTGATGAGCATCTCAAAGCTGCTTCAACCACCACGACTTCGACCCGTCTCTCTCACGAGGAACTCGAAATTTTGAAAGTGCAAAGACCATTGGAATATCTGAAGGCCATGCTCAGTACATGTTACAACTTTGCTGACACCACCACCAGCAGTTCGACTACTTCAGGGACCATTTCTGGCGCAAGATCCATGGACGAAGTGATGACCCAGATTCGGCAGAAAATCCTCAACATTGATTTGTTTCAACTCCTATAGAAAGATTCATCTGCTCAATATGACCTGAAAAAGATCTTGAAATAATTCAATGTCCTGGAGGCTCCTCATGAAGTGATTGATGTTGTTGTGGATCTGACCACTCTAATTGACATTGTGGTGGCAGACTTTATCCGGCTTCGAGACTACTCAAAAAAGCTTAAAAATAAGTCGAAAACACAACTTGCTGAATGGGATGCCGCTTCAAGTTCCACTAACAAAGTAACTGAATTGGAAAAGGCCTTTGAACAAAGTAGGAAAGAGGCAGCAAGCTGTGACGAAAACATCCTCAAATGGGAGAAACAAATTGCCGTTCTTCAAAACAAAATTTCTCAGGCTAAAAAGCGCAAGGAAGAACTGCAACAAATCAACCAAGATGATATAGCTAAAGAACTTGAAGTTGGGGTGCACCATGTCGAAAGGGCTCATAAACTTTGCAAAGAAATCAAGGAACTTTCGACTAGCAAGGCCCTTTGCGAGCGTCGTCTTCAGATTCAGAAGTCCAAATTTGAAAAACTGAAAGAATCTTTCCCTGTTTAACATTTGTAATTTTATTTGGCCTTTCAAGGCCTCATTTTTGTAATGACACTTAAGCCATTTGTTTGGCGGAAAAAATTTCAATCCACCATGTTAATTGTTTTTTTTATGCATGATTATTCGACTGCTATCTTTACTTCTTACAATGTGGGCTTATATTTTTTCAAATATTTCCCGTTTATTTTTAGCACTCGCTTATCTTTATGCAACTCTTCAACTTCATATGAGCCGTTCGAAAACACTTTAGTAATTTGAAAGGGTCCTTCCCATTTAGGAGACCATTTTCCCATAAATTTATCTTTTTGATCCATGGGAAGAATAACTTTCCAAACAAGGTCCCCAGTCGAAAACACCTTGCCTTTTACTCTTTTATTGTAGGATTTTTCCACCCTTTCTTTTTGCCTTTTCAATAACTCTAGCTCATTTAACCTCTCTTCGTCTAAATCGACCAACTCGTCTATCATCATATTCCAATACGAATCTGATGGGATTTCATGATGCCTTTGGACTCTTGTTGATTGTAAATATATTTCGACCGGAAAGACTGTATCATGTCCGTATGTAAGCCGAAAAGGCGTGGCATTGGTAGCTTCCGTAGGAGAGGTTCAACAAGCCCATAGAATTTGGTCCAAAGTCTTGTGCCAATTCTTTGGCTTTCTTCCCACACGCTTCTTTATCAAACCAATTACATCTTTGTTTGCCTCTTCGACTTGTCCGTTGGCTTTAGCGTAGCAAGGTGTTGATGTGAGAAGTTTGAACCTCGTTTCTTTTGCAAAAGCCTACATATTTTTACCAGTAAAAACAGATCCTTGATCCGTTGTTATTGTTTCTGGGATCCCAAACCTATAGATGATGTGTTTTTGAATAAATTCGATCACTGCCTCTTGATCCACATTCACTAAAGGTATGGCTTCGATCCATTTTGTGAAATAATCGATACCAACCAAAATAAACTTTTGGCTTTTTGAAGATGCTGGTCGAATTTATCCAATTAAATCTAAAGCCCAACCTATAAAGGGCCAAGGTTTTACTATAGAATGCAACTCACTTGCAGGAATATGTGGTATCCCTGCGTGCACCTGGCACTCTTGGCATCCTTTCGCGAATTTGACGTAATCTTTTAACATAGTTGGCCAATACATTCCTTGTCGAAATAATAACCACTTCACCATATGGCCTACTTGATGCGCACCGCATGCCCCACTATGTACATTCGACAAAGCTATGTATGCTTCTAATTCACTTAGGCACTTAAGCAATATCCCCTCAGGAGTTTTCTTAAACAGTTCGTTACCCAAAATGACATAACTTAAAACTTGATACTTTATTTTCCGTTCGACTGGTCCTGTTGGATTTTGTAGATACTCTATTATGGGCTTCCTCTAGTCTCCAATCGTCGAACTATCTAGGTTAAAAATTTCCAAATTCTCTTCGTCAGCATATCCTAGCTTTATCGTCTCCAAATCTAATGGGGATAATCTGCCCGACACGACTCTTCCTCTAACCTCAATGGATTTTTGCAATTTTTCTTTTGATACTTTGTAACCAGAAGCAATTTGTGCTAAGTCATTTGCCTCCTGGTTTTCTATTCGAGGGATATGTCGAATCATAACCATATCGAATCTTTTCAAGAGTCGATTAGCTATTACAAAGTACATGATCAAATTTTCTTTGACACATTTGTACTCCTTTGTTATTTGCTTTATGACTAACTCAGAGTCGCCCATTATTTCGACCCGAGTTGCCCCCAATTCCAACAAAATTTCAAGTCTGGCTATTAAAGCCTCATATTCTGCCTCATTATTTGAACATAGGCCTTCGAATTTGTACTTAAATTTTGTTGGAATTTTGTTAGGAGAAATAACAAGAACTCCTATTCCAGTTCCATTTTTATGACTAGAGCCGTCGAAGTATAACTTCCATGGTTCTAGTTCAATATAGTCCAAATACTTTTCGTTTATAGTGTGGTCGACTATGAAATCAGCCACTACTTGTCCTTTGACAGCCTTTAAAGGTAAATATGTCAAAGAATACTCAGTTAATGCTAATGCCCACTTTCCAATTCGACTGTGCAAAATTGGTTAAGATACCATGTATTTTATAACATCGAAATGAGATGATACAAAAACATCCACTGGTTTTATATAGTGCTTCAATTTCATACATGAAAAGTACAAACATAAACACAACTTTTCGATTACACTATATCTAGTTTCCACATCGTTCAAGACCCTACTGAGGTAATAAATGGCTCTTTCGACACCATTCTCATCCTCTTGAGCCAACATGCTCCCTAATGTCTTGTCCGACGCGGATATGTACAGCCTCATGCTCCTACTTCTACAAGGTGACATTAAAATTGGAGGATGTGTCAGGTACTCCTTGATCTTGTCGAAGGCATCCTGCTGCTCTTGCCCCCATTCGAAGTCTTCCTTCTTTAGTTGAAGTAGAGGGGAAAAGGCTTGCATCTTCCCACTAAGGTTGGATATGAACCTTCTGAGAAAGTTGATCTTGCCAAGTAGAGACTGCAATTCCTTCTTTGTAGATGGCGTTTTCGCCTCCATTATTACCTTGGCCTTGTTCTGATTGATTTCGATCCCTTTCTTGTGGACCACAAAGCCTAGGAAGTCTCATGCCTGCACACAAAACACACATTTGAGAGGATTCATCTTCAGACCAAACTTCCTCATCCTTTCAAAGGACTGTCGAAGATGGTCTATATGACTTTTTCCTAAAACAGACTTAATAACAATATCGTCAATATAAATCTGCATAAAAGCCTCAATGAAATCGTGAAAAATCGAATTCATTGCTCGCTGGTATGTTGCCCTAGCATTCTTTAAGCTAAAAGGCATTACCACCAATTCGTAGGTGCCTAAGGCTCCAGGGCATCGAAATGTCGTTTTAGGAACATCTTCCTCAGCATTAAAAATTTGGTTATAATCAGAATACCCATCAAGCATACTAAGGTACTCATGGCCTGCGGCAGAATCGAAAAGCATTTCTGCCACTGGCATAGGATATTCATCCTTTGGGGTAGCAGAATTCAAATCTCAAAAATCAATACATACCCTTAGTTTGCCATTTTTCTTTATAACAGGAACTATATTAGCAATCCATTCGACATACCTGGTCGGGCGGATGAACTCGTATCTGAGGAGTCTTTCGACTTCTTCTTTGATCTTTGAGAGGATCTCTGGTGCGAATCTCCTTGGAGTTTGTTTAACAGGTTTCCTCTCAGGTTTTATTGGTAGCCTTAATTCGACCAGATTCCTATCCAGCCTGGGCATTTCGTCGTAGTCCCATGCGAAACAATCCTTGAATTCCTTCAGCAACTGGACTATTTCGACCTTGAGTTGGGGGCTCACTTTTGCACTGATGTAGGTTGGTCTTTTTTCTGCACCCGACCCCAAATCAATTTCTTCGAGTGGATCCTGTGCCACCATCTTGATGTTCGCTGCTAATGGATCCTTCTTGAAGCCCAATGGCTCATTGTCCTAAATTGCGTCGAGCCTCTGGTTTTGCAAATATCCTAGATCTTTTTCAAGTGGATCCATATCAAAATCCTTTCCAAGACCTCGTTGATCTGCTTTGATCTCGTTGGCTTCAACATCCATGTATTTTACTTCGGCCTCTAAGGCCGCTTTGAGTTTATTCTCGACTATGTAAGTCGTGATCTTTTCAAGAACTATTGACTCACTCATTGTCACTAAATTCACTGCCCCAGCCAGTTGGCTGGATGTGTGAGGTTCCAAAAATATAGTCTTCTTCGCCAACTACCTCTCTATCCCACTGAAACCCATGGGTGGGATGAAGGTACAATGAGCAGAAGGCGTTGTCAGTTGGCGTCATGTCGAAGGTTGCTGGACTACAAGGAGCAATATGAGCCAGATTCCTGTCGAAGCTTCGCCTGTCAACCTGGTTTACTTCAGCCATAAAGTAACTCTGGTCAGCCTCTATATTTTCGACAATCCTGTCTGCACGCCAAATTGTTATTCTTTGATGCATTGACGAAGGGACGACACCTATGCCATGTATCCATTCCCTGCCTAAGAGCAGGTTATAATTTTCCTTTGAGGCAATTACCATGAACATTGTCGGCCTTGTGATGGTTCCTACAGTTAGATCTACTTGTATTACACCCATAGAGGTTCCTACTTTTCCCTCGTAATTTGACAACACCGTGTTATGAGGTTTGGTGTCGGAATCATCTTTCCCAATCTTTTTAAGCATGTAATGCGGCATCAGATTGACTGTCGCTCCTCCATCGACCAAAATTGTATTCACCCCTATATTACCTACTTTTCCTTTTATAAACAGGGGTTTCATGTGGCTCCTCATTAAGTCGTCTGGTCTTTCAAAAAATGCATTTTGTTCTTCAACGCATCCATTGTTCATGATATAATAGAAAACGGGCCTGTGTCTGGCCGTTTTGACCTCCATAGCTTCCTCTTCCTCTTCGACTTCCATTATTTGATCATACTCCCTGGGGAGTACTGAGACGACGTTACACATTACGTCGAAAGACGCCTCCAATTCTGAGTTAAAATCATCGATCATCTCATCATCCCTCGTCACGTCCTCCTTCGACGATACTTGTTCTGGAACACTGAACTGCTTCTTATCCTTTTACTCTTCTTTCTGACTCAAGGTTTGCACGTTGCTGCTGGTTTCTGGCTTGGCCTTTTCTGCAGCTTCCTTCTCTGCTTTCTTCCGACGTTGAAACCTTCTCCACTGAGACTTTGTCATCGGGTTCTTACCCTTGTAGTTTTCGGAGGGGTAAGGCATCCTTTTGGGCTTTTCGACTTCCTTCTGTTCTGTTAGAGAGGATCCCCTTTGTACTTCAAAGTCTCTCCATTTCCTTTGGCCCTGAGCCTATCAGATTGGGTTGACCCATCTATCATCTGGAGCCTTATTTTTAGGCTTGAAAGTGTTTGGGTATCTCCCCCCTAACCTCTGCCTGTTGTGGTCTCCTCTTCTGGGGTCAAATCTTTCTCCTCCTGCAGGTTGGGAAGATTTCCAATTTCCCCTTCTTTTCGCCCTCGCCACTCCCTCCAGGTTTTGTGCTGCCTTTTTGTCGAAGATGACACTACAACGAGGGAAAAGCATTACTTCAGATCTTTTCCTCTGGCATCTATGTATGAAATCTGCCAGATTTTCTTCCTCCTTGGGATACGCCAGTTTATGGTACTCCTCTCGTCAACGTTCTTCGTCAACCTGCACTGAAATGTTCTGAGATACTTCTACCATATTCACGTTGCCAGTTGACTCAGTTGCAATGCTTAGTTTATTCAACTTCAAACTGAGGCCTTCATTGACCTCGTGTTCCTTCTTGATACAGTTGAAACCCTCAGTGGCTTCCTTTGTTGGTTTCTTTAGAGATGAACCCTTGGTAACTTGTTGGCTAACGAATCCGACAGTCTTCTCCTTTGGATCCTCCATGGTTCTCTAGAGGAGGCTAATAGCAGCCTGTTTATAGGAACCTTCAGTGGTCCCTTTGTTAACTTGAGCGAAACCCTCAGTGGCCTCATTATTGATCTGGATGAAACCCTTAGTAGTTTCGTTATTGACTTTGGTGAAACCTTCAGTAGTTTCATTGTTGATTTGGACGAAACCGTCAGTAGTTTCGTTCTAAAACCTGGCGAAACCTTCAGTAGTTTTGTTGTTGACGCCATCAGTGGCCTCAGCAATGTAGTTCTCTATGATCTTTCCGTCAAGGTTTTCAGTAACCTTAACCATCACAGGCCGGTTCATGAAGTCAGTGGTAACTTCGACCATGTCGCATTTGTTGGCGGGATCATCAGCAACCTCCACCATATTTACGTTATTGTCGAAGCCATCAGCAGCCTCGATCATCTCCATGTTGTCGTCGAAGCCCTCAGTGGCTTCAACCATATTCACCATGGATGGCTCTACATAGTGGGCCTCCGCTACTTGCAAAGAGTTTGAATCCACCTTCACCTGGGACTTCGACTTGTCTCCGAATTTGAGCCTTCCATCTCTGATTGTGTTTTGCACTAGATCCCTGAAAAGGAAACATTGAGATGTTTTATGACCCAAAAAATTATGGTATTTGCAAAAACCTCTCTTTTTCTATTGTTCTAAAGGAGGCATTTTAGTACCAGGTGGCACTATCATTTGGCCATCCTTGACTGACAAATCAAATATTTCGTCACACTTTGTAACGTCGAACGTATAAGTTCTTTTGGGGAACTTGTCGTTCTTTTCCGATTCGATTGGGTTTTTTCCATTTGACGGAGCCAAGAATTTGCAAGCATATGGTGGCCCTTGTTTTAATTATGCCAAATTGACCTCTTGTTCATCGACATTTGATGATCCATCTTCGTCATCATCTTCACAAACTCCGACATATGCTACCCTTTTCTTTTTTATTTTTATTAGCCCTAGCTTTTTCGGCTTTCAGTCGTTCGACCTGTCTCACCCTATCAGCCAATTGGGCCATGTCTCTTAAGTACTAGGTATCTAACTTCTTTCTAATCGAATAGTCGAGGCCACCAGCGGCCATTTCGACTAACTCGTGTTCAGGCACTTGTGTGAAACATCTTGCCTTGAGCAACCTAAACCTATTCAAGCAATCATCAATTGGCTCTGAGAATTTTCTCTTAACGCTAGCCAATTCTTTCAAACTTATCTTTGTTTGTCCCGTGTAGAATTGTTCATGGAATAATCTCTCCAATTGGGTCTAAGTATGTATCGAATTCGCAGGTAATATGGTAAACCAAGTAAAAGCATTTTTCGTTAGGGAACTAGGGAAATATTTTATTCTCAAATTCTCATTGTGCGCTATTTCGCCTGCTTCAATTAGGTACTGCGCCACATGCTCGATCATGGATTCACTAGTATCCCCTGAAAATTTTGTAAACTTGGGAACTTTCCATCTATGGGGTAACTCTTGCTGCAAAATATATTCCGATAAGGGGGAAGTATAACTGGACCTCTGTAGTCCTACATTCATCCCATTTCGTGCCATAATTCTTTCGACCATGGCTGCCAAATTATTTTCTGCTGGCACATCATTACAACCCATTTGTTGTATAATATTATCAGCATTCTGGTTTTGGTTTACTAACAACACCCTTGGTTCTTGTTGAACAGGGATTTCGACCTCTGGTGGTTCGACTACCCCTCCTTGGTTCAAAACTTCCGCATGAGGGATATTTGGTTATCTTTGATTTATAGTAGGTTCTTCTTTGACGGTTACCCCTGGGTTCTGAATTAGACGTTCCCTTTGGGGAGGTTGAGGAACACCAAAGAAATCGGCAATGCGCGTCATCTGCGCTGCCAATTGTTGATTTGTTTGTGTAGTGTTTTGGATCAAAGGGTTAAATATAACCCCCATCTGTTGGGCTAGCATTTGGACCATATCATGGTTGCTCTCATCCATTTGTTGCCTAATTACTTGTGTAGAAGTATTGGTAATGTTTGGCATATACGTTTGATATCCCGTTCCTAAAGGCTGACTAATCCTACCCATGTGGTTTACACCAGAATGAGATCATTGTAAAGGCGAAGTTAAGTTAATCGTTGGCTCCGTAAATGCTGATGATGCATTATGTAAACTTGCCGTTACTGACTTTGGCATTCCATATGGCTGTTCTTGAATTAGTGGAGGCATGGAAAATCCATATATAAAAGGCCTGTACATACTCCCTGGTGAAGGAGGAGTCATTTGAGGCATTTGGGGTCCCATAGTAGAAAAACTAGGCGCACTTTGAGGGATTGAATGTGCTGGTGTAGACCCCGTTGTTGGTGGTATAGCCTCTGATACTGATATTGAGGCCGTATTGCCCCCAATCGATGGAATAGGGGTGGCACTCCATCATTTGTGGAATTTTAATTGTTTGGCGGATTTGGATTCGCCATCGTTCTCACTCGCCTTCTTCTAGGTATTTATTCGTTATTTATGGCTATCTTTCCACTCCTTAGTCTCATACAACGAAGTGAAGAAGATTTTTTTGCAAAATAGTGTAAAATAAAGGTTTTAAATTGTCAATTGCACAAGATCCCACTGGGCGTGCCAATTTGTTTGCCTGGAAAATTAGCAAACAACCGCTGATCTCCTAACTCATGAAAAAATTAGTTTACTTGCAAGACCGATCAAACAAATCCTAGGACATTGTGCTTTAATAAATTTGACAATTTGTATTAAAGTAAAACCTCTTGTTCATTGAGTTTGTCATAGTTTACGTATACTGATAGAATTCGTCTAAAAATGATAAAGATTTACTTTTAAAAGAAATGGCGAAAAACGTGAAAAGATTGCAAGAATGAAATTGCAGAAATGTAAAGGAAACTGTAAATGAATAACTTAGAACTTCATTAAAATGCAAGGAATAAAACTGGTGTTTTTCAAACATACATTTTCTCAGTAACTACTCTTTTCTCTCACACGGTTACTTTGAGTATTCTTGAGTAACTTGTACAAATTTGGAAACGCACCCGGAAATCTAACACTATGACTCCCTATTTATATACAAATGAAATAATTGTCGACAACAGCTATCTTCCCCAATGCTGACAAATGGCATCCTGCATGCCTTCACGTCCTAGATGAATTCCACGCATCTGATTTTCAAAACTAATCTCCCTTCTAAATTTGAATTTCAAAACGTCAGTCGAACAAGGCCTTCGCACCAAGTTGTCGAAGCATTTCCAATACTTAGAAAAATCTCAAAATATTTTACCCCAATTTAACACTCATTTTCGGCTGACATTGTTTCACCAGAACCAGACTTCTGTCAAAATATTTTGACAAATATTTTAAACCTATTTCCTGAATAAAATCCAGGCGTCGAAATTAGCAGCCTACACATAGTACAAACAGCTCTGCAAGAACAAATGGATCTGGGATGCATTCAGGATCACAGGATTCGTGAAGTAAACATGGCCCATGCACATCCTAACATTGTTCAGAACCACGACATCCGTGCAATGAACGTCAATCTAGTGGCATTGCATTCAAGACAAATTCAGTATTACAATCTGCCATGACACGATTACAGCATTTGTCCGATCTGCTGAAAAGACAATCAGGGATGCTCTTTTATACAAGAGGGTTTCCAACGTCAAATGGATCTCGGATGGATCCAAGACTACCATGAAAGGAGTAATCATCAAGTCAATATGGTTCAAATCTTTGACATATGCTTGATGAATACCAGTCTACTGGAATTACATGCTAAACAGGCCAGACTTGGTTTTCTGGCTTCACATGATTATCAAGACTGTAAAGAATGCTACGAAAGCGACCAATGGTGTGCGCTTGTGCAAAGGACTCTTCAACATCTGTTGGACCACTGGTGGCTTCCGATCTACCTGGATGAAGACACACAACAAGTTAGCATGACTGATGGGAATCTTGGTAGACACCAAAGTTGTGATGTCCGCTCAATAGAAACGGATCTAGTAAGGATGCACTGCATACAAAGCGAATATGTTCCCACATCACAATTATAAATGATGTAGAGTATGCTCGGAAAATAACCAAGGATGCTATCTAGTGCGAGCAGCCCTCCAGCATCAGTTAGACCGAAAGGAGATTCAACCATGTTCGAATTCTGAATCAATCAACATGATACAAGATTACATCCCTTTTCAAAACAAAAACACTGTCATAATATCCAATCATGGAATAACCAAGGATGTTTGTGCCATAATTTTTCTGCTCGATGAGTCTAAAGTCTCTATTGACAATAGAAAAATTCCAAATTTAGAGCTGATTGAGGTGGCCTACGACGGTCAAAAGGCCCATAAAGCCCCTGTGGTCATCTACTTGCCAGGTCCAATATCATACAACTTAGAAAAGGCTATCCCATACAAGTACGGTGCAACGACCATAGAAAATAGAAAAGAAACTCCATTACCCTCCGTTGTGAACATTGGCGACATCAGTCAATTTACCCTGAGCAGTCGAATCTTCAACAGAGGAGTTGGAGAGCCTACCATAGAAAAGTAACCTCAATTCAAAGTATGTAACCAACAAGTCGGTCAATCCAGCAATACAGAACCTATAAAGAACAACGATGAGATGCTGAAGCTCATCTAGAAAAACGAGTACAACATTATGGATCAATTGTTGCAAACTCTGTCCCGAATCTCTGTACTATCTCTCCTGCTTAGTGCAGAAGCTCACAGGGAAGCTCTACAGAGAGTCTTGGAACAGGCCTTTGTAGAACAAGATGTGACGATAGGACAATTTGACAGCATCATCTCCAACATCAATTCCTGCAACAACTTGGGATTCAGTGATGAGGAACTGCCTGAGGAAGGCAAGAACCATAATATGGCACTCAATATCACAGTCAATTGCCAAGACGATGCTTTAGCCAGCGTACTTGTAGACATAGGTTCATCTTTAAATGTCCTGCCAAGGTCAACTTTGGTTCGACTTTCTTTTCAAGGAACTTCGATGAGAGGCAGTGAGATCATCGTAAAAGCCTTTGACGAATCCAAAAAAATAGTTATCGGCGAAGTCGATCTTCCCATAACCATCGGTCCTCACACTTTCCAAGTCACTTTCTAGGTCATGGACATCCGAGCAGCATATAGTTGTTTATTAGGAAGACCTTGGATACACGAAGTTAGGGCAGTCACTTCGACACTTCACCAGAAGTTGAAGTTGTCAAGAATGACAAATTAGTCAAGGTATGTGGGGAGCAAGCTTTAATCGTGAGCAACTTATCATCATTCTCCTTTGTAGAACCAGAGGAGGTTGTTGGAACTCAATTTCAAGCACTCTCAGTGAGCAATGAGAATCACCAAGAAAAAGAAACATTGATTTCCTCATACAAGGACGCTCTCAAAGTAATGGGAAATGGTGACATAAAAGGATGGGGACAGATTGTAACTCCTACTGATAACGAGACAAGAAAAGGTCTTGGTTTTTCTCAGGCCTGTACACAGACTGCAAAGAAGGACAAAACTTTTTGTCCCGTTCAGGATTTCTTCCACAGAGGAGGCTTCCTCCACCCAGTATCTCAAGAAGTCCACACCATCGATGGGAACAACTCCTCCAATATGGATGAGGAATGGAAATCTTATCTCAACGATGAAAGTTATATGTCTCAGGGAGAAACGTACCTACCATTCTGCTCTCCAAAGCAGAGCCCGAGATATATGCCAAGATCAGACGTCAGAATGATCTATGGAGATTGTGATACCGAAGGATGTCGTGCTCCACCCAACTCATTAGAGGAAGACAATCTGATGAAAGACAATTTTGACTATGATTATTATAATCCCCTGGATGACTTGCCTATCTGGAAGCCATATACGGAAGACTCGGGGAAAAAGAGTCAGTCGGACAATGCCTATCAGCTGAGTAATCTTACAAAGGATACCCATGTTCCCACAGAATCATGAAACCCTTACTCAGAAAATTCCAAAAATGTTCACCACCATGTTGATGAATTTGTAAAGATTGCAGGACAAGAATTCATTAACTATGCATTCCTTGAGGTCAACGTCATTGAGGAAGATGACTCCTCTATTCCCACAGAAACTAGGGATACCTTGGGATAGCCAAGCGGCAAGTACGACTTTCTAGTCAAATACACTGCTCCCGAAAGCTTTCGCATAAGATACGAGGACATCCAGCCAACTGGATGGGGAGATCCTCTTGAGAGTGAAAACACTATGGAAGATGTGACAGAAGAGTCCTCCTATGATAACTCTGCATGGGAAGAAGACTCCAATGATCCTACTCCGCCAGAAATCAGTGTCATAATTGAAGACAAACCAAGATGGAAAGTACCAGACTTTGTGATCCACAGAGGAGTTCGTCACCATTGGGTTGCAGTCGATGTCCCGAAAGTTGTCCATAAGTCGAAATAATTACCATCTTTGTTTTGACCTTTCACTTTGACTGGGTGAAATGGATGTTTTATAGGGCTTACTTTTCTGTAAATGTCCCTCTTCGCTTCGCCCAAAGCGACAGAGTTTTTTTTATAGGGTGTGTTTCAAGAATCGACAAATCATGAATAAATAATGTCATTCTGAATTCCCGCATTTATTGTTGTTTTCACTTTTCGTTTTTCAGAAAATGGTAATCCTAAAAAAAAACCCAAAAAAAAATAAACAAGCATTTTCAGAAAATACATTGCACACACTCTTGCATTCTCTCTGTCTTTTCTAAAAAAGAATAATCACGTCATGCAGATTACTTGTTTTAAACCCCATTGAAACATACGATCCAATGCCTTCTCCCAACTTTGAATTCCCGGTATTTGAAGCTAAAGAATAAGAGGACGAAGAAATTCCAGAAGAGATCTCCCGACTACTCAGGAAAGAGGAAAGCTCTATTGAGCCTCACAAAGAGCCGTTGGAAACGGTCAATTGGTTTAGAAGAAGAAAAGAAAAAAGTTAAGATTGGAGCACTGCTCAGTCCAACTGTCAGAGAAGACTTGATAAAACTTCTCAAAGAGTTTCCAGATGTATTTGTTTGGTCCTATTAGGACATGCCATGGTTGGATACCAGTATCGTGGAACACCACTTACCACTAAAACTAGAATGTCCTCCAGTAAAACAAAGACTGAGAAGGACTCATCTAGATATGGCCATCAAAATTAAGGAGGAGGTGCAAAAGCAGATCGACGCAGGTTTCCTCGCCACCTAAGAATATCCTCAATGGTTATCCAACAAAGTGCCAGTTCCGAAAAAGGACGGAAAAGTCAGAATGTGTGTAGACTACAGGGATATGAACAAAGCAAGTCCAAAGGATAATTTCCCTCTGCCTTACATTGACATGCTGGTGGACAGTACAACAAAATTCAAAGTCTTCTCCTTCATGGATGGATTCTTGGGCTATAATCAAATCAAAATGGCAACGGAAGATATGGATAAAACTTCATTCATCACCCCATGGGGAACCTTTTGTTACAAGGTAATGTCGTTCGGTATGAAGAACGCAGGGGCAACCTATCAAAGGGCCATGACAACTCTGTTTCACGACATGATGCACAAAGAGATTGAAGTTTACGTCGATGATATGATTGCCAAATATAAAACAGAAGAAGAGCATGTGGAACACCTGTCAAAGTTATTTGAGCGTCTGAGAAAATACAAACTCCGCTTGAATCCCAATAAGTGCACATTCGGTGTTCGCTCAGGAAAACTCTTGGGATTTATCGTCAGCCAAAAGGGAATTGAGGTTGATCCCGACAAAGTCAAGGCTATTCAAGAAATGCCTTCTCCAAAGACTGAAAAACAGGTCTGGGGATTTTTGGGACGCCTGAATTACATCTAAAGATTCATATCCCTCATGACTGTGACATGCGCGCCGATCTTCAAACTACTCCAAAAGAATCAAAGTTGTGTATGGAAAGAAGATTACCAAAGAGCGATCGACAGGAAGGATCCGATCAAGTACATTTTTGAAAAGCCTGCCTTAACAGGAAGGATTGCCCGTTGGAAGATGTTGTTATCGGAATACGACATCGAGTACCATGCTTAGAAAGCAGTCAAAGGAAGTATTTTAGCCGATCATTTGGCTCATCAACCGATTGACGATCAGGAATCAGTCGGATTTAACTTCCCAGACGAAGATGTCATGTACTTGAAAATGAAAGATTATGATGAACCGCTACCCAACGAAAGCCAGAACCAGGTTCCCAGTGGGGACTAATATTCAACGGAGCCGTCAATTCTTATGGAAACGGAATTGGGGCAATCATCGTAACACCTCAGGGTACCCATATTCCTTTCACTGCCAGATTAACATTCAAATGCACAAACAATGAGGCCGAATACGATGCTTGTATCATGGGTCTCGAAGAAGCTATCAAATTAAGGATAAAGAACTTGATGTGTATGGAGACTCAGCCCTGGTTATAAATTAGATCAAAGGAGATTGGAACACATGCCAATCAGGATTGATTCCTTACAAAGACTACGTGACAAGGTTGTTACCATTCTTTAACAGAATTGAGTTTCATCATATCCCTCGTGAAGAAAATCAAATGGTTGATGCATTAGCCACCATATCCTCCATGATTAGTGTAAGTCAATGGAACGACATACCTAGGATTGACATAATGCGCCTTGAAAGGCCCACTTACATCTTCACAATTGAAGCAGTCATAGATGACAAACCATGGTATCATGATATCAAATGCTTCCTTCAAAGACAAGAGTACCCACCTGGGGCATCAAGAAAAGATAGGAAGACTCTCAGAAGACTGGCTGGCAATTTCTTCCTAAACAGTGACAAACTCTACAAGAAAGACTTCGACATGGTTTTGCTCAGATGCGTAGACAGATAAGAAGCAAACATTTTAATGAAAGAAATTCACGAAGGATCCTTTGGCACTCATGCCAATGGACATACAGTGGCAAGAAAAATTCTGAGAGCAAGATATTATTGGCTGACAATGGAATCAGATTGCTACAAGTACATGAGGAGGTGTCACAAGTGTCAGATATACGCAGACAAAATCCATGTACCGCCAACACATCCCAAAGTTCTTTCTTCTCCATGGCCTTTTTCTATATGGGGAATCGACATGATTGGCATGATTGAACCCAAAGCTTCAAAAGGACATCGGTTCATCCTAGTAGCCATTGATTGCTTCACCAAATGGGTCGAAGCAGTGTCATACACCAATGTACCCCGACAAGTGGTGGTCCGATTTATCAAGAATAATCCCATCTTCCGTTATGGTGTTCCAAGCCAGATCATTATGGATAATGGATCCAACTTGAACATCAAGATGATGAAAGAGTTGTGTGTTGAGTTCAAGATCGAACACCATAACTCATCTCCCTACCGACGTAAAATGAATGGAGCAGTAGAAGCGGCTAACAAGAATATCAAGAAGATCATTCAGAAGATGGTCATAACCTACAAAGATTGGCATGAGATGTTGCCCTTCGCTCTTCACGGTTATCGCACATCTGTCCGCACTTCAACGGGGGCAACCCCTTTCTCTCTAGTGTATGGCATGGAAGCAGTGCTCCCCATAGAAGTAGAGATCCCCTCAATGAGAGTATTGATGGAAGCCAAGCTAACAAAAGCTGAATGGTGTCAAAGTCGATACGATGATTTAAATCTGATCGAAGAAAAGAGAATGACGACTTTATGCCATGGTCAGTTATATCAGCGAAGAATGAAGAAAGCGTTTGACAAAAAGGTCCGACCCCGTGTCTTCAGAGAAGGAGACCTCGGGCTCAAGAAGATACAATCATTCCTTACTGATTCTATGGGCAAATGGACTCCGAATTACGATGGCCCCTATGTTGTTAAGAAAGCCTTTTCAGGCAATGCCTTGAGACTCGCAACCTTGGATGGAGAGGAGTTTACTTACCCCACGAATGTTGATGTAGTCAAGAAATACTTCGCCTAAATGAAAAAAAAACGCCTAGGTGGATTGAAAACCCGAAAGGGCGACCCAGGCAAAAATTAGAGACATAAACAATGACCATCCCGATGGATTGAAAACCCAAAAGGGCAATCTAGGCAAAAGTTAGGGTTTCAGGGTAAGTAACTATATCCGACTCTTGATTCCTCGGAGGCAACGTCATATGTTAAGAAATTATCGATCAAGGTCATCTTCGACAGAAGCTCAGAATGTCCAGAATTCAAAGTTGGTGGAAGGATAACGGTCGTTATGTTTCAATGTAACCCTTTCCCTTTAAATTACCATTTTCTAAACTTTGTACTACTCTATGGGATTATGCGTTTGGCTGATTACCATTCAATCAACAAAATTTGAGCCCGTGTGCCTTTTGTTTACAATTCTCATTTATTTTGCTTTACAGAATGACATTTTTAATATGATCAACGATTCTTGAAACAAAAAATGAATTTACTTTTTCAAAACGAGAAGTTCAAGTTTTACTTTTAAAACAAAGATGGTAATTTCCTTTTGATTAATGAGCACAACTACTTCTCCGGTAGTGATCAAAACTCAAAATAGAGAATCAAAGTACTCCCTAAATGAAGGATCAACTATTTCAGACGGAATGATCCATCTATCATCCTCGGCAGAGTTCTTACCTCTGAAAACCAATTGTTGGTTTTTCACCCCAGTAGGATTCATCTTTGAAAAACAAGGATGGATTTCCATCCCTAGCAGGTTTGGATCTCCAGAAGTCAGAACGAATGTAGGAATCCCTATTCCCGATCAAAAGTACAACTTTCAGAATCTCCAGTGATACCCCCATCTCCTAGAATGGTCGAGTATTCGGTTGTGTTCCTCACCAGTCTGTATGTCGTGTCTGTTTTGTTAACGTAAACATACATACATCATGCATGATTGATTCATATTCATACATGTGTTGCATTAATATCACTCTGGTCATTTTCATCCTCAAGTGATGAATGTCCTCTCTCCGATAGAGTTGTCAGTTTTCCTTTCCTTGTCAGGAAATACCATCTAAATAATCTCTCTCTAGTTTATTCCTGGTTTGAAATCGGTCTTTAACCACTTTGATAACTTGAACCTCTGAAAGGCAAGAAGCCATTTGGATATGCACATTATTGGAACATCACTCTTCACCATTGAAGATGATATTTTTGCTTTCCCGGATTAAAGAAAATCCCCAGAGAAAGCCTCTCAACAGAAGACTCTTGACAATACGATAATTTCTCCCCGGAAAATTATTTTCAAGGAAGTCATCAGCACCTCAAAATTCGATTACATCACATGGCATTTCTCTGAAAAAAGGTCTCGAAGGAAAGTATGATGTAACATCACCAAGCAAAAGGCAATCTCTCAAGAGATTTTTTTCCCCAGTAGGTCGACAAATGGCATATCCCACAAGAAGTTTGCACACCTCTACAGTTCAGACAAACTATTCTCTCCAGCAAGTCTTACATCAAATTTTTCCATCAAATGGCGTCTCCCCATTAAAACTCGGTGAAAAGTTTGATAAAGACCGCTACAAATAGCATTCCTTGTCGAGGAAGGAACTCGACAAGAAGAAACTAAGACCAGTTCCATGGCTAAAGACCATGATCAAGGGGAAGTTTATTTCAAAAAAACTGAGACCAGTTCCATGGCAGAAGACCAAGATAGGGGGGAAGTTTATTTCAAAGAAAACTGAGACCAGTTCCAAGGCAGAAGACCAAGATCGAGGGAAAGTTTATTTCAAAGAAATTAAGACCAGTTCCATGACTGAAGACTAGGATCAAGGGGAAGTTTCACAATTTTCTAAATGACATTACTTAGCAAAAGAAGATAGATGAGCAAACCACTACCATTCATAACCACAATCAAAATTTCGGGAATTCCGATATTTAATCCTCTTTTACCTTGAATATTCGAACGTCTTCGCCATTCACACCTTCAGGTCCAAGAAGATTAACTAGGGGCATCTGTCATACCCCAAATTTTGACCACAATATTTCCCATCATTGTGCAAATTATCACCACAATATGGATGTACCTTCATGCCTCATCAATCTTCTCAAAGATTGTTGAACATTCACCTCAACCAAGAAATAGGGTTTTTGACCCTCTCAGAGTACTCAGACAAAGGATCAATCAAGAATGGACATGATCTTCAACTTGCCAAGTCTCTCAAACATCCATAAAGGGTCAAGATGTATCCCACATCAAGAATCAATCACAATAGTGCAACATTTAAGTGGATCAAGCCTCAAGATCATCAGTGTCACCAAATTAGGGTTTTGGTCAACCAAGGCCTCCAGAGGAAAATTTTTATCTATCTATGAAGCTGGAAAGGAAAGGGAAGCTATCTAAAACTAACTTTTCACGCAAATGTTTTCTTTAACAAATGCTAAGAGATTGGGGGTTCGGGGTCAGATTATACAAAGGGAAGTTGTCAATTACCCAGTGTATATATGGTTATCCATAGATCTTCTGTTGCATGTTTAAATACTTTCTGGTGTTTATCTGTTATGGGTTGGGAAAGTTTCTCCTTTGGGAGTGTTGAGAGAGTGTTTTTGTTGTTTTTGGGTTTTCTATTGTTTTTGGTAAGGTACTGGATCTAAAGTTTTTGATTTGTGTGCTCGCTAAGATTTCGCAATCTTATGCATACGTATTCCCGTTAAAGAAAACTGGGAAATCAGAGCAATCATAGTTCCTCTTATTCTATGTGTTGCGGTGAGAATCGGATGTCAAGCTATTAATTAACTTGAATCACAAAACTTTGAATTCACCACCGAGCTTTGATTTATCCAAAGGAAAGGGTAAAGATCGAAGAAAACCCTAATTGCGCTATGTGAAGACACAACTAAGAGATCTAAGTTTCGGGGGTTGGTTATACCTAGGGAAGGTGTTAGCATCCTAGATATCTGTAGTACTCTACAAGAACCTCTTGTTAGTATTTGTGTTATGTTATGTTTGCTTGCTAAAGGAATCTGTTAAGGGTAAGGTAAGGACCTATGGTGAAGACCAAAGTGCTAAAGGTAAAGACCTAGGGGTATATACACTAAGTATGCTCGCCAAGATGTCGCATCTCGTGCCTACATATCCTGACTAGGATGGAATCAGAGCATTCGTATTTCACCTAACTAGGGTGAGGACCCATTGACTATGGTCAAAGTTCCAAGGGGAAGGAGCATTCATGATCATGACACTCACATAGAGTTAAAGAACTCTCTAAGTCTAAGTTGTAAGGGATAAGTGAATACTCATGATGATGAGAATCACATAGAGTTTAAGAACTCTAACCTAATTCTAAGTTAAATGGGTGAATGGCTCTAATAAGGCCAAAGGGGAAAGGAACATCATTATGATGATGCTCACATATAGTTGAAGAACTCTAGGTGAATCCTAAGTTGCAAGGTAAGTGGCTCTAATGAGGCCAAGGTAGGTAAGCATCTATGATGATAGTGCTCACAAGAGGGGGATCTAACTAGGTTTAAGGGAGAAGTGGCTCTAATAAGGCCAAGGGGTTGATCCTAATTAGGTCAAGAGAAAGGTATGGCTCTAATAAGGCCAAGGGTAGAAGATGGCTCTAACGAGGCCAATAGGGTAATGAGCTATCTATGACTTTGAGGTCAATAGAGAGACTTTCCTTTGGAAGGATGGGAAGAAATAGGGTTAAGGAGAGGAGAGCTAACAAGCTATCCTCACTTAAGGGTATAACTTAATAATGTTAACAAAGATATTCACATTTAATGATAGCAAAAGTACATGGATACAACACATGAATAAGGATGGTGAATGTGATGACATTCAAGGAAAGAATTTATGTAAGCATACAAGAATCAATCATTAATGAACAAGGTAAATACCTAAGGGCACATGATTCAAGTCTAAACATTTTAAACAAGTAGGTGATGACCTACAAAGGGGAATGTCTTTGACTTAATCTTTGTGTCAGGGGGAAAGTATCACTTAGGTTATCCTAAAGTTCACTTTTATGAAAGGGAAGTCTAAGCACAAATGATGAGGTATGACCTAAGTTAATGGTTTGTATCTACTTGTTGTCATGAGGGGGGAGTCCTAATTTGAAGGTAAAGACCTAATCTAAGACTTTAATGGGGATGATAAAAGTTTATACACCTAAAGGTAATAACACAATTACAAGTGCATTAAAAAACCAAAACCTACAATTATGTTCAAGTCCTAAGACATGGGAGGCGATCTTAATATGTTAAGACAAGCTTATACAAGTCCTAAGAGGTAAAGGATACCAAAGGTTAAGACCTAAACAAACCAAACCACTTTAAAATAACCCTAAAAACAACTAGGTTTTACATGTGAATAAAAGACCTAAAAATTAATATTTTGGGAGGTTTTTTTTTATATCAATATAAAATACACAATAAAAGGAAGATAATGCAAAAAGAATGGACTTAAAATCACAAAGATTGAATGAGTTATGAATTTTGAAAGTTGGTGAATGAAACATAAAGTGACAAGAAATAAAAAGAAAGGGAATGCCTTAGATGGGTGTTAAACCCACGCACCCAACCTTACAACCTAAAAGGATTACCAGTCCTACCAGTTCGCGCATGGTGATAAGGGATGGTTCAAGAGAAATATATGTGAAGCCTAGTTCAATTCAGAAAATAAAATAAAAGACTGGGACGAGGGGGATTCGAACCCCAGTATTTTCGCTCAGCAAACAAACACATAAACCTCCATTGACCAGCGGTGCTACGCCTGTCGCTCCCGGGATTTTCACCCAAGTACAAACGCGAAAGTGGCGCCGAAACAGAGTCGCCAGCAATGTATATTTATCCCAAAAGAGGGAAAGGGAACACTGCGTAAACCTGAGGGAAAAGGAAAGAGCATGGTCTTGCGACCAAGAGAACTGGGTTTGGGAGTCGGTTACGCGAAGGGAAGGTATTAGCACCCCACGCGTCCATCGTACCCGATGGGAACCACGCTTGCTGGTCTCGATCAAAGGGTGTAAGGAAAGGATACTGAAAAAGGAACTGCTAACTGGAGAACTGGAAAAGGAAATGAGCGAGAAAGAGAAACAAATGTAGGGAAAATAAAAGAAGTGTTCGAATGGGCCCTACCCCACTGCCTAGGTATCTCATCGGGAACATGAGAATTAGAGCGACGTAGTTCCCCTCACCTAGGGAAAATTGTTTGTGTTTTTTAGGGAACGACTAATGTTCTAGCTCAGGTGTTGTAGCTCGCTGTATGGAGACTTAGGCGTTACCGTCTTGCCAGAAAACAAGGAGAAGTGCGTTCGTACATTGAGAATGAGTAAGATGAGGAAAGAATTCCCGAAGGAAAGACGTTATTGTTCGTTTGGAGTTTTTAGAAAGAAGTGTTTTTGCAGTTATTTGTAACTTGCATTGCACCCAAGTCTTGCAATACAGGAACGAATACGTCGCGTATTGTCCCCAACAGGACGTACACTAAGTAACCTAGAAGAATGAAGGGAAACCCCCCCCCCCCATTATTCACTTCCCACATTTAAGGCTCATGCGCAATACACGTTTAACCTTTATTAAGTGTTTTTTACTTTTGTTTTAGGACGAGAAGAAGAGACTCAAATGGAGGAGTAAAGGTAAAACTAAAGAGGAAGCCTAAGACTCAATCCTAACGTTATCATACATGGTGATCTTATGGTTAATGAGGTTTAAGAAACCTAATCCTAATAGAAAGGAGAAGAGAAAGAAAGAAAACAACTTACTTCCAAGATGGAAGTTAAGTTATTTCTAAGAGGGAAGAAAGAAGATTATGAAAGCAAAGCATCATTGAATGCTTAAACAACACAAATTGAATGATTAAAAGATGAAGGAAGAAATTAGAATGTGGATGCATATCCACACTCAAGTGACTTACCATTAGCCCCTGAAATGGTTGGTGCAATCATTTACAAGTGAAGAAACAAGTTAAGATGAACAAGTAAAGCTTCAACAAAGTCAATAACCAAAGTAGAAGCATCTTAAAGGTTAAGGGAAGCACAAGGTCAGAATGCACATCATAAGAAAGTTCTCCAATAATATGAGAGCAAACACAAATCAAATGCACACAAACAATGCCTTAAAACACCAAGAAATGCATTATGAAAGAAGTAGATGAAGAATGAGTGGATATGCAACGTGATCATGCATTAATGCTTCATGAGAGATTAAAGTTAGAACCAAAGTCATTTAGGAACATCTCACAATGCATATGAATCACCATACAATACATGGATAAAAATAAGTAGAAGGAATAAGATGAAGTAGAAGTGAAACATGTTTCAATATATGCACAAAATGACATATTATAGATGCATATCATGTAAAATGATTGATGAATACACATGGGCAATGGCATAACATTGATGAGATGTAAATGGAATGAGGGAGATGACATACCAAATGCAAACACAATTCAGGTTAAGCACAAGAGTAGGTAAAATGTGAAAACATGTCAAAAAGGTGAGTCAAAATGCATAAACACAAACCAAATGCAAGTATAAACCATCATGACCTATAATTGAATTAAGAAAGAACTATAGTCTTCTTAATGAAACCCCTAATATCACACAAAGCAAACAAGAAAGGGTGGCACAAGTGCCTCATCAAAATTAAGCTAGAGGGAAGTATAAGAATATACACAAAGATAACTTCAAATGTAAAGCTCTAAGCAAATATCAAAAGTATATATTAAAATCATGAAAATTGGCTCTAAAAAACCTAAATCAGAAGCAAACCCCTCAAAATGAACCATACTCAAACAAATCAACAAAATCATATTGAAACCCCTCACAAGAAGGTGCAAAGATGAGCATCAAAAGGCATGATATAATGAATTTAAAAATCAAACAAAAATTGTTTTAGGCACTTTAAGATGTTATCTAATCAATACAAAAAGAATGAATCAAAAATATAATGTGAGATGCGAGAAAGAAATCATGCAAGTGCAAATGTCAATGAATAAGAGCATTCAAAAAGAAATTGAAAAGAAAATATGAAATAATATGTAAAATTTCACAAAGTCAGAATTAAAAAATATATGAAATTATTTAAATGTGTCAAAGTTCCACATGCATTATTTTGTGATTTTTAGAGATGATTTGGTGTTTTTAAAATATGAAAATCAAACATATATGGAAAAGAAAATAGAAAATGAAAAGAAATGGGAAGGGGGTGCAGCGTGAGTAATTCTCATGTTCAAAAATAAATTGGGCTCAGATAGTGGGGGTGCATATATCAATTATAACCCAGTCCAACATGCGTGTGATTGTGTGTGATTAGTGTACATGCAGTTAATGTACGCAATCAATCATGGCCATTTGATTAAATCATGATGAAAAGTAGCACAATCTAACGTATATCAAAGCAAGCCCACCATAATTAATACGCACACACACGCATGCCATTATCTGAAACAACCAAAGAAAGAACACGTGCTAGACCACCATTTCATGGAGTATTGGATCAAAGTCAACATAAGATCATCAAATAATCATGCACAACCAATGAATCAGAACTACAGTCTACCATAAGCAACGTGTACACCCACATACGTAATCATTCTGAAGTCAAATTAAGGCATGTGCACATCACGTGAATTTTTAATGCGCTGGCATGTTAACAACCACACGATGAAATGATCCAACGGTCACGTTTAAAACTAACACAAACCCTAATATTAAAACTCACCGGCCAGAGAAGGACCTTCGGTCGTCTTCTCCGGCGAAGCTCCGCCACCACCCAAACTTTCATGCTTCCAGAAATGCACAAAAATGGTACCAAAATGAAGAGGAACTCATGTAGATCAAGAATATAGGTTCAGCTTTCACACATCACACGCATACAATGAGAATCGAACGCAACAACATTGCCCTAATTTTCTGAAACTAAGCCTCTAGCATGCCTATCATCTAGCCGGATACTTCAGAGCTCCTAATGAGCTAAAATCAACAAAAACAAATAATAATGAAGAGAAAACGTGCGAGCAAAGTTTGTGAAATCAAAACCTGAAACTGATGAAGCTTTGGATCTACAGGAATACTAGAGAAATGTGCTTCTTCCTTGAACTTCAATTGGCCAAATAAAGGCTTAATAACTCTGAAAATGGAGGTGAATATGGATCTGCAGTGGAAGTTACTTCAACTATTCAATGATCTCCAAGTTCAATCCCACTTGATGATGAAGTCAAATGAGAATGATGATGGAATCGTGTGCAGAAAGAAAAAAATTCAGAGAAAGTAGAGAGAATTTGAGAGTGTTTTGGGAGTGAGTGAAAAATGAAAGTTGAAAAATGAAGTTGTGAGTGATATTTTGATTTATATGTGTGGTTTAGTAGCTTAACCCGTGGTCAAATGAGTGAGTTTAGTGAGTTAATGTGAGGTTAACTGAGTGGCCTCTAACTAACTGAGTCACGTTAGTTAGGGCGAGTGAGGAGAGGTTGTGCTATGGTGTAGGTGCATTCCATGAAGTTATGGTGAGGTTAATGGAAAATAGTGGTGGTGATGTGGTTCTGATGTAGCTGAAGCTTTTTGTGCAAGCTTTTATTCCTTTCCTTTCTTATGTATGATGTAACATGGTGAGTAGCATAGTGTAAGTGGGATGTTTGTACTAAAATGGCAATGGTTGGATGGTGTGAACATGTATGCGTGTGAATGTGATAATCAACACCATCAATATCTTCTTTTTTTTTAATTTTGTAGTAGCTTGATACCAATGGAAACAAGGTGGTTTGGTGGTGAATTTCTTTGTGTTCATGGCATGGAATCATGAGATATTAGTGGCTATGGAAAGATGGCACATGATAGAACAACTTTGGTGTGAATTTTGAGTTGAATAAAGGTGTGTAAGATAGTGTAAAATTGCTTAGAACATTGAGGTTCAAAGCTGGTTCAAGGGCGAGGCATGTTGTGGCATGGCATGGCAAAATGGCACATGAATTTTCAGCATGATCATACCTACTTGGGACCACCATAACTATCTCATAACTTGCTCAAATTAAAAAATGTCCAACATGGACATTGAAGAGGGCATGGAAAGGAACAACTTTGATGTTGGAAAGTTTTCCACTTGAAGCTTCCTTGATGGAGAAATTAAGCTTGAAATTCTGCCCACCAAGTGTTTGTCAAAATTATGGCGCATGGGCCTGGTTTTGCCTTGCCCTGACTTGGTTTTTGACCTAGTTTTACCAAACTTTGATTGATCATAACTCCCTCAATTTTGATCCAATGGAAGAGTTCTTTATATGGATTTGAAGCTTAGAACATGAACTTCAATTGGCTCAACTTGGGCCTGAGGTTTGGAGCTTTTATCTTGGAGAAAGAGAGCCTCAAAGTAGGGTGCAAAATGGTCCAAACTTGCCATTTTTGGAAACCCTAAAGTTTCTATTTTTGGCAGTTTTGTGATTTCTTGATTTTTCATAATTCCTCCATCATTTCTTGATCAAATATTGTCCAATGAACCTATATAACATGAATTTCATGAATTTGACCTTAAAAAGTCAGGAGTTGACCTTTTTCACTGCACATTTGACTTTTTCCCCAATTTCTTGATTATCAAGAACCTGATCAATTGAACCTCTTCTGAAATGAATCAATGGCCAATCTTCCATCTTTAGACACTTGATATCATGTAGAAAACATTGAGATCAAGTTTGAATCAAAATTTCATCAGGAGACCACTTGAATCCAAAACCCTAATCTTGGTACCCTCTAGTTATGAGGAAAAAGCACATCCTCCAAATCCAAATTCCTCTGAACATGATGTATATCCTATCTAACAAAGAGGAGATATGACATTTGGAGATGATAAAAACCCACAGAGCTTGCCCATTTGAGAGTCAGATCCCCATTTTAGACTGTTTTGTATAGGAGATGATGCACTGTTCAATCCTCTGGATGATTTCCCTCATTTCAATGACTTGTGAGATCAAGGGGGGATGATATCTGATGTAAGAGACCTTTGATGCTTATGAGAGACCCTTGGCTCTTATTCTTTTGCTTTGGATGATCAACCCCTTTGAGAAACAACTGATCACATGCCCTTATGCAAGATGCAATGCTAGATGCTTGATGTTTTATTTTTCTATGCTTGAATGCAATGCAATGAAATGAAAGCTCATGCTAAATGATATGAAGAAATGAGAGGGCAAATTTTGGGGTACTATAGCTGCCCCTATTCAATCAACTTGGACCTGAAAGGATGATAGCAACTGCTTTCATACATTCAAGGTACAATGTGATTGAATATTAAAAGAACCGCAAAATTTGCACTCTGTGGAGAAGAAGAAAAGGGATATAAACCCAACCAAATGAAATCTGCTTGAATAAAACTCTGATGATGAAGAATAACACTGAAGGAATGTCTCTTTGAACAACGCCAGACGACTACTGGCCTGCTACGCTGCGGGTGGACTTTAACAATGTCTTTTGTACAACGCCAGACGACTACTGGCTTGCCACACTACGGGTGGACTTTAAGAATGTCTTTTAGCACGATGCCAAACGACTACTGGCTTGCCACACTGCGGGTGGACTTTCGCCAATCTACGGTTGGTCTTGAACCTATCTTTTTAAATGGAGTCGGACGACTACTGACCTGCCACACTACGGGTGGACTTTTTCCAATCTACGGTTGGACTTTAAACTGTCTTTTTGAATGGAGTCAGATGACTACTGACTTGCCACACTGCGGGTGGACTTTCGCCAATCTACGGTTGGACTTGCAGCTGATTTGCCACCCTTGGATGGACTTTTGCCAATCTACGGTTGGACTTTGCCTTGCTTTGCCACCCTTGGATGGACTTTTTCCAATCTATGGTTGGACTTGCAGTTGAATTGCCACACTGCGGGTGGACTTTTGCCAATCTACGGTTGGACTTGCTGATGATTTGCCACCCTTGGATGGACTTTTGCCAATCTACGGTTGAACTTTGATGACTTGCCACCCTTGGATGGACTTTTGCCAATCTACGGTTGGACTTTACTGTTTCCAATACTGGATTACACTCTGAATGCATATTAGACATCTCTGCTGACTCTGCTGAGGAACAAATGATCGATGATTTGACTTTAGAGACTCCTGAAAGGATGGTATATCTGTTGGAGAATGAATGAACAATCTGTTTACTTCGAATTGTCACGCTTGCCAAAAATAAATTGGACTTTGAGATATGGAGAATGATGACTCTGCCAGGAATTATTTCAACTGACTGGGAACAAATTCTGGTCATAGCAACTCCGCTGGGGATGAGAATTTTCTGACTTGGCTGGGGAGGGAATGTACTAACACTCTGTTGAAGAAGACAAGTCATTAAAACTCTGCTTGGGGATCTATCAAACCCGAGGAGAATATTCTAACACTTTGCCGAGGAAGAGATTCTGTTGACCTGCTAAACTTCTGCGGGGAAGAAAAAACACCTCAGCTGGGGAGTATTGTTGACAAGATTCAATGCTGAACTTTGTGGGGAGAACTCTGTGGGGAATACAATTACCAGAAATACGATCTTGCTGGGGACCAGAACTACTCTGTCAGGGATACACAAATCCTGGTCAGAAGACATTCTGTTGTGACTTGCTGGGAAAGAGTCCTTAGGGATCTGTTGAGAGAACACACAGGAAATCCATTGTAGTCTGCTGAGGAACAAAGATGTCAAGCTTAGGATAAGAGCCACAATGTCCCATGTTAGGCGACTCTACTGAGGGATAATTATTTTACAACAAACTCTGCTGGGGAAAACTGCTTCAAAGCGTCCCTCTGGGGAATGTCTCGCAAGAGGATTTTACAAAAGACCGCGCATCTTCAAACTCTTGGACGGATCCTGAGACTTGAGAGGTCACTCTACTGGAGATAATAGATCTGGAACACATCTCGCTGGGGAATTTTATGATGCCTCATGTTTGGGAGGTTCAACAACTTGCTTTCGCCCCAGATTACGCGACTGATCTGAAGAAAACGTCCCAAGAGGATTTTACAGAAGACTTGGCATCTTCAAACTCCTGAACATTAACAGTGAGGCAGCTCTACTGGGGAATTTGCAACCGTTATCGACAAAGAAAAGCTTGTAGCTGTTGGAAGTACGGAATAGGAGAATCGACTTAATAAGATACAACGCTACCTAATTGAAATTAACTTGTCGATATCGAATCATCGTGAGAGATCGTCGGCCGAACGATGGACTCAATCAGTAAACGTTGTGACAAAAGGTGACGCGGGGACCCTTCTTGAACCTGCCTAACCCAGTCTTCTGCATGGGGATAAGTGATTACTCGTCTAGAAGAAATGATCCCTGCTCTTGGATTACTCGTACATGTAACCTGCAACAAAAGAATATGCACACATGCCCCGGTATATTGCGTGGTTTGAATCCACCATCCAGGATTACTCAACATTCAAAGTGATTTTAAATGTTTTTTCTGCGCATGTTATTTGTAAGGCCACAGTGTTTTCAAATGCAATGTTTTATAAAAAATTAGGAAGTTTTTGCAAACAAAGCAGTAAAAACAAAATAAGAAGCTATTGACTGAAATTTATTTTATTGATTGAAAAGGCCTAGAATAGGCAAGTACAATTGGGAAGCAAACCTTGGAAAGAGGAGATTGCTGTAAACCCTGGAAACTATCCTAATAGCAATGTGAAAACGACATTCCACTGAGTTTCAATTCTACTATGGCCAGTATGTCTTCAGGACTCCCCGACCTTACCTTCTGAGGAATGATCAGACCGATTCCTACCCTTTGGAAAGTCAGTTGCTGAAACGGTGATGGAGTACAGATAACTCAGACTGTAGTCATTCGTTAAAATCCCTCTTTTGCATGGACCACCCTTTCGGGTTTTCAATCCACCGGGATACCCTTTTTTGAGTGAGTTGTCCTTGCGGATTTTCAACTCACCGGGTGTACAAATTTTTTATTTTATATCCCTAATTTTTGCCCTAACCCTTTTATTCTATTTTTGTGGTTCGCCGGGATGCCCTTTTTTGCCTGGACTTTTCTTTTTTTGTCCAGTGTGTCTATTTACGCGAAGTATTTTTTGACAACGTCTGAGTTGACAGGGGATGAAAAGTCTTCGCTGTCCATGGTTGTAAGTAATAAGGCTCCGCCCGAGAAGACCTTCTTAACCACGAATGGACCTTCATAGTTGGGAGTCCATTTGCCCCTGTGATCTGTACTAGGAGGAAGGATCCTTTTGAGTACCACATCTCCCACTTTGTAAACCCGAGGACGCACCTTTTGGTCGAATGCCTGCTTCATCCTCCGCTAGTATAACTGCCCATGACACACAGCTGCCAGTTGTTTCTCTTTAATAAGGCTCAACTGATTAAATCTGGCACGAACCCATTCAGCTTCATCTAACTTGACATCCATCATGACTCTGAGGGATGGAATTTCAACTTCGATCGGTAGTATTGCCTCCATACCGTATACAAGTGAGAAGGGTGTGGCCCCAGTGAACGTGCGCACTGACGTTCGGTATCCATGCAAAGAAAATGGTAGCATCTCATGTCAATCCTTATATGTGACAACCATTTTCTGGACAATCTTCTTAATATTCTTGTTGGCCGCCTCCACAGCTCCATTCATCTTCGGGCGATACGGAGAAGAATTGTGGGGTTCAATTTTGAAGTCCCAGTACAGCTCATCCATCATTTTGTTGTTCAGATTACAACCATTATCAGTAATGATTCTCTCGGGCACTCCATAGCGACAAATGATATCCCGTTTCAGGAAACGAGCTACCACCTGCTTAGTGACATTGGCATAAGATGTTGCTTCAACCTATTTAGTGAAATAATCAATGGCGACCAAGATGAAACGATGGCCGTTTGAAGCAGTAGGCTCAATCTTTCCGATCATGTCAATGCCCCACATGGTAAAGGGCCAAGGAGAGGACATGACACTCAACGGATTCGAAGGAACATGTACTTTGTCTGCATAAATCTGGCATTTATGACACTTACGGGCGTACTTGCAACAATCTGCCTCCATCGTCAACCAATAATACCCCAGCCTCAATAGTTTCTTAGCCATTGCATGTCCTCCATCATGGGTACCGAAAGAGCCTTCCTGTACTTCCTGCATTAACAGGTCTGCTTCGTGTCTATCCACGCATCTGAGCAGAACCATGTCAAAATTCCATTTGTACAGCACGTCATCCTGATTCAAGAAGAAGCTACCAGACAACCTTCTCAACATCTTCTTATCTTTAGTAGATGCCCCAGGCGGGTACTCTTGACTTTTCAAGAAACACTTAATGTCATGAAACCATGGCTTGTCATCAGACGTTGTATCAACAGCAAACACAAATGTAGGTCTGTCAAGACGAGATACTTCGATCTTAGGTACATGATTCCAACTTTACACTTTGATCATGGAAGACAATATGGCCAAAGCATCAGCAAACTTATTCTCATCTCGAGGAATATGGTACAGCTTCACTGTTGTGAAAAATGTCAACAATCTTCTTGCATAATCTCTATACAGAACCAGATTTGTTTGGTGCGTGTACCAACTCCCTTTCACTTGATTGATTACCAAAGCTGAATCACCAAAGATATCAAGGGTCTTAATTCGCAAATTAATGGCCTCCTCAATCCCCATTATATAAGCTTCATATTCTGCTTCATTGTTGGTGCATCCGAAAGTTATTCGGGCAGTGAAAGGCATATGAACACCTTCCGACGTGATAAGAACTGGTCCAACTCCGTATCCATTCATGTTGACAGCCCCATCAAACATCAAACTCCATTTGGATTCAGGGTCCGGCCCCTCCTCCGGGAGTGGTTCCTCGCAATCTTTAGCTTTGAGAAACATGATGTCCTCATCAGGGAAATCAAATTTCATGGGTTGGTAATCATCAATCGACTGTTGCGCAAGATAGTCTGACAAGATACTTCCTTTGATGGCCTTTTGAGAAGTATACTGGATATCATATTCTGTCAAAACCATTTTCCACACTTGCAACTCTGCCTGTTAGTGCTGGTTTCTCGAAAATGTATTTGATAGGATCCATTTTTGAAATCAGCAAAGTTGTGTGCCTGATCATATACTGCCTCAATCGCTTAGCAGCCCATGCAAGTGCACAGCATGTCTTCTCAAGCATTGAGTACCGGGACTCGCAGTCATTGAACTTTTTGCTCAGGTAGTAGATAGTATGCTCCTTCCTACCTGTCTCGTCGTGTTGACCGAGAACACAACCCATAGAACCTTCAAGCACTGTCAAATACATTATCAAAGGTCTTCCTGCAACTGGAGTAATGAGGATTGGAGGGTCCTGCAAGTATTCTTTTATTTTATCGAATGCCAATTGGCAATCGTCATTCCACCTGACCGTTTGATCTTTTCTTAGCAATTTGAATATTGGTTCGCATGTGGCTGTTAGGTGAGATATGAACCTTGCAATGTAATTCAATCTACCCAGAAAACCACGAACCTCTTTTTCTGTTCTCGGTTCAGGCATATCTTGTATTTCTTTTACTTTGGCAGGATCAACCTCAATCCCTTTTTCACTCACAATGAAACCCAGCAGCTTTCCAGAACGCACCCCAAAAAGTGCACTTGTTTGGATTCAACCTTAAATGAAACTTTCTCAACCTTTCAAACAACTTCTTTAAGTTAATCAGATGTTTTCCCTCCGTTCGCGACTTGGCAATCATGTTATCCACATAACATTCAATCTTTTGTGAATCAAGTCGTGAAATAATGTTACCATTGCCCGCTGGTACGTTGCCCCTGCATTTTTCAACCCAAAAGGCATCACCTTATAATAGTATGTACCCCATGGAGTAATGAATGTGGTCTTCTCCATATCCTCAGGCGCCATCTGTAGCGAGCGATTTTGGACGAGGTTCTTAAGCGTTGGTCGCTCTCTGCGGTTTGAGCTTTAAACTACAGGTCGATTCATTTTTTATCCTATTGTGAGCTGAATAAGGAAGGGAAATAGATGTCTCTAATTAACCCTGCTTGCATACTGAGTTTAAACAGCGGTCTGTTAGGTTACAGATGCTATCAATGTGGGGGGGCCTTTATACTGGTTATTTGTATTTTCGCCAATACAGTTTTCTTTCTTTTTACCTGGGCAGAAGGTTTCTGGCGGGGAATAAGGATTAGGATGTTAGGACTGGTTCTTTTGAATTACTGCTTTTGATTGACGAAGATATGGGATTTGGGTTTTTTGTTGATTGCTCTCGCTAAGATCTTTTCTTTCGATCTTATGCCTACGTATTCCCGTTTACCGAAACAGGGAAATCAGAGCGTTCGTAGTTCCTCCTATTCTATGGGAGGAAATGGGTGTTTTCGGTGTCTTGTTCAAATCCCAAGACATGAAGCGAAAGGTGATTTGTATCTTGTTCAAAGCCCAAGATGTGAAGCTAAAAGGTCTATTTGTGTCTTGTTCAAAGCCCAAGACGTGAAGCTGAAAAACCTCGGCTTTAGAGAGAATTTGTCATCTCTAAAGAGGGGAGAAGGAGAATTACTTTAACTGGGATACGCGGATCCGAGCAATGCCATAATTTCGGAAGAAAGGGTTTTAACCTAAAGGAGAAGACTTTAACTCAGTGCAGAGTAATGCCATCTTTCCTTAGGAATTTCTCATGCTAAAAGAGAGACAGTGGCATGGATGTAGATGATCCAGAGGCTTGCCGCTTACAGCGATTAGATGAAGGGAAAGGAGTTGTTGATGTTTGTGTACTGTGAACGAGGCACAGCTTTGATGCTAGAAGGTTGATTGGATCAACCAGTGGTTTTCTTATATCAAGCCTAAGAGGAGGCTAATTTGTGTCTCGTACAAAGCCCGAGAGAGAGGCTAAAAGTTTTTGACCCAGTGGGGCATATCGTTATACAAAGCCTAAGAGGAGGCTAGCAAAGAGTTGACTCAGTTGGAGAATCTTTTATACTCAGTAAGAGAGTGTTTTTGTATCTCGTACAAAGCCCGAGAGAGAGGCGAAAAGGTTGTTTTGACTCCACTGGGGAGAATTTTGGTATCTCGTACGAAGCCCGAGATGGAGGCTATTGTAACTGTTTCAGTTGAGTGACAGATCCAATATACTGATTTAAAAGAGAAAATCAATTCTTATATGAGTAACACTGTACACAGGGATTTAATTTGAGGATCAGGGATATTTCCTTCTCTTTGAGGAAACGGGAAATCCAAAGGGTATCGAGACTATCCGAGTCTGCGGGTTTCCTTCCTATTTAACGAAGGGTGCTTGAGAATGTCTTTGAGACTCAAGGAAGTTAGACTGTCCGTGTCTAGAGTTTTATCTTTTGTACTGTGCTTCGAGAAACAGTAGTAGACTCTATGAAGAGACTGTTCTATGAGGATGACTAGGTTCTGTTCCTATACCTCTAGGAGGTCGTCGGGACAATTTGTACGAAGCCCAAGAGGAGGCTAGAAACTTTTAAGAAGCCGACGGGTCCTTGTACGAAGCCCAAGAGGAGGCTATCATTCCCGGAGGAAGAGATCATTATACGAAGCCTAAGAGGAGGCTGTGAATACTTCTAAGAAGCCGTAGGGTCCTTGAATAATGCCCAAGAGGAGGCCGATGCTTTTAAGAAGCCTGTGGGTCTTATCATCTCCTTTCCATTAGGAGAGATAACTCTTTTAAAGATAAAAACCACTGGTAAACGTGCGAGGTTTACTATCCAGCGACTTTTAGCTTTTAAAGAGGGTTCCTTAGTTAAGGTCCAAGATTATGACCGTAGTGGGTACCCAAACCCCGAGACATTCAAGGCAAGCTATCCACAAGGAATAGATCAAGTCAGGAAAGTTCGAGTATTGGGAAGAAACTCAAAGATGCCATTCACGGAGAATACATTCATCTTGGGGAGTAGAGCTTCTTGACGATTCCTAAGGAGGACAACCGAAGAGAAGACTGTATCTGGTACTCCTATTGGGGATCTAGGCGTCTATTTCTACGAATAAATGAAACGGCGTCACCTAGTTCTAGACGTAGTTGCCGGGGAAACTCGAAATATCTATACTATTATTACACAGTAGATATGAGTTTATGAAAGGAGACTTATAGTGAGCAGCCCCACAATACAGTTTATAATATGAAAGCAGTAAATGAAAGCGATAACCACTTACTCGGTTGTAGTGCTTCCATGCTGTTTGGTTAGTTGTTCAACAAAGAAAGATTAAAAACAACAGTATATTCAAAATCAAAGGAGAAAGTGCTTTGAAAAAGAAAGATTTGGGGCTTACAACTCAAGGAGAGGCCCAGGGTTTTATCAGTGAGCGCACTGTTTGAATTTGTACAGAGGGACTTATACAAGTGACTGGGGCCCAAAATGGTTTTTTGTACAAAGGGAGGGGTCTTACACTCTCTCAAGAGTCCCAAAAAGGTTTAAAGAAAAAGAGTGGGGCTTATAACACGAGGGTAGGCCCAAATGATTTTTCGTTTAAAATGGCGATCACGCCGAGGTTTTCTTTTAACGCAGAGGGACTTATACAATAAGTGAGGCCCAAAATGTTTTGGTTAAAAGCGGGATTGGGTATTACACTCTAATAGAGGCCCAAAGTGTTTTTAAAGAAAAAGAAATGGGTCTTACTACTCGAGGGTAGGCCCAGATGGTTTTTATTTTTTAAACGGGCGACGATCGCGCCGTTTACTTGTACAGAGGGACTTATACAATGAGTGAGGCCCAAAAAGTTTTTGTACAAGGGGGGATGGGTCTTACACTCTCTCAAGAGGCCCAAAAAGTTTTGAAGAAAAATAAATCGGTCTTACTACTCGAGGGTAGGCCCAGATGATTTTTGAAAAGGCGACGATCGCGCCGTTTGTTTTTTGACGGTATCGGGACTTATACAATAAGTGAGGCCCAAAGATGATTTGGTCAAAAAAAAGGATTGGGTCTTACACTCTAATAGAGGCCCAAAGTGTTTTGAAAATGATTTATGAGGGTTGAATTAATCCAAAACCCTAATTTGTTTTCAAAATGTATTTAATTGAATAAAAATTCAATTAAAATGATCAAAAATTGTTTAACACATGGAAAACAAATTGTGATCTTGGATTAATGCTTCAAAAATTAAGTATTGACCTACAAAATAATTAGAAAGCATTAAAAGTTGCAAAATCAATGTAGAAAAAATATTTAAAATGCCAAAAACAATCAAAATATTAATTCTTTACAAAAATATCAATTATATGAAATAAATAATATTTTTGGGATTTTTTGATAAAATAAAATATTTTAACATTTTTGTGAATTATTAAAAAAAGAATCAACTCAAAATCATTAAAACTCAGAGAGAAATTAATTTTTGAATCAATTAAACAAAATCACAAAATTCAAATATTTGAATTTTAAAAAAAGGCGCCAAGAACAAGCTGAAGAACACGCGCGTGTTCTTGGTTTCTCAGATTTGCATTTTCTATCCAATCTCCATGAATACGTAATCATATCATGCAATCCATATATCATTATGCTCGTCTCAACCTCAGGATCATGTCTATGTACTTTAATTTCATTTAAATTAAACATACAACAAGAAATCACGAAGAAACCTCAAGAACCCTAATTTCTGCATGAAGGCTAGGATTTTTGATACACGATTCAAACAATGCAATTAATTGAGGGAAAACATTCCATGCATGATTATGAACATATGGCCAAATTATTGTGCGAGGAAATATGCATAGATTGAGAGATGACCAAGTACGTGCTTACCTTCAAGCCGTGACAGCAAGTTCAGAGTGATTTTGATTTGGAGGTGTTACAGATGAGTTGTGATGATCTGGACAGCTTCCCTACACCATATGGAGTGTGTTTGAACACTTTGATTGAATTGAAATGGACTGGATCAGTTTATGGCATCTCAGCTGCAACTTCACTTCAAACTTGTGTGGATGGCAAGTGATTTTGAGATTTTGATGTTTCAGAAGTTATGTGAGTGTTTGATCAGCTCATATGTGATGTATGTGAGGTGTGTGAGTGATTGGTTTGTGCAGAATTGCTCTCAAACTCAAAACCCGATAGCTACCTTGCTAAGAAAGGCATTTTTGCCAAGAGAAAGAGATTTTGAGGAAAGCATCTGTTAGATGGCTTTGGTGTACTCAAACTGACCACAATTGAGCTCTATTTATAGTAGAGCAAGTTTGTTTTGCAAGGAATAGTGCATGGCAGCTGGTAAGTAGGTTTCCTCAATGTTGGCCAATGAGAATTTAAGTCTCCTCTAGCCATTGACTAGAGGTTAGGGCACAGAGCTTTGGTCCCCTTGGTCTTGGATAAGTCTTGACTGATTTCAGATGAGAATGGCTCAGTCCATGCCACCTTGATGGTTCCATTGAATGCCTCATTCCAAATTTGAAGTCTTGTCCCTATTTTGGCAACTATAGGTTCAACATGCTATTTCTTGTTCCATGGACTTTGGAGGCTTGGCTCAGTGATTGTCCCCTTTAGATTCAATCCTCTGAGGTGTCTAAGTGGATTGGAGCAATTGAATTTGGCTGATTTTGGCAAATCGACCAAAGTTGCAAATTCTGCCTTGCTTTGAAAGATTTCAGCAAGGCAACTTGGCAATGTTGTATCTCATGGTGTAGGTTGAATTTGGCAATGTTCTTGGCCATTTTGGAAAGCTCTTACATGATACAACAACTGTTTGAACAAGTTTGGTTTTGATCTCTTTTGATTCCAAGTGAAAAATCCCCCTACATTTGGCAAAAAGTGAAGGCAAATTCTGACTTAGTGAAAATTTCACTAAGTGTTGGAAAAAGGGACATTTTCACTTTTCAGCCACTTTGATCACTCCATAACTCAAAATCCTTAATGAATTGGAATGACTTGTAGTTGAAGTTTTTGTAGGTAATAATGAGGGCTACAAATCCATCTTTGGATGAGAAAAAATGGCCTTGTGGTTTAGGAGTTATGGTCCTCCAAAGTTGGTACCTTTGCCACTTTATTTTTAGCTTAGAAAAATTTCTAAGTTTTATGGTTACCCCTTTTACAAGTTATCTCACTTTTCTTGATTTTTCTTGATGAATTATGATTCAAATCATACATTAACATCATTTTAGGGTTAAAAATCCATTTTGGTGAAAAATCTCAAAAAGTCAAAGTTGACTTTTGTGCACAGTTGACTTTTTATCAGATGAATTCCAAACTGTGTAATTCTTCAGGAAACCATGTCCTTGACCTAAATCAAACTTGATGGACATGTTCCATGGGTGTCATAGGGTATATTCAATCATGTATTAGGGTTTGGGAGCATGTCCTGGTCAAAAGTCAAAGTTACAGTTGACTTTTCCCTTAAAACCCTAATTGTGGTGCAGATGAAAATGAGACTTGTTCCTCCAGCTTCTTAGATTAATCCATTGTTCCAAATGGATCAATATGGTGTATTAGAGACCCTTAAGTCATCTCTTGAGGTCTTGGCTCATGGTTTGTCCCAAAAGTCAACTTAGGGGTGAATTAGGTCAAGAAACCCTAATTTCTGATTTTTGATGAATGCATCCCCTGAGGTAAAATTGACTTGATGCATGGGTTCATGAGGTTCCATGAAGCATATTAGGTCATGTTTTGGATCATTGCCTTGTGCCCAGATGAAAATTTCCATCTGGAGGCCCTGGTCGACCAAAACCCTAATTTGATGACACTGTCGATCTTGAGACTTGATCCACCTAGAAGGGAGCAGCCTTGTGCTTAATCCTTGAAGTGGGAGTCCTTTTTGATCCATTGTGGATGTTTGAGAGATTAGACAAGTTGAAGATCATGTCATTTCTTGATTGATCCTTTGTCTAAGCACTCAGAGAGGGCTTGAAACCCTAATTTTGATTGTATTGGATGCTCACCCATCTTTGGGGAGACTGATGAAGCATGATGGTTCATCCATATTGTGATGATGATTTTCACAATGATGGGAAATCTAAGTGGTCAAAATTTGGGGTATTACAGATGCCCCTATTTAATCTTCTTGGACCCGAAGGTATGAATGACGAAGGGATTCGGGCATTCGGGGTGCAAGAGGATTAAATATCGGAATATCCGAAATTTTGATGGTGGTTATGAATGGTAGCTTACGCATTCATCTTCTTTAGCTAAGCGATGATGCTTAGAAAAGGTAAACTTCCCCCTCGATCCTGGTTTCCTACCAAGGAACTGGTCTCAGTCTCTTTTGAAATAAACTTCCCCTCGATCCTGGTTTCCTACCAAGGAACTGGTCTTATTTTCTGATTTAAACTTCCCCTCGATCCTGGTTTCCTACCAAGGAACTGGTCTTAGTTTCTGATTTAAACTTCCCCTCGATCCTGGTTTCCTACCAAGAACTGGTCTTAGTTTCTGATCTAAACTTCCCCCCGATCCTGGTTTCCTACCAAGAACTGGTCTTAGTTTCTTTTGTCAATAAACTTTCTTAACAAGGGATGCTATTCATAGCGGCTTTCCTCAAACTTCTCGCCGAATTTTCCTGGGGAGATGCCATTTGAGTGGAAAAAGTTTTGATGTCAGACTTGCTGGGGAACCCAGTCGTCTGAGTTGTAGAGTTGTACAAACTTCTCTGTTAGAGACGCCATTTGTTTCTACTGGGGAAAGCGAGTCTCTTGAGAGACTGTTTTCATTTGGGATCTTTCATCATACTTTTCTCGGGATCTTCCCGGAGAAACGCCACATGATGGGGTCCAATTTTGAGGTGCCAATGACCTTTTCATCAGCGGTCCTTTCGGAGCAAAACTGACATGCTGCCGAATCTCTGATCACGAGGCTTTCTCTGTGGATTTTCCTTAATCCGGGAAAGCAAGGATATCATCTTCAATGGCGAAGAGTGATGTTTATTGAGAGTTTTCTCTGGCTGTTCAGAGGTTCAAGTTATCAAAGTGGCCAAGTGCCGACTCTGATCTAAAGATACACTGGTGGCGAGATTGTGCAGACGCAACACTTCCTGACGAGGAAAGAACTGACAAACTCGATTGAGAAAAATGTTTATCACTAGGGGACAAGACCGACTCAAGTGATAGTGATGCAATACGAAATGCGAACGCAAATAAAAAATGCATGATGTACGTATGTATATGCTGACAAAACTGACGCGACATACAGACTAATGGATGAACACAATTGGATACTCGGCCATCGCGGGGCGAAGAAGTACCGTTGATTCAAAATAGCAATTCCACCTTGCTTAGGAGAGATAGTCCCGTTGGGAGCTATGTTGATCGGGCTTAGGATATGAGAACTCGGCCGAGGTGTGTCAGACGAAACAAGGTCTCTGACACAGTTGATCCCTTCATTCAGGCATACTGGCTTAGAAGGAGTACTTTAATTTTGCACTTTGAAGTTCGCTTACTTCGGGAGAAGCAATCGATGTTCTTCTGATGTTTAACAGTCAAAAGAAATTGTCATCTTTATTTTAAAAGCAGAAAAAGTTTTAACAAGTAAATTCATTTTTGTTTTATTTCAAGAATCGCTGATTAAGTTTAAACAGCGTCGTTCTGTAAAGCTAAAACAAGCAAGAATTACAAACAAAAGCACAAGGGCTCAAATTTTATTGATAAGATGGAGATCAGCCAAACGCGTGATTCCAAAGAGTATATACAAAGTTAGAAAATGGTAATTTACAGGGAAAAGGGCTACGTTGAAACATAACGACCACTATCCTTCTACCAACTTTGAATTCGGGGCATCCTGAGCTTCCGTCGAAGATGACCTTTGACTGGAGATTTCGTCCGATAGATGATGTAACTACTGCTGAGGGACTTGCCTCTGTTGAACATAGTTACTTGCCATTATCCCTAACTTTTGCCTGGATTGTACTATGAGATTTCCAATCCATCGGGATGATTTTTTTTTCATGTCTCTAACTTTTGCCTGGACCGCCCTTTCGGGTTTTCAATCCACCGAGACGTTTTTTTTTAGTTTAGGCGAAGTATTTCTTGACTACATCAACATTCGTGGGGTAGGCAAATTCCTCTCCGTCCATGGTTGCAAGTCTCAAGGCGCCGCCTGAGAAAGCTTTCGTGACCACATAGGGGCCATCATAATTTGGGGTCCATTTGCCCCGAGAAATGATTGTATCTTCTCGAGCACGAGGTCTCCTTTTTCTGAAGACACGAGGCCGAACCTTTTTGTCGAACGCCCTCTTCATTCTTTGTTGATACAACTGACCGTGGCATAGTGCCATGATTCGCTTCTCTTCGATCAGGTTCAGTTCGTCGTGTCGACTTTGACACCATTCAGCTTCGGTGAGCTTAGCTTCCATCAATACCCGGATTGACGGGATCTCTACTTCCATGGGGAGCACTGCCTCCATGCCATATACTAGAGAGAAAGGGGTAGCCCCTGTTGAAGTGCGGACAGATGTGCGATAACCATGAAGAGCAAAGGCTAGCATCTCGTGCCAATCTTTGTAGGTTACAACCATCTTTTGAACGATCTTCTTGATGTTCTTGTTAGCCGCTTCTACCGCTCCGTTCATCTTGGGTCGGTAGGGAGATGAGTTATGGTGTTCGATCTTGAACTCTGCACACAACTCTTTCATCATCTTATTGTTCAAGTTAGATCCATTATCAGTAATGATCTCGCTTGGAACACCATAACGGCAGATGATATTGTTTTTGATAAATCGGACCACCACTTGTCGGGTTACATTGGCGAATGACGCTGCTTCGACCCACTTGGTGAAATAGTCAATGGCTACCAGGATGAACCGATGTCCGTTTGAAGCCTTGGGCTCAATCATACCAATCATGTCGATTCCCCATATGGAAAAAGGCCACGGGGAAGAAAGAACTTTGAGATGTGATGGCGGTACATGAATTTTGTCAGAGTATATCTGACACTTGTGACACCTCCTCATGTACTTGTAGCAGTCGGATTCCATGGTCAACCAATAATACCCGGCCCTGAGAATTTTTCTCGCCATTGTGTGTCCGTTGGCATGAGTGCCAAAGGATCCTTCATGAATTTCTTTCATGAGCATGTCTGCTTCTAGTCTGTCGACACATCGGAGCAAGACCATGTCAAAATTTCTCTTATAAAGAGTGTCACCGCTCAGGAAGAAGTTTCCAGCCAATCTTCTGAGGGTTTTCCTGTCTTTTCTGAGTGCCCCAGATGGGTACTCTTGTTTCTGAATGAAGCATTTGATATCGTGATACCAAGGTCTGTCGTCTATGACTGCTTTAATCGTGAAGATGTAAACGGGCCGTTCAAGGCGCATGATGTCGATCTTAGGTATGTCATTCCCCCGACCTACACTAATCATGGAAGAGAGAGTGGCTAATGCGTCAGCCATGTGATTCTCATCACGAGGGATGTGATGAAAGTCGACTCTATTGAAGAAGGGTAACAACCTTCTTGCATAGTCTTTGTAAGGAATCAATCCTGATTGGTATGTGTTCCAATCTCCTTTTATCTGGTTAATAACCAGGGCTGAATCGCCGTATACGTCCAAGTTTTTGATCCTTAAATCAATCGCTTCTTCGAGACTCATAATACATGCTTCGTATTCGGCCTCATTGTTCGTACATTTGAACGTAAGTCTGGCAGTGAAAGGAATGTGGGAACCCTGAGGGGTAACAATGATTGCCCCAATTTCGTTTCCATAATGATTGACTGCTCCGTCAAAGATAAGTTCCCACTGGGAACCTGGTTCTGGCCCTTCACTGGGTAGCGGTTCATCGCAATCTTTCATTTTTAGATACATGACATCTTCGTCTGGGAAGTCAAACCCGATTGATTCTTGATCGTCAATCGGTTGATGAGCCAAATGATCGGCTAAAATACTTCCTTTAACGGCTTTCTGAGCGTGGTACTCTATGTCATATTCTGATAGCAACATCTGCCAACGGGCAATCCTTCCCGTGAGAGCAGGTTTTTCGAAAACGTACTTGATTGGATCCATTTCGGAGACCAACCAAGTAGTATGATGAATCATGTACTGGCAAAGACGTTTGGCTGACCAAGCCAAAGCGCAACAAGTTTTCTCAAGCATTGTGTACCGAGTCTCGCAGTCGGTGAATTTCTTGCTTAGATAGTAAATGGCGGACTCTTTCCTTTTAGTTTCATCTTGTTGGCCAAGTACACATCCCATTGAGTCCTCTAGGACTGTGAGGTAAATGATTAGTGGTCTTCCTTCCACTAGAGGTGATAGAATCGGAGGATTCAACAGATATTCCTTGATACTGTCGAAGGCGGTTTGGCAATCTTCTGACCAAACGCAATCCTGATTCTTTTTGAGTAACTTGAAAATCGGCGCACATGTCGCGGTCATAAGGAATATGAATCTGGAGATGTAGTTCAAACGTCCCAGGAATCCTCTGACTTGTTTTTCAGTTTTCGGAGAAGGCATTTCTTGAATGACCTTGACCTTGTCAGGATCAACTTCAATTCCTTTCTGGATGACGATGAACCCTAGTAATTTCCCCGAACGGACACCAAAGGTGCACTTGTTGGGATTCAAGCGGAGCTTGAATTTTCTTAGACGTTCGAACAATTTTGATAGATGTTCAACGTGCTCATCCTCTGTTCCTGATTTTGCAATCAAATCATCGACATATACCTCGATTTCTTTGTGTATCATGTCATGAAACAGAGTAGTCATGGCTCTTTGATAGGTTGCCCCGGCATTCTTTAAACCGAACGGCATTACCTTGTAACAAAAGGTACCCCATGGGGTAATGAACGAAGTTTTCTCCATGTCTTTCGGCGCCATTTTGATCTGGTTATAGCCCGAGAATCCATCCATGAAGGAGAATACTTTGAACCTTGCTGTGCTGTCAACCAGCATGTCAATGTGTGGTAAAGGAAAGTCGTCCTTTGGACTTGCCTTGTTCAAATCTCTGTAATCAACACATATTCTGACCTTTCTGTCCTTTTTGGGAACGGGTACGATGTTGGCTAGCCATTGAGGATATTCAGATGTAGCGAGGAAACCCGCGTCGATCTGTTTCTGTACCTCCTCCTTGATTTTGATGGCCATGTCCGGGTGAGTGCGTCTCATCCTTTGCTTTACTGGTGGACATTCCGATCTCAACGGTAAGTGATGTTCCACGATGCTGGTATCCAACCCTGGCATATCCTGATAGGACCAAGCGAACACATCGGGGAATTCTTTGAGAAGCTTTATCAAACCCTCTCTGGCAGTTGGACTGAGCAATGCTCCGATCCTGATTTCTTTTTTCTCTTTTTTTGAACCCAAGTTTACCGTTTCCAACGGTTCTTTGTGAGGTTCAATGGATCTTTCCTCTTGTCTGAGTAGTCGGGAGATCTCTTCTGGAATTTCGTTGTCATTTTCTTCTTCAGCCTCGAATACCGGGAACTCAAAGTTGAAAGAAGGCATCGGATCGTATGTTTCAACGGGGTATAAAACAAGCAATCTACATGACGTGATGATTCGTGTTTAGAAGAGGTAGAGAAAATGCAAGTGTGTGCAGTGTTTTGATTTTACTGCTTGTTTTTATTATTGAATGTTTTTTAGGATTACCATTTTCTGAAAAAGCAAAAAGAGAAAATAGAAATTAATGCGGAAATTACAGAACGACGTTATTTTATTAATGAACAAGTCAAATCTTGAAACTACAGCCCTATAAAACAAAACTCTGTCGCTTTGGGCAAAGCGAAGAGGGAATTTTACAGAAAGCGAGCCCTATCAAAATATCCGTTTCACCTGGGCAGGGTGAAAGGTTAAAGATGGCAATTACTTTGACTGATGAACGACCTTCGGAACCTCGACGGTAACCCATTGGCGGCGAACTCCTCGGTGAATCACAAAGTCTGGCACCTTCCTTGATTTGTCTTCAGAAATGACGCTGATTTCTGGTGGAGCAGGATCATTGGAATCTGTCTCCCAAGCAGAATTGTCGTAGTAGGATTCCTCTGTTGTATTTTGCATAGCATTGGTGCTCTCAGCTGTATCTCCCCATCCAGTTGGCTGGATGTCTTCGAACCTGATACGAGAGCTTTCGGGAGCAGTGTACTTGACCATAAAGTCATATTTTCCACTTGGTTGTCCCAGAGCGTCCCAAACTTCTTTGGAACTGGAGAAGTCATCCCTCTCGATGACGTTTACCTCAGGAAAATCATAGTTGATAAATTCAAGTCCTGCAAACGTTGCGAATTCATCTTCATGTTGAGTAGTTTCTGAATGACCTGAGTGTTGATCCCATGACATGGCGGGGACACAGGTATTCTGTTCAATGACGCTCAGCTGAGTTTCATTACTCGGCTGACTTTCTTGCCCCAAGTTTCCTGGGTAAGGCTGCCACATTGGCAGGCCGTCCATCGGGCCATAGTAATTGCGGTCAAAGTTGTCTTTCATCAGAGTGTCCTCCTCTAATGAATTTGGCGGAGCACGGCATCCTTTCGGATCACAATCTCCGTAGATCATTTCGACATCTGATCTTGGTATAAATCTCGGACTTTCTGTAGGAAAGCAAAAAGGCATAGGCACCTCTTCCTGAGACATATAGCCGTCCTTGTTAAGGTAGGACTTCCATTCTTCATCTGTGTCAGAGGGATCTTCCTCATTGATAGCATGAACTGTCTGAGACACTGGGTGAAGAAAACCTCCACTGTGGAAGAAGTTTTGAAGGGGATGAAGACTTTCATCGATGGCAGCTGTCCGGGTATAGGTTGCAGAAAAACCAAGACCCTTCTTTGTTTTATTGTCAATAGGAATGACAAGCCGTCCTCATCCTATCGTATCGGTACTCTCGACCGCTTTGATAGCATCGTTGTATGAAGAAATCGAAGTTCCTTCTTTGAACTGATTGTTCTTGCTCACCGATAGTGCTTGGAACTGAGTTCCAATAACCTCCTCGGGTTCCACACAAGTAGATGATGATAGGTTACTCACAAGCAAGGCTTGTTCCCCACAAACCGTGACAAGTTGATCGTTCTTGACGAACTTTAGCTTTTGGTGGAGGGTTGAAGTAACCGCTCCAGCCTGATGTATCCAAGGTCTTCCTAATAAACAACTGTATGTTGCTCGGATGTCCATGACCTGGAAAGTGATTTGGAAAGTGTGAGGACCAATAGTTATGGGAAGATCCACTTCGCCGATAACTGTTTTTCTGGATCCGTCGAATGCTTTGACGACGACCTCGCTGACTCTCATCGGAGGGCCCTTAAATGATAATTGCGTCAAAGTGGACTTCGGCATAACATTCAGGGCTGACCCTGTGTCTACCAGTACGTTGGCTAAGGCATCGCCCTGGCAGTTAACTGTAATGTTGAGCGCCATGTTATGACGACGACCCTCTTCAGGTAATTCCTCATCACTAAATCCCAAATTATTGCAGGAAGTGATGTTAGAGACAATGCTATCAAATTGTCTGATTGTTACATCCTGTTCCACAAAGGCTTGCTCCAAGACTTTCTGTAGAGCCTCTCTGTGTGCTTCTGAACTGAGTAACAGTGATAATACTGAGATCTTTGAAGGAGTCTGTAATAGTTGATCAACGATGTTATATTCACTCCTTTGGATGAGCTTTAGCATCTCATCTTTGTCTTTTGAAAAGTCGGGATTACTAGATTGACCGACTGGCGGATCAGGAATTTCTGCCTGAAGTTCCTTTTCTTTGTTAGCTTCCCCAACCCCTCGGTTGAAGATTCTACCACTCTGTGTTACACGACTGACGTCTGTAATATTCACGACGGAGGGTAATGGAATTTCCTTTTCATTCTCAATTGTTGTTGCACCGTATTTGTAAGGGATTGCCTTAGCTGATTCATACAGTAGTGGTCCTGGTAGATAGACGACTATAGGAACCTTCTGGTTTTTCTGACCATCATAAGTAACCTCGATCCGTTCCCGGTTGGGAACTCTAGATTCGTCAAGTAGAGGAATGATGGCAAAAACATCCCTGGTCCTGTGATGACCAGAGATCGTGACAACATCCTCAACTTGATCGGCAAGGTAGTTCGGCGACCAAATGATGGGTCCTGAACCTGGATATGGATGAATTTCTCCATGATCGATCTGACCCTGAAGAGCTGCTCTCACAAGGTAACACCCTTGGTTACTTTCCGAACAGACGCTACAACTGTCATAGTTGTGTGGTGGCACCTGGCCATGCCTACTTTGAATACAATGTAACCTCACTAGGTTACCTTCCATTGATCGGACATCCTGACTTTGACGACGAGTAGGATTCCTGTTATTGATACTAATCTGCTGAGTATCTTCATCCATGTAGATTGGCATCCACCAATGATTTAACAAGTGCTGAAGTGCCTCCTGGACAAGGGTACAACCTCGATCGTTTTCGCAACCTGCTTTACAGTTTTGATAATCATGTGATATTAAGAATCCGAGTCGGACCTGCTCAGCATGTAACTCTACCAGGTTGGTATTCATTACGCGGATATCGAAGATCTGAACCATGTTGATTTGATAGGAGTTCCTATCATGGTAGTCTTGGATCCATCCAAGATCCATCTGACGCTGGAGGGCCTCTAGTATGAAAGAGCATCCCTGTTTGTTTACCGAGAAAATCAGACAGGAACTGTAATCGTGCCGCGGCAGATTATGATACTGGCTTTGCCTTGAGTGCATCGCCACCAAGTTGACATTCATCACACGGATGTCGTGGTTTTGAATGACGTTAGAATTCGTAGAGACCATGTTAACTCCACGAACACGGTGCTCCTGGATCCATCCGAGATCCATTTGTTCCTGTAGAGCTGCTTGCACTACAGAACATCCTTGGTTATCTTTAGAGCAGATATCACACTGGTGATAATTATGAGGTGGCACATGGCCATATCCACTCTGTCTACAATGCATCCTGACCAGATTGGTCCCCAATAAGAGTACATCGTGAATTTGATAGACATTGTTAGTCTCTTTCTCAATCAGATTGACTGCAGCTTTCTCGTGTTGAGGCAGCGGGTTCGTAAGAACATTAGGATTCGTATCTTTGAAAGATAAGAGCCCGCTCCTAACAAGCTTTTGCACGTCGGATTTGAAATTGAGACAAGTCTCAATGTTATGCCCTGAACCTCCTTGATAATAAGGGCATGTTTGATCTGCTTTAAACCAAAAAGGCGGATTTTCTGGAACTGAAAGGGGAGACTTAGTCTGAATGTGCCCCTTAGCCAGCAGTAACGGAAACAGCTCTGCGTACGTTACGGGTATAGGATCAAATCCTGGTGGCCGTGTTGTACGATTGTTGTTATATGGGGGACGAGCCTGCTGAAGAGGCTGTTGTGTCCTTTGTTGGTCAGGTTGGCTCTGCACAATCTGAGGTTGATACATAGGAACAGGCACGGGGCCGATAGCAGGAGTAACAGCTGCTACTGGATGATAACGTCGCCTTTGCTTTCTGAGAGAGATATTCCCAATATCTTGCTCTTTTTTCTTAGGGAGGGCACTACCGTATTTTTTAGTACCGCTCGTTGATCCAGTGTCTTTTACCAAACGTCCTTCTCGGACGGCTTCCTCAAGACGTACACCCATGCCGACCATTTCGGTGAAATCACTGGGTGCACTGGCGACCATTCGGCCGTAGTAAAATGAGCTTAAGGTCTTTAAGAAGATTTTTGTCATCTCTTTTTCCTCAAGAGGTGGACAAATTTGAGCGGCAATTTCACGCCACCTTTGAGCATACTCCTTAAAGGTTTCCTTTTCCTTTTGCGACATTAATCTGAGTTGATCTCTGTCGGGTGCCATGTCCAAATTGTACTTGTATTGTTGGACGAAGGCAGTACCAAGATCTCTGAATGTACTGATCGTAGTACGGTTTAAACCCATTGTAATACCCCAAATTTTGACCACTAAGATTTCCCATCATTGTGAAAATCATCATCACAATATGGATGAACCATCATGCTTCATCAGTCTCCCCAAAGATGGGTGAGCATCCACTACAAGCAAAATTAGGGTTTCAAGCCCTCTCTGAGTGCTTAGACAAAGGATCAATCAAGAAATGACATGATCTTCAACTTGTCTAATCTCTTAAACATCCACAATGGATCAAAAAGGACTCCCACTTCAAGGATTAAGCACAAGGCTGCTCCCTTCTAGGTGGATCAAGTCTCAAATCGACAGTGTCACCAAATTAGGGTTTTGGTCGACCAGGGCCTCCAGATGGAAATTTTCATCTGGGCACAAGCCATTGATCCAAAACATAACCTAATATACTTCATGGAACCTCATGAACCCATGCATCAAGTCAATTTTGCCTCAGGGGATGCATTCATCAAAAATCAGGAATTAGGGTTTCTTGACCTAATTCACCCCTAAGTTGACTTTTGGGACAAACCATGAGCCAAGACCTCAAGAGATGATTTGAGGGTCTCTAATATACCATATTTATCCATTTGGGACAATGGATTGATCCAAGAAGCTTGAGCAACAAGTCTCATTTTCATCTGCACCACAATTAGGGTTTTAAGAGAAAAGTCAACTGTAACTTTGACTTTTGACCTGGACATGCTCCCAAACCCTAATACATGCCTCAATATACCCTATGACACCCATGGAACATGTCCATCAAATTTGATTTAGGTCAAGGACATGATTTCCTAAAGAATTGCACAGTTTGGAATTCATCTGATAAAAAGTCAACTGTGCACAAAAGTCAACTTTGACTTTTTGAGATTTTTCACCAAAATGGATTTTTAACCCTAAAATGATGTTAATGTATGATTTGAATCATCATTCATCAAGAAAAATCAAGAAAAGTGAGATAACTTGTAAAAGGGGTAACCATAAAACGTAGAAATTTTTCTAAGTTAAAAATAAAGTGGCAAAGGTACCAACTTTGGAGGACCATAACTCCTAAACCACAAGGCCATTTTTTCTCATCCAAAGATGGATTTGTAGCCCTCACTATCACCTACAAAAACTTCAACTACAAGTCATTCCAATTCATTAAGGATTTTGAGTTATGGAGTGATCAAAGTGGCTGAAAAGTGAAAAAGTCACTTTTTCCAACACTTAGTGAAATTTTCACTAAGTCAGAATTCTGCTTCACTTTTTGCCAAATGTAGGGGGATTTTTCACTTGGAATCAAAAGAGATCAAAACCAAACTTGTTCAAACAATTGTTGTATCATGTTAGGGCTTTCCAAAATGGCCAAGAACATTGCCAAATTCAACCTACATCATGAGATACAACATTGGCAAGTTGCCTTGCTGAAATCTGTCAAGGCAAGGCAGAATTTGAATTTTGGCTCGATTTACCAAAATCAGCCAATTGCAATTGCTCCAATCCACTTGGACACCTCAGAGGATTGAATCCAAAGGGGACAATCACTGAGCCAAGCCTCCAAGGTCCAAGGAACAAGGAATAGCATGTTGAACCTAGAGTTGCCAAAGTAGGGACAAGATTTCAAATTTGGAATGAGGCATTCAATGGAACCATCAAGGTGGCATGGACTGAGCCATTCTCATCTGAAATCAGTCAAGACTTATCCAAGACCAAGGGGACCAAAGCTCTGTGCCTTAACCTCTAGTCAATGGCTAGAGGAGACTTTCATTTCCAATGGCCAACATTGAGGAAACCTACTTACCAGCTGCCATGCACTATTCCTTGCAAAAAAAACTTGCTCTACTATAAATAGAGCTCAATTGTGGTCAGTTTAAGTACACCAAAGCCATCTAACAGATGCTTTCCTCAAAATCTCTTTCTCTTGGCAAAAATGCCTTTCTTAGCAAGGTAGCTATCGGGTTTTGAGTTTGAGAGCAATTCTGCACAAACCAATCACTCACACACCTCACATACATCACATATGAGCTGATCAAACACTCACATAACATCTGGAACATCAAAATCTCAATATCACTTGCCATCCACACAAGTTTGAAGTGAAGTTGCAGCTGAGATGCCATAAACTGATCCAGTCCATTTCAATTCAATCCAAGTGTTCAAACACACTCCATATGGTGTAGGGAAGCTGTTCAGATCATCACAACTCATCTGTAACACCTCCAACCCAGAATTTGATTTTCTCTTGCTGTCACGACTTGGAGGTAAGCCTAAACTTGGTCATCTCTCAATCTATGCATATTTCCTCGCACAATAATTTGGCCATATGTTCATAATCATGCATGGAATGTTTTCCCTCAATTAATTGCATTATTTGAATCGTGTATCAAAAATCCTAGCCTTCATGCAGAAATTAGGGTTCTTGAGGTCTCTTCGTGATTTCTTATTGTATGTTTAATTTAAATGAAATTAAAGTACATAGACATGATCGTGAGGTTGAGGCGAGCATAATGATATGTGGATTGCATGATATGGTTAAGTATTCATGGAGATTGGATAGAAAATGCAAATCTGGGCAAACTGAAAAACGCGCGTGTTCTTGGTGTTGTTCTTGGCGCCATTTTCATATATTTGAATATTTGAATTTTGTGATTTTGTTTAATTGATTCAAAAATTAATTTCTCTCTGAGTTTTAATGATTTTGAGTTGATTCTTTTTTTAATAATTCACAAAAATGTTAAAATATTTTATTTTCACAAAAAATCCCAAAAATATTATTTATTTCATATAATTGATATTTTTGTAAAGAATTAATATTTTGATTGTTTTTGGCATTTTAAATATTTTTTCTACATTGATTTTGCAACTCTTAATGCTTTCTAATTATTTTGTAGGTCAATACTTAATTTTTGAAGCATTAATCCAAGATCACAATTTGTTTTCCATGTGTTAAACAATTTTTGATCATTTTAATTGAATTTTTATTCAATTAAATACATTTTTGAAAACAAATTAGGGTTTTGGATTAATTCAACCCTCATAAATCATTTTCAAAACACTTTGGGCCTCTATTAGAGTGTAAGACCCAATCCTTTTTTTGACCAAATCATCTTTGGGCCTCACTTATTGTATAAGTCCCGATACCGTCAAAAAACAAATGGCGCGATCGTCGCCTTTTCAAAAATCATCTGGGCCTACCCTCGAGTAGTAAGACCCATTTATTTTTCTTTAAACCTTTTTGGGCCTCTTGAGATAGTGTAAGACCCATCCCTTTGTACAAAAAAACTTTTTGGGCCTCACTCATTGTATAAGTCCCTTTGTACAAGTAAACGGCGCGATCGTCGCCCGTTTAAAATTAAAAACCATCTTGGCCTACCCTCGTGTTATAAGCCCCACTCTTTTCTTTAAACCTTTATGGGCCTCTTGAGAGAGTGTAAGACACGTCCCTTTGTACAGAAAACCTTTTTGGACCCCAGTCACTTGTATAAGTCCCGCTGTACAAAGTTAAACAGTGCGCTCACTGATAAAACCTTGGGCCTCTCCTTGAGCTGTAAGCCCCAAATCTTTCTTTTTCAAAGCACTTTCTCCTTTGATTTTGAATATACTGTTGTTTTTATCTTTCTTTGTTGAACAACTAACCAAACAGCATGGAAGCACTACAACCGAGTAAGTGGTTATCGCTTTCATTTACTGCTTTCATATTATAAACTGTATTGTGGGGCTGCTCACTGTAAGTCTCCTTTCATAAACTCATATCTACTGTGTGATAATAGTATAGATATTTCGAGTTTCCCCGGCTACTACGTCTAGAACTAGGTGACGCCGTTTCACTTATTCGTAGAAATAGAAGCCTAGATCCCCAATAGGAGCACCAGATATAGTCTTCTCTTTGGCTGTCCTCCTTAGGAATCATCAAGAAATTCTATTCCCCAGAGATGAATTATTCTCGGTGAAACTTCTCTTGAATTTCTTCAAACCTCCGAACTGTTCAAACTCTCTTGAAAATATAAAAGTTGCTGGATAGTAAACCTCGCACGTTTACCAGTGGTTTTATCTTTAAAAGAGTTTTCTTGAACTTTTCTTTGGTTTGGGACCCACGGGCTTCTTAAAAGCATCGGCCTCCTCTTGGGCATCGTACAAGGACCCACAGGCTTCCTATAAGCAACCCGGCGTCCTCTTGGGCATTATTCAAGGACCCTACGGCTTCTTAGAAGTATTCAGAGCCTCCTCTTAGGCTTCGTATAATGATCTCTTCCTCCGGGAATGATAGCCTCCTCTTGGGCTTCGTACAAGGACCCGTCAGCTTCTTAAAAGATTCCAGCCTCCTCTTGGGCTTCGTACAAATTGTCTCGACGACCTCCTAGAGGTATAGGAACAAAACCTAGTCATCCTCATAGAACAGTCCTTTCAAAGAGTCTACTACTATTTCTCGAAGCATAGTACAAAAGATAAAACTCTAGACATGGACAGTCTAACTTCCTTGAGTCTCAAAGACATTCTCAAGCACCCTTCGTTAAATAGGAAGGAAACCCGCAGACTCGGATAGTCTCAATACCCTTTGGATTTCCCGTTTCCTCAAAGAAAAGGAAATATCCCTGATCCTCAAATTAAATCCCTATGTACAGTGTTACTCATATAAGAACTGATTTTCTCTTTTAAATCAGTATATTGGATCTGTCACTCAACTGAAACAGTTACAATAGCCTCCATCTCGAGCTTCGTACGAGATACCAAAATTCTCCCCAGTGGAGTCAAAATAACCTTTTCGCCTCTCTCTCGGGCTTTGTACGAGATACAAAAATACTCTCTTACTGAGTATAAAAGATTCTCCCACTGAGTCAACTCTTTGCTAGCCTCCTCTTAGGCTTTGTATAACGATATGCCCCACTGGGTCAAAAACCTTTTCGCCTCTCTCTTGGGCTTTGTACGAGACACAAAATAGCCTCCTCTTAGGCTTTGTATAATGATTTTCCTAGCGGAAATTAGCCTCCTCTTAGGCTTTATATAAGAAAACCACTGGTTGATCCAATCGACCTTTTAGCATCAAAGCTGTGCCTCGTTCACAGTACACAAACATCAACAACTCCTTTCCCTTCATCTAATCGCTGTAAGCGGCAAGCCTCTGGATCATCTATATCCATGCCACTGTCCCTCTTTTAGCATGAGAAATTCCTAAGGAAAGATGGCATTGCTCTACACTGAGTTAAAGTCTTCTCCTTCAGGTTAAAACCCTTTCTTCGGAAATTATGGCATTGCTCGGATCCGCGTATCCCAGTTAAAGTAATTCTCCTACTCCCCTCTTTAGAGATGACAAATTCTCTCTAAAGTCGAGGTCTTTTAGCTTCACATATTGGGCTTTGAACAAGATACAAATCACCTTTCGCTTCACGTCTTGGGCTTTGAACAAGACACCAAAAACCAATTTCCTCCCATAGAATAGGAGGAACTACGAACGCTCTGATTTCCCTGTTTTGGTAAACGGGAATACGTAGGAATAAGATCGAAAGAAAAGATCTTAGCGAGCGCAATCAACAAAAAACCCAAATCCCATATCTCCATCAATTAAAAGCAGTAATTCAAAAGCATCAGTCCTAACATCCTAATCCTTGTTCCCCGCCAGAAACCCTTTGCCTAGAAAAAAGAAAGAAAGAACCGTATTGGCGAAATACGAATAACCAGTACAAAGGCCCCCCCACATTGATAGCATCCGTAACCTAACAGACCGCTGTTTAAACTCAGTATGCAAGCAGGGTTAATTGGAGACATCTATTTCCCTTCCTTATTCAGCTCACAATAGGATAAAAAATGAATCGACCTGTAGTTTTAAGCTCAACCGCAGAGAGCGACCAGCGCTTAAGAACCGCGTCCAATATCGCTCGCTACAGAAAAGTGGCGCCCACCGTGGGGCCGATTCCTTTCTTTCTACTTCTCTTGTGTGAAAAATTACACAAATGGCGACTCTGATGGGGAGTCTCCTTTTCTGCCTTAGGGCATCATCCCTGTTTTCCACGGAAAATGGGAACTCTACCGAAGAGAAAGATTGACCTATGCTGGTCCATCTCTTAGGCAGGGAACCACAGATTGGGGCTTCCGCCGGGGAACCCATTTCTGTCAGGAACTTAAGAATCGTAGCTTTATAAGTCTAGGATGATTAGGACAAATATATATATACTGCTTTTCCTAATTGCTATACGTGTTTATTTTTCTGCTACTGGGAATGCGTGTGATGCCGCATGTGGTGAGATTGAGTATACACTTAAGAAAAGCCAACCTTTTTCGTAGTGCGGAAGCTATCGGAAATAGCTGTTACACGATACTACCCTCATTTGAGGCTGGTGATCTATTCTCGGTGAATAGCACTTACTCTAAGATTACACACAACTCGCTGGCGATCCGCTTGTTGTTTTGCTTACCTGGGAGGAGCTGATGATAATGAGTACAGGTACAAAAATCACCCTAGTATAAACCTTTGGGGATGGGTAGAGCCTTGACTTCATGACAACGACCCTCTGACCCCATGTTTTTTCTATGTTTTTGTGTGCTGCATTCATGCATTATTTAATAAAACATTAAAACATTCAAAAAACCTTCTCTTCTAGTCTCTCTGGTTTTCAAATTAAACTAAGACTGTGATTGCAAATATCAGAGAAAAAGATTACGCTAATGGATTTCGGTAGAAGGAGAACTCACCAGTATACCTTCAAGGTTCCAAAACTAGGGGATTTAAGAAAGTTAGCGAGGATGATCGTTAACCCAGAGGCTTTCAGAGCCAAGCACGGTGGTCTGCTACCACTATTAAGAGTCCATGTGATTAAGGGGATCATGGATGCGCTCATTCAGTTCTACGATCCAGTTTATCACTGTTTCACATTCCCGGATTACCAGCTGGCACCAACGCTGGAGGAGTATTCTCATCTGACTGATTTACATATCACTGATCGAGCTCCATTTTCTGGACTGGAAGAAATTCCAAATAATCAGACTATTGCAAGAGCAATTCATTTGGACGAGTCTGAGGTCAGGACTCACCTGACCACTAAGGGTGGCATCCAAGGTTTGCTAGCCCAATTCTTGACAAAAAAGGCTCTGTACTTTGCTAGTATAGGGAACGAGACTGCTTTTGAAAGCATCTTTGTCTTGCTCACCTACGGGTTATTTTTGTTTCCCAACATCAATAACTTCGTCGATATTAACGCTATTAAGGTTTTTCTCATTGGAAACCCTGTGCCGACTTTGCTCGCAGATGCGTATCATTCTGTACACTTAGGAAATTTGTACAGCGGAGGGGAGATCACATGCTGTGTACCTTTGCTTTACAAGTGGTTTATCTCTCACTTGCCCAAGTCTGACGCTTTTTGGGATTGCAAGAGTGTCTTATGTTGGTCACAGAAGATCATGTCTCTCACCAACTCTGATATAGATTGGTGTAATAGGATTTATGAGGGAATCAAAATCATTGACCGTTGTGGAAACTTCCCCAGCGTACCCCTCATAGGAACTAAAGGAGGAATCAACTATCATCCGATATTAGTTCTTCGTCAATTTGGATACCCGATGAGACACATCCCACTGGGTGTTCATCTGGAAGGTCTTTTCTTCAAAGAAGGAGAAAACGACAGAGCACTAAAGATGGAAATAGTGCATGCTTGGAAACAGGTTCATAAGAAAGGACGAGAGTCTCTGGGAAAACCGGACTGTGTCTCGGTGGAGCCTTATCTCCATTGGGTACAAACTAGAGCTCTCAAGCTAAAGATGCCTTATCCTCGTTACGGAATTCTTCCACCGAGGGAATCTGTCATGTACTTCATGACTGAGACTGAAAAGCTTCAGGTTACTCTCAACAGAGTTCAAAAGGAAAGAAGATCTTGGAAGAACAAGTACCGCACCCTCGACGTAGAGTGTATCCAAATACAGCAACTACTAAAAGAGAAAGATGCTCTGATTGAAATTTTGGAGCAGCATGCTGTAGAGAATCAAGATGACCGAAGGAATTTCCTCACTCCTTTCACTTGGCAAAGGAATGACAACCCGACAACAGCCCAAGCGCCCCGGTCAAAGAAAAGGAAGATACCAGAATCAGTACCCGATTTCTCTTCAGAGAGGACTCGGGACCCATTAGTTTAGGTTTCTGTTTCTGCACTTTGTAATCTACTGTATTTCCATTTCTGTAATCCTTTGAATTTCAATAAAAAGGGGTTTCCCCACCGTTTGATATTTGCAATCTAATTGTCGAAGTTTATTTTGGTTAAACCAAAAAACCAACAATTAATATAATCATTGCATTCATCATTCTCACATCGCGTATTCTCCTTACCTACGAATCTCACGTTTGTGTCTCGATTCTAGAGTCAATCTTTCTCATTCATATAATACTCGGGCCAATCGTCAGAAAAAGATGGATGATCTTGAGGAAGAAAACAGAGAGTTGAAGGAAGAGATCGACACTCTGAGAGAGGATATGAGAAAGCTTCGTAACGACATGCAAGCCATGGTAGAAGCTCAGCTACAAAGAACTGTGATCTCAGAGATCACCTCAACGCCCATCATAGAAAAGTATGATCCTAGGTATCAGATACCAAAAGACCGTCCTTGGGGCATGCCTGTTAACTATATCCCGGAGGATATGTTTCGCCGATCACTGAAGATCAGGGAATCGCAACAGAAGCCGCTGGGCCTGAAGCTTACAAACTTTGGGAAAGCGAAGATGCCAGGGGCATACTCAAGACTCCTGAAGGTTACAAACTTCGGGAGGCGCCAAGACTTACTGCCGTAGTCACAGTACCACCCCCTGTGGTGCACACTGTCCCGGAAGGACAGATTCCACCAACACCTTCTGGTAAGAAGGAAACTATGTTTGACAGAATGGAGGAATTCCAGGAACAGTTCTTGGAAATGTAGAAAGAGCTGCAAGCCATTCGCGGTCAGGATCTATTTGGAAAGGACGCCGCAGACCTCTGCTTGGTCCCAAATGTGAAAGTCCCGCACAAGTTCCAAGTGCCCGACTTTGAAAAATACAAGGGTAACTCTTGCCCTCAAAGCCATCTGGTGATGTACGCTCGGCGGATGTCAGCTCAGACGGAGAATCAGGACCTGCTGATTCACTACTTCCAGGATAGTTTGACCGGTGCCGCACTCAAATGGTACATGGGTTTAAACTGTACTACGATCAGTACATTTAGAGATCTTGGTACTGCCTTCGTCCAACAATACAAATACAATTTGGACATGGCACCCGACAGAGATCAACTCAGATCAATGTCACAAAAGGACAAGGAAACCTTTAAGGAGTATGCTCAAAGGTGGCGTGAAATTGCCGCTCAAATTTGTCCACCTCTTGAGGAAAAAGAGATGACAAAAATCTTCTTAAAGACCTTAAGCTCATTTTACTATGACCGAATGGTTGCCAGTGCGCCCAGTGATTTCACCGAAATGGTCGGCATGGGCGTGCATCTTGAGGAAGCCGTCCGAGAAGGACGTTTGGTAAAAGACACTGGATCGACGAGCGGTACTAAAAAATACGGTAGTGCTCTCCCTAAGAAAAAAGAGCAAGATATTGGGAATATCTCTCTCGGATAGCAAAGGCGACGTTATCAGCCAGTAGCAGCTGTTACTCCTGCTATCGGCCCCGCGCCTGTTCCTACGTACCAACCTCAGGTTGCGCAGAGCCAACCTGACCAACAAAGGACACAACAGCCTCTTCAACAGGCTCGTCCTCCATATAATAACAACTGTACAACACGACCATCAGGGTTTGATCCTATACCCATGTTGTACGCAGAGTTGTTTCCGTTACTGCTGGCTAAGGGGCACATTCAGACTAAGTCTCCCTTTTCAGTTTCGGAAAATCTGCCTTTTTGGTTTAAAGCGGATCAAACATGTCCTTATCATCAAGGAGGTTCAGGGCATAACATTGAGACTTGCCTCAATTTCAAATCCGACGTGCAAAAGCTTGTTAGGAGCGGGCTCTTATCTTTCAAAGATACGAATCCTAATATTCTTACGAACCCGCTGCCTCAACACGAGAAAGCTGCAGTGAATCTGATTGAGAAAGAGACTAACAATGTCTATCAAATTCACGATGTACTCTTATTGGGGACCAATCTGGTCAAGATGCATTGTAGACAGAGTGGATATGGCCATGTGCCACGTCATAATTATCACCAGTGTGATATCTGCTCTAAAGATAACCAAGGATGTTCGGTAGTGCAAGCAGCTCTATAGGAACAAATGGATCTTAGATGGATCCAAGATCACCGAGTTCGTGGAGTTAACATGGTTTACACGAATTCCAATGTCATTCAAAACCACGACATCCGTGTGATGAATGTCAACTTGGTGGCGATGCACTCAAGGCAAAGCCAGTATCATAATCTGCCGCGGCACGATTACAGTTCCTGTCTGATTTGCTCTGTAAACAAACAGGGATGCTCTTTCATACAAGAGGCCCTCCAGCGTCAGATGGATCTTGGATGGATCCAAGACTACCATGATAGGAACTCCTATCAAATCAACATGGTTCAGATCTTCGATATCCGCGTAATGAATACCAACCTGGTAGAGTTACATGCTGAGCAGGTCCGACTCGGATTCTTAATATCACATGACTATCAAAGCTGTAAAGCGGGTTGCGAAAACGATCGAGGTTGTACCCTTGTCCAGGAGGCACTTCAGTACTTGTTAAATCACTGGTGGATGCCAATCTATATGAACGAAGATACTCAGCAGATTAGTATCAATAACAGGAATCCTACTCGTCGTCAAAGTCAGGATGTCCGATCAATGGAAGGTAACCTAGTGAGGTTACATTGTATTCAAAGTAGGCGTGGCCAGGTGCCACCTCACAACTATGACAGCTGTAGCGTCTGTTCGGAAAGTAACCAAGGGTGTTACCTTGTGAGAGTAGCTCTTCAGGTTCAGATCGATCATGGAGAAATTCATCCATATCCAGGTTCAGGACCCATCATTTGGTCGCCGAACTACCTTGTCGATCAAGTTGAGGATGTTGTCACGACCTCTGGTCATCACCAGATCAGGGATGTTTTTGCCATCGTCCCTCTAATTAACGAATCTAGAGTTCCCAACCAGGAACGGATCGAGGTTACTTATGACGGTCAGAAAAATCAGAAGGTTCCCATAGTCATCTATCTACCGGGGCCACTACCGTATGAATCAGCTAAGGCGATCCCTTACAAATACGGTGCAACAATAATCGAGAATGGAAAGGAAAATCCATTACCCTCCGTCGTGAATATTGCAGACATCAGTCGTGTAACACGGAGCGGTCGAATCTTCAACCGAGGGGTTGGAGAATCCAACAAAGAAAAGGAACTTCAGGCGGAAATTCCTGATCCACCAGTCAGTCAATCTGGTAATCCCGACTTTTCAAAAGACAAAGATGAGATGCTAAAGCTCATCCAAAGGAGTGAATATAACATTGTTGATCAACTGTTACAGACTCCTTCAAAGATCTCAGTATTATCGCTATTACTCAGTTCAGAAGCCCACAGAGAGGCTCTACAGAAAGTCTTGGAGCAGGACTTTGTGGAACAGGATGTAACAATCAGACAATTCGATAGCATTGTCTCTAACATCACTTCCTGGAATAATTTGGGATTTAGTGATGAGGAATTACCTGAAGAGGGTCGTCGTCATAACATGGCGCTCAACATTACAGTTAACTGCCAGGGCGATGCTTTAGCCAACATACTGGTAGACACAGGGTCAGCCCTGAATGTTATGCCGAAGTCCACTTTGACGCAATTATCATTTAAGGGCCCTCCGATGAGAGTCAGCGAGGTCGTCGTCAAAGCATTTGACGGATCCAGAAAAACAGTTATCGGCGAAGTTGATCTTCCCATAACTATTGGTCCTCACACTTTCCAAATCACTTTCCAGGTCATGGACATCCGAGCAACATACAGTTGTTTATTAGGAAGACCTTGGATACATCAGGCTGGAGCGGTTACTTCAACCCTCCCCCAAAAGCTAAAGTTCGTCAAGAACGATCAACTTGTCACGGTTTATGGGGAACAAGCCTTGCTCGTGAGTAACTTATCATCATCTGCTTGTGTGGAACCCGAGGAGGTTATTGGAACTCAGTTCCAAGCACTATCGGTGAGCAAGGACAATCAGTTTAAAGAAGGAACTTCAATTTCTTCATACAAAGATGCTATCAAAGCGGTCGAGAGTACCGATGCAACAGGATGGGGACGGCTTGTCATTCCCACTGACAATAAAACAAAGAAGGGTCTTGGTTTTTCTGCGACCTGTACTCAGACAGCCGCCAACGATGAAAGTCTTCATCCCCTTCAAAACTTCTTCCACAGTGGAGGTTTTCTTCACCCAGTGTCTCAGACAGTTCATGCTATCAATGAGGAAGATCCCTCTGACACAGATGAAGAATGGAAGTCCTACCTTAACAAGGACGGCTATATGTCTCAGGAAGAGGTGCCTATGCCTTTTTGCTTTCCTACAGAAAGTCCGAGATTTATACCAAGATCAGATGTCGAAATGATCTACGGAGATTGTGATCCGGAAGGATGCCGTGCTCCGCCAAATTCATTAGAGGAAGACACTCTGATGAAAGAAAACTTTGACCGCAATTACTATGGCCCAATGGATGGTCTGCCAATGTGGCAACCTTACCCAGGAAACTTGGGGCAAGAAAGTCAGCCGATTAATGAAACTCAGCTGAGCGTCATTGAACAGAATACCTGTGTCCCCACCATGTCATGGGATCAACATTCAGGTCATTCGGAAACTACTCAACATGAAGATGAATTCGCAACGTTTGCAGGACTAGAATTCATCAACTATGCTTTTCCTGAGGTCAACGTCATCGAGAGGGATGACTTCTCCAGTTCCAAAGAAGTTTGGGACACTTTGGGACAACCAAGTGGAAAATACGACTTTATGGTCAAGTACACTGCTCCCGAAAGCTCTCGTATCAGGCTCGAAGATATCCAGTCAACTGGATGGGGAGATACAGCTGAGAGCACAAATGCTATGCAAAATGCAACAGAGGAATCCTCCTACGACAATTCTGCCTGGGAGACAGATTCCAACGATCCTGCGCCACCAGAAATCAGCGTCATTTCTGAAGACAAATCAAAGAAGGTGCCAGACTTTGTGATTCACCGAGGAGTTCGCCGCCAATGGGTTGCCGTCGAGGTTCCAAAGGTCGTTCGTCAGTCAAAGTAATTGCCATCTTTAACCTTTCACCCTGCCCAGGTGAAACGGATATTTTGATAGGGCTCGTTTTCTGTAAATTTCCCTCTTCGCTTTGCCCAAAGCGACAGAGTTTTGTTTTATAGGGCTGTAGTTTCAAGAATCGACTTGTGCATTAATAAAATAACGTCGTTCTGTAATTCCCGCATTATTTGATGTTTTCTCTTTTTGCTTTTTCAGAAAATGGTAATCCTAAAAAACAATTCAAAAATAAAAACAAGCAGTAAAATAAATACACTGCACACACTTACGTTTTCTCTATCTCTTCTAAACACGAATCATCACGTCATGCAGATTGCTTGTTTTATACCCCGTTGAAACATACGATCCGATGCCTTCTTCCAACTTTGAGTTCCCAGTATTCGAGGCTGAAGAAGAAAATGACAACGAAATTCCAGAAGAGATCTCCCGACAACTCAGACAGGAGGAAAGGTCCATTGAACCTCACAAAGAACCGTTGGAAACGGTAAACTTGGGTTCAGAAAAAGAGAGAAAAGAAATCAGGATCGGAGCACTGCTCAGTCCAACTGTCAAAGAAAGTTTGATAAAGCTTCTCAAAGAATTCCCCGATGTATTCGCTTGGTCCTATCAGGATATGCCAGGGTTGGATACCAGCATCGTGGAACATCACTTACCACTAAGATCGGAATGTCCGCCAGTAAAGCAAAGGTTGAGACGGACTCACCTGGACATGGCCATCAAGATCAAAGAGGAGGTACAGAAACAGATCGACGCGGGTTTCCTCGCTACATCTGAATATCCTCAATGGTTAGCCAACATCGTACCCGTTCCCAAAAAGGACGGAAAGGTCAGAATGTGTGTTGATTACAGAGATCTAAATAAGGCAAGTCCAAAGGACGACTTTCCTTTACCACACATTGACATGCTGGTAGACAGCACATCAAAGTTCAAAGTATTCTCCTTCATGGATGGATTCTCGGGCTATAACCAGATCAAAATGGCGCCGAAAGACATGGAGAAAACTTCGTTCATTACCCCATGGGGTACCTTTTGTTACAAGGTAATGCCGTTCGGTTTGAAGAATGCCGGGGCAACCTATCAAAGGGCCATGACTACTCTGTTTCATGACATGATACACAAAGAAATCGAGGTATATGTCGATGATTTGATTGCAAAATCAAGAATAGAGGATGAGCACGTTGAACATCTGTCAAAATTGTTCGAACGTCTAAGAAAATTCAAGCTCCGCTTGAATCCCAACAAGTGCACCTTCGGTGTCCGTTCAGGGAAATTACTAGGGTTCATCGTCAGCCAGAAAGGAATTGAAGTTGATCCTGACAAGGTCAAGGCCATTCAAGAAATGCCTTCTCCAAAAACTGAAAAACAAGTCAGAGGATTCCTGGGACGTTTGAACTACATCTCCAGATTCATATTCCTTATGACCGTGATTTGTGCGCCAATCTTCAAATTACTGAAAAAGAACCAGGATTGCGTTTGGTCAGAAGACTGCCAAACTGCCTTCGACAGTATTAAGGAATATCTGTTGAATCCTCCGATTCTATCACCTCCAGTGGAAGGAAGACCACTGATCATTTACCTCACAGTCCTAGAGGACTCAATGGGATGTGTACTTGGCCAACAAGACGAAACTAAAAGGAAAGAGTCTGCCATTTACTATCTAAGCAAGAAATTCACCGACTGCGAGACTCGGTACACAATGCTTGAGAAAACTTGTTGCGCTTTGGCTTGGGCAGCCAAACCTCTTCGCCAGTACATGATTCGCCATACTACTTGGTTGGTCTCCGAAATGGATCCAATCAAGTACGTTTTCGAAAAACCTGCTCTCACGGGAAGGATTGCCCGTTGGCAGATGTTACTATCAGAATATGACATAGAGTACCATGCTCAGAAAGCCGTTAAAGGAAGTATTTTAGCCGATCATTTGGCTCATCGACCGATTGACGATCAAGAATCAATCGGGTTTGACTTCCCAGACGAAGATGTCATGTATCTAAAAATGAAAGATTGCGATGAACCGCTACCCAGTGAAGGGCCAGAACCAGGTCCCCAGTGGGGACTCATCTTTGACGGAGCAGTTAATCATTATGGAAACGGAATTGGGGCAATCATTGTTACCCCTCCGGGGTATCCACATTCCTTTCACTGCCAGACTTACGTTCAAATGTACGAACAACGAGGCCGAATACGAAGCATGTATTATGGGTCTCGAAGAAGCGATTGGTTTAAGGATCAAAAACTTGGACGTATACGGCGATTCAGCCTTGGTTATCAACCAGATCACAGGAGATTGGAACACATACCAATCAGGATTGATTCCTTACAAAGACTATGCAAGAAGGTTGTTACCCTTCTTCAACAGAGTCGACTTTCATCACATCCCTCGTGATGAGAATCACATGGCTGATGCATTAGCCACTCTCTCTTCCATGATTAGTGTAGGTTGATGGAATGACATACCTAAGATCGACATCATGCGCCTTGAACGGCCCGCTTACATCTTCGCGATTGAAGCAGTCATAGACGACAGACCTTGGTATCACGATATCAAATGATTCCTTCAGAAACAAGAGTACCCATCTGGGGCACTCAGAAAAGACAGGAAAACCCTCAGAAGATTGGCTGGAAACTTCTTTCTGAGCGGTGACACTCTTTATAAGAGAAATTTTGACATGGTTTTGCTCCGATGCGTCGACAGACCAGAAGCAGACATGCTCATGAAAGAAATTCATGAAGGATCCTTTGGCACTCATGCCAATGGACACACAATGGCGAGAAAAATTCTCAAGGCCGGGTACTATTGGTTGACAATGGAATCCGACTGCTACAAGTACATGAGGAGGTGTCACAAGTGTCAGATATACTCCGACAAAATTCATGTACCGCCATCACATCTCAAAGTTCTTTCTTCCCGGTGGCCTTTTTCCATATGGGGAATCGGCATGATTGGCATGATTGAGCCCAATGCTTTAAACGGACATCGGTTCATCCTGGTAGCCATTGACTATTTCACCACGTGGGTCGAAGCAGCGTCATTCGCCAATGTAACCCGACAAGTGGTGGTCCGATTTATCAAAAACAATATTATCTGCCGTTATGGTGTTCCAAGCGAGATCATTACTGATAATGGATCTAAATTGAACAATAAGATGATGAAAGATTTGTGTGCAGAGTTCAAGATTGAACACCATAACTCATCTCCCTACTGACCCAAGATGAACGGAGCAGTAGAAGCGGCTAACAAGAACATCAAGAAGGTTGTTCAAAAAATGGTTGTAACCTATAAAGATTGGCACGAGATGCTACCCTTTGCTCTTCACGGTTATCGCACATCTGTCCGCACTTCAACAAGGGCTACCCCTTTCTCTCTAGTATATGGCATGGAGGCAGTACTTCCCATAGAAGTAGAGATCCCATCAATTCGGGTATTGATGGAAGCTAAGCTCACTGAAGCTGAATGGTGTCAAAGTCGACACGACGAATTGAATCTGATCGAGGAAAAACGAATCACGACACTATGCCACGGTCAGTTGTATCAGCAAAGAATGAAAAGGGCATTTGACAAAAAGGTCCGACCTCGTGTCTTCAGGAAAGGAGACCTCGTGCTCAAGAAGATACAATCATTTCTCACTGATTCTCGGGGCAAATGGACCCTGAATTATGATGGCCCCTATGTGGTCACGAAAGCTTTCTCAGGCGGCGCCTTGAGACTTGCAACCATGGACGGAGAGGAATTTGCCTACCCCACGAATGTTGATGTAGTCAAGAAATACTTCGCCTAAACTAAAAAAAAAAAAAAAAACGTCTCGGTGGATTGAAAACCCGAAAGGGCGGTCCAGGCAAAAGTTAGAGACATGGAAAAAAAAGAATCATCCCGATGGATTGGAAATCTCATAGTACAATCCAGGCAAAAATTAGGGATAATGGCAAGTAACTATGTTCAACAGAGGCAAGTCCCTCAGCAGTAGTTAACATCATCTATCGGAGGAAATCTCCAGTCAAAGGTCATCTTCGACGGAAGCTCAGGATGTACCGAACTCAAAGTTGGTAGAAGGATAGTGGTCGTTATGTTTCAACGTAGCCCTTTTCCCTGTAAATTACCATTTTCTAACTTTGTATATACTCTTTGGAATCACGCGTTTGGCTGATCTCCATCTTATCAATAAAATTTGAGCCTTTGTGCTTTTGTTTGTAATTCTTAACTTGCTTTAGCTTTACAGAACGACGTTGTTTAAACTTAATCAGCGATTCTTGAAATAAAACAAAAATGAATTTACTTGTTAAAACTTTTTCTGCTTTTAAATTAAAGATGGCATTTCTTTTGACTGTTGAACATCAGAAGAATATCGGTCGCTTCTCCAGAAGTAATTGAACCTCAAAGTGCATAATCAAAGTACTCCTTCTAAGCCAGTATGCCTGAATGAAGGGATCAACTGTGTCAGAGACCTTGTTTCGTCTGACACGCCTCGGTCGAGTTCTCATCTCCTAAGCCCGATCAACATAGCTCCCCGCGTGGACTATCTCTCCTAAGCAAGGTGGAATTGCTATTTTGAATCAACGGTACTTCTTCGCCCCGCGATGGCCGAGTATCCAATTATGTTCATCCATTAGTCTGTATGTCGCGTCTGTTTTGTCAGCATAAACATACATACTTCATGCATTTTTGATTTGCATTCACATTTCATATTGCATCACTATCACTTGAGTCGGTCTTGTCCCCTAGTGATAAACAGTTTTCTCAATCGAGTTTGTCAGTTCTTTCCTCGTCAGGAAGTGTTGCGTCTGCACAATCTCGCCACCAGTGTATCTTTAGATCAGAGTTGGTCCTTGACCACTTTGATAACTTGAACCTCTGAAAAGCCAGAGAAAACTCTCAATGAGCATCACTCTTCGCCATTGAAGATGATATCCTTGCTTTCCCGGATTAAGGAAAATCCACAGAGAAAGCCTCGTGATCAGAGATTCGGCAGTACATCAGTATTTCTCCGAAAAGTCGTTGATGAAAAGGTCATCGACACATCAAAATTGGACCCCATCATATGGCATTTCTCTGGGAAGATCCCGAGAAAAGTATGATGAAAGATCCCAAACGAAAGCAGTCTCTCAAGAGACTCGCTTTCCCCAGTAGAAACAAATGGCGTCTCCGATAGAGAAGTTTGTACAACTCTACAACTCAGACGAATGGGTTCCCCAGCAAGTCTGACATCCAAACTTTTTCCACTCAAATGGCATCTCCCCAGGAAAATTCGGCGAGAAGTTTGAAGGAAAACCGCTACACATAGCGTCCCTTGTCAATAAAGTTTATTGACAAAATAAAACTTAGACCAGTTCCTTGGTAAGAAACCAGGATCGAGGGGGATTTAAATCAGAAACTAAGACCAGTTCCTTGGTAAGAAACCAGGATCGAGGGGAAGTTTAAATCAGAAACTAAGACCAGTTCCTTGGTAGGAGACCAAGAACGAGGGGAAGTTTATTTCAAAAGAAAACTGAGACCAGTTCCTTGGTAGGAAACCAGGAACGAGGGGAAGTTTACCTTTTCTAAGCATTATTGCTTAGCTAAAGAAGATGAATGCGTAAGCTGCCATTCATAACCACCATCAAAATTTCGGATATTCCGATATTTAATCCTCTTGCACCCCGAATGCTCGAATCCCTTCGTCATTCATACCTTCGGGTCCAAGAAGATTAAATAGGGGCATCTGTAATACCCCAAATTTTGACCACTAAGATTTCCCATCATTGTGAAAATCATCATCACAATATGGATGAACCATCATGCTTCATCAGTCTCCCCAAAGATGGGTGAGCATCCACTACAAGCAAAATTAGGGTTTCAAGCCCTCTCTGAGTGCTTAGACAAAGGATCAATCAAGAAATGACATGATCTTCAACTTGTCTAATCTCTTAAACATCCACAATGGATCAAAAAGGACTCCCACTTCAAGGATTAAGCACAAGGCTGCTCCCTTCTAGGTGGATCAAGTCTCAAGATCGACAGTGTCACCAAATTAGGGTTTTGGTCGACCAGGGCCTCCAGATGGAAATTTTCATCTGGGCACAAGCCATTGATCCAAAACATAACCTAATATACTTCATGGAACCTCATGAACCCATGCATCAAGTCAATTTTGCCTCAGGGGATGCATTCATCAAAAATCAGGAATTAGGGTTTCTTGACCTAATTCACCCCTAAGTTGACTTTTGGGACAAACCATGAACCAAGACCTCAAGAGATGATTTGAGGGTCTCTAATATACCATATTGATCCATTTGGGACAATGGATTGATCCAAGAAGCTTGAGCAACAAGTCTCATTTTCATCTGCACCACAATTAGGGTTTTAAGAGAAAAGTCAACTGTAACTTTGACTTTTGACCTGGACATGCTCCCAAACCCTAATACATGCCTCAATATACCCTATGACACCCATGGAACATGTCCATCAAGTTTGATTTAGGTCAAGGACATGATTTCCTAAAGAATTACACAGTTTGGAATTCATCTGATAAAAAGTCAACTGTGCACAAAAGTCAACTTTGACTTTTTGAGATTTTTCACCAAAATGGATTTTTAACCCTAAAATGATGTTAATGTATGATTTGAATCATCATTCATCAAGAAAAATCAAGAAAAGTGAGATAACTTGTAAAAGGGGTAACCATAAAACTTAGAAATTTTTCTAAGTTAAAAATAAAGTGGCAAAGGTACCAACTTTGGAGGACCATAACTCCTAAACCACAAGGCCATTTTTTCTCATCCAAAGATGGATTTGTAGCCCTCACTATCACCTACAAAAACTTCAACTACAAGTCATTCCAATTCATTAAGGATTTTGAGTTATGGAGTGATCAAAGTGGCTGAAAAGTGAAAAAGTCACTTTTTCCAACACTTAGTGAAATTTTCACTAAGTCAGAATTCTGCTTTCTTTTTGCCAAATGTAGGGGGATTTTTCACTTGGAATCAAAAGAGATCAAAACCAAACTTGTTCAAACAGTTGTTGTATCATGTTAGGGCTTTCCAAAATGGCCAAGAACATTGCCAAATTCAACCTACATCATGAGATACAACATTGGCAAGTTGCCTTGCTGAAATCTGTCAAGGCAAGGCAGAATTTGAATTTTGGCTCGATTTGCCAAAATCAGCCAATTGCAATTGCTCCAATCCACTTGGACACCTCAGAGGATTGAATCCAAAGGGGACAATCACTGAGCCAAGCCTCCAAGGTCCAAGGAACAAGGAATAGCATGTTGAACCTAGAGTTGCCAAAGTAGGGACAAGATTTCAAATTTGGAATGAGGCATTCAATGGAACCATCAAGGTGGCATGGACTGAGCCATTCTCATCTGAAATCAGTCAAGACTTATCCAAGACCAAGGGGACCAAAGCTCTGTGCCCTAACCTCTAGTCAATGGCTAGAGGAGACTTTCATTTCCATTGGCCAACATTGAGGAAACCTACTTACCAGCTGCCATGCACTATTCCTTGCAAAACAAACTTGCTCTACTATAATAGAGCTCAATTGTGGTCAGTTTAAGTACACCAAAGCCATCTAACAGATGCTTTCCTCAAAATCTCTTTCTCTTGGCAAAAATGCCTTTCTTAGCAAGGTAGCTATCGGGTTTTGAGTTTGAGAGCAATTCTGCACAAACCAATCACTCACACACCTCACATACATCACATATGAGCTGATCAAACACTCACATAACATCTAGAACATCAAAATCTCAAAATAACTTGCCATCCACACAAGTTTTAAGTGAAGTTGCAGCTGAGATGCCATAAACTGATCCAGTCCATTTCAATTCAATCCAAGTGTTCAAACATACTCCATATGGTGTAGGGAAGCTGTTCAGATCATCACAACTCATCTGTAACACCTCCAACCCAGAATTTGATTTGCTCTTGCTGTCACGACTTGGAGGTAAGCCTAAACTTGGTCATCTCTCAATCTATGCATATTTCCTCGCACAATAATTTGGCCATATGTTCATAATCATGCATGGAATGTTTTCCCTCAATTAATTGCATTGTTTGAATCGTGTATCAAAAATCCTAGCCTTCATGCAGAAATTAGGGTTCTTGAGGTCTCTTCGTGATTTCTTGTTGTATGTTTAATTTAAATGAAATTAAAGTACATAGACATGATCATGAGGTTGAGGCGAGCATAATGATATGTGGATTGCATGATATGGTTACGTATTCATGGAGATTGGATAGAAAATGCAAATCTGGGCAAACTGAAAAACGCGCGTGTTCTTGGTGTTGTTCTTGGCGCCATTTTCATATATTTGAATATTTGAATTTTGTGATTTTGTTTAATTGATTCAAAAATTAATTTCTCTCTGAGTTTTAATGATTTTGAGTTGATTCTTTTTTTAATAATTCACAAAAATGTTAAAATATTTTATTTTCACAAAAAATCCCAAAAATATTATTTATTTCATATAATTGATATTTTTGTAAAGAATTAATATTTTGATTGTTTTTGGCATTTTAAATATTTTTTCTACATTGATTTTGCAACTCTTAATGCTTTCTAATTATTTTGTAGGTCAATACTTAATTTTTGAAGCATTAATCCAAGATCACAATTTGTTTTCCATGTGTTAAACAATTTTTGATCATTTTAATTGAATTTTTATTCAATTAAATACATTTTTGAAAACAAATTAGGGTTTTGGATTAATTCAACCCTCATAAATCATTTTCAAAATGCTTTGGGCCTCTATTAGAGTGTAAGACCCAATCCTTTTTTTGACCAAATCATCTTTGGGCCTCACTTATTGTATAAGTCCCGATACCGTCAAAAAACAAACGGCGCGATCGTCGCCTTTTCAAAAATCATCTGGGCCTACCCTCGAGTAGTAAGACCCATTTATTTTTCTTTAAACCTTTTTGGACCTCTTGAGAGAGTGTAAGACCCATCCCTTTGTACAAAAAACTTTTTGGGCCTCACTCATTGTATAAGTCCCTCTGTACAAGTAAACGGCGCGATCGTCGCCCGTTTAAAATTAAAAACCATTTGGGCCTACCCTCGTGTTATAAGCCCCACTCTTTTCTTTAAACCTTTTTGGGCCTCTTGAGAGAGTGTAAGACCCATCCCTTTGTACAGAAAACCTTTTTGGGCCCCAGTCACTTGTATAAGTCCCGCTGTACAAAGTCAAACAGTGCGCTCACTGATAAAACATTGGGCCTCTCCTTGAGCTGTAAGCCCCAAATCTTTCTTTTTCAAAGCACTTTCTACTTTGATTTTGAATATACTGTTGTTTTTATCTTTCTTTGTTGAACAACTAACCAAACAGCATGGAAGCACTACAACCGAGTAAGTGGTTATCGCTTTCATTTACTGCTTTCATATTATAAACTGTATTGTGGGGCTGCTCACTGTAAGTCTCCTTTCATAAACTCATATCTATTGTGTAATAATAGTATAGATATTTCGAGTTTCCCCGGCTACTACGTCTAGAACTAGGTGACTCCGTTTCACTTATTCGTAGAAATAGACGCCTAGATCCCCAATAGGAGCACCATATACAGTCTTCTCTTCGGCTGTCCTCCTTAGGAATCGTCAAGAAATTCTATTCCCCAGAGATGAATTATTCTCGGTGAAACTTCTCTTGAATTTCTTCAAACCTCCGAACTGTTCAAACTCTCTTGAAAAGATAAAAGTTGCTGGATAGTAAACCTCACACGTTTACTAGTGGTTTTATCTTTAAAAGAGTTTTCTTGAAATTTTCTTTGGTTTGGGACCCACGGGCTTCTTAAAAGCATCGGCCTCCTCTTGGGCATCGTACAAGGACCCACAGGCTTCCTATAAGCAACCCGGACTCCTCTTGGGCATTATTCAAGGACCCTACGGCTTCTTAGAAGTATTCAGAGCCTCCTCTTAGGCTTCGTATAATGATCTCTTCCTCCGGGAATGATAGCCTCCTCTTGGGCTTCGTACAAGGACCCGTCGGCTTCTTAAAAGATTCCAGCCTCCTCTTGGGCTTCGTACAAATTGTCTCGACGACCTCCTAGAGGTATAGGAACAGAACCTAGTCATCCTCATAGAACAGTCCTTTCAAAGAGTCTACTACTGTTTCTCGAAGCATAGTACAAAAGATAAAACTCTAGACATGGACAGTCTAACTTCCTTGAGTCTCAAAGACATTCTCAAGCACCCTTCGTTAAATAGGAAGGAAACCCGCAGACTCGGATAGTCTCAATACCCTTTGGATTTCCCGTTTCCTCAAAGAAAAGGAAATATCCCTGATCCTCAAATTAAATCCCTGTGTACAGTGTTACTCATATAAGAACTGATTTTCTCTTTTAAATCAGTATATTGGATCTGTCACTCAACTGAAACAGTTACAATAGCCTCCATCTCGAGCTTCGTACGAGATACCAAAATTCTCCCCAGTGGAGTCAAAACAACCTTTCTCCTCTCTCTCGGGCTTTGTACGAGATACAAAAACACTCTCTTACTGAGTATAAAAGATTCTCCCACTGAGTCAACTCTTTGCTAGCCTCCTCTTAGGCTTTGTATAACGATATGCCCCACTGGGTCAAAAACCTTTTCGCCTCTCTCTCGGGCTTTGTACGAGACATAAAATAGCCTCCTCTTAGGCTTTGTATAATGATTTTCCTAGAGGAAATTAGCCTCCTCTTAGGCTTTGTATAAGAAAACCACTAGTTGATCCAATCGACCTTTTAGCATCAAAGTTGTGCCTCGTTCACAGTACACAAACATCAACAACTCCTTTCCCTTCATCTAATCGCTGTAAGCGGCAAGCCTCTGGATCATCTATATCCATGCCACTGTCCCTCTTTTAGCATGAGAAATTCCTAAGGAAAGATGGCATTGCTGTACACTGAGTTAAAGTCTTCTCCTTCAGGTTAAAACCCTTTCTTCGGAAATTATGGCATTGCTCGGATCCGCGTATCCCAGTTAAAGTAATTCTCCTTCTCCCCTCTTTAGAGATGACAAATTCTCTCTAAAGCCGAGGTCTTTTAGCTTCACATCTTGGGCTTTGAACAAGATACAAATCACCTTTCGCTTCATGTCTTGGGCTTTGAACAAGACACCAAAAACACCCATTTCCTCCCATAGAATAGGAGGAACTACGAACGCTCTGATTTCCCTGTTTCGGTAAACGGGAATACGTAGGCATAAGATCGAAAGAAAAGATCTTAGCGAGCGCAATCAACAAAAAACCCAAATCCCATATCTCCATTAATTAAAAGCAGTAATTCAAAAGCATCAGTCCTAACATCCTAATCCTTGTTCCCCGCCAGAAACCCTTTGCCTAGAAAAAAGAAAGAAAGAACTGTATTGGCGAAATACGAATAACCAGTACAAAGGCCCCCCCACATTGATAGCATCTGTAACCTAACAGACCGCTGTTTAAACTCAGTATGCAAGCAGGGTTAATTGGAGACATCTATTTCCCTTCCTTATTCAGCTCATAATAGGATAAAAAATGAATCGACCTGTAGTTTTAAGCTCAACCGCAGAGAGCGACCAGCGCTTAAGAACCGCGTCCAAAATCGCTCGCTACACCCATGTACCATTTGAGTGCGGCACCGGTTAAACTATCCTGGAAGTAGTGAATCAGCAGGTCCTGATTCTCCGTCTGGGCTGACATCCGCCGAGCGTACATCACCAGATGGCTCTGAGGGCAAGAGTTACCCTTGTATTTTTCAAAGTCGGGCACTTGGAACTTGTGCGGGACTTTTACATTTGGGACCAAGCAGAGGTCTGCGGCGTCTTTTCCAAATAGATCCTGACCGCGAATGGCTTGCATCTCTTTCTGCATTTCCAAGAACTGCTCCTGGAATTCATCCATTCTGTCAAACATAGTTTCCTTCTTACCAGAAGGTGTCCGTGGAATCTGTCCTTCCGGGACAGTGTGCACCACAGGGGGTGGTACCGTGACTACGGCAGTAAGTCTTGGCACCTCCCGAAGTTTGTAACCTTCAAGAGTCTTGAGTATGCCCCTGGCATCTTCGCTTTCCCAAAGTTTGTAACCTTCAGGCCAAGCGGCTTCTGTTGCGATTCCCTGATCTTCAGTGATCGGCGGAACATATCCTTCCGGGATATAGTTAACAGGCATGCCCCAAGGACGATCTTTCGGCATCTGATACCTAGGATCATACTTTTCTATGATGGGCGTTGAGGTGATCTCTGAGATCACAGTTCTTTGTAGCTGAGCTTCTACCATGGCTTGCATGTCGTTACGAAGCTTTCTCATATCCTCTCTCAGAGTGTCGATCTCTTCTTTCAACTCTCTGTTTTCTTCCTCAAGATCATCCATCTTTTTCTGACGATTGGCCCGAGTATTATACGAATGAGACAGTTTGACTCTAGAATCGAGACACAAACGTGAGATACGTAGGTAAGGAGAATACGCGATGTGAGAATGATGAATGCAATGATTATATTAATTGTTTTTAGGTTTAATTAAAATAAACTTCGACAATTAGATTGCAAATATCGAACAGTGGGGAAACCCCTTTTTATTGAATTCCAAAGGATTACAGAAATGGAAATACAGTAGATTATAAAGTGCAGAAACAGAAACCTAAACTAATGGGTCCCGAGTCCTCTTCTTTGACCGGGGCGCTTGGGCCGTTGTCGGGTTGTCATTCCTTTGTCGGGTGAAAGGAGCGAGCAAATTCCTTTGGTCATCTTGATTCTCTACAGCATGCTGCTCCAAAATTTCAATCAGAGCATCTTTCTCTTTCAGTAATTGCTGTATTTGGATACACTCTACGTCGAGGGTGCGGTACTTGTTCTTCCAAGATCTTCTTTCCTTTTGAACTTTGTTGAGGGTAACCTGAAGCCTTTCAGTTTCCGTCATGAAGTACATGACAGTTTCCCTCGGCGGAAGAATTCCTTAACAAGGATAAGGCATCTTTAGCTTGAGAGCTCTAGTTTGTACCCAATGGAGATAAGGCTCCATCGAGACACAGTCCGGTTTTCCCAGAGACTCTCGTCCTTTCTTATGAACCTGTTTCCAAGCTTTCACTATTTCCATCTTTAGTGCTCTGTCACTTTCCCCTTCTTCGAAGAAAAGACCTTCCAGATGAACACCCAGTGGGATGTGTCTCATCGGGTATCCAAAGTGACCAAGAACTAATATTGGATGATAGTTGATTCCTCCTTTAGTTCCTATGAGGGGTACGCTGGGGAAGTTTCCACAATGGTCAATGATTCTGATTCCCTCATAAATCCTATTACACCAATCTATATCAGAGTTGGTGAGAGACATGATCTTCTGCGACCAACGTAAGACACTCTTGCAATCCCAAAAAGCGGCAGACTTGGGCAAGTGCGAGATAAACCATTTATAGAGCAAAGGTACACAGCATGTGACCTCCCCTCCGCTGTACAAATTTCCCAAGTGTACAGAATGATACGCATCTGCAAGCAAAGTCGACACAGGGTTTCCAATGAGAAAAACCTTAATAGCGTTGATATCGACGAAGTTATTGATGTTGGGAAACAAAAATAATCCGTAGGTGAGCAAGACAAAGATGCTTTCAAAAGCAGTCATGTTCCCTATACTAGCAAAGTACAGAGCTTTCTTGGTCAGGAACTGGGCTGGCAAACCTTGGATGCCACCCTTAGTGGTGAGGTGAGTCCTAACTTCAGACTCGTCCAAATGAATTGTTATTGCAATAGTCTGATTCTTTGGAATTTCTTCCAGTCCAGAAAATGGAGCTCGATCAGTGATATGTAAATCAGTCAGATGAGAATACTCCTCCAGCGTTGGTGATAGCTAGTAATCCGGGAATGTGAAACAATGATAAACCTGATCGTAGAATTAAATGAGCGCGTCCATGATCCCCTCAATCACATGGACTCTTAACAGCGGTAGCAAACCACCGTGCTTGGCTCTGAAAGCCTCTGGGTTAACGATCATCCTTGCTAACTTTCTCAAATCCCCTAGTTTTGGAACCTTGAAGGTATACTGGTGAGTTCTCCTTCTACCGAAATCCATTAATGCAATATTTTTCTCTGATATTTGCAATCACAGTCTTAGTTTAATTTGAAAAATAGAGAGACTAGAAGAGAAATTTTTTGAATGTTTTAATGTTTTATTAAATGAATGCATGAATGCAGCACACAAAAACATAGGAAAAACATGGGGTCAGAGGGTCGTTGTCATGAAGTCAAGGCTCTACCCATCCCCAAAGGTTTATACTAGGGTGATTTTTGTACCTGTACTCATTATCATCAGCTCCTCCCAGGAAGGCAGACAACAAGCGGATCGCCAGCGAGTTGTGTACAATCTTAGAGTAAATGATATTCACCGAGAATAGATCACCAGCCTCAAATAAGGGTAGTATCGCGTAACAACTATTTCTGATAGTTTCCGCACTACGAAAAAGGTTGGCTTTTCTTAAGTGTATACTCAATCTCACCACATGCGGCATCACACGCATTCCCAGTAGCAGAAAAATAAACACCTATAGCAATTAGGAAAAGCAGTATATATATTTGTCCTAAACATCCTATACTTATAAAGCTACGATTCTTAAGTTCCTGACAAAAATGGGTTCCCCGGCGGAAGCCCCAATCTGTGGTTCCCTGCCTAAGAGATGGACCAGCATAGGTCAATCTTTCTCTTCGGTAGAGTTCCCATTTTCCGTGGAAAACGGGGATGATGCCCTAAGGCAGAAAAGGAGACTCCCCAGCAGAGTCGCCATTTATGTAATTTTTCACACAAGAGAAGTAGAAAGAAAGGTCATCGGCCCCACGGTGGGCGCCACTTTTCTGTAGCGAGCGATTTTGGACGCGGTTCTTAAGCGTTGTCCGCTCTCTGCGGTTTGAGCTTTAAACTACAGGTCGATTCATTTTTTATCCTATTGTGAGCTGAATAAGGAAGGGAAATAGATGTCTCCAATTAACCCTGCTTGCATACTGAGTTTAAACAGCGGTCTGTTAGGTTACGGATGCTATCAATGTGGGGGGGCCTTTGTACTGGTTATTTGTATTTTCGCCAATACGGTTTTCTTTCTTTTTACCTGGGCAGAAGGTTTCTGGCGGGGAATAAGGATTAGGATGTTAGGACTGGTGCTTTTGAATTACTGCGTTTGATTGACGAAGATATGGGATTTGGGTTTTTTATTGATTGCGCTCGCTTAGATCTTTTCTTTCGATCTTATGCCTACGTATTCCCGTTTACCGAAACAGGGAAATCAGAGCGTTCGTAGTTCCTCCTATTCTATGGGAGGAAATGGGTGTTTTTGGTGTCTTGTTCAAAGCCCAAGACATGAAGCGAAAGGTGATTTGTATCTTGTTCAAAGCCCAAGATGTGAAGCTAAAAGGTCTATTTGTGTCTTGTTCAAAGCCCAAGACGTGAAGCTGAAAGACCTCGGCTTTAGAGAGAATTTGTCATCTCTAAAGAGGGGAGAAGGAGAATTACTTTAACTGGGATACGCGGATCCGAGCAATGCCATAATTTCCGAAGAAAGGGCTTTAACCTGAAGGAGAAGACTTTAACTCAGTGTAGAGCAATGCCATCTTTCCTTAGGAATTTCTCATGCTAAAAGAGGGACAGTGGCATGGATGTAGATGATCCAGAGGCTTGCCGCTTACAGCGATTAAATGAAGGGAAAAGAGTTGTTGATGTTTGTGTACTGTGAACGAGGCACAGCTTTGATGCTAGAAGGTTGATTGGATCAACCAGTGGTTTTCTTATATCAAGCCTAAAAGGAGGCTAATTTGTGTCTCGTACAAAGCCCGAGAGAGAGGCTAAAAGTTTTTGACCCAGTGGGGCATATCGTCATACAAAGCCTAAGAGGAGGCTAGCAAAGAGTTGACTCAGTTGGAGAATCTTTTATACTCAGTAAGAGAGTGTTTTTGTATCTCGTACAAAGCCCGAGAGAGAGGCGAAAAGGTTGTTTTGACTCCACTGGGGAGAATTTTGGTATCTCGTACGAAGCCCGAGATGGAGGCTATTGTAACTGTTTCAGTTGAGTGACAGATCCAATATACTGATTTAAAAGAGAAAATCAGTTCTTATATGAGTAACACTGTACACAGGGATTTAATTTGAGGATCAGGGATATTTCCTTCTCTTTGAGGAAACGGGAAATCCAAAGGGTATCGAGACTATCCGAGTCTACGGGTTTCCTTCCTATTTAACGAAGGGTGCTTGAGAATGTCTTTGAGACTCAAGGAAGTTAGACTGTCCGTGTCTAGAGTTTTATCTTTTGAACTGTGCTTCAAGAAACAGTAGTAGACTCTATGAAAGGACTGTTCTATGAGGATGACTAGGTTCTGTTCCTATACCTCTAGGAGGTCGTCGGGACAATTTGTACGAAGCCCAAGAGGAGGCTGGAAACTTTTAAGAAGCCGACGGGTCCTTGTACGAAGCCCAAGAGGAGGCTATCATTCCCGGAGGAAGAGATCATTATACGAAGCCTAAGAGGAGGCTGTGAATACTTCTAAGAAGCCGTAGGGTCCTTGAATAATGCCCAAGAGGAGGCCGATGCTTTTAAGAAGCCCTTGGGTCTTATCATCTCCTTTCCATTAGGAGAGATAACTCTTTTAAAGATAAAAACCACTGGTAAACGTGCGAGGTTTACTATCCAGTGACTTTTAGCTTTTAAAAAGGGTTCCTTAGTTAAGGTCCAAGATTATGACCGTAGTGGGTACCCAAACCCCGAGACATTCAAGGCAAGCTATCCACAAGGAATAGATCAAGTCAGGAAAGTTCGAGAATTGGGAAGAAACTCAAAGATGCCATTCACGGAGAATACATTCATCTTGGGGAGTAGAGCTTCTTGACGATTCCTAAGGAGGACAGCCGAAGAGAAGACTGTATCTGGTACTCCTATTGGGGATCTAGGCGTCTATTTCTACGAATAAATGAAACGGCGTCACCTAGTTCTAGACGTAGTTGCCGGGAAAACTCGAAATATCTATACTATTATTACATAATAGATATGAGTTTATGAAAGGAGACTTACAGTGAGCAGCCCCACAATACAGTTTATAATATGAAAGCAGTAAATGAAAGCGATAACCACTTACTCGGTTGTAGTGCTTCCATGTTGTTTGGTTAGTTGTTCAACAAAGAAAGATTAAAAACAACAGTATATTCAAAATCAAAGGAGAAAGTTCTTTGAAAAAGAAAGATTTGGGGCTTACAGCTCAAGGAGAGGCCCAGGGTTTTATCAATGAGCGCACTGTTTGAATTTGTACAGAGGGACTTATACAAGTGACTGGGGCCCAAAATGGTTTTCTGTACAAAGGGAGGGGTCTTACACTCTCTCAAGAGGCCCAAAAAGGTTTAAAGAAAAAGAGTGGGGCTTATAACACGAGGGTAGGCCCAAATGATTTTTCGTTTAAAATGGCGATCGCGCCGAGGTTTTCTTTTAACGCAGAGGGACTTATACAATAAGTGAGGCCCAAAATGTTTTGGTTAAAAGGGGGATTGGGTCTTACACTCTAATAGAGGCCCAAAGTGTTTTTAAAGAAAAAGAAATGGGTCTTACTACTCGAGGGTAGGCCCAGATGGTTTTTATTTTTTAAACGGGCGACGATCGCGCCGTTTACTTGTACAGAGGGACTTATACAATGAGTGAGGCCCAAAAAGTTTTTGTACAAGGGGGGATGGGTCTTACACTCTCTCAAGAGGCCCAAAAAGTTTTGAAGAAAAATAAATGGGTCTTACTACTCGAGGGTAGGCCCAGATGATTTTTGAAAAGGCGACGATCGCGCCGTTTGTTTTTTGACGGTATCGGGACTTATACAATAAGTGAGGCCCAAAGATGATTTGGTCAAAAAAAAGGATTGGGTCTTACACTCTAATAGAGGCCCAAAGTGTTTTGAAAATGATTTATGAGGGTTGAATTAATCCAAAACCCTAATTTGTTTTCAAAATGTATTTAATTGAATAAAAATTCAATTAAAATGATCAAAAATTGTTAAACACATGGAAAACAAATTGTGATCTTGGATTAATGCTTAAAAAATTAAGTATTGCCCTACAAAATAATTAGAAAGCATTAAAAGTTGCAAAATCAATGTAGAAAAAATATTTAAAATGCCAAAAACAATCAAAATATTAATTCTTTACAAAAATATCAATTATATGAAATAAATAACATTTTTGGGATTTTTTGATAAAATAAAATATTTTAACATTTTTGTGAATTATTAAAAAAAAAATCAACTCAAAATCATTAAAACTCAGAGAGAAATTAATTTTTGAATCAATTAAACAAAATCACAAAATTCAAATATTTGAATTTGAAAAAAAGGCGCCAAGAACAAGCTGAAGAACACGCGCGTGTTCTTGGTTTCTCAAATTTGCGTTTTCTATCCAATCTCCATGAATACGTAATCATATCATGCAATCCACATATCATTATGCTCGTCTCAACCTCACGATCATGTCTATGTACTTTAATTTCATTTAAATTAAACATACAACAAGAAATCACGAAGAAACCTCAAGAACCCTAATTTCTGCATGAAGGCTAGGATTTTTGATACACGATTCAAACAATGCAATTAATTGAGGGAAAACATTCCATGCATGATTATGAACATATGGCCAAATTATTGTGCGAGGAAATATGCATAGATTGAGAGATGACCAAGTATGTGCTTACCTTCAAGCCGTGACAGCAAGTTCAGAGTGATTTTTGATTTGGAGGTGTTACAGATGAGTTGTGATGATCTGGACAGCTTCCCTACACCATATGGAGTGTGTTTGAACACTTGGGTTGAATTGAAATGGACTGGATCAGTTTATGGCATCTCAGCTGCAACTTCACTTCAAACTTGTGTGGATGGCAAGTGATTTTGAGATTTTGATGTTTCAGAAGTTATGTGAGTGTTTGATCAGCTCATATGTGATGTATGTGAGGTGTGTGAGTGATTGGTTTGTGCAGAATTGCTCTCAAACTCAAAACCCGATAGCTACCTTGCTAAGAAAGGCATTTTTGCCAAGAGAAAGAGATTTTGAGGAAAGCATTTGTTAGATGGATTTGGTGTACTTAAACTGACCACAATTGAGCTCTATTTATAGTAGAGCAAGTCTGGTAAGTAGGTTTCCTCAATGTTGGCCAATGAGAATTCAAGTCTCCTCTAGCCATTGACTAGAGGTTAGGGCACAGAGCTTTGGTCCCCTTGGTCTTGGATAAGTCTTGACTGATTTCAGATAAGAATGGCTCAGTCCATGCCACCTTGATGGTTCCATTGAATGCCTCATTCCAAATTTGAAGTCTTGCCCCTATTTTGGCAACTCTAGGTTCAACATGCTATTTCTTGTTCCATGGACTTTGGAGGCTTGGCTTAGTGATTGTCCCCTTTAGATTCAATCCTCTGAGGTGTCCAAGTGGATTGGAGCAATTGAATTTGGCTGATTTTGGCAAATCGACCAAAGTTGCAAATTCTGCCTTGCTTTGACAAATTTCAGCAAGGCAACTTGGCAATGTTGTATCTCATGGTGTAGGTTGAATTTGGCAATGTTCTTGGCCATTTTGGAAAGCTCTTACATGATACAACAACTGTTTGAACAAGTTTGGTTTTGATCTCTTTTGATTCCAAGTGAAAAATCCCCCTACATTTGGCAAAAAGTGAAGGCAAATTCTGACTTAGTGAAAATTTCACTAAGTGTTGGAAAAAGTGACATTTTCACTTTTCAGCCACTTTGATCACTCCATAACTCAAAATCCTTAATGAATTGGAATGACTTGTAGTTGAAGTTTTTGTAGGTGATAATGAGGGCTACAAATCCATCTTTGGATGAGAAAAAATGGCCTTGTGGTTTAGGAGTTATGGTCCTCCAAAGTTGGTACCTTTGCCACTTTATTTTTAACTTAGAAAAATTTCTAAGTTTTATGGTTACCCCTTTTACAAGTTATCTCACTTTTCTTGATTTTTCTTGATGAATGATGATTCAAAATATACATTAACATCATTTTAGTGTTAAAAATTCATTTTGGTGAAAAATCTCAAAAAGTCAAAGTTGACTTTTGTGCACAGTTGACTTTTTATCAGATGAATTCCAAACTGTGCAATTCTTCAGGAAATCATGTCCTTGACCTAAATCAAACTTGATGGACATGTTCCATGGCTGTCATAGGGTATATTCAATCATGTATTAGGGTTTGGGAGCATGTCCTGGTCAAAAGTCAAAGTTACAGTTGACTTTTCCCTTAAAACCCTAATTGTGGTGCTGATGAAAATGAGACTTGTTGCTCAAGCTTCTTGGATTAATCCATTGTTCCAAATGGATCAATATGGTGTATTAGAGACCCTCAAGTCATCTCTTGAGGTCTTGGCTCATGGTTTGTCCCAAAAGTCAACTTAGGGGTGAATTAGGTCAAGAAACCCTAATTCCTGATTTTTGATGAATGCATCCCCTGAGGCAAAATTGACTTGATGCATGGGTTCATGAGGTTCCATGAAGCATATTAGGTCATGTTTTGGATCATTGCCTTGTGCCCAGATGAAAATTTCCATCTGGAGGCCCTGGTCGACCAAAACCCTAATTTGGTGACACTGTCGATCTTGAGACTTGATCCACCTAGAAGGGAGCAGCCTTGTGCTTAATCCTTGAAGTGGGAGTCCTTTTTGATCCATTGTGGATGTTTGAGAGATTAGACAAGTTGAATATCATGTCATTTCTTGATTGATCCTTTGTCTAAGCACTCAGAGAGGGCTTGAAACCCTAATTTTGATTGTATTGGATGCTCACCCATCTTTGGGGAGACTGATGAAGCATGATGGTTCATCCATATTGTGATGATGATTTTCACAATGATGGGAAATCTAAGTGGTCAAAATTTGGGGTATTACACCATCTTAATCTGGTTGTACCCGGAGAAACCATCCCTAAACGAGAACACTGAAAACTGAGTTGTATTGTCAACCAGCACATTGATGTAGGGTAGTGGAAAATCATCTTTTGGACTAGCTTTGTTAAGATCTCGATAATCCACACACATTCTCACCTTTCCGTCTTTCTTCGGTACCGGCACGATGTTAGCTACCCAGGGAGGATAATTGGTCACAGCAAGAAACCCTGCGTCCCACTGCTTCTGAACTTCTTCTTTGATCTTTATAGCCATATCGGGATGAGTCCGACGAAGTTTCTGCTTAACTGGCGAGCATTCTTCCCTCAAGGGCAGCCTGTACACAACAATATCAGTATCCAACCCTGGCATGTCTTGATACGGCCAGGCGAAGATATCAACATATTCACACAACATTTCAGTCAAAGCTTTCTTCACATCTGCTTTCAGGCTGGCGCCAATCATGATCTCTTTCTTAGCATCCTCGGTACCAATATTGATGATCTCTATAGTTTCTTGATGAGGCTGGATGGCCCTTTCCTCTTGTTTTAACAATCTGGCCAGTTCCTCATGGAGTTCACAGCCCTACTCATCCCCTTCTTTGGCTTGATAAATCGGTTTGTCAAAGTCATACATAGCCATAGCAGAACCGTTATCAATGGAATCCAGAGGATCAAGTCTGCACGAACGGGTTCATGCTTTATTTTAGAATTTATTTTTAAAACAAAAAGAAACGAAACATTGTCATTTTATTACTTTTGTGCAAAAATAAAAAAATGAAAGACAAGGAACAAAATTTGAGTGCAAAACGTCCTTTATTGATGATTAAAATTGCAAATGCAAACAGGTGGCCCTACAAATGAATCTATACGCCTTGGACAGAGCGCAAGATTTTAACATGCATTATGGTTAGAAAAATAAAGAAAATTACTCTGTTTGAAGAGTAACTCGGATGACTTCTTCAACGGACCAATTCTGCAATGGTTGTCCCGGAGCACGTGGGCGTACCTAGTTGTCCAAGTCACAGTCACTGTCAACACCATTTTCTGTAGCTGCACAAGCCTGATCTGGGTAAATAATTCCCCCACTGCTGAAAGTGATGGGTCCACTGTTCTCCACAACTGAAGTCATAGAGGGATGATAGCCAATACCAAACTTGTCCTCCTTCATTGGTGTCTCTATCAGCTTGCCCCAGCCTTGGGCATTACCTGCTCTAACAACCTCGACAGCTTTCTTATAGGACGAAATGGATGTACCGGCTCTATCTGGTGCAAGGGAAGATTCAGGCACGTTATCAATATTCACCGCTTCAAATGACTGACAAAGCATTTCGTGGATTTCCCTGTGCATCTCAACATACTTGAACGTGGACAAATGACTGACAAAAATGTCTTCTTCCCCACACACAGTCACTACTTGCCCCTCGAACTCGTATTTCAGTTTATGATGTAAGGTGGATGTAACAGCCCCGGCCGCATGAATCCATGGGCGACCTAATAAGCAGCTATAAGCAGGTTGTATATCCATCACATGAAATGTAGATTTGAACACTTGCGGTCCAATTTGCACAGGTAATTCCACTTCTCCAAGCACAGATCTTTTTGTCCCATCGAACGCTCTGACAACCAAATCACTTGGCCTGAAAATCAAACCATCAACTTCTAGCTTTATCAGCGCCTTCTTAGGCAAGACATTGAGCGAAGAACCAGTGTCTACCAATGCGTGAGACAACACTGCACCCCTGCACTCCATTGTAATGTGCAAAGCTTTGTTGTGGTTTCTCCCTTCAGAAGTCAAGTCTCTGCTTGTGAAACCCAATCCGTGGCTGACATTGACATTAGAGATCACACCTTCAAGCTGATTGACGGTAATTTCCTGTGGAACATAGGCTCACTTCAACACTTTCAACAAAGCCTCTCGGTGCGCGTCAAAACACATCAACAATGACAAAATTGAGATTTTCGAGGGCGTCTGGTTTAATTGATCGACAATCTTGTAATCACTTTTCTTTATTATCCTCATGAACTCTTCTACCTCATTGTCAAAGGTAATCTTGATCTCTGTTTCAGGCACAGGCACACTCTCAGCCACCTATTTTCCTTTAGCTTTTGCTGCAACTTCAACTTCTTTATCACTTCGCAAAGTTTGGGGAGCAAACAACCTTCCGCTCGTAGTAAAGCCACCTACACCACCCACATTATCAATATTTGAACTGGATGATGTCTCGACTTCCTGCTTTTTCCCTTCATAATACACGTCTGCCCCATAGTGCCATGGGATTGCTTTCGTAGATGTAAACGGAACTGGTCCTGGCACCGTGATGGTAACAGGACTAGATCTTTCTTGCACAATACTTGCTACAGGAGCTGTACTTGCAGGCACCTGAATTTCCGCGGGAGTATAATAAATGGTCACAGTTGACACCTCATCGGTATCTTTCACAGCCCAGTCAAACTGTAGACGGCCCTCGCCAATCAGACTTTGCAAACCAATTCTCAACTTATCACAGCCATTCTCTTGGCCCATACACTCAGAACAATCTTGATCACAACCTGGGAACACCTGTCCCTTCCACAAACGATCCTTCACCACTAGCAATAAAGTCTTCACCTGACTGATGTCTGCCACCAAGTTCAATTTCTTTCCGTCCTCAACAGCGTGCACATCTGCCACACCATGATTAGGCATGGGGTTCTGGATAACATTAGGAGGCAGAGAGAAATTGATTGCCTTAGCATCAATCAAGTCTTGCACCTTGTTCTGAAATGCCCAACACTTCTCAGTGGTATGCCCCTGAGCGCCTGAGTGGAAATCACAGCGAGCGTTAACATCAAAATTAGGTGGCAAGTTGCCAGCGGCAGGAGGTCTCATAGTACGAAGCTCAACCAACTTCAATTGGAGCAACTGAGGTAACAACACTGAATAAGTCATAGGGAGAGGGTCAATCTTACGGTCCCTCTGCCTAGACCTTTGCTGGAAAGGGGGTTGCTACTGTTGCTGCTGAGCTTGCTGTTGTGGTTATTGTTACTGAACAGATGGTGTTGGGATTGTCACTGCCCCTACTTGGTGATAAGCCTGAGAACGTCCTCTTCCTCGTCCTCTATACACAGCGTTTGTATCACCTTCTCTTCTTTTCTGACCACTAGCAAATGGTTTCTTTGTTCCAGAAGAGCCAGGCCCACTTACATCTTGGATCTTCCCAAGCTTCAACAAACTCTCGATCCTTTCTCCAGCAATCACAATATCAGAAAACCCGGTCGATGGACACGCAACCAATCTTTCAAGAAATGCCCCTTGCAGGGTGCCCATAAACATATCTGCCATTTCTCTATCCAACAAAGGAGGTTGAACTTGGCAGCCATTTCTCTCCACCTTTGAGCGTATTCTTTGAAACTTTCCTTAACATTCTGTGACAACCCTTGCAATTGAGTGCGGTTGGGAGCCATGTCGATATTATATTGGTATTGCTTCAGAAACGCCTCTGCCAGATCCTTCCAGCTTCTCACAGCAGCTCTGCTCCATTTCATATACTAGGTCAAAGAAGCTCCAGCCAAACTGTCTTGAAAGTAATGCATCCATAACTTCTCATCATCAGCATGGGCTGAAATCCTCCCAAAATAAGCCTGAATATGTGTCCGGGGACACGTATTGCCATGATATTTGTTAAAAGTGGGCGGCTTAAACTTTGGAGGGATTCTGACCCCAGGTACCAGACCCAAACTAGTAACATCAATACCCATAGAATTCTTGCACTCTATAGCCCGGATCTTCTCAGCCAACTCATCATACCTTCGGTCACCAGGATTACCCATATCAGCATCCAGCAGGGTAAATTGGTCTTCATGAACATCTTCCTGAATACCCCCATCATTTCTGCCATTTCCACTACCCAGATTACCACCAGGAGGAGGATTTCCCCTTGTCTGTAAGTTGTCAACTTGATTACCTTCAGGCGTGGTTTCTGGACGCTCGACCAGAAGCCTCAATCTTTCTTGAGTCTGTGCCATACCAGTCATGAGGGTCATGAACTGGTCCATGCGTGCCCTCATTTCAGCCAAATCATTCTGCATTTGATCCATTATCCTTGCTTGATTTCTTCGAGTTGAGTATCGGTGAATGTGATTCTCAGCTATAATGCCTGAAACCAAATAAAGGTTAGAGACCCTGCAACGAGTACCTGAAAAGCAAGCAACAGAATGTAAAATGATATGTAATGCAATACAATGCAATGTTTATTCATTTTGGGGCATTCCTTCCTTCAATTCCAGTTTCCTCAGAGGTGCATATTAATAATTTAGAATACCCATCATACGGCCCAGTGAGTGTGTGAATCATTGTATAATTTGACGAAGAATCCACCTCAATAATACCAAACGAAACACCATTAACATAAATGAAAACCCACAACCAGGTGTGGAACAGTCAAATACAATTTGGTTCTGAACAGATACAACTGAATAGCATGAATACAAGCAAAGGAAAAACCCATCAACAAGCCTGATGGTGAATTTCCAGAATAACAACAACTCAGACACTGAGCCCATACAAATCCTCCCGGACCTCCTTGAGAAGTGCTTCAGTAACTGGATCATTAGGGCGCTCCGTAAGACTTCTGACCAGCTGACTTCTTATCTTGACAGCTTCCTCCAGTTTTCTAATTTGATCTTTAACGTCTAACTCTTTGACTCTCTTTACTCCGGCGCGGACTTTCAGATCTTCAATCTCGCGTTGGGCTGAACTAAGCTGTTGGAGGAATTCCCCTTCTTTACTCTTCAAATTCTTTCTTAACTCATCATTTTCAGCCCTGATTCTCGCTTCGATCTCCCTTCGACACTCGGAGAACTCATCCCATCTCTGTTTCCCTTTGACAAGTGCATTTTCAGACTTTGACAACTGCTCGTTGATACGCTTGCACGCCTCTTTTAATGCCATCTCATTTTGCTTGACCTTACGAATATAGATAGTGTCCTCTGCAATTCTTTTCTCATTAGCCTCATGACGCTCAGTTAGCTTTTGTAATTCATACTCAACATTACGCTTTTCACAAAGCGTCTTTCGGAGTCCTTCACTCAACTTCTCATTCATTTTGACTGTTTTATCCATCTCTGCCTTAAGCTTGTTATATTCAGCAACACTTATCGTGGTCATTGGTTCAACAGCAACTAGATCTGACGGTCTTTCCTGAGAAAACGGCAAAAGAGTGATCTGAACTCTTCTTTTTAACCAAGCATCATATTGAGAAGAAGACACATTGTTGCACTTTCTGAAGACAACCTTACCCTTCGTTTGCAGATTGCCCCAAGCTCCAACTGCTTGCCTTACCAACAAAAGATTATCCTTCACAGAGAAAAAGAAAGATTCTTCCAAATCACTGTCCTTCGGAGGCTCTATTAAACCAAATCCTAACTGTCTCCTGAGAATAATAGGATTGTAATTGATGCAACCCCTTATCCCCAAGAGTCGCACATTAGGATGTCTTCCACAGCTACTGACAAAATCTCCACCCATCGTCCTTTGATTGAACCAACGAATGTCCTTTGCCGTCAACTGAATCATCCTCTTAGCCCAATTCTTTGCAGGATGAGGATCCAAAAAAGCCTCTGAATTTGGTAAATGACTCATGAGCCACTTATGGAACAGAGGTGCGCAACATCTAACCAAACCTCCTCGTTTCTTCTCATTTTTAAAATGCACAGAATAGTACAAATCACCAAGGAGTGTAGGTATAGGATTCTTCAGCACAGAAATATGGATCACTCTCATGTCCACAAACTTGGGCTCATCAGCAAACAACATAATCCCATAAATGCTCAAAGCCAGGATTGCACAAATGGTTTCCCACTGAGCCTTAGTAGCACATTCTTCAGCTTTGGCAACCAAGAAGTCCAGATGAAAGCCAGATAAACCTCCTTTGGTGGTGAGGTTATCTGCTACCACAGGTACGCTCAGATGGAGGGCCTTAGCTATCTCTTCAGGCTTTGGAGGACGCATATCGGAGTTGAAAGGAATCTGGTACTTGAGAGGCACACCTAGAAGCAGGGCATACTCTTCTAGCATCGGAGCCAATTGAAAGTCCGAGAAAGTGAAGCACCTTAACTGTGGGTCATAAAACTGCAAGCAAGTATGAATGACACTCCTCTCTGAAGCATTCAAGTCATCAACCACAGTCAGAATCTACCCATAAGCCTTTCGAAACATACCCACATGATCTGGAGTAATAAGAGAAACCATCCTCTGTAACTGACCCAACTTTGTGTCAAAGAACGTGTAATGCACATTGTTCTTCCTGGGAATCTCCATAGCTGCAAAAGGGAACTGTCAACCGGAATCAAAAGGAAGTATACCTTGCAAATGAATAAACATTAAGGTTAAATGCAAGAATGCTAATGATGATAGGTATGCAAGGGCATGTGATCAATGTTGCACATATAATGCTGAACCCACTGTACTGCAGTCTGAATTTGGTGAGATACAAAACCAGGATAAAAAGTCCAATAACAAATCCAGAACAAATGTGAACTGGTCAGGATCAAAGATTCAGTAATAAATCCAGAACACATAAGAAAACCAGGTATTCTGAAAGTCAAAGGTTCCTGCACACCTGTAAATAATCCCCCCAATCTCACATGTATGTACTAGAACGTGAGGATCCTCAAATTCGAATCTCGGAATGAGAAGCAATAGCACATTCATCCCGAAGGATACAATGCTATCGCCAAACAAAGAGATCGTCCTCTGATTCACCCCAAAATAAAGAGGGGTCATCCTAGAAGGTCATCCAGACTTAATAGCTCTTCCAGATAGCTCTACCATCGTGGAAGATCCACAGCGCCGAATTCTCTAGAGAGAACCACATCCAGATTGTGTTTCATATTCCCTCCTCGAACCGAAATGGAACGCGAGAGGACATGAAACACACTGAACATAAGTGCACTCAGGCCTGTGTATTAGGCCTATCTCTCAGAATCCCCATCCCACCAAACAGACAAAGCAGCACAACACAGTATAGTATAGTACAGTATATGAAATGAAAATGCTAAAATGCGGTAAATACAATAATGTACAGTAAAGCAGTAATACAGTAAACAGCAATACAGTAAAATAGTCAATACAGCAAAATACAGCATCAAAGTAAACACCCGATGAACGAAAACACACAAGCGCTAGGATTGACTCGCTTAGGGAACCAGAGATTCTGGGTTCGATCCCCAGCAGAGTCGCCAGCTGTCGCTCCCGGGATTTTCATCCAAGTACAAACGCGAAAGTGGCACCGAAATAGAGTCGCCAGCAATGTATATTTATCCCAAAAGAGGGAAAGGGAACACTGCGTAAACCTGAGGGAAAAGGAAAGAGCATGGTCTTGCGACCAAGAGAACTGGGTTCAGGAGTCGGTTACGCGAAGGGAAGGTATTAGCACCCCACGCGTCCATCATACCCGATGGGATCCATAAACAAATCAAAAAATTTTTTTATTGATAAATATACATCAATAAAAAAATTTTTTAGGCACTTTAAGATGTTATCTAATCAATACAAAAAGAATGAATCAAAAATATGATGTGAGATGAGAGAAAGAAATCATGCAAGTGCAAGTTTCAATGAATAAGAGCATTCAAAAAGAAATTGAAAAGAAAATATGAAATAATATGTAAAATTTCACAAAGTCAGAATTAAAAAATATAGGAAATTATTTAAATGTGTCAAAGTTCCACATGCATTATTTTGTGATTTTTAAAGATGATTTGGTATTTTTAAAATATGAAAATCAAACATATATGGAAAAGAAAATAGAAAATGAAAAGAAATGGGAAGGGGGTGCAGCGTGAGTAATTCTCATGTTCAAAAATAAATTGGGCTCAGAAAGTGGGGGTACATATATCAATTATAACCCAGTCCAACATGCGTGTGATTGTGTGTGATGAGTGTACATGCAGTTAATGTACGCAATCAATCATGGCCATTTGATTAAATCATGATGAAAAGTAGCACAATCTAACATATATCAAAGCAAGCCCACCATAATTAATACGCACACACACGCATGCCATTATCTGAAACAACCAAAGAAAGAACACGTGCTAGACCACCATTTCATGGAGCATTGGATCAAAGTCAACATAAGATCATCAAATAATCATGCACATCCAATGAATCAGAACTATAGTCTACCATAAGCAACGTGTACACACACATACGTAATCATTCTGAAGTCAAATTAAGGCATGTGCACATCACGTGAATTTTTAATGCGCTGGCATGTTAACAACCACACGATGAAACGATCCAACGGTCACGTTTAAAACTAACACAAACCCTAATATTAAAACTCACCGGCCGGAGAAAGACCTCTGGTCGTCTTCTCCGGCGAAGATCCGCCACCTGCAAACTTTCATGCTTCCAGAAATGCACAAAAATGGTACCAAAATGAAGAGGAACTCATGTAGATCAAGAATATAGGTACAAATTTCACACATCACACGCATACAATGAGAATCGAACGCAACAACATTGCCCTAATTTTCTGAAACTAAGCATCTAGCATGCCTATCATCTAGCCGGATACTTCAGAGCTCCTAATGAGCTAAAATCAACAAAAACAAATAATAATGAAGAGAAAACGTACGAGCAAAGTTTGAGAAATCAAAACCTGAAACTGATGAAGCTTTGGATATACAAGAATACCAGAGAAATGTGCTTCTTCCTTGAACTTCAATTGGCCAAATAAAGGCTTAATAACTCTGAAAATGGAGGTGAATATGGATCTGCAGTGGAAGTTACTTCAACTATTCAATGATCTCCAAGTTCAATCCCACTTGATGATGAAGCTTGATGATGAAGTCAAATGAGAATGATGATGGAATCGTGTGCAGAAAGAAAAAAAAATTCAGAGAAAGTAGAGAGAATTTGAGAGTGTTTTGGGAGTGAGTGAAAAATGAAAGTTGAAAAATGAAGTTGTGAGTGATATTTTGATTTATATGTGTGGTTTAGTAGCTTAACCCGTGGTCAAATGAGTGAGTTTAGTGAGTTAATGTGAGGTTAACTGAGTGGCCTCTAACTAACTGAGTCAAGTTAGTTAGGGCGAGTGAGGAGAGGTTGTGCTATGGTGTAGGTGCATTCCATGAAGTTATGGTGAGGTTAATGGAAAAGAGTGGTGGTGATGTGGTTCTGATGTAGCTGAAGCTTATTGTGCAAGCTTTTATTCCTTTCCTTTCTTATGTATGATGTAACATGGTGAGTAGCATAGTGTACGTGGGATGTTTGTACTAAAATGGCAATGGTTGGATGGTGTGAACATGTATGCGTGTGAATGTGATAATCAACACCATCAATATCTTCTTTTTTTCTGATTTTGTAGCAGCTTGATACCAATGGAAACAAGTTGGTTTGGTGGTGAATTTCTTTGTGTTCATGGCATGGAATCATGAGATATTAGTGGCTATGGAAAGATGGCACATGATAGAACAACTTTGGTGTGAATTTTGAGTTGAATAAAGGTGTGTAAGATAGTGTAAAATTGCTTAGAACATTGAGGTTCAAAGCTGGTTCAAGGGCGAGGCATGTTGTGGCATGGCATGGCAAAATGGCACATGAATTTTCAGCATGATCATACCTACTTGGGACCACCATAACTATCTCATAACTTGCTCAAATTAAAAAATGTCCAACATGAACATTGAAGAGGGAATGGAAAGGAACAACTTTGATGTTGGAAATTTTTCTACTTGAAGCTTCCTTGATGGAGAAATTAAGCTTGACATTCTTCCCACCAAGTGTTTGTCAAAATTATGGCGCATGGGTCTGGTTTTGCCTTGCCATGACTTGGTTTTTGACCTAGTTTTACCAAACTTTGATTGATCATAACTCCCTCAATTTTGATCCAATGGAAGAGTTATTTATATGGATTTGAAGCTTAGAACATGAACTTTAATTGGATCAACTTGGGCCTGAGGTTTGGAGCTTTTATCTTGGAGAAAGAGAGCCTCAAAGTAGGGTGCAAAATGGTCCAAACTTGCCATTTTTGGAAACCCTAAAGTTTCTATTTTTGGTAGTTTTGTGATTTCTTGATTTTTCATAATTCCTCCATCATTTCTTGATCAAATATTGTCCAATGAACCTATGTAACATGAATTTCATGAATTTGACCTTAAAAAGCCAGGAGTTGACTTTTTTTCACTGCACATTTGACTTTTTCCCCAAATTCTTGATTATCAAGCAACTGATCAATTGAACCTCTTCTGAAATGAATCAATGGCCAATATTCCATCTATAGACACTTGATATCATGTAGAAAACATTGAGATCAAGTTTGAATCAAAATTTCATCAGGAGACCACTTGAATCCAAAACATAATCTTGGTACCCTCTGGTTAGGAGGAAAAAGCACATCCTCCAAATCCAAATTCCTCTGAACATGATGTATATCCTATCTAACAAAGAGGAGATATGACATTTCAAGATGATAAAAACCCACAGAGCTTGCCCATTTGAGAGTCAGATCCCCATTTTAGACTGTTTTGTATAGGAGATGATGCACTGTTCAATCCTCTGGATGATTTCCCTCCTTTCAATGACTTGTGAGATCAAGGGGGGATGATATCTGATGTAAGAGACCTTTGATGCTTGTGAGAGACCCTTGGCTCTTATTATTTTGCTTTGGATTATCAACCCCTTTGAGAAACAACTGATCACATGCCCTTATGCAAGATACAATGTTAAATGCTTGATGTTTTATTTTTCTATGCTTGAATGCAATTCAATGAAATGAAAGCTCATGCTAAATGATATGAAGAAATGAGAGGACAAATTTTGGGGTACTACAACGCCCTTATCCGTTAATTAAAGGGATTCAAACAATATATATTTTAGAAACACATACAAATGGCCAACTCAGCGCCATGTCATGCCCATCTCAGATCCTTCTTCTTCCTTTCTTTTTCTTTCTTTCTCTCTCTCGCTCGTGCCCTAGCCATGTTGTACCCAGGACTTCTACACACTACAACTCCCTCATTTCTCATTCATTTCCCAATCTGTAAAGACCAAAAGTGAAGCATTTCTTGAAAGGAATCTAATGGTTGTATTGGTTTGTCCTAAAACTAACTACATGTTTCACAAAACCAACCCTAACAGTGCAACATCACCATACAACACATGAACCAAACAACACATATTTTTTACAAACGAAGCAAGCAAAGCTCCTAACACATTATACACAATGCAGGCTACATTTTGCTATAGGTATGAAACAATAAGATGCAAAGAGTCTGAGCCTAGGGTTTCAAAGAAGATTACCTCTTGGAGCAGGTCCAAGGCCTCTTCAAATGGTGTTGCAGAGATGGAATGAGCTTCCTTTTATGCTTGTTGATGCTAGGAGAGATGACCAGAGTGCTTGAAATGGTTGGAAACAAACTCAAGCTTCAAACTCGTGTCTTTATGCAGATGGAAATTGGAAAATTGCAGATGGTGAATGAGGTGTTACAGAACTTGTTTGATAGTTTAAAAAAGTTCTATGGAGTGTGGATGGAAGGTTTATGAAGCTTGTTTGTGGTTTGCACGAGTGGATTGAAACTGTACAGTGTTTTTGCAAGCTTGGTGAGTTCTTGCAAAAGTATGGGAGAGAGAGATAGGAGGGTTTTCAAAGTCAGTTCTTGTGTTTTGAGGCTTGATGAAGTCTTCTATTTATAGGCAAAGGGATGAGAGAAGCCAGCTTGCCGTAAAGTAATTGGTTCAGTTTTGGTTTGGTAGGAAATTTGGGTGAAATGCAAGTGGACTTTGGCAAGGGTTTCAAGAGTTCCAAGACATAATACCAACCTTTCTAGAGTTGTTAGGATTTCAGATGCTTTATCATGGAACAAGGCAAGAGCTCTGGTGGAGAAGGGATAAGTTGGAAGCTCAAGAATAACTTTATGCATAAAGCCATGCTTTCTCAAAATGGAAGTCACTCATTTATGCCATAAATGGAAATGTTAAGTGGATTGAGCTTAAACTTAATGGACATTGCTCTAAATTCGTGCCCTTTTCTGAGAAAATGAAGATATGCAAGCAAACTTATCTGAATTACAAAGATTTGCATCAAGGAAGTGGTTTTGTAGCAAGTTCACCAAGTGGAAAGGCATGAAAAACAAGTTTCAAACCCTCAACTTCAAGCCTTCGATTCTCCCAGCTCACACATTGGATTGGAATGTTCAAGTACTTTTTCGAAAGCCCCAAGTATGCTCTACAATGTTCATGTTCACTCCAAGTTCTAGATCCAAAGGGATCATGATGAAAAATGGAGGTGAAGTTGGCTGAAGATTAGGGCAAAAAGAGTGAAATTTCACTAAGTCATAAGTTGTCTTGAACTTCCAAGTTTTGTAACTTAAAAACCAAGCCTCTTTTGAAGAAGAACCCTCTAATACATTTTAAAGTTCATGATGAGATCTTCAATTTGAGCTTTGGACCACAAAAATTGGATGTGTGGTTTGAAAGTTATGACTCTTCAAAGTTTGCACAAGGAGTGAATTCTTCCATACTTAGAAAATTTCAAAAAACCAAACCTTGCCCTTTTTGCAAGAAACCTCTCAAATGTTGATTTCTCATGCTCTAACTCAAAAATCAAACATTTCTTGATGTAATATGGCTTTAATACTTCATCTTGGATCAAAAATATCAAAAGTCAAAGGTTTGACTTTTCAGTCAAAACCCTAATTTCTTTAGGAATTCAATTGGGTGATCCTTGATGATCTTGCTTTCTCATTCTCTTCAAATACTAATAGATGGCCTCCAAGGATGTATGTGAACATAATGAATCATGTCCTTAGGCTTGGGGAACCTTCCTTGATCAAAAGTCAAAGACTTGGTTGACTTTTCCTAACAAAACCCAAATCTGGGGCCAGATGAACTTGGGGCTCATTGCACTTGTGATGGGAGCCAAAAACACTTGATTTCTTGATGAATAAGGCCTCTTGAATGTATGTAAGCTCAATTAGTTGATGAAATAATCAAGACATTGACTGATCACACCAAGATTCCCTTGTGATTCTTCAAGTCAAAACCCTAATTCCACAACTCCTAATTTTATGGTTTCCCTTTTGACTTCTCTTGATCCAATCACATGAGATTATGGCATATGATTTGAGAACCTTATGATCAGCCTTCAAGACCAAAAGGTTGAGCCATTGGGGCCTTAGTTAACTTTCTTGACCAGATGACTTCAAATACTCTTCTTAACCACCTAGTGAACACTTGGGATGGATACATTGAGCCAAGGAGTGTCTTAGGAGACCTTGAAATGTATGAGATATTGGCTTATTGATCTTGTCCCCTTCTTATGCCAAAAACCCTAGTTTTCAAAAAGAAGAACAAACTAGCAAAATATGATGGTTAGTTAACAATGCATAGATGATTGAACCCTAATGTAAGTGCAAGATGTCATGACATCTATGGGGTAAAATTTGGGGCATAACACTATGGGAGGAAAGATGTTTGGTGTCTTGTTTAAAACCCGAGATTGAAGCTAAAGGTTATTTGTGTCTTGTTCAAAGCCCAAGATTGAAGCTAAAAGGTTTGACTGAGAGAGAATTTGTCATCTCTAAAGGGAGATATTTCACTTATTTATCACAAAATTATTGGGTAACTGATTATAAAGGGGAATTACTTTAACTGGAATATATGGAATCCAGCAATGCCATAATTTCCTTTATAAGGGAATTGTCCTGAAGGAAGAAACTTTAACTCAGTATAGAGCAATGCCATTTATCCTTGGGAATCTTCCATGCTAAGAGAGGGACATTGGCTTGGATGTAAATAATCCAGAGGCTTTCCACTTACAGCAATTAGATGAAATATGAAGTTTACCAGGATAAGAGATGGACTACAACTTAGATTTTTTAATCAACAAGTGTGCCACTTACAGCAGTTATCTGGAATTAGGTTTTTTGATTGTCTGTTTTGATATGTGATGTACAGAGAAATATCTTCCTATAGAGAGAAATCTTGATATCCTCTGAGGGGATGTTGATTTTTGTGTGCCTTGATCAAAGCCCATGGTTGAAGCTAAAAGGTTGTTTTTGTCTTGTTTAAAGCCCAAGATTGAAGCTGAAAGGTTTACTCTACTAGCGGAGTTTTTTGTCTGTCTTATAGAAAGCCTAAGGTTGAGGCTAAAATAGAGATTGACTCCACTGGGGAGGTTTTTATTTGTCTTGTACAAAGCTCAAGATTGAGGCTAAAAATATTTGACTCAGCTGGAGAGTATGATCTGTCTTGTACAAAGCCCAAGATTTAGGCTAACTCTGCTGAAGAAATTCATTATTCAAAGCCTAAGAGGAGACTGGCTGGGGAAATTGTTATATGAAGCCTAAGAGGAAGCTGACTTCTGCTGAGAATTATTAAGATCTAGAGACAGGTCCAAATTGGGGAATCAACTCTTACTGAGGATTGAAGAAGAGTTGAAATATCAGATGCCCTGAGGTTCTGATTTTGTTAAGGTTTTAGTGATGGTAAAGGTTTAAACTTTGAGTATGAAAACCTATGGAGGTTTCAAACTCTGCTGGACATTGATGAAATGATAAGGGTTTTTCCTGTGTTTTTAGGAAACTTGAAGGTTCCTTTGAAATCCAAAAAGAGATGAGACTTTCCAAGTCAACTGGTATGAAGAGGTTGACTCTTGACTTGGAGAATGATCTTTGTATGATGCCCAAGAGGAGGCTGTGGTTTTAAGGGATGAGAATCAACCCTAGAATGGTCAGATAGTCTAGAATTCTGACTCTCTGGAGGATTGAACTAGTAGAGATGACTAGGTTTTGTCCTATACTTGTAGGAGGTCTTTGGGTCCTTGTACTAAGCCCAAGAGGAGGCTGAGAACTTCTAAGAAGCCTAAGGGTCCTTGTACAAAGCCCAAGAAGAGGCTGGGGATGCTTTTAGGAAGCCTGTGGGTCCAAGCCTAAGAAAAGTTCAAGAAAGGTTTCACCGGGAATTAATCCTTTCTTTGCAGAACAATTCAAGGGTTTGAAGAAATTCAAGAGAGGTTTCACCGGGAATTAATCCTCTCTGGGGAAATGAATTTCTTGTACATATATTTCTAAGTTAGGACAGTCTTGAGAAACGTTTCACCGAGAATAATTTCTTTCTCTGTTCCATATTGTATAAGCCCAAGAGGAGGCAAGACTGTATCTGGAATTTCCTACGGGGAACTAGTTTTGACTATGTTAAAAGAGTAACCACTGGCTGATCTAGACCTAGACCTAATTGCTGGGGAAAACTCTAAGCAAGTATATACAAGCATATACAAATGAAATATATATAAACAAGTATATATTGAAAAGATAGTGGAACTTACAGTTGTGCAAGCCCAAGCATAGTAACTACAGCTGTATGGTCAGTTATTCAAGAAATTGAAGAAACGTTTTAATAAAAATTTGAATTTGAATCTAAATCAAAAAGAAAGTTGTTTTAAAAGGAAGTTTGGGGCTTACACTCACAGAGAGGTCCAGATGATCTTTTTTGAAAAGGCGACGATCGCGTCGTAGTTTTTGAATACCACAGAGGGACTTATACAATGACTAAGGCCCAAATTATTGTATTTACAAAAGGGATGGGTCTTACACTCTATTAGAGGCCCAAAGTTTATTTTTATACAAGAGTTGGGACTTATAGCTCAAGGAGAGACCCAGATGGAAAACAGCGATCGCACCATTATTGTATCGAGACTTGTACAAAGACTAAGGCCCAAATTATTTATGTACAAAGGAGTTTGGGTCTTACAATCTATTAGAGGTCCAAAATTGTTTGAAAAAAGAAGAAAAATGGGACTTATAACCAAAGGGAGGCCTAGATTAAAAATTGTTTGAAAAAAACAGCAATCGCGCCGAGATTTTTAAAATCGCATCGGGACTTATACAATGACTGAGGCCCAAAATGGTTTATTTACAAAGAGATGGAACTTACACTTTATCAAGAGGCCCAATGATGTATTGAAAAGTGTTTGTGAGGGTGAAAATAATTAAAACCCTAATTTGATTTAAAAATGCATTTTAATTTGTATAAAAATCAATTAAAATAATCAAAATTATCAAACATGTATGAAAAACAATTTGTGATTTTGGATTAATGTTTGAAAATTCATATTTCATCCAAATAACGATTTGAAAATCATTTGAATTTGAAAAAATCAAGAGAAAGAAATATTTTTAAATGCTTAAAAAAAATAAAAATAAATTCTTTACAAAAATATTAAATATATAAAATAAATAATATTTTTGTGTAATTTTTGTATAATAAAATATTTTAACATTTTTGTGAATTTTAAAAAAAAGAATCACTCAAAAATGATTAAAATTGAGAGAGAAATTAATTTTGAGATTAATTAAAAAAACATGAAAAATTCAAAAAAGGGCGCCAAGAACACTTGTTCTTGTCCGCGTGTGCTCTGTTTCCCCAGATGTTCAAAACCCTCAATAACTCTCTGATTACTCAATGAAAACGACTTTTGTAAACATCAAACTTGTTCGTTTTTTATCAAGAATTACAACCATATAAATTAATTGCATTTATATTAAGTGTGGAGTGAGAAATCAAGAGATGAACTCAAGAACCCTAATTTCTGCAAGAACATCATGAAATCCTATACACAATTCATTTGTAGCAATTGATTAAGGGTTATTACTCTATATACATGCAGAAACAAGATGGTAACTCAAAAACACATTTATATTGCATGTAGTATGGAGTTTGAAGGCTTTAGTCTTACCTCTTGTGGCTGGTGATCGAGTTTGATGATGGAGATGTTACAGATGTGTTGTAAAGACTTGGACAGCTTCACTATACCCTATGGAGTGTGTTGAGATGCCTGGGTTTGATTGGAGATGCTTGGATTACCTTGTGGTAACGCAACTGCAACCTTGCCAAAAAGCGTGAGCAAATGGATGGTGGCTTTGTGATTTTGGTGTTCCAGATGAAGGATGACTGTTTAAACAGCTTATATATGATATATTGGATGTGTTTAGATCATGAGTTGTGGTGGAATTGCTCTCTAACTCAAAATTCGATGGTGACTTGCAAAATAAGGCATTTCTGGTTTTTTGAGAGAGATTTTGAGGAAAGAAAGTGTTGTCAAGCTCTGGTGTACTCAAACTAACCACAAATGAGCTTTATTTATAGTGTGTCAAGTTTGTTTTGGCAGCAATAGTGAATGGTGGCTGGTACAGACCTTTGTCCAATGGTTTTCAAAAGGAATCTCAAGTCTCCTCTAGCCATTGACTTGGGTCAATTTTGCAGGCCTATGGTCTTCTGTTGCAGGGATAAGGCTTGACTTATTCAGTTGGATTTTCCTCAGTCCATGCCACCGTGATGCATCCATTGAATGCTCCATGACAACTTTGAAGTTTTTGGCTTTTGCATCATTAGATATCACATGCATACTTGATGATCTTTTGTCTTGGGAGGCTAGTGGCTCAGAGATCTTATGCCCTGATCTGATCCTCAATGTTTCTAGAAGGATTACAAGACTTGTACTTGCACAAATTAGCCAATTCGAGCAAATGGCCTATAATCTGTCTTGAGGAAAAACCAGTTTTTGGTGCCATGTTCCAAAGGTTGTAACTCCCTGCTCAAATTGAATTTGGAGATGATATGGTACTTGTTGGAAAGCTCTCATGACATACTTTAACTTTGATGTCCACCAATGGACATGGTTCAGCTTGGATCAAGGTGAAAAATGGCCTCAAAGTTGGTGAAAAACCAAAACATATTCTGTCAAAATTTCACTAAGTGTTGGAAAAATTGTCATTTTCATGTTTTTGTGATTTTGATCAATCCATAACTCAAAGTTCATGAGGATTTGGAATTTGATGTAGTTGACAATTTTGAAGTATGTCATATGAACTTTCATTTGAGCTTTGGATGGAAGAAAAAGGCCTTAGGGTTTGGGAGTTATGACCTTGCAAAGTCGGTACCAAATCCATTTTGTTCCATAACTTAGAAAATTTTAAGTTTTCTATGGTTGCCCCTTTTGCAAGTAACCTTACTTTTCTTCATTTTTCTTGATGGATGATGATCAAAACCATACATTAACATTGTTTTTTACTTAGGGGAGCCATATTTGTGAAAAATTTTAAAAAGGCAAACTTGATTTTGGGCACAGTTGACGTTTTTGTCAGATGAATTCCAAATTGTGTGATCTTCTATGCAATCAAGCTCTTGACCTAATTCAAACCTAATGGATGGGTTCCATAGGCGTTTTAGGGTGTCTTGAATCATGTCCCAAGGTTTGGGAACATATCTTTGTCAAAAGTCAAAGATACAATTGACTTTTCTTCAAAACCCTAATTGTGGTCCAGATGAATTTGAAACTTGTGAATCAAGCTTCTTGAATCAATCCATTGTTGTGAATAGATCAATGTGGTGTATTTGAGGCCTTCAAATCATGTCTTGAGGTCTTGGTTCATGTCTTGCCTCAAAATTAAACTTAAGGGTGAATTAGGCCAAGAAACCCTAATTCCAGATTTTTGATGATTGCTTCCCCTGATGTTATTTTGACTTGATGAGTGGGTCCATGAGGTCTCTTTGATCTTCTTAGATCACGTTTGAAGCATTGGCTTATGCCCAGATAAAAATTTTCATCTGGAGGCCTTCGTCGATCAAAACCCTAATTTGGTGACACTGGCAATCTTGAGGCTTAATCCACTTGGAATGTTGCACTCTTGTGCTTGATTCTTGATATGGGAAACCTCTTGTTCCTTTATAGATGTTTGAGAGGCTAGACAAGTTGAATATCATGTCAATTCTTGATTGATCCTTTGTCTAAGTGCTCTGAGAGGGCTCAAAACCCTGATTCTTGATTATAGTAGATGATCTATAATATTTGATAGGATTGATGAGGTAGGAAGGTACATCCATATTGTGGTGATGATTTGCACAATGATTGGAAATCTTGTGGTCAAAATTTAGGGTATGACAACCTCTAATGAGAAATTTTCCTCTAGTCATGAGCCAATACTTCAAAACATGATCCAAGAAGCTCAAAGGGACCTCATGGACCCAATCACAAATTCAAAATAGCCTCATGGGATGCATTCATCAAAAATCAGGAATTAAGGTTTCTTGACCTAATTCACCCCTGAGTTGACTTTTGGAGCAATGAATGAGCCAAGACCTCAAGAAGTGTTTTGAAGACCTCCAATACATCATATTAATACATTTACAAGATTGGATTGATTCAAATAATTTGGTTCATAAGCAATACAAGGATTCAAATTCATCTGGACCAATTAGTATTTTCTGATGAAAAGTCAACTGTACCTTTGACTTTTGACCAAGACATGATCCCAAACCTTGGGGACATGATTCAAGACACTCTAAAACACCTATGTAATCCATCCATTAGGTTTGAATTAGATCAAGGACTTGATTTCATAGAGGATCACAAAGTTTGAAGTTCATCTGACAAAAAGTCAATTGTGCCAAAAATCAAGTTTGACTTTTTGAATTTCTTGACAAACATGTCTTCCTTAAGTAAAAAACAATGTTAACTTATGGTTTGGATCATCATCCATCAAGAATAATCAAGAAAAGTGAGGTTACTTGCATAAGGGGTAACCATAAGAAACTTAAATTTTCACTAAGTCATGAAAAAAAGTAATTTATACCCAACTTTGCAAGACCATAACTTGTGATCCAAGAAACCTTTTTATTCCATCCAAAGCTCAAATGAAAGCTCTCATTACATACTTCAAAATTGTCAACTACAACAGATTCCAAATTCTCATGGATTTTGAGTTATGGATTGATCAAAATCACAAAAATTGGAAAATGACACTTTTTCCAACACTTAGTGAAATTTTGGACAGAATCTGTTTTGCATTTTCACCAACTTTGAGGCCATTTTTCATTATGATCCAAGATGATTCAAGACCAAAGTTAAACATCAAAGTTAAAGTATGTTTTAGGGGCTTTCCAAAAAGTACAAGAGCCTCTCATGGTTCAACTTGAGCAAGGAGCTATAAACCTTCAAAAATGGCATTTTTCACCCTGCCTACACAAAGGCATGAAAACCAAACTTGTGCCACACGATTTTGTCACTCAAGTTTTGCCATTTTTCCAATTTTGTCATATTCCAAAAGCATAAAACATCTGATGACTCACTAGTTTCTTGATCAAGAAGTCAAAAATTTAACTTGGAATGTGCAAAACCATCATGACATGAACTTTGGAATTCAAATTTGGCAAGGTAACATCAATGTTATACATTGAGGTGTCATGAACCAGACCATAACACTCCAAGCCAGTCAAGATTTAGGTCAAAACTCTGAGCATTTAAACCTGCAGAATTGAATGGAGTCAAGATAAAAGAGTTGACTTGGCACTTTTGGATTATCCAAGTCAATGGCTACAAGCTACATGCCATGATCAGCCTCCAAACACTATTGCTCCCAAAACAAACTTCCTCTACTATAAATAGAGGTTATGTGTGACTGATCAAAAAACACACCAAAGCATAACAACTCATGCTTTTCTTCCAATCACTCTAAAAACCAGATTTTGCTTCTCTTTCAAGTCACATTCGAATTTTCAAATAGAGAGCAATTCCATCAAAACCAACCATCCTAACACCTCACATATGTCATATACAAGTGATCCATAACCTTAAAATACATCTGGAACACCATAATCACAAAGTCACCATCCATTTGCTCAAGCTTTTTGGGCTATTTGCAGTTGGGGTACCACAACAAGTTCCAGGTTGTTTCAATCCATTCAAAGCTTCCAAACACATTACTTGAGGTCCAAGGAAGTTGTTCAGGTCATCAGAACAGTCCTATAACACCTACAATTGAGGATTTGATTTCCTCTTGCAGAGGTAAGCCTGACACTCTCAAACTCAATTATCCATGCATCATAAATGTGTTTTCAAGTTACAAACATGTTTCTGCACTTATGTAGAGTGTTTCCCCTCAATCAATTGCTTTGTAGCTATCGTGTATAGGATTTCATAGTGTTCTTGCAAAAATTAGGGTTCATATGTTCATCATTTGATTTCTCATTCCACACTTAATATAAATGCAATTAATTTATATCACTGAAATCCTTGTTCAAAAACACACAACTTTCATGTTTACAAAAGTCAAAACCATTACGTATTGAGAGAGATATGTGAGGTTTTGCAAAACGGTCATGGGGGGAGGTCGTGAGGAAGAAGATGATAGTTGTCCCCATAATTTGAATTTTTGAATTTTTGATCATTTTCTTAATTAATTTCAAAAATTAATTTCTCTCTCAATTTTTATCATTTTTTATTGGTTGTTTTTTTAAAAATTCACAAAAATGTTAAAGTATTTCATTCTACAAAAAAAATCAAATTTATTTTATTTATTTAATATAGTTTGAATTTTTGTAAATAATTTCATTTTATTTGTTTTTAAACATTTTTAAATGAAATTTCCACCTTGATTTTTCAAATTCAAATAAATTCCAAATTCTCATCTGACTAAACATGATTTTTCAAATCATTTTTCAAAGTTGACAACTTGTTTTTGAATATATTTGATATTTTGTATCATTTTTATTTAATTTCCTTTGAAAATTATATTTTTTAATTAAAATTAGGGTTTTTCTTAATTTTGATTATTTTCAAACTTCATTTGAAACACTTTTGTGCCTCTAATAGAGTATAAGACCCATCCCATTATTTTGGGCCTCAGTCATTGTATAAGTCCTGATACGATTTTCAAAATAACGGTGCGATCGTTGTTTTTCATCTGGGCATCTCCTTGAGCTATAAGCCCCAACTCTTGTATAAAAATAATCTTTTGGGTCTCTAATAGAGTGTAAGACCTAACCTCTTTTGTAAATAAATAATTTGGGCCTCAGTCATTGTATAAGTCCCGATACAATAAACGGTATGATCGTTGTTTTTCATCTGGGCATCTCCTTGAGCTATAAGCCCTAACTCTTGTATAAAAATAACTCTTTGGGCCTCTATTAGAGTGTAAGACCCATTCCTTCTTGTACATAAAATTTTGTACCTCAGTCATTGTATAAATCCCTCTTTGGTTTTTAAATCACGACGCGATCGTCGCCTTTTCAAATAAATCATCTGGGTCTCTCCTTGAGTATAAGCCCCATTATTCTTTTTTCACAAACACTTTTGGGCCTCTATTAGAGTGTAAGACTCAACGCCTCTTTGTGCAAAAACAATTTTTGGGCCTCTGCTATAGTATAAGTCCCACTACGTCTTTCGGTGTCACAGTGTGATCAATGTTTTCAAATAAGTCATCTGGGCCTCTCCTTGAGTTATAAGCCCCAAACTTTCTTAAACAAACTTCTTTTAGTTCAAATTCAAATTCAAAGTTTTCTCAAAACTTTCTTCAATTTCTCAAAACCCTAATCATACAGTTGTAGTCAATACAACAGATCACAATACACTTGGGCCTCCTCTCAGAATGTAAGTCCCAACATATTTTCAATTCAATGCATATTTGTTTATATACCTGTTAATTTATTTATTTGTATATACTTGCACTTATTTGTTTAGAGTTTCCCCCAGCAGTTAGGTCTATGCTTAGGTCAAACCAGAGGTTACTTTCAACTTAGTCAAAACTAGTTCCCTCATAGGAAATTCCCTATACAGTCTGCCTCCTCTTGGGCTTGTTCAATATGGAATAGAGAAAGGCATTATTCCCGGTGAAACTTTTCTCGAGACTGTCAAAACTTAGAAATATATATTTATACAAGAAATTCATTTCCCTAGAGAGGATTAATTCCCGGTGAAACTTCTTTTGAATTTCTTCAAACCTTATAACTGTTCAGCAAAGAAAGGATTAATTTCCGGTGAAACCTTTCTTGAACTTTTCTTAGGCTTGGACCCACAGGCTTCCTAAAAGCATCCCCAGCCTCCTCTTGGGCTTAGTACAAGGACCAACAGGCTTCTTAAAAGTTCCCCAGCCTCCTCTTGGGCTTAGTACAAGGACCCAAAGACCTCCTAAAGGCATAGGATAGAAATTAGTCATCATTACTAATTCAATCCCCAGGAGAGTCAAAATTTCAGAACATCATACCATTCTAGGGTTGATCTTCATCCCTTAAACCAAAAGCATCCTCTTGGGCTTCATACAAAGACCTCTCTCTACACCAGAACCTATCACTTCCTGAGAGACTTGGAGAGTCTCGGCCTCCTCTTGGGCTTCATTCAAGTAGACTTTGAAAGTCTAGTTTCCTTTGGACTTAACACCCAGAGACCCTCAAGTTTCCTAAAAGCACAAGAAAAAACCAGATCATTCTACCAATGCATCAGTCTCCAACAGAGTTAAAACCTCTAGGGTTTTCAAACTCAACTTTAAACTTCCCTGATCCCCAACCATGGTCAATTTACCATCAATAAATCCCCAATAGAATCAGAGCCTCATGGCATCTGATACTTCAACTCTTCCCTGATTCCCAGCAAGAGTAAAACCTTTGGATTCCCCAATACAATTTAGACCTGCTTCTGGATTTCCATAAATCCTCAGCAAGAGATAGCCTCCTCTTAGGCTTCATATAAGAATCTCCTCAGTCAGCCTCAATCTTGGGCTTTGTACAAGATAGATAAAACCCTCCCCAGTGGAGTTAGTTTCTTTTAGCTTCAACCTTGGGCTTTAATCAAGGCACACCAAAATCAAGCATCCCCTCAGATGAGACCATGAGTCCTCTTTGTAGGAGGATATTTCCTCTATACATCACATCTCAAAAACAAATAATCAAAACCTTTTTCCAGATGATTGCTGTAAGTGGCACACTTGTTGATTCAAAATCTAAGTTTGAGTCCTTCCTTTATCCTGGAAAAAATTCATCTTTCATCTAACAGCTATAAGTGGCAAGCCTCTGGATTCCATACATCCAAGCCAATGCCCCTCTCTTAGCATGAAAGCTTCATAAAGGAAAAAGTGGCATTGCTCTACACTGAGTTAAAGCTTTCTTCCTTCATGACATCCCTCTTATAAAGAAAATTATGGCATTGCTGGATTCACATATCCCAGTTAAAGTAATTTCCCTTATAATCAATTTCTCAATATTTGTGATGAACAATGAGATATCTCCCTTTAGAGATGACAAATTCTCTCTCCCAAACACTCTTTTAGCTTCTATCTTGGGCTTTGAACAAGACACAAATACTCTTTTAGCTTCAATCTTGGGCTTTGAACAAGACACAAATACTCCATTAGCTTCAATCTTGGGCTTCGAACAAGACATCAAACACTTTTTTTTCCTCCCATAGAAATAAGAGAAACTATGATTACTTTGATTTCCCAAATCTCTTTGCGGGAATACGTAGGCATAATATTATGAAATCTTAGCGAGCACACAAATCAAAAAATTTAGGTCCAGTACCTTCCCAAAAACAACGGAAATCCCGAAAACAACAAAAACATTCTCTTAATTCTCCCAAAAGAGAAACTTTCCCAAGCCACAGCAGATAAACACAAGAAAGCATTTAAAGTTAACATAAATACATGCAATAATAGGTTCCTATGGATTACCATAGATACACTGGGTGTTCATAGCTTCCCTTTGTATAACTAGACCCTGTTCCCCGATCTCTTAGCATTTGTTAAAGAAAACATTTACGTGCAAGGTTAGTTTTAGATATCTTCCCTTTCCTTTCCAGCTTCATAGGATAAATACAGAAATCAGAAAGTAGCCCCCAATCCCAACATTGCGGTAAGGTGGTCGCGTCACCGACAAAAATCGCACGCTACAGCAGGTTATATCTACCAGACAAATATACCAGACCTTCCATTCTAACCAAGATCAGGTTGCTTGGAGGAACATTTGGATTAACAACTCTGTTAGGCCTAGGGCGAAATTTGTTCTTTGGTTGGCTAGTAATGATAGATTAGCAACTAAAGAAAAAATGAAAAATTTTGGATTTATTGAGCAAACTTGTTGTTGCTTCTGTAGTAATTCTGAGAATATTCAGCATTTTCTTTTTGAGTGTGGCATGATGAAAATGATATGGCAGCATGTTCTTCAATGGTTAAACATTAATCACACCCCTCTTGAATGGAAGGAAGATCTACTTTGGGTCTTGAGAAATAATAAAGGAAAAAGTTGGAAGGCCAAGATCCTTAAATGCGTGTTTACGGAGACGGTATACGAGTCTTGGATTTGTAGAAATCTCTTTTGTTTTGGTAATCATATTGATGTTTGTTCTATAGGGCCTAAGATCATAGAGATAGTTGCTAATAGATGTTGGGTAAGGACTAAGCTTAGAAAACATATAGACAATTTGTTGCTACCATAGTTGTAGTGTTTCTTTGTTGTGATTGTTCTTGACTGGATCGTTGATCGCCTCGCTTTGTATCTTATTTTTTGGGTTTTAATAAAATCTTTTATTCCTAAAAAAAAATCCTCTAGATTTCATCATTATAATTATTATGTTTAACTTCTTTATTTATTGTTTAAGTATATACCATAAAGTTGCATTTATATTTATTTTTTCACTTATTATAAATTAGATATTCTCTACAAATAATAACAAACTTTAAATGATAATATAAATATGTTTTAAATATTATTTTATTTTTTAATTATAATTTATTAGATATTTATCAATTCTACAATGAAAACTCAAAAAATGTTTAAACAAACATATTTAGTATATTTCATCGAAATACCATTTAATTTTTTAAATTTATAAATTTTAGCGGGTGCCTTCATTGTTTAAATTTTTATCATAAATTTATATTAATATGTATTTTTCAATTATAAATTAATGGTAATCTTTACTAATAAATTATAATACTTCATTTTTAATTGTATTATAAATATTTTTTTAATTAAATAGAATGCTTTAATTACAATATAACATATATTTATCAGTACTATAATGAAAACTTAAAAAATTGTTTACCTAAAATTTCAGTTTATGTAGTCAAATATAAAAATTTCAACTTTATTTTACAAAAGTAGTGACTCTAATAGCAATTAAAAAACCCGTTACATTATAATGTTTAACTTATCAATTCATTATTTAAGTACATACCATGGACTTTTATATTATTATTAATTTTATAAAAATTTTGTTATGTGTTAATCCTAATTTTGAAGTTAAATTTATTAGACGTTATGTGAATATGGTTGCCTATTCTCTTACTAGGACGATCAATTCTTGACTTAGACATATTTCTTTAAACTTAGTTCCTCCTTATATCAGAACATTTTTTTATTAATAATATTCATTAAATTTGCTTTGATAAAAAAATACACACCATGAATTTGCATTAATACTTATTTTTCAGTTAGTATAACCTTATGATAATATTTACTAGTAATAACACACTTTTAATTACAATATAAATATATTATAAATATAATACATTTTGTAATTACAATTTAATATATGTATTTATCAATTCTGCAATGAAAATTCAAAAAAAAAAAAAGTTTAAGTAAAAAAACTAAGTTAATTTTGTCAAATAAAGTTTCATCTAAATATAATTTAATGTTTCAAACTAATGTTTAATACGGATTTATCATTGTAAAAATATATAAGTCATGTCTCTAAATAATAGTTTAGAACCCAGTCGTTACATTTCAATATTGTAATTAAAAATTTTAACGGTTCTATTCATTATTTAAATTTTTATCATAAATTTACATTAATATCTATTTTAAAATTATAAAATTATATTACACTTTACTCATAATATTTCACTTTCTTTTTTTTATAAACAAAGATTATATTTAATAAGAGAATAAAGGTTCTCAACCTTCTTACAAAACGCGAGAACAAAGCTCGGCAAAGAAAATTACACTTCTATTGAAACTTAAGATAAATACAACAAAGAGAATTTGCTAAATTCATAGAAGTTACAATTGGCTCGAGTAATCTTCCCGATGAACGACCATCTCCAAACCAAAGCTTTAATACTCCAAACCATATCCAAAACATTCCAAACATCATTTCTAAATATGATGGCATTTCTCATCAACCAAATATACCAAATAGTTGCTAGTTAAACACAACCCTCCTTCCCTCTCTTCATTCTCATCCGTTTACCATAACTACTCCAAAGCAAAAAACTCTCTTTCAAATTATTGGACTCAAAATCGTTCAAACCGATCCACTCCGCCACCTCCTTCCAAACCAACTTTGAGACACTACAATTCAACATTAAGTGATCAACCGATTCAATAGAATTGCAACAATAAATACAATCAAGATTACCGTCCCCAAAAAGACACCCTCTCAAAGATAAAGAATACTTAGTAGGAATTCTTTTTAAAAAACATCTCCAAGCAAAACCTCTAACCTTCAAAGGAATATCCATCTTCCAAACCAAATCGAAAGCTTCTTCAAATTTATTAAGAAGACCAAACGGGATTCTAAACACACTCGAAAGACGCCGGAAATTGCCAACCGAGAAACCGTCTCCGACGTCCGGCCGCCAAGAGATGTTGTGTCGGCCAACCGCAGACAGAACAACTACTTGGAGCTAAGCGCGCGCTGCCAGCAACTCCTGGGCAGTAGCGCACTGAGCCTCCTCCATCCCACTTTCGATACCACCCACTCCTAAACACCCCCACTTCCATAATTCACCTTTCCTCCCTCTCAAGCAAGCAATAGAAACATCCTTAAGAAGAGAAGCATTGAATAAATTGGGATATTTGTCCCTAAGACAAAAATCCCCAAGCCAAAAAGAATGCCAAAAGGATATAGAAAAACCATTGCCTACATCAAAAAAACAATTCGAAACAAATAAATCCTCCGGGTAGTAGTTTGTTAACCTCGTTATCTCCCTCCACCACGAAGATGAACTCCTAACCTTTGGAAAAGCGCTGTTAGGCCTCACCATTTGAAGAGAAATATCTCCATAACGAGCCTTCAAAACATCCAACCAAAAAGAATTAGATTCCGATAAAATCCTTCACCTCCACTTGTGAAGGAGGGCAATATTGAAATCACCGGTCCTACGAAGACCAAACCCTCCTCTTTCAACCGGAAGACACACCTCACTCCAACTCACCCAATGAATGCATTTCTTCTCCACCGAACCTCCCCAAAGAAAATTACTTTGAAGCGAAGTAATCTTGTTAACAACCTTCTTCGGAGCTTTATAAAAAGAGAGCATAAAAATAGCGAGGGAAGACAAAACCAATTTCAAAAGAGTTAATCTACCTCCGAAACTAAGCGAGCGATTATTCCAACTAGATAATCTCCTTTCCATCTTCAATATCAATCCCGACCACGTCGTTTCCTTATTAGAGTAAACTCCAATAGGAATTTCAAGAAAAGAAAACTTATTATCTTCCTTCCTACAAGAGAGAAAAAAGGAAGCCACATCCAAGAAATTGGGATTAATATTCACCCCTATCAACTTACTTTTGTGAAAATTAATACCCAAACCTGACACCAACTCAAAGCCCCCAAGCACCGCTTTAATCGCCCAAAGATGCTTCCAACTTCCATCTCCGGCCAACAAAGTATCATCCGCGAATTGGAGGATATCCACAAAGCAATTCCCGTTAAAGTTAAACCCCTTGAAATTGCCAATCTCAACGGACCTACTAACCAAGCATCTCAATCCTTCCGCCACAATCACAAAAAGAAACAGAGAAAGAGGATCTCCTTGTCTCAAACCTCTCTCAACCACAAACTCCTTCGTCGGACTACCATTAACCAAAACCGACATTTTACTAGAAAAAATCAAAGCCTCCATCCACTTCATCCAAATCTCACCAAAACCCATCTTCCTAAGCATAAACCTAAGAAAACTCCAAGAAACTTTATCATAAGCTTTCTCAAAATCCACTTTGAAAAGCAAACACTCTTTCCCTTCCTTAGAAGCAAAATCCACCATCTCATTAGCCACTAAAATCCCATCAAGCAATTGTCTCCCCGGAACAAAGGCACTTTGATTTTTGGAGATGATAGAATTAAGCACCACTTTCAATCTAGCGGCTAGAAGTTTAGATAGTGCTTTATAAATGCAACCAACTAAACAAAAAGGTAGAAAATCATCAAGACCCAATGGATTTGAAGATTTAGGAACCAAAGTTAAGAAGGAAGACGTAAAAGCACTAGACAAAATCGCCCCGGAGTGAAAAAACTCGAAACACTTTATAAAATCATCTTTCAAGAAGAACCAGCATTTCTTAATAAATAAGAAAGTGAAACCGTCCGGACCAGGACTCTTCGATCCGTCACACCCCCAAACCGCCTCCTTAGTCTCACTTTCCAAAAAAGGAGCTTCAAGAGACAACCTTTCGGAAAAATCAAGAGAATTGAAAGGAAGCCCTATAAGAACCGGCCTCTCCAAATCCATTTCAACAAATTTCGGCGCAAAATGCAACCTAACCTCCTCTACCGAAACAACATTTCCACTATCCGGTTTAAAAGAACCAATGAAATTACGTCTCCTTCTTTCTTTCACAACACGATGAAAAAAGCTACTATTAGAATCTCCATCATTAACCCACTTAAGTCTTGATTTTTGAATTAACATATTCTCCTTTATCTTAAGCTTCAACCAAAAATTACGACTCGCACTTCTTTTTTCCTCCAATTCACCTAAACAAAGATCCTCCCCTACATCATCGCCCTCATTCATTTTGACAACATTCTCCTCAATCTCCAAGTCAATCTTCCCAAAGATATTATAATTCCACTGATCAGTGGTTTTCACTCGTAGTTTTTCAGGCGTTTGTGGCTATCTTTTCCGTTATGTTTTCGGTATTTGAATTCATAGTATTGCATTTCTACTTAGTGTTTGTGTTTTATTTAAGCAAGTTTTTGTTTTAATATTATTCCATTTTTAGACCGTTTGTGCTTTGATGTGGTAGTGTTTTCTTTGTGTTTCTCAGGTTTGTATAAAGTCATTAATCAGATGCGCGTGTGAAAGTTGGAGTGCCAAAAGTTCAAGGAAAAGACCAATCAGAAGCCTGACACGGCTGCCCGTGTCACAGGACACGGCCCGTGTCAGGAGGCCTGGGAGATGGAAGTTTGAGCACTAAAATGGGACAAGGAAAAGATCAAACAGAAGCCTGACACGGCTGCCCGTGTCAGGGCCTCTGAGAAACTGCCTTGGCGCATGAAGAGTCAGCAGCCTGACACGGCTGCCCGTGTCATGGGACACGGCCCGTGTCAGGGCCACTGGAGGGGAATTTTGTGATTTTTTAATTATTCCAATTAGTGCTCTGTTGTGGAAAGGTCAAGCAATAAAAGCAACAAAATGTGTAAGCTGAAGTACCCCCCATAGCATTGGGGGGTAACCCGTCGAGCCATGTGACGTTAAACGAAGCGCTACGTGGGAGGAAACCCACGCTTGTCTGATTAATTTCTTTCTTTTTGCTGGTTATTTTGTTTTGGTTGCAGGAAATAATCTGGATCTTACATGTGCAAACGATGATGTCGCAGTGGTGTTGCATTACCGTCAGCATCCCGGAAGGATCTCTGTGAGTGACCTCTCTCACTCTTGTTCTAACACATTGGGGCCAATGTGTAGTTCAAGTTTGGGGGAGGATTTACTATTTTTAATTTTTCCTTTTTGTACGGGTCATGTCTATTTTGTGTGTTGTTTGATGAAAACCTCTCTGAATTCTTCTCGAATCTGAAAAAAAAACTAATATTGTTTGTTATGTTATTGCGAGTGATCGTGAGTGAGGTGGAGAAAGTATATAGAGTTTGAGTGAAAAGGAGCTTAATGAGGAAATGGAAAAATCTGAAAACATAAGTATACCACAAACACCTCGAATTCTCTGAGTAAGGAGACGAGTCCAACGTGTAGATTTGTGCCATAGTGCTTTAATCTGAGAAGTATCCCCCAAGTAGTTTATAATGACAGTCTGGCATCATTAATAAGAATTGCGTGTACTAAGTTGATCGGAAAAAAAAGAGTAAAGGCACCGTAAAAAGTGTGAATAAAGGCAATTAGACGACTAGTCCTTCTAAGTTGGGTAACCCTCACCCGGTTATTTAGCCTAACGGCGGTTGAATCTAAAAAGTCGTCCCAAAGGGGACAAATATACGCCAATGTGCGAGAAAAATAATGGTGCCTAGAAAAAAAAATTTTGATCAATTTTGTGCATGTGAGGAAAAATCATCAGAAGTGCCTTAATATGATTGTCCGAATGAAAGGGGTAGAAAATCGAGAAGAAGACTTAAGCCTAAAGCATAGTTGGAGAGGTAGCCGAAAAGGGGATTTAGGTTCGTGGTCTCACCGTGGTATAGTGTTTGTATGATATCTTTGTTGACGGAGAAGTACCAAGATAACTTGTTGAGTGACTTGGAATGAAAAGCTCACGTACGAGTATCGTCACATCAGCTCGATCAAATCTTTCTTATGACAGTTCATTTGCACTTAAATTCTTTATGCAATCTTATTGCTTGAGGTCAAGCAAAAGTTTAAGTTTGGGAGAGTTTGATCAGTGGTTTTCACTCGTAGTTTTTCAGGCGTTTGTGGCTATCTTTTCCGTTATGTTTTCGGTATTTGAATTCATAGTATTGCATTTCTACTTAGTGTTTGTGTTTTATTTAAGCAAGTTTTTGTTTTAATATTATTCCGTTTTTAGACCGTTTGTGCTTTGATGTGGTAGTGTTTTCTTTGTGTTTCTCAGGTTTGTATAAAGTCATTAATCAGATGCGCGTGTGAAAGCTGGAGTGCCAAAAGTTCAAGGAAAAGACCAATCAGAAGCCTGACACGGCTGCCCGTGTCACAGGACACAGCCCGTGTCAGGAGGCCTGGGAGATGGAAGTTTGAGCACTAAAATGGGACAAGGAAAAGATCAAACAGAAGCCTGACACGGCTGCCCGTGTCACAGGACACGGCCCGTGTTAGGGCCCCTGAGAAACTGCCTTGGCGCATGAAGAGTCAGCAGCCTGACACGGCTGCCCGTGTCAGGGCCACTGGAGGGGAATTTTGTGATTTTTTAATTATTCCAATTAAGTGTCCTTTGAGGGTATTTTGGGAATGTCACATGCTGTTTAGTGATCTGATACTTTTTAAGTTGAGGAAGGCACGAAAGAAAAACACTTTTGAATTACGTATTATTTTGGATGTTTTCACGAGTTCTTGGAGAACGGAGATCTCTCAACCGCAGAAGCAATTGAAGATCGAAGGAATCCGATTATTAGTGTAATGGCTTTTCTTTATTTTTATTCAGTTATTGTTTCTGTTATGAACATGAGAGGCTAAACCCCCCAATGCTAGGGGGTGTCCCTGAATTGTGATGTATGAACCTATTTTGATTTAGTGAATGAGATTTTGTTTTCTTGCTTTAATCTTTTATTATGCAAATTATAAAATATTTGTTGCAATCGGTTAAATTGGGAATGATTTACGATTAGGGATTTGGTCTGAAAAACCCAATCTATCATTTTGCATAATAACACTACGGTAGATATTGCCTAGGAATGGGGATACTCTGTAGTGACTTTTATAAACCTTGTCAGGACTATTGCTTGATGTTCTTTCTTGACAGCTAAGGAATTAGGGTCAAGGGAGAATATCAAAGGTTTTTCGATTAAGGAATTTAAGAAAAATATTATTAAGGTTTTTTAAAATTAAGGTTTGAGGCATTTCTCTTTGATTATAATTTAAGGTTCTTACTAAGCAATTTATACACAATCCCTAGCATGTTTCATAATATTCGTAAAAAGCACTTTTATTATTCTGCTTATTTTATTTTGTTATTATAATTCTCTCAACCAAACAAACCCCAAAAATCATTTTGTTTAATTGAAATAGCATCTGCACTTATAATTACACGCAGTCCTCGAGAGATCGATTCTAGGGATAACCCCTACTATTACTACATCGGTGAAAATAGTACACTTGCTATTTTTCCGATCATCCACCATTTAAGCCTCTCTTTAAGAAGTTGTAGCTTCTCTTTAAGAACAAAATCACTTCTACCCTCTACCTCCAACCTACTCCAAGCCCTCTCAACAAAAGGAATGAAATCTTTATTCTCAAACCATTCGTTATTGAACTTGAAAGGCTTAGGGCCCCATTTTGATTTATCAAAAATAAGCCAAATTGGACAATGATCCGAAACATCTCTCATACCTATGAATTGACCCACCACCCCTCACTTATCAACGATACCCTCCAACACTAGAAAACGATCAATCCTACTACACGCCCCTCCTACTCCACCATACCAAGAGAACCTCTTCCCTTTACAAGGAACATCAATCAAATCACTCTTAGAAATAAACTCCGCAAATTCATCCCACTCTGGATTTCTACTTCTCGCCGTACAACCCTTACGTTCACTAAAGCTTTTAACCGCATTAAAATCTCCACTTAAAATCCACTCTCCATCCATCTTACTAGCCTTTAGATCCAATAACCTACTCCATAAACTACGCTTCAAAGCAATATCACACGAAGAATAGATGTTCACCAAATAAAACACTTCTTGTTTGCTTCTAACCTTGATACCCAAGAAACCATCACCTTTGAAACTACAAATCACTTCACAGCAGCCGACTTTCCAAAGAATCAACAATCCTCCTGCAGAACCATTCGAATTAGAAAAGGAATAATCAATCAATTGATTCTTCCAAAAACTCCTAGCTAAAGAATCGGACATATCTTGAATCTTCGTTTCTTGGATCATAAAAATATCAAAATTTCCTTTTGAAATAAACTGAGAAATTCGGCTCCTCTTAACTCTACTTCCCCCTCCTCGAATATTTAAAGTTCCTAAAATCATTTCAACACATTTAAAATCGCCTTCCCTCCATAAGCTCTATTTTTATCTTCCTTCTCCAACACTTCCAAATGAAATTTATAAACAACTTTCGAATCACCTTTCACGACCCCTAAATCCGAAATAGCATTCCATAATTTATCCCCCAAGTTACTATCCAGATTTTCCAGCATCCTTTGATTACACCTAATGATGTCCGACTCTCTAGAGTTACAGTTGAACTCCAAGCCACCTGAAAACTCATTAGAAAAAGCATCTACTGAGTTAGCCAATTTAAGTTGGGAGATTGAAGCATCGACCTTCATAGATGAACCTAGTTCAAACAAATTCACGTTGCCAGTCCCAGAATGCAACTTAGACTTATTTTTCTTTCTTTTATGCTTAGTGGGTTCACCTATAGCATAAATGCTTTTAAACTTCATGCTTTTCGGAAATCATTTCCCTGCCACACGGTACTGAGGATTAGAAGAGAGAGAAACCCCCTTGGGTAACACCTCTTTATTAGTAGACTTAGTAGGTACAGGCCCTACTGAACACGCCACCCTAGAGACCTCAGAAAGTAACGCCTCAAAAGCAGTTAATTTATTCCTTCCTTCTTCCAATGAAGTACAAACCTTACCTTTTGTTGCTTTGATTGCCTCGTCAAACACAAAACCACCAACCTCCTTTTCAGTATCTGGACCCGTCGTACCTTCTGCAAACCTTGCAGACTTCACCTTACCAACCGTCTTATTACCCATTGGACCAAACTCTTTCAGAATTTTTTCCCTGTCATCATCTTTATTCTCCGAAAAGAAAAAGCATCCTTCCTCCATATCTCCTCTGACCTGAAAACCTAAAGGACCAACTTCTTCTTCGAAAGTCCCCTCCTTGTCCCACCCAGGATCGGAACCGCAAGACTCAGAATCCGACTTACAATTGTGGGAGCAGCCGAATGGAAATGCTTTGGACCAAAAGAATCCTCACGTACTAGAATCTTGAATACAGACTGACCAATCGAAACCAAAAAAGAATCCTTAACCAAAAACGTGAACGGAAATTTAATCAAAATCCTCGCGACATCCTTCGAAGCTCCACTCAAAGTCTCGTCATCCACACAGATAAACTCCCCTAACAAATTTGCAACCTTGGAGAAGAAAACCAATTGCCAAGCCTGCACAGGGATCCCATAAAAACGCAACCAAACAACCATGTCTTTATCAACATCACTAGCCGCCCACGGCCTTATAAAGTGAAACCACTGTTTCCACCACTTTTCACCTTCTTTAACTAGTTCGAGAATCTCCCCCTCTACTTCTTCCTCCAACAAACACATATTCGCACCAAGCGGAGTGATCTTTATAGAGAAGTGGCTCTCCATCTCAAAGAAAGTGGAAACATTATACGTCATTCCCGGAGTAATAACCACCCCTATAAAAGCTTTTTTCAATTTCTCTATCATACTTTTCTCAGTTTCAAAAACCACCACCGAATTATCAACCTGACAAGGATTACTCCCTTTACCTCCTACCACCTCCACATATGATCTCTTACCGCTCCCAGCTGAAACCTAGTTATTCTTAAAAGGAATTTCCCTTCTTGGTTCAACCTGGCGAAGAGAATTCTGAAAACTTCCTGCATTCGTAATCCTCCTCCTACTTCCCTCTTTCCTCTCAAATCTTGGTGGATTAGCATAAATATTTTTTCCTTCTATCACGATGTTATCTAACTTTACTGCTAAACACCTCAAGTCCTCCACATTTTTGAATCTAGAAAAACCATACCTTTTTCCCACTTTATTTCTTCTTGGAGGAATCACAACCTCCACGATAGCCCCAACGCAGCCAAAGAGTTCAAATAGATCAGAAGCTTTGACTCTATCCAGAAATTTCGAGAAATAAATGGAAGAAAGATTGATCTCCCTTTCCCTACTCCAAGCTCTACCTATCGGGAAAACGTCCCATCTAGTGACTATATTACTGAAGATCCTCTTCTTTGGGTGAACCCACTCCATTACCCCAAGAGATCCTCAAGAAAACAGACGAAACAAAAGATTAGAAAACCAGAGACATACCTTTGCAGTGAGAGAACGACTTAAGAAGGTAACAACTCCGGTGAAAGAACGGAAATAAGCCCGGAGGAAAACCTAAAGAGAAGGAGGAGCTTCTCTCTCTTTTTTCAAAAATTATATTTCACTTTTTATTGTATTATAAATATTTTTCAAATTGAATATAATCTTTTAATTACAATTTGACTGCTCTTTATCATATTTACAATAATAACTCAAAAAATGTAAAAAATGATGATTTATTTTGTAAAATAAAAAAATTCAACTTTACTTTAAACAAAATAAACACTAAGATTTAAGATGTAAGATCTAAGATTTCACTAAGATATTTTTTTCGTATTAACTATAAATAAGTATTTAAAAATGTATTACATTTCACTATTATTAATGTTAATCTTAATATAAATTTAACTATCATAGAAGTTATTTAATTTATATTAATATTCATCTAATAATTAGTTTTGACAATATTATATTTATCATTTAGTTGTAAATTTATGTTATACTTTACTAATAATACTTCACTTTTTATTGTATTATAATATTTTTTTTAAATTTACGTATAATATTTTAATTACATTTTAATTGTTATTTATCAATTATATAATAAAAACTCAAAAATTATTTAATTTATTTAAATATTTATCTATTAATTATTTTTGGCAAGATTATATTTATCATTCAACTATATATTTATATTATTTACTAATAATAATTCACATTTTATTATAATATTAATACACTGAAATGCAATATAATTTTATTACAATATAATAGATATTCAACATTTCTTGTCTAAGAAAAGGCATTATAGAATAAAGGGTATGTTTTTTTAAAAGACTTGTATTCAATGGAATTGCAATGTTTTTTTTATTTGAAATATTTAAAGAGCGTTATTCGAACACTCGTCAGCAGTATGGATGTTCAAAATTGAACCAACCTAATAGAGAACTGCAAATCAAACCAAACTGAATCGAAAATCGCAAAAAATCGCATTTTATTTAGATGTGTTTGAGTTATATTTTAACAAAATCGCGCGGTTTGGTTTGGTTTGTTAGTTGTATTTTACAAACCGAACTAAATCTAATCAATCTGTATTATGTTACAACTCAATTTCTCTTAACTAACATCCAACCCAAACCTAAACCTATTATGCCTTAGTCTTACTATTACAAACGATTTTCTCTTTTTCACACTTAGGGTTTCAATTGCAGTTTTCTCAAATCTCTCATAGCAGTATTGTGTCTTCTTCGTCATATACATCTTGTCTCTTCTCTAATCTCTACTCTCTTATATTCTTTCTGAAAGCTCAAATATTTTGGACAAAATTTTGGTAAAACTTAGTGCTGAAGGGGATGTTTCAACATGGAGACCAAAGTTGTAGAACTCTGCCAAAGAATAAAGATGTCGAAGGAGATGTCTTAACTTGAAGACTCGACATCCTGGACTAATTATACCAGATTTATTTAAATCTGTTTTATCTGATGCAATAATCAAGTAATCCATCAGAACGTGGATCAAGGAATCAGCAGAAAGCCCAAGGAAGCATAAGACTATATAAATAGAAGACTTAGACCTAGGTTTTGATATGCCTTTTGTAACCTAGTTCTCTTACGTAAGAAACAAGGGTTTAGGGTTTTGAGAGTTGTTGGCTCTCTAGGTTGTAAGTCTCTCTTTGTATCAGTTGATGCATTGTGGCAGATATAGGTGTCACACAGATCCATAAGCCTTGAGGTATTGGATTGTATATTGTTCTTGGATGAGGCTTTTAAGCAAATCTGAGTTAGCTTGTTTGTCAAGAAAGCTTGACAGATTTCTGTATTGATAGGGATGATGTAGAAATCACAGTTGGTGATTAAGGGAAGTGAGTGGGGTATCTCATATCATAGTTGTAAACGTTAAAGTTTAGCTTTGGTAAAGATGTTCATTGGGTAGATGTTAGGAAAAGTTGTAAACGGGGGAGTTTAGCTTTATAACAGGTCTACAGATAGTGAAGTCTTCTTCCTGGATTGGTATCCCCCAGATGTAGGTGAATTGCACCGAACTGGGTTAGCAATTGTTGTGTTCTTTATCATTATGCAGATTTATGTTTTCTGTTAGGGTTCATGATAAACATGTTGGATCAGATGTCATGACATCTGTGATCCTGCAGTTCTGATATTCAAGGTATCAGTCTGTTGTTGCGCCTCTGTGTTTAAATGATTATGTAGCACAATGTCTTGACATGTGTTAGGACATCTGCTGTCTGCATATGCCAGAATTTCAATTGGTATCAGAGCAGGCATCTTGTCTGGTTCTGGATGAGATCTTTGGGAGATACTTTCTGGCGTTTAAACAAGAAGGAGTTTTGAAGATCAGATCAATCAACTCAGACATACTCAAGGGTATTAAAGGATGAGATGGATGTTCTGGATCGAAGGTAACAACACAGAGGTTGTTCATGTTGCTGAGGAGGTTCTACAACAACTACAAGAGAAGTGGATAGTTCTCTTGTTGGGGTATCTTATAAGATGTTCTGACATCTTATTAGGGCAAGCAGGATCTGTTCCTTGGTGGTTCCGCTGCATGTGTTTCTGATGGAAGAGCTCTAGAATTATGGAATTCTGGAGTTGTTACTGAAGACGGTTGGTGGAAGATCTCAATCGTCGGCCTCTTTATGTGAAGATATCTGCATTCTTTTATTCCAAAGTCGGGAGCGATGGAATGAAGGGAGTTATTGGTAGATATCTGGTTTGGTGACTTGGTACTTGGAAGCTTGGTTTCTTGGTGCAGTTGAAGTCAGTTGAAGAGGAGAGGAGTTGAGTTTAAGTTTATCAAGTTCTTGCTCTGGGAGTTTGATAAATTATTAATCGCCTAGGTTTTCAAAGATACTTGAGAATTCTCTCAAGTCCACTCATAAAGGCGTCACAGTCGTGCATCTGGAGTCTTCTTGTTACTCTTCTGAATAGGAGGTGTTTCTATGAAACACAATCTGAAGAAAGTGGAGGTGATTTATTTTCACCATCCAAAATAGCAAGGAAGGATTCATCTCTCTTAACCCTAAGGGTAGATCTAATCTGATTGGAGCTTTCAGAATTGTTGAGGTAAATAAGGTTCGTTCAGAGAGAATCTTAGTTACTTGAGTCAAGGGTGGCAGCCTTGGTATCTCAACACTGTTTGTCAAAGAAGATACTTGCAAAAGATTGAATACTTGATAAGTGTTCATGAAGTGATCTGGTGGAGCTTAGCTACAATAGTGAAGAAGGGTTATTGGACAAGGATTTAAGATCAATTGCTATTTGTGGAGTTCACAAGTATTTAATTGATTATCCTTGAAAGTCAAGATTGTTGATGTTCAACAAGATGTTGGAACATCTCATCATCAGAGTTTGTGCAGAATCATGGGAGGGGTACTGCATACGCTTTAGCATCTGTTTTAGTCTTAGGTTTTGACCTAAGAAGTTGCTTCAGTCGGGTGTGACAGAAGTACGTGTTCTCTGGAGAGTTTCCTGGCAAGAAACAGGTCTGGACTTTGAAGCTGTTGAAGATGAAGATGAAAACATCATAATCTTGATGGTTACTGCTTGGATCAATTTATTTCTGATCTAAGTACTTGGGAGCATGGGATTTTCCTCAGTTTGAAGGTCAAAGTTAAGTGGCAGTTATCTCTGACTTTCTACAGTCTGCTCTACTAAGGAAAGTGGCATTCTTTGGTGTGGCTATGGTGTAGTCTAGGACTACTTATCTTCTGAAGATTCACACGTGGCAGGTGTGAAGTCTTTGGAGTTTTAAAGTAGGATGAAGGTTGTATACTTAAACTTGATTGTTGAATCAAGTCTATGAGAGCATGGAACTCTTGTTCTATAATAAGGAGGAGATTCTTCTAAGTGGCAGAAGGACGAGCTGAATTCAGCAGTTGGATGTCGTATCAGAATGTTCTGACATCTAGCTTAACATCAAAGTCTCAGCTGGTGATGTGGCACATCAGCTTAAGATAAGGTGATCTACAGGAGAATGGAAGTTATGGATTCTTCAAAAAGGTCTATCTCATGCAGTTTGCGGGAGCTATGGATAGGAAGATATTACATGTCTAAGAGGCTTGGTGGATCCAAGATGTCTTGCTATGGTGCAAGTAGTTCATGTGACTTGAAGATCTGATTTCATTGGTAGATCAGTGTATCTTGTGGGAGTTCTGAAGAAGAGTCAGATCAATCAAAAGGTGGCATTTGGTTGGTTTCATAGTGTGCATTCAAGCAGGATGCTTTGAACTGATTGCTCTTGTGCAGAAGGGTAGTTGGTTGAAAATGTAAGGAGGACCTGGTTCTCTTGGAGCTTGTGGTAGAAGTTCTAGGTTGAGGATGCAAGATTACCTTCTTTTGGTGGATAAGAGTTTACTTCTCTCTGGGTTTCTAAAGTTCTCTTTGTTCAAGCTGGTGGCGCAGTGTTGTGTGAAGATCTTCAGTTTGGATTACTATGCTGATAGTAAGTCTGTAGCGCGATTTTTGTGGTCCTGAGTCATGATCGCTTGGGTACTATAGTTCGATTCATTTTTTATCCTATTGAGCTGATTAAGGAAGGGAAATAGATGTCTCCAATTAACCCTGCTTGCATACTGAGTTTGAACAACGGTCTGTTAGGTTACGGATGCGATGTGGATGTGGGGCCCAATCTTTGGTTATTTTGCTAAGAACACAGTGTCTGGATTATTTGTGAGGTTTTCGATGATGTGTTTAGATTTGCTGCTTTTGGGTTGATTCGGTGGAACTACTGGATTTTGGGTTTTTTTTATTAGTATGATCGCTACGATTTTTTCAATCTTATGCCAACGTATTCCCGTTTAACGAAACAGGGAAATCAGAGCGATCGTAGTTCCTCCTATTCTATGGGAGGAAAAAGGTTGTTTTGGTGTCTTGTTCAAAGCCCAAGACGTGAAGCTAAAGGTGGTTTGTATCTTGTTCAAAGTTCAAGATGTGAAGCTAAAGGGTTTTGGATGAGAGAGAATTTGTCATCTCTAAAGAGGAGTTGTTAATGTTTGTATGTTGTGAGCAAGGCACAACTTTGATGCTAAAAGGTTGATTGACTCAACCGGGGTTTTCCTTATACAAAACCTAAGAGGAGGCTAGTGACCCAACAAGAGGGTGCTAACAAGTGACTGACTCAACAAGAGAGTGCTTTTATGTGTCTTGCATGAAGCCCAAGACGGAGGCTAAAAGGTGATTGGCTCAACAAGAGAGTTTGGAGGTTGTTTGACTTAATGAGAGAGTCTTTTATACTCAACAAGAGAGTGTTTTCTATCTCGTACGAAGACCGAGATAGAGGCTAAAGAGGTTTGATTCAACAAGAGAGTCTTGACCAGGTGATTGACTCGACAAGAGAGTCTTTTATACTCAACAAGAGAGTGTTTTTCTATCTCGTACGAAGCCCGAGATGGAGGCTAAAAGTAGTTGACGCAACAAGAGAGTCTTTTATACTCAACAAGAGAGTGATTTCCAATCTCGTACGAAGCCCGAGATGGAGGCTAAAAGGGTGACTCACCAAGAGAGTCTGAAAAGGTTAGCTCCAATGGGGAGAATCATTGTACAAAGCCCAAGCGGAGGCTGACTGTGCTGGTGACTGTTTCAGTTTAGTGACAGGTCCAGTATGTTGGATAAAAGAGAAAATCAGTTCTTATAAAGGGAAAGATTAAAGGTATTGTTGTGCTTTGGGATTGTTCAGAGGATCAGGGTTATTTCCTGTTCTTTAAGGAAATGGAAAATCCAAAGGGTATTGAGACTGTCCAAGTCTACTGGTGTTTTGAGAAATCGATTCTCAGATAGTGAGTGATCTTTGTATGATACCCAAGAGAATGCTGATATGTTAAGGGATGAAGGTCAACCCATTAACAGGTCTGACACTTGACTCAGAAAGAGAGCTCTAGCAAATCGATGACTAGGTTATGTTCCTATACCTGTAGAGGTCTCTGGGTCCTTGTACTAAGCCCAAGAGAAGGCATAAGAACTTTTCAGAAGCTGAAGGGTCCTTGTACAACGCCCAAGAGGAGGCGGGGATGCTTTTAGGAAGCCTGTGGGTCCCCAAACCCCGAGAAGTTCAAGACATGCTATTCACAGAGAATAGATCAAGCCAGGAAAGTTCGAGAATTTGGAAGAAACTCAAGAGATGCTATTCACGAAGAATAGATCAACTCTGGGGAGTAGAGTTTCTTTGATAATTTCTAAGAGTGACAGACTGAGAAAGGGTTCACCAAGAATACTGCCTTTCACGTCTCCATATTGTTTAACCCCAAGAGGAGGGAAGACTGTGTCTGGTAATCCTATGGGGATCTAGTTTTGTTTGTATTTAAGAGTGACCAACATGGCTTTACTTAGTGCTAGACGTAGTTGCCGGGGAAAACTCTAAATAACTATACTAGTATTACACAGTTGATATTTGACAAGTATATAAAAGTTTGTGAAAGAAGACTTACAGTGAGCAGCCCCACAATACAGTTATATATATATATATATGAAAGCGGATAAAGAAAGCGGGAAAACACTTACTCAGTTGTAGAGCTTCCGTGCTGTTTTGTTAGTTGTTCAACAAAGAAAGCTTTGATAACAATATTATATTCTAAATCAAAGGAGAAAGTGCTTTGAAAAGATTGTTGGGGCTTACAGCTTAAGGAGAGGCCCAAGGTTTTATCAGTGATTGCACTGTTGTTTTGAAATTGTACAGGGACTTATACAAGTGACTGAGGCCCAAAATAGGTTTTCTGTACAAATGGATGGGTCTTACACTCTCTCAAGAGGCCCAAAGGTGTTTAAAGAAAAGGGATGGGGCTTATAACTCGAGGGTAGGCCCAGATGGTTTGATTTTTGAACTGGCGATCGCGCCGAGGTTTCTTTAGCGTATCGGGACTTATACAATGCACTGAGGCCCAAAAAGTTTTTGTTAAAAAGAGGGTTGGGTCTTACACTCTATTAGAGGCCCAAAAATGATTTTAAAAGAAAAGATGGGGCTTACAACTCAAAGATATATTTTAATTGAATAAAAATTCAATTAAAATGATCAAAATTGTTAAACATGTGTTAAAAACAAATTGTGATTTTGGATTAATGTTTGAAAAATCATGTTTATATCCACAAAATGATTGGAAATCAATTAAGTTTGGAAAATCAAGGGAGAAAAAATATTTCAAATGTTAAAAACAAATAAAACATTAATTCTTTGCAAAAATATCAAATATATGAAATAAATAATATTTTTGGGATTTTCTGATAAAATAAAATATTTTAACATTTTTGTGAATTATTAAAAATGGAATCAACTCAAAATCATTAAAACTCAGAGAGAACTTAATTTTTGAATCAATTAAATAAAATCACAAAAATTCAAATATTCAAATATTTGAAAAAGGGCACCAAGAACATCTTGGCCTTGCCCGCGTGCTTTGTTTTGCCCAGATTTGCATTTTCTCATCAATCTCACTGAATACTTGATGAAATCACACAATCCACATATCAATCTACTCATTTTCACCTCACGATCATGTCTATGGTATTTAATTTCATTTATTTTAAGCATGGAATAAGAAATCAAAGAGAAACCTCAAGAACCCTAAAATTTGCATGAAGGCTCAGAAATTCCATACACGATTCAAACAAAGCAATTGATTGAGGGAAAACACTCTATGCATGATTATGAACATATGGCCAAATTATTGTGCAGCAAAAAATGCATAGATCATAGAGTTAGAAGAGCTCATGCTTTCCTCTTGCAGCTGGTGATCGTGTTTTATGTTAGAGGTGTTACAGCTAGGTTCCAATGATGTGGATAGCTTCCCTAGGTACCAAGTGATGTGCCTGAGTGCTTGGAATGGTTTGAAACAAGCTGGAAATGAAGATGGTATCCCAACTGCAACTTGGTTAAAACCTTGAGCAGTTGGCTGGTGATTTTGTGAAATCAGTATTCCGGATGTTGTTTAAGTGTTTGGATCACTTCTATATGATGTTTATGAGGTGTGTGTCTGATTTGTTTGGTTGGAATAGCTCTCAAACTCAAAACCCGATAGTGACTTGCTTTGGAAGGCAAATTTGGAAGTGATAAGGTGATTTTGAGGAAAGCATCTGTTTGATGGCTTTGGTGTACTCAAAGTGATCACAAATGAGCTCTATTTTTAGTGGAGCAAGTTTGTTTTGCAGCAATAGTGAATGGCAACTGCTGCAGACGTTTGGCCAATGTTGATCAATGAGAATCCAAGTCTCCTTTACCCATTGACTAGAGGTTAGGGCATAGACTGCTGGTTCCCTTGGTCTTGGATAAGTCTTGACTGAATTCAGTTGGAAATGACTAAGTCCATGCCACCTTGGTGCATCCATTAAATGCTCCAAACCAAAATTGGAGTCTTGTCCCTCTTTTAGGCATTTCTAGGTTTGGCATGCTACTTTTGGTTCCAAAGACTTGGGAGGCTTATGGATCAGTGTTTGTCCCTCCTTGGTCTCCCCCTGAGGTGTTCAAATGGATAAGTGTGTTTGTCATTTGCACAAATTTGGCAAATCGAGCAAAATGCACAAATCTGCCTTGCTTTGACAGTTTTCAGCAAGGCATATTGCCATTGTCATATCTCATGGCTCAAGTGGAATTTGATGGAGTTCTTGGCCATTTTGGAAAACCCTCATATGATACAACAATTGTTTGATCATAGTTGCTTTTGATACTTTTTGGATCCAAGTAAAAAATGCCCCTACATTTGGAAAAAAGTGAAGGCAGATTCTGACTTAGTGAAAATTTCACTAAGTGTTGAAAAAAGTGACATTTTCACTTTTTGTGATTTTGATCATTCCATAACTTAAATTCCATGAGGAATTGGAATAAGTTGTGTTTGAAGATTTTGTAGAGAGCCATGAGAGCTACAAATCCATCTTTGGATCAGCCAAAATGGTTGCTTGGATCATAAGTTATGATCCTAGGAAGTTGGTACCCTAGCCACTTTGTTCCATAACTTAGAAAATTTCTAAGTTTTTTATGGTTACCCCTTTTACAAGTTATCCCACTTTTCTTGATTTTTCTTGATGAATGATGATTCCAATCACACATTAACATCATTTTAGGGTTAGGGGACCATAATTGATCAAAAAATCAAAAAGTCAAACTTTGATTTTTGGGCACAGTTGTCTTTTTACCAGATGAATTCCAAACTGTGCGATCCTCTATGAAATCAAGTCCTTGACCTAAATAAAACTTGATAGATTGATTTCATAGGTGTTATAGGGTGTATTGAATCATGTCCCAAAGCTTGGGAGCATGCCTGGGTCAAAAGTCAAAGATACAGTTGACTTTTCCCGCGAAACCCTAATTGCAGTTCTGATGAGCTTGAAACTTGTTGATCAAGTTTCTTGGGTTAATCCATTGTGGCCAATGGACCAATGTGGTTTATTAGAGACCCTCAAATCATCTCTTGAGATCTTGGCTCATGTCTTGTCCCAAAAGTCAACTTAGGGGTGAATTAGGTTAAGAAACCCTAATTCTTGATTTTTGATGAATGCTTCCCCTGAGGAAAAATTGACTTAATGATTGGGTTTATGATGTCCCTTGGAGAATCTTAGGTTATGCTTTGAAGCATTGGCTCATTCCAAGAGGAAAGTTTCCATCTGGAGGCCCTGGTCGACCAAAACCCTAATTTAGTGACACTGGCGATCTTGAGGCTTGATCCACTTAGAATGCTGCAACCTTGTGCTTGATTCATACTGTGGGAGTCCTTTTGATCCATTTTGGATGTTTGAGAGGTTAGACAAGTTGAAGATCATGTCAATTCTTGATTGATCTTTTGTCTAAGGGCTCAGAGAGGGCTTGAAACCCTAAGTTTTATTGTAGTGGATGCTCACCCATCTTTGGGGAGACCAATGAGGTATGATGGTTCATCCATATTGTGATGAGGATTTACACAATGATGGGAAATCTTAGTGGTCAAAATTTGGGGTATGACAGATGCCACTATTTAATCTTCTTGGACCCGAAGGTGTGAATGGCGAAGGTATTCGGGCATTCGGGGTGCAAGTGGATTAAATATCAGAATACCCAAAATTTTGATGGTGTTTAGGAATGGTAGTTCACGCATCCTTCTTCTTTTGCTAAGCAATGATGCTTAGAAAAGGTAAAAACTTCCCCTCGATCCTGGACTTCAGCCAAGGAACTGGTCTCAGTTTTCTGATATAAACTTCCCCTCGATCTTGGTTTCCTACCAAGGAACTGGTCTAAGTTTCTGATATAAACTTCCCCTCGATCCTGGTTTCCTACCAAGGAACTGGTCTCAGTTTCTGAAGTAAACTTCCCCTCGATCCTGGTTTCCTTCCAATGAACTGGTCTAATTTTCTGATGTAAACCTCCCATCAATCCTGGTTTCCTACCAAGGAAATGGTCTCAGTTTCTTTTGTCAATAAACTTTCTTGACAAGGGACGCTATGTGTAGCGATTTTCCTCAAACTTCTCGCCAAATTTTCCTGGGGAGATGCCATTTGATAGAAAAAATTTTGATGTAAGACTTGTTGGGGAACCCATCCGTCTGAGTTGTAGAGGTGTACAAACTTCTCTGTTGGAGACGCCATTTGTCGACTCTGTCGGGGAAAACGAGTCTCTTGGGAGACTGCTTTCGCTTGGGGTGTTACATCATACTTTTCTCAGGATCTTCTCGGAGAAATGCCATATGATGTGATCCAATTTTGAGGTGCTGATGACCTTTTCGTCAGCGGATTTTTCGGAGAAAAACTGATGTATTGCCGAATCTCTGATTAAGAGGCTTTCCCTGGGGATTTTCATTAATCCGGGAAAGCGAAGACATCATCTTCAATGGCGAAGAGTGACATTTCTGGTCTTTCAGAGGTTCAAGTTATCAAAGTGGTCGAAGACTGGCTTCATCCCAGAAATAAACTAGAGGAGAGAGATTGTTCAGACGCAACACTTCCTGACGAGGAAAGGGCTGACAACTCAATTGAGAGGACTTTTATCACTATAGGACAAGACCGACTGGAGTGATAGTGATGCAATATGATCATGAATGTAAATCAATAATGCATGATGTATGTATGTATATGCTGACAAAACTGACGCGACATACAGACTAATAGATGAACATGACTTGATACTCGGCCACCGCAGGGGATGAAAAGTATCACTGGTCCAAAAGTAGAAATTATGCCTTGCTTAGGAGAGATAGTCCCTGTTGGGAGCTACGTTGGTCGGTCTTAGGAGATAAGAACTCTGTCGGGGGTATCATATGGGAAAGTCGCATCTGATACAGCTGATCCTTCATTCAGGCGTACTGATTAAGAATGAGTACTTTGATTCTGCACTTTGAAGCTCGATTACTTCTGGAGAAGCGATCGATGTTCTTTCGATGTTCAACAGTAAAAAGAAATTGCCATCTTTGTTAAAAAGCAGAAAAAGTTTGACAAGTAAATTCATTTTTGTTTTATTTCAAGAATCGTTAATCATGTTAAAAACGTCGTTCTATAAAGCTAAACAAATAAGAATTGCAAACAAAAGCACAAGGGCTCAATTTTTATTGATAGGATGGAAATCAGCCAATCGCGTGATCCCATAGAGTATTTACAAAGTTAGAAAATGGTAATTTAAGGGAAAAGGGCTACATTGAAACATAACGACCACTATCCTTCTACCAACTTTGAATTCTGGACATCCTGAGCTTCTATCGAAGATGACCCTGACTGGAGTTTTCTTTCGATGGATAGTGTAACTACTGTTGGGAGATTTGCCCCTTTGTTGAACATAGTTACTTGCCATTATCCCTAACTTTTACCTGGATTGTACTTTGAGATTTCCAATCCACTGGGATGATTTTTTATTATGTCTCTAGTTTTTTCCTGGACCGCCCTTTCGGGTTTTCAATCCTCGAGATGTTTTTTTTAAGGCGAAGTATTTCTTGACTACATCAACATTTATGGGGTAGGCAAATTCCTCTCCGTCCATGGTTGCGAGTCTCAAGGCGCCGCTTAAGAAAGCTTTCTTGACCACATAGGGGCCGTCATATTTCGGGGTCCATTTGCCCCGAGAATCAGTGAGAAATGATTGTATCTTCTTGAGCACAAGGTCTCCTTTACTGAAGACGCGAGGTTGGACCTTTTTGTCAAACGCCCTCTTCATTATTTGTTGATACAACTGACCATGGCATAGTGCCGTTATTCTCTTTTCTTCGATCAGATTCAGTTCGTCGTGTCGACTTTGACACCATTCAGCTTCGGTTAGCTTAGCTTCCATCAAAACCTGGATTGATGGGATCTCTACTTCTATGGGGAGCACTGCTTCCATGCCACATACTAGAGAGAAAGGGGTTGCCCCAGTTGAAGTGCGGACAGACGTGAGATAACCGTGAAGAGCAAAGGGTAGCATTTCATGCCAGTCTTTATAGGTTACAACCATCTTTTGAACAATCTTCTTGATGTTCTTGTTAGCCGCTTCTACCGCCCCGTTCATCCTGGGTCGGTAGGGAGATGAGTTATGGTGTTCGATCTTGAACTCTGCGCACAACTCTTTCATTATCTTATTGTTCAAGTTAGATCCATTATCAGTAATGATTTGGCTAGGAACGCCATAACGGCAGATGAGATTGTTTTTGATAAATCGGACCACCACTTATCGGGTTACATTGGCGTATGACGCTGCTTCGACCCACTTGGTGAAGTAATCAACGGCTACCAGGATGAACCGATGTCCGTTTAAATCCTTTGGTTCAATCATGCCAATCATGTCGATTCCCCATATGGAAAAAGGCCATGGGGAAGAGAGAACTTTGAGATGTGTTGGCGGTACGTGGATTTTGTCGGAGTATATCTGACACTTGTGACACTCCCTCATGCACTTGTAACAGTCAGATTCCATGGTCAACCAGTAGTACCCTGCTCTCAGAATTTTTCTCGCCATTGTGTGTCCGTTGGCATGAGTGCCAAACGATCCTTCGTGAATTTCCTTTATCAGCATGTCTGCTTCTGGTCTGTCAACACATCGGAGCAAGACCATGTCAAAATTTCTCTTATAAAGTGTATCACCGCTCAGAAAGAAACTGCCTGCTAGCCTCCTGAGGGTTTTTCTGTCTTTCCTGGATGCCCCAGGTGGGTACTCTTGTTTCTGAAGGAAGCATCTGATATTGTGATACCAAGGTTTGTCGTCTATGACTGCTTCAATCGTGAAGATGTAAGCGGGCCTTTCAAGGCGCATTATGTCGATCTTAGGTAGGTCATTCCATTGACCTACACTAAGCATGGAAGAGAGAGTGGTTAATGCATCAGCCATGTGATTCTCTTCACGAGGGATATGATGAAACTCGATTCTGTCGAATAAAGGTAACAACCTTCTTGCATAATCTTTGTAAGGAATCAGTCCTGATTGGTATATGTTCCAATCTCCTTTGATCTGATTGATAACCAGGGTTGAGTTTCCATATACATCCAATTTTTTTATCCTTAAGTCGATCGCTTCCTCGAGACCTATGATACAAGCTTCATATTCGGCCTCGTTGTTTGTGCACTTGAATGTCAATCTAGCGGTGAAAGGAATATGGGTACCCTGAGGTGTTATGATGATTGCCCCAATTCCGTTTCCATAATGATTGACAGCTCCGTCAAAGATTAGTCCCCATTAGGAACCTGGTTCTGGCCCCTCACTGGGTAGCGGTTCATCGCAGTCTTTCATTTTTAGATACATGACATCTTCGTCTGGGAAGTCAAACCTGATTAATTCCTGATCATCAATCGGTTGATGAGCCAAATGTTCAGCTAAAATACTTCCCTTAACGGCTTTCTGAGCATGGTATTCTATGTCATATTCTGATAACAACATCTGTCAACGGGCAATCCTTCCCGTGAGAGGAGGTTTTTCAAATACATACTTGATTGGATCCATTTCGGAGACCAACCAAGTAGTGTGACGAATCATGTACTGGCGAAGACGTTTGGTTGCCCAAGCCAGAGCACAACAAGTTTTTTCAAGCATCGTGTACCGAGTTTCACACTCAGTGAATTTCTTGCTCAGATAGTAGATGGCCAACTCTTTTCTTTTGGTTTCATCTTGTTGGCCAAGCACACAACCCATCGAGTCCTCTAGGATTGTGAGGTAGATGATCAGTGGTCTTTCTTCCACTGGAGGTGATAGAATCGGTGGATTCAACAGATACTCCTTGATACTGTCGAAGGCGGTTTGATAATCTTCTGTCCAAATGCAATCCTGATTATTTTTGAGTAATTTGAAAATCGGCGCGCATGTCGCGGTCATGAGGAATATGAATCGGGAAATGTAGTTTAAACGTCCCAGGAATCCTCTGACTTGTTTTTCAGTTTTCGGAGAAGGCATTTCTTGAATGGCCTTGACCTTGTCAGGATCAACCTCAATTCCTTTCTGGATGACGATGAAACCTAAGAGTCTCCCTGAACGGACACCGAAGGTACACTTGTTGGGATTCAAGCGGAGTTTGTATCTCCTCAACCGCTCGAATAATTTTGACAGGTGGGACACATGCTCCTCCTCTATTTTAGATTTGGCAATCATGTCATCGACATATACCTCTATTTCCCTGTGTATCATGCCATGAAAGAGAGTAGTCATGGCCCTTTGATAGGTTGCCCCGGCATTCTTCAAACCGAACGGCATTACCTTGTAACAAAAGGTACCCCATGGGGTAATGAACGAATTTTTCTCCATGTCTTTCGGCGCCATATTAATTTGATTGTAGCCCGAGAATCCATCCATGAAGGAGAAGACTTTGAACTTTGTTGTACTGTCTACCAGCATGTCAATGTGTGGTAAAGGAAAGTCATCCTTTGGACTAGCCTTGTTTAGATCTCTGTAATCCACACACATTCTGACTTTTCCGTCCTTTTTCGGAACGGGTACGATGTTGGCTAACCATTGAGGATATTCTGACGTGGCAAGGAAACCCGCGTCAATCTATTTTTGTACCTCCTCCTTGATTTTGATGGCCATATCCGAGTGAGTCCTTCTCAACCTCTGTTTTACCGGCGGAAATTTCAACGTTAACGGTAGATGATGTTCCACGATGCTGGTATCCAACCCTGGCATATCTTGATAGGACTAAGCGAATACATCGGGAAATTCTTTGAGAAGCTTCGTCAAACCCTCTTTGGCATTTGGACTGAGCAATGCCCCAATCCTGACCTCTTTTCTCTCTTTTTCCGAACCCAAGTTTACCGTTTCCAACGGCTCTTTATGAGGTTTGATGGACCTTTCCTTCTGTTTGAGTAGTCTGGAAATCTCTTCTGGAATTTCGTTGTCAACTTCTTCTTCAGCCTCGAATATCGGGACTTCAAAGTTGGGAGAAGGCATCGGATCGTATGTTTCAATGGGGTTTAAAATAAGCAATCTGCATGACGTGATGATTTGTGTTTAGAAGAGATAGAGAGAATGCAAGAGTGTGTGCAGTGTATTATTTTTTTACTGCTTGTTTTTATTATTTGAATTGTTTTTTAAGATTACCATTTTCTGAAAAATGAAAAGAGAAAACAACAATAAATGCGGAAATTACAGAACGACGTTTATTTTATTTATGAACTTGTTGATTCTTGAAACTACAGCCCTATAAAACAAAACTCAGTCACTTTGGGTGAAGCAAAGAGGGATATTTACAGAAAGTGAGCCCTATCAAAAACATCCGTTTCACCTGGGCAGGGTGAAAGGTTAAAGTAAAGACGACAATTACTTTGACTTATGAACGATCTTCGGAACATCAACTTCAACCCATTGGCGGCAAACTCCTCGGTGAATCACAAAGTCTGGTACCTTCTTTCTTGGCTTGTCCTCATAAATGACGCTGATTTCTGGCGAAGCAGGATCATTGGAATCTGTCTCCCAGGCAGAGTTGTCGTAGGAAGATTCCTCAGTTGTATTTTGTATAGCATTTGTGCTCTCAGGTAAATCTCCCCATCCTGTAGGCTGGATGTCTTCGAGCCTGATACGAGAGCTCTCAGGAGCGGTGTACTTGACCAAGAAGTCAAACTTGCCACTCGGTTGTCCTAAGGTGTCCCACACTTCTGTGGAACTGGAGGAGTCATCTCTCTCGATGACGTTGACCTCGGGAAAAGCATAGTTGATGAATTCTAGTCCTGCAAACTTTGCGAATTCATCGTCGTACTGGATATTTTTTGAATGCCCTGAGTGTTGACCCCATGACATGGTGGGGACGCTGGTATTCTTTTCAATGATGCTCAGCTGATTTTCATTGTTTGGATGATTTTCTTGCCCCAAGTCTCCTGGGTACGGTTGCCACATAGGCAGGCCATCCATTGGGCCATAATAGTCATGGTCAAAGTTGTATTTCATCGGAGTGTCTTCCTCTAATGAATTTGGCGGAGCACGGCATCCTTCCGGATCACAACCTCCGTATATCATTTCGACATCTGACCTTGGTATAAATCTCGGACACTGTGCGGATAGCAAAATAGCGTAGGCACTTTTTCCTGAGACATATAGCCGTCCTCGTTATGAAAGGACTTCTACTCCTCATCCGTATTGGAGGAATCTCCCTCGTTGATGGTATGAACTTCTTGAGATATTGGGTGAAGGAAACCTCCACTATGGAAGAAGTCCTGAATAGGATGAAGATTTTTATTGTTAGCAGTTGTCTGGGTGCAGGTCGCAGAAAAATCAAGACCCTTCTTTGTTTTATTATCAGTAGGAATGACAAGTTGTCCCCATCCTTTCGTATTGTTACTTTCAATTGCCTCGAGAGCATCTTTGTACGAAGAGATAGGAGTTCCTTTCTCTGATTGATTCTCATGGCTCACCGAAAGGGCTTGAAACTGAGTCCCAACAACTTCCTCGGGTTCTACACAAGTAGATAATGAAAGGTTACTCACGATCAAGGCTTGTTCTCCACAGACCGTGACGAGTTGATCGTTCTTGACGAACTTCAATTTCTGGTACAGTGTCGAAGTGACTGCCCCAGCCTGGTGTATCCAAGGTCTTCCTAATAAGCAACTGTATGTTGCCCGGATGTCCATGACCTGGAAGGTGATTAGGAAAGTGTGAGGAACAATAGTTATGGGAAGGTCGACTTCGCCGATAACTGCTTTTCGAGATCTGTCAAAGGCTTTGACAATGACCTCACTGCCCCTCATCGGGGATCCTTTGAGTGATAGTCGCATTAAAGTGGACTTTGGCATAACGTTGATGGATGATCCTGTGTCTACCAGTACGCTGGCTAAAGCATCATCCTGGCAGTTGACTGTGATATTGAGTGCCATGTTGTGGGTTTTGCCTTCTTCTGGCAATTCCTCATCACTGACCCCCAAGTTGTTGCAGGAAGTGATGTTAGAGACAATGCTATCGAACTATCGTATTGACACATCCTATTCCACAAAGTCCTATTCTAGGACTTTCTGTAGAGCTTCTCTGTGAGCCTCAGAACTGAGTAAAAGAGATAACACAGAGATCTTTGAAGGAGTTTGTAACAGCTGATCAACAATGTTGTATTCACTCCTTTGGATGAGCTTCAGCATCTCATCATTATTTTTCGAAAGGTCGGGATTACTGGACTGACCGACTGGTGGATTGGGAGCTTCTGTCTGAAGTTCCTTTTCTTTGTTTGGTTCCCCAACCCCTCGGTTGAAGATTCGGCCGCTCCATGTTACTCGACTGATGTCTGCAATATTCACGACGGAGGGTAATGGAATTTCCTTTCCATTCTCAATTATTGTTGCACCGTATTTGTAAGGGATCGCCTTAGCTGATTCATACGGTAATGGTCCTGGTAAATATATAACTACATGAGCCTTCTGATTTTTTTGACTGTCGTAAGTAACTTCAATCAGTTCCTGGCTAGGAACTTTTGACTCATCAAGTAGAGGGATGATGGTACAGACATCCTTGTTCTGTTGGTGATCAGAGATTATGACAACTTCTTTGATTTGATCGGCGAAATAGTCCGGCGTCCAGTTGATTAGCTCGGAACTCGAACATGGGTAGATCTCTTTTTGGTTCAACTGACTTTGAAGGGCTGCTCGCACGAGGTAATATTCTTGGTTAATTTCCGAGCAGACTCCACATCGCTCGTAGTTATGTGGTGGCACCTGGCCACGTCCGCTTTGAATACAGTGTAACCTCACTAAATCAGTTTCCATAGATCGGACATCCTGACTTTGACGCCGAGTAGGGTTCCCATTTGTCACACTAATTTGTTTCGTGTCTTCATCCATATGGATCGGAAGCCATCAGTGGTTTAACAAGTGTTGTAAAGTTCTTTGAACGAAAGCGCACCCTTGGTTACTCTCACAACATCCTTTACAGCTCAGATAATCGTGAGAAGTGAGAAAACCGAGTTGGACCTGCCTGGCGTGTAACTCCACCAAGCTGGTATTCATCACACGAATATCAAAGATTTGGATCATGTTGATATGATAAGGATTTCTATCATGGTAGTCCTGGATCCACCCAAGATCCATCTGACGCTGGAGGGCCTCTTGCACAAAAGAGCATCCCTGTTTGTTTACCGAGCAAGTCAGATAGGAATTGTAATCGTGTCGCGGAAGATTATGATATCGGCTTTGCCATGAGTGCTTTGCCACCAAGTTGGCATTCATTGCATGAATGTCGTGGTTCTGAATGACGTTAGAAATTGTATAAGTCATGTTAACTCCACAAACTCGATGTTCTTGGATCCACCCGAGATCCAATCGTTCTTGTAGAGCTGACTGCACCACAGAATATCCTTGATTGTCTTTAGAGCAGATATCACACTGGTGATAGTTATGAGGTGGCACATGGTCATATCCGCTCTGTCTACAACGTATCTTGACCAAATTGGCCCTTAATAAGAGCACATCATGAATTTAATAGATGTTGTTAGACTCTCCCTCTATCAAATTGACTGTAGATTTCTCATGTTGAGGCAGCGGGTTCGTGAGAACATTAGGATTCGTATCTTTGAAAGATAAGACCCCGCTCCTGACAAGCTTTTGCACATCGTATTTGAAACTGAGATAGTTTTCTATGTTATGCCCTGGTCCTCCTTGATGATAAGGACAAATCTGATCCGCTTTGAACCAAAAAGGCGGATTTTCCGGTACTGTAAGAGGGGACTTAGTTTAGACATACCCCTTGACCAGTAGTAACGGAAGCAGTTCTACGTACAACATTGGTATAGGGTCGAACCCTAGTGGTCGCGTTGTACGGTTGTTGTTGTACGGAGGACGAGCCTGCTGAAGAGGCTGTTGTGTCCTTTGCTAATATTGTTGTTGAATCGGTTGGCTCTGAGCAACCTGAGGTTGATACGTAGGAACAGGCGTAGGGTTGATAGCAAGAGTTACAGCTGCTACTGGTTGGTAACGTCGCCTTTTCTTTCCAAGAGAGATGTTCCCAATATCCTGCTCTTTTTTCTTAGGGAGAGCATTACCGTATCTTTTTGTACTACTCGATGATCCAGCTTCTTTAACTAAACGTCCTTCCCGGACCGCTTCCTCAAGACGAACCCCCATGCCTACCATTTCGGTGAAGTCACTGGGCGCACTGGCAACCATTCTGTCGTAGTAAAATGAGCTTAAGGTTTTCAAGAAGATCTTTGTCATCTCTTTTTCCTCAAGAGGTGGACAAATCTGAGCGGCAATTTCACGCCATCTCTGAGCGTACTCCTTAAAGGTTTCCTTGTCCTTTTGTGACATCGATCTGAGTTGATCTCTGTCCGGTGCCATGTCCTAATTGTATTTATATTATTGGACGAAAGCAGTGCCAAGATCTCTGAACGTGCCAATCGTAGCACGGTTTAAACCCATGTACCATTTTAATGCAGCACCGGTTAAACTATCTTGGAAGTAGTGAATTAGTAGCTCCTGGTTCTTTGTCTCAGCTGACATTTGCCGAGCGTACATCACCAAGTGGCTTTGAGGGCAAGAGTTACCCTTGTACTTTTCAAAGTCGGGTACCTGGAACTTGTGTGGAACTTTCACATTGGGGACTAAACAAAGGTCTACGGCGTCCTTTCCAAACAAGTCCTGACCGTGAATGGCTTGCAGTTCTTTCTGCATTTCCAGAAACTGTTCCTGGAACTCATTCATTCTGTCGAACATACTTTCGTTTCCACCAGAAGGTATCTGTGGAATCTGTCCTTCCGGGACAGTGTGTACCACGGGCGGTGGTATAGTCATTATGGCCGAGACTCTCGGTGCCTTCCGAAATTTGTAACCTTCAGGAGTTGCTATCATACCCCTAGCATCTTCGATTTCCCGAAGTTTGTAACCTTTAGGCCCAGCAGTTCCTGCTGCAGTTTCCTGATCCTCAGCGATCGGCGGAACATATCCTTCTGGGATATAGTTAATAGGCATGCCCCAGGGACAATCTTTCGGCATTTTATACCTAGGATCGGACTTCTCCACTATGGGCGTCGATGTGATCTCTGAGATCACAGTCCTTTGTTGTTGCATCTGAGCTTCTGCTAGAGCTTGCATGCCGTTATGAAGCTTTCTCAGATCCTCTTTCAGAGTGTCGATCTCTTCTCTCAACTCTCTGTTCTCTTCCTCGAGATCATCCATCTTTTTCTGACGATTGGCCCGAGTATTATACGAATGAGACAGTTTGACTCTAGAATCGAGACACAAACGTGAGATTCATAGGTAAGAAGAATGTGTTTATGATGAATGATATGCAATGATTATATTAATTATATGTTTTTGTTTATTCAAAGTAAACTTCGACAATTAGATTGTAAATATCAAACAGTGGGGAAGATCCCGTTTTATTGAATTCAAAGATTGCGGAAATGGAAATACAGTAAATTACAAAGTGCTGTAAAAGAAAATCTAAACTAATGGATCTTGAGTCCTCTCTGAGGAGAGCTCAAGTGCTGGTTCTGGTGCTTTCCTTTTCTTTGACCGGGGCTCTTCACACGTTGTCGGGTTGTCATTCCTTGGCCAAGTGAAAGGAGCGAGCAAATTCCTTTGGTCATCCTGATTTTCTACAGCATGTTGCTCTAAAATTTCAATCAGAGCATCTTTTTCTTTTAATAGCTGCTGTATTTTCTTGCACTCCACATTGAGAATACGGTACTTGTTCCTCCAAGACTTCCTCTCCTGTTTAATTTGGTGAGAGTCACCTGAAGTTTTTCCGTGTCCAACATGAAATAAAGGACAGAGTCCCTTAACGGAAGAACTTCCTGACGAGGGTAAGTCATCCTCAGCTTGAGAGCTCTAGTTTGTACCCAGTGGAGATAAGGCTCCATCGAGACACGGTCTGGTTTTCCTAGAGACTCTCTTCCTTTCCTATGAATGTGTTTCCAAGCGTGCACTATTTCCGTCTTTAGTGCCCTGTCATTTTCTCCTTCCTTGAAGAAAGGACCTTCTAGATGAGCATTACGCGGGACATGCCTCATTGGGTATCCAAATTGACGACGAACTAACACCGGATGATAATTGATTCCCCCCTTAGTTCCTATAAGGCGTACATTTAGGAAATTTCCACAACGGTCAATGATCCTGATCCCGTCGTAGATTCGATTGTACCAATCGATGTCGGAGTTGGTAAGAGATATGATTCTCTATGACCAACGTAAAGTATTCTTTTGATCCCAAAATGCAGCAGACTTGGGCAGATGGGAAGTGAACCATTTGTAAAGCAGGGGTACACAACATGTGATCATTCCTCTGCTGTATAAATTCCTTAAGTGTACCGAATGATACGCATCGGCGAGTAAGGCCGGTACGGGGTTTCCAATTAGAAAAATCTTAATGGCGTTGACATCTACGAAGTTATCAATGTTGGGAAACAAAAATAACCCGTAAGTGAGCAAAACAAAGATGCTCTCGAAAGCGGCCACGTTCCCTATACTAGCAAAGTACAGGGCTTTCTTTATCAAGAATAGGGCTGGCAAACCTTGAATGCCACCCTTAGTGGTCATGTGAGTCCTGACTTCTGACTCGTCCAAATAAATTGCTCTTGCAATGGTTTGATCTTTTGGAATTTCTTCCAGTCCAGAAAAGGGAGCTTGATCAGTGATATGCAGATCAGTCAGGTGAGAATACTCCTCCAGTGTTGGTGCTAGCTGATAATCTGGGAATATGAAACAGTGATAGACCGGATCGTAGAACTGGATTAGTGTGGACATGATTCCTTCGATTACATGGACCCTTAATAGAGACAGTAGTCCCCCATATTTGGCTCTGAAAGCCTCGTGGTTGGTGATCATTCTTGCCAAACCTCTTAAATCCTCTAACTTTGGAACCTTAAAGGTGTACTTATGAGTTTTCCTTCTACCGAAATCCATTAGCGCAATCTCCTTTCTCTGACATTTGCAATCATTGTCTTAGTTTAATTTGAAAAAGAGAGACTAGAAGAGAAGATTTTCTTTGTTTTAATGTTTTTTAGATGAATGTATGAATGCAACACACAAAAACATAGAAAAAACATGGGGTCAAAGGGTCGGTAATTACACTTTGATTTTTTGTAAGTCCCAAGGTTTATACTGGTGATTTTTTGTACCTATCCGCAAAATCATTGACCCCTCTTGGGATAACAACAGCAAGCGGATCGCCAGCGAGCTGATGTATCTTAGAGTGATCTCAGATAAGGGTAGTATCGTGTGACAACTATTTCTGATAGCTTCCGCACTACAAAATGGTTTCGGTCTACTAAAAACCTCAGCTTCTCAGATAACCCAGTCGACCACACTACTTTCAACAACCGAAGTCGTATAGGCAATGTATCTGCAAAGGGAGTCTCCACTGAGTTTGATGGTCGATTGGGGGCTCTTAACTGGGATTCACTCCCCGCAAGATTACCCGCATTGCCATCACTTATCTTAGGTGTATACTCAATCTTTCCACACGCGGCATCACACGCATTCCCATTAGCAGAAAAATAAATACAGATATCAATTAGGAAAAGCAGTATATATATTTGTCTTAATCATCTTAGACCTCTAGTCTTATGATCCTATACAGACAATGACTCCCCAGCAGAGTCGCCATTTCTGTGACATTTTGTGAACTCAGGGTTTTCTACCTAAGATTGTGAACTTAAGGTTTCCACCGAAGATTGTAAGAAAGAGAATCGTGGGCCCCACGGTGGACGCCTTTTTTTCTGTAGCACGATTTTTATGGTCCGGAGTCACGATCGCTTGCGTACTACAGTTCCATTCATTTTTTATTCTATTGAGCTGATTAAGGAAGGGAAATAGATGTCTCCAATTAACCCTGCTTGCATACTGAGTTTGAAAAGCGGTCTGTTAGGTTACGGATGCGATGTGGATGTGGGGCCCAATCTTTGGTTATTTTGTTAAGAACACAGTGTCTGGATTATTTGTGAGGTTTTCGATGATGTGTTTAGATTTGCTTCTTTTGGGTTGATTCGGTGGAACTACTGGATTTTGGGTTTTTTTTATTAGTATGCTCGCTAAGATTTTTTCAGTCTTATGCCTACGTATTCCCGTTTAACGAAACAGGGAAATCAGAGTGATCGTAGTTCCTCCTATTCTATGGGAGGAAAAAGATTGTTTTGGTGTCTTGTTCAAAGCCCAAGACGTGAAGCTAAAGGTGGTTTGTATCTTGTTCAAAGCCCAAGATGTGAAGCTAAAGGGTTTTGAATAAGAGAGAATTTGTCATCTCTAAAGAGGAGTTGTTGATGTTTGTATGCTGTGAGCAAGGCACAACTTTGATGCTAAAAGGTTGATTGACTCAACCGGGGTTTTCCTTATACAAAGCCTAAGAGGAGGCTAGTGACCCAACAAGAGGGTGCTAACAAGTTACTAAGTCAACAAGAGAGTGCTTTTATGTGTCTTGTACGAAGCCCAAGACAGAGGCTAAAAGGTGATTGACTCAACAAGAGAGTTTGGAGGTTGTTTGACTCAATGAAAGAGTCTTTTATACTCAACAAGAGAGTGTTTTCTATCTCGTACGAAGCCCGAGATGGAGGCTAAAGAGGTTTGACTCAACAAGAGAGTCTTGACCAGGTGATTGGCTCATCAAGAGAGTCTTTTATACTCAACAAGAGAGTGTTTTTCTATCTCGTACGAAGCCCGAGATGGAGGCTAAAAGTAGTTGACTCAACAAGAGAGTCTTTTATACTCAACAAGAGAGTGATTTTCTATCTCGTACGAAGCCCGAGATGGAGGCTAAAAGGGTGACTCACCAAGAGAGTCTGAAAAGGTTAGCTCCACTGGGGAGAATCATTGTACAAAGCCCAAGCGGAGGCTGACTGTGCTGGTGACTATTTCAGTTTAGTGACAGGTCCAGTATGTTGGATAAAAGAAAAAATCAGTTCTTATAAAGGGAAAGATTAAAGGTATTGTTGTGCTTTGGGATTGATCAGAGGATCAGGGTAATTTCCTGTTCTTTAAGGAAATGGAAAATCCAAAGGGTATTGAGACTGTCCAAGTCTACTGGTGTTTTGAGAAATCGATTCTCAAATAGTGATTGATCTTTGTATGATGCCCAAGAGAAGGCTGATATGTTAAAGGATGAAGGTCAACCCATTAACAGGTCTGACACTTGACTCAGAAAGACAGCTCTAGCAAATCGATGACTAGGTTCTGTTCCTATACCTGTAGAGGTCTATGGTTCCTTGTACTAAGCGCAAGAGAAGGCATGAGAACTTTTAAGAAGCCGAAGGGTCCTTGTACAACGCCAAGAGGAGGCGGGGATGCTTTTAGGAAGCCTGTGAGTCCCCAAACCCCGAGAAGTTCAAGACATGCTATTCACAGAGAATAGATCAAGCCAGGAAAGTCTGAGAATTGGGAAGAAACTCAAGAGATGCTATTCACAGAGAATAGATCAACTCTGGGGAGTAGAGTTTCTTTGACAATTTCTAAGAGTGACAGTCTGAGAAAGGATTCACCGAGAATGCTGCCTTTCACGTCTCCATATTGTTTAACCCCAAGAGGAGGGAAGACTGTGTCTGGTAATCCTATGGGGATCTAGTTTTGTTTGTATTTAAGAGTGACCAACAGGGCTTTACTTAGTGCTAGACATAGTTGCCGGGGAAAACTCTAAATAACTATACTAGTATTACACAGTTGATATTTGACAAGTATATAAAAGTTTGTGAAAGAAGACTTACAGTGAGCAGCACAATACAGTTATATATATATATATATATATATATATATATATATATGAAAGCGGATAAAGAAAGCAGGTAAACACTTACTCGGTTGTAGAGCTTCCATGCTGTTTTCTTAGTCGTTCAACAAAGAAAGCTTTGATAACAATATTATATTCTAAATCAAAGGAGAAAGTGCTTTGAAAAGATTGTTGGGACTTACAGCTCAAGGAGAGGCCCAAGGTTTTATCAGTGATTGCACTGTTGTTTTGAAATTGTATAGGGACTTATACAAGTGACTGAGGCCCAAAAAAAAGGTTTTATGTACAAAGGGATGGGTCTTACACTCTCTCAAGAGGTCCAAAGGTGTTTAAAGAAAAGGGATGGGGCTTATAACTCGAGGGTAGGCCCAGATGGTTTGATTTTTGAACTGGTGATCGCGCCAAGGTTTCTTTAGCGTATCGGGACTTATACAATGTACTGAGGCCCAAAAAGTTTTGATTAAAAAGGGGGTTGAGTCTTACACTCTATTAGAGGCCCAAAAATGATTTTAAAAGAAAAATGGGGCTTACAACTCATGGAGAGGCCCAGGGGTTTTGTTTGAAAAATGAAGATCGCTCCGAGATTTCATTAGCGTTTTGGGACTTATACAATGCACTGAGGCTCAAAAAGTTTTATTTACAAGGGATGGGTCTTACACTCTATTAGAGGCCCAAAAATTTTAAAGAAATGAAATGGGGCTTATAACACGAGGGTAGGCCCAAAAGTTTTTCCGTTTTGAAATGGCGATTGCACCGAGGTTTTTGAAAGCTCAGTGGGTCTTATACAATGACTGAGGCCCAAAAATGTTTTAGTTTTCAAGGGGGATGGGTCTTACACTCTATTAGAGGCCCAAAGTGTTTGAAAAAAGTTTGATGAGGGATGAATTAATCAAAACCCTAATTTGTTTTCAAAGATATATTTTAATTGAATAAAAATTCAATTTAAATGATCAAAATTGTTAAACATGTGTGAAAAACAAATTGTGATCTTGGATTAATGTTTGAAAAATCATGTTTATATCCATAAAATGATTGGAAATCAATTATGTTTGGAAAATCAAGGGAGAAAAAATATTTCAAATGTTAAAAACAAATAAAACATTAATTCTTTGAAACAAATATCAAATATATGAAATAAATAATATTTTTGGGATTTTTTGATAAAATAAAATATTTTAACATTTTTGTGAATTATTAAAAAAGGAATCAACTCAAAATCATTAAAACTCAGAGAGAAATTAATTTTTGAATCAATTAAATAAAATCACAAAAATTCAAATATTCAAATATTTGAAAAAGGGCGCCAAGAACATCTTGGCCTTGCCCGCGTGCTTTGTTTTGCGTTTTCTCATCGATCTCACTGAATACTTGATGAAATCACACAATCCACATATCAATCTACTCGTTTTCACCTCACGATCATGTCTATGGTCTTTAATTTCATTAATTTAAACATGGAATAAAAAATCAAAGAGAAACCTCAAGAACCTTAAAATTTGCATGAAGGTTCAGAAATTCCATACACGATTCAAACAAAGCAATTGATTGAGGGAAAACACTCTATGCATGATTATGAACATATGGCCAAATTATTGTGCAGCAAAAAATGCATGGATCATAGAGTTAGAAGAGCTCATGCTTACCTCTTGCAGCTGGTGATCATGTTTTAGGTTAGAGGTGTTACAGCTAGGTTCCGATGATGTGGATAGCTTCCCTAGGTGCCAAGTGATGTGCCTGAGTGCTTGGAATGGTTTGAAACAAGCTGGAACTGAAGATGGTATCCCGACTGCAACTTGGTTAAAACCTTGAGCAGTTGGCTGGTGATTTTGTGAAATCAGTGTTCCAGATGTTGTTTAAGTGTTTGGATCACTTCTATATGATGTTTATGAGGTGTGTGTGTGGTTGGTTTGGTTGGAATAGCTCTCAAACTCAAAACCCGATAGTGACTTGCTTTGGAAGGCAAATTTGGATGTGAGAAGGTGATTTTGAGGATAGCATCTGTTTGATGGCTTTGGTGTACTCAAACTGATCACAAATGAGCTCTATTTATAGTGGAGCAAGTTTTTTTTGCATGCAATAGTGAATGGCAACTGCTGCAGAGGTTTGGCCAATGTTGATCAATGAGAATTCAAGTCTCCTCTAGCCATTGACTAGAGGTTAGGGCACAGGCTGCTGGTTCCCTTGGTCTTGGATAAGTCTTGACTGAATTCATTTGGAAATGGCTCAGTCCATGCTACCTTGGTGCATCCATTAAATGTTCCAAACCAAAATTGGAGTCTTGTCCCTCTTTTAGGCATTTCTAGGTTTGGCATGCTACTTTTGGTTCCAAATACCTGGGAGACTTATGGATCTTTGTTTGTCCCTCCTTGGTCTCTCCCTGAGGTGTTCATATGGATAAGTGTGTTTGTCATTTGCACAAATTTTGCAAATCGAGCAAAATGCACAAATCTGCCTTGCTTTGACAGTTTTCAGCAATGCATATTGCCATTGTCATATCTCATGACTCAAGTGTAATTTGATGGAGTTCTTTGCCATTTTGGAAAGCCCTCATATGATACAACAACTGTTTGATCATAGTTGGTTTTGATACTTTTTGGATCCAAGTGAAAAATGCCCCTACATTTGGAAAAAAGTGAAGGCATATTCTGACTTAGTGAAAATTTCACTAAGTGTTGGAAAAAAGTGACATTTTCACTTTTTGTGATTTTGATCATTACATAACTTAAAATCCATGAGGAATTGGAATGAGTTGTGTTTGAAGCTTTTGTAGAGTGCCATGAGAGCTACAAATCCATCTTTGGATCAGCCAAAATGGTTGCTTGGATCATAAGTTATGATCCTTGGAAGTTGGTACCCTAGCCACTTTGTTCCATAACTTAGAAAATTTCTAAGTTTTTTATGGTTACCCCTTTTACAAGTTATCCCACTTTTCTTGATTTTTCTTGATGAATGATGATTCCAATCACACATTAACATCATTTTAGGGTTAGGGGACCATAATTGATCAAAAAATCAAAAAGTCAAACTTTGACTTTTGGGCACAGTTGTCTTTTTACCAGATGAATTCCAAACTATGCGATCCTCTATGAAATCAAGTCCTTGACCTAAATCAAACTTGATAGATTGATTTCATAGGTGTTATAGGGTGTATTGAATCATGTCCCAAAGCTTGGGAGCATGCCTGGGTCAAAAGTCAAAGATACAGTTGACTTTTCCCGCGAAACCCTAATTGCGGTTCTGATGAGCTTGAAACTTGTTGATCAAGCTTCTTGGGTCAATCCATTGTGGCCAATGGACCAATGTGGTTTATTAGATACCCTCAAATCATCTCTTGAGATCTTGGTTCATGTCTTGTCCCAAAAGTCAACTTAGGGGTGAATTAGGTCAAGAAACCCTAATTCCTGATTTTTTATGAATGCTTCCCCTGAGAAAAAATTTACTTGATGATTGGGTTTATGATGTCCCTTGGAGCATCTTAGGTAATGCTTTGAAGCATTGGCTCATGCCCAGAGGAAAGTTTTCATCTGGAGGCCCTGGTCGACCAAAACCCTAATTTGGTGACACTGGCGATCTTGAGGCTTAATTCACTTAGAATGTTGCAACCTTATGCTTGATTCTTGTTGTGGGAGTCCTTTTGATCCATTGTGGATATTTGAGAGGTTAGACAAGTTGAAAATCATGTCAATTCTTGATTGCTCTTTTGTCTAAGGGCTCAGAGAGGGCTTGAAACCCTAAGTTTGATTGTAGTGGATGCTCACCCATCTTTGGGGAGACTAATGAGGTATGATGGTTCATCCATATTGTGATGATGATTTACACAATGATGGGAAATCTTAGTGGTCAAAATTTGGGGTATGACAAAGTCCAGTGGTGGAGCATATCAAGAACCATGGTGTGTGGTGTCTGTGATGTGTAAAGGATGTCCTAACTGATGTTAGAACATTTTTGGGTTGGTTATCCTTGGAGGAGGATTTCAAGTTCTGTGAGGAACTGGTTACTTGCATCATGTCTAAGAAGTGTCCACCTTGTCATATGGGAGAATGATGGAGTAGAAGGGTTGTCTTGGAAGTCTGATGTAAGGGTTTTGGTAAGACTGAAGTGGATCACGGGTTGATTGCATGAAGGTCTGGATTCTGATGCGTTCAGAAGTGGATATTCACTAGGAAAATTAGAAGTATTCCAGGTTATCATACGGGATAATGATGAAGGAATGACTATCTTGGATTATGGGGTGTCAATCTGAGTTGCTGGCCTTGGTAAGGTCAGTGGAAAATCTTGTGAAGGGGATACTGCCCCTTGCTGCAAGTCATGCTAGTAGTGGATCAGCTTGGTAAGCTGAGAAGTTCTAGAGCATGTATACGATATTTGACATCGTTGTAACAAACTAAGGGGCCCTGTGTGTCTCTTTGAGGAATGTGAAGCATTCTGATTCAATTGGGTTGTGTCTCAGGGAACAAGGAGGTCTATACATGAGAATTCAGAAGGAATTTGTGTGGTGTATGGATAGTTTCTAGAAGATAGGGATCAATGGAGTTTTGATCTTAATCCAAGAGTTTATTATGGTAGGATAGTGATCCTTATATTTCCTCACGGGTAGCAGGATGGTGTTCATGTGTGAGTGATTATTGGTTCTTGTCAGAAGAAGCAATAAGAGGGTTGATGATTGTGTTCAGTAGGTAGTTTGGACTGAGGGTGCGCTCTTGATGACATGAAGATGTGTCTTATGTTTTCCATTCATTAGCTTAGTGTTCTGTGGAGGAGCACTGGTTATCTTAGATAGGGGGAGTTGCTCCTTGATCTAAGATGTATTACTACAAGGGTGCAGTTGATGTTCCAGTTTGTATTGTGCGTCAAGAAAGCTGTGATTATGTGTCCATCCTGGGAGGATGATATGTTAAGAATGATGTCTTGACATTTGTGTTGTTGCAAGTTGGGGGAGACTTGGCAGTGCAAGTTACATGGTTCTTAGTGGATGCTTAAGAATCATTGGTTGAGTCTGTGGGAATTTATTTTTCTCTGCAGAGTGTGAAGTTATTGATCAATACAGAAGGTTTCTTGGGTAGACAATGTCTGACATAATTTCAGAACACTGTTAAAGACATAGAACAAGCTTCTCTGGTTATTTGCATGTGTGGATGGTCTGGACGATGGAGAATTTGTGCGTGCAAAACATGTTCTTCGGACGGTGCACTGATAATGCTTTAATTAACTTGACTAGTGTCATTTCAATGGTTCGATGATTCTTAGGTGAGTTCTTAGATATTTAAAGGATCATTCCTTGTCAGGGTCTGGATAAGTTATGAAGCTGCTCTAGACACTGTTGTTAATTTTTTACTAAAAAGGGGGAGAAAGGTGTTTCTGCAGTTGTGTCTGCAGTTCCAGCTCTTCGTGTCCTAAGTATCGTTTGTGTCCTGTGTCCTGAGTTTAGAACACGGTCACGCATTTAGGGGGAGTTTTATCCTCCTCTACATGAACATCAACATAAGGAAAAATTAATTTAGGATTTCTGGAGTCTCAGCCTCAAGAGTTTTAGGATTTCTGGAGTCTTAGGATTTCTGGAGTCTCAAATTAATAATTAAGAGTTGATTATTTCTGACTTTGTTGTGCAAAGAGTTTTAGCCAAAATTTGCCAAAAAGGGGGAGATTGAAAGCTCAAATATTTTGGACAAAATTTTGGTAAAACTTAGTGCTGAAGGAGATGTTTCAACATGGAGACCAAAGTTGTAGAACTCTGCCAAAGAACAAAGATGTCGAAGGAGATGTCTTAACTTGAAGACTCGACATCCTGGACTGATTATACCAGATGGATTTAAATCTGTTTTATCTGTTGCAACAATCAAGGAAGCAATTAGAACGTGGATCAAGGAATCAGCAGAAAGCCCAAGGAAGCAGAAGATTCTATAAATAGAAGACTTAGACCTAGGTTTTGATATGCCTTTTGTAACCTAGTTCTCTTGCGTAAGAAACAAGGGTTTAGGGTTTTGAGAGTTGTTAGCTCTCTAGGTTGTAAGTTTCCCTTTGTATCAGTTGATGCATTGTGGCAGATATAGGTGTCGCACAGATCCATAAGCCTTGAGGTATTGGATTGTGTATTATTCTTGGATGAAGTTTTTAAGTAAATCTGAGTTAGCTTGTTTGTCAAGAAAGCTTGACAGATTTCTATATTGACAAGGATGATGTAGAAATCACAGTTGATGATTAAGGGAAGTGGGTGGGGTATCTCATATCAGAGTTGTAAACGTCAGAGTTTAGCTTTGGTAAAGACGTTCATTGGGTAGATGTTAGGAAAAGTTGTAAACAGGGGAGTTTAGCTTTTTAACAGGTCTACAGATAGTGAAGTCTTCTTCCTGGATTGGTATCCCCCAGATGTAGGTGAATTGCACCGAACTGGGTTAACAATTGTTGTGTTCTTTATTATTCTGCAGATTTATGTTTTCTGTTAGGGTTCATGATAAACATGTTGGATCAGATGTCGTGACATCTGTGATCCTGCAGTTCTGATATTCAAGGTATCAAGTCTGCTGTTGCGCCTCTGTGTTTAAATGATTATGTAGCACAATGTCTTGACATGTGTTAAGACATCTGTTGTCTGCATATGCCAGAATTTCACTTTCTTTTTCACCCTCTCATTTTTATGTTATTGTTCTCTCTTTCAATTTCGTTTTTATTGCACCTCTTCTTCTCTAATCTCTCCTCTCTTATGTACTTTTCTTTTTCATCTTCACTAATCTCTCATCTTCTCTATTTTTTTTTACATTATAATATTTTTTATATTATTTTAGGTTTATTATTTCACTTTTTGTCTAATCTGATTTTTAGATAGTAAATGAGAAGTTATTGTCCAAATATGATGAGTTTTGTTGTTATTTGGTTGTGTATTAATGACTAAATAAAAAGTTATGTTCTCATCTTTATGTGTATGTATAGCTCAATATTTTTTTGTAAAAACTCGAACCAAACAACATTAATTTGTTTTGGTTTGGTTCGATTTTATTTCTAAAAAAAATTGAACCAAACCAAACCGTACGATTTTTCTCTTACATTTCGGATAACTTTTAATGTCAAAATCGTCAAAACCGCATCGCATTTGCGTGGCCCTTTTCTTTTTTAGTTATCCACTTATTTTGAGTTACTAAGATAATAAAGAAAATAATTCACACATCCAATTCCATGATATTTCTCTTCAATCTTAGTTGCTATAAAAAAAGTATCTCGTATTCTTATTGATTTCTTCACTACTAACTTAAATTCTCAATTCTTCATAAGTACTTATAAACTCGTTCTAGTTTTTTGAAAGGCGCGTTCTAAAAATATTACCGAAAATAAAATTAGGTTATTACTAAGCTCAATTATTTTTCATGGTCTCCTCCTCTCTCACTTTGTATAATTTATTGTTTTACTATTTATTATTAATTTTCTTAACTTTTGTTCTATAGTTTTATTTTACTAGATAGTAAAAAAGAGATGAAATATAAATAAATATGATAAAAAAAAACATCTTTCTGAGGAATTTTTTTTTTTCAAGATTAGTACATTTAAAACGACATTGATTAATCATGTTTTATCATCATATGATCAATACATTAAAAATAGAATCGCGCATTTTTTCCTATCCAAAAATTAATTTACTACTATTTAATAATATTTAACAATTTTTTTATATAAGCCTCGTGAATGGAAAAGAAAATGAGAGAAGGATACAAAGAAGGGTGACAATGACCAAACCCACAATAGAACGGAAAGAAAACTTAGGCAAGCCTAACATATTTTTAACAAACTCACATCTAATATCTAATAATTAAAGGGGGATTATTCCACCAAGTAAAAGTGTCAATAGTAAATCTAATATATATTGAGGATATACATATAATCTATAGCTAAAAGGTCTTATATGGCCATATCTTCTCAAATGGTGATACGTCCAATATAATTTTTGGTTGTCTTTTTTGTGATGGATACATGTTGAGCAGGATATTAGGACATGTGGTTCTTCATTAGAAATTCATTTTTCTTTTCAAGAACAATAAATTGTTTGGTTAGAATTTTGACCTTTTTATTAATGGAACTATAATCAAACCCTACAACCTTCAGATTTCATGTCATAACATCTAATATATATGGACCATTTCTCAACATATGTTTAGAATTTGTCAGATTTTCAAGTTTGGATTTCAACAAGTTTACTTCCTCTTCCAGCCTAGTGATGGTTGGAAGAAGTTTCTATTTCTTTTTTTGGAGAATAACACTTATGGCCTTCTTTTGATTTTCTGCAGTCATGCAATTCCTTCCACTTCCTGTGTATGAGCTTGAATGTTGCATCCGACTCCTCTTCTGTCATATCTTCATCATTATAGTCTCCTTCAGACTTATACTTCCTAGTGAAAGCCATTACTTTGTCAGTTGTTTCCCTTTCACTCTCATTATCAGAATCAGACCAAGTGATTGACAATTCCTTTTTCTATTTTTTTAGAAAGGTAGAACATTCACCTTTTATGTGGTAAAACCCTTCACACTCAAGACATTAAACATGTATTCTTTGGTTAGACTTGTCTTCATATTTGCTCCTACTCAAGGAACTGATTTCTGACCATTTGTCTTAGACATTTGTTCTCCATTGTCTATTTAGCCTTCTCAAAGATGTTTAACAATTTATTATTTCTATTAAGAACTAATTTTTTTACACACACACACACACACACACACACACGCACGTGCACACACACACACACACACACATACACACACACACACACGCGCACACACACACACACACACACACCCATATATATATATATATATATATTATTTTTTATTTAATTTTATATATGAGATATATTCAAGGGTAAAGTGAGATATGTTTTAAAGTTTTTATGTGTTCTATAGATATTTGAGAATTTTGTTAAGTGGTTTAAATGATTGAAAAGTGTGAATAATATAAAGCTAGATTCCTACCCACGCGATGCGTATGTATTTAAATATTTTGTATTTTAATACACACGTACATATCTTATAGCTCAACGGGTCCCAGATCCTTCATTGCAAACTCGGAGGCAAGAAGCGCCATGATGGATTTACGTAGGTCATGAGAGGAAATGATGAGGATAATGTCACCAACATAAAGTAAGATGTAAGTTGTATAAGAGCCATGCTTGTAGATGAAGAGAGAGTGATCTGAGGTACTGTGCTGAAACCCAATGGTGGAGATATAGTCAGTGAAACACTGGTCCTAGGCACGGGGCGCTTGCTTCAAACCATGGCGAGATTTCCTCAAGCAGCACACATAATATGGGTGATGAGAATCATAGAAACTCAGTGGATGATTCATATAAACAATTTCATGAAAATCACCAATGTTGAAAGGCTTTCGGAACATCTAACTGATGAATGGGCCAGGTGAGAGCAATAGTGATAACATAGTGAATGGTTGCAAGTTTCACCACAAGGCTGAAAGTCTTATCAAAATCCACTCATGCAATTTGACACATGTCGTAACCTACAAGATGAGATCTGTAATGCTCAAAACAGCCATTAGATTTCTTTTTATTCCTAAAATCCCACATACAACAAATATGTAGAATCAAGCTACTCAATATGTTTTGATGAAGACAACAACATTCAACAACCTAGTGAAGCTCTCAAAAAGGAAAATGGCTCAAGACTAGTAGCACATTTCAAGTTTCAAAGTGAATAAAAAGTCTTGAAGATTTAGGTGATTGATCATGAATGCTAAAGTATATGAACTCAACTTGTCTTTGTATATACAAGTGTTCAAAATATCATTCCTACTTGCCATGATTCATTAAAATATTGGTTCTAGAAAATCATTGTATTTCATATCTTTTTCAAAAGTATTTTTCAATTCTAGACAATGGTTAATCGATTAACCAACTTCATGTGTTAATCTGTTAATTGATTAACCTTTGAAAATTTTGAATTTTTGGTACGTTGCAAAGGGGTTAATCGATTAACCATTTTGTAGTGTAAATGTGTTAATCAATTAACACTGAAGCAGTGTCTAAAAATACTACATTTTTTCAGTCAATTGATTTTCAAATACGGATTTTGAAGCATGGAAACCTTTCATTCTTTTCACTAATCTGTATAGGTGCATTGTGTCTATATAAACACCATTATTTTCAGATTTAAAATCACCTCCTTTTACAAATTCTAAAAGCATTCAAATTCTCTCCATCTTTCAAATTTCTCACAAGTCTTCTAAAACCAGAATTTTATTTGGAAGAAACTCTTGCATTAACTTTAAACTTGCATCTACATAGTTTCATCCATACAATATTGAACACTTGTATATCATTGATAATTTGCTTGTTCAAAGGAGAAGATCAATCAATAGATTGATAAGTGTATTCTGCATATCACGCTCTTGTATAAAAATTCAGAATCATTGTTGTATCCTTGTTGTCCAGGATTGTTGGAAGCAAGAGGTTCACTCAAAGAGAGGATTGTTCTCTTAGAGAACTTTTGTAAAATTCCAAGAGGATTGTTCTTGGTTTGTTAGTGATAGGAAGACTAGGATAAGTCTTGTATAGGTCACAACAATTTTAAAAATCTCTTTCATGTTGAAAGGGGACTGGAGTACTCTCAGACTGTGAGGGGAACCAAGATATATCCTTGTGTCGTTTACTTTCCGCACTTTATCGCTTTCATAACTTAGAAAATAATCAGGAAAGAAAACACAACATAAAGATAAAAAACGGAAAATTTTCAAAGTACCTAATTCACCCCCCTCCCCTCCCTCTTAGGTGCAAACTATAATTACAATTGGCATCAGAGCAGGTTATAGGTAACCTGTTCCTACAGATCCAGTATGGCTTCCACAAGTGCAAATCCGGTTTTCAAGGATGATGGTAGTAGCAACAAACCCCCACTAGTTTCTGGCGAATATTTTGATTTCTGGAAAATACGCATGAAGGAACATTTAGAAGCACAAGGAGAAGGAATTTGGGAAACCGTCGAAAATGGCCCACATGAACCAGTTAGTGTCTTAAATGGTGTCGGAACTCCAAAGACTAAAAGTTCTTATGATGAAGATGATAAAAACAAAGTTCTTAATGAAAAGAAAGCCATTAACATACTACAAAGTGCATTAAGTATGGATGATATCTTCTGCATTTCTCAATGTAAATCCGTAAAATAAATTTGGGACACTTTGGTGGAGACTCATGAAGGAACCGCTTAAGTTAAAAGATCAAGATTGAATGCATTAAGTCAAGAATATGAAATGTTCCGAATGCAGTCCGGAGAATCCATCGTCGCTTTGTAAAAAAGATTCGTACATTTAACAAATCACTTTATTACACTTGGTAAAACATTTTCTAATGATGAATTGAATCTTAAAGTTCTTAGATCTTTAACCAGAGAACGACAACCGAAAGTGACGGAAATATCCGAAAAGAAAATCCTTTCAACTATGACTTCTGCATCATTGTTCGGGAAACTTCAAGAAGACGAATTAGAACTTGGACAACTGGAAAAACATGAACATCAAGAAAAGAAATCCAAGAGTATCGTCTTAAAAGTTGAATTAAAAGAAGAATCAAATGATGCTCCTGAAGAAGATGATAATTTCATGCTTCTTGTGAAGAGACCTGGTAAATTCTTTAATAAAAATGATAAATCTTTCAATTATGCAAAAAGAAGGAAACATTTCTGGAAAAAGGAGGCTTATACTTCAACGTCAGATGTCACTTGTTATGAATATGGTAAACAAGGTCATATTAAGACGGATTATCCGAAACGTCTCAAGAAAGGTGGCTTCAAGAATAAAAAGGAAAATAAAAACAAGAAAGCCTATATTGCATGGGATGATAATGAGATAAGTTCTTCATCAGATTTAGATAGCGACGAATGTGCAAATCTAGCATTGATGGCTTTACACTATTCTGATGATGATGAAGAGGTTAGTACTGAATTTTCCATTTATGATAACGATGCTCAAGGGGTTTGATCGTACCTGGATCAGACAGTTTCTGGTGGCCAAAAACGTCGTCTGGACTTCAGCTCCGGTGAGGTTGAAAGACGGTGGGGGTGTACCTGCAAGGTACTCCGACGCTTAAGTAAGGTAACGGTCAGAGAATAATAGCAAGCACAAGGTTAGAGTAAGAAATTGTGTGTAACCTGACCCTCTCAAGTGAGAAGGTATTTATAGAGAGCCCCCAGCGCGGGGCCAACGGTTACTTGCATTGGGCTGGATTGCCAGGCCCAATCCAAGTAACTGCCAGGGCTTACATGGCATAGTGAAGACCAGCACGTGGTCTTCGGCCTGGGGTAACCGTTCCTAGATCTCCGAAATTAGGGCAGACCAATTCCATCGGGAGTGGGTGGTTACATGAGAACGTGTCCTCGCGGGGAGGAGTCTTGCGTGTCGGGGAGAGACGTGTCCTCGCGGGGAGGACTCTTGTGTGAGAAGGAGGTGGCTCCTTGCAGGGAGGAGCACCTGAGTGTCGAGGAGAAATGAGCCCGGGGAGGTCTAGCGCCTTGCCCGACGCTCCATGCCATGCGTGTACCCGACAACATGGAGAAGGGGCAAGTGCCCGACATTGGTCGCGCTAAAAGGACCTTGTTGGGCCATCCCAGGACGTGTGGGTTGGGCCTGCTCGACTGAGGAGCAGACCTCGGCCCAGTCCAGAATAGGGTTATTGATGAACTTCTTAGCGAATGCAAAATTCTGTACAAAACAATATCATCTCAAAAGAAAGAAATTACGTCTCTAGAAAATAAAATTGAGACTATGGAAAAAGATCACAAAGATGAAAAACTAAAGATAATTAGTGAAAAAAAACAGAATTTTGTATGCAAAGAATGTGAATCTCTTTATTTTCAAATTGTCCAACTAAAAAGAGTTTTAGAAAAATATGAAAAAGGAAAAATTAGTTTGGAGGGTGTTCTTAGTCAACAAAAATATTCTAACGATAAAAACGGTCTTGGTTATTCAAAATTTAGTAAACCAAGTTTAATTAAAACTATCTTTGTTAAAGCTAGTGATCAAACTCCAAAAGAGAAAGTTAAAGCCAAAATTGTGCATCCTTATCCTAAAAGGAAAAGATTTGTGAAAAAGAAATCATATGTTCCTAGATATAAGAGCAATTTTGTTCCTACGTGTTTTTATTGTGGTATTGTTAGCCATACACCTAATGCTTGCTATGTTAGAAACTTTAGTGTTGCAAGTGGGCATTATGTGTGGGTAAAGAAAGGTACTAATTATGAAGGACCCAAGGCAATTTGGGTACCTAACAAAACTTAATTTGTTTTGTAGGTATGCTTGAAGACCACTTCTAATATATGGTATCTTGTTAGTGGTTGTTCGAAGCATATGACGGGAGATATTGACAAATCTTCAAATCTAGTGCTTAAGGACAAGGGTTATGTTACTTATGGAGATAATAACAAAGTAAAGATTCTTGGCATAGTCAAAGTTGGAGCACAACCTTTCACATCCATTGAAGATGTTCTTTATGTTGAAGGACTAAAGCACAATCTTCTAAGTATAAGCTAACTTTGTGACAAAGGCTTCAAGATCAAGTTCACCAAGGATAAATGTTGGATAGAAGATGGAGTCACACATAAGGTAAAAATCAATAATATATTCATGATTTCCCTTGATGATGTGTCTTTGAAGGTAAAATGTCTCATTGAAAACAATAATGATTCATGGCTTTGGCATAAAAGATTTGCTCACATTCATATGGAACATTTAAATAAGTTAGTCAAGCATGATCTTGTTATTGGATTGCCTAAGATAAATTTTGTCAAAGATAGATTATGTGATGCTTGTCAAAAGGGAAAACAAACCAAATCAACTTTCAAAATCTAAGAATGCGGTGACCACTACAAGGCCACTACAATTGTTGCACATGGACTTATTTGGTCCATCAAGAACAAGAAGCTTTGGAGGTAATGTTTATGCATTGGTTATTATTGACGATTTTTCTAGATTTTGTTAGACACTCTTATTAGTGTAGAAAAGTGACGCTTTCAAAGCATTCAAGAAGTATGCAAAGCAAATTCAAAACGAGAAATCACTAAAAATTGCCTCCATAAGAAGCGACCATGATGGAGAATTTCAAAATGCATCCTTTGAAGAATTTTGTGAAGAACAAGGAATCAATCATAATTTTTCAGCACCAAGAACTCCACAACAAAATGGAGTGGTGGAAAGAAAGAATAGGTCACTTGTGGAACTTGCAAGAGCAATTCTAAGCGACTCAAATCTTCCAAAGTATTTTTGGGCGGAAGCGGTGAGCACGACATGCGATGTAAGTAATAGAGTAATTATTAGGCCTATTTTTAAAAAGACCCCCTATGAACTCTTCAAAGGAAGGAAACCAAACATTGCTTATTTTCACATTTTTGGATGCAAGTGCTTTGTCTTAAACAATGACAAAGACAATCTCGGTAAGTTTGATGAGAAATACGATGAAGGTATTTTTCTTGGATATTTTATTAATAGCAAAGCATATAGAATTTATAACAAACGAACTTTAACAATTGAAGAATCTATGCATGTTTCATTTGATGAATCTAACCCCTCCATGGAGGAAATTGTTTTGTGTGATGATGATGATATTATAGATGTTCCTAAAGAAGATCCTTCCAAAGCAAACAATGATGATCAACTGAAGCATCAAGAAGAACCAATTCAACAAGAGTCAAATAATAATGATCTACCTAAGGAATGGAGAACTCATAGAGATCATCCAATTTATAAAGGCATTGGTGATATTAGTCAAGGCGTTACAACTAGACTCAATCTCAAAGAAGCACGCTTGAATATGGCATTTGTCTCACAAACTGACCCTTCCAAAGTTGATGAAGCCTTAAGTGACGACCAATGGGTACTTGCTATGCAAGAAGAGTTAAACTAATTCGAAAGGAATCAAGTTTGGGAACTTGTTCCTAGGCCAAGTGGTAAACACATCATAGGTACCAAATGGGTGTTCAAGAATAAACTTGATGAGAATTGAATAATTATTCAAAACAAAGCAAGATTGGCGGCCCAAGGATACAATCAAGAGGAAGGAATTGATTTTGAAGAAACATTTGCTCCGGTTGCAAGGTTAGAAGCTATCCGTTTATTACTTGCTTATACGTGTTCATTAAATTTTCAGTTATACCAAATGGATATCAAGAGCGCATTCTTGAACGACTACATCAATGAAGAAATCCATGTCAAACAACCCCCGGGCTTTGAAGACTTCAAGAATCCTTCACACGTCTTCAAGTTGAAGAAAGCTCTTTATGGCTTAAAGCAAGCACCTATGGCTTAAAGCAAGCTCTTTAGAAACTTTCCTTGTGAAAGAGGATTTGAAAAAGGTAAAGTTGAGAACACATTTTTCATTAAAATAATTAAGGATAACACTTAATTGGTTCAAGTCTATGTTGACGACATCATATTCGGATCAACAAACAAAGAACTTTGTGAAAAATTCTCATTGATGATGCAAGGAGAATTCGAGATTTCTATGATGGGTAAGATGAATTATTTTCTTGGATTACAAATCAAGCAACTAAAGGATGGCATCTTCATTAACCAAGCCAAGTATTGCAAAGAGTTGTTGAAGATATTCGACATGGATGGTTGCAAAGCAATGTCTAAACCTATGGGATTCGAAACTTATGTGGATCAAGATGTATCAGGTGGTTCAGTTGATATTACAAAATATCGAGGTATGATTGGTTCACTATTATATTTGATTGGAGACTCTAAATATGAATGAGTCCACTGATGTATAAGAGAGGGGTGTAAAGTAACAATGAAACAACTATACGTAGGGGCGGCTGCAGAAGACAAGCGAGCAAAGGGAAATCGAGTCTCATCAAAGATGACATGCCATGAGATGATGATTTTTACATGCGACAAATCAAAAAATTTATGACCTCTATGATTTAGGGGATACCCCTAAGAAAACAAACGGAATTGAGCGAGGTCATAATTTGTTAATGGTAATGAAGGAAAATAATTGATAACAAAGACAATCAAAGATGCGAAGATGTGTGTAAGAGGGATAAAAATGATATAGAAGTTGAGTAGGAGAGAGATTAGACATATTTTTCCGGGGAAGAATGTTAAGTAGATATGTAGCCATTTAAAGCGCATGATGCCAAAATGATAGAGGAACATATGCATGAGCGAGAAGAGTGTGAATCATGTTGTTAATGGTGCATATTTTTTTGTTCTACCTTACCATTTTGTGATGAAGTGTGAGGGCAAGAAAAGCATAATGAGACCATTAGCAGCAGAATAATTATGAAAAGATATAGTTTTATATTCTCGCCCATTATTACATTGAAGAAATTTGATAGTTTGAGAAAATTGTGTGCGAGTTTGATTTGAGATAGAAGTGAACATTTCAAAAACATGAGGTTTATTTGTTATAGGAAACATCCATAGAAAATCAAAAAAAATCATCCAAAAATAAAACATACTAGTGATGACCATCTGAACTCAAAACTGGTGATGTCCATAAATTACTATTTAAAATATCAAAAGTAACATTATTGGATGAAACAAAAGACACCCTAACATGTTTTCCAAACACACAAGAAATCAATTTTTTGACAATTTGTGGTGCGTGCAAACCATGGGTAAGGTTCAATGGGTTGTGTTTATAGGAAGTGGGTAGGGTTATGTGTCCAGAGCCCTGAATTGGAATGCCTTATCTGCTACCAACAAACAATTTCTAATTTAAGAGATTCAAATTTGAATAAGACGAAAGATTACCTTGTGACGCCAATAAGTGGGAAGAGGCTTATGTGTCCATGTACCGTGTGTTATCCGGAGGGGTGAGAGACATGGTATGCATAGCATCTGCGATGCCAATGGGTGTTGGTGAAGCCGTGGCACCATAAGCATTAGGACGTTGGCCTAGAATGCCTTGTTAATGGGAAGGAGCAGAAGGGCAAGTCCGTTGAGAAGTAAGATATGGGCATGAAGGCATGGCCCACGGTGGCGGAGTCCAACCCCATTAATTATAAGAGGGATACTGCTATTGCGGCTGCTACAAGTGTCAAGGAGGAGAACCCCATGTCCTGCCACCACGAGGACCACCATGGTTATGACTATTACCACTTCAATTCTGATTGTTGCTTGGAGTGAATGGTTGCCCGAGCGATGGTTGGTGCTCTAGGATGAGACATTAGAAAGAAATTGATGGGTGGTAAGATCAACGACAGAAGACTCAGTACCTAAACCGACTTCTACCAATGTAAGAATGGAATGAGCCTGATGAAAGGAGGGAAGCAGATTGCTCTATCTAATTAATGTAGCAACACCCCAATAGGCATCAGTAAGGCTAGAGATGAGCTTAATGACCAAAAAATGATTCTTCATAGGAGCACCAACATCTTATATTTGGACAGAAAGCATCTCCAGATGTTGACAATAAGGAAAGACATTTGAAAAAGTCTTCATCTGAACCCCCAAAGAATTCTTGCTTAAGAGTGACAACATGTGCGTTCTGATTATCTTGGATGAGGTTAGCTAAATGCGTCCAGACATCCAAAGTCATGAAGACAGGTTCCATAATGGTGGTTAGCAAGTCAACAGAAATAATGGAATAGATCCACTAAAGCATGTTTGTATCCAAGGTGGCCCACTAGTCATAAGTGGGGTCAGTGACAGGTGATTGATAAAATACCCTAATTCTTCTAGTAGATGTTTTGATGTTTTATTTGTTGAATATGCCTTTTCATGATGTTTTTTATTATTGTATGATAGTGGGTTATGTGTCGTTAAGTTGGGAGTGAAGAGAAATATTATAGGAGAATAGATTAATTGGATAATATGTGAAGATTGATAGTTTAGGGGGAATATGATGTTAATAATAGTTTTATACTATTATTCAATTAATATAATAAAGAAAATAAAATAATTAGAAGTGTAGATATTTAAGGGGCAATGAGGTAATTGTATGAGGATAAGTGAGGGCATATGAGAGAAAACATAGAAAGGGTCTAGTGTTACTAGATAAAAAGGGAAGATAGAGAGAAGTGAGATATTATTTTGTTAGTATGTGGAGAGTTGAGAGGAAGGAGAAGAGAAGCTAGGCCAAGGAGAAAGCAATAGAGCATCCATCCATAGACTTGGGAGAAAACAAATTTCTAGAAGAATTCTAAGGTAAGGGTGAGTAACGGTTATCAATTGTGATTGGCATGGGGGAGAGTAGAATAGGGTTTTAGTTTTTATTTTGGTTGATAATGCTGAATATACATGTTTGATGATGAATGAAAGTGGTAAGTGATTGAATTATTATTGTGCTCTTTGTCATACCCCAAATTTGTCCTACCCTCTCATTTTTCTTATATTAAGCATGTTGTTGCTTCATGGACTTCTCTCAAGATCATCATATGGTTTAGGCTATGGATATTTGGTTTGTACTCTTTGTAATTAGAGGCACTTGCAAGTGTGGTGAAGATAAAGGAAAGATGTATCCTCATTCTCATGACCATTTAGTCAAGATACGGTTTCAAGCTGATTTAAGGATTTGGTCTAAGATGATTCTAGCTGATCAAACACAATGGTTAGAATACATTTCCTCAAGACTAGGCTTAGGATTGCTTGAAGTTCCAAGCTATGATCATGTATCTCAAGATGATTTTTAACCATATTCCAAGTGTGACACGGAGGCTATATGGTTAGACAAGCTAAGGAATGGCCATTCTCGATTCAAGGAAAAGATGATTCATCTTTAGGCCATGTTCGCTTTTAATCCAAGCTTGAATTGGTTCAAAATTGGTGGATGGTTTTAGAGCATATGCAAGTAAAGTTTCTAAGACTCCATGTCCTAACCAATATGTGATCAACGTACATGCTCAATTTAGGTTATGGTTGCAAATTATATCAAAGCATAATTGGAGTGTGTTACAAGTGGCTGTTAAACTCTCAATTTAGGTTATGGTTGCAAATTATATCAAAGCATAATTGGAGTGTGTTACAAGTGGCTATTAAACTCCCAAAATTCTTCCAAGATCATGACTAAACGGTTAAGTGGTTTTAAGACATGGACAGTGCCTTTGTAACTCATTTTTAAAGGCCATGATTGGAGTTCATTACTTCAAGCCACACTAGAGTCTAATTCAAATTACAAGTTTTAAGGCCATGATTTCAATACGTTTTGGAAATAATCTAAAGAGAAGCTAAGCTCGTTTTACTTCGTGGAGCCTTGGTTCACATATACTAGCATCATGTTCACTTTGCCAAAGATAAGTTAATCATCATTGAACCCATTCAAAGCACAAGCCAAGCTTCATGGCCAATGTTTTCAAAACGTGAAGAGCTTTTTTTTTTCATAGTTTTTAAAGTGTGAAAGGATTGTTAGGATCATGGCACACAGGAAGGCATACACACCTAAGGATCATTGTGTGTCTTTTTATTATTCTTCGAGAATGTATTTTCAAGATTATTATTCTTCGAGAATGTATTTTCAAGACATATAAGCTTTTCATCATAGTACATAAACTAGTTTCCCTCATTCTAAACACATACAAGAAGCCCATGGATTCAGATGAACTCCAAAAATACACAACTCATGCCACCATTCGTGTTACAATTTTTCAGCTTCAACATAAGCAAGGTCATGGTTCAAAATGTACAAAGTTAAGAATTACAAACTCAATTGAGCTTCAAACATTACATTATATACTTGAACTCCAAGATTGGTCACAAGAATGATACAAAGAGCTATACAAGTTTTTCAATAGACTAAAGAAAAAACTCAAGTCTAAATCCACGAGATCTAAGCCAAGTTCATTCAAGTTTGCAGGTTTTGTTCCAAGCCATACATGATGCTTATCCTCAAAGACCACCAAGCCATCACGCGTCCGTAACTTTGAACCCGTAGCAAACATGGCCTGTAGAAAAATAACACGCATCATGAAAAGCAAGAAGAGACAGAGCCATTCCAATGTTCCAAAATCAACATTATTTCTGAGATAATATTTAACAACCCAAGTAAATTTCCTTTGACAATGCTCATACCTTCGAGAAGATCTCATAAACGAAGCATTGAGTAACTCCCAAATAATGTGAGATTAGTCCACTCCCAAGTCGTGACCTCTTTGATTACAACCTCCAAGATTATGACTCTACAATCCCAGCTCCAGCATATCGCCAAAGTGATACACGAAATGAGACTAAGTACCTAAGGCATCTTGTATTACTTCAAACACAAAAAGAGAAATATTCATCAGAAAATTCAACAAGCAGTAGTAAAAAACAACTTTACAGCAGCAAAAAAAAAATTTTTACAGCAGTGAAAATCTTATTCACACGCAGTGAAAAATCAAGGGACCACCAAGAATAGTCCATACACAAAATAACAAAAGTGCAGAACGCAGAATGCAGAGGTTCAGAAAGTACACTTACAAAGTTTCACCAATTCGGAACTCGTGTTAAACATCAAGAAAGTGTCACAAGAAATACCATAATCAGGATTCAAAAGCAGATTCTAAACCTAATTTTTTGGTATATAAACAAGGTTTTCATTTCAGAGAGGGGATCATGAACAAAACATCATAAACGGCTACATTAAAAAAAACCTACAAAGTTTCTACACAACAAGAACCCTAAATTCCATTAAAGCTCATGTTCAAAAGCTCTTGGAATCTCACACAGAGACTCAAAACTGCTTGAGCTAAAGGCCATTTAGAAACGCCTCCATTCACACGCATAGAAGATCACAGAAGAAGTAGAATAAGGAGATTAAGATGCAAGAGAAAGAACTGGATCAAAGAATACCTTAATATGTTCAGAGACCCCTCAGAAGAGTTCTTCAAGAGGTATTCGTGTTAAAATCCGATTTGCTTCGTTTCTTGCACCTTCTTGCTTGAATTTATGTTGATGATGCCTTCTGAATAGGGTATTTTCCTTCTCATGTCGTGATTTGCTCGTTTTTGTTTAGTTTTTGGATTAGGGTTTATTTTGGGAACAAGGTCGATTCGTTGATTTGGGTAGGTTTTAGAAAAATCTGGTCTCATATTTGAGAAGAGGGTAAAAAGTTAAGGGGGTCATTATTGAGCGTTTTGAGTTTTGGGGTGGTTGGCCGGAGGAGAACGGCGGCGGCCACCGCGTGCCACCGTCTTCGCCAGCCGTTTCTAGGTTTCCGACAAGGTTCTTTTTTTGGTGAGAGAGAGAAAGAGTAATGGTAGAGAGAGGGGGGAACGTGAGAATGAGGCTCTGTTCCTTTCTTTCGTTTGTTTTAATGGCATTATGATAAGGCATGGGTGGTCGGCCGGGAGGGTGACACTTGTCCCTCCCTTTGACAAGTGTCACCAGAGGTGTTCTCCCCTCGTGTTCCCATGTGTAGTGGTTTGGGTCCTATTATGCACCTTCGTATTCCCAGCCACTAGATTGGGAGTCAGTCTTTGACCCTTTGGATCTAACGTCCCAAATGGGGTTTGCGGTCAACAGGGTTAGCATGAGTCCTCATGGACTCCCCCTCAGCCTGCGTGGGCCTCTTAAGCTGGGCCTAGGAGAAATTTCTTTAGCACCCCCTAATTTCTGTTCAGGCCCATTATTTGTTTTTTTAATTATTAAAAAATCTAAAAAACACATTTTATTTTATTTCCTTTTAAAAATAAAACTTTTGAAAATATTTTCATTTAGTTGATTTTATTAAAAATTTTCATTTAATATTAATTAATCTACTTATGATTAATTTTATTAAATATTAAATTTTAATTTGATTAATTATTAATTTAGTTTTAATTCTAAAAATCCAAAAATTACTTTTCTATTTGATTCCTAATATAGTTAAAAATATCTTTTTTTTTTCAAATCAAATTAAATCATAATCCTTTTTGCCTAATCATTAATTACTTTCTTAAATCAAATCATAAAACATTGCTTAAGATATCTAAATTATTTTCTAATCAATAATGGGAAAAGTGGGCTTTTGGAGTCTGACACTCCTTGGGTTCTTGAACGATCGCTCTTAGGGCGCACGCCTTGGGTTGTGATCGTTCCGTCTTCCATTTCTAAAAATACTTAAAAATATTTTAATCTAACTAAAGCATTCAACCTTTAAAAACACTTTCTTGACTTAAAAGTCATAATTCAAATTTAAAACAATTACCTAACCTTTTCACAAATACTCTTTTAACTAAAGAATTAAAATCATAATCAAAATTAAAATACTTAAAATATTTTCTTAAACAAAAATACTTGAATTAATAGGTCTAAAACCTTTTACTAACTAATTATGGGAGTAGTGGGCTTTTGGGGTCTAGCACTCCTTGGATCCTTGAACGATCGCTCTTGGGGCGCACGCCTTGGGTTGTGTTCGTTTCGATTTTCCATTTCTAAACTTAAAATACGTAATCTTTTTTTTTAAAAACTTAATCCTCCTAAAACTCGTAACTTATTCAAACCCTAATCTGATTAACACATCTAATTAAAATACTCTAACCAAATCAAAATTGCTTTCCTAATCAAACTACGAAAGTAGTGGACTCTTGAAGTCTAGCACTTCTTGGGCCCTTGAATGAATGTTCTTGAGGCGCACGCTTTGGGTTGTGTTCATTCCGAACTTTCTTTCCTAAAACACGCCTTAATTACATGGACAAAGAAGCCCATTGTCCAACAAACAATTTCATAATCAATAGAATGAAAAAGGTGTCGTTGAGATCTAGCATCTCAGTAATACCCCGATTAATTGGTTGCGAGGCCGACGTCTCATTTATCGAATAGTCTTCATTCTTCCCTCAAAATACTTAAAAACCAAACATCTCTCATGCAACCGAAACCTTAAGACAAACGCAAATCAAACTATTTTCTCAATCAAATCCTTAATACACTTAATTCATACTCAAACAACTTTTCATAAAAAGAACATTGTTTAGTCCATTCTTCCGCGCATATGAACTAGTGCTTCAGCCTCCCTTGACGAGCAGACAAGCCAACGTTTAGCAGTTAGAATGCGAATTAAACACTCGTTCGCCTAAAAAACACAAACCAACCGTAGTCCCACGAACTACGAATGCTCTGACTTTCCCATTGCACGAGGGAATACGTAGGCCCAAGGGTTCTAATCCTTGCCAAGCACAATAATAAAAAACCACCCATTTTCCCCTTAGAAAACAATACTACCTTAGAAGAAAACAAACAAACCAAGCTAACATTTCTCCAGAATCGAATCAAGAGGTTCCCGTTGAGTACAACGGACGTAGAGGGTGCTAATACCTTCCCTTTGCGTAATCGACTCCCGAACCCGAATTTGGTTGCGATGACCATGTTCTTATCCCTTTCAAAGGTTTTATCGATATTTTCCTTTCCCTCTTTTGGGATAAATAAAGTTCGGTGGCGACTCTGTTTCGAACAGTTTTTTCCACGTCCATCGCGAGGATCGTATTTTTCGAGGTACGACAGATGGCGACTCTGCTGGGGAATCGCATTGCCCTATGCTGGAGAGAGTCAAGCCTAACTTGACTCGATTCGAGAGTGTTAGCTTCGCTTGTTTGATTTTTTTTCTTGTTTATTTTCTCCTATTGCTTATTTATTTGCTTTTATTTCTTTCTCTCTTATATGTTGTTTATCATACTTGTCCGTTGGATCTTGGGATGATATCACAAGTAAAGCTATACACCCGAGCTTTGGAAAAAGAAGAGGGAACACATAGTTTAGATTCTGGAAGTAATTAGTGTTAGTCCCCAAGGACTCGCTCTTTGTGTGCCTAGCATAAAAGCTTCCCTAGAGTAGACCTTTTCGTAGATCTTGTAGTAACACAGCTAGCCTGTCGCACGACTTGATTCATGAAGGATCCGTGACTCTGGGAACCACTCTTAGCACCAGTTCCTATCTTGGTGGTCGTTAGTGTTAGTCTCCGAGGACTCGCTTCTCGTGGGCCTAGCATGAAGACTACACTCAGGATAGACCTTTTCGTATCCTCGTCACAATGCAGCTAGCCTGTTGCATAATGTTGATGCGATTAGTGTCCGTAATCCTGGGAACCTTATCCATCAACATAGAAGCTATCCTGTGAGTGGGTTTATGGGTAAAGAATCTAGAACTTCCCTTATGAAGCCTACCTATTAGGGAGTTTTGCAAATGTTCGTGTTATCCTGGATCCTGAATCTACCCGCATTGCATTCATTGGCATACCATTGCATTTGCATTCTTCAGCATTGCATATCATTTCCAAAACCAAAAAAAAACTCAATCATCCTTTGTCCATAACCCGCAGTTGATTTCCCGACACCCGTATCGGAATTGAAGCCGCTTTTGGAAGAATCGTGGACTCAGAAGAGCAGAACCAGTTTGCGTCAAGAGCAGATGTTGACTTGATAAAGGACCAGCTAGACCAACTTGTGGAAACTATGGCAAGGAAAGAGGACAGCATTCAAAGGCCTACAGTCACTGAGAACGTCATTCTGCCTCAAGTGAATAATCTTGCCCAATTTCAGCCTGTGCGGATTCCTGTTGGGGACCAGGTTATACAAGAATGTCACACTATTCAAGATGAACATGCCTCGTCTCATGATGCAGTTGAATACCATAGCTTTGCATTCACTACACTGAATTCCCGAGGGACAAGCCTGGTGGTGAATACTGAACGACCTCAAGATGTTGAGTTTGTCGTGTGTTGGAAGAGAAGCTTGAAACCATAAAGGGGCGTGATGCTTTTGATCTGAATGCTTTGAACATGTGTTTGGTACCCGGACTTGTAATACCTCCAAAGTTCAAGATGCCAAAATTTGAAAAGTACAAAGGAGATAGCTGTCCGAAGCAACATTTGGTGATGTTTTGCAGAAATATGACCTCCAATGCTCTCAATGATAAACTTATGATCCACTGTTTCCAAGACAGTCTGAGTGGGGCATCATTGAGTTGGTACATGCAGCTACGGAGTAGCCACATCCAATCATGGTTGGACCTAGCTGACGCCTTTGTGAAGCAATACCAATACAATCTTGACATGGCTCCCAACCGCATACAGTTGCAAGGCTTATCTCAAGAGGAGAACGAATCCTTCAGGGGGTATGCTCAGAGATGGAGAGAAGTAGCTGCTCGCGTTCAACCACCACTTTTAGATAGAGAATTGGTTGACCTGTTCATAGATTCTTTGCAAGGCCCATATCTAGAAAAAATGATGAGCAATGGGACATCAAACTTCTCTGACTTGGTTTTAGTAGGAGAACACATTGAGAGTCATATCAAGAGTGGAAAGGTCCTAGACGCCTCGAGCGTCCATGCTAGTGAGAGTGAATCCATTGTCAGTTCTCAAAAGGAGGAGGAGGATGAAATCAATGCAATCTGGGACACTTTACAAGCTCCGTCTCCGGTACCTTATCCTCAATACCCAAGCATCTCAAATGTTCAAAGTCAGCAATCCTATGGGTCTCCCTCTGTGATTCCATTCTCTCCACATGGTCAATATACTCCTGCCAATAGAGGTCCCCCTCGTCAACAACAGATTGCACAACAACACTCTTCACAACCCCGACGCTACTATAATCAAAGACCAAAAAGGCATTTTGATCATTTGCCAGTGCCATTCAGTCATATATTGCCACGTTTGATTAGTAGTGGGTTAATAGTGCCAAAGGGCTTGGATCCTGTTATTCCTCCATACCCACCAGGCTTCGACGCCAATGCACGATGTGGCTACCATGCTGACGCCATGGGGCATTCAACGGAGGATTGCAAACAGCTCAAAAACAAGGTCCAAGACCTGATTGAGTCCAAGCTAATCTCATTTACGCCTCGAGGTCTTCAAATTAACATCAATTATTCATCTGATCGGGTGGGCCCATCAGTCCATGTTATGGAAGAAGCTGCTGAGAGTAGGTTTGAAGAAGGTTATTACACCGGTCTTGATGAACAAGAATGCTAGTCCAACAGTAGGTCAAGAAAGAAAAGCCCAGTCCCCAATGCTGGTAATTTTTAGATCATGTCATTTCTATGCATTTGTAGTTTCTTTTTGTTATGTGTTATTTGCTTTTAGACATTGTTTTTTATTAATGGTAATATTAATGAAGTGATCATGCATTTTTTGAACTAATCACGTCGCATTCCCTCATACTTTCTTCACTTATATCAAAAGACACAAATATTCATCTATATACCTCTCATTCACTTTCTTTACCAAATCGTTGTTTAGCAAAGATTGGAGGGAGGATGACGAAAACGAAATACCCATAATTGCTAATGGTGTGCTTTTAGATAAAATCTTGTTGATGATGTACAGGCATTGTTTCAAATCCCTAAACACTGGAGAGATAAGGAGCTAATCCCTAGTTAACCACTTCGAGCCAAGAAGTAGAAGTTGCCTTCGGATTCAAACCCTTATACTCAACCCGGGGCAGGGTAGTGTTCAGTTAATCTGACTCCGTATTCTTTGTACATGTCTTGAGGTGACGAAGAAATCATGCAAAATCTAGAAGTTATGATGACTACTGACTTGGCAGTCACAAAGCTTTACTCTAAAAAAAAAAAGAGAGCCCGCTAAGTCAAACACCTCAAAAAAGAGACTTAGGCAAAATCAGGGATCAAAAGAAAAAAAAACAAAAACAAAAGAGGTCCTTAAATCCTCAAGCGAAGCAAAAATAAGATACAGTGACCACCAAATCAAAACCAAAGGGTCACTAACATCAAGACAAAAGCAAAATAAGATGACTGCCATTTCAAGCGAATCTTGAACTTTCATCTTCATTCTTACACCGTCAAAATACGCGTGTCGATTTAACTGAACGTAGGACTGGAGATCATCACGAAGAAGAGGTGGGTACAAATATAACTTTGAGCCTTATATCCTTTGTTTCTATAACCGTGAACCAGACCACGTTACAACCCTCAAAAGACCTAATTGAGGCGGGGATTATTCTGAAAGCATACTACAGCAAGGTTGCGTAAACTGACTCCAACAAATTTGCTAATCTTCTGAATTGGTATCATATTCTTGTTGTATCTTTCACACATCAATAAATCAGCACTGCGTTTGGACTAATGGTTCACTCGTCACACACTGACACATCATTCCAATAAATGATTATTCAAAACGTGCATGAATATCGCATTAAAATTACCATTTCTGAATGATCAATTTTAACTGTAAATAGCACTTGATATTATGGAAATTCCAACCAAGAGTAATTAGAGAAAAACTTGAGCATTCGTTGGCACTGACGCGAATCGAGACTATCTCATGACCTTGTGAATCTGGGGCAAGTCCTTCAAAGCAATACTTAGTCAATCCGAGGCAAGTCTTTCAAGAGCCAAGACTGGGGCAGACCACTGCAAAATCCAGACACTGGGGCAGATCATCTCATTACCCTCCAGACAGGGGCAGATTCCCTTCATACATTCAAGTTGGTCAAGCTGGCCATGTCATGCACTAAGCGACCCTTGAATTCAACAAGTATTAAAGCCTTGGGGCAGAGCAAATGCACAATCAGAATGCATTGGATAAGTCGCTACGCTCATACAATCAACATGCATTGGTTACATTGATGCGCTCATACAACCATTTATTTGCGAGCCTCAGGGTATATCAGCTAGAAGTGAGGTTCTCTCATGCACAAGCACACAACTTCTGCAAAGGATCAAGCTTGGGGCAACAAGAGAATCATATTGGCTTACTGATCATAATATCTTCCATGTTCGAGTGTCGGGAAATCAAACCCTTTCACCTCATAAAGTCCAACCCTGCTTGGCAACTACCAAAAAGTCCAACCTTGCTTGGCAATCACCAAAAGTCCAACCTTGCTTGGCAACTACTAAAGTCCAACCCTGCCTTGGCAACCACCAAAAGTCCAACCTTGCTTGGCAACTACTAAAGTCCAACTCTGCCTTGGCAACCACCAAAAGTCCAACCTTGCTTGGCAACTACTAAAGTCCAACTCTGCCTTGGCAACCACCAAAAGTCCACCTTGTTGGTACCTTCATTAAACCTATCCTCTGCTTGCATTCACATATGCATCACAAACAACACACGTGCACCATATGCATACATAGCATAATCTATTTCCTTCCTCAACCCCCGCGTTGATATATATTGCTTTGTTCTTGACCTCTGAGTCAATGTTGTCTTTATTTTCTTCGGCCCCCGAGTCGATGTTTACCTTTCTTTCAACCCCCGAGTTGATGATATTTTGTCTTTATTTTCTCGACCCCCGAGTCGGTATTGCCTTAGTTTCTCGACCCCCGAGTTGATATCATTATTACATCTTCAACCCCCGAGTTGAAATTTTATTGCTTGTACTGACCCCCGAGTCATTGTTATCTTTATCTTCTTTGACCCCCGAGTCGATATTGTCTTTATTTCCTCGACCCCCGAGTCGATACTGCTTTTATCTCTGCCCTCGACCCCCGAGTTGATATTTTGTTATTTCCTTCAACTCCCGAGTTGACAAATTACCTTGCCTTTATTTTCTCGACCACCGAGTCGGTATTGTCTTTATTTTCTCGACCCCCGAGTCGATATCACCTTTACCTGTCTTTCAACCCCGAGTTGACGACAGTTTATCTTAATGTTTCTCGACCCCCGAGTCGATAGTATATTTCCTTTTCTCAACCCCCGAGTTGATATGCCAGTTTTCCCAATGAGTCTTTTACCTTGCTTCATCTAATCCCCTTTAATCCTTCTTTGGAAACCAGAATTGAAGCCTTGCCCAGTTGCATTCCCATATGCATCTCATGAAACGAGTTCATTTGCATTCCTTTATGCATGGCATATCCATCCCCAGCATAGCATAGCAGGATCCAGGATCAGTTCGCAAGCATCTTTGTTAACCCTCCTTCAAAGTCGGCAGTATTCCTCTGAAAAGAGCTGATACCCCGCACGTGCTCTTGGAATTCTATTTCCCAGCAAGTCACTCTTCAACCATGCAGTTGATGATGATATTCCCCAACAGCTGTTGTCAGTTCTCCCCAAGCAGAGGCTACCCTAGAAAGTTTCTTGTGAGCTTTCCCCTGCAGAACCAACACATTTCCTCCAATCGGAATCTTACTCAACTATTCCTCAGCAAATTCACCGCAGAGATACTGCATTGGTATCATCAGAGAACCTTAATGGATAAGGGACTGCTTCGATGACCCATAGAATCGTCTGCCTTCAAAGATATTGCTTTGGTATCATCGAGGAACCTTAACGGATAAGGGACTACTTCGACGACCTATAGAATCTCACATCATCGGAGAACCTTAGCGGATAAGGGACTGCTTCAACCACCCAAAGGACCTCAAGTTATTCTGTTCAGTTTTGTACCCCGCTACTTCATCCTGCCAGTTCTTACTCCATAAGTACACGTTCCTTTTGATAGACAAATTTTGGGGTCTTCTTATATCTAATTGACTTCTACCCTAAAAATAAACGCCATGCAGCAGTTCATTTTCTCGGGTTCAAGACAATTAGATAGGGGCATCTGTCATACCCCAAATTTGTCCTACCCTCTCAATTTTCTTATATTAAGCATGTTGTTGCTTCATGGACTTCTCTCAAGATCATCATATGGTTTAGGCTATGGATATTTGGTTTGTACTCTTTGTAATTAGAGGCTCTTACAAGTGTGGTGAAGATAAAGGAAAGATGTATCCTCATTCTCATGACCATTTAGTCAAGATACGGTTTCAAGTTGATTTAAGGATTTGGTCTAAGATGATTCTAGATGATCAAACACAATGGTTAGAATACATTTCCTCAAGACTAGGCTTAGGATTGCTTGAAGTTTCAAGCTATGATGATGTATCTCAAGATGATTTTTAACCATATTCCAAGTGTGACACGGAGGCTATATGGTTAGACAAGCTAAGGAATGGCCATTCTCGATTCAAGGAAAAGATGATTCATCTTTAGGCCATGTTCGCTTTTAATCCAAGCTTGAATTGGTTCAAAATTGGTGGATGGTTTTAGAGCATATGCAAGTAAAGTTTCTAAGACTTCATGTCCTAACCAATATGTGATCAACGTACATGCTCAATTTAGGTTATGGTTGCAAATTATATCAAAGCATAATTGGAGTGTGTTACAAGTGGCTGTTAAACTCTCAATTTAGGTTATGGTTGCAAATTATATCAAAGCATAATTGGAGTGTGTTACAAGTGGCTGTTAAACTCCCAAAATTCTTCCAAGATCATGACTAAACGGTTAAGTGGTTTTAAGACATGGACAATGCCTTTGTAACTCATTTTTAAAGGCCATGATTGGAGTTCATTACTTCAAGCCACACTAGAGTTTAATTCAAATTACAAGTTTTAAGCCCATGATTTGAATACGTTTTGGAAATAATCTAAAGAGATGCTAAGCTCGTTTTACTTCGTGGAGCCTTGGTTCACATATACTAGCATCATGTTCACTATGCCAAAGATAAGTTAATCATCATTGAACCCATTCAAAGCACAAGCCAAGCTTCATGGCCAATGTTTTCAAAACGTGAAGAGCTTCTTGATAGTTTTTAAAGCGTGAAAGGATTGTTAGGATCATGGCACACAGGAAGGCATACACACCTAAGGATGATTGTGTGTCTTTTTATTATTCTTCGAGAATGTATTTTCAAGATTATTATTCTTCGAGAATGTATTTTCAAGAGATATAAGCTTTTCATCATAGTACATAAACTAGTTTCCCTCATTCTAAACACATACAAGAAGCCCATGGATTTAGATGAACTCCAAAAATACACAACTCATGCCACCATTCGTGTTACAATTTTTCAGCTTCAACATAATCAAGGTCAAGGTTCAAAATGTACAAAGTTAAGAATTACAAACTCAATTGAGCTTCAAACATTACATTATACACTTGAACTCCAAGATTGGTCACAAGAATGATACAAAGAGCTATACAAGTTTTGCAATAGCCTAAAGAAAAAAACTCAAGTTTAAATCCACGAGATCTAAGCCAAGTACATTCACGTTTGCAGGTTTTGTTCCAAGCCATACATGATGCTTATCCTCAAAGACCACCAAGCCATCACGCGTCTGTAACTTTGAACCCGTAGCAAACATGGCCTGTAGAAAAATAACACGCATCATGAAAAGCAAGAAGAAACAGAGCCATTCCAATGTTTCGAAATCAACATTATTTCTGAGATAATATTTAATAGCCCAAGTAAATTTCCTTTGACAAAGCTCATACCTTCGAGAAGATCTCATAAACGAAGCATTGAGTAACTCCCAAATAATGTGAGATTAGTCCACTCCCAAGCCGTGACCTCTTTGATTACAACCTCCAAGATTATGACTCTACAATCCCAGCTCCAGCATATCGCCAAAGTGATACACGAAATGAGACTAAGTACCTAAGGCATCTTGTATTACTTCAAACACAAAAAGAGAAATATTCATCAGAAATTTCAACAAGCAGTAGTAAAAACCAACTTTACAGCAGCAAAAATCAAATTTTTACAGCAGTGAAAATCTCATTCACACGCAGTGAAAAATCAAGGGACCACCAAGAATAGTCCATACACAAAATAACAAAAGTGCAGAACGCAGAATGCAGAGGTTCAGAAAGTACACAAACAAAGTTTCACCAATTCGGAACTCGTGTTGAACATCAAGAAAGTGTCACAAGAAATACCATAATCAGGATTCAAAAGCAGATTCTAAACCTAATTTTTTGGTATATAAACAAGGTTTTCATTTCAGAGAGTGGATCATGAACAAAACATCAGAAATGGCTACATTAAAAAAAACCTACAAATTTTCTACACAACAAGAACCCTAAATTCCATTAAAGCTCATGTTCAAAAGCTCTTGGAGTCTCACACAGAGACTAAAAACTGCTTGAGCTAAAGGCCATTCAGAAACGCCTCCATTCATGCGCATAGAAGATCACAGAAGAAGTAGAATAAGGAGATTAAGATGCAAGAGAAAGAACTGGATCAAAGAATACCTTAATATTTTCAGAGACCCCTCAGAAGAGTTCTTCAAGAGGTATTCGTGTTAAACTCTGACTTGCTTCGTTTCTTGCACCTTCTTGCTTGAATTTATGTTGATGATGCCTTCTGAATAGGGTATTTTCCTTCTCATGTCGTGATTTGCTCGTTTTTGTTTAGTTTTTGGATTAGGGTTTATTTTGGGAACAAGGTCGATTCGTTGATTTGGGTAGGTTTTATAAAAATCTGGTCTCATATTTGAGAAGAGGGTAAAAAGTTAAGGGGGGTCATTGTTGAGCGTTTTGAGTTTTGGGGTGGTTGGCCGGAGGAGAACGGCGGCGGCCACCGCGTGCCACCGTCTTCGCCGGCCGTTTCTAGGTTTCCGGCAAGGTTCTTTTTTTGGTGAGAGAGAGAAAGAGTAATGGTAGAGAGAGGGGGGAACGTGAGAATGAGGCTCTGTTCCTTTCTTTCGTTTGTTTTAATGGAATTATGATAAGGCATGGGTGGTCGGCCGGGAGGGTGGCACTTGTCCCTCCCTTTGACAAGTGTCACCAGAGGTGTTCTCCCCTCGTGTTCCCATGTGCAGTAGTTTGGGTCCTATTATGCACCTTCGTATTCCCAGCCACTAGATTGGGAGTCAGTCTTTGACCCTTTGGATCTAACGTCCCAAATGGGGTTTGCGGTCAACAGGGTTAGCATAAGTCCACATGGACTCCCCCTCAGCCTGCGTGGGCCTCTTAAGCTGGGCCTAGGAGAAATTTCTTTAGCACCCCCTAATTTCTGTTCAGGCCATTATTTGTTTTTTTAATTATTAAAAAATCTAAAAAACACATTTTATTTTATTTCCTTTTAAAAATAAAACTTTTGAAAATATTTTCATTTAGTTGATTTTATTAAAAATTTTCATTTAATATTAATTAATCTACTTATGATTAATATTATTAAATTTTAAATTTTAATTTGATTAATTATTAATTTAGTTTTAATTCTAAAAATCCAAAAATTACTTTTCTATTTGATTCCTAATATAGTTAAAAATATCTTTTTTTTTTCAAATCAAATTAAATCATAATCCTTTTTGCCTAATCATTAATTACTTTCTTAAATCAAATCATAAAACATTGCTTAAGATATCTAAATTATTTTCTAATCAATAATGGGAAAAGTGGGCTTTTGGAGTCTGACACTCCTTGGGTCCTTGAACGATCGCTCTTAGGGTGCACGCCTTGGGTTGTGATCGTTCCGTCTTCCATTTCTAAAAATACTTAAAAATATTTTAATCTAACTAAAGCATTCAACCTTTAAAAACACTTTCTTGACTTAAAAGTCATAATTCAAATTTAAAACAATTACCTAACCTTTTCACAAATACTCTTTTAACTAAAGAATTAAAATCATAATCAAAATTAAAATACTTAAAATATTTTCTTAAACAAAAATACTTGAATTAATAGGTCTAAAACCTTTTACTAACTAATTATGGGAGTAGTGGGCTTTTGGGGTCTAGCACTCCTTGGGTCCTTGAACGATCGCTCTTGGGGCGCACGCCTTGGGTTGTGTTCGTTTCGATTTTCCATTTCTAAACTTAAAATACGTAATCTTTTTTTTTAAACACTTAATCCTCCTAAAACTTGTAACTTATTCAAATCCTAATCTAATTAACACATCTAATTAAAATACTCTAATCAAATCAAAATTGCTTTCTTAATCAAACTACGAAAGTAGTGGACTCTTGAAGTCTAGCACTTCTTGGGCCCTTGAATGAATGTTCTTGAGGCGCACGCTTTGGGTTGTGTTTATTCTGAACTTTCTTTCCTAAAACACGCCCTAATTACATGGACAAAGAAGCCCATTGTCCAACAAACAATTTCATAATCAATAGAATGAAAAAGGTGTCGTTGAGATCTAGCATCTCAGTAATACCCCGATTAATTGGTTGCGAGACCGACGTCTCGTTTATCGAATAGTCGTCATTCTTCCCTCAAAATACTTAACAAACCAAACATCTCTCATGCAGCCGAAACCTTAAGACAAATGCAAATCAAACTATTTTCTCAATCAAATCCTTAATACACTTAATTCATACTCAAACAACTTTTCATAAAAAGAACATTGTTTAGTCCATTCTTCCGCGCATATGAACTAGTGCTTCAGCCTCCCTTGACGAGCAGACAAGCCAATATTTAGCAGTTAGAATGCAAATTAAACACTCGTTCGCCTAAAAAACACAAACCAACCGTAGTCCCACGAACTACGAATGCTCTGACTTTCCCATTGCACGAGGGAATACGTAGGCCCAAGGGTTCTAATCCTTGCCAAGCACAATAATAAAAAACCACCCATTTGCCCCTTAGAAAACAATACTACCTTAGAAGAAAACAAACAAACCGAGCTAACATTTCTCCCGAATCGAATCAAGAGGTTCCCGTTGAGTACAACGGACGTAGAGGGTGCTAATACCTTCCCTTTGCGTAATCGACTCCCGAACCCGAATTTGGTTGCGATGACCATGTTCTTATCCCTTTCAAAGGTTTTATCGATATTTTCCTTTCCCTCTTTTGGGATAAATAAAGTTCGGTGGCGACTCTGTTTCGAACATTTTTTTCCGTGTCCATCGCGAGGATTGTATTTTTTGAGGTACAACACTCTTGAGTTGGGTTGAATATAGATGATTTTAGGGCATGAGTTGAATGAATGAATCATGATGGATGTGATAAAAAATTATGTTTGTTGAGTTGTTGGTTATGTATATCTTGATGTTGTAATGTGCTTCTTTCACTTGATTCATGTACTATATGATATGACATGTTTTGAGGTTCTTGGAGGTTGAAATATGGGGTTTGGGGTATGTTGCAAAGCTGAAAATGGGGGTTTTCTGGCCACTATTACGGGCCGTAGTAGCTGATACGGGTGGTCATAGAAGCCCCCTGGATTTTGGCACCAGGGACGTGCCCAAAGTTAGTTTTTGGCATAGGAGTGCTACGGGCCGTAGCCGCTGCTACGGGTGGCCATAGTAGATCCCTGGAATTGGTATTGCAAAATTGTTTCACCCATAACTTTGTAACCGTAAGTCCAAATCGAGTGTCGTTCGAAGTGTTGGAAAGCTAACGCGAATTAATATCAAATGAAATTACTTCCAGAGGCTGATCATAATAATTAGTTGATGCTTTTGATATTTGAAAGAAATTTTGAACTTGAAACTTGTTTAATCGTATATCAAATTGACGAGTTGTTTGAAGTGTTGGAAAGCTAACGCTCGGAGCTATAACATAGTAGTAATAGGCGAAATGTTTAAATATTATTTCTATACTTATTGTATTGATGAAGTGTTAGTTTACATGTTTGGATAATGAATCGTTGTATTCTTGTGCTAATGTTATGTGATAATGATGTTGCTATGTTGATATATTATTGTGTTGATGTTGTTGAGATGTTGAGTTGATGAAGTTTGATGTTATTATTATGATGTGATGTTGATGACGTTGATATTATTTGATGTTGATGACGTTTATATGATGTGATATTGATGATGTTGTAGTGATAATGTTGTTAATGATGTGCATGTACGAATATATGCATGATGTGTTTATCATGATTATGTTGATGGTGGCATACACGGTCAGAAGAGCGGCCAATGTGTATGTGTTTTTGTTGCATGTTATGAATCATGCATCTATGTTGTTGGAACTTCGGTTCTTTTTATGTTGTGGTCTTGATCCTATGGTGGGAATCGGGTGCGAGTAGCTAATTCCTATGGTGGGGAATTAGTGAAGCGTTTACCTATGGTGATGGTAACGAGTTTTGGTGAGCCTCGATCTCATTGTGATGGATCTGGTGCGAGTAGCTAATTTTTATTATGGGGGGATTAGTGAAGCGTTACCTATGATGATGGTAGCAATTTGGTGTGCTCCGGTTCCAAGAGGGAATCAATCCTATGGTGGGGATCATGGAGTGAAATGAACCTAAGTGTTCATAATTTGGTACCACATGCATTGAGTCAATGATGTTGCATTACCATTCTATGTGGCATTGCATAATTTTGTTGGTGTTATATGATGTGGTGATACTTGTGAACGTTATGTGATTATATGTGAGCCTTGTGATGGAAGTTGTATATGAGTTACTTATGATGTTTGGGGTGTGAGTTTATGAAATGTTGATGTTGTCGACTAGTTGCATATAATTGTTGCAATCTATTCTTTCTTGTGTCTATTATAATTGATTATGATTACTCACCCCTTCTGTTTTAATGTTGCCTCCATGTGGGTAACACGTAGATACCCATGAGTAGACTCCAAGGAAGCAAGTGGAAGCTAGCTATTGGAGTTCGTTTCAGTTTTTCGTTTTAAGTAGGGGGATTCTGCTCTAATTCAGGTAACACTGGGTTGGGGTTGATTCTTGTCTTCTTAATTTCTTATGTTGTTTACTTTGAAGTATTTGCTAATAATTTCATGGTGATATTATAAGATGTTGAATTAAGTGTTGACGAAACTTATCCTTTGTTGATGGTATGAAGGTTGGAGTTTAATACTCAATTTTAGTTGTAGAATCATAATTGAATTTTATGTTGAATCTATTGTGTTGTTTTTAAAAGAAATTGACGTCTTAAAAGCCTCATAAATGAGTATGTTCAAATTAATAAATGTTTTGTGTAACTCGTGTTACAGAGCTGGATACTTGTGATGTTTTATGTAGTGTGGCACCTTTGTGGTTATGTTTATATGATAAAATTAATCGTTATTTTCGTGGGGTATTTTGAAGGGTGTTACATTAGTGGTATCAGAGCAGGTCGGTCTATCCGTCCAGGTTTTTGTATATGTTGTTTGTTCCTTAGTACGCAACATGTGTGTGAAACACTGTTGGTGCTTGCTTTCCTTTCTAATCGTTTGTCTACAAGAGTTGGATTAAAACATGTTGGGGAGAAGTTTTTGCTTCTCTGGGATGTTTTAGTTGTGAAGTGTTGGCTAGTTCAATTGTTTTGACCAGGTTGTGTTTTTTTCTTGAACCCAGAGAGAGTTCGAATTTGAGGATGGTATCGGTTAGCAAAATTGCTTGATCCTTGAGGGAAGACGGTCATGTGTTCTCGTTGTTTGCTTCCTTGTGAGTGGGAGGGAGATGTTTTGGCTAGAGATGATCCAATGGTATGTTGAGTATTATGACATGTTTCCTAAGGATGGGCACAATTTGTCTTTCGTTGGAACAAGTTGATGTTATTCATGGAATGAATTGGTTAGAGTTAAACCAAGTGTTTAACAATTGTTTTAGTAAGTCGGTGCAGTTTCTTAAATCCATAGAGGATGTGGATTCGAGATCCCTATCTGTTGGTCCAATTGGGATATCTTCGAGGGAGTACGATCAGGTATTATTGATATTTGTTTCTCGGAGAGTGGGGAGAAATTTGATGGCTAATGATATGCCAGTGGTGTGTAATTCCTGATGTTTTTCCTGGAGGTATCCGCGACTTGCCTCCAAAGTGTGGATCTGAGTTTGGTGACAGTGGGGAACTGATATTTTTATCTACTAAGCAAGAGGATTAGTCCGTGGGAAATGATACACCTGTGTTCTTGGTTATGAAGAAGGATGGTAGTATGAGGTTACGTGTGGACTACAGGAAGTTGAATAAGGATACTATCAAGAAAAAGTATCCTCTATTAAAGATCGATTATCTGATGGATCAGTTGGTTGGCTCCTCGATGTTCAGCAGGATAGGTTTGAGGTCTTGTTATCATCAGATTCGAGTTAAACAAGATGATATTCTGAAGAGGGAATTTAGGACGAGATATGGTCACTATGAGTGCATTATGATGTTGTTTGGAGTGTCTAATACACCAGGCGTGTTCATGGAGTATATGAACCGGATTTTTCATCTGTATATGGATAAGTTTGTGGTGGTCTTCATCGGCGACATTTTGATATATTCTAAGTCTAATGAAGAGCATGCAGAACATCTTAAGATTGTGTTATAGGTGTTGAGGGAGAAGAAGCTTTATTCCAAGTTGTTGAAATGTGAATTTTGGTTAAAGGAAGTGAGCTTCCCTGGACCTATGATTTTGTGTGGTGGAATTTGGTAGATCCTTCTAAAGTTGAAGTTGTGTTACAGTGAGAGACTCTGAAGTCTGCTAATGAGATTCAAAGTTTCCTTGGCCTAGTTGGTTATTATCATAGGTTTATAGAAGGCTTCTCAAAGCTAGCAATGCCTTTGACTCAGTTGACTCGAAAGGTCTATGCTTATGTGTGAGATGTAGCATGTTAAAAGAGTTTTGTAGAACTCAAGAAGAAATTGACGAGTGCTCTGGTATTGATCTTGCCTAATCTGAGTGAGTCTTTTGCGGTATATTGTGATGCGTTAAAGATGGGTCTTGGTTGTATACTGATGCAGAATAGTCAGGTCGTTGCTTATGCTTCCAGACAACTGAAGGTTCATGAAAGGAATTATCCTAGGCATGACTTAGAGTTAGCAGCTGTGGTTTTTGTTTTGAAGATTTGGAGGCATCATTTTTTTGGATCTAAGTTTGAAGTGTTCAACGATCACAAGAGTCTGAAGTATCTGTTTGATCATAAAAAGTTGAATATGAGGCATAGCAGATGGCTTGAACTTCTGAAGGATTATGATTTTGAATTGAGTTACCATCTAGGTAAAGCTAATGTTGTAGCTGATGCATTGAGTAGGAAGTCCTTACACATGTCGATGCTTATGGTTCGAGAGTTGGAACTGATTGAGCAATTCAGAGATATGAGTTTAGTATGTGAAGAGACTCCTTACGGTGTGAAGTTGGGTATGTTGAAGCTGACAAGTGGTATTATGGAAGAGATAAGAGAAGGTTAGAAAATCGACTTGGGTTTGATTGACCGATTGTTGTTAATCAACCAAGGTAACAGAGGTGATTTTCGGGTTGATGAGAATGGCGTGATGAGGTTCAGGGATAGGGTGTGTATTCTAGTTGTTCCAAAGATTAAAAAGAGTATTCTTGAATGAAATTCTGGTAAGACAGATCCCAGATGTCCTACAGGATGTCGCGACATCTGGTCTGTTACAGAAAACATGGCAAGGTATCAACAATAACAGTACCAAAAAGCATAAACCACACACAGAATTTGTTCACCTAGTTCGGTCTAACAACCTACATCTGGGGGCATACCAAGCCAGGAAGGAAGTCCACTATTAGCAGTATCAAATTACAGATCACATAGCAACCAGACCCGGTTACAATCCGCTCACTCAATAACTACCCAATGACCCTTCTACCTAAGTCCTCCCTAGGTAAGAGACTCCGTATCACTTCCAATCATCGCAATGATGTCTAGAAGTCAACACCTCAGCCACTGCATCAACAGCTTGATTTCCAACAGCTCTTCAATCTAAAGAAAAATAGAAGACACACTTCAATAACGATACCTAGACATGACACACATGACTAAGAACAATACACAGAGTTGCTTAACAGCTTCCTCCAAGAACAACACTCACTCTTGCTTAAAAGCTTCGAGGAGTACAGTGACCATCTCACAATCCGAGTGGTTCACACATACCAACTCTCCTAGAGAGTGGTTCACAAGAACGAAACCCTAATAATTTTACATCTTGGAATCGTTACCAAATCAGGTTATAAACACTCCTATTTATAACCTACGTCCCAACTGGATTTGGGCTTCAAAACACAGCAGAGAGACTGCACACAATTCTGCAAAAAAAACTCCAAGAAAATAGGTCTTCAATCTAAAGTTTCCTAATATGTCTCCATATTTAGAAAGTAGTGAAAATCCGAAAACCAACACAAAACTCAACTCAGATTACTTTGGATGCCACATAGGATAACTAAATATTCACAGAATATTCAGTAACAAATAACAACTAACAGAGTCTTCCTTTTAAACCAATAACAGACGAGATGTCCTATGATCTAGGATGGGACATCTTTATCTGGCATGTTGAATGCAGTAAGCAAGAACATCTTGTTTCAACATCTTGATTAACCATCACATGACAGCAACATTGTTTTACCAAAATTGTAGCCAATTACAAGAACTAACAATCTCCCCCTTTGGCTAATTTTGGCTAAAATAATCTCAGCCAACATCAGAAAAACTTGCAGCGGATAAACACCGGAACCCCAAACAATTTCACAACCAGCATCAGCAACACCAAAAACAAACTCAAACAGCTGCACAAACTATCAGTGGACAACACCTTGGCTAACTCTACCCCTTTTTAGCCACAATTGGACAACCTCTTAACCTACCAAGGCAGCAAACACGAAGTTCTGAAATCCAATTTGACAAGGTCCCAAGAAAAACACGTTCCCAAGAAAAACAAGTTCCCAAGCCAAAGACCACTTTGACTGGTCAGGCGATACAAACAAGGACTCTTTATGCAGTATAAAAACCAAGCCTCCTTGCTTCTAACAGCATATCACAGATAGAACCATGAGTCAGTCTAACAAAGATGCAGGAAAGAGACACATGCAGGAAGTCAAGAAACCAGATCCACAGAAGTTGAAGAATAAAACACTGTCTACAGCTGGGGCAACTTCAGGAGCAACAAGAACAAGAAGACCATCAGAGACAAGGATGAAGGCCATAAAAAACCTCCAGTGCAACTTCAAGCTTCTGATGATGAATGGGACGAAGATTGGAAAACTTTTCTTGATTCAGGGGGTTGGGATAATCTTTAGCCTCTTTGTTTGTTGCTTTTGATGTACTACAATTTAATCTTGTATGTTTTCAGCAGTTGAATAAAATTCTATTTCCATATGCAATAAAGTTCACAACAAAATAAATGCCAACACCAAAAGCTGCAGAATTATCAATCTCCCCCTTAACATCACACGTCCAGCTGCACAAAATTGTAACACTCTCCCCCTATCAAGACTAACATGTGCTTCTTTGTACCTTGAAGAATGGAAAACATAAGACGCATCTTCATGTCTTCAAGAGCTCACTCTTTGTTCAACTCACATGTTAAACACAATCATCCCTTGTACCAATACTCACATGATCTCAATCTAATCAACTTTTCTCTATCTAAGACAACCAGTACTCCTTTGCAAGAAGAACACCTTAAATGAATGGAGAACATGAGACTCATCTTCATGTCTTCAAGAGAGCACCCTCAGTTCAACACACCTGCTGAACACATTCACCTACTGCTTGACCCTCACAACAGTACATAAGTTAGGTAGAAGCTTGTGATCTCAGGAGACAAAAACCATAACATTCTGAATAGAATGTTCTGTCAACAGATGTTAAGACATCAGTCTTGACATCATGAACAGAATCCAGCTGCACTAAGAAAAACACCACATTCCAATACAGAATCTCCAAGCTTCCCCCCAAACAACACAGAGCATCACATCATCACAAAACATCTACTTCAGAATGCTACAACACTGCATGATACCAACCACCATAGCACACAGAGTACTACACTACAACACTCTCTACTCTCTACTCTTTACTCTTCCTTTTTGGAAACAAAGCAACTATGCGATAAGGACAATCAACCAGTAGCAGAACACATACAACTTTGATTTAATACATTGACAACCCAGAACTAAACCAGTCACACAATGTCTTGACATCTTGTCTGACATTACACCCTCACCACAAACAATCTTGATAAACAAATGTACTACTCCAGCAACAAATCCAAAACAGAAGTCCAACTCCCCCTATCTAAGATACCCAGTGCTCTAGATGAAGATTAACATTTGAGCACTGGATCTTCACACAATTGTTGAGCACATTCACATACTGTACTCTTACTCCTAGAGAATACTGACACTGCTCACAAACTCCACGAATTCTCAGCTTACTTACAAGCTTTACTGAGATCTAATCACTTCAAGAGAAAGAACAGCTCTTTAACAAACCTTCCTGGTCAGATCACCTCATCTAAAAAAGACGCTTGAGCATCCAACTCCACATGCACAGTCTCAATCATATTCCAAATATAACCATCAACAATTATGATGTTACAACATCATTTGGGACATCAGCTTCCCATCACCATTCAAAGGACTCATTGCGCATAGAAGTCATTCAAGAAGCTCCCAATAAAACACATCCAGAGCAGCTTACTCAGGTTAACCTGAACACCATAGAGAGAAATAAACTCGCACACCCTCTCTGAAGCAAAGAGTTCAGACTGCAGAATTGCATACTCACATCAGACAAATACTTAGCTCCCGTCAAAGTATCTATCATTAGTCAGATAAGACTACCTTCTCTCACCAGGTAGGACAATAGGTCTGACATTCTTCTTTCATCATGATAACCATTCAAAACCAGATCATACACACATGCAGGAACCTGCATACTCTACATCTCAAGAATCTTATTTTCAAACTTCTCATGCAGATGCCAGGGAACCATGATCCTTTGGTCCCAAATACACCAACTCCTCCAAATCTGAAATGCTCATCCTGGATGGTTTGGATGACACCCCAACAATGAAGACACCATCCAACCAGTTAGGTTAATATATCTCCTCTGTGCACAGCCCTTTGAGTTTCTCTTCCACTAGAACAAGAGTTCCATGCTCTCATCGACTTAACAGTGATATCAAGTTTGAGTAGACAACCTCCATTTTGTTGATTTTACAGTAATTCCAATCAATCTCACACATTGATGAAAATCTGCCAGTGCTTCTCCAAAGTCTTCAAACCTGCCACTGTCTGAATCTTCAGAAGGAATAGTTAGGAACTACACCTCATAGCTGTACCAAGGATGCCACCTTTCCTTGAGTAAAGCAGTCTTCACAAAGTTCAGATAATGCCACCTATCTTAACTCTATGATGAGCATTCTAGACTGCACCTAAACCAATCCAAGTAGTCATAAGTCTTTCATCTCCATCTTCAGCATCAACAATATCCTGACCAGCTTCTTGCCAGGAAACTTTCCAGAAATACACAACTCCTGTCACACAAGACTGGAGCAAATTCTCAGGCCAACTCCCAAGAAGTAACAATTGATGCTAAAGCTTATGCAGTACCCCTCCCATGATTCTGCACAAACTCTGATGATGAAATGTTCCAAACATCGTGTTGAACATCACCAATCTTGAGTCACAAGGATAATCAATCAAATATTTGTGAACTCCACAAACAACAATTGATCTTAAATCCTTGTATAAAAACCCTACCAGATATCAGCACCAAGTAAACACCACCAAAGTAGCCTATCCAAGCCCGTTTCTTCTTTTGCAGAGGGTTGAGATATCAAGGATGCTACACTTGGCTCAAGTAAGTAAGACCTTCTCTGAACAGATCCTATTTCGCTCAGCAAATCTGAAACCTCCTTCCAAATTGAATTCATCCTTAGATATACCAGAACTACATTGGACACCATAACTAGGTCACCACAAATAAGCTTAAGAGACAACTTATCAAGATCTTCACTCCCGCATGAAAGATTTGACAGTGATACTCTTTTGCTTTGGCTCCACCCTCTTCATTCACCATCAAGAAAATTGAGAAAGAAGGGATCAATGTTCTGGACAAATTGGTCTTCAATACCTTTATGAGTGGAGTTGAGATAATCACCAAGTATCTTTGGCATCTCTAACCAAACGGTTGAAGCTGTCTTGCATAAACTGCAACATCATAGAATAACCTGCTGAGGAGGCCAAACCCTAACGTCTTTCCAAGAAAATACATTCCTAAAGTCTCACCACCAGAGACACAAGAAACAACCAGGGTTACATCAGATACCATGCAGCGGAACACACAACAACTCCTCAACAACCTTCAGGCACGACTCAATAATCCTTGCACATCATCACCATAATCTAAGTGCCAACAAAATAGGTTTGAAAATAAATCAAACTACACAGCAGTTCACCACCAAAGCTACAAGCCTGATAACAATAGATAGGTCCAATACACACCCTGTCATGAACAGTTCATCCTCCACTTTTAGGGACCATTCAAACAACAAAATGAACTTCTCCAAGTTCAAACAACTTTTCAGTAGGTGCCACCTACCTTGCCCATGACCAGAAAGTATCTTCCCTAGGATCTCACCCAGAAACAGAACAGGATGCCTGCTCTGATACCAATTGAAATTCTGGTAAGACAGATCCCAGATGTCCTACAGGATGTCGCGACATCTGGTCTGTTACAGAAAACATGGCAAGGTATAAACAATAACAGTACCAAAAAGCATAAACCACACACAGAATTTGTTCACCCAGTTCGGTCTAACAACCTACATCTGGGGGCATACCAAGCCAGGAAGGAAGTCCACTATGAGCAGTATCAAATTACAGATCACATAGCAACCAAACCCGGTTACAATCCGCTCACTCAATAACTACCCAATGACCCTTCTACCTAAGTCCTCCCTAGGTAAGAGACTCCGTCTCACTTCCAATCATCGCAATGATGTCTAGAAGTCAACACCTCAACCACTGCATCAACAGCTTGATTTCCAACAGCTCTTTAATCTAAAGAAAAATAGAAGACACACTTCAATAACGATACCTAGACATGACACACATGACTAAGAACAATACACAGAGTTGCTTAACAGCTTCCTCCAAGAACAACACTCACTCTTGCTTAAAAGCTTCGAGGAGTACAGTGACCATCTCACAATCCGAGTGGTTCACACATACCAACTCTCCTAGAGAGTGGTTCACAAGAACGAAACCCTAATAATTTTACATCTTGGAATCGTTACCAAATCAGGTTACAAACACTCCTATTTATAACCTACGTCCCAACTGGATTTGGGCTTCAAAACACAGCAGAGAGACTGCACACAATTCTGCAAAAAAAACTCCAAGAAAATAGGTCTTCAATCTAAAGTTTCCTAATATGTCTCCATATTTAGAAAGTAGTGAAAATCCGAAAACCAACACAAAACTCAACTCAGATTACTTTGGATGCCACATAGGATAACTAAATATTCACAGAATATTCAGTAACAAATAACAACTAACAGAGTCTTCCTTTTAAACCAATAACAGACGAGATGTCCTATGATCTAGGATGGGACATCTTTATCTGGCATGTTGAATGCAGTAAGCAAGAACATCTTGTTTCAACATCTTAATTAACCATCACATGACAGCAACATTGTTTTACCAAAATTGTAGCCAATTACAAGAACTAACAATCTCCCCCTTTGGCTAATTTTGGCTAAAACAATCACAGCCAACATCAGAAAAACTTGCAGCGGATAAACACCGGAACCCCAAACAATTTCACAACCAGCATCAGCAACACCAAAAACAAACTCAAACAGCTGCACAAACTATCAGTGGACAACACCTTGGCTAACTCTACCCCTTTTTAGCCACAATTGGACAACCTCTTAACCTACCAAGGCAGCAAACACGAAGTTCTGACATCCAATTTGACAAGGTCCCAAGAAAAACACGTTCCCAAGAAAAACAAGTTCCCAAGCCAAAGACCACTTTGACTGGTCAGGCGATACAAACAAGGACTCTTTATGCAGTATAAAAACCAAGCCTCCTTGCTTCTAACAGCATATCACAGATAGAACCATGAGTCAGTCTAACAAAGATGCAGGAAAGAGACACATGCAGGAAGTCAAGAAACCAGATCCACAGAAGTTGAAGAATAAAACACTGTCTACAGCTGGGGCAACTTCAAGAGCAACAAGAACAAGAAGACCATTAGAGACAAGGATGAAGGCCATAAAAAACCTCCAGTGCAACTTCAAGCTTCTGATGATGAATGGGACGAAGATTGGAAAACTTTTCTTGATTCAGGGGGTTGGGATAATCTTTAGCCTCTTTGTTTGTTGCTTTTGATGTACTACAATTTAATCTTGTATGTTTTCAGCAGTTGAATAAAATTCTATTTCCATATGCAATAAAGTTCACAACAAAATAAATGCCAACACCAAAAGCTGCAGAATTATCAATCTCCCCCTTAACATCACACGTCCAGCTGCACAAAATTGTAACACTCTCCCCCTATCAAGACTAACATGTGCTTCTTTATACCTTGAAGAATGGAAAACATAAGACGCATCTTCATGTCTTCAAGAGCTCACTCTTTGTTCAACTCACAAGTTGAACACAATCATCCCTTGTACCAATACTCACATGATCTCAATTTAATCAACTTTTCTCTATCTAAGACAACCAGTACTCCTTTGCAAGAAGAACACCTTAAATGAATGGAGAACATGAGACTCATCTTCATGTCTTCAAGAGAGCACCCTCAGTTCAACACACCTGCTGAACACATTCACCTACTGCTTGACCCTCACAACAGTACATAAGTTAGGTAGAAGCTTGTGATCTCAGGAGACAAAAACCATAACATTCTGAATAGAATGTTCTGTCAACAGATGTTAAGACATCAGTCTTGACATCATGAACAGAATCCAGCTGCACTAAGAAAAACACCACATTCCAATACAGAATCTCCAAGCTTCCCCCCAAACAACACAGAGCATCACATCATCACAAAACATCTACTTCAGAATGCTACAACACTGCATGATACCAACCACCATAGCACACAGAGTACTACACTACAACACTCTCTACTCTCTACTCTTTACTCTTCCTTTTTGGAAACAAAGCAACTATGCGATAAGGACAATCAACCAGTAGCAGAACACATACAACTTTGATTTAATACATTGACAACCCAGAACTAAACCAGTCACACAATGTCTTGACATCTTGTCTGACATTACACCCTCACCACAAACAATCTTGATAAACAAATGTACTACTCCAGCAACAAATCCAAAACAGAAGTCCAACTCCCCCTATCTAAGATACCCAGTGCTCTAGATGAAGATTAACATTTGAGCACTGGATCTTCACACAATTGCTGAGCACATTCACATACTGTACTCTTACTCCTAGAGAACACTGACACTGCTCACAAACTCCACGAATTCTCAGCTTACTTACAAGCTTTACTGAGATCTAATCACTTCAAGAGAAAGAACAGCTCTTTAACAAACCTTCCTGGTCAGATCACCTCATCTAAAAAAGACGCTTGAGCATCCAACTCCACATGCACAGTCTCAATCATATTCCAAATATAACCATCAACAATTATGATGTTACAACATCATTTGGGACATCAGCTTCCCATCACCATTCAAAGGACTCATTGCGCATAGAAGTCATTCAAGAAGCTCCCAATAAAACACATCCAGAGCAGCTTACTCAGGTTAACCTGAACACCATAGAGAGAAATAAACTCGCACACCCTCTCTGAAGCAAAGAGTTCAGACTGCAGAATTGCATACTCACATCAGACAAATACTTAGCTCCCGTCAAAGTATCTATCATTAGTCAGATAAGACTACCTTCTCTCACCAGGTAGGACAATAGGTCTGACATTCTTCTTTCATCATGATAACCATTCAAAACCAGATCATACACACATGCAGGAACCTGCATACTCTACATCTCAAGAATCTTATTTTCAAACTTCTCATGCAGATGCCAGGGAACCATGATCCTTTGGTCCCAAATACACCAACTCCTCCAAATCTGAAATGCTCATCCTGGATGGTTTGGATGACACCCCAACAATGAAGACACCATCCAACCAGTTAGGTTAATATATCTCCTCTGTGCACAGCCCTTTGAGTTTCTCTTCCACTAGAACAAGAGTTCCATGCTCTCATCGACTTAACAGTGATATCAAGTTTGAGTAGACAACCTCCATTTTGTTGATTTTACAGTAATTCCAATCAATCTCACACATTGATGAAAATCTGCCAGTGCTTCTCCAAAGTCTTCAAACCTGCCACTGTCTGAATCTTCAGAAGGAATAGTTAGGAACTACACCTCATAGCTGTACCAAGGATGCCACCTTTCCTTGAGTAAAGCAGTCTTCACAAAGTTCAGATAATGCCACCTATCTTAACTCTATGATGAGCATTCTGGACTGCACCTAAACCAATCCAAGTAGTCATAAGTCTTTCATCTCCATCTTCAGCATCAACAATATCCAGACCAGCTTCTTGCCAGGAAACTTTCCAGAAATACACAACTCCTGTCACACAAGACTGGAGCAAATTCTCAGGCCAACTCCCAAGAAGTAACAATTGATGCTAAAGCTTATGCAGTACCCCTCCCATGATTCTGCACAAACTCTGATGATGAAATGTTCCAAACATCGTGTTGAACATCACCAATCTTGAGTCACAAGGATAATCAATCAAATATTTGTGAACTCCACAAACAACAATTGATCTTAAATCCTTGTATAAAAACCCTACCAGATATCAGCACCAAGTAAACACCACCAAAGTAGCCTATCCAAGCCCGTTTCTTCTTTTGCAGAGGGTTGAGATATCAAGGATGCTACACTTGGCTCAAGTAAGTAAGACCTTCTCTGAACAGATCCTATTTCGCTCAGCAAATCTGAAACCTCCTTCCAAATTGAATTCATCCTTAGATATACCAGAACTACATTGGACACCATAACTAGGTCACCACAAATAAGCTTAAGAGACAACTTATCAAGATCTTCACTCCCGCATGAAAGATTTGACAGTGATACTCTTTTGCTTTGGCTCCACCCTCTTCATTCACCATCAAGAAAATTGAGAAAGAAGGGATCAATGTTCTGGACAAATTGGTCTTCAATACCTTTATGAGTGGAGTTGAGATAATCACCAAGTATCTTTGGCATCTCTAACCAAACGGTTGAAGCTGTCTTGCATAAACTGCAACATCATAGAATAACCTGCTGAGGAGGCCAAACCCTAACGTCTTTCCAAGAAAATACATTCCTAAAGTCTCACCACCAGAGACACAAGAAACAACCAGGGTTACATCAGATACCATGCAGCGAAACACACAACAACTCCTCAACAACCTTCAGGCACGACTCAATAATCCTTGCACATCATCACCATAATCTAAGTGCCAACAAAATAGGTTTGAAAATAAATCAAACTACACAGCAGTTCACCACCAAAGCTACAAGCCTGATAACAATAGATAGGTCCAATACACACCCTGTCATGAACAGTTCATCCTCCACTTTTAGGGACCATTCAAACAACAAAATGAACTTCTCCAAGTTCAAACAACTTTTCAGTAGGTGCCACCTACCTTGCCCATGACCAGAAAGTATCTTCCCTAGGATCTCACCCAAAAACAGAACAGGATGCCTGCTCTGATACCAATTGAAATTCTGGTAAGACAGATCCCAGATGTCCTACAGGATGTCGCGACATCTGGTCTGTTACAGAAAACATGGCAAGGTATAAACAATAACAGTACCAAAAAGCATAAACCACACACAGAATTTGTTCACCCAGTTCGGTCTAACAACCTACATCTGGGGGCATACCAAGCCAGGAAGGAAGTCCACTATGAGCAGTATCAAATTACAGATCACATAGCAACCAAACCCGGTTACAATCCGCTCACTCAATAACTACCCAATGACCCTTCTACCTAAGTCCTCCCTAGGTAAGAGACTCCGTCTCACTTCCAATCATCGCAATGATGTCTAGAAGTCAACACCTCAACCACTGCATCAACAGCTTGATTTCCAACAGCTCTTTAATCTAAAGAAAAATAGAAGACACACTTCAATAACGATACCTAGACATGACACACATAACTAAGAACAATACACAGAGTTGCTTAACAGCTTCCTCCAAGAACAACACTCACTCTTGCTTAAAAGCTTCGAGGAGTACAGTGACCATCTCACAATCCGAGTGGTTCACACATACCAACTCTCCTAGAGAGTGGTTCACAAGAACGAAACCCTAATAATTTTACATCTTGGAATCGTTACCAAATCAGGTTACAAACACTCCTATTTATAACCTACGTCCCAACTGGATTTGGGCTTCAAAACACAGCAGAGAGACTGCACACAATTCTGCAAAAAAAACTCCAAGAAAATAGGTCTTCAATCTAAAGTTTCCTAATATGTCTCCATATTTAGAAAGTAGTGAAAATCTGAAAACCAACACAAAACTCAACTCAGATTACTTTGGATGCCACATAGGATAACTAAATATTCACAGAATATTCAGTAACAAATAACAACTAACAGAGCCTTCCTTTTAAACCAATAACAGACGAGATGTCCTATGATCTAGGATGGGACATCTTTATCTGGCATGTTGAATGCAGTAAGCAAGAACACCTTGTTTCAACATCTTGATTAACCATCACATGACAGCAACATTGTTTTACCAAAATTGTAGCCAATTACAAGAACTAACAATCTCCCCCTTTGGCTAATTTTGGCTAAAACAATCACAGCCAACATCAGAAAAACTTGCAGCGGATAAACACCGGAACCCCAAACAATTTCACAACCAGCATCAGCAACACCAAAAACAAACTCAAACAGCTGCACAAACTATCAGTGGACAACACCTTGGCTAACTCTACCCCTTTTTAGCCACAATTGGGCAACCTCTTAACCTACCAAGGCAGCAAACACGAAGTTCTGACATCCAATTTGACAAGGTCCCAAGAAAAACACGTTCCCAAGAAAAACAAGTTCCCAAGCCAAAGACCACTTTGACTGGTCAGGCGATACAAACAAGGACTCTTTATGCAGTATAAAAACCAAGCCTCCTTGCTTCTAACAGCATATCACAGATAGAACCATGAGTCAGTCTAACAAAGATGCAGGAAAGAGACACATGCAGGAAGTCAAGAAACCAGATCCACAGAAGTTGAAGAATAAAACACTGTCTACAGCTGGGGCAACTTCAAGAGCAACAAGAACAAGAAGACCATCAGAGACAAGGATGAAGGCCATAAAAAACCTCCAGTGCAACTTCAAGCTTCTGATGATGAATGGGACGAAGATTGGAAAACTTTTCTTGATTCAGGGGGTTGGGATAATCTTTAGCCTCTTTGTTTGTTGCTTTTGATGTACTACAATTTAATCTTGTATGTTTTCAGCAGTTGAATAAAATTCTATTTCCATATGCAATAAAGTTCACAACAAAATAAATGCCAACACCAAAAGCTGCAGAATTATCAATCTCCCCCTTAACATCACACGTCCAGCTGCACAAAATTGTAACACTCTCCCCCTATCAAGACTAACATGTGCTTCTTTATACCTTGAAGAATGGAAAACATAAGACGCATCTTCATGTCTTCAAGAGCTCACTCTTTGTTCAACTCACAAGTTGAACACAATCATCCCTTGTACCAATACTCACATGATCTCAATCTAATCAACTTTTCTCTATCTAAGACAACCAGTACTCCTTTGCAAGAAGAACACCTTAAATGAATGGAGAACATGAGACTCATCTTCATGTCTTCAAGAGAGCACCCTCAGTTCAACACACCTGCTGAACACATTCACCTACTGCTTGACCCTCACAACAGTACATAAGTTAGGTAGAAGCTTGTGATCTCAGGAGACAAAAACCATAACATTCTGAATAGAATGTTCTGTCAACAGATGTTAAGACATCAGTCTTGACATCATGAACAGAATCCAGCTGCACTAAGAAAAACACCACATTCCAATACAGAATCTCCAAGCTTCCCCCCAAACAACACAGAGCATCACATCATCACAAAACATCTACTTCAGAATGCTACAACACTGCATGATACCAACCACCATAGCACACAGAGTACTACACTACAACACTCTCTACTCTCTACTCTTTACTCTTCCTTTTTGGAAACAAAGCAACTATGCGATAAGGACAATCAACCAGTAGCAGAACACATACAACTTTGATTTAATACATTGACAACCCAGAACTAAACCAGTCACACAATGTCTTGACATCTTGTCTGACATTACACCCTCACCACAAACAATCTTGATAAACAAATGTACTACTCCAGCAACAAATCCAAAACAGAAGTCCAACTCCCCCTATCTAAGATACCCAGTGCTCTAGATGAAGATTAACATTTGAGCACTGGATCTTCACACAATTGCTGAGCACATTCACATACTGTACTCTTACTCCTAGAGAACACTGACACTGCTCACAAACTCCACGAATTCTCAGCTTACTTACAAGCTTTACTGAGATCTAATCACTTCAAGAGAAAGAACAGCTCTTTAACAAACCTTCCTGGTCAGATCACCTCATCTAAAAAAGACGCTTGAGCATCCAACTCCACATGCACAGTCTCAATCATATTCCAAATATAACCATCAACAATTATGATGTTACAACATCATTTGGGACATCAGCTTCCCATCACCATTCAAAGGACTCATTGCGCATAGAAGTCATTCAAGAAGCTCCCAATAAAACACATCCAGAGCAGCTTACTCAGGTTAACCTGAACACCATAGAGAGAAATAAACTCGCACACCCTCTCTGAAGCAAAGAGTTCAGACTGCAGAATTGCATACTCACATCAGACAAATACTTAGCTCCCGTCAAAGTATCTATCATTAGTCAGATAAGACTACCTTCTCTCACCAGGTAGGACAATAGGTCTGACATTCTTCTTTCATCATGACAACCATTCAAAACCAGATCATACACACATGCAGGAACCTGCATACTCTACATCTCAAGAATCTTATTTTCAAACTTCTCATGCAGATGCCAGGGAACCATGATCCTTTGGTCCCAAATACACCAACTCCTCCAAATCTGAAATGCTCATCCTGGATGGTTTGGATGACACCCCAACAATGAAGACACCATCCAACCAGTTAGGTTAATATATCTCCTCTGTGCACAGCCCTTTGAGTTTCTCTTCCACTAGAACAAGAGTTCCATGCTCTCATCGACTTAACAGTGATATCAAGTTTGAGTAGACAACCTCCATTTTGTTGATTTTACAGTAATTCCAATCAATCTCACACATTGATGAAAATCTGTCAGTGCTTCTCCAAAGTCTTCAAACCTGCCACTGTCTGAATCTTCAGAAGAAATAGTTAGGAACTACACCTCATAGTTGTACCAAGGATGCCACCTTTCCTTGAGTAAAGCAGTCTTCACAAAGTTCAGATAATGCCACCTATCTTAACTCTATGATGAGCATTCTGGACTGCACCTAAACCAATCCAAGTAGTCATAAGTCTTTCATCTCCATCTTCAGCATCAACAATATCCAGACCAGCTTCTTGCCAGGAAACTTTCCAGAAATACACAACTCCTGTCACACAAGACTGGAGCAAATTCTCAGGCCAACTCCCAAGAAGTAACAATTGATGCTAAAGCTTATGCAGTACCCCTCCCATGATTCTGCACAAACTCTGATGATGAAATGTTCCAAACATCGTGTTGAACATCACCAATCTTGAGTCACAAGGATAATCAATCAAATATTTGTGAACTCCACAAACAACAATTGATCTTAAATCCTTGTATAAAAACCCTACCAGATATCAGCACCAAGTAAACACCACCAAAGTAGCCTATCCAAGCCCGTTTCTTCTTTTGCAGAGGGTTGAGATATCAAGGATGCTACACTTGGCTCAAGTAAGTAAGACCTTCTCTGAACAGATCCTATTTCACTCAGCAAATCTGAAACCTCCTTCCAAATTGAATTCATCCTTAGATATACCAGAACTACATTGGACACCATAACTAGGTCACCACAAATAAGCTTAAGAGACAACTTATCAAGATCTTCACTCCCGCGTGAAAGATTTGACAGTGATACTCTTTTGCTTTGGCTCCACCCTCTTCATTCACCATCAAGAAAATTGAGAAAGAAGGGATCAATGTTCTGGACAAATTGGTCTTCAATACCTTTATGAGTGGAGTTGAGATAATCACCAAGTATCTTTGGCATCTCTAACCAAACGGTTGAAGCTGTCTTGCATAAACTGCAACATCATAGAATAACCTGCTGAGGAGGCCAAACCCTAACGTCTTTCCAAGAAAATACATTCCTAAAGTCTCACCACCAGAGACACAAGAAACAACCAGGGTTACATCAGATACCATGCAGCGGAACACACAACAACTCCTCAACAACCTTCAGGCACGACTCAATAATCCTTGCACATCATCACCATAATCTAAGTGCCAACAAAATAGGTTTGAAAATAAATCAAACTACACAGCAGTTCACCACCAAAGCTACAAGCCTGATAACAATAGATAGGTCTAATACACACCCTGTCATGAACAGTCCATCCTCCACTTTTAGGGACCATTCAAACAACAAAATGAACTTCTCCAAGTTCAAACAACTTTTCAGTAGGTGCCACCTACCTTGCCCATGACCAGAAAGTATCTTCCCTAGGATCTCACCCAGAAACAGAACAGGATGCCTGCTCTGATACCAATTGAAATTCTGGTAAGACAGATCCCAGATGTCCTACAGGATGTCGCGACATCTGGTCTGTTACAGAAAACATGGCAAGGTATAAACAATAACAGTACCAAAAAGCATAAACCACACACAGAATTTGTTCACCCAGTTCGGTCTAACAAACTACATCTGGGGGCATACCAAGCCAGGAAGGAAGTCCACTATGAGCAGTATCAAATTACAGATCACATAGCAACCAAACCCGGTTACAATCCGCTCACTCAATAACTACCCAATGACCCTTCTACCTAAGTCCTCCCTAGGTAAGAGACTCTGTCTCACTTCCAATCATCGCGATGATGTCTAGCAGTCAACACCTCAGCCACTGTATCAACAACTTGACTTCCAACAACTCTTCAATCTAAAGAAAAATAGAAGACACACTTCAATAATGATACCTAGACATGACACACATGACTAAGAACAATACACAGAGTTGCTTAACAGCTTCCTCCAAGAACAACACTCACTCTTGCTTAAAAGCTTCGAGGAGTACAGTCACCATCTCACAATCCGAGTGGTTCACACATACCAACTCTCCTAGAGAGTGGTTCACAAGAACAAAACCCTAATAATTTTACATCTTGGAATCGTTACCAAATCAGGTTACAAACACTCCTATTTATAACCTACATCCCAACTGGATTTGGGCTTCAAAATGCAGCAGAGAGACTGCACACAATTCTGCAAAAAAAAAACTCCAAGAAAATAGGTCTTAAATCTAAAGTTTCCTAATATGTATCCATATTTAGAAAGTAGTGAAAATCCGAAAACCAACACAAAACTCAACTCAGATTACTTTGGATGCCACATAGGATAACTAAATATTCACAGAATATTCAGTAACAAATAACAACTAACAGAGTCTTCCTTTTAAACCAATAACAGACGAGATGTCCTATGATCCAGGATGGGACATCTTTATCCGACATGTTGAATGCAGTAAGCAAGAACATCTTGTTTCAAAGTCTTGATTAACCATCACATGACAGCAACATTGTTTTACCAAAATTGTAGCCAATTATAAGAACTAACATTGAAGAAGGGCATCGAAGTAGGTTGAGTATTCATCCCGGTGCTACAAAGATGTATCAAGATTTGAAGAAGTTATTTTGGTGGCCAGGTATGAAGAAAGATGTTGCAGAATTTGTATATGCTTGTTTGACTTGCCAGAAGTTAAAGATTGAATATCAGAAGCCTTCAGGGCTGATGCAACCGCTGAATATTCCAGAGTGGAAATGGGATAGCGTCTCTTTGGGTGATAGTGGATAGATTGACTAAATCGACTCATTTCTTACCGATGAAAATCAACCATTCCTTGCAGAAGCTAGCTGAAGTGTATATTGATGATATTGTAAGGTTGCACGGTATTCCTTTGAGTATTGTGTCGGATAGAGATCTGAGGTTTACATAAGGCTTTTGGGAGGGTTTTCAGAAGGCTTTGGGTACTAAGTTGAAGTTGAGTTTGGCCTATCATCCGCAGACGAACGGTCAGACTATCCAGTCTTTGGAGGATTTGCTGAAGGCTTGTGTGTTAGAACAAGGAGGTGCTTGGGATAACCAGTTTCCACTGATTGAGTTTACCTATAATAATAGTTTCCATGATAGTATTGGAATGACACCGTATGAGGCATCGTTTGGTAAGAGGTGTAGTACTCTGTTGTGTTGGTATAAGTCAGGAGAAAGTGTTGTGCTCGAACCCGAGATTGTGCAGCAGATGACTGAAAAAATCAAGATGATTCAAGAGAAGATGAAAGCATCTCAAAGTCGTCAGAAAAGTTACCATGATAAGAGGATAAAATCACTTGAGTTCCAAGAGGGAGATCATGTGTTTTTGCGGGTTACTCTGGTAACTGGTGTTGGTCAAGCTTTGAAGTCTAGAAAGCTCACGCCGCATTTTGTTGGTTCGTAGCAGATTTTGCAGAGGATAGGAGAGGTGGCCTATCAGATTGCTTTGTCGTCGCCGCTTGCTAATCTTCATGATGTATTTCATGTGTCTCAGTTGAGGAGATACATTCCAGATCCGTCTCATGTGATCCAGGTGGATGATGTACAAGTGAGAGATAACATGATTGTGGAAGCATAACCCATACTGATAGAGGACCGGGAAGTGAAGCAGTTGCAGGGTAAAGAGATTTCTTTGGTGAAGGTAGCGTGGGGAGGACCAGCTAGTGGGAGTTTGACTTGGGAGCGTGAGGAGAAGATGAGAGAGTCGTATCCGGCTCTGTTTTTCTCAGGTAATTTTCGAGGAAGAAAATTCTATAAGTAGGAGAGAGTTGTAACACCCTGATTCTTCTAATAGATGTTTTGATGTTTTATTTATTGAATATTCCTTTTCATTATGTTTTTTTATTATTGTATGATAGTGGGTTATGTGTCGTTATGTTGGGAGTGAAGAGAAATATTAGAGGAGAATAGATTAATTGGCTAATATATGAAGATTGATAATTTAGGCGAATATGATGTTAATAATAGTTTTATACTATTATTCAATTAAAATAATAACAAAAATAAAATAATTAGAAGTGTAGACATTTAAGGGCCAATGAGGTAATTGTATGAGGATAAGTGAGGGCATATGAGGAAAAACATAGAAAGGGTCTAGTGTTACTAGATAAAAAGGGAAGATAGAGAGAAATGAGATATTATTTTGTTAGTACGTGAAGAGTTGAGAGGAAGGAGAAGAGAAACTAGGGCAAAGAGAAAGCAAGAGAGCATTCATCCATAGACTTGGAAGAAAACAAATTTCTAGAAAAATTCTAAGGTAAGGGTGAGTAATGGTTTCCAATTGTGATTGGCATGAGGGGAGAGTAGAATAGGGCTTTAGTTTTTCTTTTGGTTGATAATGCTGAATATACATGTTTGATGATGAATGGTAGTGGTAAGTGATTGAATTGTTATTGTGTTCTTGAGTTGGGTTGAATATAGATGATTTTAGGGCATGAGTTGAATGAATGAATCATGATGGATGTGATGAAAAATTATGTTAATTGAGTTGTTGGTTATGTATATCTTGATGTTGTAATGTGTTTCTTTCACTTTATTTATGTACTATATGATATGACTTGTTTTGGGGGTTGTTGGAGGTCAAAATATGGGGTTTGGGGTTTGTTGCAAGGCTGAAAAATAAGAGAGACCGCACAAAATCGTGAGAAAATGGGGGTTTTCTGGGCACTGCTACGAGTCGTAGCAGCTAATACGGGTGGTTGTAGCAGCCCCCTGGATTTTGGCACCAGGGACGTGCCCAAAGTGTGTTTTTGGCATAGGAGTGCTACGGGCCGTAGCCGCTGCTACGGGCGGCCGTAGTAGATCCCTGAAATTGGTAGTACAAAATTGTTTCGGCCATAACTTTGTAACCGTAAGTCCAAACTGAGTGTCGTTCGAAGCATTGAAAAGCAAACACAAATTACTATCAAATGAAATTACTTCCAGAGGTTGATCATTATAATTAGTTGATGCTTTTGATATTTGAAAGAAATGTTGAACTTGAAACTTGTTTATCTTCTGACAATTTTTGTTATATCTTTTTAATCGTATATCCAATTGACGAGCAGTTTGAAGTGTTAGAAAGCTAACGCTCAGAGCTATAACATAGTAGTAATAGGTGAAATGTTTAAATATTATTTTTATGCTTACTGTATTGATGAAGTGTTAGTTTCCATGTTTGGATAATGAATCATTGTATTATTGTGCTAATGTTATGTGATAATGATGTTGATATGTTGATATACTATTGTGATGATGTTGTTGATATGTTGAGTTGATGAAGTTTGATGTTGTTATTATGATGTGATGTTGATGACTTTGATATGATGTGATGTTGATGACGTTGATATGATGTGATTTTGATGATGTTGTAGTGATAATGTTGATAATGATGTGCATGTCCGAATATATGCATGATGTGATTATGATGATTATGTTAATGGTGGCATACACGGTCAAAAGAGGAGACAATGTGTATGTGTTGTCGTTGCATGTTGGGAAACATGCATCCATGTTGTCGAAATTTCGGTTTTATTTATGTTGTGGCCCCGATTCTATGGTGGGATCGAGTGCGAGTAGCTAATTCCTATGGTGGGGAATTAGTGAAGTGTTACCTATGGTGATGGTCACAATTTGGTATGCTCCGATTCCAAGAGGGAATCGATCCTATGGTGGGGATCATGAAGTGAAATGAACCTAAGTGTTCATAATTTGATACCACGTGCATTGATTTAATGATGTTGCATTACCATTCTATGTGGCATTGTATAATTTTGTTGGTGTTATATGATGTGGTGATACTTGTGAACGTTATGTGATTATTTGTGAGCCTTGTGATGGAAGTTGTATATGAGTTACTTATGATGTTTAGGGTGTGAGTTTATGATATGTTGATGTTGTTGACTTGTTGCATATAATTGTTGCAATCTATTCTTTCTTATGTCTATTATAATTGATTATGATTATTCACCTCTTCTGTTTGATTATTGCCTCCACGTGGGTAACGCGCAGATACCCAGAAGTAGACTCCAAGGAAGTAAGTGGAAGCTAGCTATTAAAGTTTGTTTTAGTTTTCGTCTTAAGTAGGAGGGATTCTGCTCTGATTCATGTAACACTGGGTATGGGTTGACGTTTGTCTTCTTAATTTCTTATGTTGTTTATTTCGAAGTATTTACTAATAATTTCACGGTGATATTCTAAGATGTTCAATTAAGTGTTGACGAAACTTATCCTTTATTGATGTTATGGAGGTTGGAGTTTAAGACTCAATTTTAGTTGTAGAATCATAATTGAATTTCTTTATGTTGAATCCGCTGCGTTGTTTTTAAAAGAACTTGACGTCGTAAAAGCCTCATAATTGAGTATGTTCCAATTAATAAATGTTTTGTGTAACCCGTGTTATGGAGCAGGATAATTGTGATGTTTTATGATGTGTGGCACCCTTGTGGTTGTGTTTATATAATTCAATTAATCGTTATTTTCGTGGGGTTTTTAGAAGGTGTTACAATTGAGGCATGTTCTCTGAAGGCACAAGTGAGAATGGGCATGAACGTGAAATAACACTTCCTATATCCCGTAGCGATCAGTTTCCATGTCTAGCATAACAAGAATATTATTCCTAATGTTGGAAACGGCGAGAGCAAATGAAATTTTGAATTGGTAGAGGATGATGAAGGTGGTGTTGGGGTTTCCACATTGGGAGGAAGAGTCTCCATGTTGCTGCTGTCATTTGAGGAGGAATACATAATGCTGGCGTAGAGGAAAAAAGGAAAAGTGGTCGTAGGAGATGCCTGCGAGGTTGGATCGATCGACGCTGTTGAAGAGACGACACTGGTGGTGGAGCTACACACGGGTCGCACGATCGATGAGCGGGAAGGAGACCTGGTGGCTGTGTGATCGGCGTGAGGGAAGGAGGCGAGGATTGCGGAAAGGAGGGAAAACGGGCGGTGCATAGGGGAGGCACGACAATAGTGGTTATTGAGGAGAATAAGGTTTTGATATTTTATGAATGTGATACAAGGTAATATAATTGGTATTTTGTATATATATATATATATATATATATATATATATATATATATATATATATATATATATATATATATATATATATATAAGTGGGATTCAACTTACTCAAAGAATAAGGTTTTTTAGCTTACTATAAATCACATCCTTTAAATTAGATTTAATCGAATAATTAATTGAGTAAAATGCTAATTTAACCCTTAGATTAGATTCATTTTAAGGGTTATGATTTAGAGTATGTTAAAAAAACGTACATTTGGAATAAGTTAAAAAAAATCCACAAACACACACACACACACTCACCCCCCCCCACCCACACACACACACAGAGAGAGAGAGAGAGGGGGATCAACTTACTCTAAAAGTAAGTTTTTTTTAACTTACTCCAAATCATAGTCTTTGAATTGAATTTAATCTAATGGTTAGATTAGTCTTTTACTTAATTAACCATTAGATTAAATTCAATTTAATTCAATTCAAGGAGAGAGAGAGAGAGAGAGAGAGAGAGTGGGGATCAACTTACTCCAAAAGTAAGTTTTCTTTAACTTACTCCAAATCATAGTCTTTAAATTGAATTTAATCTAATGGTTAAATTAACCTTTTACTTAATTACCTATTAGATTATATTCAATTCAAGAGTTATGATTTGGAGTAAGTTAAAAAAATTTACTCTTGAAGTAAGTTGATCCCCACTCATATATATATATATAGCTTAAATTCACTTTTGGTCCTTGTAATTTAGCGAGTTTTTGAGTTTAGTCTTTGTAATTTATTTTTTTTTGTCTGAGTCATTATATCTCACTTTTTGCGTGAATTTTAGTCCCTAATGTCAAAATCCGCAGGAAAATCTGAAGGAAAATCCGCAGGAAATATGCAAATTTTTCTACGAATTTTGACTTTAGAAAATAAACCACACGCAAAAAGTGAGATATAGGACCTTTAACCAAACAAAATAAATTATATGGAACAAACTTAAAAATTCGCTAACTAACAGGGACCAATAGACTATTTAAGCATATATATATGTATATATATATATATATATATATATATATATATATATATATATATAAGGAAGGAGTGGTAGGTGAGGCATTTTGGTTCAAAGTCGCCAATGGCTTCGCGGGCTCATGCAATAGAGAATTAATGTTTGGTTGAAAAATATGTAGTTTGAGAATTTAAGGAGAATAAAGTGTATTTTGAGAATAAGACAGAACAATAATGGTAGGAGGAAAGAAAATTCAATTACAGTGGTTTCATGGATAAAGACGCAAAGACTGACGTTTTAATTTTACTTCCTCCCTCCCTCTTCATAACAACTATGGTAGTACTTGACAATTTCATACAATAGAAAAAATGAAAATGACACCAAAAAGATGTTACTTTATTATATCATCTTTTTTAATAAATGACGTATTTTTTTTAACATAAGTAAAAGTTAACATTTAAAATGCCGCCTGGCAACGGGTCGGGTCGGGTGCGTGTTTCACATTATTCAAACTCGCATTCGAAATTACCACGTGAACTCGAATCTGAACCCAAAGGCTATTCAGGTGGCAAAATAACACTCACGCCTACACCCGTTGTGTTCGGGTTTTTTGACCTAAACTCGAACCCATAACAAAAACCCAATATATATATATATATATATATATATATATATATATATATATATATATATATATATATATATATATATATATATATATATATATATATATATATAACGGGTGTGGTTTCGAATTTCGGACACGAATTTTACACTATCCAAACTCGCACCCGAAATATCGGATGACACCCGAACCCGAATCCGAACCCAGTCAACTCGGGTTTTTTACCCGTTGACTCATGTTTGGGTGAGGGTGGGCCCCGCAGGTTTGAGTCTGTCTTCCATCCCCAGTTTCCTGCATAGCATGTATAATAAATTATCTATTTTTATCATCATAACTATAATTAAAATATAATATTTGGAAGTGACGTACATAGTATTGGTTAAAAATATTAAATTTAAATTAAATTGAAAATTAAATCTTACACATTTTTACCTTGGAATTATCGTTTATGATGAATCGGAGAATAATTTGACAAAAAAGGTTAGGTGTTAAAGGTTTTGCAAAATGAAAGGCTATCTAATTTAGTACTCGAAGACTCTCCGGGGTTAGAATTTTTCAAAATTGGTATATAAAAGTGTCTAATTTGGAAGACTTTATGTTCATCTTTAAATTAGTTTGATTTGATTGAAAATTTATTTCCGATGACCCTATATTATTGTTTACATATTGTCTGAAAAATTGATTTTAAAGATTTGATGTATTATTTTGATTTCAACTTGTCATATCTCAAATTTGTTTAATGTTTTAAAAAATTTATTTATATGACTTTATTTTCAGTTTGCATCGCATGTATAGTATAACATACCCTTCATCATGAATAATGCCTAAAACGATTGGCCAGAATGAATCCTAGGATATACAAACAGACTGGTGGAATTGTTTCTCGAATATGCACAAAATAAATGGTTGAAAAGTTTCGAAATCGAGCTTTCAAACGTCAGTATTCCTGATCTACTGTTCGCCTAGTTTAACCGGGCGCACTCATTTGATTTTTTGACAACTTTTTCAGTCATATTTTGATTAGTCTGAGCTTTTTTACAGATCCAAATTTATTTCAAAATCTGACCAAATATTGTATTTTTCTGAGTCATTTATTTCGCGCTGATTATTTTAGTGCAGTCAATTTTTTTTTCCGGACACTTTGCGGAAAGGAGATCTGGTGGCTGTGTGATCGGCGCGAGGGAAGGAGGCGAGATTTGCGAAAAGGAGGGAAAACGGGCGGTGCATAGGGGAGGCACGACAATAGTGGTTATTGAGGAGAATAAGGTTATGATATTTTATGAATGTGATACAAGGTAATATAATTGGTTTTTTGTATATTCTCATTATATATATATATATATATATATATATATATATATATATATATATATATAGGGTTAATAGTGAATTTCACCCCCTGTAATGTTAGCGAGTTTTGCTTTTCCCCCCTCCCTACCTTTTGGCAACGGTTTTTTCAAAAAAAACCGTTGCCAAAACCTGCCTTTGGCAATGGTGGGGGGTAAACCGAAACACGCTCATATGGCAGGGGGGTTTCATATAATTAATCATATATATATATATATATATATATATATATATATATATATATATATATATATATATATATATATATATATATATATATATATATATATATATATATATATATATATATATATATATAAGTGGGATTCAACTTACTCAAAGAATAAGGTTTTTTGGCTTACTATAAATCACATCCTTTAAATTAGATTTAATCGTATAATTAATTGAGTAAAATGCTAATTTAACCCTTAGATTAGATTCATTTTAAGGGTTATGATTTAGAGTATGTTAAAAAAACGTACATTGGAATAAGTTAAAAAAAATCCACAAACACACACACACACACACTCACCCCCCCCCCCCCCCCCCCAACAGAGAGAGAGAGAGAGGATCAACTTACTCTAAAAGTAAGTTTATTTTAACTTACTCCAAATCATAGTCTTTTAATTGAATTTAATCTAATGGTTAGATTAGTATTTTACTTAATTAACCATTAGATTAAATTCAATTCAAGGAGAGAGAGAGAGAGAGAGAGAGAGAGAGAGAGAGAGAGAAAGAGAGTGAGTGAGAGATAGAGAGAGAGAGAGAGAGAGAGGGAGAGTGTGGATCAACTTACTCCAAAAGTAATTTTTTTTAACTTACTCTAAATCATAGTCTTTAAATTGAATTTAATATAATGGTTAAATTAACCTTTTACTTAATTACCCATTAGATTAGATTCAATTCAAGAGTTATGATTTGGAGTAAGTTAAAAAAATTTACTCTTGGAGTAAGTTGATCCTCACTTATATATATATATATATATATATATATATATATATATATATATAGCTTAAATTCACTTTTGGTCCTTGTAATTTAACGAGTTTTTGAGTTTAGTCCTTGTAATTTATTTTTTTTGGTCTGAGTCATTATATCTTACTTTTTGCGTGCGTTTTAGTCCCTAATGTCAAAATCCGCAAGAAAATCTGAAGGAAAATCCGCAGGAAATATGCAAATTTTTCTACGAATTTTGACTTTAGAAAATAAACCACACGCAAAAAGTGAGATATAGGACCTTTAACCAAACAAAATAAATTATATGGAACAAACTTAAAAATTCGCTAACTATCAGGGATCAATAGACTATTTAGGCATATATATATATATATATATATATATATATATATAAGGAAGGAGTGGTAGGTGAGGCATTTTGGTTCAAAGTCGACAATGGCTTCGCGGGCTCATGCAATAGAGAATTAATGTTTGGTTGAAAAATATGTAATTTGAGAATTTAAGGAGAATAAAGTGTATTTTGAGAATAAGACAGAACAATAATGTTAGGAGGAAAGAAAATTCAATTACAGTGGTTTCATGGATAAAGACGCAAAGACTGACGTTTTAATTTTACTTCCTCCCTCCCTCTTCATAACAACTATGGTAGTACTTGACAATTTCATACAATAGAAAAATGAAAATGACACCAAAAAGATGTTACTTTATTATATCATCTTTTTTAATAAATGACGTATTTTTTTAACATAAGTAAAAGTTAACATTTAAATGCCGCCTGGCAACGGGTCGGGTCGGGTGTGTGTTTCACATTATTCAAACTCGCATTCGAAATTACCACGTGAACTCGAATCTGAACCCAAAGGCTATTCAGGTGGCAAAATAACACTCACGCCTACACCCGTTGTGTTCAGGTTTTTTGACCTAAACTCGAACCCATAACAAAAACCCAATATATATATATATATATATATATATATATATATAACGGGTGTGGTTTCGAATTTCGGACACGAATTTTACACTATCCAAACTCGCACCCGAAATATCGGATGACACCCGAACCCGAATCCGAATCCGAACCCAGTCAACTCGGGTTTTTACCCGTTGACTCATGTTTGGGTGAGGGTGGGTCCCGCAGGTTTGAGTCTGTCTTCCATCCCCAGTTTCCTGCATAGCATGTATAATAAATTATCTATTTTTTATCATCATAACTATAATTAAAATATAATATTTGGAAGAGACGTACATAGTATTGGTTAAAAATATTAAATTTAAATTAAATTGAAAATTAAATCTTACACATTTTTACCTTGGAATTATCGTTTATGATGAATCGGAGAATAATTTGACAAAAAAGGTTAGGTGTTAAAGGTTTTGCAAAATGAAAGGCTATCTAATTTAGTACTCGAAGACTCTCCGGGGTTAGAATTTTTCAAAATTGGTATATAAAAGTGTCTAATTTGGAAGACTTTATGTTCATTAGTTTGATTTTGATTGAAAATTTATTTCCGATGACCCTATATTATTGTTTACATATTGTCTGAAAAATTGATTTTAAAGATTTGATGTATTATTTTGATTTCAACTTGTCATATCTCAAATTTGTTTAATGTTTTAAAAATTTTATTTATATGACTTTATTTTCAGTTTGCATCGCATGTATAGTATAACATACCCTTCATCATGAATAATGCCTAAAACGATTGGCCAGAATGAATCCTAGGATATACAAACAGACTGGTGGAATTGTTTCTCGAATATGCACAAAATAAATGGTTGAAAAGTTTCGAAATCGAGCTTTCAAACGTCAGTATTCCTGATCTACTGTTCGCATAGTTTAACCGGGCGCACTCATTTGATTTTTTGACAACTTTTTCAGTCATATTTTGATTAGTCTGAGCTTTTTTACAGATCCAAATTTATTTCAAAATCTGACCAAATATTGTATTTTTCTGAGTCATTTATTTCGCGCTGATTATTTTAGTGCAGTCAATTTTTTTTTTCCGGACACTTTGCGGAAAGGAGATCTGGTGGCTGTGTGATCGGCGCGAGGGAAGGAGGCGAGATTTGCGAAAAGGAGGGAAAACGGGCGGTGCATAGGGGAGGCACGACAATAGTGGTTATTGAGGAGAATAAGGTTATGATATTTTATGAATGTGATACAAGGTAATATAATTGGTTTTTTGTATATTCTCATTATATATATATATATATATATATATATATATATATATATAGGGTTAATAGTGAATTTCACCCCTGTAATGTTAGCGAGTTTTGCTTTTCCCCCTCCCTACCTTTTGGCAACGGTTTTTTCAAAAAAACCGTTGCCAAAACCTGCCTTTGGCAATGGTGGGGGGTAAACCGAAACACGCTCATAT